>JAZDUA010000262.1:727500-2146804 GCA_038098605.1 Gryllus longicercus
GCAATAGTGGTCGCTAATGACCTAGAAGTTGATGCGACCTTAAAATAACAAAAAAACCTGTACGGTAATTTATACTAACAAGAGATGTCATTGAAAATAGTTTTGCCTTGCTAGCTCTGGCTTCTGAGTAATCACATTCGCAGGCAGGGCGAGCCAGGCGAGGCCTGGCCTTGAAGCAGTGGGAGGGGGAAAACTTCATCCATCCCCAGCTAGACGACATTATCTGCTGCGGCTCGAAGTAGAGGCGCGAGCAGCTCTCTTCCCAGCGAAGATTTCAGAGCTGGGTAGAGCAGAGGACGACCGCAAAGACTGCAGTAAAATGTGCAGTGGGTGCAATATTTTTGACCATGCAACATACGGTTCATTATAATTTTAATTCTCAAAAATCATTAACTTCTCATTTTTGCTTACCCCAGGCGTGTGGTGTTGAATTGACCAAACTATTTCTTTCCACTTCTGGATAAGAACACCTCTGTCACGGCACGCGCGTTGACTGCCAGACGTGGTCGGTCAACAATTTCAATTCCCCACCCAGTGTGCGAATTCGTCGTATGATGCTCGGTAGCTGTGCTGGTCGCGCCTATTCGTGCGAATTTGTGCAAAAGGAAAAACTGTTGCCCGAGGGACACCGATTCTAAAAGCTGATTTCAGGATCTTCTGAGTTGACGTTTCGGATGATTTGTTAGTTTTATCATTTTAAAATTGTAATTGAATTCTGGATTTTTTCTGATAGTTTGAAGAGTGGTTACCGAATTAAAAGATGCAACTATTGTAATTGGAATACATTTTGAAGTTGTTACTACTATTAATTTTTACCAATCGTCTTCGCTTTTCATAAGTATAAATGTAAAATAAACTTCGGTTTTAATAAAACATTTAAATCTATTTTTGTCTAATTTATAACTTTTTACTTATACATTTACCTAAAACTATATCACTTTAGAGGGCGCTCGTGACCCAACATCAAGCGCGAATCCATGAGACAGGTGGAGCTCGGATTTCATCCCCGGCCGACACACGTGTAATTCCTAGTGGACAAAACGAGCTGATTGATTGGTGATTCGTGGCGCGTCGACGTTCAAGGCAATCCCGTATGTATAGTACATGTTTTATTGCGGTGTCGATCATCCCCCGCGGGGTGAGAAGAGCCGGGGCTGATCTAGGACGGCGTGCGGAGATTATCCCCAGCAAGCTGCCTCTCACCAGCGCGGCACCGCGCCAACAGAGGCAAGCTCTAAGCTCCCGACCGCTCTCCCGGCATGTGCCTGCTAGAGTAAGTGTGTATGAGAAAGGGAGGAGGAAAGCGCACGGAAAAGGAAGGAAAGATCGCGCGCGGCCCATGGCCCGTTTGCTAGCGTACTTCTGCGTTCGCCTGGTGTTGATCGGAGAAACCACTGAAAACTACCAATCAGAGCAGTCGACCGCTAGAATTCTCCTCCAAACCGCTGCTGAATTCGACCTGGCTGGCAAGCTAGAGTCGAAAATACTGCCACCATTGGGATTCAAATCCGCGAACCTCCTGGTCAGAGACACTGCAGTGACATCTAGAAGAATGTTTTCTTTGGATTATTCTACACCCAAGTTTCTCATTTCGCTAATTATCATTCTTCATTCACATCATGATGGCAGTCATATCTGAAGTCTAGAAAACATTTTGGCCTCAATAGTCTCAGATGTTGAGACCGCAAACCCCAATAGATAAATGAAATAAAAAACACAGATGAAAATAATGCGAAATCGCGAAGTAGGTTGTCGAATTCAAAAAGGATAACTAGGAGGCAAATAAGTCTTCATTAATTTAGTTTTGAGTGTTAAGCAGGAAATTAATTCATTATGCCATAATTTATTGTACGGGTTAAGATGATATGTAGTTATATTTAAGTGTAATTACAGAGAGCAAACCTTACAAACATTTCACCCTTTGCAAATTGCTTTTAATGTGAGTTTCAAACACTTGAAAGCAAATATTTTTGAACGAATATTGAAATATTAATCTTCAATTATTTAAGTAAACTTATGGAAAGAAGAAATAATTGTAACTTGCCATTTAATGTTTTATTAATGTTTATTTACAGCACATGAAAAATAAAATTTGTAATGAAGTGAATTATGTATTGTACATAATCTAAATGAAGATGCACAAAATTATTTCAAATTATATTTAAAAATGTGTGTGTGTGTGTGTGTGTGTGTGTGTGTGTGTGTGTGTGTGTGTTCGCGCGCACTTTTGAGTAGGCGAGAAAAAAATCACTGTTCTACATGTGTGTTCACAGTAATGTGAAAACAGAGCAATATACATAAAATATATGTATTCGTCAAATAAGAGAAGACAAGAGTACACATAACATCATAACATTTAGCATGCCCTCCTTGGACATTTATTAATAACTCAAGCCTATGAGGGTTTGATTCAACCAACTTGTTACATGTATTTTTATAAATTCATTCAACCAAACGGAAGATATTTTCAACATGTTCACATTAATACTAACAAGGGTATTGAAATATGAGCACAAATTCGGTTAGACCAAAGCGTGTCGACGCGACCCACGTTGGGGCGGGAGGTTCGCTGTGGGGCGTGCGCCGCTCGCGGGCTCTGCGAAGCAGGAGGGGCTGGCGGAGTGAGTGGGGATGACCTAGATCATTGTGATTCGAACACCTGAGCAGTGTCGGGTAATCAGCTCGTCCATTTCAAAAACATTACGCCTTGTCGAAAAACCATCATAGGTGCTGCATTGAGAGGGTTGGAAGAGTGGATTCCATATGTGACCCACGTACTCACAGTTCACAAACACTTAATTCAGTCAGGAGCAAACAGAATAAAACACAAGGATATAAACTGTTAAATTTACATTTACAAAACAGCGAAGCCCACGCTTGCACATCACATGGTATAATTGCAAATCATGAGTTACAGCGCGGCCTACACCGTATTGATTCCCATTGGCAAACGGGTGGGGATGGTGGCTAGGGTGGACTAGACCTCCCGGAAGTCTAATCCCTATACAGTATTTCAGTAACCGTGTGCGCGTATCTGTCACTCACGGTTAGACCACTTCCTGTGGATCAATGAAGACATATGAGGTGTCATTCGATGCGTTTCGATCTTCTGATGGGGAACTGAAAATTTGTGTTCGGGTCCGACGAGAACATTTTAAGAAATTTACAAAAACGTGTTTTAGCGCTGCGATGTTAATGGATACAGGGAGAATTAAACCAACGCCACCTAAATAGATCTAGGTAGGTGGCGTTGATTAAACCTCGGTGCCCAGAGACAATTTCGCCATAATTTTCTTCTACGAGGATGGCAACACTTGAGGACAGTTCTTCCACGTGTTTCACATGTTCTAGAACATACGCAACAGAACAGACTGTCAACACTGATGCAGCTTTCAACAAATTTTTCATCCTTATTACCGTATTTTTAATAATAATTCATAATTCCTTAAAAACGTTATTTCTGCACGAATATTTATAGTTAAACCTACTGCAAAATATATTAAATGTTGGAATTGAGCTATGTTAGCATGAGTCCACATTAAGTTGTTTTTGTACTTTTACAGGTCATAAAATGTCGGGTTTCTCCATTTAGGTTATTTTCTAAGACTAACGTTTCCCAATAAAGAAATCTTGAGCATGATCCTAGTGTTTGGAGAATGCCAAAGGAATAGTTAGAGTTGCCGTGAGGTATCGCGACCAATATAAAGATCGTTGCCCTCCACCTCACTAGACTTTTGTTAATGTGTGCTCCAGTCTTTTGACAGGCGCACTTTTGTCAGGCGCTTTCAAATATAAGAACAGAAAGAGAATGAGGTATGTGAAATCGCGGAACTGGCACCCACATCACTTCATCCACTCACGGGTTCACGACGTATTTCCAAAGATATAGGAGTAAGACAATCCTATGCGATTCGTGGTCTACATCGCAACAAATTCCACCCTTGTCACGTTTACCTACATCAAGGTCTTGGAGATCAACATTTTGAAAAGCGCGTGGCGTTTTGTAGGTTTCCTCTGGGTCAGGTAAAGAATTTGAGCCATAATGCTGACGCCCCCGCGTCGAAATTCCAGGAATCGGACATCTCGCTTGCAAAAAGTCTGATACTACGCTTCCAAGAAATGTTAATTGTTTTGTGGAATGGAAAAGGGACCACTTCTGAACTATACATTATTCGCATTAGTATTACACGCATTTCTACGTATTTATAAAAACCTTTATAAAAAGTATAACCTTCGACCGCCGCGTTCGCCCTTCACTCACGGGTAAAGCCCTTCCGGTATGGCAATCGAGGCCGATGAGATGTCACCCAATGCGTCTTGGTCTCCTTGTGCGCATTTTCTCGATTCGTACGAAATCATTCCAAAATAATTATACAAAATGCGCTAGAGGGGAGAAGTTTGCGTTTTGGCAGGTGTTTTAAGGTATCTACAGATGTAATCAACTGATCTTTCAATTCTTCCCAACCAGACAAATGGATTAACGCTATTTTTAGATCTTTTGAAAACATTCCAGAAAAAATAACTTATTTGGGCGTTTTATCACATATCATATATATTGTATGCATATTGGAAAATGTTTTCGAATATTTCCAAATGCTAAAAGATAAATTAATTATTAGGACATGATAATGACACGACAGCTACAACAAACATTGCAATAAAACCTATGCTAATTGTAAGTTACGTAATTAAGTTCTTCAATTCTGTAGTTGTAGAAATTTGCCGAAACTTTTTTTTGGACTTTTCTGATTTTTCGAAAGATTAGAAACTTCAACGAAAATTAGATCTGCGCAATTTTTTCCATCGTGCATTGTCCCATTCGAGGAAAAGAGAAGTAATTTTTTAGAAAATTTTGAAAATATTTTTCTTTTGAAAAATCGCCCTTTTCCGTTAGAGCATTAATGTTTTTTCTCTATACTACGTAAGTAGTATGCGAGAACGTAAAATGTGCTAGGACTCGGCGCGACAATACGATTTGCCTGCTTCGTGATCCCCAGCTTTATTCTCTCCCAAGTGTGACGGGGCCGCCACCCCGAATTTCGCTAGGCCTTCCATGTGGCAAACAAATATCATGTGCCAAACACCATAGCATTTGTTGTTCTTAAAGTGAAATAAAACGAATATTAACCCGAAAAGATAATTGATTTTTTAAAACCTTTTCATAATCCTAAATATTGTCCAGCAAAAATCAATAATATTAAATGTTTCCTAAAAATTGCGATCAATGACAATACACAGTTATCGCTGATCATCTAAGTGCTCACGCAAATAGGCAGTCATGCTATTCAATATCCCATGTCAGAAGTTTGCATGTCAACTACTGGCTGGGCGTGCTGCTCAGTTGTACTAAAAAATGCCACAATAACTGTTCTTCAAAGACGAAAAGTTTCTTGCATATACATCCTTATTCCTAGTATGACCCTCGGGCAATTAGATCTGAAATGCTGATCTCATACGGGGTCGAAAAGTGAAAATGTGAATTCCCAGAAAATGTACTATCATTCAAAACCATACTCAGAGATATTCACATTGCCAATTCTGAAGTAAAAAGAAAAAAGACCTAATACCCATTCCGACAACCATCATTTTTCCATTTTTGCATCTCCGCAGACAAAGCCGCGTCAAAGCTGCTGGTAAGATAAGACTTAGCGAATCACAAAATGAATCAAGATTGAGAAAATAGCCACTACATCCAGAAGTTATAACCGTAAGGTAAACGTAGAAACTCCATCAATTTCCTACGTCAACAGTTGGGGGTGAGAGAATCACTACAATTTTACATCGAGCATTGTGTCAGAAGATGAAAGAACACACGCGCTTAGTGTACATATGATATTGTATTAAATTGAGAAATCGTATTTAATTTGACTTCGAACAATAACTTACACCTAGACATCTGATGTTAATATAATAAAATCTTACATTTTAGGCGCTTAAAGAGGGACTAAAATGTTTTTAAATAAACACAAAAAAAAATGTAATGAAAACGTAAAATCGTTGAAAAAAAAGCACTAATGTTTCACCGCACTTGCACATAAAATTATCCAATATCAAAAAACCAATATGATATGAGAGTATATTGATGAGCCGTTAGTGAGCGTAGCGTTGTCAAAACTATATGAATTCGCTTGGCAATAATAACAATTCTTTGCAAAAACGCTTCTTTCTCTCTGTATTCAGATTACAACTCTTTTATCGGTTAGGCGTAGTGCTTCATATAAATAAATATCTGTAATACTAATGAACTAATTAATCACTTATGTTATACGATTTGTAATTTTAACTTCATTTATTACCGCCTTTTTATATATTGACGCCACCTGTAATGAAGCACGGGAAACTAAAACGTTAAGGTAATATGTTTCTTAGTTCGACTACGGTTAAGTACCCTCCAAGATTACATTTTTCGTCACTTGAAAACCCGTATTAGGCAGAGCGTTAAACGCCCCGAACGTAAACTTTCACGGTCTAGGCCAAAAGAACGAATTTTAGAGGACGATTACTATGGCAACGTAAAGTAAACAAGACACTGTACTAATGACTGTTCGACACATTGGCAAATACTTTTATTTTTCGAATTCAGAATGTTTTTAACTTATTTATTGTTAAAATTTATATTAAAACACAATTTGATATATTCAGAAAAATTATACCTGGAACGGTCACCTCTTCCGTGCATTGCGCCTCGTGCTCGGAGTTTCAACAGAAATTGAAATAGTCTCAACCCTAACTGCAGGACAATTTTCGTTTTGCAAGATCATCCTAGCTACTTTGTTTTTATTTTCCATCGAATCTTCCAGATATCCAGTCCAGTGTACTGACTTGCATTACGTAATTTTAGAAACTGTGCAACTGTGGAAGGCATTTTACCAAAACTATGAATGCCAGCAAGTTGGATGGGGGCGCTTATTTCACTATTTTTATAATATATGAAACTTGTCGTGAGGCATGTATTCTGGTCGCATAGAAACATACTTTCTAAAAGATGTACAGGTTTAATTACTTGATATTCCGCGCTCATAGTAAACATTCTTCGAACGCTAGTTTTAGGATTTCGAAGCGAAATTATTAGAGCAGAATCTTCGTTCTCAACATCTTTGTTCTCTCATTATACAGTTAATTTCTCCTGCATGCACCTGCAACACTAATAATCAGTCACCTAAATGCACCATATTTATGAATCCATACTCTACAAATTGCACATTTCGTAAGAAAGAAATATTACATTACTTACTTTCATTAATGAATACACGTGATGCTTTTGTAAAAATGTTCGATTTTTTTAGGTTCATATTTTTCTGACTTCGCTTCAAAAATGATTTAACTCTGTGATACTGCCCGACATCTGGTTTCTTCTATATCGAAGGATGACTTTAGCATTGAAATATTTGCTCGTTTTCGTTACCAGGGCCCTGTAAGAAGCGTTTTTCTGTCGAAATTTCGGCGTTTTTTACATTATTGGCTATTTTTTCACATTAATATATTTGTAAGTGCATGTGCTTCAATAATGTTTGTTAAAGTTTCTCCAAAGGTCAACTGATTTCTATGAAAATGAGCTCAAAATTCAGCATTTTAGAAACGCTCAAACGCCATTTTCTCAAAAACGGCTTCAAATTTTTTTCTTGAAACTTTTCCAACCGAGAGCGATAATTATACTATTTAATATGGTACAGTTCATTTTGCAAAATGTTCGAAATTGTTTCAATTTTTGAAAAATCATTGTTTTAAATGAAAAACGGGACTTGCACCATTCTCTTAAACGTCCTTCAGATTACCGAACAACAAAATTTAATCAATATCATTCTGAAAAGGTCGCTGGGGCTTCATACAAAGTAACCCAAAAATTAAAATATCGGTTTCAACTTTAAGGAACCGTGGTCAGCCAGATTGATTGGGGAATATCAATTTTTTGAGAAAATCGGCTGAATGGTTTAGCTGCTAGCCTTCTTCATAGACAGACGTTATACCGTCAATCGATTTTTCGGTATCAAGACCTTTAAAATAGGGATTATAGCTACACCATGAGTTAGAGAATTTTTTAAAATAAATTAAGCAATACGAATTTCCAATTTTTCGATACAAGAACCCAGCAAAAAGTGTTTTTCTGCCGAAGCGATAACAAAATCGGAACCAATTTAAAATGTCATTTAAAGGAAAAGGAGGCTTTAATGAAAATCGGAAATTAACCTTTTGTACGCTATTTTCGACTATTTTCACTAGTTAGACGTGTATCAAATAATTGGTGCCTATCGTTATCAGTAAATCTCGGACGTTTCTCGAAATGCCTTTCTATTATTGATGCGGCCAGTGGTTGTTGATTGTAACAATGGCATTTCATTGTTCTTCTATAGTTTTATTAGATTGTCATTTCAATGCCAAGTTTTGGCATTTTGCCTCATTTGTGCCTTTTTATTCCTTTTCTTCATTATTGTCCTTTTTACCCTCCTGGCACCAATCTCTAAGGAAATATACCTGTGAACGTGGGCAACATGGAGGCACGGGCGTGTATTGTCTTTCTGTCGACGCGAATTCTCGAGTATCAGGTGTGTTAAAAGGGAAATGAAGATGATACGGATGATTTCGACATCTAAAAGAAAAAGGAGGATTAAGATTTTTAATATTTTTCATTGGTGCTGACACACTTGTTTGCTCATGTGTTTGTATGGTCTCTGATCCCATTCGAGGACAGAGCTGTCTGTAATCCTTCACAGTCCTTCACAATAATCCTTCTCAGTTCCTTCTTGTTCTCTCCTCCTTCTGGCGATTACACAACTGCGAAAAACGAAATCCATAATTCCATGTTCACTGATACACTTTCAAGCTTCAAAAGGGATTTCACAATAGAATTTCGTAGAAACATCATTGCAAGGAAAATAAATTCGTATTCGTCATACCGGATGATAACCAAGATTTAAAAGAAAATATAGTTTCCTTCCTCGTAAGTGCTAATGTGAAATTTACTATTTGAAAAAAATTATGAATAAAAATTAAAATGATTCTCATTTTTATTCTATAATTAATTTTACATGGTTATTTTTCATTGATTATGTGTTTTTTACCTCTCCTTTTACTTCAGCCAGAATAAATGCATATTTTGCAAATCTATTTTAGTAAAATTAAATGCCCTTTTGTCTGCCTATTTTATGTAAAATAATTGCCTGAACTTCCTGGTTGTAGTTACTAGATTCCAAACAAACAGAGGTTGAGATAACGTTGAAAGTCAATTGGCTCACGCAACCCAAGCAAAATTGTTTATATCACGAAAGTTCAGCGCGCAGCTCACTTTGTTTAGAAGCATCCAGAGTGAAGAATGTTCCACAAAGCACATTGCTTATGTTGCAAGCCGTTGAGACAAATCACTCGTTTGATAAGAAAACCTTTCGTGAAAGCGGTCCGCTTATATGTTAAGGAATTTGGCAGAGAGACAAGTTTCCATGGAGTGACCCACATTCTTTCGGAAGGCCGACATCCAATCGAAAGGAAAGTATTATTTAAGCTGCAGGATCTCTTATTTTTATTATTATTATTATTATTATTATTATTATTATTATTATTATTATTATTATTATTATTATTATTCCCCGCTTCATTACTTTCTCGGCTTAAAGAAGGTACTTCTTCAGAAGAAAGTTATGTAATTCTGCGCGAAAAAACGTCGGATTTTTGCCCGAAAAACCTTTTTTACGCGGCCATGGCAATGGAAAAGTCGATAAATACAGCTGTTAAAGAAAGAAAAAAATGCTCTAACACATGGTGCAGCCAGAATCTGTTTTATGGATCTTGATACCGACAAATCGATTGACGGCAAATCGTCTGCTAGCAACAACGCTAGCGTCTTAACCGTTAAGCCGATTTTCTCCAAAATTGATATTTGCCAATCGCTCTGGCTGATGTTGTGGGCTCTTGAATTTGAAACCAATATTTTAATTTTGGGGGTTAATTTACATGAAGCCCCAAAGACAATTACAAAATTTTCAAATAGCTTCGTCGATTTTAATTAAATTTTGTTAAATATCCTGAAGGTCGTTTAAGAAATGGTGCAGGTCTTATGTTGGTTGGAAATCCCAATTTTTCGAAAATTGAAAAATTCAATTTTTCCCGCGTGTTTCTACAGCTACAATTATGAAGCTACAATTTTTTCTTAATGAAATGTGTTCACCTTATTTGAAGATCTTTTTGATGAAGTTGAATTTTTCGAAAATATGAGTATTATTTTAGTAATTAGGCGTCAAACAGTCGCCCGCTCCGAAAATTCTGCACTTCAGTTCTGCAGACAGTTTTGAGGCAGTTGGATGCTACGTAATTTAGAATGTGCATTATGGTATTTCATATTTCTTTGTTGATTTCTTACATTGCAACTCTTGTTATAAGTTTACAAATTAATTTTTTAGAAATTATTTAAAACCTATTTGAAATAAAGAGGAAATAAAGGTCGCTACCCTTCAGTTGGCCGCTCCCAATATTTCTCGACCTGTTTGCATGTGTTTACCAGCGCTATCAGTATCGTATTTTTTATTAACTTTTATTGTTTTTTTATTTTACCGTATATCTACCTAGTGCAACTAGTGTTTCTTATAGCTACCATTTGTTTTGGTCACATACTTTCTTAAATCTACTATATAGTTTCTTATAGATATTATTTGGTTTGTTCATATATTTGTTGTCTCATAGTTTGTTTTATAACAGTTTCTTTTTGCTACTATTTGTTTGGCTTTATGTTGTTTTCATGATTCTGATGACTGACTTTAGTGATTTTACAAATATCAACCAACTGTATTCCTGCAAGAGGCCTTCGTCGTTTATGCGATGTTGTAGGGTAATAAAAATAGTAATAATAGTAATAATAGTAATAGTAATAATAGTAATAATAGTAATAGTAATAATAGTAATAGTAATAATAGTAATAGTAATAATAGTAATAATATATATTCTTTAAGTATAAAACAAAATGGACATAAATGTAACTTCAAATTAACTTCTCCCCGTAATAAGTAACACAGTTTTTAAATGTTTTTGACGTAAATAAATAAAATAATAAAGCAAAAGAGTTCTGTATGAAAACTAATTGAAACCTTTGTAGCTGTTCTTGATAAAATGTCATTTAAACGATTCTGAAAATGCGCAATTTTGAATTCATTTTCACAAAGAGTTTTTGCGAAACTTCATAAGAACACATTTGAAGCTTTTCTAATCACAAATGCAATAATGTAAAGTAAATGCCCATAATATAAATATTAACAATGTGAGAGATATTTAAAAAATACATTTGTGATTTATAAAAATTTCAAAATCAAATATCAAAATAACCTTAATGTCACAGTCTTTTGGGTATTTAGAACAATCCGTATTTCAGTGTATTTAGAACTATCCGTACATAAAGTTTAAAGAAAAAATTGGTGCAGTTTTTGAGAAAATGTCGTTCAAGCGTTTCTGAAAATTTTGAATTTTGTGCTCAATTTCTAAGAAAATGTTGAGTTTTTGAGAAACTTCATAAGACATCATTTAAAGCATTTGTATTTAAATGAAATAATGCATACAAAGCGCCAGAAATGTAAATATTAACGACGTGAGTGATTAAGAAATTCAGTTGTCTCATGTTGAAAAACAACAAAATACAGGAAATGTCATCAGTTACAGGGAAATTAGTATTCTCTCTACAAAAGTTTAACAAAAAAATTGGAGTAGTGTTTTGGGAAAAGTTAATTTTTGAAATTGCTCATATTTCACTGAAAATTACACGAAAACCATTCATATTTTGAATAAATAGGTTCGTGTTTATTTTTAGATCTAATTTTGCATAACATATTTTATTCAGCGGAAAACTCTCTTATCGTCAATATTGAAATTGTAGGAAGACGCCGAAAACATTTTGAAGTTTTGAAGGTTTCAAAATTTTAGATATTTTAATAAAACTTAGACCTACAGCAGACCTTACAGTTTTGTAAGCCTCCTTTACGCTATCCGAGGACAAAATTTAATAAACAAATTAGGAGCCACTTTTTAAATAAAAATGAAAATGCTTAATTTGAAGTACCCTTCAAAATTAAAACATTTGTCGCAAATTCAAAAGGCCATTATATCATCCAGATATTCCCCATTAGAAGGGAATACAAATTTTCGTGACTCATGCTTACGGTTTAAACACTAGCGTTGTTGACAGACAGGCGTTTTGTAGTCAACAAATTTTTCAGTGCCATGGACACACAAAACAAGGATTCTGAGTACAGGGGAACTAATTTGCTACCTACAGGAATTCCAGTTCTTCGATATTTTTCTGTCGAATTTATCTGTTGAAAAATTGCAGTTTTTCGCCGCAGCAGTACCATATCGTACGTTATCATTACCGACATAACCTTCTCTTTACATCTGTAGGATGCAAGGAAGTAAAAATCTAAAACTGCCAACAACGTTAGCGTAATTGGAGTCAACTTATTTGATGGAATCGGAGATATATTATATTGATACGAGTATCTTTTTTCTTTGTGGATGTCTTTATTCAGATGACAAACGTCGTGTACAGTGTAAGAAATGCTACAGGTGGGCACATGAAGATTGTGGAGTAGATGATTTATTCATTTGACCGCAGTGCATTAAGAAAATGCACAAAAAACTGAAAAACTAGAAATGATTTTATTACTATTTTATGCAAGTGATAAAGTAAAATGTACTCGTGACACCATTTAGTTTATTTATATTAATAAACAAATATGAAAAGCTGACCTGCCGCAAAATACAAAATAACACAACCTTCCTTAACACGTCATCTAATCATTAAACCTTTTTAGTAATGTGCAGGCACATTCACCCCTCTTCTACTATCGTCGGCACCATCTCTCGCTCTTTTTGCCTTTAAAACCGCTCGCGCATGAGTGTGTAGTTCGTACCAAGCACCATCTCCCCCTAGGACGCTGCGGCTGCCGAGGGCGCCCTGTTGCTGGGGGAGGTACGGCCGCAGCATTCCACTTCCACTGAACCAGGATGAGCACATCACTGGCGAAAGCCGGTTATTCAACAAGTGGCCCAAATTCGACTTCTTCTACCTCGCGCATTTCCACCTGAGGAAGGTCGCTCTATGGCGACCGAAACGTTGTCAACTGGGCCTAGGATGTGGGGTCTTCCGGGCAGATTGTTTTCAAGGTGACTGTTTTCAAGAAGAGCATTCTATTGTGAACTCCTGAAACTTTCAAGATGTCAATCACTTATCAAAATGATCTTTGCTACAAAAGGATAAAACTCAGTCAATAAATTCAATGTATATGGCACAATAATCAAATGAGTTACGTAAAACAGGACAGAAGTATCAATTTGTTAAATTGCAAAGAATGATATGATTTTATCGTTTTAATACTGTAACTTCTTGTTTCAATCTCAACGAAATGTAAAATCATATCCGCTACTAATAATCCCCAAATCACTCCGAGGCAGATGCATTTAAAACATTTATTACAAATTAGTCATCAACCACTTAGAAATCTCGCTCACCGGAAAATTTTAACAGCATGAAATGTAGCCCAAAATGTCTGTGTTATTAAAAAATTACCAATAAGAAATACTTTACCACATACTACTATTGAAAAAAATGGATATTTATCGAAATCCTGACTCGCTAAGGTTGCTGTATCACTAAGGCTAAGACATTTCAAAGATTTATGCATCGCTAAGTCTAAGACTTTTTTACGTCCAAGGCGTCGATAACTCTATGGCATAGTAAGTCAAAGGCATCGCTAAGTTTGTAAGATGTTGCTAAGACTAACAATGAGTGGCTAGGTCAAGTCCGCGGCGTCGCTAGGTCAAGTCCGCGGCGTCGCTAGGTCAAGTCCGCGGCGTCGCTAGGTCAAGTCCGCGGCGTCGCTAGGTCAAGTCCGCGGTGTCGCTAGGTCAAGTCCGCGGTGTCGCTAGGTCAAGTCCGCGGCGTCGCTAGGTCAAGTCCGCGGCGTCGCTAGGTCAAGTCCGCGGCGTCGCTAGGTCAAGTCCGCGGCGTCGCTAGGTCAAGTCCCCGGCGTTCTTGTGGTGTCCACCCCGTGCGCAGCGCCTCTACCCAGTTCCCGGGCACCGCCGTGTCGCGTGCGCACGGCAGCGCCAGGCAGATGGCCACGTAGCGATGCTCCTTGTGCAGCTTCCCGCAGTGGCACAGCCTCGTCCTCACCGCGCCCACGTCGGGGTCGGCGAGGACGCTGCGAAGGGCCCCGGAGGGCTGGAGCAGGTTCCCGCCCAGGTGCAGATGCCTCAACATGCAGCGACCGGGCTCGAACCACGACCTCAGCGCCGGCTCGCTCGCGTCCGTGATGCGGTTCATCCTCAGGTCGGCAAGCCGCATCAGCGGCCACGCGGAGGCGTTGTAGGGCGCCAACTCCGCTATTCGGTTGTTGATTGCGAAGAGGAACTTCAGGGATGCGAGGTTCTGTGAGGAGATGGGGGACAGGTCTGTCAGGAGGTTGTTGTTCAAATTTAGTGTGTGAAGTTGCTCGAGTCCTATTAAAAACAAAATGTGTTGGAATAAAAACGGAAATATTTCACTTTATAAAACGACGCGCTCACTGGATCGGTACGGCACGGACGGACGGGACTGGACGGATGTCAGTTTTTGTATTGGTCTCTCGCACGAGGACGGCACGGCACGGCACGGCACGGCACGGACACTTTGCTCCGTGACTTGTATTATGTGCGACGGCTTCATAATTTAAGTAGAGAAGCAATTGCATTGGGTTCAAGAAGAAAATTACGCAAGGGGTTGGAAAAAAGCGCAAATTCTCTTCTCTTCTAAAGAGAACAATGACATAATAAGAATTTCACTTATTGTGTGCCAATTTTGTGGAAGATGAAAAATTATATCAATTCTTTAGGGTGTCTCACGATAAATTTGAAGCTAAATCGCATACTTCAAAAATTTAAGATATAAATAAAATATGTTGCTAACACAATTGAATAGAACTAAGCAACGCACTCATAATTGCATTACTTTACTTAGAAACTTGCTTAAATTATAGTGCTGATTAAAGTAAGTCACATACAAAAAATTACATTAATTAATGAACTAATGAATCATTCCAAAACATTGCATAATTTATTTGCCGTGCACAACTGAACCAAGGATCACCAATATAGTACTGCTTCTTATAAATACCTAGAAATTTAAATTTGCCGAATGTTACTCCCTGATTCAGATAGTTTAGCCAAGACCGTCTCTATATCTATATCGAGAAGGTCTTGGTTTAGCTAACTAATTAAATTAACTTCCTAAGAAAGTAATACGTTAAATGAAACTTAATATGACGCTGTACAACTCGGAATAATTCTGGATCAACATAATTAAATTGGACGCATTCATGATCGCTTCACATAACCTCACAACTGAAACTTCGCAAAGGCCATTTTGACCGTGCCGATGACGTCATCGGCACGTCGGAAGACCTTTCCTGCAGACTCTTTCGCAAAGGGTGGAAGGTGCGGATCGCAAAGGGTGGAAGGTGCCGATGACGTCATCGGCACGTCAGAAGACCTTTCCTGCAGACTCTTTCGCAAAGGGTGGAAGGTGCGGATCGTCCTGTCCCGTCCTAGAGCGCGCACCCTAACGGAAGTCAATGGAATCAACGTTTAAAAATCCCGTCCGTCCCGTCCGTCCTTGCCGTACTGACCCTGGGCACGCTAGGCTTAATGCGTTCATGACCATATGTTCCGAATAAAATGAAGCATCTAAAAAAGGAAAATACGTTTTATTTAAAAGAGGACACTGTACTTTTTATGTATTTTTTGTGCATAACACATATAAGTGCATAACAATTAACAAATTACTGTGTGCAGAATTGTTCTGAATTTTAAATTGTCCCCAAAAAGAAAAAAAAACTGTTCAAACTCAAGACAATTTTTTAATGTGCTGAATGTGTATATGATTGCAGAAGGAATAATTTAAATATTTACATGTTAAATAAAAATGTTATTTTAACATTTTGGCACTTCAATTTGACGTCCAGGGTTACCAACCCACTCAAAAGTCACTTCAGTCTCTTTTCAATTGAGTTTAAATAAACGGCTATTTCTTTGTTGGCAATGAAATCATCACTTTCAATAAAGAGTTACGCAGTGAACATAACATTAAAATATTACCTGCGAATGACCCAGGTCTCAACTGCTCCAGGTGATTGGATTCCTAATTTAGTTCTAGCAGTATTGGAGATTTTGCAAAGGTTCCTCCTATAATCGTCGTTAACTTATTGCCATTTAAATGCAAGTGCTTGAGACAAATCATATTAGCGAATAGGCCATAAGGTAACTCTGTCATATCGTTTTCGGACAACAGGAGATGCGAAATTCGAGGAGTGAAGTCAAAAATATCTGCTGGAAGAGTCATCTTGTTGCCATGGAGATTAAGAACTCGCAAGTGCTCTTGATTCTTGAAGATGTTGACAGGGAGCTCATGGAGATCAGAGTTCTTGATTTCCAAATGTTGCAGTAATTTAAGATTAATGAAAATATGCTCGGAGAGTAACACTGAAGGATTGTTACTGATATCTAGCACCTCAATATTTTTACAACGTTCAATTCCAGCCAATGAATATAAAGAGTTGTGGGAAATGTTGAGACGTAGCAATGAGCAATAATTATTTGGGAGGAAGCGAATATTTGTAAGAGAATTCTCTTCTAATCTCAAAACCTGCAAGAGAATAAACGCTTTAGTAATCAGGAACATTAATTAATATTAATAATATATGTTATTATTACACTAAAGTGTGCGGCAATACTTCACTGTAGCAGTGTATTAAATAAATACAATTAAATTTCAAACTTAAATTATTAAATGAAGATTAACTAAACTTTAACTACGTATTAAATGTCTGAGACTTACAACTTTTTAGATCACAAATTCGATGTTATTTGGTATTATGAGTCGAAGCGAGGCGTGTACTTCAAAAATATATCTATAGATCTCACTTCAAACAAGGTCTTCTGGAAATGGCCTAGAGCCCACCTTGTCGATTAATTTTGCAAAAATCACGCCCACACGTTATCGATTTAATTCAAACTACTCTTTAAATACTCCCGGTTCTAATAAGAACAAGGTGTTTCAACAAAATCTGTCTAGTAGTTTTTGCGTCTAAATGCAACAGACATACGCACATTCCCTTTTATTTATATATAGATATACTTATTTTTTACGTAGTAATATTCGTTATATGCTTTATTGAGCAGTGCTTGATGAACAAGCATGGTGTTGGAATGTACAGCTGTATCAATTTGCTGAGCTTTGTTTCAGTATTCAGAAATCAATCCAAGCTGTGTCCTTCTGCACCAGGAAAGTCTCTCTGCATTTATGTTAGTTGCAACCAGATCACTGGGAACAAGTGAAGGGGACCACACATCCAGCACATGTTATGATTGTGGTGAGTACAAAATTTATGCTATCAAGCCGCAGCTTATGCTACCATCATAATTTCTGTCTCAAGCACTCTCATCAGAAAAATGCCACAATGGAGAGACTTTCTTGGCACGCTGTAGTTTATCAGTGAATTATGCAGGCATCACACTTGTCAAGATGGTGTCTCGCATGTGACAATGTTTTCATTAGAGCTGGAAAAGTGTAGAAATCTTTTTAGAAATCATAACAAATGGATGAGATCTGGGGAATGGAGTTTTTATTGAAATGCGTACCAGTGATGGTTATACAACCTACAACATTTTTCATTTTTGAAAGAGAACCCAAAATTTGGGAAAGTATACAGAGGTACATGATGGTCTGAACACAACCTCGTGTACGAGTACAGACATTTATTTTGTTATGGTGAAATCTAAGGTAAATTCACTTCGTCAGGTTACTGTTGATCATAGCTTTTAGGTATATGAAATAAGATTTTACGTTGTAATTGTGAATTTTGAATATATCTACATTATAAAAGAATGCAACTAAAAAGTTGCATACTTGACTCTCGGCATTACGGGGATCTTTGGTTTGGAACCAATTTGATGATGTCAAACGCTATGGCTTGGGGATTGCAGGTTTGATTGCTTGCTAGTGATTCCGGCGCGTCAACTGATAAAGGAGTTAGTCGCCTAAGTGTAGTGAATGCTTTTTTGTCGTGAGGTGAAGTGATCTTGTCCCGCTGGATGGAGAGATCCGGCGCCGACCTACTGTCCGCTAGCGGAGCAATGATATTTTTTGAAAATTCGAAAGATTTCTGTGAAAAAGAGCTTCAAACTTTGCATATACACCACAGTTCAACATTTATACATACAATTAACACTACAGTTACTTTTTTCTTAAAAACAAGCCAAAATGTTTCAACAAAAATATCAATGTAGAGGTTTTATTCTTTAATATTCTTAAAGTGATATTTCGAATCTACTAATAGAAAACCGAAAAATTTAGAAAACTTGAAAAAATGTGTTTTGGGGGCAATAGATGGCAGCTGGCAAGAGAATAGGGCAAGGCCGTAAAACCAGCCCAACCAAGGAAATTAGAAAACTTTACAACGAGAAAGTATGTGCCATTCAGTAGCACCACTAGTAAAAATCTATGAAGTTAAATAACTCCTAAAACAAATCCTCGAGGACCTTAAAACCTAAAACTTTGAGGGCAAAGGCCTCAAAAAAATTCCTATACACCCTAATGTATAGGATGAGATCTTCTTGGATATTCTTTTGCATTTTTTCTGGTCTGGCGCTTCTCGATGTTTCTGTAGTTTACTTTTTATAAGAAAAAAATATTAGTTTTACATTGAACTTTTCATTTCTTAAAGAATACTAAAAAAGATTGGTGTTTGTTTCTTCTTACTACTTTAGATTAACGCTGTGGAAATTCATTAATTTCTCCGTCCTAAATGAAGAGACCTTCCACCAAAACAACAACAATAATAATAATAATAATAATAATAATAATAATATAATAATAATAATAATAATAATAATAATAATAATAATAATAATAATAATTTACTATTATAAACACCTACGTATTGTCATTTGCAAAATCATGTTCGTAAAACCTACTTTGTATATGGAGTAGATGGTTACAAGTTGGTGAATATTTTTTATCCTCCACAATCCTTTATTGTGTAGCGGATAAGCAAGATACTATTTATAAGATTAAAGTCACTTTTATTATTATTATTATTATTATTATTATTATTATTATATTAAATATTGAATATTATATATAAATCTTGTAAATACTAACCTGCAACGACGTCAACTCGTGCAGTTCGTCCGACGTGTTTGCGATTTGGTTATGAGAGACGTCCAAAATCTTCGTATTGTAACTTATATGAGGAGGACGCGGTATAACCCTCAAGTTCAGTCCTGAGAGATTCACATTCAGTGGACTATAAGAGTCCAATTTTGGTAATTTCGCCCCAGCATTCGGGGTTGAAATCGCGTGGTATTTCGTTAGTCTCACAACCTTCGTCCTCAGGAATAGGTGTGGTAACGGTTAGATGCCCCCTTATGGGCACTGATCTGAGGAATCCAAAGAGCA
This sequence comes from Gryllus longicercus, assembly GCA_038098605.1. Classification (NCBI taxonomy): domain Eukaryota; kingdom Metazoa; phylum Arthropoda; class Insecta; order Orthoptera; family Gryllidae; genus Gryllus; species Gryllus longicercus. The sequence continues at coordinate 746,966 of JAZDUA010000262.1, forward strand.
CACACAAAACATGTAGCATCATATTCAAATATATACTTGGTGTAATTCCACAATTATTTAATGCACATATTGTCGTATTAATAGGTTTGCATTGTATGTGAACATTTGAAATTCGATGTATTTCATTTCACATGAATTTATGAGAAAAAATATTCATCTTAATACACACGCTCGCAAATGATACATTCACCGATGGAATGTATGTGGACTGTGCGAATGTAATTTTGCTTTCTACGAAAAATTCATCCTACAAACACGTGATCATATGCCGTCACTTCCGAGGTGGCTGGACGAATTTCCTCTTTACGTAACTCATGTCCATTACGAGTACATTAGACTAGTGCAGCAGTTCCTTTTTTTCATTCCTATTTTTCAAGAACTCTCTTTCCGTTTAAGCCTGTATTCGGAGCACTTATTACCACAGTAAAAATCATTATTTTTGTTAAAGCTTAAAATAAATTAAGACTTTCTCAAGCCCGATTTTGGTTTTAATGTTTGTAGTAGAGTTGCTTCATAAAGCAAAACATAAAAAAATGAATATTATAAAGAAGTTACCAAATTTAGCGGACATTATTGTACGATAGTAGTAGCTTATGTTATTTGTCAACAACAAAATAAATGAAGCGTTTGACCATTAGCCCTTATTAGCATCAGCCACTATAAAATGTAAATAACTTCCATGCTAAAATTAGTCAATTCTTTGAAAATTCTAACAATAAACGTTAATAGCAAACTAGTAACGAATTTGTGTAGGTGTGTTCGTGTTACGGCATTGGGATGCGCTATTTGACTATTGAACCCATCTAGTCCAACAATAACAAGACTGTGGAGGATCACTTTGTTACGAGGAACGTCTAAAGGATCGGCGAGAAAATAAAACGTAAAAATGAAATATGAATCTTAATTACTGAAAAGTGGGACCTTTTGAACAATATCAGGAAGAAATATAAATATTTAACACGAACCGGAGAGACCAGAAACTAGTTTAAAGAAAAATATAATAAACACAAACATAGTTTAAAATCTTACAATGTAAACATCGAGTTGAAATAGTCAAAATAAAACTCAGTATACTTCCACTTTTTTAATATTATTGATTTACTCCCGGCTCTAGCGGATCCGATAAACTAAAATTATTTAAACATTATTTCTTAAAATTAATAAAGAAGAAACCTTTTTAGTTCATTTAATAAAATGCGTTCTTTTCGTAAAATGTCTTGGTGGGGGTAGGTATTTCGGGGATCATGAAAACGTGCGTGTATAATACCTGCCACGTAGGGGGCTTTGTGCTGGTTGCGGCCCAAGTATTGCCATATGTGTCGCGATCACCGACCATTCGAGACCAGATGATAGTTCCACGACTGCACCCTGGGTCACAGGCGGAATGGCCCCGAATGTATGTCGCCGTCTAAATACCCGTCGGAAGAAACGAGTCCGTGACCGACGCAGGTGTGATGGGCAGGTGGAAACACTACAGTAACACTTGGAACGGAACGCAAATTATTGTGAAAGTAGCGAAGGCATAGGTGGTTCTCCAAAGAATGGCATTGCTCATTGCTTCATAAAATCTAATGGCTTATTTCGTAACTAATACCTCTACTCTTCGTGCATTTCTACAAAACATCGTTCAAGAAAAGTTGCATGAGTAATAGGATGTACCGTGTTCTCTAATTTTACCAGAGTGATTTGTGCAAATAAAATTAGAATCAAAGATTGTGAGTAAGTTAACTTTGTGATAATTATACATTTAAAATTGTAATCTAATCTATTAGTACATTTCTAGTGTTGTTAATGGAACATCAAAAAAAAAAATATTTATCGCCAAACTTTCTCCCATTTGTAATGAAATTACTTGTGATTGACCTACTACTAATTCAAAAGATAATAAATGTGTCTCAAAAACTAGTGATGCAACAATTTATGGGATTAGACACATTGTATGTTAATTGCATCTTTTATTATTTAAAGTCTTTTCAAACAGGTTGCCTACAAATGTGAGGATTTTAATAATATGAGTAATTCGAATATTAGGAACAAAATTTAATTAATTAGTACTTCATTATTTCTTGACATATGTCTTCTGGAGTCTATTTCTTCTATCATAAATATGTAGGTGAGTTACAGGGAGCTTTTAGTTAAAAACGACAATAATTCAAAAATTTCCTTTTTGAATGAATTGAAACCTGAAGAATACCATCTACATAAAAAAACTCGTTTAATACATCAACTTTTTGTGGTTACATTGTAACTTGCTGCTCAGGGTACATGCAGTCATATGCCAGTTAAAAAAATGATTTAATTAATAAGAAATCTGAAGATCATATTTAAACCATTCCCATTAAGCATGCATGTCAAATAAGTCCTAAGAGACAAAAAGCAGTTTAGTTGACCTATTGAATCAATTTAACATACTCGTGCAATTGATTTCTGATAAAATTTGTAAAATTATCAGTAGTAAGCAAGAAACTTTTCTAGAATTAATAGTAAGGTATTTTCAATAAGTAATCTGCAAAGCATTTGGAATTCAGGAGCAATGAGTATTCCAAGTTCAAAAATTATATTACTCGTGCTTGTGCAATAGAAAGTCTAGTAATGAGAGGTGGATATTGTATAGTTTGAGTACTGTGTGAAGTATGAATTTGATCATATTATCTTGTATATTTTTACAAATCATATATTTAGTATTCCATCTGAAATAGTAATGTTAAACAATTACATAATTTTTACAAATGACTTGATGAAGACAGGTAATTAAAAATTAGTACTGTTTTCTGTGATGTGAAATTAATATTGATTAACCAGAATAATATTTCAAAAAAGTAAAAAGTTTTGTAATCAGGAATATTTTAATAAGACTATTCTCTCTCATGGTTCCCAAAATTTGTAGCTATTCCAATTTTTTCTCTCAGTGTTTGCCACATAATTATTTTACTTTTATGGAACCACATAAAAGAATACAGGAGGACAAAAAAGGTAAAATGATAGCAATCGCAACACTCAAACTGAAATCACTGAATTTTGAAGATAAACTTTAATGAAAATTAATTAAAAACCTAATTGAATCTAATAACTTACATTATTTTTGTGTAATATGTTTGGAATTGAAAGCTATCTATCTATCTATCTATCTATCTATCTATCTATCTATATATATATATATATATTTATATATTTATATATATATATATTTATATATATATATTTATATATTTATATATATATATATAAATATATATATATATATATATATATATATATATTTATATATATTTATATATATTTATATATATATATATATTTATATATATAATTACTGACAAACTAAATTTCACATTATATTAGAAAACCTAAGATAAAAGGAACTGCCCTGCACCTTGATACAGTCTTATTACTTAACATTAGTTTGCAACTCTCCTTTAACAAACCCTTCGACAAACTGATTTAACTACAATAAGAACATAGTTCATATGTTTCGTAGCCCTACTGGGAAATTTAAGATCTTTTTAAAAAATCTCGAAGTTATTCTAACAAAACTTAAAAAACACAGGTAAAATTATTCTTTGCAGTGGCTTCAATATAAATTGCCTCACACAATCCAGTAATGAAAATCTATTTAAAGACCTACTACAATCATGCAATTTACAACCAACCATAAATACACCAACCCAAATATCCAAAAATCCAATAACACTATAGATCAAACAATAAGAAATGCAAATAATCATAGTTTTTCTGTTGCTACATTTACCACAGGCCTCAGTGATCACACTGTCCAGATTCTAACACTTCAAACAGAATAAAAAATAACAAAACAGACAACTTTTCAACAAACCCATCACTATTCCCAAGGAAAAATAATAAAATTCCAAAACTTACTCAGATTAGAAAATTGTTAGGAAGGATATAAGGTAACTGACACAAATGATAAGTTTAACTTATTAATAAATATATATATTTAGGACACTTTAATGCCACCTCAAAAACTCAAAAAGATCCAAAATAAGAAAAGCAAACTATGGATTACCAAAGGCATCAAAGTGTCATGTGAAAGAAATCACATGTATAAAATACTAGCACATAACAAATGTTACTACAATGTCATTACATACTAAATAATATATAATTCAATCCTAAAAACAGTAATCAAACAAGGAAAAATTATGACAAATGATAAGTAGGTACATTGCAAATGACACATAACAAAACAAAAGCTATGTGGGACATTATTAAAAGACTACAGCACCAACTAATAATTACAGAAAAAATTTAGAGCTCTACTACAAAAACCAAACTTTGCAAGACCCATGAGATGTAGCTGACATATCCAATGAACATTTTTCATAAATTGGTAAAAATAATATCTCAGCACCATAAACAATAAAACACACCAACTGAACACTAATGTTTCAATAGTAAATTCCATATTTTTATATGAAACCACCCCCTCTGAAATTTTTAAAATCATTGGACAAATAGAGTATAATTTCTCAGCAGAACTGGGTAACATTCCAGATTTTCTTATCAAACTCAGTGATCCATGTATAGTACAAACACACTCCCATATTTGCAATTACTCTAAAAACAGACATATTCCCAGATGTATTTAAAATGACAAAACTTAAACCATTGTTTCAAAACGGCAATAGTTATGATACAATACACTACAGACCTATCTTCCTGCTATCAAGAATTTCAAGTATTCTAGAAAGGCTTTTTAATGATAAACTCAAACAGTTTTTCAATGCAAATGATGTCCTCACAAATTCACATGGCAAATGACTAATTTCCAATGTGCGCAGAAATTGAAAAGAAAGTAAGTAGCACCTGGCCATGATATCGTTAGATACTCAGAAATTCATGAAAAATCCAGAACCATTGAATGAGTTTCAATTTTGAATGAAAAATGCTAATCATTGATTGTGATACTCTGCTTATTCTCATACGGACTGAATTACATCATTCCCAATGCATCACTGCTAACCCCATGTGACAGCAAAGCTTCAAGGAAAAAGCCGCCTGCCACTAAATATTTACCATTCACATATTGTGTTATGTAACAGCAACTTTTTTGCTATTCTTGGAGTGTAAAGAACTGTTGTACTGTACATATATTATACAGTGTTTTAGCAGTATTTGCAAAGATGTTTGTTATATTACAGTGTAATATTAGTGTACTTAATAAGTTGTTCTTGTGCAGGTTTCTTGCTAGTTTTTGAAAAATTATTTTGTGTATTTTTATTCAGTAGCATTTTACCTTCTGAGGGCGTCTAGGTTATTATATTTTGTGGCCTAACATTATTCTCAAATAATAGTATGACTTATTTAATCAATTTAATTAGTTGTATTCCCAAAGGAACTGTATTAATTTTACCTTATTAATTTATTTAAATGAAATATAGTTTATGTAATGAAATCAGTTTATTAAAAAAAGCTTTTTTTTTCTCTACCCTACGTACTTACCGACGTAAGTTTGTGGAGTGTCAAGTATCATTTGTTGTTGCCATAACAACAATAACTTTGTTGCACGATGAGTTGTGATACAGAAAGTAGGAATAATCAAAAGGGTTTGAGAATCGGTAATAAGGCTAATGCTAATTCTTACTATGGAACCACCAAAAGAAGAGCATTGTCAGTCCCTAGAATCCAGAGGGGACTGTGTTTCAATCTTCGTGTTGCCTCCGCATTCATGAGTCTGTGCTTGGGAACGTGGAGTTTGCTCAACGGCGTCCAACTGATGCACAGAAATGTTCTGCTAAATAAAAGGACGCAAACCTTCTCCGCATTGGACACGTATGAATCGCTCATGGAATGGTCGGTTGTGGGCAGCTCACTGCTGGTTGCAATGGGCGTCGTCATGGAGCACGCTCTCATCCTACACACGTGGCTAGTGGGGTTCGGATGTCTGGCAATTCTCATCGTACTGGAGCTGATCTGCGTCGGCCTGGCGTTTATGACGGAAACATTCTGGGTCGGATTCCAGCACTTCTTCAAAGGGGTGCTGTTTGTTCTTCTCTATGGCTACTGGTGGATTGTCGTTTATAATTTTCGTGAAAGTATTTTGTCCCTCCCTCCAGTGTACGAAAGGCAACAACCTAACAAGAAGATGAAAGTGGGTGAAAAAATGTAACTGGATTGGATATTGTGTTAATATACTGTAGTAATATATGCAAATCAGACATTAGATTCAAATTCGGATATAAAATATTAAGTAAATGTGTTTTTAAAATACAATATTTAGGGTTGATTAAAATGTACTTGATATTTTAAAAAAAGGTGATTTATTATTAATAAAGTCGTACGGTTATTTTCTGATATGATTATATAATGAAAATATGTTAATCTATACAACTAAAAGTGTTATTCATCAACATCATCAAGATCACAAATAAGCTAACAGATGGTGAGTTTGAAATATGTCAAAGCTACGATTTGCAAATGAAATAAAATATCTTTGACAAGTACATCTTGGTGCCGAACATCTACTTTAACAGTCGCCTATCACTGGGGTTAACGGTGGACACCAGCGTAGTTTTTACTTTCTCCCATACTACTTAAGTATATTGAGAATTGTTGTGTAATGCTGCAGCAAAAAAGAGAATTTCTGGGCACAACATTTTGTATTGTAGGTCCCGGATATCGAAAACGAGAATAATTATTGTTTTTAAATACAGTAAATTAATCCTCTAACACTATGTAGTCCGAATCGACGTCGCGTGGGTCCTTGGTATGTAATGTAGCGTAATCATTTTTACTTTCTCGCGCTTACTTCGTAAAAAGAGAAGGTATTGTAATAATGTGCCGGAAATGGCGAATTATCGTAATAAAAGCCTTTATTGCCGAGCCTTGGCAACAGAAAAGTAGATAAATGTTCCTTTTTATAGTAAATTACTGCCTCTAACGCGTTGAATAGTCACAATCCACGCTTTGTGAGTCCTTGATATCCAAAAGCTAGCTCTTAAACCATTCAGCCGATTTTCTCCAAAGTTGATTTCCCCCATCGATTTAAATAAACTCTAAACCCTTTGAGTTCTCTCTCTCCTTTCGATGTACTTAATGTCGCGGCCCTCATCAATTTGAAACATATTTTGATTTTAGAGGGTACAATATTGCAGGTAGACATCTTCCCCTGAATGAATTGTGCTCTTTAAAGATCGTAAAAAAGATCATGTACGATGTTTCGAGAATTTGAGCAGAGTTCGCGAAATCGGGCGTGAAATTAGGCAATTTTTAATTTTTAAACCAATTTTTTCTCAAAAATTGCTGCAGATGCAAAAAATTGATTCATATATCAAGAGACAACGTAATGGTAAGATACCTAGATTATTAAATAGAGGCTTACAAGAATCTCGTGGATGGGATTTGCTTATTATTCGTACAATTATTTTTTATAATTTAACAGTCTGGTAGCTATAAGATGTATTTCCCCAGAATATTATGAAGGTAATGAGGGCGGTAATCAGGCTTGTCATCAGAGTATTATGAAGGTGTTCTCAGGCGTTGTCTTGTCGTAGGCGTTTATATTGTCAGAAAGCTTCTTTGATTGCATTGCGGCCATCTTCAGTTTGATTCTGAACGGCTGGGGGCATCGGTTCCGGCAAGACAGCCTATTTTTTAATATGTAATTCAGAGGCTAGTCATATGAAGTTGGGATTCATTATGAAGCTATTTTCACTTTTAAAGCAATAAGTAACATAGTGCGAAATGGTCGTACGAGTCCAGCTACTTTCTCAAGAATATTAAATAAATAAATAAATAAATAAATAAATAAATAAATAAATATAATTTCGAAAACAAATATTTGCAAATGAACTTTCAATACAATAAAAAATATTTTATCTTTATTTCCAATTATAATTTCCTAAATAACGGTAAAAATATTAGAAAAACTTTGCTTCTCATATGTTAAAAATTCACATATTAGCACGTTACTATGGAATCTTAGTCTCTGTCATCTTTTTGTTTTTACTTGAAAACAACATGCTATTAAGTTTCAAAATTCACACAATATTAATATCTGATTGCTCATCGTATGAAATAATTTTCGTAATCTGTGTATTTGATTCATTCTGTGTCATTAAAAATCTAGAGAAGAAATGAAGATTCTGAGATTCATCTGCTGCTGCGAATATCTCCAAGCTTCACTCATACTTGGAGGATGTTTTGGAAGTTTAAGTTTAATCCGCGCCATCTATTGGACAAAACAAGGAGTGTCATTTACCGAATCTTTGGCCGACATAGGACCTGCATCTTTCCTTCACACCTTTCTAGTGCTCGAGGAGTGGCTGATAGTCCTGTGTGTGGTGTGGTATCTTATAGGAATATGCGTGTCCAGCACGACTGTCTTGCTCCGTTGGATCATCGGTTTCTCAATTGTGGTGGTGTTTAACGTAGTGCTGACGATTTTAAATACCGTGTACTTGGAGTTCGAGGAATATTCATTTAAATTGATGGTTCTGGAATGCAGTGGCTTCCTGTTTACCCCTTTCTACATTATTTGGATTCTAGTTGTTTACAGTCACATCGAAGAACTGAAGGAAAAAGAAGAGCCCGAATTGCGTAAGCGCATGGAAGCCGCCCAAGAACAACTGACGATATGAAAAGATTTTCCAAAACCTATTCAAACATTTATTCGAATCTACTAACATTTCAAGAGGGCGGTGATTCAACACAAGTGTTGACATGTTTATTTTTGTGATGAAACGTAAGTCTATGCTAACAACGAACGTACGCATACATACTACGAGTATAAACATATTTGTGTTTTAAATAAGTAGGCCTAATATTTCTTTTCATATTTCTTATCCCATTGAAGGAGTGGACAGTTTTTTTAAATTATATGCATGTATTTTATTTTGAAGTGAATTAAATTTATTATTTAGAATAGTGAATTAAATTAATTTAGTCAATTCAATAATTAATATCAAAGAGCCAAGAAGGCTATATCACTTTCTTTACGTGAGCGACATCAAACAAGGGCGACATGTGGTGACACACCTAATCCATTACCTTCATTAAATAAAATAAAGAATGTTACAGTGATGACACAGGAAAACCGTTTGGAGGTCGACAAATGTGCCAAAACATCCGTAGTGGTATTGAAAAGAAATAAGTTTGCTGGAAAATTAGTGTTACAGCCTGAAGAATAATTAAATAAATAAATTAATAAATAAAAAAATAATAATAAATTAATAAAAAATAAACAAAAAATAAGTAAAAAATAAATAAATAAAAAAGAAACATACTGATATTAGGGGAACTACAGTCAAATTAAAGATTTCAGGAAATTTATTGAAGAAATGTGGAAACACATTTTAATAAAAGTCAGTGCCCTTTGAGTGGCTAAAAGAACACCTCAGTCGCTTCAGAGAGTCGAGTTCTGACGCGCGATCTTCCGTTGTCCTCCTAAAATTCTTCGCCTCGCCATTGAACCCTCACTCCCCGCCCAAGATACATCGCTAGCGGTCTCCCCAAGGGCCCATTGCGTGCGTGTCGGGCTCTTTCTCGTTCATTTTGGAATAAATAGTGGTGATCAACGTCATTGCTAACTTTTCGGTATGAAATAAATTTTTAACAGGCCGTGCGCGAATCACGGTATCTCGTGCTTGGTGTCTGTGTGCGAACAACAGCTACTTTCACTTTCTCTTTCACGCACACCACAACGTAGTATTGGGAAAGCATTGCAATGCTGGGGGGAACCACGACAAGTTTAGGACAGTAAAATTCTTATTCACAGATCCCGATAGCAAAAAATTGGATAAATGTTATTCATATCTGTAGTGAATTACTTCTATCACGTTGTGCAGTCAGAATCCATGTTTTGTGGCACTTTGATAGGGAAAAAGCAATTTTCGACGAAAGGTGTGTCCTTTCGTCTGTTCTTCTGTCTGTGGTCAGTGCTATTACCGTACCTAAACCGTATAGACGAATCTCTACGTATTCTCCGATCGACCTGAATAAACTCCCGATCCTGCAATAAACGGATATTTGGATTTTTGAGGGTACTTGGCATGAAGCCCGAACATTTTAAACATTTTCTCAAAAACGGACCCAATTTTTTTATTAAACTTCTTGAGGGTCACTTCAAAAATGGCGCAGATCTCATTTTCGGTTAACTATCTGAATGTTTGCAAATTTCAAAAATTCAATTAATTTTCGGCCTCTTCCTACAATGACTATATTGAAGATAAGTATTTTTCCTGAATAAAAATGTTCTTCAAAGGCTGTTGGCACGGACACCCAAATAATTATAATTTAGCGCCGTAATTCGAACACAGCAGTTTATAACCAGTCTTTGGGGAAATTGCTAACAAAGAGTATATATTTCAAACGTCACGTGTTCGAGATAGTTTTAATTTCCCCCTAAAAAATCCGCGAGCTCCCCCACAAAGAGGAAGTATTTATCTCTCGTATGACTCTTTGAAACAAACTTTTGAACTACTTTCAAAGATGCCCGGGATATTGCGCAGAATGGCACATTGTCGGCAGATTCACAGAACCAGACGCCTTTACATTTAAGTCGCGAAGAGATCGCATTGTTTAAAGTCTGCAGTCGAGCCGGTTGATGGCGGATCGCATCGTTCGTAAAACAACAACAACAAAACGAATAAATACGCGCATATCGAGTGCAATGAAAGTGAATTACAAGGGGTAGTGTTCCAAAGCTAGTTGGGATTTCATTCTCCATGCGCCAGCGCTTTGAAACGCGGCTAAACAGCAGAGCCATGTGGCTGCGATTATGCATGAATAACGACTTGAATCCGTAAGGGGAACGTTTATTTTCGCCCAGACAAAGGTAACGCTGACAATTTCTTCAACACTTAATGATCTGCACCCCGAGGAATGCTAACAATCTTAATACTTGTCGTTTCAGAATTTTCCCTTGGGCCAAAGAATTAGAAGGACGTGTAACAGCCACAGTTCTTCGACACAAACATCTTCAACTTTCCCAAAAAACTCGAATTATATTCGCAGCCTCAACAAAGCCACATCTTTAAATAAGATCAAGTACAACGTTCCGCAAATATTTTTTTGCATAAAAAATCTACACTTTTTAAACAATTATTGTCTCAAAACCACTAACTTTTTCCTTATTTTCCCTCTCGAATAAAGTAAAGGGCACTGAAAGAAAGGCGTGAAATTTCGATAAATCTTGAAATCACTGATTTATCGAAAATAATTCAAGTTCAAACGTTTTGGCCTCTTCATACAACTATAATATTGAATATAGAGATGTATTTTACAATTTGAATATAAAGTTGTTCAAAACCAAATCTTCAAATAGTTATATAAATTTTTTAAAAATATTAGTCGTTTTCGCATAATTTACTGTGAAATATAGGCAATTTTTGAACAATTATGTAATAAAAAAAAGGACTTCAATTTTTTATTTAAATTTTGTTGTCTTAAGTATTAGAAAAATGAAAGAAAACGTGGTGATGGACCTTCATTTTCGGCTCTCTGTATTATCGGCTCTTAAATTTTTGAAAATTGCAATAAAATAACATTGCAAAAGTACAATACTAATTATAAAGATTTTCGTATTAAATGAATGCCGTTATTTAAAAAGGTCTAAAGGTGCAATGCAAGAAAGTACATGCTGTTATAGCTCTACTATATTTATTTGATCTTGAGTAGTGTGCATGCTACTGTTTAGATTACCATTTTGTGGAGTTTTCTTCTGCAGCACTTGAGGTGTTGCAGTCTGCTAGTATTATGTTTCTGGCTTTGAAAGCGTGATTTCATGGTTACTCTAATGTGGATATGTTCGTTTGTTAAAGTATCACTAATGGTACGGAAGGACACGTGGAAGGCTTTCCAGAGATATCAGAGGGATGAATGCTGGTAATAAGACCGACAGAAATGTTTCCTTGCAAATACATCGCTTCTGACACGTCATCAGTGAATACAACGAATACAAAAGGTTGACCGGTTTTCGTGTACATCTAGGCATTGGGTGATTGTAAATCCCAGAGAATCAAAAAGGAACAGTTGTGACTAACAGTAGCGTTCTTAGAAAGTTTTCGCAGAGCAGAGAGGTAGTTGTGTGAAGGTAATAAGCTGATCGGACACGAAGTGAAGCCTAGAGAAAGATATTGGATTTTGTGTAGATTGATTGTAGCATGTAAGAAGATTAAATCCTTTTGTAACATTTATACAATGAATCCAATCCAATATAAGTGAATTTGTTTCTTTCGTAACATTTAAATGTATCCAATTATGATAATAGACTTATTAAGAGTGTGAGTTTCTTTCTGTACTTCTTATACTGGTCGTCTGAGAAAACAACGAAAGCATTTAATTAAACAACAAAATTATTTTTAAATTTTGTTTCATGTTATATTTTTTATTATTTATTATTTTTATCATATATTTCTTGTTCTTTTTGTACTAACAGAGAAACAGACAGAGCGAAACCTCCAAGTAAAAGAGATGGCACAATTTTATTATGGTAACTAGTAATGTCTGATAGATTGGTGATTCCGGGGCTGTCACCTGCCAAGATTATTAGTCGCATAAGTGTAGTGCATGTTTTTTGTTCGGAAGGTGGCGGTGCTCTTGCTCCGCTGTATGGCGAGATCCGGCACCGACCTATCTGTCGGCTAGCGGGGTTTTCTCAACCAGGTATCTCCCACCAGCGGGGCACCGCCCCAGCCGGGACAAGCTCCAAGCTCCCGACTGTTCTCCCAGCATCTGTAGTAGTGTAGTGCATGTAAGTGTGTGTAAGGATACTGCTCCGGCATTTACCTGGTATTGATCGGAGAAACCAAGGAAAGCTATCGATCAGAGTATTCGGCAGTTCTCCGTCAGACAGCGGCTGAATTCGAGATGGCGATCTAGCTAGTGTCGAAAATTGTGCCACCGTCGAGACTCGAACATTGGACCTCCCGGTCAGAGGTACTGCAGTGACGGCAGTTGATGCTCTGGGCCACGACTCCTGGTAACTAATAATCTTTAACACAAAATGATGTATTTAATTTGAGACTTTTGGTTTGTTGCCACAAATCGTCGCATTTGATATGATGTAAAGGATAGGTATGCATGCGTAAACGATTTCAAACGAACTTAAATTATTTAAATATGTGTAGTATATGGTCCTCTATATATTTTAGACAGTCGATTTCGTAATAAAATGAAACATATCCATAGTTTAATTTCTTTATTGCAATTTACATTCAATTATAAGACAGCATTCTTGGCTATCCGGGATGAGCCGCGTCTCGGTCAATTGTACTGACGTTTCGGCCATCTTGCTGTGGCCTTCATCAGAGCTATACTATACTAATAGCTCTGAAGAAGGTCACAGCAAGATGGCCGAAACGTCAGTACAATTGACCGAGACGCGGCTCATCCCGGATAGCCAAGAATGCATTGACTCTGGCCGCGGAAGCCTACGAACCCATACAATTATAAGACAGTTATAGCATAAGAAGATGAAAATGATTTTATCCAAACGATTCAATGTTTCTTATAATCAGGCTCGAATTCCGAACCGAAAGCGGAGGTGGCTACAGGCGGCGGAAGCGGACGGTGGCTACGGGCGGCGGAAGCGGAAGCGGACGGTGGCTACGGGCGGCGGAAGCGAAAGCGGACGGTGGCGGCGCCTCGCGCCAGGACGCCGCAGGGGGCGCGGTCGCCGGGCGCCGTCACGTGGACGCCGGCGGCGGCCCGCGCCCAGGCCAGCGCCGCCGGCGCCAGCGGCGCGTCCGCCACGCACAGCTCCCGCGCCGCGCCCGCCGGCCCCGCGCCCAGCCACCCGCGCAGTGCTGCCACCTGCACCTGCGGCAGCCCCGGCAGCGCTCAGGTAATTGACGAAGGTCGGACCTTGTACTTGCTTTTCTTTCTTTAATTAAGGTCGCATCAACATTAGGTCATTAGCGACCACTATTGCATTAAACGGTATGGTAACAGTGAAGATGACATCATATGTGTATATTTATATAACGGGTGTATACGATCGAGAGGATTGTATTGTAAATTGTTTTTGGATTGTAAATGTACAGATATCGTAAAACTGTAGGGTTATGGCTACCACCTGACAATCAGTCAATTGTAGCCAAATATTATTGCATAGTGATAAGAGGGGAAAGGACGAAAACAAATGCAACCATGCCCGAGGCGGATCTCGAACCCGCGATCCTTCGGTGCGAGATCGCTACGGCACTACTGCCTTGACGATCTCAGCCATCCGGACCGGCATTTGGGTTTTTATATTTTGGCGCGTGAGGGCCTGTTTTCTCGATGGAATATCTCACGTCATTTCGCGTCATGTCGCTAGATGTTGCATGGTCGCCAGCACCGCTCGCTACGGTCGCGATCATGCTACATCTAGCGGCACGATCGAGAAAGACGTGAAATGTTGGGAAATATTCCATCGTGAAGGCGCCAAGGCATTCCATCGTGAAGGCGCCTCATGCGACAAGAAATAAAATCCCAAGTATAGGAATATCATTTTTCCTTTTAATGACATTCAACATATTGCAGCAATATCGCCGCGCTCTCCGGCGTCTGGTGAAACTCAGGTTTTGCACCACGCTCTTGGTCCTGTTACTGTGTTGACTGCATTTACTCTTAGGTCCCGCGCTTTTGGGTGGGGATCTTGTCGCTGGAGCGCTGGCCAAGGGGAATACCAAAATTCTGTATTCGCCTGACTCTAGGTGCAACTTTATTTATTAATTTTGCTTGTATTGAAAGTTAACAAGTTTAGTCAATTATTTTGTGCATTGATTATGAGTCACAAGGATTGAGTGCATTGGTCAGCGCCCTTTCTCTTCGCGTAATCTGACTTCTATTTTTCTACTTTCATTTCAGTCACTGGCAAGGGAAAATATTTCTGAAGTTGTATACGTACGTCCTCAAATTTGATTCTATTACGTCAATGCATATGCAGGGCTTTTAGTAGTTCAAGTAAATAATAATTTGTTTAACATTAAGAGTACATTTATCGAAATAATTAAGAAATGTTTAATAATTAAGAAAAGTTTTTAAGATTACAAAACGAATGTGCATTTTTCGGAAGCATATTGCGCAGGGCCTCAGAAGCCCTGCACTCCACCATCTCTCTTTCGCTTTTTTCTTTCTTTCTTTCTTTCTTTCTTTTCTTTCGTTCTCTTTCTTTCTTTCTTTCTCTCTGCGTTCTCTGATTCTTCTTCGCTTTGTAAACAAAAATTCACATCTATCTCCGGTTTGTTTTTCACCCTCCTTTGGCCCCCTTCCCTGCATTAGAGTTCAGTTGCCAGATTTCTCCTTTCAACACAAAATACTCGTACTAACAATTCCTTCTTCATAGTTCAACTGGTACGTTACTTATCAGCTATTCAGTCATGTAATATACGCGTATCCTCATAATGCTTCTTTCACAATTTAATAGTTCTAGAGTGATTTGCTACTCAGTCTGTAATGTAAATTAATTGTCTCGTGTATATCACTGAAACCATCTCAAATCCATCAAATATATATTTTTTTAAATGCAAGTGCATCAAGAATAATTCGCTGTCCTTTGAGAATAATCAATTTTGAAATAATTGAGAAAGTAAGGGCACTTGGTACTTTCAATCTCCCATCCCTCCATTACAAAAATTCTAAAGACGTTTTAATAGAAATGGACTACTTCGTATACACACCTCTGCGATGTTATTACCCTCAAATCCAGCATATGTGAGTTTTGGTAACTTGTTGACGTCCAGTTCAGGCATCTCAGTTAACTGATTGTTGTGCATACTGAGATACTCTAGAGATTTGAGATCAGTGAGAATACTTTTTGGTACAGTTGTTAAAAGATTATTATCGAGATAGAGAATAGTCAGATTCACCAACCCTGAAATGAAGTTCAATGTCATTAGTTTTAGAATATTTGTAATCGGTCAAGTCAATTTCACTTTATGCATATTTATTATTAAATGTCTCATAATCTTCTCTTCAGTTAAGTATATCTTTTTTCATCACATCTGTACATTAAACTAGTTTTAAAATGATTATCACATAATTATTAATGAAATGAACTAATCGTAAAACGATAGCGTAAACTATATTTTCATTTTGATTTATTCCAGGTAAGGAATATTGTGGCTGTTGAAAAATGTATTTCATTGTCTTACAGAATCAAAGTGTTGTTCAGTGGCATCACGAGAAACCTAGGAATGCTATGAAAAGTCTATTTTTATTTTAAAAATCCACATAGTTTGTATGTTGTTACGCACTTGTTTCTATAAAGGTTACTTTAAAACTTGTAAAGTTACAAAAGCCGTGCAAAAGTAAAAGTAAAGATTCATTGGAATCCTAATTTAACTACGAAACATACTCTAAAAGACATATTTTGTTTAATACTTACCAGCAAAAGCGTCGTCGGGAATAGCACTCAGTTGATTGCTTCGTAGGTTTATAAGAGTGAGAGTTGGAACCAATGCGAATGTACCTGCTGGTAGTGAGGTCAGTTTGTTGTTTTCCATTTCCAATCCCTTGAGATTATCCAACCCCTCTAGGCTGGGGATCGCAGTTAGTTGATTTCCATTAAAGCCAAACGATTCCAACGATTTTAAACCGACAAATATGTCCTCAGGCAGAAATGATAGTCTATTTTCGTCTACTCCGAGATTTTTCAATGAAGTCATCGGTGAAAAAACACCTGGTGGCAAGGTCGTGAGATGACTTCGACTGAGGGTCAACGTTTCGACTTTACCCAATCCGACAAATGCTCTTGGTGATAATCCCTCGAGCTTGTTGTCGCCCATGAAAAGTTCTCTAAGATTCGGAACTCCAACGAATAATTCATCTGGAATCATCTTCATCTCCTGAATGGCGTAATTTATGTAGAGGGTTTCCAAGCGATGTAATCCGGAGAATGTTCCTCGCTGTAAAGATGTAAAATAGTTTCCAAAAATACTGAGATACGTGAGATTATTGAGATCAGAAAACAATCCGGGAGGGATGTCTTTCAGTTGTATTTCACCCATTTGAAGCATGCGCAGTCTGGACAGACCGGCAAAGGTATCACTTTCTAGTGATTCAAACTTATTGTGTTCAATGTTCAGGTTCGTTAAATCTACCATGGAGGAGAACGCTTTAGATGGCAAGCTCGTTAGACTATTCATGGACATTTCCAGAATCTTCATTTTTGTCATTTTCTCCAGCTCCTTCCAAGGAACAGAAGTTAATGCACATTCTTTCATATCAAGCGACTCTAAATTTCTCAGCGGTGGAAACAGACCTTCTGGGAAGGAAATTACCTGATTGCCACTGATATCCAGTTCGGCGAGCTCGGTCAAGCCGGCGAAAACGTCGGCCGGGAATGTCCTAAGTTCACAACGAGCTAATCGAAGAGATCTGAGTCGCGGCAGCTGTCTAAACTGGGCCGGAAGCAACTGGCCGAAGGGGCATTCCGACAAATCCAGGCGTTCCAACGCAGGCAACTGCCGCAAAGTGTCGACCGGCACGGCGGCGAACGGGTTTCGCGCGATGGACAGACACCGCAGCCGCCCCAAGTGCGCGACCTCCTCAACCGGAAGCGCCGACAGCTGGTTCTGCGAGAGGTCCAGCTCTTCGAGGCGCTCCAGGCCCGCGAACAGGCCGGGCGGGACGGCCGCCATGAAGACGCTCTCGAGCCCCAGGTGGCGCAGGCGCGCGAGGCCCGCGAACGCGTCGCCGGGCAGGGGCGACAGCGCGTTGCAGCCCACGTCCAGCCACTCCAGCAGCTCGCACCGCCGCAGGGCGCCCACGTCGTTGACGCCGGCGCGACTGGCGTCCAAGCGGCGCAGAGCGCGCGGCGACGACGGCAGCTCCAGGGGGCGTTTCGCAGGGGCAGCGGACTCCGACATGGTTACAGCCTGTAATGGCAGAGCAAAGGGAATGAATTACCGTTGCGAGAAGATTCCCGATTGAACGTTTGCATTTATTCAATTATTTATAGTGGTAAAAAATTGTAAGAACTATTTTTTTTCAATTTGTTACATTGTCGAAACGCGTCTCTTAAACACTTCTTCGGCGTTTTGGAGGGGCAGCGGACTCCGACATGGTTACAGCCTGTAATGGCAGAGCAAAGTGAATGAATAACCGTTGCGAGAAGATTTTGAAATAAAGCTTTTGCATTTATTCAATTATTTTCAGTGGCAAAAACCGAATTTTTTTTCTTCAATTTGTTGCATCGTCGAAACACGTCTCTTGAACATTTGTTGGGCGTTTTGGAGGGTCAGCGGATTGCGACATAGTTACAGCCTGTTAGCAGAGCAAAGTAAATGAATAACCGCTGCAAATAAAGCGTTTGCATTTATTCAATTATTTTTAGAGGTAAAAAACTGTAAGAACTAATTTTTTCAATTTGTTGCATCGTCGTTGCCGCAACGCGTCTCTTGAACCCTTGTTGGGCGTTGAGCGCTTTCCCTGGAGTAATCCTCTGTTACTAATGGGAAGTAATTACTATATTTGTCAAGTCTCGTCACGTCGCAGTCAGTCAGTTAGTCCCTTTTATCTCGTGGGCCAGGGGTTCGAGGCCGGTAGATCACGAGGTTAAAAGCTGGACATCCAATAGGAACCCGCGAGTTTCGAATTCGCTTAACCTCCGTGACTTCACGAAGCCTAGTGAATGAAGTGGACTAACGACGCTGGCTATTTATGTGACGTATGGGGAGAAGTGCAATATGTGCGCGTTTTCCATCTTATCTTTCCCGCACTCTAGAAGCTCTTCCCGACCTTTTTACTATTCATAGTTCAATTATGTATATAGAAGACCAACAGCGACGTTATCCCGTCTATATGAAGACGAAACCTCGCTGATTGGGAAAAATATTATGTGGATAGTATTTCAAACATTTAAAAACTCTAAGCGAACATTAAATTGTCAATAGAATTGAAAAACATAACCACATGAATTTCCTAGATATTTGTTTATTAACATAATACGTTCTTTCACCATTTTTGCCAAAAACAACTAGAATGGATAGTGAGTTATTTATCAAAACATCCATTGCCCCACAAAGTAGGAATAATTTCCACTGTTGCAAAACATTATTTGAAAACAGAAAATACCTCAAACACAGTCTAGGGGTTAATTGACAAATGTATTAATAAAAAATTGGGCAGTCTGAGGCGTCACGTAGACAAAAAGAAATAAACAGATAAGGTACTTTGCATAATTTTACCATATGTTCCTACTTTTAAAAATAACAAGAGCACAACAATAGCAAATAATTTTGAAGTTGCATATGGATTAATAAATAATAGACAAATTCTTAGGGACGTCAGTGATAGATGAGGCAGGTTTGACCAAGACAATTGCGAACAAGGTACCAAATTTCTTAAAAAACTTATTTCACTTACATTTGTCACTCAGGTAACAAAACAGACACAATATAAAAAATCCAAAATACGCAAAAATGCTTGTCTAAAAATAGACATTATGTTACCATATTGTTTTTGAAGACGCGCATAATTTAGGGTAATGAAATAACGTAGCCAGGATTGATGGCTAGGAATATTCAGTATCAACCTTACCTCAGTATGAACTAAACGACAGAAAGACATAATAGATGAAATTTATTACCCACATAAAAGAAGAATACATAATTCCCACTCCCACACATTGCGCATCCGAC
The DNA here is from genome assembly GCA_038098605.1 of Gryllus longicercus. NCBI lineage: Eukaryota > Metazoa > Arthropoda > Insecta > Orthoptera > Gryllidae > Gryllus > Gryllus longicercus. The sequence goes on from JAZDUA010000262.1 coordinate 766,549, forward strand.
TACTCTCCACAGCAGTAACTTCTGGAATGTGAATTATAGACAAAACTTATTTACAGATATTTACAGAGTACCGGTTTTAATCGCTCCCGAAATATGTACTGTAAGTTTGCTTGAACAAAGTACAATTTGATTCCTGCATTTTATTTGTTTATAAACTCCTGATTATTGAAAACAAAATAGCTTTGTCACTTAAAGTTCATATCATTAGTAAAACGTGAATAGAAAATATACTTTAAACAAGTTTTGAAGCCCACAATATTTTAAAAACTTGTCCATGGACTAAGGCCATCTTCAAATATGTATTTACAGCTCCTCAGGACGAGGGGAAGCCGAAAGTTCCGAAACATTGACTAATATTGACCAACAAATATTTTGATAAACTGATTTTTTAAATTTAATGTAGTATCATAAGAAAAAATGGACAGTGCGTAATATTGCCATTAACAAAAAAATAGTCCATAAGAGTGTCATTGTCATTAAAATGGACGATCTTCGTACCATATTTGAATTTCTCTTTACTATGTTTACGAGAAATTAAAAACCTCTTTTTTACGAGTGTCGAAGCACACACACACATATAGTTTTGTCGTCATGAAGTTCACGAAATAAATGTTTCAATGCCGCATATGATATCATTGACGTTTTATCGCTGAGTGTGCGTTTGGCGACTTGCCCGCCTTTTTCCGTCGTGCAGACAGATATGCTACCTGCTTGAATGCTCGACTAATAAAGGTAATGATATCGAAATCCTGATACATTTTGATTATTTGAATGTATATGAGTGTCGTGAGCATTCTAAAATAAACATTGAGAACTGATTGAATTAATTAGTCAAACAGCAGTAGAATGAATGATTTGAACAAAAATGAATGAGTGAATGTTAAGGTTCCATCATAAGAGAGAGTAACAAGTGTCCCACCTGTAGATAATACAGCGTTGTATGTCCATCCTTTTCAATGCCGCATACGTTATCATTCAGCTGTATCTTCTTCTCTTCTTCCTCCAGAGCAGGATGAATGTGGCAGAACTCTCGTTCGCTGAAACTCACGTGCCTCGCAGCGAATACCGGACATGACAGCGCCCGTCTCGCCCTGCGGCCGCCTCAAGGTCGCCGGCGGTGGAGCGAGAGATCGAACGCCGCGAGGTCGACGTCGTATCGATCTTCGCCGCCCGGCGAGGTCGCGTGACACTGCAGCCGAGCGCCGCGCAAGTGCTCGCAGCGCAGCCAATAGGCACTCAGGCCTCGCGTGACGCGTGGCAGAGGGAGTTTTAAAAGTGGACAGCGAGCGGTCGTTAAACTTCTCATGGATTTTAAGTAGCGGTCTCTTTACAATACTGTAGATTACTCGCGGACCTTTATAAATTATACACAATTAGGATAAACATATCTTTTGCGGACGTTTAGAGATCTAACAATGAAACATCAATTTCTGTCAAATATTATTAAAAAAAGTCATATGCCATTCCATTCTTCACAACAAACTATTTTGTTTTGGAAAATGTTACCACCAAGTTCATAAAGTACAGCCCTTTCAAAGTGCTAATTTTGAACTTGCTTAAATATAATTTGGGAAATTGTATTTCATTGACTAAACAGAACAAATTACTCTTCCTTGCCCATTACTTCACACACTGAAATTTCAAGTCAATTCACAAATTAAATTAAATTTATTTATTTCAAATTCAGCACCGAGCTTTATAAGTTTCATTATACTTCAATATAGAAGGGAATATTATAATAAAATATTTTTCTTTCTGTATGACGAAACCTCATGAGGCACCTCCTAGACGAGGTGGTAATTGTTAAAAGACAGGTATAATTCGGTGATCTTATTCAATTGTTTGTGGAAAGTTATTTATTTGTTTATTTATTTGTTTGTTCATTTATTTGTTTGTTTATTTATTTGTTTATTTGTTTATTTATTTATTTGTTTGTTTGTTTATTTATTTGCTTTATATATATATATATATATATATATATATATATATATATATATATATATATATATATATGTATGTATACCGATATTTGTGAAACCAATAAAATAATTAGTACCTTAATCATTACAATATCCGAATTGCGAACTTCACAACATGGAAATGAGAGAAAGTTTCGCTATTTCATGCGTCCCGAACATCATCGTGGGTAGTTCATTGTGCGTGCGAATGGTGTAACTGTAAATGTGGAAACTGCTAGCTCAGTGTTCCATGTTTCTGCCCGAACAACACGTGTTTGTGGATTATGCCACGCGGCGACCACCCAACCATGCTGTAGCGGTCACGCACAACAGTGGGTCCAAATGACATCCAACAGTAGGTCCAAATGATAGGGCAAGTGAGAACCATTATAATAGTTCAACGTCTATTTAATTATTACTAAATTAATAGATGGTAATAACTATTACTAGATGAACCCGTGCACACATTCCAATCTTCGTAATTTTTTTTCTAAGGCTTTACGTCCCGAAGGGAAGCATATTCGACTATATTCTAGACACCAACACCCTTGCTGGATCCTCTGAGGTGGGGTCAGCAAAACGTGAGGCCCTCTGCCACAACGCATACATGAGGGACAAGGGACATGCCTAGTCGGGATTCGAACTCGCTACTCTTCGGACCGAAGCGCTGAGTTGGTACACGCCTTTAGCCACCTCGAGCATCTAGGTCGCCCCTTTTGTAATTCGTTGTTTAAAAAGTGTAAAAGAACTTCATACTGGCTTCTGTGGCTTGGCACATTGAAGTATTATAGGCCACATTAATCGGGGAACACAAATGTTGGAAAAAATCGTCTGAAAGGTACAGGGCTTAGCGTTGACCACAAGCGGATAGACAGCCGAACAAACTTTTGATCTATTCCAATTTTTGGGTATCAGTTTTCAAAAAGCGTGGATTCGGACTACATAACTTATTCGAGGAAGTGATTTAGTTAAATTAGGAACGAAATGTATACATTTTTCGACAAGAGGGGCCCACAGTACGAGTTTTTCTCACAAAAATTTGCAATATTGCGTTGCACCCTTACAACGCATTCTCTTTACTACGTAAGTACGCAGTAAGAGAGAATGTAAAGTGCGGGATTGAATAATTGACGAATATAAGATACCAAAAATAAAACTTACAAAACTGTCTTCTAGCTAATCCATTGAGAGTTAGAGGTTAGATTTTTTCATGCACATGAAGGCACACTAAATATCTTTAACAATGCTACACACTATTACATCTTAATACAGTCATTTTTAGTTTGTCGAATACGTACGTATATACGGAATAATGTGCATAGAATAGAGTTATGTATATAGAAATGTAATAGAGTAATATATTTAGAAAGTTATGTAATGCTGTTGAAAACCATATCGTGATATTAAGGAAAATACAAGTTTTATGATCCCCTGATACAAGATCCTGTCAACCCCTTTATATGCCAGTCAGTCAGTCCCTCTGAGTGAATTCTCAAATCTCAGTCGCAACCTGTTTCAGTCAATCGGAACCTCCGTCAATCTGTTCAACCGTCAGTCAAACAATCCCTCACTCAATGTCCCTGTAAATCAGTCAATATGTCCCTCTGTGAGTCAATATGTCCCTCTGTGAGTCAATATGTCCCTCTGTGAGTCAATATGTCCCTCTGTGATTCAATATGTCCCTCTGTGATTCAATATGTCCCTCTGTGATTCAATATGTCCCTCTGTGATTCAATATGTCCCTCTGTGATTCAATATGTCCCTCTGTGATTCAATATGTCCCTCTGTGATTTAATATGTCCCTCTGTGATTCAATATGTCCCTCTGTGATTCAATATGTCCCTCTGTGATTCAATATGCCCCTCTGTGATTCAATATGTCCCTCTGTGATTCAATATGTCCCTCTGTGAGTCAGTAGGTCCCTCTGTGAGTCAGTAGGTGCCTCTGTGAGTCAGTAGGTGCCTCTGTGAGTCAATAGGTCACTATGTGAGTCAATAGGTCACTATGTGAGTCAATAGGTCACTATGTGAGTCAATAGGTCACTATGTGAGTCAATAGGTCACTATGTGAGTCAATAGGTCACTATGTGAGTCAATAGGTCACTCTGTAAGCCAGAGTGACCGATTGACAATTTCGGCTTCAAACAATCAATTGACTGAAATTCCTCGCATTCAAGGCTTAGAGAATCTAAAAACTCTGTTTCTGGAACACAACAATCTTACCTTTCTTCCAGACGACTGTTTTGTAGGTAAGTAACCAACTTTGGTAATGATACAGACGAACGCAGTATTGCATTTCTAAACGCCAACTGCTGTCGACTACCTCATTAACGATTTTTAAACCGTGGTCATTCTTTATCTTTTGAACAAATTGTTTGATGTTGAATTTTCCATGTTAATTCTATTTTTTTAACTGCCCAAAAATGTTGACTCAAAATTAACAAAATGATGTATCAAAATATATTTAATAGCTTTATTTTATATTTATTTCTTAGAATATTATATACCATGATCGTCTTGAATCCTTGTTTTATGAAACGTTACCTGAATATGCGGGTTAGAGCCTTCTGGAAACGAAATCGTATCTTACCATCTGCTAGGGGGAATATCCTTATTTTCTAAAGAACTTTATTCTCGCCGAATTTTTCTTAAGAATTGAACTAGTGATCTATAACATAGCACAACCACTCGTATGTGTGGCACTTAGGTAAATTAGTTTCGAATCTGCTTTACGTCAAGGGCAAGATCAATTTGATGCTTTGAGAACGCGGTAGCAATTTGAGGCAACAGCTGTTGAGGGTCACATTGTGCAAAGCACTGCCATTCGTACTGTGAAAGTTATGTCTGTCTTACTTTTGGAGTCGATCAGCAAGCACTATCTAACCGCTTTACTTGCCCCAATTTCCTCAATTTTTAGCTCATTTTCAAAGAAAACAGAAAACAGTTTGCGTTACTGAGAAACCTCATTCAAAGTAATTCAAAGCACTTGTACTCACAAATGTAATAATGTATTAAAATGTCCATAATGTCCACGAGATATTTAAAAAGTACATTTGTGTACTTTTTGAAAAATTAAAGGAATGCGTCATGCTGATATGTCATATTATTAGGTTCATTTAACACTATCCTACAAGAAGTTTAAAAGTAACAATTTGGAGCAAAAGTTTAGAAAATATTGTTGTTTTTTAGATGCCTTTATTTTACACACAATTATATAAAAACTCATTTAAAATATACATTTTACATCATTTAAAGACTTAATTTTATAGAACATTTATTTCAGAAGAAAAATCACCATCTTCGTTAGGGAGGTTGTAGGAAGACACCAAGGCAAGTTTAACCTTGTAATTTTCAAGAATTCAGATAATTTGACGAAATAGGACTTGCGTAATTTTTATGAGCCTACTTTGCTTTATCCAATAAAAAAAGTAATCAAAAAATTTGGAACCGCTTTTGGAAAAAAAATAAAAATATCATTCAGGACTCTTGTAAAGTACCCCCCAAAAATTAAAATTTCCGTTTCACATTCAAAGAAACGCGACATCAGACAGATCGATCAGGAAATATCGATTTTGATAAAAATCATGTTCACAATTTGGCCGCTAGCGTTTTTTTACCGACGGACAGACAGCCAAACAGAGAGGCGTTTTACTGTAAGTTTTCGGTAACAAGGACCCAGAACACGAAGATTCTGACTACCGGACGGTTTAGAGGATGTATTTTACTACCTATAGGAACATAAATTACGCAATTTTTCGGTATTGAGTACCTACAATTGGAATTTCACCGAAAAATCGCTGGTTTATGCAGCATTATATAACTTTCTCTATAGTACGTATGTTGTGTAATGTGTATGTTGTATAACAGTTTACAAAATATTTCTTGTTGAATGCATTGCATTCACTTTTATATTAATTTTTTCCTTGATTTTCTTAAAAAATATTCAATTATCACAACCAGTGAAACACGCTACTTTCGTTTTTGAATTTTGTTTGACGTAATGTACATTTGGCTTTAAAACAAAAATAAAATACTTTACTCTTACGGGGAAACACACACGTGGATTTTTGTCAAAATTCAGCGATCGATTTTTTGTTGTATTACTAGCTTTTCTCTGCGCAAGGAATACGAGAAACTGAAGTATTTCTGAACACTAGTAATCCATTAAATAATACATTAGTTATCGTCTTGTGTATAATTGCTAGTGTATTGTTATTGAAATGAAATGGAATAAAATCAAATCCGGTTATATACGATAAAATGATACTTGATCTTCTCGAAAAATATGTTTTCTCGTTCGTTGTACGCAAGGTAAAACATTCATCTAATGGATTAAGTATTTTTATTGTAATGATTTTTGACCTTAATAAACAGACTAATTTTATATAAGAATTTGTTTATTGACGTTCAGTGACGTTTCGCCCTTATTTGGGGTCTTTTTCAAAAAACTGTAAAAATATAATGTAAGTTATATTCAAATTATGGAGAATTATCAATAAAATGATAATGCATATCAAATAAATCGATGCATTAAAAATAGTTGAGCAATAATAATAAGAAACAAAGTATGACTTACCCAGTGTCCAGGTTTGATTCACATATAAATAAACAGTAAGAATTTTTATAAAAAATTGTCATTTGCATAAGAAATTGAACAAGTCGTCAGTTTCATCCGGTCAACTGGTACACCACAAGTGGCTTTTTAAAAAAAATACACATTATTACACGGTGAAATATTCATTATAAAGTATTTTTATACACTTTTAAAGTAAATGACTAGTGCACCTCGAAAAGTATGATGTATTACATTTTAAATGTGAAGTGAAAATCAAAGAAATCCCAACATTGCCAAAACGATAACAAACCTAACAATTACCTCCTTCTGTCCCCAGGATTGACTAACCTGAAGGTCCTCGACCTCTCAGACAACCGCTTGACTGCGCTGCCATCCAGTGTCTTCACCGACCTGAACGCTCTGGAGCGCATCCAGGTGGAAGGAAACCGGCTAACAGAGCTGCCAGAATACAACGCCACTCATTGGCCTAATCTGAGTTACGCCTACTTTCAAAGAAACAATATAACTGAGGTAAGATTACGTTCTGATCGTCTGCGCACTTTTAACATGATACGGAGTTCCCATCCTGGTTCGATATGACGTTTTTAAAAATAATTGGTTTCACTGAGAATGGAACGACATTTTTATCAGGGCTGGTAGCCTGCCTCACAAATCCCATTTGATATCGTGTCGTTTTTACTAAAAAAAATAAGAAATTTTAGAAAATCGAGGGGTATGGGGTTCGGTATCGCCTCCCTGGGGTTTGATGAAATTGTCAAGGAGGGGGGGGGGGCAAGCCTAGATCCGAATATGGGTCGGCCATATATCAGTTGTAATCAAACTCCCATTGATTACGAAATATGAAAAGAACTTGTTAATTAATTATTTTCCGATATAAAGCAGCTAAAACATAAACTGTAGATTTGAAAATTGCACTTCCTTCTTATCCATGTTTTACCCTTAGGTTCAGAGCCACACCAGCGTTGCAGTTGCACTGGTGCAACTGTGCGCCGAACCGGTCTCGCTAGAAAGTCCCGCGGAGCGCCACACCGGTCCTCTTTAAAAAGGGATAGATAAACGACAAAGGTTGTGAATCTCTGCTCTTCTCTATTATTATTGAGGTGAACATTCAATTAGGCTAGAAAAACTATTGAAGTTACGAACATATGTAGGTAAACATGTTCTATGCATATTTGTGGATTGCGATGTGACGAGGTGAGCTTTCGTTTAAAGAGCAAAACACCCAAATCAAAACCAGAAGTCATAAGAAGGTTTGTAATTTAAAGCGAGCAATGAATCGCTGTTAGGTCGTACAAGCGCAAGTATGAGCGTGCTGGTTTCATGCGCACATGGAGGGGATTTTTATCGGTGGAATTCTGTGATATGAGAATTAGGTTTTGGAAAACGTGCGCGGATCGTATGCGTGGTGGACTTTGAGTGTTGCCTCGCCAGTCTTCCCCGGAGGATGTTGTGGTCGTCGGGCGTGAAATCTTAGGTTGTCGTGGTTTGCGAACCGAGTATGCGCATCTGAGCGAGGCGACTGCCTTTTTGCGAGCTTTCGCTCAAAGCAGTCTACGGTGCGGCCCGCTACTGGTCGAGCCCCACGCGAAATTTGGTGAGTGGTAGAATGAGTCTAGTGATAGGTGAGTGGCACGCGGACCACTGCAACTACCGACAGAGAGGAAACAGGTCCCAGTTATTACATTCCATTACGAGAGGCGCTCGGACATGATTGTTGCAGTAGAGCAGACTTTTCCGAGTGCGTAGTGCTACTGTTGAGGCCGCTGGTGTATGTTCAGCTGAGAGATTTGATCGATTCAACGTGCCTTGGCTCAACGCACCGAAGGTTTCGCTTCTAGTTCAATCAGACTCATGGGAGGGGAGGGCAGGAGGGGCGCTCGAGTGCAATTGTTTTATTGTAACAGTCTGTGCGATGGGAAGGAAATTCAGAATCAGCCCCATGGAGGTGGGAGCAGATGCGCAGAGTGAGTAGTGCTGCTGTTGATGCCCTGGTGTTTGTTCAGCTGAGCGATTTGATCGATTCAACGTGACTTGGCTCAACGCACCGAGGTTTTCGCTTCTAGTTGAATCAGAAGTTGAATCAGGAGTGCGTTCAGCTGAGCGAGGGGATCGATGCAACGTGCCTCGACTCACCGCACCGAGTGTTCCCGTTCTTGTTGAATCACCCACACGGGAGGAGCGCTTAGCCGCGATTGTTGTTACAAGGGTCTGCGCAATGGGAGGGGAATCCAGAATCTTGCCCCTGAGAGTCGAGGGGAGCAGAGGCGCAGAGTGCGAAGCGCTGCTGTTGAGCCCGCCGCGCCGGTGCGTGCGCAGCTGAGCGAGGCGCGCGCGCGCTCGTGGCTGGCGGGCGGCGAGCGGCTGGTGGAGCTGCGCGGCAACCCGCTGCGCGCGCCGTCGTCGCTGCGCTGGGCGCTGGAGGCGGGGGCGGGGGCGGGGGCGGGCGTCGTGGCCAAGGTGGAGCTGCTGCGGCGCTGCTGCGGCTCCCTGGAGAGCGGCGCGGCCTCCATCGGCTTCTGCTTCCAAAACGTGAGTCTCGCGAAATGAGGTGGCGTCCAGAGTTCTCACAGCTCCGTAATTACTTTGAAATGATCACGTACTAGATGTTCTAGGAGAAAACAATGATACTTCGAAAGTAAGCTCTTGAGTAAATTTTATGCATATTTTGTCTTATAAACTTCTTCGACATTTCGAATTGTTGAGCCGCAATCAGCGCTGATAAGTTGGTTTGAAAAAAATATTTCTATGCAAAAATTTGCATTTTAGAAACATGTGAATTGAATCATATGAAACTCCAGAAAAGCATTTCAGAAACATATGAAGCGCGCGAAAAATATAAATTGTCATTACTTACAAATAAAAATAATATATTTGTTTAGAAAGAAAACACAGAAATAAAAAGAGCACCCAGTTTACACAATTCAATTGCTTTTATATTTCTGTGTTAATTCTTCTTACCATCTGACGGAATTAATAATGACGGCCATTATCATTCCATAAGATGGCGACCTCGTAGCTTTTACCAGTACATTGCCTAGTTGTGATTTGGTGTGATCCACGTTGCTCGGGTAACACACTAAATGTGTAAAAACTGTTCCCAAAAGTTAAGTTTGGTATACTTTAATAAATATAAAAATTTTATTGTTGTTGTTTGATTTTCTCTTTACTCTTATTATGAAGTATCACAAGATTCCTACTCAACCAATTTACTTTCAAATACACTATGTGATCAAAAGTATCCGGACACGTGGCTGAAAATGACTTAGCAGTTCGTGGCGCCTTCCATCGGTGATGCTGGGATTCAGTAGGGTGTTGGCCCACAATTAGCCTTGGCGACAGCTTCCATTACTTTCAATCAGGTGCTGGAAGGTTTCTGGGGAAATGACAGCCCTTTCTTCGCGGAGTGCTGCACTGAGGAGAGATATCAATGTAGGTCGGTGCGGACTAGCACGAAGTCGGCATTTAAAAACATCCCAAAGGTGTTTGATAGGATTCAAGTCAGGTCTCTGTGCGGGCCAATCCATTACAGATATGTTATTGTCGTGTAAACAGGCCGCCACCGGCCTTGCAGTATGAACAGGTACTCGATCGTGTTGAAAGTGGGAATCTCCATCCCCCAATTGCTCTTCATCAGTGGGAACCAAGAAGGTGTTTAAAATATCAACGTAGGCCTGTCCCGTGATATTGCCACACAAACCAAGCGGTGTAGCCCCCCTCCATGAAAAACACGACCAGAGAATTACACCACTTTGGACGTGTCCGGATACATTTGATCACATAGTGTATGTTGTGTTTTGATCCTTCTATGAATTCCTTTTATCTTTTAAATAGGAATGTCGTTAATGCACAAGAAAAGTTACTATTTTAATTTTTTTTAAACTTTCGAAAATCTTAAGCAAAGAAACTTATCTAGACCAAAGCATTTAGATGACGATATTCCTTTGTCTGTTTGTCATCAGCTTGCGCTTCTTACTGCCCGGCCACGCACTTGTAATGCGGACATTGCCTGAGCAGCCCCCCCCCCCCCCCGCACAACCCCCACTCGCGCAGCGAGGGCGGTTTATCTGAATTTCTTCTAAGATCTTATGTGTTCTAGAATCTGTTCTTTGTTTTCAGCTTCGTATCTGATGCAGTCTCAGTCGTAGTCCTCAGTACACTAATTTGATTTTTGGAAAGTGGGCAGGACAAACACGTTCGCCACTCCCATATCGCGGGTCCTCCCGGGTCTGCAATTCAATTGTACGAACGAAAGTTATACTGGAATGATGACCAATCATAAATTACGCCTCAGCGCTTGTCTTGAGAGTTGTGTTATGATTGGAGAAAAGTCTTTGCTATGATCAAGCTATGTAATAATTACTATCCTTATAAAACTAGTTGTAAAGTAATGAGAGAATACGGTAGTTACACATTGAAGTTTTACGAAATGAGAATTAGAAAAAAATGTTAAAATCGCGGTTTGGGTTAATTTCATGACAATGTCCTTTTATTGAAAGGAAGAAATTTACTTTGTAAATTTGTTTAGCAGAAATAATTTTTATTTCAATAATATTATTCTGTGTGTATTTCTGTTTTAGTGCTCAGGTGACTGGAGAGATGAAGCAAGGCAGGTCCGAAGCGGTCTAAATGGATAAAATACTGCCTCTCTTTGCTGTTCAAACACCAATAACTCGGGCAGACGATTTCAGAAACTATCAAATGAACTACTGGAAACACTATAAATAAGTTAGAATTGAAAAATTAAATTGGGTAAGTTCATCATATTATTTAAGTTGGTTTTAAAAAGTAGTTTTTTCCGTTTTTTACTATCTATGACAATTTATTTTAATTCATAAAAATGGCTGAGAAAGATGTCAAATAAGCTCAAATAAAGCGCTTTAAATACAGACTACAATGTGATAATCAAACGTAACACCAGGAGTGCTTTGGAAATTGTCAATAAAAAGTCCGAAAGCACGAGTGGTATTTAATAGGACTATTCCACGAGTGAAATTATGTCCAATAGAGTTGCAATACGCGCCAAATATTGAAAATAACTGAAAGCTATGTTAATCAGAGGGGTTGGGCATGGGAATCAAAGAGGTCATGTTATACTACCTACACTCTTTATTGGACATCAACATGGCGATCGATGTATACCGCCTCCTAAGATAGATGAGTCATAGTTTATGATTGGCCAGTAGGAAGAAGCGATAAGAAAAATCGGATAGAAAAAGCGAGACATTTTTTTAGATACAATGCCCTGATTGGGGCATTTTGTATGTGTAGTTAAACACTATTGGTTTTAATTTCACGAGTCGAATAGTCTTCAAATATTCATTATACGAGAGTAGAGTTTCTGTGATATACATTTTATTTCAGATTTCCCTCACTGCTCTTAAAACGAATCTTACAATAAAACTGAACAACATATGCATCGCCGATGATCTCTTGAAACATGAAGAGTGCATCTAAGAAGGAACATGGAAATCACATATTTTACCAACTGTACTGTCGTGTTAGTTCTGTTTCGAGCTTTTTACACATCGGTAAAACCCTCCATTTCAGTTATTCTTGGTATCTTGTGCAATGCACGATTGTGCATCGGAGTATTGTATGTTCCAAAACTAACTTTTACCATATCGATTTGTAGGGCAAACAATGTTTCACATTGGAGAAGGGTTCCCGTATGACGAATGGGTTGAAGCAAAATCCTAAAGGCATTAACACCGAACACTATTCTATCACCGAGCGCAATTGTTACCAATCTATTCCACATATTCTTAAAAAATACAATTTTTGCTAATCAATGAGCATTTGCTTTCAAAACGATCTTATTTCATTATTTATTCAAATGAAATTTTTTGTATTTATTTCAAAGTTTAGAGATTTTTTCATAATAACACGAGAAGACAGAGTTCAAATCCAGTTGATTACAACTTAAAATTGATCCACTTATAATTTGGCGAGAACCTGCCCTGTTAATCAAGCCGCAGATGGAAGCGAGCAGGTGTTCATTTTTCTAATAAAAGTTTGACAGTAAAATGACATGATTTGTATAGCAAATACATCTTCTATACATTTTTTTAACGTAGGTGAAAATATTACTGTATTTAAATTCTGATTCGTGAATCTATTTGTGTTCTGAATATGTTTTCTTGATTTTTATGTGTACATTTTATGTATTGTTTTGAAATATTGTTTACATTTTTATTTGATGTTTCATTTGTTATATTTATTTTCAAAATATTTACCTGTGCCTCGGAAAACATTTATCATGTTTTATCCCTTAACGTGCCCTGGTTCACAATACACCTCTAGATGCCGCGGGATTCAGGAACAAAAGTGACCAATGGCGATGACATTTCTGGTCCGTAATTTCGCTCTTTTAATTTCGGGCGTCTGTGAAAAGATTGTTTTGGGGAAGAGACTGGTTTAAAATGTCTTCAAGAACACTATTGTACACAAAGAAATAAAGAAAGTGTGATATGCCATAAATGATATTGCAATTGCTCGATATAAGTTTCCTCGATAATTCAATTGTAATTCAGATTCTGCAATAAATTCTGGAATTTTTTTCATTTTAAACAAACTGTTCTAATTTCAATAAGTTTTGGCATCAATATTTTTTGGAATTAATGGGTTGCTCAAACTCGTTTGTTTCAATTTAAACACGGAAGCAGAAGGCCGCAGCTTTGTCAAGTAAAGCGTCAACTAAATTACAAAAGTATTGTAGGTTATGAACCCGACTTCGCCTTTTCGGTTGTTCTCTATATTCTCGCGATAATGAGTCTATTCCTTCACATGGGGGCATAACAAGAGTTCGACTTCATTTATTCTTCGTGTTTCACACTTGATTCGGATATCCGAGGACACCGACCTTCAACCCAATCCGCCGATGCCAGCCTTACTACCACTCCTCCCCCGTAGCGCCCCCTCCCCTCCACCCCTTCTTGGAGCTCCTTGGTACCACCACTGCCTGGGGGTAGCGCTGTTGGTCACAAATCAGTGCACACCTCGGAGCCATGAAGCCATCGCGGAAGGTCGCAAGTGCTTGTTGTCGGTTCCTGGCGAAGCAGCGTTTCGGCGATTTAACCAGGTGAGAAACTTAGGTCAATTCTTTTTCAGTAGAGTTTCAGATCATTAGAGCTATCAATCTGGATCCTTAGTTTTTAAACTGTTTTCAACCAAACACGCCGAGCGAAGAGGGGGTAGTGTTTTAGGGTTTTAAGTGGGATACCTTGTGTTTCCTAGTGGCATGAAAGGTTTGTCAGATTTTTGTCTGGTGTGTCGTTGAATTAGTCTGAATTTCACGAGATATATTGTATAATATAGAATAATTTAAATATTGTGTGGCATAAGAGATTGTAATCAGAGGTGACTTAAGCAATAGGTATGTTTGAATAGTAGTGAGTATTTGTGTCACTGCAATGAAAGAGTATCTTATACTTTGCATCTACGCGTCGCAACGTATAAATCTATTCCTATTATTGATTCGTTAATAAAATGTACTAAATCAGCGAATGGCGAAGCGGATTAAAAAAGATTGTGATTGAAAAATGCTATTATGAATTCACTCAAGCTAAGCGCATTAATGACTACCTAAAAAATCTTTTGCATAGTGTTCTCTTTAAATTTATCCAATACTAAAGTCATTTAAGAACTCATTAATGAATTCTTATGGGCAATTAGTGCAGATGTATGCATGATGACATGATAGCACTCGCAAAGACTTCAACTCCTAAGAATACATAAAATCTGTACATATTTCTTTGCTGTTCAAAATCACCACCCCAACGTTTTATTGTATAATTGAGGTATTTATCTACAATGTTAACACTAAATATCGTATTTATCATGCTATTTTAATGATAAAATACACTTTGTTTTACAATACTTTATATTACTTTTAAATTCATTACGTAAACGTTAACATTTTCAAAATAAATAAAAATTCTATGAACTCTGCTCCACGCACAGAAAAGCCTTGTATGTGTTTGGAACTGAGCGAAAACGTTTGCGTCTGAGAGTTCGCGGGTAATTTCCCATTCGAACCACCATAGCTTTCATTATCGTTCCTACCTTAATGATAACGGCACTAGCACGCAGTGGAAAGCAATGATCATGTAGCCACCACAGTGGACGTCTTTTCGGGAAAACGGAGAGCATGACCTATTATATAAGCCATCTTCCTCTCAGGAATGCAGGACGACCATCTTTGGGGTTGAGGAAATTCATTCACATTAGTATCTTACAATGAAGATTGAAGAAACTCGACTCCAATGTTGAAGGTATGACGAATGTATGTTCAAAAACTGTCAGCAGCTAAAGTGTGCAGGTTTTCTTCCAGCGACATCACGCAGCAGATTAAGAAACTAGTCTCAGGTATTCTTGGGCCAATATCGATACACGTTCTCAACACGTCAGTTTGGTGGCCATTAGTCAAAAAATGAAAGAAATGTCTCTTCATCCACAGCGAGATCTTTCTGAAAATAGAGGTGTACAGTTTAGATGTGGGTGGATTTCATACGTACATACCCCCACTAAAGGAGTTGAATCGGTGACCGTACTTCCAACCACGTCACACTGTAGAATGTTCATGGTTTGAGAGAATGCTCAGAGAGCGCAGCACTGTTTCAGAACGGGCTGTGCTTCTCCCCCACGAGATTCCGACGTCAGATTCGTGCCTACACTCTTTCGTATCTCTAATCAGTGCTGTGTTAACGAATGGCCCCCCAATACTTGTTAAAAAAATATTTAATACTATTTTTTTTTTAAATAAAAAAGTATGAAAAATAAATATGATTAAACTATATGCAAAAATTGGCATAACGGAGTGATGTGTTGCACATCATAGGATAATATTTATGCTATGGAATGTTGCTTGATGCATTTCAATATTGTACAATTCAATAACAAACTAAAACTATTTAATTTGTAGTATTTTTCAATGTAATTATAACTGTTTTCTTACTTACATATATGTTTAATTTTTTTGTTCTAATAATGATGAATTCATAGAATGTGAATTGATAGAATTTTCTTTACATTTCAACATCAAGACTGGAGGGGGGGGAGTCAGTGAAAGTAAGATAAAGGCCCCCGTAATTAACCTAGGCCCAAGGGTCCCCAATGCTGTTCTAATGACCCTGCCTCTAACGACAGAAGTTATTTCTTATGAACACTTACAAATCGACCATATTATCAAGAAGTATCGTTAGCATTTCTAAGCGACATTGTTTTATTTTAAAGATCAAGAGTAGCTCTCGGAATAACTGACGAGAAAATTCTTCTGCTTCCAACATCTTTAATCGAAAGTCTAGTTTTTCAAATGTTGCTAATCTCGAGCTTTTAAAAATCATTTTGTTTGTTTTATTTTTAAACTTTTATTCATCCTTCAACTATTTATAATTAAAATGTTGGGAAGGTATTCTGGAGCTTAAGTAAACGTGCGCAGGTGATCTTTTCCGCCATACATCACAAACAATTATTACTGTTTTTTGACTAAACAAATCAAATAAATCGAGTTAATCATCTCTGAATTCGGTTCTCGGCCAAACCATATTCGGGGCGCGGTCGAGGAGTACGGTAATATGTGCAGGCCCGGCGGATAATGTGGGTATGGTAGGTATGCTATACCGACACGAAAATTTCCGAGTGGGTAAAATTCCTACTCGGAATTTCGAGTGAGAGAAATATTCCATTCACGTCACTTTCCAGAAATGAATGAAGTTTTTCGTTATTGCGTCGACTCGAAACGTCTATTTGATCAACTACGTTGCAAGATCGGCTCAACAGTATTGCAATATACATGTTTATGGCGACATGACCGTGAACACTGATATGCAAAAATTGTTAAATTTATTTAAAAATTGCAAAACCAAGCGATTTTTGCATTGCAAGAGTGAACAACTGAAGTTACATAAAATAAATACGATAACAATTTAATGGTAAACATGACAATTTGAATAAAATCTGTTTTGTACGTTTCCCTTCGTGTTCAATTTCGCTGGGAGATGAATGCTCGGAGGGGGGGGGGGCGGCACCCGGCTCAACTCGGACTTAACACCAATTGCTGGCCCAGATAATGTGCACATTGACTCTATGAACATTGGCTAATTGTCGCTTGTACTTCGATAAAATCAATATATTTTTAATTCCGCTAAACGAAGCACCTTTGCACAAAAACAATTTATTAGTTGCGAGAAATATTGCACTTAAAATTTTCTTTTGAAATAAATAGAATTTATTTGAATTATCCCTTAATTTTTTTTTCAGAAACTCCATTGAAAGCGAAATAAAACTGAATATCCAGGTTATTTGATATTTGATGATGTGGATTGTCTGTTGACGTTTTATATCCATGGGTTCGCTTTTAATTTATCGATCAAATAAATTATATTGAAATTAAAAGCTTTTCGGCATCATTTATCATTTTTTGGAAGATTATCTTTCGTGGGGAAACCACAACAGAGAAATTCACCCCTGAAAACTCTCACAAACTTCACTCACTGCACTGAGAATCCCGATGAGTCTCCCGACTCTACATCTCATCTGGCATATTCCTGTCCTCATTCATGTGACAGTTGCTTCGACACTCATTCGTGCGACACAAAAGTGAGGGCGTGGTCGGGGAGTAAATCGCAGAAATGATTGCTCTTAATTTCATAACCTTTGGCGTCAGGGCCACATTGACCTTTGTGAGGTCACGGAGCTGTCTCCATGTGGAGACTCTTATAAAATCCCTTCGTTATTCAATGCTGGGTGAAATCAATTTTTTCTTCTCAGAAAATGAATCCAAAATACTATTATTTGTGAACAAAAATATCTAATTCGACTTACACTTTTGAAGAAAAATTGACATGGAGGTTACTATAGTAATGTATACTAACTATATATATTCTATGCAGATCCACTAAATCGCATTAGTCGCAGTTTCCCCAATTGATCCACGCACATCCTTCACTTGATTGACTTGCTCAAGATACCCCAAATTATCGGAATATATTTTGTGGTCGCCTTCGTTCCCCGCAAGGCTAAATATTGTCTACACTGTACACTTCCTTGTGGTCTTTCAATATTTTGACTTGCTTGAGGTCTTTTTCGAACGACCTGCTCAAAGTCTCCCTCTTGATCGAATTTGAAATCCACCGCGTCTTCCTTGCGATCCTCGACTTGCGCTCAGAGACTCCACTTGATCGCCTCGCGCAAAAATCCTCCGCTGGATTTACTAATACTCGAGGACTAAGAGTAGAAAAAATAATTTATGTTAAATTACAAGGAAATAGTATGAACTGTTGGAGGGTTTTCACAATTAATAGTGCACAACCCAATAAATTAAGAAAATACATGAATGGAAAACACTTTTTATCACAATACTAGAACTTATCTAGACCATTAAACGTTCAATAACATAAATAGGGAACTATATAATACAATATAACTTCCATTTTAATTTTGAGATTTTAACGAGGAAATGTTTTTGGTATCTGAAAAATTGCTCTTCCCGATTGAGAACCTTCTTCTCCATTCTTACAAAATCCTGGCTTGTGAACCACAATTACTCTCAACGATGCTGTAACAAGAGAGCTTCAGAACCTGTTAGCTTATCCTTTTAAGAAAGATATTTCAAAGCTTGTAAAATTTTGACTATATCCCCAATGTGGATTTTCCGAATTTACAGATTAGTAAATTTTCCAAAAATGCAGAAAAAGATCTGAATCTATGTGTCATTGACAACAAAACAGATGTTCTTAATTGCCCTCATATTTGAAACATAATGGAGGATGATGTACCTATAGGATTGCAGTTTGTTGAATTAACTCGTAATACTATTTCGTTTGCGTGACGATATTAATCTTACTATGCTATCGTAACCACTGAGTAGTCTACTAAACTGTGATTAAGATCAGGACATTTAATGCTTTATCTTACATTTCGTGAATAAATATCTCAAAGGCTTCTTTTTATCTGATGCTAACACAGGATTTTTATCTTAAATACTTAATACACGTGTAGCACTTTTGCCAACACTTTGTTCCCTCGAAAATCCTGTTTTGAGAAGTATATGTGTTCTTCGTCTTTTTTTAAATAAAAATATCGACTCCTACACCTTCTTGAATTTTGTATTTTTGTGTCTGTCACGAGTTCTCAAAGACGTTTAAAATCTTGGAATTTGGATATAAACATGTAGAATAAAATGTGTCAAGCTACGATCATTGGGCCTGGCTGCTGTCTTGGAGATGAATGATCAAGTGGCTGGATTGCAAACATGCATCTAACTCGGCACCAATATAATACACGTATAACACCGCGTAGAGAACAGATAAAGTAAGACATGAAAATTACAGATAGGTATACATGAAACTCGGAGCCCACCGTCTTAAATAGGGACTTGGTACACACTTTTTATTCAGTATTTAAATTTGTATTGAGGTGAAAAACTGTATTATATATATTATATTTATTATATTATATATATATATATATTATGTATATTATATTATATTATATTATATACAAGGTGCGTGAGAAAAGTAATGAGACTGGTAACACTGCGGGCGATCTGGCAACGTTGTGTCTAACGGCCTGTGCTACACCGTTTTGTTTATCCCTTCCACATCCTCAGTCCGAGTTACAACTCCGTACAAATAACACATTATTTTTGATAGCGCCATCAGTGAAGTTGTGTTTTTGTTGTGTTAGAGAAATGGAGCATCGGAATTTAGAGCAACGTTGTGCAATAAAGTTTTGTGTTAAACTTGGTGAATCCGCGAGTGTGACTTTTGAAAAGTTCAAACAGGCCTATGGGGAACATTGCTTATCAAGGGCACAAGTTTTTCGCTGGCACAAATCATTTTTGGAAGGTCGAGAACACGTTGAAGATGACCCTCGCTCAGGGAGACCTTCAACTTCAAAAACTGACGAAAACGTTGAACGTGTGAGGGCTCTTGTGAGATCAGACCGCCGTTTAACAATAAGGATGATCAGTGAACAGTTAAATTTAAACACTTTCACCGTTCATCAAATTTTGGGAGACGATTTGAACATGCGAAAGATTTGTGCCAAAATGGTGCCGAAAAACCTCACAACTGAACAGAAGGACAATCGAAAAAACGTGTGCGCTGATCTTCTTGAGAGGATTGCCAATGACCAAGAATTCTTCAATTGTGTGATCACAGGTGGTGAATCCTGGATATTTGAGTACGATCCTGAAACGAAGCGGAAAACCGAAGAGTGGCACACTCCGTCATCTCCTCGGCCGAAGAAATGTTGAATGAGCAAATCGAAGATCAAGACCATGCTGATTTGTTTTTTTGACAGTAAGGGAATCGTGCACAAAGAATTTGTTCCACTAGGACAAACTGTCAACCAAGTGTTTTATAAAAGTGTCCTTGAAAGGCTCAGGAAAATAGTGATTCGTGTGAGACCACACATTGCAGACAAGTGGATGCTTCATCATGACAATGCCCCGTGTCACACGGCCATTTCCATCAGTGAATTTTTGACCTCAAAACTCATTACTGGTGTTCCTCAACCCCCATATTCACCTGATTTGAGTCCTTGTGACTTTTTCCTTTTCCCTAAATTGAAACATGTCCTAAAAGGACGTCATTTTGGAACTTTGGAGAACATTCAAAAGACCGTGACCGACCAGTTAAAAGCCATTCCAGTTGAAGACTTCCAGCGCTGCTACGAAGAGTGGGAACAACGACTCCGCCGGTGTATAGCTGCCCAAGGGAACTACTTTGAAGGGATCATATTGTTGTTTGAAAAAAATAAAAAAATTAGTATAAAATCAGTCTCATTACTTTTCTAACACACCTTGTATATTATATACATAGGCAATAGTAAATCATATTACGTTGAAATCACTTTTTGAGCAGGAATGATAAAAATAACAATTCTGATTGATGTGTTAAGTTTTAACAATTACGTGTAAATTTCTTAGTATGTAAGAAATAACATTATCTAGCTAGACACGTGCGAAAACTCGGCACTTTGTAATAATTGTTTTCAATGTGAAAACGTCTTAGTAGAACCCAACTTGGAAAGGCCATCAACGGATCTGCTTGTTACAGCATTATTGGTCAGTTACCGTGCTATAACTACTTACTAGAGTACACATTATAATATTTCTAAGCGTTGGAATTAAATTTCTGCTTTTTCTTTCCATGTAATGTGATGTAGATTTAGGTCTTCTGCACATTCCTTATCCCCCATGCAAGGGAGTGAAGGCTCGTAAACAGGCTACCTAAACCTCAAAAAAAGCCTAATAGGAACACCAAATAGCTTCAAAACTAATAGAAAGTCCATTTTGCAACACGCTGCGTAAGAAACATAATTTGTGCAAAGCGGTTCCCTGCCTGCCCTGTTGTTCTCCATTTCTCCCCATCTATATTTCTCCATTTTCACCTCCTGTCCCCTCAAAACTCGTGACCTGACACTTGTCCCAAGAAAGCTCTTGTCCCTAATGGGACACGAAAACCAATTTTTAAGGATCTAGAGCACATCGTTTCAGACTTTTGCGGGATTGTTAATGTATATCACAATATTTTTTGTATGCCAAACTTCTATTTTATTCGTCTTGTATCTGTTGGATGTAGGACAAGGGACTTGCTATCCAGTAGTAGCAAGCATGGTACTGTGTCAATGGTTTCTTATAGTGTTGTACACTGTCATATATCCTTAGCGTGTTAAATACGGAACGAATTCACATACGGCCAGTTCACATACATTTAGTTTATGGTCCCATTCAGTCACGTTGCGTGAATGTTTGGGACGTTTATCGGAAATTTTAGATTGCCGTAATAGAAAATTCAGATTGCCGTAATAATAAAAAATGTCATCCTCGTGATAATTAAAGGACTTTATTCTTTAAATTTGAAATACTGCCGTTGCAGTGTGTAGACATTTTATTTTTTAAATGTATAAAATAGATTGTTTCTGTCTCTTTCCATTATTGACTTATTATATTCCCTCACAATCCAACGGCAGTCTTAACGCAATTGTCCCAATCACAAAATAAACCATAAATTTTAAGTACGCGCCCCTCAACATTATTTTTTTTAAAATGATGTTGCTGGTGTGTGACCGTGTCTGAGACATGCCAAGAAGGAAAATGCATGGCTAAAGGATTGCATGACATCATTTGAGGCTGTGAGGCTTCGAGAAAAATTAGGCAGCGGTGCCTTTTAGAAGCTTAAAGAGGGTTCCACGTCACGCCTGCGAATCCGTGGCCAGGGTCAACGCTTGTCCACAGTCGGTAACGTCCAGGTTGGTCCAGGCTAGAAGAGTTCTTTCGCGTCTCGAGTCGTGCGAATGCTTTCGGCTGCCCGGGTAACGTCCGCAAGGGGAGCCGTGAACGCGGAGGCGCGCATGGTTTCTGGTGGAGACTTGTAAACCGCCACTCGGACCCTCATGGCGGCACTCACGTCGTTAGCTTCAAGTTGGAGGCAGTGAGAAGGAGATGCTAAGCTGAGGAGGGCACGTCCAAAGGGCTTTCCACTTGAGCGGAGGCGGGCATAGCTTCTAGGGGAGACTTGTAAACCGCCACCTGGACCCTCACGGCGTCACTCACGTCGTTAGCTTCAAGATGGAAGCAGTGAGTAGATGCTAAGCTCATTGTTGCCGGGTTTGCCCGGTAACACATCAGTTGCGTCGACCTTTGTGTGGGATTTGGCGAAGGACTTCTTGGGAATGATCCGGACCCCACATATAAAGGCTCAGACGGGAAACAATAGTTAGGTTGCCTAGTTTCCGGCGATACTCATGTCGATAGCATAAAAGTGTTGCAATGAGGAGACGGGAAGTGGGCCCCAAGCCGGCCGGGCCTTAGTTCGGGTGGCACCTTGCTGGCCTCTTGGCTTCGTCGTCGAAGGGACTTGTCCTGGCACATTCTGTGTGGCGCATTGTTTCGACTCCGTCAGGGCTGAGCTGGCAGGGCGTTCCAACACAGACGTTGAAAGGAAAGGTTACCGTGAGGGTAAACTGCGTTCCGGCTGGATTCGGATACCAACCTGTCGGCGTCGCGGGGAGAGGGGAGAGATAACAGAGACCCGTGGCGAGCTTGACATAGTCGCGGAAAGCTAGAAAGCTGTCCATGAGCCACCAAGAGGGAGAATTATTCTAAACTTCGCTAAACACTCGACAGCTCCCCGCCGAGTTACATTTTGTATTTGCCATGGCCAATGGCCGACCTGTTTGGGCGGGTGGGGTGGTTCCACCTGGTCCTCCGGGTTTCCCCTGGGACACAGGGGCCGCGCCGCCGCGGCGTGACTCGCTTGGCCAGCTTCGCCCGGCGATGTTCTGCCATGAGACGAGGCCAGGGGCGGAGCCTTCGCGAGAGGGAGGAAGAAGGAGGAGGCGGAGTCGGGAGCGGGAGGAAGAAGGTGGAGGCGGAGTCGGGAGCGGGAGGAAGAAGGTGGAGACGGAGTCGGGAGCGGGAGGAAGAAGGAGGAGGCGGAGTCGGGAGCGGGAGGAAGAAGGTGGAGGCGGAGTCGGGAGCGGGAGGAAGAAGGTGGAGACGGAGTCGGGAGCGGGAGGAAGAAGGTGGAGGCGGAGTCGGGAGCGGGAGGAAGAAGGTGGAGGCGGAGTCGGGAGCGGGAGGAAGAAGGTGGAGGCGGAGTCGGGAGCGGGAGGAAGAAGGTGGAGGCGGAGTCGGGAGCGGGAGGAAGAAGGTGGAGGCGGAGTCGGGAGCGGGAGGAAGAAGGTGGAGGCGGAGTCGGGAGCGGGAGGAAGAAGGTGGAGGCGGAGTCGGGAGCGGGAGGAAGAAGGTGGAGGTGGAGGCGGAGTCGGGAGCGGGAGGAAGAAGGTGGAGGTGGAGGCGGAGTCGGGAGCGGGAGGAAGAAGGTGGAGGTGGAGGCGGAGTCGGGAGCGGGAGGAAGAAGGTGGAGGTGGAGGCGGAGTCGGGAGCGGGAGGAAGAAGGTGGAGGTGGAGGCGGAGTCGGGAGCGGGAGGAAGAAGGTGGAGGTGGAGGCGGAGTCGGGAGCGGGAGGAAGAAGGTGGAGGTGGAGGCGGAGTCGGGAGCGGGAGGAAGAAGGTGGAGGTGGAGGCGGAGTCGGGAGCGGGAGGAAGAAGGTGGAGGTGGAGGCGGAGTCGGGAGCGGGAGGAAGAAGGTGGAGGTGGAGGCGGAGTCGGGAGCGGGAGGAAGAAGGTGGAGGTGGAGGCGGAGTCGGGAGCGGGAGGAAGAAGGTGGAGGTGGAGGCGGAGTCGGGAGCGGGAGGAAGAAGGTGGAGGTGGAGGCGGAGTCGGGAGCGGGAGGAAGAAGGTGGAGGTGGAGGCGGAGTCGGGAGCGGGAGGAAGAAGGTGGAGGTGGAGGCGGAGTCGGGAGCGGGAGGAAGAAGGTGGAGGTGGAGGCGGAGTCGGGAGCGGGAGGAAGAAGGTGGAGGTGGAGGCGGAGTCGGGAGCGGGAGGAAGAAGGTGGAGGTGGAGGCGGAGTCGGGAGCGGGAGGAAGAAGGTGGAGGTGGAGGCGGAGTCGGGAGCGGGAGGAAGAAGGTGGAGGCGGAGTCGGGAGCGGGAGGAAGAAGGTGGAGACGGAGTCGGGAGCGGGAGGAAGAAGGAGGAGGCGGAGTCGGGAGCGGGAGGAAGAAGGTGGAGGCGGAGTCGGGAGCGGGAGGAAGAAGGTGGAGGCGGAGTCGGGAGCGGGAGGAAGAAGGTGGAGGTGGAGGCGGAGTCGGGAGCGGGAGGAAGAAGGTGGAGGTGGAGGCGGAGTCGGGAGCGGGAGGAAGAAGGTGGAGGCGGAGGCGGAGTCGGGAGCGGGAGGAAGAAGGTGGAGGTGGAGGCGGAGTCGGGAGCGGGAGGAAGAAGGTGGAGGTGGAGGCGGAGTCGGGAGCGGGAGGAAGAAGGTGGAGGTGGAGGCGGAGTCGGGAGCGGGAGGAAGAAGGTGGAGGTGGAGGCGGAGTCGGGAGCGGGAGGAAGAAGGTGGAGGTGGAGGCGGAGTCGGGAGCGGGAGGAAGAAGGTGGAGGTGGAGGCGGAGTCGGGAGCGGGAGGAAGAAGGTGGAGGTGGAGGCGGAGTCGGGAGCGGGAGGAAGAAGGTGGAGGCGGAGGCGGAGTCGGGAGAGGGAGGAAGAAGGTGGAGGCGGAGTCGGGAGCGGGAGGAAGAAGGTGGAGGCGGAGTCGGGAGCGGGAGGAAGAAGGTGGAGGCGGAGTCGGGAGCGGGAGGAAGAAGGTGGAGGCGGAGTCGGGAGCGGGAGGAAGAAGGTGGAGGCGGAGTCGGTAGCGGGAGGAAGAAGGTGGAGGCGGAGTCGGGAGCGGGAGGAAGAAGGTGGAGGCGGAGTCGGGAGCGGGAGGAAGAAGGTGGAGGCGGAGTCGGGAGCGGGAGGAAGAAGGTGGAGGCGGAGTCGGGAGCGGGAGGAAGAAGGTGGAGGCGGAGTCGGGAGCGGGAGGAAGAAGGTGGAGGCGGAGTCGGGAGCGGGAGGAAGAAGGTGGAGGCGGAGTCGGGAGCGGGAGGAAGAAGGTGGAGGTGGAGGCGGAGTCGGGAGCGGGAGGAAGAAGGTGGAGGTGGAGGCGGAGTCGGGAGCGGGAGGAAGAAGGTGGAGGCGGAGTCGGGAGCGGGAGGAAGAAGGTGGAGGTGGAGGCGGAGTCGGGAGCGGGAGGAAGAAGGTGGAGGTGGAGGCGGAGTCGGGAGCGGGAGGAAGAAGGTGGAGGTGGAGGCGGAGTCGGGAGCGGGAGGAAGAAGGTGGAGGTGGAGGCGGAGTCGGGAGCGGGAGGAAGAAGGTGGAGGTGGAGGCGGAGTCGGGAGCGGGAGGAAGAAGGTGGAGGTGGAGGCGGAGTCGGGAGCGGGAGGAAGAAGGTGGAGGTGGAGGCGGAGTCGGGAGCGGGAGGAAGAAGGTGGAGGTGGAGGCGGAGTCGGGAGCGGGAGGAAGAAGGTGGAGGCGGAGGCGGAGTCGGGAGCGGGAGGAAGAAGGTGGAGGCGGAGGCGGAGTCGGGAGCGGGAGGAAGAAGGTGGAGGCGGAGGCGGAGGCGGAGTCGGGAGCGGGAGGAAGAAGGTGGAGGCGGAGG
This sequence comes from Gryllus longicercus, assembly GCA_038098605.1. NCBI lineage: Eukaryota > Metazoa > Arthropoda > Insecta > Orthoptera > Gryllidae > Gryllus > Gryllus longicercus. Next base: position 792,065 of record JAZDUA010000262.1, read on the forward strand.
CGGAGTCGGGAGCGGGAGGAAGAAGGTGGAGGCGGAGGCGGAGGCGGAGGCGGAGTCGGGAGCGGGAGGAAGAAGGTGGAGGCGGAGGCGGAGGCGGAGGCGGAGGCGGAGGCTGAGTCGGGAGTGGGAGGAAGAAGGCGGAGGCGGAGGCGGAGGCGGAGGCGGAGTCGGGAGCGGGAGGAAGAAGGCGGAGGCGGAGGCGGAGGCGGAGGCGGAGTCGGGAGCGGGAGGAAGAAGGCGGAGGCGGAGGCGGAGTCGGGAGCGGGAGGAAGAAGGCGGAGGCGGAGGCGGAGGCGGAGGCGGAGGCGGAGTCGGGAGCGGGAGGAAGAAGGCGGAGGCGGAGGCGGAGTCGGGAGCGGGAGGAAGAAGGCGGAGGCGGAGTCGGGAGCGGGAGGAAGAAGGCGGAGGCGGAGTCGGGAGCGGGAGGAAGAAGGCGGAGGCGGAGGCGGAGTCGGGAGCGGGAGGAAGAAGGTGGAGGTGGAGGCGGAGGCGGAGTCGGGAGCGGGAGGAAGAAGGTGGAGGCGGAGGCGGAGGCGGAGTCGGGAGCGGGAGGAAGAAGGTGGAGGTGGAGGCGGAGGCGGAGGCGGGAGCGGGAGCGGGAGGAAGAAGGTGGAGGTGGAGGCGGAGGCGGAGGCGGGAGCGGGAGGAAGAAGGTGGAGATGGAGGTGGAGGCGGAGGCGGAGGCGGAGGCGGAGGCGGAGGCGGAGGCGGAGGCGGAGGCGGAGTCGGGAGCGGGAGGAAGAAGGCGGAGGCGGAGGCGGAGTCGGGAGCGGGAGGAAGAAGGCGGAGGCGGAGGCGGAGTCGGGAGCGGGAGGAAGAAGGCGGAGGCGGAGGCGGAGTCGGGAGCGGGAGGAAGAAGGCGGAGGCGGAGGCGGAGTCGGGAGCGGGAGGAAGAAGGTGGAGGTGGAGGCGGAGGCGGAGGTGGAGGTGGAGGCGGAGGCGGAGGCGGAGGCGGAGTCGGGAGCGGGAGGAAGAAGGTGGAGGTGGAGGTGGAGGCGGAGGCGGAGTCGGGAGCGGGAGGAAGGAGGTGGAGGTGGAGGTGGAGGCGGAGGCGGGAGCGGGAGGAAGAAGGTGGAGGCGGAGGCGGAGGCGGAGGCGGAGTCGGGAGCGGGAGGAAGAAGGTGAAGGTGGAGGTGGAGGCGGAGTCGGGAGCGGGAGGAAGAAGGAGGAGGCGGCGTGGTGAGAGGGGGCAGAAGGTGGAGGTAGTCGTTGCGGCGAGGGCTGCAGATTTTCAAAGAAGTCGGCGCGGTTCGTAGCGGATGCACTATGGAGGGAATGGTGGATGTGGGCGAAGACGGAGGCCGTGTGGTTGGTGAAGGCGAAGGTGATATGGTGGCGGGGAGAAGGCTTGGGAGAGGGAGCGAAGGCGGAGTGTGGCGAGGCAGGGGAAGAAGACGGAGACCTCAGTTAGGCGGTGGCGAAGACGGTAGTGAGGACTACGAAATGAAGGCTGGTGATGTGTAGTCGGGGTCTGTGGAAACGGGGAAAATGCGACGGCGGAGGGGCGAGGCAGGGAAGAGGTGTGGGCGGTGACGGAGACGGGAGTGGGGTGGTGGTGGTGGTAGGGGGAAGCTGGAAGATGAGCGCAGGTATGCGAATGCGAAGGAAGGGCGGTAACAAGGGGCGCGAACAACATTGAAGCTGTGTTCGCTTGCACGATGACGCGGATTCCTTGGGCTCTTATCGCCCGCGAAGCAAATCTAACCGCCGGCGTGGGTTATTTGGGCGTGGCTTAAATGTTGGGAGATAAACTCAGTGATGAGAAAAATACAGCCCTCGGGACATAAGCATCTCGCGAACAGGTTCTGTTCTACCTACGTCGAGACCACCTTTTACATAAAACCACACGCAGTAGAGACGATCGTCACTAATTCGAAAATGGAGTTTCTTTCCATTATATGTATCTAGAATTAACAAGCTTTCATGTTATTATTGATAGCGTGAAAAATGAAAATCAATATATGAGGATGGTTTGTTTATAGCGTTGAATTTATTTTATTTGATGTGAATAAGTCACGATCAAATTTTTTATTTGATGTGAATAAGTCACGATCAAATTGTGCTTCGTGCTCATGAGAAGCTCACTTTTTTTATTGACTATGTCTTAGCTAGGTCGATTTCATCCACTGCATGGCGAAGAATTTTAGCGGTCGGATAGTATCTCTTGATTGGTAGTGTTCAAAGTTTTTTTTCGATCAATACCAGAGGAACGGTGTAGCTGAATCCTAACAAGCGGGCAATCTTTTCTTCTTCTTCTTCTTCTTCTTCTTCTTCTTCTTCTTCTTCTTCTTCTTCTTCTTCTTCTTGTTCTTTCCTCTTGTTTTATACATACACATACTTACTTACATGCCCTTCTCTTCCACACAAGTCGAGAGACCAATCCAAAGCCTAGAGCTTGATCCGATAACGGCGGTACCTTGATGGGGAAGATACCTGTAAGAGGAAACCCCTCGCAAGCCTTCGTGTATGTCGGCGCCGGATCTAGCCATCCAGAGAGGAAAGGAACCCCGTCACCTCCCTGAAAAAACATTCACTACACTAACGGGACTAATGACTATAGAAGTTGACGTACCCGGAATCAATGAATCACTTTCTTGGCTGTTAAGATGCCGATGCTGTTAAGATGACGATGCTGTTAAGATGACGATGCTGTTAAGATGACGATGCTGTTAAGATGACGATGCTGTTAAGATGACGATGCTGTTAAGATGACGATGCTGTTAAGATGACGATGCTGTTAAGATGACGATGCTGTTAAGATGACGATGCTGTTAAGATGACGATGCTGTTAAGATGACGATGCTGTTAAGATGACGATGCTGTTAAGATGACGATGCTGTTAAGATGACGATGCTGTTAAGATGACGATGCTGTTAAGATGACGATGCTGTTAAGATGACGATGCTGTTAAGATGACGATGCTGTTAAGATGACGATGCTGTTAAGATGACGATGCTGTTAAGATTTTCAGATGGATGGATATGGTATTAGTTTCAGCGCTCTGTCTCAAATTTAGTAAGATGTCGAACTTTCAATTAGTCTGTTTTTAATAGCCGAAAATGTTGCAATACTTGCATATCGCTAGTTATAACCTCTTGGAAAAATATAAGTTGCTGTTCAAAGTTACTTTGGAGATTTCACAGGTATTTTAGAAGGCCTGGAGACAAAGTTAATCTCGAGGTGCAAAGATAAGGTAGATGATAATATTTCTCGCACATTACTCCGAAATGAAGAAGTAGTTGTCGTTCATGTTTTCATCCTGACATTGTGCTGTGGCGGCAGTTATTTTTCGAATTCAGAGAATAAACATCTAAAGGGATATTTATTTGTTTTGATAGTATCAACATGTGTGGTATATTAACACCATGGGCGGTGCAAGTGAGTTGCTCTTAAGAAGTTGAAGATGTTGACGGGATAGATGCAATTTAATCTTATATCGTTCCTCCAAAGAAAACAATATTTTGAATTAAAAAACATGAATGTGTGAATAGTTTTTCTAAATATCACATTGTGTAAATAGGTTATTGAAATAACTGCTGCTGATTACATCGATATAAATTTGATGGTGTTGGAGTTTCTATACGACTCTATTCTGTAAAGGTATGTATGCAATGACAAAATGTTGGTAGGCAGTACTGTTTCTAAAACATATTTTTCTCGTTCGGCATATTTGGACTTGGATATTAATTGCAGATTGCTTTCTTGGAAGTGAGCACTAAGGAACTTTATGTATTTAGAATTTTTTGTGACATTGGCATGAAAACAATATGTTTTGTTGTGAACTTATTTTACGAATACGTATTAAAATTGTGGCATTTAAGATTGGGTGACATAGGGTACGAATGTGTTTCTTAGCATCAAAGATTCTAATTTTTTAAAGAATTAGTTCAACATTTACAATATTCTTCCGATGGCACAACTGTTACATCACATCAACATTTTCCAAAATTCGATTGCAACGTGTTTATGGACAGGTCTGGCTGTAAGAGAACGCCGGAATTCCAACGAAGCGATAACTCATGTGGACGGTTTCTAAAGATCCGAAAGGTTTTTTTCTAAAGATCCGAAAACCGTTGAAAACGAAACAACCACTTAGAATTAGGAAAGGTTCTAATCCCTAAAAGGTGAAACAGTTGCTATGTACCTAAACAAAGATGGAGGGAAATACTCGTAGCTACGCTGGTGTCCATCTTTGATCCTCTCCGAATTGGTATGTCTGTTAAAAAGTGTGCAAAATTTTAATGATTGTGAAATATGATGACTGCATCATGTGCATTACCCGTGTCCTTGGAAAATAATTGATTCCTTTATCTTCAGTTCCAGCTCTCATGTGTGATGGAGCCAACACCGGTTTCTGTCAGTGGCATTCATTTCTCACAAAACATTTCTAAAAACGGATAGTCATCTTGCAGAAAATTGCTGTTGAATATCTCCTTGAGACAAGAGCTAATACTAATTATTATTGTGTCATCGCTTACATCATACCTGGTATTTTCTTCCCCTTTGAAGATAATAAAAGTCTAACAACGTTGTTAATAATATCTCCTACCTCAAGGAGGATGGGAGAATCTATGGCATATTTATTTAATGAAAAAATCTTGTCAATTACCTTACAGGGCGGGTAATATTTGTCTATATGGATCTACTTCTTAATTTACATTTTTAAAAGTATGTGCATATTATTTTTTCCTATAATATTGATACATTTTTTACGAGGAACGTGGAAGAAAAATGCAGATAAACAAATTTATTGCATATTGAATACCTGCACAATGAAGTTTGATTTCAGTATTCGGTACATCGACCACATCCATCACTTCTGTAGACCTTCTTCAGCCATCATGTTGAAAAACGCCCAATTTTTACTATCTCACAAAGTAAAATGTAAAGTAAAGTATTGTAATGCTGCGGCAATAATCAGTAATTTTCCAATGGAAAAACTCAGTTTTGTACATCCCAGGTATAGAAAATATAAATAAATAAATGCTTTTCTAATATGTAGAAAAGTACTTCCTCTAAAACGCTGTATAGTCCTAATTCATATTTTGTAGGTCTTTGATAACGAAAATTTGTTAAATTTTAACCAAAATTGATACATCGATCTGTTTGATGTCCCGTCAATTTGAAACGGATATTTTCCTTTTTGTGGTACTTTACATGACGCCTCAACATTTCCTCAAAATGGCCTCGAATTTTTGTTTATTTTTTCCTTGATAGAACAAAAACGCTTAAAATTGGTGCAGGTCACATTTTCGTTGAATAGACAGTGTTCGAAAATGTTCAAATTTCTTCGGTGTCTTCCTCCCATTTTCTCCAACTATGAATTGAAGCCGTTTTAAAAATGAAATCTATTTTAAAAATTTGGATCTTTAAATAATATCTACAATTCTTCAAAATAACTCCAAATGTTTGTTTTATTTTTTTCTGGAATAAACCAAACTCCGGTTATAAAAAAATCACAGGTCGCATTTTCGGTGAACGCTCCGCATTTTCGAAAATTGGTGAACATTAACATTGTAAAATTGCAAAACTACGGTATTGATGTTTGAGATTTTTACTTAATGAAATGTGGAAAAATAATTTTAATAATGTAATTGTTAGAACTTTAAATAAGATCGTATACTTTTTTTTACAAAAAATGAATAATTTTGCGTAGTTCTTGTAATTTATAATTACAAATTTGATTTTCCCACTTTCTTTTTCCAGAATCTTCAAAGAGTTCCCAGGTCGCGATACGGCAATGATAACGCAGTTTGAAATTCTTAGAATAACTTTCCATTGTTGGGGGGTGTTTCTCGGTTCATGGAACGGGTTTTGGATTATCGAATTTGTATTGATGTATTAGGATTAAATGAATGTTTCCCGCGCCTTATGTGTTACGGTTGAACAGAAATAGCGCTATTATAATATTACGTAACCGTTTCTAATACGAGAAAGTACGTGCAGTTTTAGTCCCGTTAGTTAAATAATTTTGTTAAGAATATTTTTGGGACATTTGCACATATTCATAGAGATATACGACGAGAATTTGTGTAGTATCCCTGTTTGCACATCCATTACATTGCACGTACTTTATGATAATGTCACCCTTCACTTCTTAATAGCAAGTTTTTCATAGCATTGAAACACCTCACATCATTCTGTGAAATGTTAAATGGCAATCTGTAAGATTCATATACGTGATATAAATTTGCCCCTTCTTCGTTGCGTCGTTGTTGCTTTTTTCCTGCTTCTTTCACTGAGATTAATGGCAAAGGCGTGTCGAATTATTTTTTGATGAAACAATAGTGTAATTGAGAGACCTTGTGAATAACTTCATGACATTACTCGCATGAGACCGAAGTAAATCAAGACTGTGTAGCGGCATAAGCATATAATCTTTGAACTTTTACGACTCTTCATTCGCACATAGATTTGAAACAAAGCGCCATCATCTTGCGCATTTTACGATTCAGAGGATTGTGCATAAACGTCAATCAAAAGACATTATTTCTACTTTTTGCCAAACAGTGGTAAGATACCGATGCGAAGTTCTTTAACGTGAAAAATGTGCTCAGACGGAGGATGCTTGAACGCGTAAATGAGGAATATTGGTGAAATACAGTGCCCATTCAAAGTCTCTCCGCAATGGCACCTTTCTGGCAAGAGTGCTAGCAGCAGAAATTATGTTATGATCACTATTATGGACTGATCAAACAAATATTCCCCACAACGTAAATCTACAAAATTAATATGTTACAATGTTCATCATCTCAACCGCCTGTCTGCTTTCGTGGGAATGAGAATTAGTTACATTTTTGCTAGAGCTAAATTTTCAACGCCCTCCCATAATAAATTCCATGTTAACGACACCACACCGTGACGTACCTCGACAATACAGTTCCCGTGTGTATCATCTGGCACAGCACGCCTATATGTTTATAGTTCATTGCTATGCTCCGCGTATTCTTTGAACTGTAACATTCTCGATGCATCACTTGCGTCCGTGTGACATTCTGGTATATCACAATGTAGATGGAGAATTCTAAAGACGAAAAAACAACGCATTCTTCTTGGTTTACCGTTAGGTAACAAATAAGGAACGGACATATTTGGCGAAAGTTGGCAGCAGCGTGCCATACCATGTCAAGAGTACCAATGAGTTCGGCAAGTGGCCTTGAAAGCAGATGCACTTTCTCTTGAACAGTGCAGCAAGGCCAAGGTTTGCGTACTTTTGCATAACAAATTGTAAACAGTGGTCTCTCAGCTTATTACGAACACTCATAATTCAGAGCTCATCATTCCTAACTGTAAAAAAGACATCGTAAACTAACACTACAATTCATCTAAAAAGGTATGAATGCTATTTTGTGGTAGGTGTTCAGAAAAATATCAGAGAGTGAACCCTCAATAGCAAGTTTTAATAACAATAAAAATTGGAAGCAACAAAAAATTGTATCTTTTACCGTTATTACGTTATTTGGACCAGGCTTATTTCTTTAAAATTTTCGTTTAACTACATACTCATGGTTACAGTGCTGCCTACAGTGAAGGTGCTGATAGAGCCTACTTATGTTAGTTAATTGTTTTTAGTTTTATTCTTCAGTTTGATCTTAAGCATAACCAATTTACATCATTCGCAAATAAAACTCACACCTGCAATCCACATTTGATCATATAAATAACATTAGTATTGTGTAGAAACATTAGTGTTGTTAGTAAATATTTTACCATACTTTCTTGCTACCGCTTAATTAGTAGAGAGAAAGCAAACACGGGGAATTTTCGGCAGAAAAACTCTTATTACAGGGCCCTGTTAACAAAAAAGTGGATAAATACAGTTGCTAAATTTAGAAACAATATTCTCTAACACGTAGCGTAGCACAAATCCCTGTTTTGTGGATCCTTGATACCGAAAAATCGATTGACGGTAAAACATCAGCCCGTCCGTCTATGTCTGTCTAGTGGCTAAACGGTGCAGCCGATTTTTCCATAATTGATATTCCCCAATCAATCTGGCTTATGTTGTGGCCTCTTGAATTTGAAATCGATATTTTAATTCTAGGAGGTACTTTATTTGACGTGTAAAATACGTGTTAAGAAAATGAAGGTCTCATGTTCGTTAAACATATTCCTACAACATATATTAAAGAGATTTTTTCCCTTGATGAAATTGCTTCATTATCGATAGATTTTAAAATAACATATACATGATTTCGAAATTTTGAGTACTTATCGCGTAATTTTGCGTGAAACATAGGTAGTTTTTAATTGATTAAAAAATTTCTTCTTAAAAACGGCTCTATCGTTTTTGATTGCTGTTTTGAGGACATTTCACATAATGGTGTCGATCTCATGTTGGTTGAAAACCTGATTTTTCGAAAATCGAAAAAAATCAAAATTTTTCGGCGTCTTTCTACAACTACAGTTATGAAGCTAAACCCTTTTTCTTAATTAAATGTGTTCATGCGATCCAAAAACAATATAATGTTCAATTTTTCAAAAAATGAGTATTGTGTGCGAAACTTAGTGTCAAACATGAGCGATTTTTATTTTCTTTAAATCAATTTTTCTTATAAACCTCACAACATTTTTGATGAAATTTAAACCTTAGCATAAAGAACGCTTAAGAGAATGGTGCAGGTTACATGTTCGTTGAAATGCCTGATTTTAAGAACTTTTTTTTTTAATTCAGCCTCTTCCTGCAACTACAATTGTTAAGATAAACTTTTTTCTTAATGAAATGTGCTCATCAAAAACATATCTTCAAGTAAGATAATGTTGATTTTTTTGAAAAGTTGTTGGTTTTTTGTGATTTGACGACAAACATAAACCCCGTTCCGAACTTACTACGGTTCGTGAACGTAATTCCAGACAGTTGTTTGCTTCGTAGGTTAGAATTTGCATATTATTACATATTTATTTGTTTTTTACATTCTTTTTTTGTGATACTTTTTCAAATTAATCTTTTAAAATATATGTAAAATGTATTTGAAATATACAAAATACAAATTGCTAGCCGTCAGGTAAAATCAGATTGGAATGCTACAATGACTTGGCAGCTAATTGCTGTAAACTAGGTCTTATTGTTGGGATATGATTTACCTGTATGAAAAGCAGTTATAATTGTCAAATTTGTGTTGATATTTGTTTGAAAATATTTAGTTTTTGCGCCAAGCGTTGTTCGATTTGTAATGAGTTTACAAAAACTGACTATTGCTAAAGGCGTGAAAGTGCTGTTTTAGCACCACTAGTTTCATCATATAGTACATTCTTTGAATGTTTTAAGATCGTCCGATTGCGGATGCAGAGAAGGCTCTCGTACGTTCATAAGTCGCCTCACCTCAGACGATCGCACTCGAATATTTACTATTGCCGTGTCCTGTAGGAGCCTAAAGCTGGCGAACGGAATCTCATACTCTCCCAATTGCGAGACGTTTCTTGGGGACTTCGTCTTGAGGAGAAATATTGTAACGTTTCTCCGTGTGAATTAAAACCAACACAATATTTTTTAAACAATTACGTTTATTCGAGTACAACTATACACTAAAATCTACTGACACTAAAAACTACTTGGTCTATTTACAGATATATTGCACTTAATTATTTACACTGTTACACACGACTCCGTTATCTTGATTTATTTACACAGTCCACTTCTTACACACTATTTATTTAAACAGTTCTCTTCTTCTACAGTATCAGTCAGTCCATGCACTGTCCACGGTCCACTGCACTTGACCCCAATTCCCTGCACAGACCACAATTCCCCTGCGCAGACCACAATTCCTTGCGCAGACCACACTTCACTGCGCACACCAGGGTCCACTGCACTGCTGTTTACCGCGATGCCCACTTCACAGCTCAGCTTCCACTGCAGACTTCAAACTGCTGACTGCTGTTTCCCCACTGCACCACTGCTTACCGCGATGCACCCTTCACAGCTCAGCTTCCACTGCAGACTTCAGACTGCTGACTGCTGTTCAACCACTGCACCACTCTTCACCGCAATGCACACTTCCCAGCACAGCTTCCACTTCGGACACACTGACGGACTGACGTCTTACTGCTCACTACTGACTTCTGCTAAAACTTCTCACTTCTGTTAAAACTTCTCACTCGCGGCCGCCGGCAGCTGCGCATTTATACCTGCCCGGCGCGTGTCCCCAGGCACCCGGCAACTTCTCGGCGTTTCTCCGCGGCTCGCGGATTGTCCGGAACCGTCTAGTTCGGGGGGAAGGGAAGGGGCGGCGGCAGATGACGCAATCCACGCGCAGCGACTTCGGCAGGTGATGCAATATTCGTTACAATATCTTCCTTGTGACGAGGAGAAACAACGTGAAAGGAAATCTCCCATCGAAGGCAGCCCTAAATTTTATTCTTTGATGGCAGTCTCTCTTCCCTCCCGGACCGTTCTTCGAGTAAGCGCTCCTCATCTTAAGTCGCGATCGAATAACCGAGTATCACTCGAAAAGCGCATGCAGCCTTTCTAGCAGTGCCCAGCAATAATTTGCTAATGAGGAGACCTTTGGAGTCGTTTCCTTCTCCAGAGAAAGGGCCTGGAAACAAGAGCACAAAAAATCATAAAATTATATACTCGTAGATTTTGAATGGTTTCTGGGTTTGCATAAAACTATTGCTTTCTCTCTAGCCATTCTCCACTAATCATCTGCTTGCTGGCAAGAATCCTACCATCCTAATTTTTCCCTTCTCGCGGTTTTTCCTATGAACTGATTTGATAATGGTCTCCGCGCCCATGAGCTGAGTTGCCACATTGTTTCACATGTCTGTACTGTCTACAGAGGTTACAGTTCAGGTCGATAGTCAATGTGTGTGAATGTGTGGGGGGGTGTAGATAAATCTCCCCTCTATCGCACTCGCTGTACGTAATATCTGTCTAATAATAATCCTTCTGGACAAATCGTGTTAGCCGAAGATTTTCGTGGGCCTGATAAACCAACTTCTCACTCTCTTCATTATTATTGGGGGCATGAACTCCCGTCGTATCTTTGAGGCTCCTCCAGAATCTGCAAGAAAGACAGCATTTTGGAATCGATCATATACATCACCGACCTCACTGTCCCTAACACAGTCAATGCAATGTATTACAACGCAGCTTGGAACTAGTACTCCTGTCATCTAAAGTCAATTTCAGTTGGTTCTAAATGGACATAGTGTTTCTTTAGGTTACAATTTTTTACGATTAAATACACATACACTTTTGCATAATTTAGGAGGTCTTGGAAGGATTGATAAGTCGGGAGGAGTGGGGAGGAGCTGGAGGTAGGGGAAGAAGGGAAAATGAGTGGGAGGAGAGGAGGCATTGTGCTCATTTCTATTTATTGTATCAGAACAAAATGGGCCTTTTTGTGACGTTTCTGTTCTTTGCTAAAGACAGCCTTATAATCCACCGTAAAACGTTTTGCATGGCACCGCCAATATAAGGAAACTCCTTGCTAAACCGAGGCCGTTGCACGTTCCGTTCCGTCGCGATCGTTAGGGGCTGGCTGCCCGAGGCTCTTTCGGAGGGCGGCCGGCCGGCCGGCCGGCCGGCAGGCCGTGCGTGCTCCTCCGCAGCCTCTTGCGATTCGTGGAACGCTGCTGTAAAAGGCTGCGGTGGAGGAGGAAAACCGGCCACGAAGACCGGGTGGTGATGGAGGCTCGTTTTGATGGCGGTGACTCTCAAAGCGATTTTTGTCACGACCGCGGCACCCTGCATACCTCTCATTACCTCGCTTACGGGCACCGTACTTATTTATGTCTAGGGGTCGATTTTGATAACCTAAAACATTGCCAAAAATGATCAATAAAATGCTTTTAAAATGCCTTACAAATGCCCTAAAAAATAACGAGAAATGCCGTAAAAAATTTGATCAAAACAACTTCAGAAGAACCATGCAAGCTATTGGGTATGTTACTATTGTAATCGGGTCTTCTTTTTAATGTTCAAGTGAACAGAGCCTGCGAACTTTTCGTTTTTCTTTTTTTCTCTGCCTTTATATATCGCGAAATCGGGGAACTGATAATGGCACCGATAGGCGGCACTAGAACCTTAGATTACAAAGTGCTCACAACGGCTGACTTTACAATATATGAGCGAAGAAATCGTATATGCTTCTAAAGAATTCTGTGATGAAATTTTGTTGCACCTCATAAATATTGTTTGAAGCAAGTACCATTAAAATGATATAAAAATCGGTGAAATCAGCAAAAAAGCATTAAAAAGATGTAAAAAGGTAAAAAAGACTTATTAGTAGAAATCGACGAAAAATGAAAAAAAACAACAACACATAAATATAAAAATCTGTCATTTCGTTTTGTATGAATTTCTATACTAAACGGCATTGCTCTAAAGTGAAAAGAAAAAATGTCATTTTATTAAAATCCGGCCCCTATTTATATCTGTTCTTCTGAATTTGACATTTTAAACTAGTGGGTGCCTACCTGAGGTGTGACTAGTGCACACTGAGGGCTGTCCTTTGGAAAGGCGGTAACTTTCACGATAAAACATACCAGCAAGGGGCAGAAACTCACCGTTTGAAATTTTTTTATAGGGAGCTAATTTCGAAAGATGCTAATTTTCACAGATTTAACTTAACTTAAGTTAGACTAGAACCTGTGCACTAGATATTATTTATTTTGATTTCTGGGAGTTCAATACAATACATATCATTACATTTACCTTTTTAAAAACGACGAAGTGGCTGCTGATTACCAATATCTTCAAAAAAAATTGAACACATGAAGTATTTTTGGTGAAGTAAATTACTCTTAGGACTGCGGGAAGATGTTTTCTAAAAATGTTACTTTAAAATTTGTGCTTCGGAGCTAAAGGCGTAATCTCGTTACTCCTCTCAAGGTAAACTATTTAAAGACTTTTTGTTCTCTTGAGATTGGTCATGATGTTGATTTTATTACTGCCCCTAATTTCACTATTAAGTCGTTTCGACATTGTTCTAAAAACTACCTCGTGGAAGAGCAACAAAATTAGAATCAGTGTGTGGCCAAATCAAACTGTTTTAGTAAAAATGGACCAACCGCTTTCTGAGTGTGAATATGATTTTGTATATTAGTCCTTGTCAGCATCTGTTAGTGATTTACGAGAATAATAACTTCCTACTGTTTCTGTTGTAATAATTGCCGTAACTGCATAAATGATTAAAGCGACAGTAGTTCAAAGAGATTTGAATAACTAACCATGGATTATGATGTGATTTGCGGAAGAATCGTAAATGATACGAAACGTTGGTGATAACGACGATAGCGAAAGTAAATTTGCCGCGGTATTTTGTTAGGTAGAAAAACTAGGCAATGATAAATTCATTATAAAATCGGTCACACTACTGAAATCATGGTGGATACGAAGTAATTTAACAACAATAATATTTAAATCCAATCGAAATCATCCATCCATAAAATGGCAAATGGTAAGATTGCAACATTCTCCACCATTGGTATCAACAGGTGCCAAACCAGAATGGTGTACCTTGAAAGCCCTTAAAAAAGTTAATGCTAGTTACAAAAATATTTCGTGTTACGATTTTTCGGTTTCTCTAAAGATTTTAGCAAATGTATTACATTAACATTTATAAGTGCATATTAAATGAGGCTGTCCTTGAAGACCTACGTACAAGATTCGTATGTCTGGGAGATGGAAATATATTTTCTGGCACGTACACCGCAACGCCTTTTTTAGTATCCATATACCATTACAATATACCGTAGCAACATATAGTACCAATTTACTATACAATTTCTTTAGTTTTCAGATCATTATTTTTTATGTACGTTTTTTCAAATTAGTCAGACTCTTTTGCCCTTTAAAGACAGAATATTAACATAAAATCACTGTTTTATGGCAATACATAAACAGATGTTACATAATAAGAGCAATGCTTCTGGAATTAATTATTTCCATCATCAGGCTTAATGCCAAAAACAATTAATTAATAAATTATTTTAAACCATTGACAAATGGTCAGATTTTAACAGAAGAATTACATGAAGTGCCTATGTACACAAGTCAGAACAGAACGCACCTTGATAAAATATGGTATCGTATGACTGTATGAAAGGAGGTTGAAACCGAACGTTGATAGAGAGAGGTTGAAAGGGATATTATAAAATCAAAACAGAAAGAAAACAAGAGAAATATCTTAATTTGGGGGAAAATATCTTAACTTTGGGAAACGGTACTCAATAGTCCATCATATAAATTGGTAAATTCATTAGATTCCGCCTGTGCATTCAAACAAGAAGTTTTGATAGTTTTGATGCACATAAAAATAATTTTTAAATATTTAAAGTTTGTTATAATTAAGTTTATTTATAAATTATGTTAAATGTTTACGCTACATCCCCAAAATAAATATTATTCTTAAAAAAAACTTTTGACCAGTTTCTATTTTAAACTAGTAAACAGTGTTAAATAAGAGCCATATAGTCAAAAACTTGAAAAATATCAGAAGAAAAATTGATATTAATAACGTTGTTTATCAAATAGACTGTACAGATTGTAATTGATCATACATTGGTCAAACTAAACGCAAGTTAAACGCACTACTACTTCAACGCCAAAGAAACATAAAAGACCTGGCATGTAGACAAAATTCTTTAACGCGACACAGAACTCTAATTTATTCAACGCGACACAGACCACACAGAACTTAAAACTCTTCATAATGTGAATTTCTAGGAAATAAAAAATTTTAGACCCCGAACATTTCTTGTACCCTACATTAATATTAGAAGCCCTATATATCAAAACTTCTTGTTTGAATATATAATAAATTTACCAATTTATACTATATTATTAATACCATAATAATATACTGATAACTAATAATAATTATTAATACTGTAATATTATATAACCTTCTTGCTTGATTATATAATGAATTTACCAATTTATACAATGGATTATTGAGCTCTTTTCCCCACATTTAATATAGTTTTCCTAAAATTAAAATATTCTCATGTTTTCTTTTTGTCTCGATATTATAATACCCCTCTCAACCTCTCACTATCAACATCCTTTCATACAGTCATACCGTCTATACCATACAGTGTATGCCAGTTCATGCAGTCTATACCATAATTGATCAAGGTGCGTTCCGTCGTGACTTGTGTACATTTGATCTTCATGTGATTCTTCTGTTAAAATCTGATCATCTGTCAATTGTTAAAAATATTATATTAATTATTGACATTAAGCCTGACGATGGAAATAATTAATTTCCGAGACGTTGCTCTTATTATGTATCACGTGTTGATATAAAGCAGTGATTTTAAATTAAAATTCTGTCCGTAAATTAAAGGCCAAAATGCAGTTTGACTAATGTCTTTAATTATTTGTGACCATTTAGTATGACCATTTTCCCCATATTTACGCGCACAGTGTGTAGTTGCCGGCGATGGTGATAGCGACAGCGGTGTCGGTTGCGGCCACGGCCATACGGTGACTGGAGCAGTTGCGACAATGTAGACGTTGCGCGAGTGTGGCAGTGAAACTGTAATCACCCGAAGGTGCTGCTGATTCACTGCCTAAGCTCTCGAGGCTGCGATGCAGAGTAAGCCGTGTGAGAGCGACGATTTCTGTAGTGACAGAAGTATTAAGGCTCCTACAAAAGAAGAAATTATACTCAAAAGACAATAACGATAACGCGTGATTTACGCACCGATGTTCAGCATACTACACGGATAATAAATTCTTAATTTACGATGTATTATGCATTGCCATTATCAAAAGGGTTAATTTGAGTTGGTAAGGCTGTGTTAATAAACATTATTTACCGATAATTTGCTGGGAAATAAAGCGCGAATTTGCATAGCATCAGTTTATGAAAATGCTGAGTTTGAGTATTGTGAGCGTGCGTGAGCTGGGAAGGGGGGAGGATCCATGCGTTATTCATCGATTTTGTAAATACGTCATCAAAATGTAGACGATAACAAACTGAAAATATTTGGCTGTCAAAAAGTACCAAACTGAGGAAGTAATTATTTTAAACACTTATTTGCAATACTGTTCATTTGAACAGTTACCGGGATAAATGCTAATTTTGAGAACGTTTCATTCCAAACAACGAAAACTAAAAAAGGACTAATTTTTTATAGCTTTGATTTTTGAAAGGGCTAATTTTAAATAATTTATGTGTATTTTTCCGATTTTGCCAGGTTGCAGTGTTCTCAGGCCTGGGCCCTGTTATTTACTATCCGCGCTTGGGCATAAGAGAGACAAGTGAAGGGCATGACGTATTTCCTTTCGCGTACCTTTCTTACGTGGCCTGCCTGAACTTTTTCTTTCGTCACAACGCCACAGAAACGGAAACGGAAACGATTAGCTTTAGAAAGCAATAGCTTGATTTTTGTATCGGTCGTGAGTCGAACCCATGATCGCCTCACAGAAAGCTATCCCACTGATCATGAGCCACCATAGGGGGAAATAATTTATTGACATTGTTAAGTACTTGTGTAATGGTTCTCGACATGAGAGATCGAGACTCTTGGTTTTTTGCGATTTACATGAGAACCAGAGGCTCATACTCTCTACTAAACCTATACTCTGAGAATGTAATAGTTTTTTAATAATAATAATAATAATAATAATAATAATAATAATAATAATATATGCATTATTAACAATTTAAATATGTTTTTATAATTTTAAAACAACTCAAATAATCCTGTTCTGTTCAGTTCCACAGTAAGATGCAGCTGCTACAATGAAACTTCTTCTCTATTGTGATTGTGATTGGTGGAAGTACTGTAGAACGCTTAATGTCGCGTACGTACTAAATGCAATCAAATGATATATCTTTAAGATTAGATGCTCGAAAATCAGAAAAAACATTAGTTTTCTTGAAAATTGCAGATTCCTAAAATTATTAAATTAAATCGTATTTTTATGTCACATAGCATATCT
Source organism: Gryllus longicercus (assembly GCA_038098605.1). NCBI lineage: Eukaryota > Metazoa > Arthropoda > Insecta > Orthoptera > Gryllidae > Gryllus > Gryllus longicercus. Next base: position 808,965 of record JAZDUA010000262.1, read on the forward strand.
AATTCGAAGATTTACGAATGCAACCTTTGTAACGTAAGAGTGTACACAGTGGTTGCACCCAGATCATGAAGGTTTTTAAACGAAATTAAAAGATAGCTAGTTAGGATGGAATGTCTCTTGAACTGGTTCGATGTATCCCACATAAACAAGTATGAAGTACTTATTTCCTAAGCAACCAGGAATGAGACATTTGAATGACTTCGAAAGAAAATTTAGGGTTCAAACAATCAAATCCGACAATCCAAAACGCCCCATAATTCGAAAAATCGTGTTTTCTTCAATAACATATATTTTTTAACGTAAAGAAACATGAATATTTGCATGTATTATATACACGTAAAGCATCGTGCTTCCATTTCCACGGCTTCTTCAAAATTAATTCGTTTAAGAAAGATTGTTTCTTATAAAATGTCCCATAAATATATTGTTTATTGCGTATTGTTATAATATATTGTTCGTAGTCTGAAATATTTGAAAATCGTCAAATTCGGGACCATTTTTAGATTCGGACACCAGAAATGCTAAAATATCGTATGCTTGCGCTGCTGTTACTCGAATGATGTCGGGCGAAGTCGGAACATAGCAGCTTGTTAGTCGACATTTCAGCTATTACAGCTTTCCCTCGTTTCAACCCTGAGGATGTCCTCAAACATTTGAGCCTTGAGGGAGGCTGCTTTAATGTGACCGAAACGTCCACCGATGTGTTGCCTGTTCGGTCTTGAGCACTCGCGTCGTGAGCTGTAGTAGCGACCTTCCGGCCATCATAACATGGTCTTCCTCATTTCAGACCAGAGGACGCTCTGAGCCAGCTCCGAAGGCACTGAATATGATGACCGAAACGTCGGCAAAATTGCCAAAGATCGTCCGGCGTTGTCAGAACTATCGAGAGCACTTGCGTTAGAGTGTCTCGTGCCGACGTTTCGGCCATCATGCCATGGACTTCTTCTGGGACTGCGTGCGCTCGTATTGGCGGCTTATGTGTCCTTGCGTGTCCGCAGTATTCTTTGAAGCGTTGGATACCTTCAGTCAAATCCGTACAGAATGAGAAATGAGTATTCTGTATTTTGTAATCCAATCTGTTTTCAAAAAGTTTAAACAACTCGTATTAGTAGAAATTGGTGATCTTATATTTTATGTAGATTATACGATGTTTATTATTCCATTACCTTCATAATTTTTGCAAATCAAGTGGTGTATTTTTAGTGTTATTTTGCAGATTACAACTGTGAGAAAGGTAATGCGGTTGTGTTAAGCACTACTGTGCAAGCTTTTTGGTTTCCTTCTTGCACTGAAAAACTCGATATTTCAAAAAACCACTCATACTCAGGTTCGAACCTCAGACTTTGATCCAGTAGCAATGTCGCGATGAGGTAGAGGCGAGGTTGTAGAGTTGGCGAAAAGGTTGCGGCGGCGGCGCGACCCGGATGCGCTCCGGGCGGGGCGGCGCGGTGCGTGACGAGGAGAGGGGCGGGAGGGGGGCAGCCTCCGCCCGGTCAGTCGGCCCCGCTCCAGGCGCGCGCGTCATTGCTGCGATGACGTCAGCGGTGCCCCGGCCCCAGGACGTTGCCGCCGCTGCCTTCGCCTTGTCGCAGTCTCCGCCGTCGTGATCTGCGGCTTCGGCGTCGGATCTTCAACAACGTTTGCCTCTTTATGGTGGCCTTCGTCGTAGCCATGGTTTTGGATTAGAAAACTGTCCTCTGAATTACCGTCTTCTTTATTATAGAAGTATTCTGCTTTTTTTAATACATTTCTCTCAGGTCACTGCCTGGGTATGCCCCAGCGTTTTTTTTTATTTTGTGGTGTTCTTTTTTCTTTAATCATAACGGCTATAGAAGTATTGGCAGTTGTCGTTTTTTTCATGGTATTTTTATCAGATTGATTTTGATGTAGTTTTTTAGGCTGTAGATTACTAGTAATGACACCCACGGACAATACCTGCATCTGCAAGTAAAGTTTATTTTTAAGAAATACTAAACAATTTTCTCTTAGTTGTAATTTATGATTCACATGTTCATTTTCGAAAATATGCCAGTACTTGTGCTTAAAAACAATAAGTTGGAAGTAAGTAAACGAAAATGTAAGATCACTGTGAATGTCGTCAATTTTTTTACATAATACTTGACCACACGAGAAGGAAATTAACTCAGAACAAAATTACACAGCGTATACATATTATTAACGCTATAATTAATTTCTCTTTATCTAAAGTTTACTTTCTAAAGATAAAATCAAAGAACAAAAAGAAAAGTATGATTGATACCACAATTTTGTTAAATTAGAACAAAAATTAAATACATGAAAATTAAATGAAAAGCATTAGAAGTCCGTTAAACTCCTGTCGATCTCTAGTGATTTTGTAGATTTTTTTATCGTCGTGTCGGTAACATTCGTTGTAATTGACCCTCTTGACTTGCTCCAAAGTACAAATGAAGCGTGTTGTTGATGCACTCGTCACCAGATATAAATAGGAAAACCTGTTTCTCTTCCGGATGTCCTTTTTTCAGTTCTAGATCCTGATTAGAGGTTTTCTTAAGAAGCAAAAGGGTGTAAAATCTGTGCCATTTACACGTCAGATGATTAGTACCTTGTTGTCGCACAAATGTCTTCAAAGATATGTTATTAAAACAGAGCTAGTAATTTGATCTTCAAGAACTAAATGTAAAGGAAATGCCAACAGTTTATTTACAGCAAATCCTGAAGTTTTCGGGTTCATGATACGGTGTAAGAGGGACAACTCTGAGAATAAAATATTCCCAGAGAAAGTCGAAAACAAAATTTCATGCGGCAGACAGTGATATAGACCATATAATGGAGAATAGCAATCATACATCAGAACAACTCAAATATGTTAAAAATTGATAACGATGGATACAAAGTAAAGAATGTGAGTTGAGATGGGTCACGAAGTTCAAACCTGAAAGTCATATGACCCAACACCTTTTAGTTTTATTTCAAAATAGTGTTAATAACTGAGAAAAACTTCTACAAACTACAGAGCACAATGTCCATTTTTAAAATTTTATGCTTTAGGATCGCATTCAGGGCAAGGCCTCCTTTACAGGAATGTAAGGTTGGCACTATTATTTGAACGAGACAAACTCATAAGAACATAATGAAAGCCATTACACATAGACATAATAACATGAATATAATCATACGAAACTACTATACAATAATATTTGCTTCTATATTATTTATGTTTTTACTTTGTTATGACTCCGTAGTTACCCTATTTAAGATAACTTTTAAAGTGCTTATTATTTTTTTGTTCATTATGTACACTTCTCATTCTTTCTTATCTTTTGTCTACACGTCGTCAATTATCCTCTGTTCTCCATTTCGGTAGTTCTGTAATCTTGTCCAACTGTTTTTTGTTATTTTTTGCATGTCATCCGTCCATCTTTTTTCTTTGCCTTCTTATTTTCTTCCTCCCAGTTCTGGGGGTCCACGTTGTCAAAGTCTCTCCCCATCTCTGTTGATCTTGTCTCATAATATGACCACACCTCTCCCCTTGAGAATTTCGTCTTGTTGAGCTGGGTCTTTTATTTTTGTTCTCTCCCTTAAATTGGAACCGTAAATCGGAGACCGGTGAAGTTCGAATCGATGGCAAACTCGACGTCTCGGGTCGTGCAAGAGCGGAGACTCGCACGCCCGAACAGGCGGCGAGCCGGTCCTCGGCCGCCCACCCGCCGCGCCGCGGTGGGATTCCCGCCGCGGCCAATGGTGAGCCGCGGGGAATTCGAGGAATAGACGCGACGCGGCGGGACATGACTCGCGATGCGGTAATCCTCTTCATGGGCCGCGTTGCAAACAAGTTCCTTAGAAAGCGGCGCCGGCAGCGGAGGTACAGGAGATAGTGCTAGAGGCGGTGATGGTGAGGCGGCGCTGTCGGTTTTATTGGTGGCGCTGGGGGGTTTTGTTGGTGGCGCTGGGGGGTTTTGTTGGTGGCGCTGGGGGGGGGTTGTTGGTGGCGCTGGGGGGGTTTTGTTGGTGGCGCTGGGGGGGGGTTTGTTGGTGGCGCTGGGGGGTTTTGTTGGTGGCGCTGCGGGGTTTTGTTGGTGAAAACGATAGTGGCTGCGGGAATAGTGTGGGTTGCAATTATGGTTGAAATAGAGGTGAAGGAGATGTTGGTGGCCATAGAGAAGGTGGTGGTGGCGACGGTGACCGCGAGGTTGCTGTGAGTTAGTGACTACGGCGGGGCGGCGGTGGGAGTAAAGCCTGTAGTGGCGGTGTCGAAGGGGTGGTGGTTGTGACGGCGGCGGCGGTGGAGAGTTGGCCGCCTACGCAGCGGTGCCTCACGTTCTGTCGTCGACGCCCGGCGTCCGTGCTTCATTCATCGTGGCGCTCGGTGTGGATTGCTGATATTATCGCTAATGAGTGGGGAAGTTGCCTGTATTTATAGATGTTCCTGCTTTTACGTAATTTGCGCGCGGTGGGAACGTGGCGTTCCGGTCGATTGGAAACGTAAAATTTTCTGGCGACGCGATTGCTCCTCAAGAAATAACTCGCGAAAATGGCTTTTCGGTATTCGCCATTTATGAACAGGTTGCATAAAGGCTACGATTTTTCTCGGCTAGTTTGGGACTCGGAAGAACCGCTTTTGAAACCTGACCTTCACTGAAAAATATATGGCAGTCTCTGAATCGTGCAGTAGGATGTATGCTTGAGCAAAGTTGATGTGATTACATTACCAGATAATATATTTTTCTAAACATCTTAGACAAATGTAATTAAGACAGAAAAAATAATTAATCATCCAAGAAGATGAATGCGGAACAGACTTATATAAGCAATGGGTAATAATTACATTATGCTTAGATTGGGTAATCACTACGCTTCTTACCGACTTGGGTGTCTCAGAGTATAAATTGATATCACCGCAGTGCATCTGACCTGGAGTTTCTAGCGTTAGATTCGGTAGCAGGATTTTCGAAGTTAGCTTCATAACTAGACCGAATTCAGCTAGTGTCTGGAGAATTCTAGTGACCGGCTGCTCTGATCGGCAGTTTTCCATGGTTTCTCCGATCAACACCAGGCGAATGCTGGAACAGTTCCCTGACAAACGAGCCATGGACCGCACGTGATCTTTCCTTCCTTTTGCTTTTGTCTGATTCTCACCCCTTACTTCCACGCACGTACATGCACTACACTACCTCACATCTCGGGTGACAATGTAGACCACTGGGGTGGTGTCCAGCTGGTAGGAGATACCTTTTTGGAGAAAATCCGGCTTTTCGACATGTAGGTTGGCACCGGGTCTCACCATCCAGCGGGGGAAGATCAAAGTCACCTCCCACGATCAAAAGCATGCACTCCACTTACGGGACCTTAGCAGGTAACACTCCCGGAAACACTAATCCGTCAGTACAACTTGGTTTTTTAAATCATTGACTATGCTAGAATGTTTTCATATTATGAAATATTTTTTTACTATATCATCGAAAAACAAATTTCTTAAAATGATTAAATTATCTTTATCTAAGATTCACTATTAATCTTATCGTAATATGACTACGCAATGGTACATGAAAATTGTTAAAAAAACAACTTGCGTGTATATGATAAAAATACAACACCTATTAAATAAATGATGTTCGGTATCAAAATTATATTTAATCTAAAAATCTTTTCAAACGTGTAGCGATCGGCCTCAGGGCCCTCGCATGCTATCGACCGACGCTCTGTGTTCTTAAACAAGACACCCTCTCAAAAAACCGCAAAACTTTGTTTTCCGCCCTCGGGCTGCTAGGTATGTGCGACCCATTTTGCTTACGCATCCGGCATACAATATCAACATTTTGAACGTAACTTTTTGTTATTAATTTGTATAATTTATACTTCACTTTTATATTTCATGTATTCCTGTAATTTTATTTTTAGCTCTGAGAATCGTCGCTAAGGGATCGAAAAGGCCTTTAGATTAAATATAATTTTGATATCGGATAACATATTTTATTAAATAATTATTAGAAGGTATCTACCTAACCAGCTATCTATATAATATAAAACTAGAGACAATTTTATTATAATAAGACATGAAAAGTAACGTCTATTTTAGACGAAACTTTTAGATCTTTTGTTCACTGTTTTCTTAGAAATGTATAAAGAAGAAAGTTTTGGTTGTTATTGATTGAATAATTTTCACCTGTAAACTGCTACAGGTCACTCTCTAATCTAATTATACGAGTATATGCGGGACTCATTTGAATAGATCTCGCGTACATACATAAATGTGTAGATAACACAAGTAGAGGCATGTTTTTCCTGACAATAATTTATTTTGTTCCCAACAAGAGCATATGAGACATACCAGGAAACACTGAAAAAACTACCATCATTAACGTTCGTGGGTAATAACTTGCGTTTCCGCGTAGAAAATCTACTGATGGATGTGAAAATGAATGGCTACAGAAGGGAAAATATGCAGTTTTTATCGCATTTTACTAGAAATGGGTAACAAGTATACTTCCGGTTCTGCACGTTTACAGAAAGGTACCACCTACATCTGAACATTATTTCACACGTCGAAAACTCTATGGACCCTGAACCAAATGGAATATTCGAACCTAATAATCAAACAACACATACTTTCAATCTGTACAATGAAACTCTAAAAGTCACACAGAACCTAAACTGTGCTGATCAATCTGAATTGAGTTCATAGAGCTTCTTTTAGATGGCAACGTAAGAAGTTTGTTGTTTCTGCCACCTACCACATAGCTTCAAGACCTGACCCAACACGAACTTTAAGAATGGTTCTTAAGAATGATATTCGACGACTTTTTGATACAATGCCGACACGAAGAGTAGAGTAGATCAGTGTTGGAGGTGGTCAGACCTCGTACAAAACTTTACAATTTTCATGTATTATTCATTACTGAAATGAAGAAATGATTAACAATCTGTACCGAGTTTGTATATTCTCCATGAATTTCTAGTGCAACCCTTGCATTTCCGCTAGTGCATGAAGATTTTTGTGTTTTTTTAATTATTGACTATTTAATGAAGAGTGATGATTCACATTTTATATATCTACACGTTAATACTGTTGATCTACTTTGCTGAAATATTTAACGATGGTTACTTTTCATTTCTTTTTTTTAAAATCACATACTAAAAGTATTAGTATTAATAGCTGATTGATGTGTTTAAGTATTATGCATTATCATTACATTTGATTGAGGTCAGTTTCCTTTTCGAGAAATTTTTGAAAGAAGAGTAAATGGTAAATGAATCGGTGTAATCAGTAAATGTATTGTCCCCTTCCTTAGATGTTCCACACAGTACACTGGGATACCAGCAAGCAGATGTAGACAACTCTTTAGAATCACAATTCTGTCTTCAGTTTCAAGGCAGCTGCCTAACGCTCTATAAAGACGTAAACAGGTGTAATAAAGCAGTAATAAACATAAATGTAGCGCGGTTGATGGAGTCACGCACGATAGAGAAACGCAACTGAGCAGCTTGTTTTTGCTCCTGTAAGTCATTGTAGACACCTTCAGGCAATCGCAGGCAAACGAGAAATAAGGTTTCGTTCTTCAAGCTGCTGTTAAATTATTTCTGGTTTTATAAAGTCGACGCATTTCATAAACAAGCCATTTTGAGAGTGTGTTGTATGGTATGACAATAAGAATTGCTAACTGTCGATTTTGGCTTCCATTTCCCCCCCCCCCAAGCTGTTGTTCCCTTTCAATCTCAATCTTACGCTTTTCTCATGTTTTACTGAATCCTCTTTATTTGAAATATGTTTTAAAATTTGTATATATTTTAGTACACTAAACAGTACAGTGTACACTTTAGTAACACAAAAAGTATCGTGTATATATGAATATAACTTAAACTCAAAGTATTTTTAATATTCCTATTGTGTGTTTTAATCTTCTTTTCGTTTTACGTCTCTAGCATTCCTCCAGTTCAAATTTTCGTTCTCAAGAAGTATATCACTTTATTACCTTCGTTATCACCGTATCTCATTTTCTCTTTCTTTCTCAAGCTCTCTTCTTTTCTCTCAAGTCCCTCTTTTGTCTCCCATATTCTCTTTTTTCTTCCCGTTCTTCTTTCTCTCCCTTTCTCGCATTTTCTCGTTCTCTCTCTTATTTTCTTCCTTATCTCTCGTTCACTTGTATTTCTTCTTTCTCCTTCATTTGTTCTTCTTTTGTCAGCCCGTCTTACACAATTCTTTGACGAACAAAACGAAACCCGCCGTTGCTGATCCATTGGAATATCTCCGTAACATTTGACGCGGCTTATCCCTTGTCGTCGCATTGACCCCTGACATATAACGCCTGCGCGCGGATCCTGTTTGAGGTGCAGCGGTGATTCATGAACTCCGGACCAATACGCCGCCCCGCGCTCTGCCGCTCCTCCTCCTCCTGCTGCGCGCCGCCGCCGCCAGCACCGTTGCGCCGCCTGCCCGCCTCCGCAAACATTGCGCAAGCAGCTCCTGTGCCATCTGCCACTCCCTCGAGCGCCCGCACCTCCCCCTACCTCTCCCCCCGTCGCGGTCAGGCGGCCTTGAACCGACCTTGGACGACATCCTTTGCTCACACGCCGCCCCAGATATCGGCACAACGCGGCATCGGCACAGACAATGGCACAAAGCGGTCACAGAGGAAAATGTGAAAAAAGTACATCCGGAAATATCGATGCTGATTTCATTTATATTGTCAGATAACAGTAAAAACTGTATGAGACGTATGGCGATGAAGTGAAATCTACGCACGTTTTCCTGAGGCCAGAATCTCTTTCTCGCCTTTTAACCGTAAATAGTTGAATGAGAATACAAATTCCTGCAACATTTGGCAAATACAAAAGACAAGAAAAAAGCAACATTTGGAAAATAGACAGTTTCCCTCCCGAGTTATAGAAACATTATTTCCATGGTTAAATTGACAACACATGTTCTTAGGCTTGTGACATGCATATTAAGTATATTTACAATTACACAATACAAATGTGAATTAATGCATTATATTCGGGGTAAAAATAAATATTATTTTTCTTTTTGATCGTCAATATAGTCCATAATTGTAAAGAACGTTATATAGCAGAAAATATTTTACTTTGAACTTAAATTTGGGTATAGATGTTAATGTCATCCGGCAATGTGTTGTAAAGTGCATGTGTTAGTCAGTTGTTGATATAGATACTTGATGAACGTGATTTCTACGGCCTGTATCGTAATTAGCAATATCAGTTTTGCATGAAAATATGTTGGATAAGAAACTTTTGACAAAAATTACAAATTCATAAAGAAAAAGGCAACGCAGTGATAAAATTTCAAGCGAATCTCGTTGGTGGCATTTGCTTATTACGCAGTTTTTTTCTGCAATCTAGAGGCCAAATACTGTAGGAGTAGTTTCCTCGGAATATTATGCCTTATCTCAGACGGGAATGTAAATTTGGAAAATTCAAGCCACGAGCTGCATGAAGGGTGAGTGAATTTGAATAAATTCTGAATGCATAACACAGTGCACTTAATCCAGTGTTTCATTCATTTATATACGGATATTGTATTTGAGGTTTCACTGAATTGAGAGATTGAGACATTTTGTAACATTTACATCAGTCATTAGTATTTTGCTGAATATTGATTAATTATTTTTTACATTAAAAACAGAAACTGAAAAATACTCTGTATTTTATCGATACTGAGAGATTAGCAATTGGAAAGTAAAATAGTTACACGTAACAATAGCCTATACAGCAAGAATATAAAAGCTGAAGACTGAGGTATACTGCCCAAAGTCAGTTGTTTTATCTCGTAAAATTCACTTCGCCTTTATGTTTGAGAATACGTGTTACTTTTCTTCGGTAACTTTTCGAACCTTCCACTCTGGAGACACATTGCTAGCACCTCTTATCGACTGAAATCAATAGTATCATCCCCGATTTATGCTGCAATTCAGGAAATTATTAAAAACATTTATTTACATGATGACCGTCTATGAGTTCAATGAAAAGCAAACGATATCACTAGGAGAGAGATAAAACATGACAAAAATAGTTTCTGCTGTATATGTAAAAATGTCATAAAAGTCACAATGCAACTTCGACTCTAAGGAAACCCTTATAAACAATCAAATTTAAATGAAAATATGCTAAAAACATTCGTATTAAAAGTCTACAGTGAAAATAGGTGCAAGAGGCGTAATAACGGCATGAACATTTGACCCCTGGACTCGAGAAAAATGTGCTCATCTCATTCTACGGAAGGTCCGTGTGATTTTACACTGAAACTAACCGAACAGGTGACAATGAGAGTCGGGGGGCCCAGACACGGCTGTTGGATGCGGAGATCGCGTGCTGGATGGGGCAGCGCGGCGCGCAGGAAGGAAAGGGCAGCCAACGTCCAGGAGCCGAATTTTGGGCCCGGGGCATGCTGAAAAGTAGCGCCCCCCCCCCACACACACAAGAATAATGTGAAAGTTGTATCAAGAAACTGAGTTATTTTATTTCAACAAACTACGTTTAAGCTAGAAAATGATTTTGGAAATATATTTTAAATAATAGTATTAAAATGAAGTATTTTGTGGTCAAATAATACAGTTTCGACGGTGATCTTAAAACACTAAAAAATTTTGTTTAGTGTTTAATAACATCACTCCTTAAACTTATGAAATAATAATGTGAATTTCAATGGAACCTATTTTTGTTAGCGTCATTTGATTCATTTCTTTATAAAGTACTAAGTTAAAGTAATGACTGTAACTAACTATTCAAAGCAAAAACAATTATTTGAAAATTTTATGAAATATTAGACTATTGTACCGCGACTTATCAAATTACGACAGTGATTTTCTCGAGCTCTAATTTCTTTTTGAATTTTTTAACATTTTTTGGCCTTGAGTCCCATCATTGGGCCCCTTGACATGCGGGGCCCCGGGCGATGGCTCGGTCTGCCCATGCCTAGTGCCTGCAGTGCCATCGACCATTGATAATACTTCGATTCTTCTATAGTTGTCGATGTCATAAGGTCAATGTTCTCCTGCCTTGTAAAATGGATCTTTGTAACAGTGATAAACACACTTCTGAGGCCACGAGCCGCCAAAGAGCGGGGAGTTGAGAAGGACGTTCACGAATGAAATAAAAATATTCGTTTTATAAGGCAGGAGGCGTAACAATGACTTCATGTCATCCGTCACTATAGAAAAATCCAAGTATATAAGTCATTAGATTATCTTCCGGAATAAATGCATGGATCTCCCGGAGTCTCTTGTACAGTTGGACTCGCGCAGTGCTGCCTCCTCTACGGACCAGTCGTGGCAGTGGGATGTGTCGGGAAGGGCAGAGAGTCCATCCGGGATGGCTGTTGGACGGGTGCAAGAGGATGGGAATCGTGATTGGAGGGAGGGGGGGGGTCACGTCGAAGGCGCGAGACAGGGTCGGGGAAAGAGAGCTGGAGTGAGGGTCGCGATCTGGAGGATCGGGAGAGTCGCGATCTGGAGGATGGGGGACGTGGGCGGCCTGTGGGCCTGGGGTCGGGCGCCAAGGGACAGGGCCGGGGAACGGGCGGGTGCTGGAGGAGGGGAAAGTTAGTAGGATTGGGGGCGGCGTGAGTCAGGGTCAGGGCGGGGAGACGGGGGCCGGGGCGGGTGCTGGAGGATGGCGAACTTGGCTGTCGTCGGGGACGGGCGGGGGCGAGCGGGGAGACTGGGGTGGGACGGGTTCTGTGGCTGGTGGGCGTGGCGCGGGGCGGGGCGGGGAGCGCGTGACGCGGAGCGCCGTAAAAGGGAGTGGCGGGCATCTCGCCGCGCGTCCTCCTGCAGCGTCGCTCGTCGCGCCAAGTCCGGGATCGGCGGCGCGGTGGGCGGCCGGCGCCTGCCTCCGCTCGGGGTCGGGGCTCGACCGGGTGATGTGGGGATGCGAAAGCCATTCGAGGTTTTCTAAGTTCATTTTTAAAAAATGATGTTTTAAAATTTAAACATGTTTTTAGAAAATCGTCGATCTACTTAACATCGATATTTTGGAACAGATGTTTTTTTAAGATGGATGTGTTGTCTTCGATGTTTTTACGTGTTTGATATATTTTAAATAAAAAAAATCATCCATAACGAAATTCTACAATTTTCATATATCTATAATTCTGAATATTCTAAAGACCAAAGTGACTTTGGGCGAAAAATAAATCCATTTATTGTCAATAAAGAAGCCTATAATATTTGTTTAATTATCGCATCAAATAATCCAGGTTTTTTATCCAAATGATTTATTTCCCTCATTTTTCCGTAATCAAGTTCCCAATGTCTCCTTTTTGTTTATATTTCATTGTATTTATATAACTTGCTAATGGTACTACGTCGACATTTTTTAATTATATTTTCAAAACATTCGTAGAAGTGTTTTGACTTCTCTCAATATTGCTGAAGTCAAAGGCAAATAATGATCGCCATCAGTTGCATGGCTGACAAAAATGACTGGTTATATCCGCACGTTTTCTTGAGCCCCGGAATATCTCTACCCACTCCTTTCCCAACATTAGTTGCATTAAGAATAATTGATAGCAATGAGAGTTGAGAGTTGTAGACAAAATCTGGTGACGAGGAATGTTCTCTCCCGTGTATTAAAAACAATTTTGCATGGAAAAATGAACTACAAATTCGACGTAAAATTCCTTTCATCAAAATAACCAAATTCCCCACTCCTCTTGAATCTAGCGAAGCGAGGGCTCAAGAAAACGTGCGCGGATGATACCCATGCTTTGAAAAGCAGTTGAATTCGCTTATCCAATGTATATTTAATATTGCCTTTGCAGTTTTTAATTTTCAATTTTCTAGAACTTTAATGTCTCACTTAAAATGAAACTCTCTCTCAGAATGAGAGGAGAGGAAGATGAAAATTAATAGAAATATTGTTCAAATTTTGTATTATCTCACATAGAAGTTGGCTGCAAACTTGTTTTGCATAACATTTTTTTCGCATAATCTCTTGGTGGAAATTCCGATGTCCTGGTACCAGAACTTGCATAATCATCATATTCCATTGCGGATTAAGCATATTGCTTGTTCCAGCCTCTTTCCACGTCTTGTCCATTCAATGTTTCTCTTTCCTCTCATCTTATAGTACGGAACATGCGCTAAGTCTGCCTTGCGGCATATTTTGAATATGTAGCACCCATTGCTGTCTGTAATTCTTAATTTTGTCATGTACTATGTCTTTCCGCTCTAGGACTCTTATTTTTTCACCTTTTATTTTGTCTCGTAATGTACAGCCCTTTACTCCTCTCAGAAATCTCATTTCTGCTGATTCAATCTTCTTAGACTCTTGAACCCTTTTTGAACCCATGTTTCTCATCCGTACTGTGAAACTGGGAGGGCCATAATATCCAAACATTTTAACAGTGTTTCTTTTCTTGCTTTCCTTTTAAAAGTTCTACTTATAGTTCCACATACTACTTGCAATTTATGGATCTAGTTGGTGATATCCATATCTCTTCCGTATGTAATTTCACACCCTAGGTAGTGTGTTAATGTGTCACGTTTTCTAAAACCATATTTTGAAACACAATATTTGTCCTTACTGATTATTTTCCTTTAAAAGTCATTACTTTGGTCTTATAAACTGATACTATCAGATTGTACTCCATAAAAATTTGCTCCAGTTGGTAAATAGATCTTTGCAAATAATCTTTGTTTTCCTGCAGGATCACCTGGTTGTCTGCATATAAGAGTATTTAAAAATGTATTTTTGTTCAAGTTAATTCGTTGTAATTATATATCCCAGATGTATGTTAAAGAGTGTTGGCGAAAGACTGTCTCCCTGCCTTACTTCTTCATTTATAATCCTCTTCCTGGAAACAAAACCATTGTATTTTACTGCGATATTGGTATTATCATACACATTTTTCACTACTTGCACTAGAGGCCTTGGGTCCCCTTCTTCTTTCGTAATGATCCATAATACCCGTCGTTTGACATTATCAATAGCTTTCTCAATATTCACGAAGGCTAAATGTGTTTCTCTATTAAACTCCATTCGTTTGTCAATTATTTGTTTTAATGTAAATATGTCATCTACTATTGAACGTCCTTTTCTAAACCCCCTGAGGTAGAGTGGAGTTTGCAATTGGAGCTGTTCTGTTATTCACAATTTTTGTGTATACTTGTAACATGAGTTTACTAGACAAATACCCCTAGAATTGTGACATTTACTTCGATCTCCTTTTTTAAAACATGGAGTAATTAACGAACCTAACCATTCATCTGGTATTGCACACCTGTACCAGCATACATTCATTAGGTGGAGCAGACGAAATTTCAGTAACATACCTCCATGTTTAATTAATTCTACGTTAACTCCATTAGGACCGCAGGCTTTTCTATTTTGGGGAATTTTAATGCATTATCAAGCTCTTTCATATCTAACATCTACATTTCTTTTTATTCCTATTTCTTCATCCGGTGTATTCCTATTTCTTCGATCTCACTCCATAATTTTACAAGTAGTCCAACCACTCTTTCCTGGAAATTATATTCAATCTTGCCTGATCTGCTACTTCTAAATTCATTGTTTTTAACACTATATTTCGTCTTCCGAATACACCATGTTGTAACATATTCACATATCTATCCCAAGATTCGTGATGGACTTGTCTCAATAATGATTTAGCTTTATTCCTTTTTTGGTTGTAGATCTGTTTAGTCTGATCGTTTCTGCTTTGTAGATAATTTACGTATGCTATCTTATTTTCTTGCACTTCATCTGCAACCGTATCATTCCATCTTTTCAAAGCTTTCCTTTTTCGCCTAATTTTTCGAATGCCTAATACTTCAAATACTGCTCTTCTTATTAATTCTTTACCAGAGCTAGCAACACATTGCAATCTTATTTTAGTATCTGTCATTGTGTAGAACTGTTGTGCAATCGAAAAACACGTAGTGAATGGCTGAACTAGTTGTTCAGAATTATATGGAGTCCTGGTTTAAAGCACGGAAAGTACAGAAAATATTCAAAATACATATGCGTTGGCATACGGATTTTTCAAAAACTGAAAATATTTTAACAGAAACATGAAGAAAGTGATTTTAATATTTTAACATATGAAAGGTTTCTTCAATTATATGGCAATTTACTTTGAGGTTCACCATGATCCCCCTTCTCCATTGGTGTTCTCAGAGTATCGCAATTACATGGAAAAGCGACTGTTAAAAGTTTTCAGAGTATCCGACTGAAGCCCAAACACAAATAAAATTTAAAACATGAAAATATATGCATAATATGGAAAGAATGCATAGCATTTATGCATAAAATGTAAAGAAAAACATGTACAATATTATAATAGTATAAAAATCAATTTTTAAACGTATCCAAGAAATCACATCCTGTGTATGATCTTGGCTGTCCGAGTGACACGGCGTCGAAGACTGGGTTGCCGACGTTTCGACCATCTTGTCGTTGTCTTCCTCAGGGCCCTGAGGCGACACCTGGACAGCCACGATCATGCACATGATTGGCCGCGGAAGCCTACGACTACGAATCACATCCTGGTTATACATGAGAAGAAGGCCAAAAGAACAATAGAAGCGAGAGGTCTGACAGATAATTGAAGAGATAGGAGGGTGAGGGTTGACATGCAGGTACCAGCAAAAACAGGAATCCTGCCAAGAAGAAGATTTTATATTTTCTGAGAACTTATGAAACTCCTCTCGCTCATCTGCATTCTGTTGCACTTTTTAATGTTCACAACATGTCTCTGGGATTTTAAGTTCTGCTAGTTCACGGTCACAAGTTTGTAAGCAGTAGCAAAAGTGCCAATAAGTATCTTATATTTAACATTTTCCCAACTTCTTTTAATATCTCTTTGTAAGAATTTTTTTCTTACTATGATATATAATAGCAATGATCATACATATTCTAAAATATGATAGTAATATGAATACATGTTATTCAAAAATAACGATGAATAGAAAATTCATAAATATTCTGAAAAAAATAGTCAAATGAAATTGCGAAACTAATGAGTAAATAGAGGAATAAAATTTGAAATAGATGTACTATATATTTATTCACAGTAATTTAGGCCATGTTATAGTGTGACTTGACAAAAAATCAGAAGTCTGAAAGGTAAATGTCATTTCATAAAACTTGAAATGCGCGTTAACTCAAGCGCACACACGCATCTAACGTCATAGAAGACAACTGGTTGCTCATGCAGAGGAATCCTTTTAAGCAAAGGTACACTTAAAAGTTGTTAGCAAATTGCAATACAATACAACACAATGCACATTTAGAAAGCACGAGACAGAGGTTGTCATAAATGTCAATAGACAAAACGCACTACACAACTGTTTATTATGCTGTAATCCATCCGTCGCTTGTAGCAAATCAGCCTCTAATAGCAAACTCTCATCACATCACCTTCAAAGCTTTTGAAATTTCACCTTCAGAGGCTGTGAAGGTGAAGTTCATGCTGTTTCATCGATATGAGTTGTTACACTGGACAGTGCTACCAAACTGCAGATTTCGCGAACTATCTTATCACGTGTATCGAATGCGTCGGCTAATGTTGTGTCCGCAACTGACACATCGTAAGTTCCAAGATCCTGCTTTTTAACTCTAACTAGCATTTTCGAGACCACCTGGGTAGCTGACACTATTGTTTGAAAGATATATTCAGAGGGAGCCCTTACCCTTTTGAAAACATTCAAAATTAATTTTTTTAACTTAAAATAATTTTTATACTCATTATATGGTTTTTAGCTTATAACAGCAAATATATTGAATTTATTTAATAATATTAATAAAAAATGTATTTTGAAAATTGCTTCGAATTGTATAGTTCAAATTATTTTCAAACAATAAAATTGTAAGAGTCTCGCAAAACGCCGGCCTGATGGTGCATGATCTTGGAGTATGTGCGCCCAGCGGGTTACACCAAAATTGGGTGTTCGAATCACGTGAAAGGCATGGAAGTTTTCAGTTCAATTGTGGCATTGTGAACATTCCCAGCTTGTTATCCCTGAGCTGAATTCTTCTCTAAATTCCTTTTCCAGTAAAAAATGTTTTTGAAAAGATCAGTGTGCGAGGTGCGAATGCTACCCACATCGTCAGATTGATTATTTCGTGTTTTAAGGCGCGTCAACTGCTCTGGTTATTAGTCCCTTATTGGGGGAAGTGGTAGTTCTCTTTCACCACTTGTGGTCAGCACCGAATCTCACCATCATCTTGCGCGGTTTTCCTCATCCAAGTATCTCTCACCAGCTGAAAACCGCCCCAGCTGGAGCAAGCTCTAAGCTCCCAACTGGTCTCTCGGCATTCGTAGTGCATGTCTGTTTAAGGGGAGAGGATGAAAAGGGAGAGAGGAAAGATCGCGCGCGGAACGTGACAAGTTTCTTAGGGTACTGGCTCCGGCATTCGCCTAGAATTGATCGGAGAATAAAACGGAAAATTACCGAATAGAGCAGCCGACCGCGAGAATTCTCCTCCAGACAGCGGCTGAATTCCACCTTACTATCAAATTGTCAGCATTGTCTAACTTAGACAATGTCTGCTGTCTTTATTAAATGGACTAAGCGTCGAAGGGCTCATAATCGTAGCTAATGGGAAGAGAAGTATCTAATGTAATCGACAGAGGCTTAATAGTTACATTGAAGCGTTGAATGGCGACACTGGGATGAAATCAGTGGTTGAACATTGAATGAAAGGACTCAGACGGGGGGGGGGGGGACATTTTTAAGGTCCCAAGATATTTAAGTTACCAGAGTTATCAGGATGGTGCTAGTAGTCATATTTACTAAATTATATTCTAGATGCTTTATTTAAAATTGTTTATAAATTAAAAATACAAATTAACAGTAATATATAAATGAAATAGGTATTATGATTAAACTCCATTTTAAAACTTCCTTCCTTTAAATTTCTTAAAATTCCCCACCTTATTTGTTTAAGCTGACCTTAACTCGTTTGTCATATGGTTTCTTCTTAAAAAATACGTACCGAATACCGAAGTAGATAACTCACCCAACTTACCTTACAAGCGATTTTTCCTGCACACCGCCTCTTTTGACCCTTACCCTCAGTGACCGAAATAGAGTTGGTCTCCTATCCCCAAATGGCTCAGAAGACATCCGAAGAGCTCCGAAAATGTGATTGTCAAGTAAGATCGCCTCCTAATCTGCGGGGGGGGGGCGAAGAGTGCGGGTAAGAGAGGCAGGAAATTAAGATAATTTACACGTGACCTGACTGCAAGTCATTCATTTTTTTCGAAGTTTGTACGGTACCGAAAATAATCGCTCCGTGTGATGCGATTTGCAAAGCGCAAGATAAGATCATTTAATAAAGGTAATGAACGAATGCGTTCAGATGAGAAACTGTGAAAATAAATGTTAGGAAACGAAACATTGGCACTATTCTAAAATGGGATATAACCGATTCCGGTTTGTTTAATCGGAGGACAAGTACAATATCTCCTCGTTCGCGGTTGCTGATTGCGTGGTATTAGCACGTCGTAGAAGATGGGTCGTTTTCGTGCGCGTGACTTTCGTCACGACTGTATTCTCTTTTGCAATCTTGAAAGAGGAGATGACCCTGGCCTTGCTACTCCGAAGAACAGAGAAAGGTCACTTATATTGGCGGGATTCTGCAGAATGTCTCTGATACAGCATTTGCTGGCAATTAAATATTTCCATTGATCAAACACTTTCAGGAAACATCAGTTAATAGTGAGCAGATCGTAGAAATTTATTCAAGTGAAAAGAGTGTTACTATTCCGTGTTATCTGCAAGTAAGGAAAGTGTGTAACATTTTTAAACAATTCATAATATTCTGTATTACATTTACTACAAACTCACAAATTCATTTATACTCAAAATGTAAAACGAAAAATAAATGTTTGAACGTATGTGATAATGAATAATCTTATGTAAAAACGAAGTTCTGAAATTTATTTAACAGCAGTAATGAAACTCTTTCAATCGTTGAGGAATTCTCTAAATTAATTAAGATTTTTGTATTTAAGAGACAAAATTGTAGCCAGTTTAAAACATTCACTTTTCAACATAAAATATTTCAATTTAAAATTATAATTAAAAATAACTGAAAATTATATCTTTTCTGATAAAGGCTGGAAGTAAAAACGTTATGAATGATATTTGTCCATTTCCATAGTAAAATATTTAACAGTAATTAATTAAGAAGGTAATTCCAAAGATACAATTCGCGTGTATTTCATGCAGTGTTATTGATTAGTATTAAACTGAAATTCGTCTAAAAATTAAAAATGCTCCAGAAATAAGGAATACAACGCTTAAAACTATAATTTTTTGAATCTCACAATGTTTCTTGCTCGCGATGTATAAGAGTTTATAGGAAAAGAATTGATCTACACAACGCATGCGTTTTTATTAGTTTAACTCATAACTAAATTTGTTCAAAGAATGTTGTTTGTCAGTAACATGGTCACAACTTGGATTTCAACGATTGCGGAACACATTTCCAAGTTTAATTGCGTCCATAATGGTGACAATTGAATGGATGAAAACCACAACAGTGACATTTTATAAATTCTAAGAAAAACAAGTTTATTTTAGGCTATATTTCAGTGGAAATGTATTTCTATGTAGTTTTAATGAACAATTAAAATGCCGTGGTTTTAATAGTAAAACAAAGCACCCCGATTTTACAGCAATATTGACTTAAATAAGATTAGATTTTTGATTGACTTAAAATTAATTTTTTCTAAATTTATAAAATGACACTTACACCGTTCTGGTTTTCACCCATTCAGTTATAGTTTAATTCATACAAAGCCTGAAATATCACACTCTTATAGCAACGTGTTTTCCATATCTCTGCAGTAATAAAGGCCAACATGGTGTCTCTTGTTGCCTAGAAGATATTGCCTACCATCGCCACCAACACATTGGAGTATGGCAGGACGCTCGGCCTCCGTTTTGAATGCCCCCTCCTCCGCGTTCGCCCACTTCGACAGCAGACATGAATTCACGAAACTGCCGCTAATAGTGAGCACACCTCTCTGCATTGTCTACCAAACGTATTCATATGGTATGATGTGACTGGTCTTTTGTTTGTCGAGATGCCTCGTCCTTCACTGAAACAATACTTTTCCAGAAGGAGTCACCAGATGCAGCAATAATCTTCGCTTAAGTTAGAGTAGTAATGAACAAGAGTGCATTTCCTATTATTTTAATAAGAATATAAATTTAGAAAACAAACGGTCGTAGATTCACAATGATCCCATTAACACTAATGCTTGTAATTCTGCAACTTCACTCGTATTTCGTTATTTGCTGTCCTTTGGTATAAAGTGTAGTCAGTGTTGCAATGCCTACGTTAATATGCATGGTGTTTGTGGTAAGAATATGATGATAATTTTTATTTCTTCGCAGTTTTTTTAAAGGAAACATTAACACGGTAAGAGAAGTTCATCATTCTTTAATTTACTTTTTAGAATAATTAAATTAATTGAAAACCACTAGTGTTTTGTTTCCGAATCGATCTGATTCTTGTTTATATATAAAATTACGTTCGTTTGAAGAAGATCTTTTAATTCTCAATTGCTCATCTAAAAATGCTACAGAATTAACATTTTAAATTCCATTATTACAATTGCTGGTTTCGGTGTGGTTGTAAGTTGTACATTCGATTCACGGTTTTATTCCATGCAATTTTGATTTCCTTAAAAACCTCTTCTTTACATCCATTCAATATTTGTGACAATAGATTTATTTCGGAACATTGTGAGTATTTACTGTGATTTTTTTTATCGATTTTCCGTCAAAATAGTCATTCATATATCGAGAGTAGTTTGACCTTAATTGCCGCTTTAGCATTCCCAAAGAGTTCCATCAGTATCATATAATTTATTTCGAAATATCGCTCAATCTCGCCCCAGCCATCGCAGTGGAAACCCCCTTCTTTTAATATTTATTAATGATCAGAATGAGATTACTAAGTTCAGTTTATGTCAACTTTACATTTGCTATTCTGTCTTACAAACTAACTTAATCTATTTTACAACTAACACTAAGCTACATCTAACGAGGGGACTCGCAGAGCACCTCAATTGATTCATTCTTTATTGCTGAATATGTCCAAGAATGTTTGTAACGGATATCTGTTTCTTATTCGAGTTTGGCTGTATATTTACGAAGTTTGCGATTTCTGCTTTGGTTGATTAACGGCAGGTTCGAGTAAAAGTTATTGGCAAGATAGGAAATTGGTGAGAATTGGTTTGAAGTGTAATTTGGTGTAAAATTACGTGTTGGAGATGAACCAGGGAGCTTGGGTGATGGATCTAAAGAATTTGTTTTGGATGACTTGCAATTTTTGAATGTTATATTTGGCAGCATTAGTCCATATTGGGCAGACGTACGGGAAGAGGGGTCTGATGATTGATTTATATAAGATTGTGACATTGTTTAAAGACAGTGTAGTAGTTTTATGTATGAGAGGTTTTATTTGAAGAATTTTAATTTTGGCTTTTTGAACTTTGCTGTATTTTCCAGTTGAGGGTGGTGTCCAGATGTAGTCCTTAGTATTTAACCGCCATATTATTTGGAGTCCAAGGAATTATATTATTATTTATTTTGAATTGAATGGAAGGAGACTAAGGTTTGATTGTGAATATTTTAGCGGCTGATATGGTGGGATTGTTTTTTATCTTCCATTTTGATGAACAACTTTTTTGAAGATGAGTTTGGATTTCATTTGTTATAAAGTTTAATGATCGATGAGACATATAGATTGCTGTGTCATCTGCAAATTGCGCTATTTGGGTTAATCTGGAGGTAGGGGTGTCCGCTGTGAAGAGGTTGAATAGCAATGGGATGAGGGGGGATCCTTGTGAGAGTTCTGCTCTTAGGTGGCATGAAACCCACTTTGCGCTACCCTCTGATTATCACCCATTAATCTACAATCTATAAACTTCACCATTTGTAATTAAAACTCTCTTCCCTTTCAATATAATAAAGACTTACTTTCAATTTTTTAAACTCGAATGCTTCCTTCAATAAAATCCCTTCCTACCCAAAACGAAATTGATAGTCATATCCACATTAACCCATTACTCCCGAGAACCAAACACTCTCCACCACCGCATCCCTCAATCGAAAAACCCAACACTCTAAAGGCTTATTTTGCATCCGTTTTCATTTCTACCCCATGCAGATCCAGTATTTAATCAAACAAGAGAACAAAATGAAAACAACCCATGAAACGCTGTGACTCAACCCATGAAATTCATCTCACCATTAGAAGATACTTCCTTCCTGTGGAATCTACTCCTGAAAATTTCATTGTGCCCAGATGAAATTAGCGTGCTCGTTTTAAATTAACCACTTTTAAATGTCATTATATATTTCCAATATCTTCAATTACTCAAAAAAATAACATATTTCCTAACACCCTGGAAATACGCTAATATAATCCCTATACTTTACTATAATATACTATAATATAATCCCTATTCTTTGAACGGAAAAGATCCTTCCACGCCATCTGGTTAGATATCCATTTTTCTCCTCCCATCCATCAACAGAATCTTTGAAATATACTTTATTTGCCAATTGTAAGCGCATCTTATTGAAACCCCTGCCATATCCCAGCGTAAATTAGGTTTGTAATTGCTACTCTCAACAAGCCATCCGTTTCATCTCTATCTCTCTTTTATATCTATACCTTGAAAGCGCCAACCACTTCGAACATCTCGTTTAGTCTCTTCAAAGGCGACCTAGTCATACGCTCAACTAACCTTGTACTGGATGATGCAACTCTTGATGTTCAAACTCATCTGGATCAACTCTCTGATTAGCTCAGCAAATGGTGGATCACATTGAACCCTATAAAATGTCAAGTCAAACTCTTCTCCCTCTATGTAGACCCACTCTTACCTCATCAGTTAACAAACAACTTCACATCCATTCTATGATTACCATCCATAGATTACGTTGGAGACGTCTTTGATCGCAGTCTTACGTGGAAAACCTACCTTCTTCATAGACTAGGCTTAACCACACATGCACCTCTCCTCACTAACTCTTCCCGATTGTAGGTTGATCTTTTCTTCAAATCTGCTTCCAACGACGGAAGCTATGAAACGACGGAATCTATGATCAGATCCAAGCTCAATTGCGCGAGTCAAATCTGGGACTCGGCAGCCATCGCACAGCCTAAGACTTTATACTTTCGAAAATTGTTTCCTAAGGATTATTTCCAAAGCCGTGGTTCATATCCCATGATAATCTTCACTCTTCTATACTCACGTCAAACAAGTCCCCCTTAACTTTAATCACGAAATTCTCTCAGGTGTTACATATAATAGCATCGATAAATGAACCTCTGGGTCTAGTCACAACTGTGATAATTAGATTCAAGAAATTTTTGCGGTTGTTATGGGAGCGTAAAGTAGACTGGGATGCTAATGGAACTCGAGCCTTGCTTACTCAGTGGCAAATCTTACTTTCAGAGGTACCTTTATTAACAACGCGGATTTTTTCTAGGAATGTGACACGCAGTGGAGGCGAGCAGTCTAATTCTAACAGTTCACAGCACTTGGCTGCTTGCTCCGAGAAGAATACCGAAGCCTTCACAATAACTCCAAATCATTTAATATATGGACACTCTCTCAACTCACTGGATTTCGATCAACAATCAAAGGAGTTGTCATCACCCCGTCATTATCACACGGTGAAAAGGCAATTGAACATTATTTGGAAATTCTGAACTAGAAAATATCTTACCTCACTACAAGCTCGCACAAAATGGAATTCTATTTCTCCAGATCTGATGGAAGGTGATCTGATCATTGTAATTGAATATTCTCCTCCACTTCTGTGGGAAAGTTGGAGTCATCAATCAAACTTCCCTGATTCTGCAGGCAATGTTACAACGGTACAGGTCAAATCAGCGGCGGGCACGGCGACAAGACTGGTAAAAAAATATGTATTTTTCCAAAGAAAACTTAATGCTGAATCTAGTAATACCTGAGGGAGCATAGCATTTTCAGATATTGCCGCGGGATTTGGCGTTCCCGAGAACTAAGGCTACCCGAGCCACCCACAATCTTCTATTTGCTACTTTATTTGTTTTTCTTTCATAAAATCAAAATAGAATTAGCCCAAACACTACTTTTTACGGTGCTAATTTGACTTTTCGCCACTCACCCTACAGGGAAGTCTGACTTATCTTTCAGACTTAAAATGATATTCCCAATAATTTTCATGAAAATTAAATTATTTTATTTTGACCCATTTTGGCAAAACAACACTCGTTTTAAATGTTCGATCGATACTATAAAGCCTATGTTATAGGGTCGATGATCGATTTTATAGGGTCTATATGTCAAAGAATCGACGTTATAGGGTCGATATGTCGAAGGATCGACGTTATAGGGTCTATGTGTCGAAGGATCGACGTTATAGGGTCTATGTGTCGAAGGATCGACGTTATAGGGTCTATGTGTCGAAGGATCGACGTTATAGGGTCTATGTGTCGAAGGATCGACGTTATAGGGTCTATGTGTCGAAGGATCGACGTTATAGGGTCTATGTGTCGAAGGATCGACGTTATAGGGTCTATGTGTCGAAGGATCGACGTTATAGGGTCTATGTGTCGAAGGATCGACGTTATAGGGTCTATGTGTCGAAGGATCGACGTTATAGGGTCTATGTGTCGAAGGATCGACGTTATAGGGTCTATGTGTCGAAGGATCGACGTTATAGGGTCTATGTGTCGAAGGATCGACGTTATAGGGTCTATGTGTCGAAGGATCGACGTTATAGGGTCTATGTGTCGAAGGATCGACGTTATAGGGTCTATGTGTCGAAGGATCGACGTTATAGGGTCTATGTGTCGAAGGATCGACGTTATAGGGTCTATGTGTCGAAGGATCGACGTTATAGGGTCTATGTGTCGAAGGATCGACGTTATAGGGTCTATGTGTCGAAGGATCGACGTTATAGGGTCTATGTGTCGAAGGATCGACGTTATAGGGTCTATGTGTCGAAGGATCGACGTTATAGGGTCTATGTGTCGAAGGATCGACGTTATAGGGTCTATGTGTCGAAGGATCGACGTTATAGGGTCTATGTGTCGAAGGATCGACGTTATAGGGTCTATGTGTCGAAGGATCGACGTTATAGGGTCTATGTGTCGAAGGATCGACGTTATAGGGTCTATGTGTCGAAGGATCGACGTTCTAGGGTCTATGTGTCGAAGGATCGACGTTATAGGGTCTATGTGTCGAAGGATCGACGTTATAGGGTCTATGTGTCGAAGGATCGACGTTATAGGGTCTATGTGTCGAAGGATCGACGTTATAGGGTCTATGTGTCGAAGGATCGACGTTATAGGGTCTATGTGTCGAAGGATCGACTTTATAGGGTCTATGTGTCGAAGGATCGACGTTATAGGGTCTATGTGTCGAAGGATCGACTTTATAGGGTCTATGTGTCGAAGGATCGACGTTATAGGGTCTATGTGTCGAAGGATCGACGTTATAGGGTCTATGTGTCGAAGGATCGACGTTATAGGGTCTATGTGTCGAAGGATCGACGTTATAGGGTCTATGTGTCGAAGGATCGACGTTATAGGGTCTATGTGTCGAAGGATCGACGTTATAGGGTCTATGTGTCGAAGGATCGACGTTATAGGGTCTATGTGTCGAAGGATCGACGTTATAGGGTCTATGTGTCGAAGGATCGACGTTATAGGGTCTATGTGTCGAAGGATCGACGTTATAGGGTCTATGTGTCGAAGGATCGACGTTATAGGGTCTATGTGTCGAAGGATCGACGTTATAGGGTCTATGTGTCGAAGGATCGACGTTATAGGGTCTATGTGTCGAAGGATCGACGTTATAGGGTCTATGTGTCGAAGGATCGACGTTATAGGGTCTATGTGTCGAAGGATCGACGTTATAGGGTCTATGTGTCGAAGGATCGACGTTATAGGGTCTATGTGTCGAAGGATCGACGTTATAGGGTCTATGTGTCGAAGGATCGACGTTATAGGGTCTATGTGTCGAAGGATCGTCGTCATAGGGTCTATGTGTCGAAGGATCGACGTCATAGGGTCTATACGTCGAAGGATCGACGTCATAGGGTCTATACGTCGAAGGATCGACGTTATAGGGTCTATACGTCGAAGGATCGACGTTATAGGGTCTATACGTCGAAGGATCGACGTTATAGGGTCTATACGTCGAAGGATCGACGTTATAGGGTCTATACGTCGAAGGATCGACGTTATAGGGTCTATACGTCGAAGGATCGACGTTATAGGGTCTATACGTCGAAGGATCGACGTTTTAGGGTCTATATGTCACATCCCTACTCCTCTGCCCTGTGTGCTGTGCCATCTCCATCTCAGCGTCAGTCATCACCGTCTCCGCCACCACCTCCTCCAAGCGGATTCCTCGTGCCTCTGGGAGAGGTCACCGCTCGCTCGTGATTCCGTGCGAACGGAGAACGTTGAACCGCACGACCGCGATCGGGAGCGCGATACGCGGCGCCTGCAGGCGGAGGTGGGGGCGTGGGCGGGCGTGGGCGTGGGCACGCGGACGCACGCGCCGCTGGACGGGGTGGAGGAAAATTGCTGGGCGGCAGTTCCAAGAGTCCTCATGAGGAAGCTTCCGAGCCGAGGCCACCAAGCCAAAATTGCGCTGCTGTCGTGATCGATAACGGTACATTCTAGAGGGATCAGAATTTCTGTTGGGTACACTCCAGACGAATAACACAGGAGTCTTCGCCTAATCGTGTACAGGGCCGGGACTCGGCAACGAATTTCACAGAAGACCGCTCTAAAACAAGTCTTCGCTTCAAACGAATTTGAAATGTTAGAAAACGTTACGAACGCACTGATGCTTCCGCCTCCATTTTAATAAATAATTTACTTAATTTGTTAGGATGAGATCTTCAGTGTATTTTGAGGGGCCGAAAAGAGCATGGCGATTCGAACCAAGCAAAAAACTAAGATGTGTTTTACATACAAGCACGCACATATTAACACACACAAATTCACACGTACACTCATACACCCCTCAAACACACAGATTCACATACGGACGCTCATAAACACACACACACACACACTATTAAATTTCGTCAATTGTGATACCCAACAGAAAACTGTAGAACAAAAATCCAGACACAACAAATGACAGTCGTAGCAACCGATTAAGGCGACTGTGACCGGAATGCATTGGAAATTATGTGAAATAATAGTCAAACCTTCAAAGTCTGTGGATGTCTGCAAAACTATTTCCGGGAATGTTCGCGACGCTTTCAAGGAAGCTGGTGACGCGCACGTGGGAAAGGTCGGAAGTGTTGGCAGCGATGCTGCCAAGGACATGATTGAGTACGTTGGCAGAAACGTTGTCGGAAATACTGACGAGAATATTCACAGTTGAAGAATTGGTAATGTTATTGATGGTACAGTGGTGGTAGGATGTGGCGTTGTGTACCAAGAGATGTAAGTGCGAAACAATTAGGAAATGTTTGTTTCTTGTTTTCTTCTGTATTATGGAGCGGTAGTTTACTTGCAAACGTTTCCGCATAATTATTTTTTCTTGCCTCGCCCACATGCAACCGATATTCCCATAACAGTTCTTGTTAAGGAAAGAGGATTGGAATGTTGACGAATGTTTTACTTGTCAATTAAGAAACAGTGTTCCACAGAAAGGAAGCTTTAAGAAGTTCTCGGAAAAAACCATTAATGTTTAACGAAAGTATTCGTGACTAGACTTGAAGTTTTTTTGGTTTACCATCAAATTTTGGGATCTGTACTAGTTCCTTCTTGGAATTTTAAACTAGGTACGAGGCATGTTTAATTAGGAAAATAGGTTGATACATTCAGT
This sequence comes from Gryllus longicercus, assembly GCA_038098605.1. Taxonomy (NCBI): domain Eukaryota; kingdom Metazoa; phylum Arthropoda; class Insecta; order Orthoptera; family Gryllidae; genus Gryllus; species Gryllus longicercus. The sequence continues at coordinate 836,776 of JAZDUA010000262.1, forward strand.
CAGCGCAAATTGCCGTTTCCTACAAAAATGGACAAGTAGGATCTATTATTTTTTAATATTTATTATTCCTGTATAACTGTAATGTTTATACTGTTTTTCAAATATAATTATTATATTTATTTTATATATATTTTATTTACCCGGGGTATATTTTGCTTGCTTTGTGGTTCTTATGACCACTATGCTTGGTGTGAGTGCACTCGCTCTCCGTCTTCTCTCAATCCTACCATTATATTGCACATTCTTTCCCTTGCGCTGTGGGATTTCATTTTCTTACTTTCCCGGCGATTTTCCGCAGTTTTCATCTAGTTTGTTCAAAATATTTTTCTTTTTTTTGCAGTGACCTGTCTCATTAGGCCATTTTGTTCTAAAACAGGCATTCACATAGCCTAAATCTGTTTGTGAGCATCCAGGAATGTTTTAATGTTCCTAAAATCTCAGAAGGGGAACCTTTGCAAATTGATTTATTTTCGTCGGTAAAATTATAAATCAACCACTCATAGTTTTCCCATGATGTTTTGTAATGTCCACATTGTAATGTGACTGCAGGCAGATGAAACCATGCCAGGGAGGTCTTTGATAAGTAGTGACTATTGGCATTAAGGATGTCTTTCTTTGGATAGTAATAAGGGTAAGAATTAACTTTAGAAATATTAAAGGGGGTAGGGACTCAAAAAATCAGTCACCTTGATATTGCTTTCAGTTCACTTGATACATGTACTGCATTATTTAGAATTAATATAATTGTTGAGGCAGATTCACTCTTTGTTTTCCACAATGACAGAAAATGAGTATATCTTTTTTTAATATGCGTTTTTCTAGTACGGGTTCGATACCCCCTCCGTAGAAGACGTACTTTTTCCTTTCTTGCTGGTACATCACTTCTGGCTCCGACGTTACGAATATTTACGTAAAGCAAATGCGAAACAAGAGAAGGACAAGTTCTCAAAGTCCAAGCAGACATATTGTTCGAAACTTTCTAAATAAATAATAATTTATTCGGTCGCTTGTGAAGGGGAGTACAATATATCAAGCAGAGATTGACAGTGGATTCCGTCAAGATATTTCTAGGTCTAAAAATTCAGTTAATATATTATGTGTTGATAGGAATGTATATTTTTTTCTTTTGTACGAATTAGACAAGTGGACTTGTCAGCCCCCCCTCCTCGTAGGAATAAACGTTACCTTTTATACTGTTATACATTTATTTCTAGAGTTAACATTTCTGTATACTGAACATGTGCGTCGCTAGTTGTCGGCGGCGACTTAGGCGTGCCCTTGGGGCGGACGTGAAGGGTCAAAGGCCGTGGAACGCATGCGCAGGCGGCTCCCTTCGTGCTCCGCGCGCCGCCGGATTTACATCCAAACGCCCCGATTCTTCTCCTCGGCTTTGCATACAACGCGGCCTCTCGGCGCCTCCGCCGCGCGCCCTGCCTCGCTGAGGGAGCTGCGCGAAGACGACCACGCTCTCAGGGGTCATTCGGTCCCCGAGGGCTCGTTCCGCAGCGAAATGGATCGCAAACGAGAAAAAAATCAACGCACGAGTACCTTTTGAATTGAATTGAATTTGCCTTGTTTTACGAGACTCGGGCCATTAGGCCCGCTCTTCCGTCTGACCACGCAAATTTCGCTACGCTCCTTTCATCTACTAGCAGAGAAAGGAGGTATTTCTTGGGCGAGAAACAGGCGATTTGAATTTAGCTCAGAGGCGTCATTTGGGCTTGAGGATTTTTTTCATGCAAGTAAATCTACGAACATGGGACAGCCGGCTTTACTTCCCCTCCGAAGGAAGGCGTACGAAGGATTTTGTCGCCCTAAAAATCCACGGCTTCGATCGGGTTTGAACCCGCGAGCTTGGGTATAACAGTCCGGTACGCTAACCGTCACACCATCGCCGCCACCTTTATAGGCATAGTGCTGAAGTTTGATAGCTATTATATTCTAACCAGCTTCGCGTGTCATCTTTAGCAGATATTACCATGTTAAACGTTTTTATGTGCGCTGTACAAGTTCGTAAAAGATATTTTCAAAAAATGCAGTGACATGTGTTATGAACACCCAATCGAAAGATAGCTGCATGATAAAAAGGTTTCCATAATTTGTTTAATTAATTGTTTCCAAATTTTGGATGTTTCTTCGCAAAATGAGGTTTAATTATGGGCAATCTGTGGAAACAAATCTTAATGTTTCGTGTTATGGTGTCTAGGCATTATATTAATTCTTAGTAGAGTTTCATCATTACAGATGCCTTGAAACTACCTGAAAACACAGTTTTAAAATAATTTTTCCAGAATATTCTACGAAGACCCGGCTAAAAAACTCCCAAAAGAATGTGTCTTTTCGGAATCGAATGAATATTTGATCTCCTCTATAGTTGCCATAAAGCCCTTCCCCATTACATTTGTTCAAGATTCTCTTAGAATGTTCTGAAACGATATGAAAAAAGTAATGTATAAACGGCGGCTCAGCGCCGGGCGACGGTAGAGCACCCGGAGATCCTCGGCTGTTCTGCACAGAGGGACGTTCCGATTCTACCGATTCCAATTCGGAATCGGTTCTTTTCTTTCGATTCCTATTCTTGATGGAATTGATTCCAGATGGCCGGAATCGAATCAAATAAACACTTGCATTATTTTTTAAAAACATTTGTATAGTCCTGCCGTTTTGTTGCATTTTCCAGATATTTTGTTGTTTACCTTTTTTATCAATGTAGTTATTGGTTTATTATTAATTTTATAGAAGTCCATACTGAGTTTTAATTTCTGCCTGCCACCATGCCTCTACCTTCCGCTTCGTTCAAATCAAACCTCTTGGTTCAAATTACATTTTTAGCATCTCAATTTAAAACAAAAAACTATTTTCCTGTCAGGATCTCCTTGGGTGAAGTTGTTTCTTTGATGAAGTAATTTCATACTATTGTTGATGTTATAATATATTATATTTTTCATTTATGTTCTATTAATATATAGTTTCATTGATACATTATTTTACTTTACTTCAACTGCATTCTTTTATCTTTAATATTTTTTCATCCATATAATTAATTATTATTGTTATCAAAATTTAATTAATTAAAAAAATAACATCTGGTTGTGTTTTATTAAATAGTAATTACTCGATTCCAGTATCGATACCTACGATGAGTAGTCTTCTCATGTGACTCAATTCCTTACGGAATCGATTCTTTTCTTTCGATTTGATTCTAGAATCCACTTCAACTTTTCGATTGTGAAATCGATACTTTTAGAGGAGTTCCAATCTGCACCTAACTGAGGGGCGGCAGGTTCCCGGTCGAAATGTCCATTAATCAGGGATCTCCTTCCGCCGAAGCAAGGTCACTCCTACCGAGCGTCGCAATACTTGAACGATTGTTCTCGTCCCAATGCAGAGCTCTGTACTTGTATCTTGTTCATGTGAAGATCTTGGAACAGTAACAAGACGAGATATATTTTGACCAAAACAGAGATGCTAACATTTACGAATAGCGCGAAGGAGCGGCTTTCTGTGGCTAGAATGGTTTGCCTTCTTACGGCCCCAAGCCCTTGACTTCAATGAATCGCATCCAGAAAATTGGAAAATAAAAATGTGAGTTTGATAATGTGAACGTTTATTTTGGATCAGGCCGTCATAGAAACAGTAATCACACATAGCAAGTCAGAGGAAACATGTATGTGTATTATCCATAGTTAAAGAAAGAACGTGAAAACATGATTTCGATATGTCACCTCGGCTTGTCCACTTTTTAACTTTCTCGCCCTTACTTCTTAAGAAGAGAAAGTATTATAATCGTGCGCCGGAAAACAATTTTCGGCGGGGAAAACTCTTTTTGCCGAGCCATGGCAACAAAAAAGTACATAAATCTTGTTTTTCATACCCCTCCTGGAGAAAAAAATCCAATTCGCGTTCTGTTCTCTGTATGCTTGCATCCGGATGTAATTCTGTCACAGTGTAGCGCCTGCTTCCACATACGTTCTGTGTAATTGAGCGTAGGAAACGCATCCAGCACTACCCACCTCCTAACTGCGTGGGTGCATGACTGATTTAGAAAACAAGAGATCTTGATGCGTACTTACAACTCTTTTGTTCTCATGCACCATCTGTGGTGTCGTCCAGAAGTACAATTCAAACACTTCCAATCAAAAATCATACATTTTTCTTTTTGTCTCGTACGTGAGGAAAAAGTTGCAATAAGAATTCGAGCAGTTCACGAATAAACCATTCGGTAGTCATCGTGAACGAGACTAGCATTTTGTCTGCCACAAAAGTGTTTAAGAAACTCATTATTATTGATATTATTGTTATTATTATTATTATGGTTTTGTTGTTATTGTTATTATTTTATTGTAGTCCGATTTAGGACATGACCTGATATCCATGTTCTCTACACTACGCTTCATATCTTATTCACGCTCCGGTATCTCTCATCAGCATAATATGCTTTCGACCGGTAGTTGGTGCCTAACCACATCTTATTATGTGGAGTCCAAAACAACGCTTTACCGGTTGAGGTGGCTCAGGATAAACAATTGAAACTGCAATGTCTCTGACCAGGAGGTCCATTGTTGGAGCCCTGACAGTGGCAGATTTTTTGACACAAGATACATAGCGAGGCCCAATTCAGCCGCTTTCTAAAGGAGACTTCCAGATGCTCAGCTGCTCTAATGTGTAGTTTGCCGAGGGTCTCCGATTACTGCAAGTTGAATGTCGGAGCAGCACCTTCACAAACGGGCCACAGACCGCGTGCAATCTTTTTTCTCATCCTTGTCCCTTTCCCCCATCTTCATACTTACACACACAAACATCACTCTACCACATATGTGGAGAGACCGACACATGTACCCGACGGGAAGCACGTAGACGGCTTAGGTGGCATAGCGCTTCACTTGATGTCCCTGCAGTGCCGCTGGCCTGGGGTCCTAGGGCCCGAGTGCCCACGTTGGCAGGCTTTTTGGCACTAGTCACATAGCTAGGACGAATTCAGGTGTACCCTGTAGAAGAATTCTCGCCGCTGGATGCTCTGATAAGTAGTTTTCCATGGTTTCTCCCATGAACTCCAGGTGAATGCCAGTGCACTACCCTAACAAACGGGACCCGGGCCACGCGCGATCTTTCCTTTCCCTTCCTTGCTCTGTCTTCACCCTTTACTTACACGCACTTACACTACTACACACGTCTGGAGGCCAATCGAGAGCTAAGAGTTTGTTACTGCTAGGGTAATCGGTTTTGTGAAAAATCATGTTGTCTTTGTGAACAATTGTTCTCTCTGCTCAAAAAATTAAGAAATTACAATTTCAATTTGCATACAGATTTATGTGTACAACTCAAAGTACTTGTGTATAGTATCATTAACAAAATGAATCTTCTCTTGAAAACTTGTTATGGGACATTGAGAATTTAATATGAACATTGATAATTTATTTATGAATCGGCGAATAAATATCTTTCATGAAACAAGTCTGGAAAAGTATTTGAAAAAGTATTAGATTATAATCGCGAAGGATTAAAAAAAATCATTAAATTGCATGATATTTGACAAACCGCGCACATTGGTTACTTAATAATAACGTGTTTTATATCGACGCGTTGTTTTGGAAGATGTGTGCTATACTTCCTAGAAGAATTATGATTCATCTACCATTTACAAATGCGCATGAAGTACGCTTCATACTCACGTTGTAGTATTTGAAAGACGTAAAGGGAATGAAAGCAAAAACAATGTGGCAGCCTTCAGAGGGAGTCGGTGAGAAGCGAAAGGAAGAAGACGCGTGTGAATCGCCCTTGAAACACAATGCACGGCACGTTTCAGAAAACGTTACTCGCACGTGACTCTTCATAGCATGTTTGTTTTCAGTCGTGTCTAACTTCTTTTCCTTATTTCTTCACCTCGTGATCACGATATCCCCATTTTATTGTCAATTCAACCTTCCAATGTGTCTTACGAAGGGAAGTATTTTGCAGATTGTAACATTTGTTACTATTAACTGCAAAGAAATAAATGGACTAAATATACAAATGGTTGCTTCATGACTAGAGCACTATTGTGTCCAAATTATGTATTTGCATATTGTGTGCTAAATAGGGTAACATTTTATTTTGATTTATACAAGTGTTGGTGGTTTCAATTTTTGTGATATTCGTAGCATTGATTGTATTCTGTCTCATAATTTACAAACTCCGTATCCGGGAGGAACAAAAATAACCACATTTCTACTAAGGGTCTCGAGTTCTATCCTTGATGCACATGATTTCATTTTACAACTTCAAGCTGACAAGTCTTCCCATGTTTCTTGTTTGGCGCGTCTGCAAAAAGTGTTGACAGTGACCTTGGAGTCAATGGGAGTTTGACAAGCTTCTGCGCCAAGAACAAATCTCTTTTGTATTCCCGTATTTCGTGCCTCGAGGCAGAAAAACCTCTGAGAGAATCTGCGAATGGACGCTCCCCACTCGGCACCCGCCTCAGCACGACGCGTTACGTCAGCGATCTAAAAGCAGACACTGCGGCGCGCGGTGGCCTGGAAGACTCAAACGGGGGGCAAAATATGTTGCTTTTTTTTTTCAAAACACAAAAGTGAAAAATCAAACGACAGGTATTCTTTGCTATTTGTTCATAGTGAGGTCATTATTGGAAGTGAGTTCCACAAACATTTAGAGATTTCAAGCCTGGCGGTCTTAAATTTATTCTACTTTACTTATTTCTCGTCAAAAACAGTTAAAAACGTGCTAAGGAGAAATGTATTCTTTGTACGTTAAATTTGTATCCATATTTCCCAATTATTGTTAATATGAGAACTGCATTTTTCTGTCGTTACTCTGCATGAGCGTCTAGCTATTTTTCTTAAGAAAACCATATTTGTTTCTTCTGTATTTTAATAAATATTTTATGGTTGCTTCTGTTAGAAGCATCACATTTACATTGCATGATTCTTACAATATGTATATCAAAGTGTATAGTGAATGTTAGCTTATTGTCACTATGCACACAAAGAAATGCGCGTGTACAAGTTTCATTTCCAACTTCAACCTACTGTGTAACTTGTAATGTGGAGTTACTGCGAAAGGAAGGTTCGCACGTGCACTGTGGCCCGATAGTTCTGCTTCGACATTGGCCCTGACATTGATCAGAGAAAACCGCTGAAACAAACGATCAAAGTAGTTAAACTACAATTCTCAGATGTGATCGGCTTGTTACCCAGCGAGTTAGCTGGTAGAAAAATCTAGAACACACCAATCTGCGAATCTGCATTTGCAAATTCCATCTTACATGATTCTCACTCCAAATACGTTTTGCAATCATATTTAACATTGTACGAAAATCTTTTTTATAAATATATTCTTGAATAATATGAAATGTTTATATATATATATATATATATATATATATATTGTGATGATATTCAATAGTTATATGGTACAAAAGATGCAAGTTCAGTGAATATTCATTTAATAACTTATGCAAATAGTATAACTGATTTATCACTGATTTAAATAAAAATTAGCATGAAAACTCGTTCAAGGTCATATGCGCATAAATGCAATATATTATATATATACACATACCTGAGGCTGAATTTGCTTTGCACAAGCCTAATTTGAAGTGCAATTTCATTACTAAGAGATCCTGGCAAGTTGGTATGGAGGCTAGAATACAGCTTCCATATCCGAGGTCACACATGCATATTGGCCAAGATTTTCGAAGAGTGAAAAATAATTAGTACGAAATGTCATTTGTAGTATATAAAGTAACCTTTGGAACATCCCGACAAAATATATAGCTTACACAAATCCTCTACTAATTATATCCCGTATTCGCTCATTCAAAGCACGCAACTAAGGAATAAACAATTATTGAATCAGTCTCTGGAGGCGATGTGGGATTCCATGGAAGAGGCAGGTGTTTAGGTGCACCCACGGCCTTCGAGGAGGAAGACCCCTGTGTCCGCGTGTTGCCCGCGCAGGCCCACAGTGCTGCGGCAGCTGGTGGTTGATGAGCTTTCTTCCTGCGGTTGGCGGAGCGCAGCCGTGCGCGCGGCGTGGGTGGGGGAGGGGGCGGAGTTGCGTGCTGGCACGACGCACGGGCGAGCCAAGTGGGATTTCCCGCGCGGCACGCCGGAGGTCCTTCTTCCTCGGTCTTCCTCGTGGGGAATTCGCGTGGGTGCGATTAAAATTGTGCCTCCGGGCCAAACGTTTTTTGTTCAGTCTTCGTTGCATACTCTTTTTTAAAACGTGGTTTCATAGAAGTTTATTAAAAGTGAATTACTTTCGACACAAAGGAGGAAAATAAAGTGCTCCCTGCCCTTCGGTTGTTTCTAAAAAGTAAACATTCGACTGAATGTGTGTGTGTTTGAACTAACCACTGCACTGTAGACAAATGGTTCAAAGATTAGTTCGCAAAGAAAATATTTGGCTTCATAATGGAGCTAGCAATGTTTACATTCCGCGTGTTGCGTAACCTTCAATTTCTAATGCTAATGGCTAGACATCTATACTACCAACAAAAGTTAAGGGATTTTTACAAGTTCTTTATTGTTTTTAATAGAAACATATGTATTTTATGCAAAATTCTAATTACTGCTTTATATGTTAACATCTCCCAATAATAATAATATAATAATAATAATATAATATATAATAATATTATAATAATAATAATATAATAATATTATAATAATATATAATAATATTATAATATTATAATAATAATATTATCATAATATAATAAATACTTTGCAAACCTTAATAATGAAAAGTTCAAATTTAGCAGGCACTACATATAAGAAATTTCAAATACTTAAAAGAAAACGTGCATTTTGAACCATATTTCAAATTCTTTTCAAGGATTGACTGTAGATAGACAAAAACAAGCAAACAAACTTTCAAACAGTTGTTCAATGATCTTAGATTATGTCAATGCTGTGTTACAATAGTGCGTTTACCCAATTTTGTACGTATCCTTTAATTTTCCGAGATTTACTTTTGAAATTACTCCAGTTTTTGACAAAATATGCTTATTAACGAAAAAGATTACTCGAAAACATTAATTGATATGATAACTATGTGTTACTGTTTCAAATAAATTAGGCTGCCACAGATTATTGTTTGCGACGGTCTACTGCTCCAGCCAGTTCAACCTTTTGTCGAGAAAAGTTTTTCGGCGATCGGAGACATGTGGTATATCGATTCCTTTTCAACTTCTTCTGTGGTCCCCGAAAACCTTCTGGTGTCATCTTTGTTGCAGTGTGATCTCTTCGTATAACAGATCAAGTGGACTTTCCGAAGTACAAACAATTTATATATTTCCTGGTAGTTGATATACTTTATTCATGAATTACAAATAATTAATTACTTTTATAATATAGATCGTTTTCCTAAATGTAGTGTGTTTCATACATGTTAAGCGCATCGTTCTTTGATTCGAAAATTTAGTAAATGGTGTTCATGCACTAGTTTCAGACACATTTTCCTTTATTATGTCAGATCATTATGTACGCATCTTTCCAGGACTACTAGAGAGAAATATACATTTTAAATTATCCATATTACACTTACAGACTTCTTCGCAGAATCTTTCATATACCTTAAAATATTCTAAACATATACAAATATAATACACCATTGTCAATAGGCCCGCTTTTCTCTTCCAAAAAAGGACAGAAGAAACCAGTTTTGTTGCGTACATCATTCCTGGCTCTCAACTTGCACTTAACAGTGCTGTAGACAACACATCCGTTCATTGTTTCATAACTGCAGGGATACGGTTCTGTAAGATTTTCAAGAGAATGATTATAGTCGCTGTTGTAATTAAATTATTAAGAATAATTAAAGAAAATAAAGGGAAAAATAATGTTTTCTTGGAAGAACTTCGTGAAAACTTGCAGAGAAATACTCGTAAAGCATAGTACACCTTGTATGGTAAAGCAGAGCAAAATATTTGTTATTAGATTAGGGTCTGAAGCATTTTAGATCAACTCACAGGACTTCTTCTTAGACTCTCCGGCATTCAAAGTTCTACCTTGGCTTCTTTTATTATAATAGCTCAATTTCCTCTCTCTTCTGGTTTTCTTCGCCACATTTTAACACCTTTATTTCTCAACTCTCGCTCCACCTCATCATTCCATCTTAATCTATTCTTATCTCTACCTTTCCTACCGGCCACCCTCTGCAAGTACACTTTTCTAACTGCTATCTCTTCATTCATTTGAATTAGGTGACCCAACCATTCTAGTTTTTTTTTTTTACTTTAATACATCTAATTATTTTGAGTGATTGAAAAGTTCTTCCAATTCTGCGTTGGTTGGACTTCTCCAGATACCATTTCCTTTAATCGGGCTAAATATTCTTTGTAAAATTTTTCTCTCGCATACAGAGAGTATGTTTGCTATTTTCTTTGTTAAAGTCCTAGTTTCACTACCGTGAAATAACACTGACTTAATGTTGGTGTTATATAATTTCAACTTAGCGGTCTTTGAAATTCTTCGGGTTATGAAGTTGTGGTAGAGGCTACCATAACATCTGTTACCTGCCGCTACTCACTTCGTAATGTCCTGCTGTATGACAATGTTTTCCGTGATCAGGAAACTAAGTGCTCGATAGCGTTCACCCAATCCATTGTTCTGTAGCTTAATCTCTTTTGATGTACTAATTCGCCTTCTTGTTGTTCTCGAATACTTTGTTTTCACTTCACTTATTTCCAATGCCATCCCTTGAGCTCCCTCCGTCAATTGCAGTAATGCCTCACGTCTTTCGGTGTTCTACTGATTATCACGATGTCATCTGCTTATGCCAAAATTTGAACTGTTCAATTCAAAAGTGTCCCGTTAAGATTAATCTCGATATTCCTTACTATTACCTCCAGGTATATTTTACAAACAACATAGCAGACAGTTCGTCTCCTTGCTTTAATACGATGTGTTATAAATTTCTTAAACATTTTCACCTGAAATTTCACATTACTAGTGTTCTTTAGGGCCATTGGTATCAATCTTACCACTTTAAACGGTTCTTCAAATTCATGTAATGCATTAATCATTTCAATCGTCTCCGTAGTATCGCATGCGTGTTTAAAATCAATGAACAGTTAATATATTTCTACTTTCCGCTCGTATGATTTTTATAACCCATATATTGGGCAAAATATTTCGTGTGTGGTGTTTCTACCCTTTATAAAGCCACTTTGGTAATTCCCTATGATTTAATCATGATGATTACTTAACTTTCTAGCTAGAATTGTTGAGAATATTTTATAAATGGTACTCAACAAAGCAATACCTCTATCCTTTTTACATTCCATTCTACTCCCCTTCTTATTTAGAGGAATTAAATCTGTCATTTATCAGTCTGTTGATATTTTTTCTTGTCTGTTGAATTATATGTTAATTCTTTCACCAAGTTCTGAGTCCCATTTTTAAAAATTGTGGCGCTAAACTTTCTAACCACCGTGCCTTATTATCCCTCAATTGTCTTATAGCTGCATACATTTCGTTTCTTGTGAAATCTGTAAGCGCCACGTCTGGTTCATAAAAATTAACATTATCCCCTACGTTCAATTGCTTGATTTACCCAGTTCAAAAATTGATGAATAGTTTGCCCACCTACTCATTACATCTACATCTTCCGTACCAACTAAATTGCGGTCTTTATTTATACAATGATTCAATGGTTTATCTCTACACATAAATATTTTATATTGGTATTCCCCTTTATAATTCACGTCATAATCCAGTTCACATATATGTTTTTATTATTATGTTACATGCGTATTTTATTTGTATTTTTCAGAGATTGATCGGGATGTGTGAAATTCGTATAAATCCTTAACCAAGAAATAAAAAGAACGTTTCATGATGAAATCCATCATAAAAAGGTCTTAAAATTTGGAAGACATTTCAAGCATTTTTATTAATCAATATAATCGGACAACCTGCGAATTCTAAAGTTTAAGTACCCTCTCGGGCTCCTCTAAAATAACCGGATTTTGACGTCTCCAGCAGGCCAATCAATGCCCATTTCCTCCTTAAGTAGAGTCCCTTCCTCGGTCCGCATTAGTCAGCCTTCAAAACGTGAAAAATAACGAAACCCAAAGCACCTTAAATATTTCATGCGATTCCTCCGCTTCCTGGAATTCCTAAGCAACTTGTCCTCAAACCCATTCCCATTGGTCGAACCTGCACGTACGGTGATGCGGTAGTCGCAACGAGCGGAAAGTCCGTTGCCTGCATCCGCTTCGCGACCCCAACCAATGTGATCCAATCCAATCCGACCCGACCCGACCATCCTGCTCCTCGCTGCAGGTTCTCCCCGCCTCGCTCCCCCCAGCCCCCTCTCGCCACGCGACCTCGCCACGCCGCGCTCCGCGCCCCGCCGCGCTCCGTGCCCCGCCACGCTCCGCGCCTCTCCGAAATTTCCCGGTCCGCTCCGTCCTGCTCCGCCTCGCACCAGCCCTAGCCCTAGCCCTAGCCCTAGCCCTAGCCCCGCCCCGCCCCGCCCCGCCCCGCTCCGCTCCGCTCCGTCCTGCTCCCCGCTCGGCACCGCTCCGCCCCAGCCCCTTCTCGACTCGCGACCGCTCCGTGCCGCGCACACAACGCCACGCCATGCCGCACCTCCCCGCGCCATGCCATGCCACGCCACGCCACGCACCTCCCCGCGCTACGCCATGCCACGCCACGCCACGCACCTCCCCGCGCTACGCCCCGCCTCGCGCACCGGGCCTCGCCGCGTGCGGCCGAACGGGTCGGGTTTCCCCGCATCCTCCATGGGAGACTGCGATGCGCGGTAAGCGACGAACCAGTTTGCCAGTTGGCAAAACGCCATGTTGCGCAACGATGGCATCTGCGTGCACTCGTTGCAGAACTGGCTCTGGAGATTATTTAAATTTCTCTAATATTCTCCTACTTTATTAATGTTATTCGATAATTCTTCTTTCATGTTTTACTCGATTTTTTTTCACTCCTTACACATATGTATTTATGCCGCCTCCTGATTTTTCTAAAAATCATTCATAGTTTACTTATTTACGCTTGTTTCGTTTTAATTTTCCCCATTTATTTTTTAATTGAGTTTGTAATTGTTTCTCTTTTTACCCATTCATTTTCTATGTTATATTTTTTATGAAGAATGGGTTTTCGGAAAAGCATGTGTACAGTAGTTTACTGAATAAATGTACATAATGTACGTAATGTGATTTCTCGCATCGATAGGTATTGAAATATTTCCAGGAAAAAATTTGATCGGATTTAAATTACTTTGTACCAATCTCCAACCGATAAAAGAGCGAACGCAAAGGAACTGAAGCAAATGTATTATGTAAATTGCTTCTTTCTTTCTTGCTAACCTGCCTTTTTCAATAGTGATTATAAGTATAGTGAGCATACAATTTGCCCACGCAGTCTTTAAGAATCTAATAGAGACTTGTACGAAAGCGGGCATGATTCACCCAACGCTTCTCGGAATATTTTGAATGGTTTACGTAACTCTTGTGTGGGTAGCTATTGGCAGGCATATTTACGCCTGACAGCTAATAGGTTGGGAAAAGGCGAACGAAACTGGTGGCTTCGTACAGTGCGTTTGGTTCCATAGCTTTCGTCGGCGTAAAATGAATTGAAAAATAGTTCAATGCGTCTCTTGATTAATCGTACATTTTACTGACGTATTACAAAATTCAATAGCTAAATCTATTGCATAAATTAAATTTTTGGTTTTGAATGTGTGTCTTTTGGCACAAAATATGTTAATTATACTTTGTTTTATAAAACTACAAATAAATCCTTGTAAGTGCCTTGTTATATTGGAAACATTTGCGAAACCGAATAGTTTTGTTGATAATAAAGAAAATAATAATAAAGGGAAAATATATAAAATTTCATATAATTGTTAGAAGTTTCAACAAAGGAAATTAAAACGTAAGAGACATAAGATAAGATATTCTGTTTGATGATGACTGCACTAACCGGTATTTGAAGTCCGGTACTCAAGGAGAAGAGTTTGTTGTAGTAATTCAATTAGGAATTTCCACATATTTAAAGAGATGGTACACGCTACAACGAGCGGAAGCAGCCAAGAAGACGCCATGCATTCCACACTGAAACTTCCAATTTGTTCGATGTCCACTTCAAACAGTCTAGCAGCTTCCAACATTATTTCAAATCCAACGCTATTATTAACCTATTGGCACCTCAAACACGGGAACAATCAAGCAATATATTTTCCAGCGTGCGCTCGTTAATGATGTTATTAATGGGAATCTCGGCGTTAGGATCGGCAGTGAAACGCGAAGAGAATCTCAGCAAACCGGTGCGGCGCTCTTGGAGAGGGAAAGGACGCACCCACGTCACCGCGTCTTCCTCATTTTATGTAGTTTATTACGGCCCCGCCGGCGCTTCTCGTCAAGGTTCCCGGATGCCCGCGGGCTCGTGGATGCAGATTTCGCTCCCAGCTACCAGGTCTGTGTCTCTGAATGGCCACAAGCAAGCACTTTAAGGAGAGAGTGCTTTGGGCTAGCAGTGTTTCGTGAATCGGAAGGCTTCTTGTTGGAAGGTCACGTAATATAAATAGAACGCTTTCAAGGGAAATGAAATGAATGGTGGAGTTAAGTTTCTGCTATTTTGGGTTCTTGTTTTTCGTGCTGAAAGGATTTTAGAACACAGCAAAGGTAGCATTTCAAAATTATATAAAATTTAACCTAAAATCTATTTTTCTTGGTTTAGCAATAAAACCACATTTAGAGAGTGCAGATAGCGAGAATGAAGATACCGTAGACTGTTTTCTAAATCTAAAAGACATTCGGGATCTTAAAAAAGAGTAGATTTAATCAGCAAATAGTCACGTGGAGGAGGTAGCAGTACATAATAAGAGAGAGTATTACTACTATTTTCATTATGAATCTAAGTAAAAATTAAAACGTGTAATCATTTTTGTTAAAAATTCACTCTTCATTTTGAAAAAGGTAAGAGACTGATGTATATATTGCTTTATACGAATCTTTGAATTATTAAAACATATTTCATAATACTCTATAACATATTTCAGTTCGGAAAATTTTGACTATAATCGAAACATTTGCAATCTCTTTTTAGAGAAAGTTGAAAATGTTTTTGATACTTGTTAAACAGTACCAAAATTATTATTTTTCGAAATTTGGCACGTGATGGGGGGGTAGGGTATTTAGTACTTGATCACTCAAGGCTCTGTTTCGTTTCTCGTCTATCTCCGAAAGTATTCGTCAGATTGAAGTCTCGTTTGCACCTCTGAATTTCTCTTAACGTATGATACTTGTATACAGAATTTCAGATGACAGTGCCGAGATTAATGGGATGGTGATATTTTGTCCTTGATCAATCTAGGCTCCATTTTTTCTCGACTATCTCGCAAACAATTCGTCTGATTGGAGTTTGGTACGCACGTATGAATTTCTCTTAAAGTGGTTTACTTGTATACAAAATGTCATATTGCAATGCCAAAATAAATATCTTCCTTAATTTGGAACGTAATAGAGGGGGTAAGATGTACTTGATCCCTCGAGGCTCCATTTTGTTTCTCGTCTATCTCGAAAACTATTGAATGGAGTTTGGTTTGCACCTATGAATTTATCTTAAAGTGTTTTACTTGTATGCAGAATGTCAGATGGCAGTACTTATATTAATATTTTTCGAAATTTGGCACGTAATGGGGGGGGTTGTACTTGATGACTCGAGGCTTTGCATTGTTTGTCGTCTATCTCGGAAACTATTCGTCTGATTGGAGTTTAGTTTGCATCTATGAATTTCTCTAAAATGGGTTCTACTTGTATACAGAAAAACAGATGGCAGTGCCTAAATTAATATTTTTTGAAATTTGGCACGTAATGGGCGGGTCTTTTGTATTTAATGACTCAAGGCTCTGCATTGTTTTTCGTCTATCTCGGAAACTATTCATCGTGTTGGAGTTTAGTTTGCACCTATGATTTTCTCTTAAAGTGTTCTACTTGTATGCAATTCTAATTTTTCGAAATTTTTCACGCAATGTGGGGTTATATGTCCTTGATAACTCGAGGCTCCTATTTTCAAATTCGAATGACCGCGAGATCACTCAGATCGATCGGATAACATCAGTTTAGGTGAAAACCTACCTATGGTTTACACTAGGGTAGTCCACAGACGATAAGGGAGACGTTTGGCGGTAATAACATTTTTCGGTGTCAGAACCCTCAAAGTATGAATTCTTACTCTGGGAGTTTGAGGAGGGAATTAACTATATTCGAGTATAGGTACAAGAATTGTCCACTTTCTTGATGTCGGGGAACTACAATATCATTTCTGTCTGGCGAAATTACGGATGTAGTTTACGGAAAAGTAAAAAGGAGATGGTAACGGAGAAGAAGAAATTTAGGAAAAGAAGAACTTTGAAACATTGTAGATGAATATCGTACAGTCAAAGTTAGCATAGGCCGTGTTTCGTAACATACTCGTATTAAGCGCAGTTACTCAAAGAGCATATTTTCTTTATGTACTATATAAATACTTTTCGTGATATTCACAGTAGATTCCGAGGTTGTAGATCGGAAAAAGAAAATAATTCCATTGAACTGGTGAATAAGACATGAAAGTAGGTTACTGTCGAGTTAGTCATTCCTTCCCGTGAAGATCCCTCCGCAGCATTCTACTTGTTACATAACCTAACATTTATGTCAGTGACAAAAATAGTTTTGAAAACGATGTCTTCCCTTCTATATCAAGGAGATGCAGCAAGGTTTTAGATATTTCTCCGAACGGATTTAATTTTTTCTTCTAAGAAATGTGAGTTGACACGAATGAAACAGCAAATTTACAGAAATTTTATTGCTGATAAAAAAAGTTTTAGTTCTTTCGGAGAAAAAGCGACATAAAGTATATTTATAATTATAAAATTAAATATAGTTTATGCTCTTTGGTTATCTAAAGTGAAATTTTGCGATACTGAGATCAGCTTTGTAATGAGTTGTCAAAATACAAGTGCTCTAAAACCAAGGTCACCCCGCCATAAATCCTGATTCTCAGAAGGAAGGAAGGACAATTCGGCGAGTTTCTGTGATCTATTAACCAAGTACTGAGATCCCCCCTCGTTTTACTTCTGGGCATAAATGCAGTTTCTCTATGCGCAGGTGTTGTTGAGTTCTCTTTTTGCTAATTGTGGTAGGAGTAGAGCCAGATGTTTAGGTTGCTATTTTGTTGGCAGTACTAAACAATTAAAACTTAGTTTTTAAGAGCGTTAATAATTTTTCTCTGTTTAGGGATAAAAAATGTTTGTTTTCATAACCTTCTAACGTCAATTAGTTAGTACTGTTATTTGTTATATGTATCATGTTATACACAATGTAGAGTAAAAGTGTGCCAGGGTTTCTGGAGCGCAAGATCCGATTATACTTCTCAGTTCTCCGTACGTCACACAGGTTTTACTGCTCTTTGCACACTACAAAGCACTTAAAATGTTGAACGATTTTCGTATTGTAAGATCTTTTAATACAAGATTGGTGAATTATCAAACGAAGCCATTACATCGAGTTCGACAGCCAAATTTTTTTTTTTAACAAATAACACATTTCCTGACTGACAGAAGATGTAATATGTTTTATTTTACGTGTGGAATCTTTTAACGGTTGAAAACTAATTAAGTAAATAAAATTTCTCCATTATACTCAGCACAAATTGACGGATTTATATACATACAATTAGTGTTCTTAAATAAAAATAATTTATACAGAAAGGCAATAAACACTACTATGAATACGTAATATTCTTTCGACCGCTGTTGAGTCACCCGCAATAGTCCGCAGCAGTTGACGCTCCCGCAAGCGTCAATCACCCAATAAGAATAAGGTGTCTAAAAAGGAATTGTAATAATTTAAAGTGGTGATCCACCATTCCGGCATTGGCCGTTTGCGAGTTCTCGTAGCTCCAGCCTCCTAAAGGATATTCCGTGGAGCGACGGAGCCGGCCTCTTCCCCGAAGCGGCGGCGAAGCGACGCCCAAGGACACGCGCGTGCACCGCCCGCGCGGCGGCGTGCGTGCGTGCGTGCGTGCGCGCGCGCGGGTGACGCACTGCGTGAAGTGTCGCGCGGTGAAAGTGGGCGAGCGGAAGCTGCGGCGAATTCCCGCGCAGCGCCGCACAGCCACCCGAAACTAGTGGCGACGGTTTTCCTGCTCTTTGGGCCTTCGCTCGAAACCACTCAATTTTGCTTTGCTTTGCTGCAAAAGTGCTTGAAATCATGTAAAGATCTAAAACTGAGAGATTCATTTTGGGTACAAACTTGCATGTATCGCCTCATGACCTGAGCCAATCCTAACTTTCTTTGAAACAGCACTATTATACCTTTGGTCTGATGTGTGTTCAAAGTTACAGCTCACCAGAACAATTAACAGATATTTTAAGATTGAAAATTCGAGATCGTATTGATGGGGAGATTACCATGGAATATATTGATGAAATCTATTGAAAAGGAGGAAATTATGCACGTCAATGACACGCTTATATACACCATAGAATAAAATAGTTAAAAATGGGAAGACAATGATAATTAGTTATTAATGTTACTTGAAAATCCATGCGAGAATTCATTGGTTAAACGGGATGGGCAACTTGGAAATATTTCATATTTAATTTTAAATTATATTTATTTAAATAATATAAATTATATTTATTATGCAATGTGTCTTACATCTTAACTTATTATAACACCGAATATTGTTTATATTATTTACAGTATACAACACTCACACACCTATAAACACATGGGTGTTTGTACGTGAACAAAACTGTATAAACCAGTATGTCCACTTCGGATAGATAACCCTAAATTGTTGTACGTCGATACGTCATCCTCGATCTATCGACATGGTTAGGTCAACATGAATCATTCGGCGTGAATGAGTTAATCGGGATCCGTCGTCGTGAAAGAGTGAAATTTGAATGGGTGGGCGCGAATGGGGGAAGCAAAATAAGAGAATTGAACCTGAATGTGGAGTCGTCAATTTTAAGATGAATAGGCGAACGCCTATGACTGACGGGTGGATCTCAGCGAACGAATCTCGGCGGTGGAGCCTGTGAACGTAGGCTTTGGTCTCCGGTGGTGAAGGTGACGGCGATGAAGGTGACGGTAAGAGAAGCGGCAGCCGCAGCGGTGGCGTTGGCAACCATGATGAAGTATGTAACATTGCGCATCTCCCAGCAGTGGCCAATACGTACTCAACGATCACGACGCGTATTGGCCCTCAGAGAGATGTCTTAAAACTAGCCAGATTGGTAGATTAAACCCTAATTGCAAACATTTAGGTAAAACTTATGACTGTTTATTTTAAGTTTAGATTTCTAAGATAATACAGTATTTTTATATCTACTATAAAAAAAATCACATCACAATGACAAAATTCAGTTTAGCTGAATCAAAGATACGATTAAAAACGAAATATAAGATATGTCATAAAATGTAACAATTCACTCACCAGGACGTAAACTGTATGATCCAGTGCAAGAGGGCAACAATTCGAAGTACACTAAAGTAAAATGCCTGGTACTCTTTGAAACATCGTGACTACTACGCGAGAACAACGGCTGCAGCGAAAGGAATGTGTGTGTGTGTGTGTGTGTGTGTGTGTGTGTGTAGGGTGTGTTAATGTCGAAGGCAACAATGTTACAGCGTCAGTTGCTGAACGTATAAATATGGCGTGAACTCTGGTATAGGGGACACCTACCTTCGCTTACTCCATAAGGGGAATAAAGTTACTTCGCAGTTTTTCTCGTAGTTCTTGAGTTTACTCTGCCTCTTATTCTACAATTGTTCTAATAATATAAAAATTATATCATTGTCTTTCATTCATTCACCTAAAAATAATTCATTCTAATTAGGATCGAAATGATAGGTAAGGAGGGTCATTATATTGATGTACCCTGAACTTATAATGTGCATAATTACGACATTCATGGTGGCGGAGGTAGTTTCGGTGAGAGATGTTGGTAAAGGCAGGGATAGTAACAGGGGCAGTGGTAGAGGCAGCGGTACGGCGACGGCTATGAAGGCTGTACAGCTACAGCGGTGACGGGCGACGGCAACGTCTGTGGAGGTGATGCGGCGACCCTTGAGACTGCGACGGTGACAGTTGCAATGGCAGCGGCAGCGAGGCGATGTCGGTAGTGACGTCATAGACTGTGTCAATGGCAATAAACCGCGAGAGATGGCTCAGGGTATCAACTGATGTCACTTCAGTCCCTCTGACCGGGAGGTCCTAGGTTAAAGTCCCGACGGTGGCAGGATTTTCGTCAATAGCTTGTTAGCTAGGTTGAATTCAGCCGCTCTCTGGAGGAGAATTCTAGCAACCGACTGCTCTGGTCGGCACTTTCCCGTGGTTTCTCAGATCAAAACCAGGCAAATGCCGGAGAAGTGGGCAATGGACCGCGCACAACATCACCTTCCTCTTCCTTGTCCTATCGTCACGCACTACCCTACCACACATGCCAGGAGATCCGTGAGGAGCTAAGAGCTTGCCCCAGCCGGAGCGGTGCCCCTCTGGTGGGAGGTGCCTTGTTGGGAAAACCCCCGCTAGCCGACGGTAGGTCGACGCTGGATCTCGCCATACAGCGAGGGAAAACTGCCATCTCCCGAGGAAAAACATGCGTTACACTTACGGGAATAATGACCCTGGTAGTTGACGTGTTCGGAATCACTAATGAAGCAATGAATGTCAATGACGGTGACGATGCCGACTGAGTCAATATAGTTCCCATTCAGTCACTTCAACGGTGACGGTGGCGGTGACAGTGCCAGAGGCGACGATGCGGCAACCGTTGTGACGGTGTGGGACCACGGTGTTTCGGCGTTGTTCGGTTAGCGGCAACCGAATCTGCGGCGGTGTTGATGGCGGTGACGGCGACGCTGTAGTAGCGGTAATGGCAGTGCCAGTTGGGACGACAATGATACTGGAGTTACGGAGGCGATGGCGGCGGAGGCGATGGCGGCGGAGGCGATGGCGGCGGAGGCGATGGCGATGGCGGCGGAGGCGATGGCGATGGCGGCGGAGGCGATGGCGATGGCGGCGGAGGCGATGGCGATGGCGGCGGAGGCGATGGCGATGGCGGCGGAGGCGATGGCGATGGCGGCGGAGGCGATGGCGATGGCGGCGGAGGCGATGGCGGCGGAGGCGATGGCGGCGGAGGCGATGGCGGCGGAGGCGATGGCGACGGAGGCGATGGCGGCGGAGGCGATGGCGGCGGAGGCACGCGTGGCGGTGGGCGGACGGGCGGAAGCGTCGCCGGATTCTCCAGCTCCGCGCCGGGTGGGGTCGGGCGCGAAAGGGCGCGTTCGCGGAACGCGTGCGCTGCGCGGAGGGGGAGGAGGGGGCGGGGCGGGGCGCGATGGCCTCGCGCGGCGGATCTCGCAAGCGAAGCAGGAGGCGCGGGATGCGGCGCGGCCGCCTAGCGCGCAGCCAGCCACCGGTCGCCCGCCGCGCCTCGGACGAGCGCTGACTAACGTGCCCCGCCGCTCTTTCACAAAAGACCCACTTGGAAACCTTACATTCACGCAGTAGCTGTCAGTACAGCTCTAAATAAAACATCACAACAATACACCGGCTGAGATAGGACGCAGGACAACTGATGCCTGTGCAGTGTGTCTGACCTGGAAGCACTAGGGTTTGAGCCCCGGTGGGTGCGAATTATCGTCACTAGCTGTACAGCTACGTCGAATTGAGTCCTTGTTTGGAGGAAAATTCTATCGACCGGCTGCTCTGATCGGTAGTTTTCCGTGGTCTCTCCCATCAATTCCCAGCGAACGCCGGAGCAAACTGAAAGCCTAATAAAAGGGACACGGGCCGAGCGCAATCTTTCCTTCCTCTTCATTGTCATATTCTCTCCCATGATCTGCACACACACACACACACACACACACACACACACACGCACGCACACACACACGTTACATGTACTGCACTACCACACGTGCCTGCAGAGAACTTGCCCGGTTGCCGACATTGGGGTGTGCGTCGGATTTCCCGTTCCGAGGGGAGAGGAAGGCTGCCTCTCCCTGAATGTAACACGCCCTACACCTGCGGGACTAATGCCTTTAACAGTTGACGCGCTCGGAAATATCAATGAATCAACTTGGAAACCTGATATTCACGCGGTATCTACTGCAGCTCAGATGAAAATACGAAAACAATACCTCTTCTCTTTACGAATTCGAGGCTGATGTGTAACGTGCGAATTACACATTTTCTTCAGGGAGGGAAAGTTCAAAATTTGTTAAAAAGCGAATGAGCAAGCGGAGGTGACATGACGAAATCAGTGTGTTCTTTTCTGATAGAAACAAAGATGTGATGAATAATAAACAGCACACAGGTGAACTCTGCCTGTTATCTTGAAAGTAGGTCCGATATCCACTACAGCTCAGCAAATAAACATTTCCACGGTTTAACAACCCAAGATTTCCTTTCCAATTTCCTTGTTTTGAACATTCCATAATGTGGAGATCATAAATCAAGCACCTAGAAATAGATTACGGTAATTATTTGCCTGACAGGGACAAACTAATATTTTCTCAGTAGGGGACACATGCGCTCTAGGTGATGCGATACCCAGTATTTCCCCATTAATTCGCACGCTGTTGGTATGTTATTTTTTTCTATTATTGCTGACAACTTCAGCTTCACACAACTTCATTTTTGTTATCCGTGCTGTCATAGGAGACTTTGTTATCAGTGAAAATATTTGGGATAATTGACTTCCACAGTATTTTTAAAATATGTCTTTGACAAACATAAATTATATGAAAAAATAAATGTTACACTGTATGAAAAATAATACTTAATGCTTTTGTTCTGTATTCTCAGTCTTATATTAAATTGATTAAAATTTAAACAAAAGAACATATCGCAAGGAATGTATGCAATGCACGGACAAAAAATTAATGAATACAAAAATTTCATACATGATCAAGGGAATATTGTTGCAGTAGTTACTAAACACGCAAGTACACGCTAGTAGTTGCTTGTGTCGCGGAGATGAATTATTTCAATAGCCGAGAAACAGAAAAATATCTTGTCAATCGGAACACACGTCGCGACTTCTCGTGGAAGAATACTTGTACCTCAACACCTTCCTCCCTGCCTCTGACTGCCGGCAACTGACCGGGAGGTCCTGGGGTTCGAGTCCCGACGGTGGCACGATTTTCGACTCTTTAGATACACAGCTCGGTCGAATTCAGCCGCTGTCTGGAGGAGAATACTAGCGGCCGGCTGCTCTGATCGGTACTTTTCCAGTCAACACCAGGCGAATCCCAAAGCTTTCCCCTAACAAACAGGCCATGGACCGCGCGCGCTCTTTCCTACCTCTTCTGTCTTATTCTCGCCCCTCACTTCATCCATGCTTACTTACATGCACTACACCACCACACATGTTGAGAGCTTAATGCTTTTCCTGGCAGGAATGGAGCCCTACTATCGGGAGAAACCTGATTGAGGAAAACCCGACATGCCGATGGTCGGCGCCGGATCTCGCTATTCAAGAGAGAAATATCACGCCAGCGATAAAAAATGCACGTACGTGACTAATGATCTTAGCAGTTGACGCCTCCGGAACCATTCAATCCACTCAATCAGCCTTCCTCTCACCCTCACCGCCGATAAAAAAAAAACTCAAAAGTTGTGATTTGCGGTGCGAAGTACCACAGGAACTTGTATCGAAAAGTAAATTTTAGCTCTACTACAAATTCCGAATCCTGAAAACTATTGAACAAAACAATGAGTGTCAAATCTTATTTGCACTTACATACTTTTATTTGTAAATAAAAAGAGCATCATTCAAGGGTCATGGGAACAACAACCTCGCTCAGAAACGTCCCTGAGAATACTGTGTACAGAGCAACTGTGGTCAGTGCACTGCAGGACCGGCCGAAAACGAATCTTTAAGTCATCGGCCGGACGCTTCACCAGCAGTGCTGATGATGCCTTCAAGCGACGCGACGCGTGCTTTCTTCGGCTGTCCCTCCCTGCTGTACGAGCAACAGGAAAATCTGAAGTAAAATACCACACACGAACAGAGTTCGTTCACACCACGAGGAACAGGTTTTTTCACACCACAGGGCCTTGATATCTCCTGTTCGGAGTGATTTATGGTGCAGAATTTCTTGGTCCATTAAGCACGTGCTGAAATGTTTGCTTACTTTGCTTCTAAACATTAATGTAGCTTTTCTTGCTTCCAAGCTTAACAGGGTTTGAATGATTTTAATGTTAAATGAATAAAAGTCAATACGAATATAGAAATGTTCTGGAGATATTTTTAAGACAAGAAACCCTGAAAATTAAAAGCTGTATAATGCAAAGCCATTGATTGATGTTAAATACATTTACAAATTCTCGGTCCTCTATTAGAGCAGCTGTGGACCATGTGAAATAAGTATTCCAGCATCATTTATCACGTTGCAAGTAGATGTTGAAATTTTTTATTCGAATGCATGGTTGATACGTAGGGACAGTGAGTACTGCGTGTAGAAGACCATCACAAACAATTATGCACAAGCTAGGAAAAGAGTCAACAATCATTGCAATCGAGTCGTTGCTATCATCCTAGTACCGTCTTCGAGGAATCCACTTCACTTTACTCTACTTTTACTTTTTTCGGTTCTTTCAAATAACGAAATTTACTAATTAGTTACACACCGTAAATTAAATCCACATTTCTCCCTTAGATGTATGTTTTCTTTGTGATTTCTTGCGATTGTCATGTCACCGTAAAGGCTCACTTCCCTCTTCGATAGACAGAATGGTCTTTCCCAAACCGCTGGTTCGCACAGAAGAAAAAATGTTTTGATAAGCCTTACGCGTTTTTCATATGTGAAAAATTGCAAATTAAAAGATCGCATTTTGGAAACATTTTATTTAAAGTTGGCAACTGAAAGCCAAACCATAGTGTTATCCTCATCTGTCAAAATAAATAACAACCCGTCTTTCAGGAGAGTTGCTTATTAAAACAGTATGCAACGTTGCATAAAACGAAAACGTTCTACAGTACTATCGGTTATATATTTGCAGTCACATTGCTGCGCGTGTTATTTTAGTATCGTACGAGTATTTCTGTAAAGGAAAGAAGCCATAACTCATGACGCACGTGTCGCACGCGAAGACACGCGCTGCTGTCGTACCTTCATTTACATTGGAGAGTTTGTGTGAAGCACAACCTACACCACTTCTGATCCTCTACGCATGCGCCAACTTTGATAGCGGACACGCTATTCCACCGGACTTAGCGAACGACTTACATCCGATGTTAATCGATTAGTCGGTTATGCTAAATGGAATTTGTTCCCAACTGAGGTAGCAGAGTGATGCTGCAAACTGTACAGTGTTTGCATTATGCAACATAATTTAATTGGTATTTATCTGTAAATATTATTATTTGTATATAAGATATTGGTTATATTTATTTAATAATATTATAATTACATAATATAAGTATAAAGCAGGTCAGTGATTTCTGTGCAGTTTTAGTAGAAGAAATGTTAATTAACATGGTATTAAAGACGTTCAGTGCACAGTCTGATCTGTCGCCATAGTCCGGGACTTCTATCATTTCTACCAAAATGTTCTGTAAAAACTGTTTTTAGACTTCGCCCGCTAGTGTTCACGTACAGAGAGAAATGGCTCAGTGCGAAGGGTGCTGACTTCGGAGTCGGGAGTTCCGGGTTCAATCTCAGAGCCGGAAATATTGATTGGAGTTTTTAGCGGCTTCCCTGTCATGAGACAAAAGTTATGATGATTCAAAAAGGCCACAATGGCCTGTCATAATCGCCCCTTTCACCTCATAAGTCATTAATAAAAATATTTTTATAATAATTATTATAACTATTATAATTCATACAATGAGTACAAAGTTGCCCGCGTCCGTGTCTCAACGGGGTAACACAAAATGGCAACAGTGATTCGACACCGACGCGCTTGACCATTATGAACGTGCGTATCCCCACAAGGTGAGGGAAACTGCAGGTCTACTCTGGTCAGCGCGTCACCAAACGACTAAAATGCCAAGCGTGTACATTGGCTAGTAAGTGAGGTATAGATCACGTAGGTCCTGTACACTACACTACATTACGCAAAACACTATAATACTCTGGAACATTCTGTGCGAGTCGTAAAGCACACGAAGAAGAAGCAGAAGTAGTAAATTCCCAGTGTACCGTTGCATTACATTTTTCTTTCGGATTCCAGTCGCCTTGTGACGCGTTCGTTCACGGTCTCTGGGGCGCTCCGCTGCTCTCCTCTCGACGACGTCACAGGGCGTCCCCCGCCCCCCCGCCCATTACTAAGGCACCGCCCACGCGAGGGCGGCGCCTTGCGAAGGCGACGCGCGTTGACGCGGCCGCTTGCCCAACGCCCAGGTGCCGATGGCGCCTGCGAGCTGCACCGGGAACAAACGGAAAAGGCACTCGTAACCAGGAGGAGGATTTGGATGACCTACAACATCGCAAATGTTGATCAATAAAACGCTCTTAAAATGTTTTAAAATGCTCTAAAAATAAAGAAAAATGACGTACAAAATTTGATCGAAACCACTTCAGATGAACAACTCAAGCTGTTGGGTATGTTACTGATGTCATCGAGGCTTTTTTTCCTTTCGTTCAAGTGAAATTGGCTTGCAGACTTTTGGTTTGGACCGTTCTTGACCAGAAAATCTCTGTCTTGACTTATCTCGAAATTGGCCTAACCGACTAGGGCCCTGATAGGCTCACAGGAACCTTAGATTACATTGTACTCGCAATGGCTGGAATTACAATATATGCGAAGAAATCGAATAGGTTACTCAGAAAATCTGTGGTAAGCACTTGTTGTACCTTGTAAATATTATTCAAAGCAAATACCATTAAAATGATAATAAATGGATGAAATCAACGAAAAATGCATTTAAATGACGTAAAAAGGTTTAAAAATGACGTAGTCAAAATTGACGAAAGATGCAAAAATGAAATAAAAAAGGGTCATTTCGTTTAGTCATTGCATAAAATGAATTTCTATACAAAACGGTATTGTTCTGGTGTGAAAAGAAAAAAGATGACATTTCAATCTGTTCTCTACTTATCAGAAAGCTCGTCATATGAGATGGAAAACGATTCACATTTACATTTCTACTTTTATAAGAACAAGATGTAAGCTTTGAATAAATTTGTTGAGTTTGCAGGACACTCTGAATTTTTCTGGACATTTTTATTTTGCTCATTTTTTTAGGTATTCGTATTACATTATTATACGTGTATATAGAGGATGTCCGGGGAGGAAACTCAAAACTTCAAAAATTAGTTCTTAAGACAACTTTGAGCATATTTTGTCTAATAAACTACTTGGATATTCCGAATGGCTAAGCCGCTATAAACACTCAAAAGTTGGTTTGAAGAACGCTTTTCAGGCAAAAAAATTGCATTGCAGAAACATATAAACACTCCAGAAACATGTAAATTGTTCATTATTTACAAAAGAAATTAATATATTTGTTCAGAAAGAAACATTAACTCATAAATAAAAAAACAGTCGAATTATTTAAATTTGGTTACACATATATAATCACAATAATTACATATTTTACGTATTTCTTTGCAGTTTAATATATTTCGGCATCGAAACGGAACATCTCGAATGCGACTTTCTCTTTCTGTGTGTGTGTATTTGTGTAGGCGGATGAGTGTGTGGATGTTCTTGGAATAATCATTCTCTGAAACCAAACAATGTTATATTGTGTTTCTATGACCTCCGGACCTTTATCGTGAATTGTCAAACTTGCTCTCAGATCTCTCGGAAATAGCGTACGCGAAATGCTGAGTATGAGCTAATTCTTGCGAATCAAAAATAATTGCAACCGTATGCTTCAAGTTTCATAGGGCCCATACACAATTCGTTAATTTAGCGAGACGGTTTGGATAATGCTGTGAGAATACCGATGAGTGGAATGTTTCAGACATCGTCCGAGAAATTCTCGAATTTTTATTTATTTTATTTTTATATTAAAAACAGCTAAAACTGTGTGCGACGTGCTACGGGGAGAAGTTAATTTGAAGTTACATTTATGCTCTAAAGCAAATCAAGAGACCATCTAAGCATTTGCTCAAGGATCAGGGAAACGACGAAAACCTGATCGAGATGAGTGTCATTAGGCTTACAAGAATCATATGGGTGGAATTTACTTATTATTCGCACAATTATTTTTTGAAAGCTAATAGTCTGGGAGCAGTACTATGTATTTCCCCAAAATAGTATGCCATATCTCAGGCGGGAATGAACATTCGCAAAAAATACGCAACGAGCCGTTCTGAATTTGAAAGAATGTTGAAAGCGTAGTACAATGAGCTTAATTTTGTGTTAACTACAGGTCGCAGGCTTAAGTAAGAGATCGCGCGCGTCTGAGGCGTTTTGAGTGTCTGCGAAAAACTGTTGGGAATGAAAATGGAAAAAAGTCTGGAGCTTCATCGCCCCAAATCGAAAGTGCGCGGCCCGGGTTTCACCGCTAGTTGCTGAGAGGATATTAGCGAAATTTGCGTGGTCAGACGGAAGAGCGGGCCTGATGGCCCGAGTCTCGCCACGTAAAATAAGGCATTAATTCAATTCAATTCGTTTCTGTAGTCCTCTCTTCTTATATGGTCTAGAAACGTATATCCTGTAACAGAGCTTAGAAATCTCGTTTCAGCAGCCCCAACATTCCTTCCGTCCGAGCGATTAATTTTCCGATTTTCGCAACCATATACACGTACAGGACCCGCCATCACCTTGTAAATTTCATTTGTGTGTCCTTCGTTACATTGTTCTTAAGATTTCTTTGGATTCTTCTACATATTGCCTAAAATTTATTGATTTTCTTTCTCGGTGTCATTCTTGTCGCAATATGTTCTATTCGGAAAACCTAAAGGAACATATTTCTTGTTAACCTTGAGGTATGCAGACGGTACTAACAAATAATGAGGAAATGAAAAAACGATTGGAAAATAATATAAGAGCTAGAAGAAAGGGAATTGTTTCAAATATATCAAAAACAGAATTTGAACATTATTTTACTCAAGGGAAATATTCACATTTATATTTTAATTGCCCGTTGATTGACTCTATAATTCACGAATCAACGTTTAATATTATTTGCATTTGTGAAACGTTTCGAGAGTTACAATTTTAAAATATTAAAAGAGCGGTGTTATGTGTGTCTTGAAGCATGAACCTAAAAATGAAGTGAAGATAAAATAAAATTACTGCAACATTCAAGTAGCAGATAAACTAGTAATTTGTGTAATGAACATAACAGTTGTTGACCTTGGTAGTTGTATCTAAATTAGATCGTGCTGGAAATTTCCCTAGTAATCAATCATTGTAATCTTCATTTTCCTATTCAAAATTATTTTATTGTATTTATGATTATTTTCTTCATAATTCAAATAACACATTCCCTTCTTGGTTATAATCACATTGCCGTCCACCACATTTCCTTGAACTTCAAATCTCCTGCGAAAACAGTTTCTTTCTTTTACAATTATCACACATGCTCTCATGTGTTGTATATGTCAAGACCATCACGTCGTGTCACGCTTATTTTCATAGGTGTTAAGTTTCGTTGTCAACTGATAATGGAAACTTGTCGGATTCCACAGTTCTTTGTCTGCAATTCTAACCATATGGATAAAGATTTGTGAGACTGCTCGGGCCCATTTGAAAAGATACAGCACAATTCACTTGAAGACAAGCCTAATAATCTTAACCATGACATATTGATTGTGGGAATATCGAGGTGGTATTGTTGATTTCTTATGAATGAGAGTGGTAGTTAATTTGACTCGGATGCTAACCTCCGATTCTCGTGAAATGTACGAAAGTAGCCTACTAAACTGGGATATTTACACATTAGCTTTCGTTCCCTGTGCATTTCCCCCGGTTTGATTCTCAACACACACTTCTTCACCTGGTACTACTAAGATTTTTGAATTCTTGACTTTAATTTTATTTTTATATTTTTAATTTCAATATTTATAATTTAATCATTAAAATTCGTACATTTGTGTCGATCATAATTTTTATCTTTGTATAAAGCTGTTACTTCTTAAAAATGAACTGGTAATGGTGTCCGGATGCAGGACCATCTCAACCGTAGAGTTTCTCAATGTCGGGTCTAGTATTGCCGGGTCTAGAGTTGCAATAGACTTGCGCAAGGAATACGTGCTCTCGGCAGACGTCACAGAGGGAGATGGTGAAGCTGAATGCCGTGTCAAAAACATAGAGTTCATAGATTTTCGTCAGGCACTCGACACACACAAAATTACAATGACATTTTGTGTAAGAAAGAACACAATGAAAAAGTGAACTAAATGCATTTCCATGAGATTACAATCCTTAGCTTACATTATGCTACCCGATGTTTTCTGAACGGCGATAGAAAGCGAAGATGACTCGACTGCGCAGTAGCTGCCTTCTCGTGTGTCTCGCTGGTGATTTAACGGTGATCGAGTGCACAGATATCTTGCGCAAACTCTACTCCGGGCACTCCCATGTCTGTCGGTTTTCAGAGTTAGACGGCTTACTCTCCACCTCGGAGACCAGAGTTCATATCCCGTACGATCCGCGTGAAATCCTGGTTAAAAAAATCGGATTTGTGACAAGCTTTTCCATATTTCTCCTGCCTGTCGTTTTTCCTTTGATCCAAGCTGGGGGCTTTTCGTAATCATATAACTGTAATCTATAACTAAAACTCCAAGGAAACGCGCCGATATGAAAAGATTATATGACCCAGTCGGCACAAAACACAGTATGTGTGCTACTACTGAATAGGGAATTACGCATCAAGCAGATTGATAGGTGTGGGCAGATTGATAGGTGTGGGCGCACTTGCAACCCGCAACACACTATAACGCGTTTTACGTCCTGCATTACTCGGAATGTTCAGGAGTTCGCCTTTTCTCGGTACTGTAGGAATTCAGAACGTCCAGTTGCATCCACCAGGAGAGACAATATGGTCTGACGCTGTACGTTTTAGAAAAGAGTTCGTAACATAAAACGTAACAACAATTATTTTCTGAATTTTCAAGAGGAATATGCGGGAAGAAATGGGAGATTTGCGTGAAAATTTGTGGGAAGCGTGTGGAAAATATGCGAAAAATGTGGAGAACATACAAAAACAAGAGAAAATGTTCGAGAAACGTGTGTGGAGAAAAATAAGGAGAATAGTAGAATGTGTTTTTCATATTTACACTTAAATTCTGTTTACATTGATTACTTACGGCATAGAGGGACCTGACTTATGTTTCTTTAACGGTATTCTTCAAAAAGAGACCATTATTACAATCTCGAGGTTCACAATTTTACATACAAATTACAAAATTAAATCGAATATTTGATATTGTGTGTAATTTAACGGTCTGTCTTACTCTGATTGTATCTGCACTTATCGAAAGTAGAATGTTTGCTTACGCCCAGGGCAGTAGCCTAACGGAATGAGTGCGGGCCCGTCTGCAAAACGTTTGCCCGGGACCCCTTTATAAAAGTGTAAAGCTAACACATGTAGTGATAGTACCTTAAATAATAACAATATCTCCTAAAATCGGGGCCTCTTTTATCCACTGCGGGCCTGAAGGTTGCGCCACTGGCACAGAGGTCTCGAGGAAGCATGTGGGAGTGTGGGATTATTGTTTGTGAAGCGAGTACAGCGAATTTGTTTTTAATTAGAAGATTGAATGCTTTCTAATGCATAGATCAGTGAGTGTGTAAATACCAATGTCCGATAATCGTTAGAAACAAGTGACGGTTAAAAATCAAAGATTATAATTATACTAGCAAAATACCCCGTATATTTGACGATTTCCCCCCCCCCCCTTTTTCTGCTTTGTCAATGTTATGATATGCGTGATGTTAACGAAGTAGGTCTTTTTGTCTGTGAAGTCGTGAATTACAATATCTGGTCTAATAGCTGCAATGGTTTTGTCCGTGTGTTTTTGGATATCACAGTACATCCTATAGTTTGTTTTCTAATAGAGGTTTCGCTTTATACATATCGCACCTCCAATAGAAAAGTGACACAAGTGCGAATTTCTGATTTCTCAGAAATTGCAATTTTGAGTTTCGTAGTTCTGTAATACTCGTTATAGGTTGTACCAAATATTCACCTTCTAGCGGACAGTAATTGAACTAACTCAAAATCAACTTCAGAATAGTAGCAGTACCTCTTGGTAACCTCTTATCAGCTTTTAGCTGAAAAATGATTATTTCGCACTTGTGTCACTTTGCTATTGGAGGTGCGATATAGTATGGGCATATGGTGTTAGGTTATATCAGAGCATATTTAACGGCAAGGGCATGATGGATGATATTTGCTGTTAGATTGTTCTGGCTTAGGTATTCTGTTGTTGTTATTGTTGTTATTATTATTAATATTATTATTTTTATTATTATTTTGTATATGCCATTACGGACGACGCTACGGGATTAACGTGTGTAATTTTTTGCAGGATCAGCTTTTCAGCTGTATCCCTCATTACGACAAGATTGTTACACCTTGAAGTGTGAATTATGAGATGAGAGGATGATGATGGGAAGGGTGAAGGAACAATCGCAAATACGACCATGCATACGCAGGACTCGAACCTGCTGCCTCCTCGGCGCAGACGACGGCTGCCGCAATCGTCTGCGCCAACTTTATTATTATTATTATTATTATTATTATTATTATTATTATTATTAATTTTTATTCGTTAATCGGCCGACTAGGACCACGCATGCAAGCATCCTGCATTTACCGTGGCTCAGTTTTTATTTATTATCGCGGTGGCAGGTGCTTGCAACAACTCTTTTGGGGGGACCAGCATTTTAGATGGATCCGATTTTTATCCCCCACGGTTGTTAGCCCTGGGGGTATGGAAGATGAAATGATGATATGATGATAATGGGGGTGAAAGGACAACACATACAGACATACACAAATACATCCATGCCCGAGGCGGGACTCGAACCCGCGATCTTCTGGTCCGAAACCACTCCGGCACTACTGCCTTAGCGATCTCGGCCATCCGATCGGCATTATTAATTATTATTATTAATTATTATTATTAATTATTATTTATTAATTATTATTTATTAATTATTATTTATTATTTTATTTATACCCATGCCTCAATACTCCCTTCGCTATTCTTCACGCACCGCGTGTCGGTGTCGGATGAGAGAGCAATACGGGGCTCGCGTGTCGGGTCTCGTGTGCCTGCTCGCTGACGATGGCGCCCGCGCCGGGCCCGTCGCGGCGCA
The DNA here is from genome assembly GCA_038098605.1 of Gryllus longicercus. Classification (NCBI taxonomy): domain Eukaryota; kingdom Metazoa; phylum Arthropoda; class Insecta; order Orthoptera; family Gryllidae; genus Gryllus; species Gryllus longicercus. Next base: position 870,024 of record JAZDUA010000262.1, read on the forward strand.
TCCCCGCGCCCGCCGGCATGAGCAAAAGGAAAAGGCAACACGCGACCGAGCGCCGCGGACAAAGAACCAGTTGGTGGTCGTTTTGTGGCGGGCGGCGGCCGCGCGCGGCGACTCCCCTGCGCCGCGGCGCGTTCCTCGGCGGAGCCCACGGCTCGGCGGCGCCGCCACTGGCGAGGAGAATATTCCCGGATGCGAAAGGCCACTTCGCTGTTGACATGCTTGCATGATTTAAAGCGCTTGGTAGGGTGATTGTTTCAGTGGCACGTCAACTGCCAGGGCACGTCAACTACCAGGGACATTAGTCCTTTATGTGTAGTGCATATTTTTGCTCGGGATGTGGTTGTGGTGATTTCCTCCCCGCTGTGATCCGCCGCCGACCTACCGTCGACTTGCGGGGTTTTCCCAACCAGGTATCTTCCTCCAGTGGGACATCGTCCCCAGCTCTAAATTCCCTTCCGGTCTTCGGCATGCGTGGTAGTGTAGTGCATAATAGCGCGTGTGTGTGTGTGTGTGTGTGTAAGGGGTGAGGATAGAACAAGGAAGAGGAAGGGAAGATCGCGCGCGATCCGTCGTCCGTTTGTTAGGGTACTGCTCCGTCATTCGCCTAGTGTTGATTGGAGAAACTACGCAACACTACCGATCATAGCAGCCGGCCGCAGAATTCTCCTCCAGAGAGCGACTGAATTCAACCTAGCTAACAAGCTATTGACGAAAATCCTGCCACCTTCGAGATTCCCCCAGGACCTCCCTGTCAAAAGGAGTTGATGCCCTGAGCCATCTCTCCCGGTCTGAAGGCCTTAGCATTAGATAGTCCCATGACATATCGTCTTCACTCGGGGAAATAAATAAAGTTGTTTTTCCACCTTGTATCTCCACAGGAGTAAAGAAGAAATATTTTCGTAGTATAGCCACCACGTAGTAACACCAACATCGAGAAATGTATTAATAATTATGAGTATCTTGGTATGATTATCTTAGTTTTGACAGAAATGTGACATGGGACTACCTTGGACAGCCGAGCCCTTCATATATTTAAATGTGATTAAAGTGTAATCCCAATTCTTCCTCTGCTAAACTGCATTCATTTTCACCGGAATTAAAGCGGCATAGTTATCTGGGATCTGCATTGGGGCACTGTAGGTATCTATAGAACAGCTGATTCCAGCTATCAATGTCAGACACTTGTCTCCTAAATTTAGACCGAAGTGCAACTATAAATAAGCGTAGTCACTAGCCGTTGTAGAATTAGGAGGAATGCATGTAAGAAAAAATTAAAGAAACAGGGTTTAAAAATATTGTATACGGGTTTTAACTGAGCTATTTTCACTTGGAAAAATTTCCCCTCACGTTGTCCTCCTTGGAGTCTAATCTTTGGCCTCTCGTGAATAAATCTCTGTTTAAACCCCTTGTTTTATATATGATTTTCTATTTGCACACTCATCTTGGAATTTAATTAACTTAAGATTTCAAGGTGATTAAGTTTCAGAGGTTAAACTTAACAATGTAGAACATCGCATTTTTAATACTAATAAGGAAAGATTAGTTTAATATTAGTCTGAGGAATTATTTCATTATTTGGGAAGGGCGAACGATCAATGGTGTAGTAGTTAGACCGCTCATCTTTCATGTCTGGGTACTGGGATTCAAATCCAAATCCACACATAAGGAACTTCTAAGTAAAGTATGTTTGTGACACTTTTTGGGATTCACTTGTTTCACCTATCTCTCATTCCACCGTTGCTCTATCATCATTCAAATCCCATCAACGTCATCACCAACCCAACAAAATCACCCAAGATACGACCGAAAAGACTGGGTGTTGAGCATTGTAATAACGAAAGTGCTTTATTTTTAATACCTATGAAATATTAAAAATATTTTAAAAAATACTTGGTTCTTTTTAGTGGTGGGCATTACGTTGAAATTTCATGCTTGGTTTATTTGTCTAAGCTGTAAATATGAAGCTTTTAATTTATGCCTGCCTGTGCATTTCTGTTCTTTTTTCTCTTAAAGATTTATTTAATCCTTCGTGCTTCATCTTGTCTTCTGTCATTTCAAGATGCAGCTGAAGCTGACGAAAATATAGCTTCAGAAGGCAAAACTCCGACGACTCTTGTTAGCCAGAATAAATTTTTCCTTTAATGAAAATCAGTTTGTAGAATGGATATATTGTAGACTTTTACTAGAGAGTCGTTGTCTTTAGAATTCATAAATTTCGCAAATTTCGCATATCATTTAAACGCAATCCCCATAAATGATGTATCGGACAGCCTCATACAAGGCACGGGTTTTCGTGTAAATATTTAATTATTACAAAATACTCTTACTTGTCATAGTACGGCAATTTAATGAAACAAGAAGTGGGAGAACATAACCTTCCGTTAACCATAATTGATCTTGCCTCTTCGAATTACTCCTAAATTGACAGGAATGTCTAATGGAAGTGGAAGGGCTGCGGGCTGAACATTGAACCACGAGTCACTCTTCAGATCCTGAATGAAAGTCCGAAACTATCGAGTTGTAATCTAGCGCAGGACGTAACGGATTAGTAGTGGCTCGGGCTGCCGATAAATTTACCTTACGAAAGCGATAATTACGAAACTCCTCAGTCTGAGTGGGGCGCCGAGTGTACGTCTGGAGGTTCCAATTGTAGCTAAGCAGCTTTCCTCCAGTTCCGCGTATGACTCCAGTTCCGCGTCGTGCACGGGCAGAGGTGGGGTGAGGTGGATTGAGGTGAGGTGGGGTGAGGTGAGCGTGGAGTAACGACGGCGAAGATGGCTGCTCCACCGGTTCCACGTGTGGAAGCAGTGGCAGCGGTGACGGTAGTGGTTGTGGAGGAGAAGCGCAAGGGCGGTCACGGCGCTGAAGATTAAGGCCACGGACGCGTAAATAAAGCTCGCTCCCGGGGAATTCCGTGCTCATGGGTTTCTTAATTGGCACACCCAGAGTCTGTTCCATTGAGGATTATCTGGGTTTTATGCAATCGTGTTCTTTCTAGGCTCGCTAAGTAGAATATTGAGTAGTCACAAAATGATTTTGGCTCATAGGATTGGCGTCTCATTATTTTCATTTTCATTTCAAGAGTACAATGCAAGTTTCATTAATGGTATTAATTTAGAATTCTATGGGAAACGAAAAGCTTTGGGAAAAAGAGTTGCTGACGAATGTATTTTCCAATTATGCTTGTAATCAAACTAGAAATATGGTTACATCATTAATCTGGAAATGGAATATCATGGAAAATCATTAATCTTTTATTTATACTTACGTACACGATACTTTGCATCCGTTAACTATGTGTGTCTGTTTTGTTTTACCCGAAAATGAAAGAAATTTATTGGTATAATATTCTTTATTTGTTTTTGCAGGTCAGGGCATTGTTTGTTTGTTTTTAATTGTTTTCCCCCCAAGTTTTGTGCCGAAGACCAGCAAGGCATTTCTACACCATAAAACCTAATAATATTAAGGAAATATAAAGCTTAAGGGTATTAACTGATATATAATACTTTTTTGAATTCCAGCATTATAAAAGAACCTTTTCTGTTGCAAGAACTCGTTCATAATCGGGCATTTTACGGCACAAATGATGACGTATTAGATTTTATGTCACGAATGATTGAGTCATCACACATTCAGCCAATCGTAGCGAGAGAACCGGGGGGAGGTAGAGCTAAACGGAACAGCTGACCACCATTTACTCGCACGATGTCAAATACCCGAGTCGTCACAGGCAAGTTGTTTCGCAAAATTAAGTTTGATTCTCTTATAAAAGTGTAATGCTGTTTAACAAAAAAGTATAGTATGCAACTCGTTTATAATGTTGATTTATTACATTCGTACAAATTTCAAAACTCTATCCTAAAGTCGCTCGTTTTTAAAAAATGTACTCGTGCAATAAAGCTTAACATTATAAACTAAATGCATAAACTACTATTATATATCAGTTAATTTTTTATTCCTTCTCTTAACGTTGAGTTAATTTGTATTGTGGTTCTGCGAGATATCCTTTATATATCACCCACGCCGAACTGCTCTACTGTCATTCCCACAAAAATAGGAGATCGACCAACCAGGGTGTAAGTATTGAAAATGAAATGGTAGTGGTCATAATCGTCGTGTCCACAGCAATAGTAGTTTTGGCAGAAATATTAGCAATACATTTTTTATTAGAGGAAAGTACCCATACTCGGGCTCGGTAGTTCTGTACAGTGCTGTTGCCAATTGGAAACGCAGTAAAATAAAATTTCTTAGCAAGACTGCAGCCCAGCCAAGCGGTACTGTCTTCATCTTCACTTGTTGCCGGACTGTCGGCCATTAGGGCGAACAGTCAAAAGCAAAGTTTTTTCAAGTGCTAATTCATTATTTTGAAAGGGACGTTACAAACGATGTAGGGTAATTGAATTGACGATAGATGTAGGGTAATTAAATTTATTTTACTTGCCTTGTAAAAATGTTATTAGCATTTGGAGCATAAAACGATGATGCCTAACCAGAGCCCCCGAAGATTCCAATATCGACATCCGATTTTCTGTCATGTAAAATAAAAACAATTAAGGCATTTGGCATTTTTTATATCTTAAGAGTCTATTAAAAAGCAAGAGCCTACTCTAAATCATATCTGTTCGAAATGGCAGGAAGAAGAAAGAGATCAAGAGACAATTTTAGAATTTTTCCCCATAGAATTCGAAAGAGAGAGATACAAGAAAATTCTGATTAAAAAAGAAAAGCAAAAGGAAGATTCCACCTCCAGCGCGGAATTGAACATGTCTCCTCGCTCTTCCGCATTGAAAGTCCTTCCCATATCTTCCCTCCCAGGTGAAGAAGATGGAGAGTGCGTGTTGTACGGGGTAACATTTTCAGATAATTGAAGAAAAACTATGAGTATATGGTGTATGGGCTTACTGTGTTCACCCTGGGCTCCTTTAGAGTGTGCGGGTTTGGAAAAATATTTTTTTATGAGACTTTTATCGCATATGAATATATTGACTATGTGCAAGACATGTAAGCCAATATCGTATGTATAAGATGTTAAAAAAGTACTTTTGTAAAATTATACTGAGTTTAATCTATTTGCAATTTTTGCATTTATTTTTACCCATTTCTTCAAACACTTGTGAGAGCTCACATTAGGAAACATTTTAAGAAATCCACAAAATGTAATGTTTCAGAAAAAAATTATTTATTGTTAACTACTTGGCGAATAATTTTAACTAGAATATGACATTTGTATGACTAAGTGAAGTATGAATTGCAAATATTTTTATTTAATTGTACAGAAAATTGAATTTAAAAATATTCGAAAACAAAACGGGGGCACGAGCATGGGTTCATTCCTGTAATGAGAAGTAGTAAGTATAAGATTCGCCGAGGAAGGAAGAGGACCTCAGGACTGATCGAATGCGAGAATTCGGGCCAGACTGCCCACGGTAGGTCGGGCAGTAACTCGGGCTAATCTGCAGTTTCCCGCTTGGTATTGGATTTTCACTAGATTAGAGCCGATTCCGCCCGAGGACCTCCCTTCAAGCCCATTTGACCAATAGATGGCTACACAATTATCCCGCACATAGGCGCTGGCCAGGGCAGGTCAAGTAAGCCATCCACTTGCTTTAATAGTCCTATTAAAAATTTAGACGTGTAAAAAAAATATTGAGTTCAGTTCTATTTTTTCATAGTAATATATTTAAATTGTCATGTGAAGTTTCCCTTTTTTCAAGCTAAGTTTTCATCAGTTTGTACCCATATAAAAAGTTGAAAAAATTAACATATTTTATGAATAATTTAATTTTCTTACTGCAAACATTGGATTGAATGTCTAAACGTTTAGAAATAACTCATTGGGTTTCTAGCAATAGACAGCGTGAGTCCTCAGCCATGCTCTTGAGTGAAGCAGTTGAATGATTCGCAAGAAAATAGACTTCACCTGGTGGATTCTAAAGGGATGACTAAAGGGGTGGTTGGCGAATATTATGGCAAAAAGAGCCGCTGGTATTGCTGCAATGACTACAGTCATCGTTGTTGACTCAACAGATTTCTGCATTGTTCAGCAATCGCCGCTCAACACAAGTATTTACTAGAACAGATATTAAACTAATCGTACCCAACACCTGCGCCACTGCAACATTCCCTAGTAATTGCAGGAAATAAACGCATCGTAAAATCATCGTCATGGGCATTGCCGTAATCTGGGATAGAATGTGATAGATATGTATGGAACCATGGGCATTGTGTGGTGTGAATAGGAAGTACAGTGGATGTGAGTTGAAATCACATTATCGGAGGTGGATATGAATTATAACGGTGATGATGATCGAGGAGATGTAGGTGGATAGGTGGATTGATTAGTTTTATTAGTGATCCCGGGCGTCAACGGCTAAGTTCATCGGTCCCGTAAGTATAGTGCGCGTTTTTTCTCTGGATGTGACGGTGATCTTCCTCCGTTGGATGGTGAGATCCGGCGCCGACCTACCGTCAGCTAGCGGGGCTTTCCCCTACCAGGTATCTCCCACCAGCATGGCACCGCCTCAGCCGGGACAAGCTCTAATCTCTCGACCGGTCTCTCTAAATGTTCGGTAGTGTAGTGTATGAGAGTGTAAGCATGTGTAAAGGGTGGGGATAGGTAAAGGAAGAGGAAGAAAAGATCACGCACGATCTGTGGCCCATTTGTTAGAGTACTGCTTCAGCATTCGCCAGGTGTAGATCGGAGAACCCTCGGAAAACTACTGATCAGAGCAGCTGGCCGCTCGAATTGTTCTCCAGACAGCGACTAAATTAGAGCTGACAAGCTAGTGTCGGATATCCTACCACCGTCGGGGCTCGAACCTAGGACCTCCCGGTTAGAACTGCAGGAACATCAGTTGGTACCCTGAGTCACTTGTCCCTGAATATTAGTTTCGAGTTATTGGGATTATGATATCAAGATTCGCATTTAGACGGTTCGTGATATAAATATTTAAATGATCGAGTATCTAGTTATCATTGTTCGAGTCATCTATGTTAACGAAATGTGGGTTCAATTGATTATGTTATGTTTATGGTCACGTCAACTAATGACCACGACCGTAATAATATCGGACACAGTAAATGGTACCGTAAATGTAGCATATATATCTCGGGATGTGGTAATGTTCCTCCTGCGCTGGAAAGTGATATCCGGTGGCAACCTACACCACTGCCTGCAAGATATTCCCCTTACAGATGTCTCCTCGAGTGGGTACCGCATCAACGGTTTGCGAGTTTCAAAATGTCGGGGTTCCAGTTTGCGAATTTCGATATATCGGGGTTCCAGTTTGCGAGATTCGCTATATCGGGGTTCCAGTTTGCGAGATTCGATATATTGGGGTTCCAGTTTGCGAGATTCGATATATCGGGGTTCCAGTTTGCGAGATTCGATATATCGGGGTTCCAGTTTGCGAGATTCGATATATCGGGGTTCCAGTTTGCGAGATTCGAAATATCGGGGTTCCAGTTTGCGAGATTCGAAATATCGGGGTTCCAGTTTGCGAGATTCGAAATATCGGGGTTCCAGTTTGCGAGATTCGAAATATCGGGGTTCCAGTTTGCGAGATTCGAAATATCGGGGTTTCAGTATGCGAGATTCGAAATATCGGGGTTTCAGTATGCGAGATTCGAAATATCGCGGTTTCTGTTTGCGAGATTCGAAATATCGGGGTTTCTGTTTGCGAGATTCGAAATATCGGGGTTTCTGTTTGCGAGATTCGAAATATCGGGGTTTCTGTTTGCGAGATTCGAAATATCGGGGTTTCTGTTTGCGAGATTCGAAATATCGGGGTTTCTGTTTGCGAGATTCGAAATATCGGGGTTTCTGTTTGCGAGATTCGAAATATCGGGGTTTCTGTTTGCGAGATTCGAAATATCGGGGTTTCTGTTTGCGAGATTCGAAATATCGGGGTTTCGGTTTGCGAGATTCGAAATATCGGGGTTTTAGTTTGCGAGTTTCGAGATATCGTGGTTTCAATTTGCGAGTTTCGAGATATCGGGTTTCCAGTTTGCGAGTTTCGAGATATCGGGGTTCCAGTATGCGAGTTTCGAGATATCGGGGTTCCAGTTTGCGAGTTTCGAGATATCGGTGTTCCAGTTTGCGAGATTCGAAATATCGGGGTTTCTGTTTGCGAGATTCGAAATATCGGGGTTTCTTTTTTGCGAGATTCGAAATATCGGGGTTTCGGTTTGCGAGATTCGAAATATCGGGGTTTCGGTTTGCGAGATTCGAAATATCGGGGTTTTAGTTTGCGAGTTTCGAGATATCGGGGTTCCAGTTTGCGAGTTTCGAGATATCGGGGTTCCAGTTTGCGAGTTTCGAGATATCGGGGTTCCAGTATGCGAGTTTCGAGATATCGGGGTTCTAGTTTGCGAGTTTCGAGATATCGGGGTTCCAGTTTGCGGGTTTCGAGTTATCGAGGTTCCAGTTATCAGGATTTGAGTTATCAAAATTCGTGTTATCAATATTGGAGTTATCAAAATACGTGTTATCAATATTGGAGTCGCCCGTGTTAGAGTTCCACTCGAAGGCCTTCTCAGTGGCGCCCAAGCGTCCGGAGCGCAGCCGCCGCGGCCTGCTGGGGCGGCTGCGATGACGCGTCGGCGACCGAGGCGGCGCGGCGCGCCCGCGGACGCACAGACGCCCAAGGCCCCGTGGCGGGGCTGCGGCGGTGTCCGGGCGGGGCCGGGGCGGGGCCGGTGGGCGTCGGGGTATATAGGCGCGGGGCGACGGCGGCCGCCGCAGTCGCGACTCGCACCGCATCTCCTCCGCTCACCTCCACAGGAGGGCGCTCACCCCAAGGTCAAGCAGACTCGCAAGCAGGTGGGTGCGCCGCGCCGGGGCAGCTCACCCCTGGCCACCGTGTGGCTCGGCTCGGTGCAGGAGCAAGTGATCTCTCTTTAAAGGCAACGCGATTTTGATTTGGGTACAGCAAAGAACTTCGAATTTGATTGTTGAAAACTCAAAGTACGATGAGTTGTACAAATATTGACACATGAATCAAGACAAAGGCAGAGATGTACGAATGAGTTTAGGATTGGAGAGAGTTTGTGCATGTAATTGGTGTATTTTTTTAGCGAAGTTCACAAAACTTCGTTAACAATTTTCTTTAATATTCTTTACACGGGTTGTTGTTTCTAATTCGAAATGCAGTAGGTGAGTTGCAAGTGATGTACATGTGGATAGGTGTAAGCTTCATCACTCACTAAGAGGATGTTTTGCACCGGGGAATCGCTCTTTAAATCCTGGCTACTGCATTTGGAATTTGCTGTGAACCAAAGGGATTCGCGATATGGCTCCAAGCATCCGCGGCCGTGGCGACGTTCTGCCCTTTCATCTCGTTTTTCGTAGTGTTTCTTGAGGAAAACCAAATCCACGCTGAGTTAAAAGAACTACAAAAGGGAGTAATGTGCCATTTTCCTTCCCAACATAAATAATAAGAACTTTTAATGACGATGGACTAATTTATGATAGGGCATGTACGAACACTTGCTCCTGCTCTTTAAATCTTTAAAATAATGTTTGTCTTTTTTATTGCAATTGTTATAATTACAAGTATTTATTTCAAAAGAATTGAAAATATTTTTGAAACTGAAACTTCTTGCCTTCTCCATTAAAATGTCGTGTTTCTACCCCCACTGGATAGGGCCATATAAACGCACTCTATTTGACCGCAATTTATCGAGATTTACAAGATTCAATGTTACAATTTCAAAACAGCAAAGTAAAGTCCTTAATTACTTCAACAAACTTACGTACCTGCATCTCTACAAATTATGCCTTGAACATGCTTCTAATTACTGTATCAATTTGTCTTTCGAGATAACGGAGGCTGTATCGTATGGCCATATGGAGTCTGCTAATCGTCCCGTCGTGAGAATACGAGTGCATGAGGAATGGGGAAGGAAGAATCGCGTGCGCTGTTGGCCTCGTTGTTTTGAATAATTCAGCAAACAAAAATCAGTAGAAGCAACCTATTAGTGCTGGCGGTTTCTTAAATTATTTACCGTTTAGAGAAATCGTATGACCAGGCTAGTTGTCCAATTGGGAACGGAGAATCAGCTTTTCGACCAACCCGCAAGGTAGGATAGTGGAAGACCGCCAGCCTTCCGAAGTTTTCAGTCACCTTTTGAGATGAGATTCATTGCCTGGTAGCTTGGATCAGCCGCAGAGGCCGAGGTCTTCGTGCCAGACATGGGGTACCTGTGTTTTTGCGCACAGCTGTGGGCCCTAAGGACAGGAGTGACAGTATGATGAGTTAGAAATAAAAGCATTCGACCCATGGTTCGATTGTTTATGTACTGTGCTGCCTGGAGTTAAAATCAAGAAGGTCCGAAATCGGCTAATTTGAGCATCCAGCCTGTAGAATTAACATTCACACAAACGCGTCGACAGCCCAGTAACTTATCATGAACAGAAAGTCCTCCACCGCGAATATTTAGTATTCAACCCTTTTCGATCATCCTGCCAGCGAAATTTCAGTTGCAGACCCACAACACCCTTCGCTTTCTTTTGACAAACGATTTCGCGCGTGCGCAGGCAAAGCGGCTTTCGAGGCGGCTGAGCCGCTGCGCGCATGCGCCCATTCGCTAAAACTCTCCAAATCACTCTTCCAAACGAAGCGTGTCAGTCGGGTGTAGGGCGGCTGCGGCTGCGGCTGCGGCGCCCGGTATCGTTTCCATCGGCCGTTGCTGCACGCGCGCGGAGAGGGATTGCCCGTTGACTCAGCAGCCGCCGCCCGCCAGAGGCTGCCGCCAGAGGCTGCCGCCAGCGGCCTCTGGCTCAGAAAGGAGACGCGCCGCCGCTCCTGGGCCTCGCCGCCGTCGTGTATGATGCGGAGTAGGAAGGAAACCATCTCGGCGGTTGGCGACGGGCCCAGTGGTCCAGAAGGAGAGAAACGTGGAGGAAAATGGAAAACGAAAATAAAAAATTAATTGCTGCGCCGCGGTTGAATTATGAGACTGATTTGAAAAGCGTTGTCAGTATTCGGGGACGTTTAAATTTGTTAAAAACGCGAAAACTTTTAAAATTAACACATTTTATTCAAACAAAGCGTACATAGTTTGTTTGAATTTGTATAATTGTAAACTTGCGTATTAATCGTTTTAATGTTTCTAAAAATCTTATTCTGACCGTTCATTGATCCGTTTCTGTGTTAATCCGCGAAGAACTAAGTTAAAACTTTAACAGGGGAAAAGGAGAAATATTTGGCACCTAAAATATTCACTTTTATCCCAAAGAGTAATTCACTTCTAATAGAAAACTCGTAATTTTCTTGGTGTCGTTTTATATTCTCTGCCACTTAACAGATTAAAATATTAGATTTGAAGTAGTTCTGAATATGAAAGTATTCAACATACATAATAACATGTCTCTTTGTTTCCTCGTCAGTCATTCCATATTCTCACAGTACAAATGGTATGAATTTGTTTAACCTAATTCGAATTTTTAGAAGCTTAAAACATAGCGGTATCCATTCTTGAAATTAAAATAATTCATTTTAAATTGTTGATTCTGAAGTGTTGAGTAATTCCTAATCACCCTTTTTTTAAACCTAAAAGTATCATTTTATAAATACGTAAAATCAAAGGGTTTTTAACACGTTCTAAAGAGTAGGTAAGGTATATTTTTTCAGATCACCATATTTTCATTTTTAATAAATCTTCATTAGTGTCATTGCATATTTAATCCTAATATGCTACGAACTCTCACTTACAGAATAAATATAGTACTAAATACACTTATCATGAATTAACCTCACGCATACGTCATCATGATGATAAAAAATGACAATATATGCGGCATCACGGACATCACACAATATGCATGAAATGTTTTCTTTGTATTTCTTCAGATAAAAAGAAGCCTATTTTTACTCGTAAACATATAGAGAACGTAGTCATTGACTGAGAAATAAACGACTCCGCTCAGGATAAAACCATTCTACCAAATGGTTGAGATGTGTCGCTTCTTTTTCGCACCGACGATATAAGACCTACACCGAAGAATCTTCTTGAATGTAAATTTAACAAATAAGTGAAGGATTCAATTCATTTCAATGGCATGGTTTCTACGCGCGAGACTCAGCCCTCTTCCGTCTGACAACGCAAATTTCTCTACACTCCTTTCACCTTCTAGTTGAGAAAGAAGCTACGACGAAACGTGCGATTTCAATTGAGCTCAAAAGCTTCATTTAGGCTTGAGGATCTTTCACATGCTGTAAGTCTACTACATGGCGTGGCCCAGCCAGCTTTCCTTCCCCTCCGAAGGAAGGCGTACGATGTGCAGCACGCGTGTTTCGTTTTGTCCCGATGTTTGAAAGTTCCGAGCCACTGTGCGTGGCGTGTGCGGCGCCGCCCGGGAGCAGGAAGGAGCGTCGCGACGCGCGGTGAGCGAGGCGCAGGGCGTCGCGACGGCAGGCGGCGCGGAAAGTCCCTCGGCCTTGGCGGCGGCGGCGAGCGCTCGAGATCCGGCGTGTGATGGTCGATGCTGACGACGCAACCCCACGCTCCTCAGCGTGTGCGAAAAGTAGCTTTAACGCGCCCTGGCGGGCCAAAACATCAATTAAATTCTTGGCTATCCGGGAGACGCCGCGTCGTTGGCTGGGAGGCCGACGTTTCGTGACTTGGAAGCCTGCGACATGTTAGGCGAAACGTCGGCCTCCCAGCCAACGACGCGGCGTCTCACGGATAGCCAAGAATTTATGGATTCGAGCCGCGGAAGATTACGTGTGCATCGGTCCAATACATCGTCAACTCCAAAAACCTTATATCACTATTTAATAAGCTCAGTCTCAAAATTGTATTCTCTTCTTCCATCTTGTTCACGCGCTTCCTTGTTTCACCTTGGTCAACAAGCCAATGCTCCTATCCCAATCTCGTTTTTCCAAAGATATTTTTAGACCCCCTTGGTTCAAATCTCCCCACATGGCATCTCACAATATCCATCTTTAACACACCCTCCAAACCTTAACAATATCATACATAACCTTTCTTTTCTCACCCCACCATAGGTTTTTTTGTTTTGTTTTAACACTTGACTAAGACAGTCGATCAACTTAGGAAATTTCCAGATAATTATTTGTATGTATTCACAACTCTGTAGGACCACCCGATCGATCAAACACAATTTTTTAAAAAAAATATTGTCTGGGTTATTGTTAGGTTGCCTACTGGTCAAGGTTTGCCTACTGATGGCAATAGCAGGCTCATCAAGTGATTTAAAATATGTGCATTCCGCGAAAAGATAATGCGTTCAGAAAAATAAAAGTAGTTAATGCACAGAATATGAAACGCAAGATACTTGATTTTCTGAATCCCCATCTAATCGAATCTCTCTTGTACTTTCGAGAGTCACCATCACTCCTGTTTTCTTGCGGAGAGGCAGTCAACGGCGGGGATGGGAGATGCCAGTGCGCAGGGGCGTCCAGAGGGTGGGGCAGCAGGGGAACTTGTCCCAGACCCCCATTTAAGTGAGGCCTCGAAAATTTATACAAAATGTATTTCATTCAGTAGGAAAAAACATATTTAACTGTAGTTCAAATACATTCACTATATAATAATAAATAATAATAATAATAAATAATAACAATAATAATAATAATAATAATAATAATAATAATAATAATAATAATAATAATAATAATAATAATAATAATAATAATAATAATAATAATAATAATAATAATAATAATGGGAACTTTTTGTTGGAAATAAGGGGCCCCTGTTTCCTCTAGGCGCCCCTGCCAATGTGCCACCAAGTCTCACTGGTGGCTGCTCCTCTTGGCAGGGGCTATTGGTGTAACGCCTCGGCGGAGCAGGCGCGTAGCGCTACCTCGGAGTGTACGCAGCCGGAGGCGTTTTCAAGTGCGGTTCCCCCGCAAGACAACACTTTCCTCGTGATGTTGGTGCGGTAGGCTTCTCTCGCCACCGCGAATACCATATAAACAATCATCAATTCGTAATCTGGAGCTAAGGCTGGAAAGCGCATGTCTCGAATTATCCATGATTTTAATAACTTCAATAATGTGTTTTGTCCTCTCTATCGTTAGCAATAATTGAGATACGACGATTTGTAAGCATTAATAGAGTGAACCGTCTGCTAATATTTTTCACATTAGACTTTATGTAATATGTTTTCATAATTTGAGTTTTGTTCTGAAACTTCTCTTGGGTTTAGGAATTCCCACTCAACGATAAAATCTCTTAGGCGCATTTTCCCCTGAAATCATTAGAATATTTCTGTAAGTAATAGGGCGCATATTAGTAACAGAGTAAGGAAAAACTCCATCAAAACGCCTAGTTATCTAATAAGTACAAATGGTTTCTCACATTAAAACTGGTTGGTGTGAAACAAGATCTCTGAGATAATTCGGAGAGGAATTATGTTCATTAAAGGCATAATTTGAAATGAGATCGGTTACAATTCCTTCTTTTCGTTGTGTAGAAAATCACAAACTTGGTACCAGAACCAACTGACAACTTACACTATGGATAATATTGTAAATATAGCATTTTCAAATCGTCCATTTATTGCATTCTCAATTTACAAATTTAGATATAATTAAAAGTGTTGATATGTGTTTAAAGCACACAAAGAAACACGTTTCTTTGGTTTGTTCGTTTTTTTCTGTTTTACGAACATAACATTCACAAATATTTCTCTATCAATTTTGTTCAATAAAACGACGATATAGTCAAGCACCATTGTAACACGTAATTAGATACAAGAACATGAACGTTGCGTATATTAATTAAAAATAATATTTTGCCCGTCCCTGGCGTACACCTGCTAGGAAGTCTCCCGCTGCGCGATGCACGGCGTGGTAGGCCATGGTCTGGCAAAGGGCCAATGGCCCAAGCGCGGGGGGGGGGAGGCAACGGTGCCGGTGCCAGGCGCAGAGAGGCCTCGTGCGCGCACGTGCACACACGTGCGGACGTATGAGTAAGTCGGTGCGTGAGTTGAGGCTGCAATGCTCGCAGCCGATCCATTGATAGCGCTCGTGGCCAAGTGGGCTGATCGAGAAGCCGAACGCAAGGATTCCTCAAGTAGGAAGGGCTGTCCGTCCGCTGTTTGAGAGGGCACAATTTTAATAGGATGAACGCAATTACATTTTCTCTGCGCTCTTCAAAATGAATACTAATATTTTTTCATGTATGACTTAGTACTTGTATATGATTGCTAAGGTTTTCATTTCTGTTGTGTTCGTGTGTTTTTTGTTTGCTTAGAGCAATGTGCCCGGTGTGTTTGAAGAGAAGGAGAGATGGAAAGGATTACAGGTCTCCAGTACAAAATTATGTTTCAACAGCTGAGATACATGGGCAAGAACCCTGAGAAGAGTATAATGAAACATTCATTGTAGATAGATCTTCCACGATAAATGGTTTCAGCGGAAAAAGTTCCCATAATAGAACAGCTGATTTCCACTCGATTAGGGAATACATGTAGTCTTGACATAAGAGCACTAAGACCTGCCTAAACTAAAATGATTAATTATACAATTGACCTTCCCAATAAGGCCGTAACGTCACTAGTGCTACAGCTACTATGACTTTGAAGAATAAATTACATTCGTTATGTAATTGCCGCTACGCAAAGTCATTAAACAATAAATTAAGTTTACGAGTGTGGTGAACTAGAATAATGAATTAAGTCAAATTTAATCACATCAATGATAGAAAATCCATTTTCCCTTCACTTATTTAAGACATTTTGTCTCAAAACTGTTTCGATCAAAAATGGTCTCTTGGTTACCCAACCAAAATGTTTTTGCTTGTACTAAATAAGTACGTAAATGTTATAATTCTTCTTAATATTAATAATATAACATTAATACTGCAGTTATTTTATGCACGAGTTACAATGAAGGGGAATACAAAGAACATTGCCAGTTGGGAATGGAGGAAAGAAATAAGAAAACTTTGGAGATTGATAAGTACAAATCTACAATAAAGAAATAAAATAAAATGAATTTTAGGAAATTGTTTTTCTAAAAATTAATTTGTAAACTTACTTCAAGAAAAATCTACAATTTCGAGCTTGTTATAGACGAACTGCTTTATTCGTTACCAGCAGACTGCCCTCGGGAAGAAAAAATGAACAAGCAGTAGCTCGACTCGCTCGATGAAATTCGAGTGAGCAGCGCGCCGGTATTTGCGGGCGTTCCGTCACTCGCCGAGTGGGATTCCCGGGTTGGGCGTTGGGCGTGTGTGTGTGTGTGCGCGCGCGATTCGCACCTCCCCTCGCGCCCTTCGCCCCGTGAGCTCACTGTCTGCGTGGGCGGCCTCGTCCCGCACTCGCACTCGAAACCACAAGCGACAAACAGTGGGCTTAACAGGGCTTTTAGTACCACTCGAATTTCTTCTCTCTTCTTCGAAACCACAAGCGACAAAGTCGTTTAGCGCCAGTACTTACTGTTTTTCTCGAATTTATTCTTCGAAACCACAAGCGGCAAACAGTAGGATTAACAGGGCTTTTAGTTCACCTCGAATTTCTTCTTTCTTCTTCGGAACCACAAGCGTCTAACAGGGTTAGCGCCAGTGCTTACTGTTCTCGAATTTAGTTTTTCTTCTTCGAAACCAAGAGCGATAAACGGTGACGTTTGCAGTGCTTTTTGTACAGTTTTCTTCGTCTCTGTAACTATTATCCGCATCTCGATCAGGTTTTCGTCCAATTTTCCTGATCTATTGAGCAAATGCTCAGGTGGCCTGATGTTGCTTCTGAAAATAAATGGAGTTTCACTGCAGTAGCGTTTTACTGAGATCTTCTTTTGCAAGTTGTGGTAAAACTAGAACCGGGAATGTGGCTTCTATAAATACTCTGGCAATACTCTTACATCAAATTAATAGGACATTTAGCGTTGCAAAACTATTACTCGGAAGCGAACGTTTCCAGTTTTCAAATATTGCAAATCTCGCTTTGATGGTACTTTATTCATTACTCAAGTGTGTATAGTAAAATAGTGGATAGGGATTTTGGTGTTTCAAGAAAACGCGCGCAGATTATACTGGTCTAAAAACACGTGCAGTTTTTACCGTTCTTTTAAGCAAATAAACCAAATCAAATGAAATCAACTGAGATCTTCAGGGATCCGCCCCTTGATTTCGTTTTCCCGAGTGACGGCACGGCTGGCACCGACTTATGTGGCTCAGGGCAATCGATGTTAGTCCAGTGGCTCTGACCGCGAAGTCCTCGGGTTTGAGCCACGACTGTCGCAGGACTTTCCACGATAGGTAGGTCCAATTCAGTCGCTGCGTGGAGGTCTCTTCTAGCGGCCGGCGTCTGCTTTGATCGTTAGTTTTCCGTCGTTTATTCGATCAACACCCGGCGAATGCCGGAGCAGTACTCTAAAGAATCTGGTTACGAACCGCACTCCTCCTCCTTGTCCTATTGTCACCTCTTACTTGCGCACACATACAATTACTTCCACTGCACTACCACATTTATCGCTAGACCAGTCGGGAGCTTAGTCCCGGTTGGTACGGTGCATCTCCAGTGGGAGATACCTGGGTGTGGAAACCCCCCGACGGTAGGTCGGCACCAGATCTCATCCACCACTTGGTGATAAAACACACAGTAATCATACGGAATGAACGACCTTGGCAGTTGCCGCGCCCGAAATCACTAGTGAGAGAATGAAAGTTGTTGTTTTTTTTTTGCGAGCAGGAGGCGGGATGAGGGCGCAGGTGGCGACGCTGGGCGCCGCGGCGCTGCTACTGGCAGCGTTGGCGCCGCCGCCGGCCCAGGGCCAGTACGGGCCGCCGCGCAAGAAGAAGCCGCACGCGCCGCTGCCGCCGCTGGAGCCGTCCACGGCCGAGCCGCTCCCGCTGCCGTCCGCGCCGCACGTCAGCTCCACGCCGCCCAGCAACGCCCTCGACGACCAGCACCGCGACTACTGGTGGATGAGCAGCGGCGGCAGCATCTTCTCGCAGCCCGGGCCCGCGCCGCCCGCGCCCCCGCAGGTAACGACGCGCCCGCCCACCTCGCGTGGGAACGGGTGAACGAAATGAAAGAACGAACGCGCGAGTGTATGTGTGAGTGAATGAATTAAGTAATGAACGCACGAATGTGTATGAATGGATGATAAGCTAGTGAGTGAGTGAATGAATGAGTGGATGATAAGGTAGTGAATGAATGAGTGGATGATAAGGTAGTGAATGAATGAATGGATGATAAGCTAGTGAATGAATGAATGAATGATAAGCGAGTGAGTGAATGAATGCATGAATGAATGAATGAATGATAAGCGAATGAGTGAATGAATGCATGAATGAATGAATGAATGAATGATAAGCGAGTGAATATTACAATCAACGACCAGATGCAAAAATACTGAGCTAAAGAATGGACTACTAATTTAATTTATAAATAACTTAAAGTTAAAATATGAATAAATGAAAATTCAATGAATAAGTCAATTCATTTCAATTTCATGAACTAGGAAATGAACAAATATAGGTCTTGGCTCTTGATAGCCTTACGCCACATCGAGATAGCCACACACAATCATCATTTTGAGAAATAAGATGATACAGGTTTCAATACATTCCTCGTCACTAAGTAATGAAGAAATATATATACGTAGCACAGCGTCATTTGTTATACTGGCACTACAAAACTCATTCAAGATATAATAAACTTTATGGCGAATATGTTAGCAATATTATGTTACTTTTTCAAAAATGTGCCAATGAATTATCTGGAGCAGAGTCCTGCTAATAAATTAATGCATCGCTGAATTTTAATTCATTAATACAAAAAACGAGTGATCTTATAAATAAAGAAAAACATGGTAGAATCCAAGAACTAACAATGCCTTCAAAGGTCTTCATAGTATTTATGTCTGCATTAGCTTGTTAGCAATACTATTACGTTTAATAGAAGCATTATGATTTTTAATTGTCAACAAGACTGTCAGTAGTGAAAAATCTCTTCAGTTGTACTCGTCACGTAACGTCACTATAGATAAACCTTTCCGAGTAATGCCGAAGATGAAAACCTCAATCCAGTTCATACGAAAATTACATTTTTAAAATTACGATTCATAAAAGAGAATCTCACTTTTGAGATTACTTCCGAACTCTAGTAATAAAACTTTTAAGAAGACTGACCTGTATTGCACGATAATTACTTATTGTGCTCAGTGTTTACTTACGGGACAAACACAATTCTGAACGGCATAACTTTTTTGTCACGTTTAATTGACACCTTAGAATTAGTTTTAATTTTTTATTCGATTTGTAATTAAAATTAGCAATTATAATAAAACAATTAGGTCCCAACTTGAACTGAAAATGAGCAGAGGCACCTCAAGATAGCACAAAAGAAACGTAGAATATTTCATCCTGTAATTTGGGAAGGTCAAGATACGATCTTCACGCTGTAAACCCTACGTGGCAAGCATTTTTGAGACGCAACAACCTCCAAGGATCTTGTGAAGAAAATAAACATCATAGTCCGTAGGCATCCAAAGTGCAAATCGTCGTATTAAGCTCTCATTATGTGTAATTCCTCTGATGCTACAAGCTTCGTCTGATAAGAAATTGTCGAGAATCTCAAAACTGCTTCTTAAAGTCAGAATACTTTGTTCGCATATAGTTGTTTTTTCACAATATTTAGATTAATTCAGTTTTAACCTTGTGTGTAATAATTGAAATGCAAAATTTGTAGTGCAATTTGCAGACTTTTATTTCTGCAAGTATATGTAAATATTAACATTTTGCTCACAAAATACAATCGCTGACTGTTAATTTCCTCCGAGACGATCTTGGAAATAAATTTTGCCAAATGAACGATCATCTTTACGTAATTTTTAATCCCGATGACTATCTCTTCTGACTGCGTGCCACTCCAAGGCCAATACGAAAGATGCCACATCGATTACCCGTCATCCGAGTCCGGGTGCAGCCTCCGTACGAGACGCGCTTCCTAAGAACATGAATCACGGCCAAACAAAGCCATTCAAAACGCAATTACTTGTCGTGAACCATTCCTTTGTCCGCGACCTTTCTCCGAATCGCGCCGGCAAGATCGACTCGCAATTCACGATGACTCTACACACGGAACACTACATCGCGGAGGCTTACGTTTGAAGGGGAAAGAAAAAAGTTAATTCAATGCCGTAAATATGACATTTTTGAAAGGTGCGAGCAAATAAGTGCTGACTTAGAAAAACTAGGATTTTCAGCTAAAACGTTTTGTGATGAACATTTATTTTTGTATTGAACAAAATGCTTATTTGTAAGTTTACTTTTAGTCATTATTTGGCCCCGAAAAAGTATTTTTTTTAAATAGCTTCCAAAATATGACTATAGAACATGTGTCCCAACATGATCTAAATAGCGGAATTGTGTCCCTACATGCCTCAAAACAAACAGCACAAACGTGTTCGAAAACAGCAACAATTTATGGTATAATCGTTGGACAGGACATCCAATTTTGGGAATAAGTGTTATTAAAAAGTTTCTAGATAACGTAATTGCTCGATTTAGTTGAACGAGCAATTTTACTTCTAGTGGAACAACGGGTCACGTGTAATCAGCGGCCTGTTAGTATGTTTACTTTTGTCTCGCGTAACAAAAGTTTGCACTTATGTTATTGTTGTTGATGTTTTTTGTTCTTTTTTTACGAAAAAAAAAATTTTAAGTGTTTTTAATCAATTGAAATAAAGATTCGAAGAGAGAATAAATACGGTGTTTCGTTCGTTTTGTTATTTCTAAAAGAGAAAATCGCTAGATATTACTGAAATCTTTCTGGTTGTGCGAAGCTGGGAATGAGACAGGTGCACAGATCATCCTAGATGGTGAACTGATGCATTTTTTTTCACTATATAACCTGCATAATTTGTTCAGTGGAATTGTCCAGTTGTTTGGTCGCATGCTTCAAATATTTCAGTGTCAGTGTGACATTTTAACAATTGCTTGTTTGAAAAGACCCCTCCTGCCCCTGTTCTGGAAACTCGCAGATGGGAAGTCGCCACTCTCTAGCATTTTAGCAATCCGCACATTAAAAGGAAGTTACTTTCCGGGACACGACGAGCGCCGAATTGCGAACCAAAGTCACTCGAGCCGAACTGTCCCGGCTGGACGAGTCGAGGCGCTACTCCCGGGAGCTCTTATCTCCGTGGCGCTTGCGTCGCTCCTACGGCTTGGCGCTTCCGAAAATTGCTTGATGATCATTTCGTAGAATTGAAATGGTGTCTCTTTCGTATTATTCTTTATTATATAAAGCAGTTGTTCATTTGTATTTACTTATGCGGTTATCATCTCATAAAATATTTTAAAACGCATTTAACACTTTGACGTGATATGTATTTAACTCTTTCAAGCACGAGGCCATTGATTTTTTTGGACTAGTTGCACAGCTCGGATCTCATATCAAAAGCTTATAAGAAAATGTCTTGTAGGCTTTGTAAAACATGATTGTCATGTGTTCTGCAGGCATTTATCAGGCATACACCTTCCAGCACTTGTGGGAAGTATTTTCTGCTCTTGAGCGGTGGTTCATAAATTATCTTGTTATTAAATAATACACACACGTACAGAAGAAATGAGGGTTCAAATTTTGTACCTCCGAGTGTCCGGTGCATAACGCACAGTGCTACATATTTTGTAGCACCGTGCTGTAAAGAGTTAAGCATTTTCTGCAGCTATGAAAATTTATGACATTCAACAATTCACTTGACAATTCATGACAAATTTCAACCTAGTCTTGAAAAGTAGCAATTGCACTTCTTGTTTCCTGGCCTTGTTAGTTACGCTCTTGGCCGCATGTCGACAGGGATGCGGAGGCGCTAGCGGCGGCAGCTGCGGCGGCGTCAACCCCAACAACCCCTTCTTGGGAGGCCACGGCGGAAGCTCTGGGGCTCCTGGATCACCTGGATCACCCGGTTCACCCGGCTGCGGTGGAGGTCTCGGCTCTGGCGGCTGCTCTCCCGGAGGAGTCAACCCCAACAACCCGTTTCTGGGTGGCCATGGAGGATCTCCTGGCTCTCCGGGTTCTCCTGGCGCTCCCGGTTCCCCCGGCTCCGGCTGTGCGGGCGGTAGCGGCGGTGGCTGCGGCGGCTCTCCCGGTTCCTACCCCAACAACCCGTTCCTCGGAGGCGGCTCCAAACCCTCCGGGCCCGGCTCCCAGTTCGTGAGCTGCACGCAGGCCGGGCACGTGTGCGTGCCGAAGGAGCACTGCCGCAACGGCGTCGTGGTGCAGGACGGCAGGCACCTCTTCGATTTGCGAAGCGGGGTGAGTGCAATTTCTTTGCGTTTATCACAACGCATTGAAAAACGTATATTTTAAATATTATTTAAAATATTATATCTCTTGTCAATTTTTTGTCATTCGGGGTTTCTGTCAAGTCATTTTAAAATTATACTGATATCCACAACTTTTGTTAACTGTAAATGCCGTACATTTCAATGAGAAACACCGTGATTCTTCAGAAATAATTAGATATTTCTGCGGTAGTTATAATATCGAGACTGTTTTTATTAAATAAATTAAAGAAAGTGAAAATATTAATCAGATATGTTTCGTTTGAAATTAGTTAATTTATATTTAAGTCAGAGTTAACTTCGATATTGAATACATAATGATTCCTTTACCGAGGAGAAGTGTGTACATAAATGTGCTATGTGTGCCAGCAGCAGTGCAACAGCGCCACCCAGGCGTGCTGCTTCCGGCCCGCCTCGCAGCCCAGCCCGCCCGGCTGCACCGGCCCCCCGGGCAACTTCGTGTGCGGCGGCATCGGCGCCGACGGCCAGCCGGCCGGCTCGCAGCCCGGCCTCGTGCACATCGCGCCCGGCCCGCCCGGCCGACCCGGCCAGCCCGGGCAACCCGGCCACCCAGGCCAACCCGGACAGCCCGGGCAACCCGGTTACCCAGGTCAGCCGGGACAACCCGGACAGCCCGGTCACCCAGGACAACCCGGACAGCCCGGTCAGCCAGGACAACCCGGACACCCAGGTGAGCCCGGACAGCCCGGCCTCATCCACATCCGTCCGGGCTCCCCGGGCAGCCCCGGCTCCGCCACCTACAACCCCGGCACCCCCGGCCAACCAGGCCTGGTCCACATCGCCCCCGGCAGCCCCGGCACGCCCGGCTCGGCCACCTACACTCCCGGACAGCCCGCTCAACCCGGCTCGGCCACCTACACCCCGGGCAGACCCGCCCAGCCCGGCTCCGTCTCGTACACCCCGGGCAGACCCGCCCAGCCCGGCTCCGTCTCGTACACCCCGGGCAGACCCGCCCAGCCCGGCTCCGTCTCGTACACTCCCGGTAGCCCCGCTCAGCCCGGCTCCGTCCACTACCAGCCCGGCCAGCCGTCCTCCCCCGGCACGGTGCAGATCTCCCCTCCCAGACCGCTGCAGCCCGGCACCTCGGGCGTCCCCATCGGGGGCTCCATCTACGACGCCACGCCGCGGCCCCCGCACTCCGGCACCACGCAGCAACCGTACACCGGCCCGCTCAACACCACGCCCTACCCCGGCTGCGCCGCCGCGCTCAAGTGCGTGCCGCAGAGCCTGTGCACGGCGGAGGGCGTGATGAGCGACCGGCCGGTGTCGCTCACCCGCGAGCAGGAGGAGGGCCGCGTGCCGCTCACGGTGAGTTTCACTACTTTCTCGCCACGGGGTGGAGAAAAAGCTTTGTAATGCTGCGCAAAAAAACGCGAATTGTGGGCAGAAAAACTCTTATTACAGGGTCCTGGTAACGAAAAAAGGATAAATCCAGTTGCTAAATTAAAAAACAAAATCCTCTTTCTCGTGGTGTAGCCAGAATCCATGTCTCATACGTCCTTGACACCGAAAAACCGAAGAACGGCAAAATGTCTGTCTGTCCGTCCGTCCGTGAACAACGCTAGCGGCTAAACCATTCAGCCGATTTTCTCCAAAATTGATGTTTCCTATTCGATCTGCTGATGTCGCTGCCCCTTGAATTTGAAACCTATTTTTTATTTTTTTATTTTGGAAGTACTTTACATCAAGCCCCTGGGACAATTCCAATTTTTTAATAAAAATAGCGCCACCGATTTTGATTAAATTTTGTTGTTTGATAGTGTGAATGACGTTGAAGAGAGTGGCGCAGATCTCAACCTGGTCATCCCGGAACTCGTTGAAAATCCTAATTTTTCGAAAATTGCAAAGTTCAAAATAGTTTTCGGAGTCTTCCTACAACTAAAATATTAAAAATAGAGATTTTTCCCTTCATAAAATCTTTCCTTTAAAGTTAGATTTTGAAATAAGGTAATGTACAATTTTTCGAAAATTTGAGTACTTTTCGCGTAATTTTGCGTGAAAATTAGGGGGAGAAAGCACGTGCTGTTTTAGCAATAGTTTTTTATTCAACGAATATTTATTTTCGATTTCAAAGGTGAAATAATTAGTAAATACTACAGTTATTAACAACAATATAAAACTGAAAAAAAGTAAGCAAGTCACCCTTTGGTATTTTCTTTGGTAGTTGCATGTTTAAGCTGACGAATCAAGCTGAAATTACTCAAAGAAAATAAATGAAATGTAGATTTTTTCACGTAGTTCACGTGTTTGAAAGGATTTATATTCTTCGCAATAAGAGAAACGTATTTCGGTTCCACTCCAGACGGTGGGCACTACAGAAAATTCAAAACGTTTAGCCTTCACACACTTACACAACAGCTTTTCTGATTTAACCCTACCCAAATCGCATCGAAACACCTACACAGATAAAAATAAAATAATCATTTACTACAGCATTTTTATTTTCAAGAGGCAATCAGTGTTCTCTATTCTGGTGGAAAAAGATTGCAGCGAACGGAGATTGACTAATAAACGAACAGGTCGTAGACGAAGAAAATCGAAAGTTGGGGGGCATGACATAAAGTTCAAGGGCTTCACGATAACAGCTTCATCAGTTCCCTAGAAAATACTCGTTTTCAGGACAAGCATAGTATTTTTGAGAAGGCTTATTAAGCTTAGAATGACGCATTGAAGTTCCTACGCATAGTCATTAAAGGGCCCTTACTCCGAACATATACCCACGCTCGGGACATTTTAACAGGTAAATACATGAGAGCGTTTCGCCATGACCTAGGGGGGTAATATTTGAATTTGTCATTTACTTTACTCGGATCGTCCATGCGCTTAACCCGCGCCAGACATGAAACATGTGAAAGTAGATTCGTTAAGAACGAGACGATGTAAATTCAGGTGAATAAAACGGACATGAACCCCGGTTGATACGTTATGTCTAAGACGTTTTCCATCAGTGTTCACGGTTCCGCTTTCTCAGGACTGCGCTGACCCGGAGACGGGCCGCCTGGGCAAGTGCTGCCGCGACCCCAACTACAAGGACCCCTGGCCCGGCGGCATGATGATGGGCCCGGGGCACCCCGGCGCGCACCCGGGTGCCCACTCGCACCAGCCCGACGAGTGCGGCCCCGCCGCCGCCTGCCTGCACGCCTACCAATGCGCCGACGCCAACAAGGTGGCGCCGGCCAAGGGCTGCCGCGTGCCTCTGGACGGCGCGTCGGGCGTGTGCTGCTCCTTGGACGGGGCGGCGGCCGGCAGCGCCCCGCAGCCCACCGCCAAGCCCGGCTCGCACTACTACTCCCCCGGCAAGGGCGTGCAGCCCGGCGGCATCTCGCACACCCCCGGCAGCCCCGCTCGGCCCGGCAGCGTCTCCTACACCCCAGGCAGCCCCGCTCAGCCCGGCAGCGTCTCTTACACCCCAGGCAGCCCCGCTCAGCCCGGCAGCGTCTCTTACACTCCTGGCCGCCCCGCTCAGCCCGGCAGCGCGACCTACACTCCTGGCCGCCCCGCTCAACCCGGTGGCGTGTCCTACACTCCAGGCAGCCCCGCTCAGCCCGGCAGCGTCTCTTACACTCCAGGCAGCCCCGCTCAACCCGGTGGCGTGTCCTACACTCCAGGCAGCCCCGCTCAGCCCGGCAGCGTCTCTTACACTCCAGGCAGCCCCGCTCAGCCCGGCAGCGCGTCCTACACTCCAGGCAGCCCCGCTCGGCCCGGGAGCGCGTCCTACACACCAGGCAGCCCCGCTCAGCCCGGTAGCGTCTCCTACACTCCAGGCAGCCCTGCTCAACCTGGATCTGTGAACTACCAACCTGGTAAACCCGCTCAGCCTGGTACCCCAGGTCTCCCCGGTGCTCCTGGCCAACCTGGAACTCCAGGACATCCTGGTACCCCTGGCCAACCTGGAACTCCAGGACATCCTGGAACTCCAGGACATCCTGGAACTCCAGGACATCCTGGTGCTCCTGGCCAACCTGGAACTTCAGGACATCCTGGTGCTCCTGGCCAACCTGGAACTCCAGGACACCCCGGTGGGCCTGGCCAACCAGGAATCCCCGGACAACCTGGAACTGGACACCCCGGTACTCCTGGACAGCCTGGTCATCCCGGAACTCCCGGTACCCCTGGGTCAGTCAGCTACACTCCCGGATCACCTGGATCACCCGGATCCGTGAGCTACACTCCTGGATCCCCTGGAACTCCTGGTTCGGCGTCTTACACTCCCGGACGTCCCGCTCAGCCTGGCTCCGTTTCGCACACCCCCGGCTCGCCAGGATCCCCTGGCTCCGTGTCCTACCAGCCAGGAAGGCCCGGATCTCCCGGCTCCTACCAGCCAGGCGGCCTGCCCCAGCCGTCCACCGCCAAGCCCATCTACTACGAGCCCATCGGCTCAAACAACCCGAGCGGACCCAACTGCGGCATCGGAGGTCCCATTCTGGTAAGTGCATCTGGAGGACTTCACTTTGAATTTTAAATCTAGAAATTCGGGAATAAATTACTGCAAAATAAACGCTCAAATGCATACAGCCCGGATTTTGAGGTGGTCATTTCGCGAAACATATTTTTATTGATTTTTTATTAATTTAAGATTAATTAATTAAAATTAATTAATTTTTATTTTTTATTAATTTAAGATTTATGAAATACATTGATGATTTTTTACTTATGTTTATTTTGACTGTAAATATAAAATAATTGCCAACTTCTTATCGTCACGAACTAATTGAAACAAACAGAAAATATTTCTTTCATTTCGAGAAGGTGTCATTAATTCCCCCAGACCATATCTGTGTGTGTCTGTCACTGACCGAGTCGCAATGTCGAGGTTAATTCGACGGGACCGTGACTTCTGCCCGTGTGCCCGCAGAAGCCTGGCCAGCGGGACACGGAGGCCGGCCTCAACGAGCTGCCGTGGCAAGTGCTGGTGCTCTCCGCCAGCAACAGCAGCGCCCTCTGCAGCGGCGTGCTGGTCGCCCCCAACGCCGTGGCCACCTCCGCCCACTGCCTTGACGGGTAAGCCTCTCCGCTGCCGCTTCTGACTTCCTCGCTCGGGGAGGATAGAAAGCTGCGTAACGCTCGCGAAAGAACGCTGAATTTTCGGCAGACAGACTCTTATTACGGGGCCCAGGTAACGAAAAGGTGGATAAAACCAGTTGCTCGATTTGCGTAAAAAAGAACTCTAACACAGGGTGTAGCCAGAATCCATGTTTTGTGGGTCCTTGATACTGAAAAGTCGAATGACAGCAAAATGTCTGTCCGTGAACAAAGCTAGCGGCTAAACAGTTCAGCCGATATTCTCCAAAATTAATATCTCCCAATAGCAGCCCCTTGAATTTCAAAACCAATATTTTAATTTGAAAGGGTACTTAACCCGAAGCTCCTCGAACATTTTTCAATTTGTTTTTTAAATGGCTCCATCGTTGTTTTGTTTATGATTGTGTGAAAGACGTTGAAGAGAATGGTGCACGTTCCGTGTTTGTTGAAAATCCTGATTCTTCGAAAATTGCAAACGTGCAAAATTTTTTCGAAGTCTCCCACAACTAAAATATTGAAGACAGAGATTTTCCCTGAATGAAATCTGTTTCTTAAAGGTAGATTTTGAAATAAGATCATGTATAATATTTCGAAAATTTGAAAACTTTTTGCGTAATAATACGAGCGAGAAAGTACCTGGTTTTTGCACTAGTTCTCATGTATCTCCTTTATTTATGATACTAGCTTGGATTGCGCAGGTCGGTAACGTGGAAGCGTCTTGACTGTTTCGGTTCAAGAGCTGCAGATTCAAGCTAGGGGCTTGGGGCTTGGATAATTGTGTAACGGTAATTACGGATAAATTACGTAACGGTAAAGAGGGGGATTGGGTTTGACGCAGTGTCACGCTACTTACATTAGTGGTAGGAGGGCGTTAGTTAAGTGTTACGCTATTTATATTTTTGAAAATTTTGTTGAAATAATTCCTATTTTCCGACTTAAACTAAACATTAAAATATTAACATATTTTTAATATAAATAAATTAATGCGATTCTAGAGAATATTCTAGAATCTAATTACTAAATTGGCACAGTAGATTCACCCATACCTCATGCACGACAGCGTGCCCGACTTTTTGCCCGAAATATTCTCGTTTATGTGACCTTCCTTCACTCAAAGGGTTGTCCCCCATCTTCTTGTAAAATACAATTGCAAGCTTCCACGGCAAGTTATGTGGAAGTTCTCGACTGTCCGGGTGAAGCTGCGTCTAGAGCAGTATGCCGACGTTTCGACCAACATATCGTGGTCTTCTTCAGGTCTGACGTGCCAGCATTTTTGAAGCTAGAGGTCTAATTTGTTCTGAACTATTTGACACTGGTTCAGTGCCTTGTGTCCCTACGCTCGTGCTCGGCTCGCGCTGCGTGCGTCACATTTCTTTCGTCGCGCAGCTTTCTCTGTCGGTCCGCTAGACGTCGCATGATCGCAACCGTATACAGCACTGCTATACAGTCGCGATCATGCGACATCTAGCGGGCCGACGGAGACAGACGCGACAGACAGGGACGTAACGGCCCCGTGAAGTCGGGCCTTGAGGGGCAGGGGTAGAGAGCCCTCTTGCCCGCGCTGTCTGAGCTGCGTTGTGGCTGCGCAGGGCTCGGTCGTCGCAGCTGCTGGTGGTGGTGGGCGCGTGGCTGCTGGGCGAGGTGCCCGCTGGCGCGCACGAGGCGCGCGTGGCGGCCGTGGCGCGCCACCCGGGCTTCGACGCCGGCTCGCTGGCGCAGGACCTGGCGCTGCTGCTGCTGGAGCGCGCGCTGGCGCCCGCCACGCCCATCTGCCTGCCGCCCTCGCCCGCCGCCTTCGACGCCGCGCAGCAGCGCGCCTGCGTCGCCTCCGGATGGGGCAAGACGCCGCTGCAAGGTGAGCCGAAGGGCGTTCGGAGCGCAAGCGAGCCCCAGTGGGGTCTCTAGACCCGTTGGTGGTGCTGCACTCGGGGAGGGAGCGATTCTCCTCCCGCGCTGGGTGGTGAGATCCGGCGCCGCCCTACGTTGGCTGGTAGTGATTTCCCTCCAGATATCTCCCCCAGCGAGGACACTGCAGTGCCTCTGACCGGCAAGTTGTAGGTTCGAGTCACGATGTGGCAGGAGTTTAAACACTGGCTAGATAGCTTCTAGGTCGAGTTCAGCTGCTGACTACAGAATTCTAGCGGCCGGCTGCTCTGATCAGTAGTTTTCTATGAGTTTGCCTGTCAACACCAAACGAATGCCGGAACAGTGCCCTAACAAACGGGCGACTGACCGCGCGCGATGTTTCCTTCTTCCTTGTCTTCTCCTCATCCCTTACACACAATACACTACCACACATGCCGGGAGCTTACAGTTCGTTTCAGCTGAGACGGTGCCCCGCTGTCGGAAGAGACCTTATTGGGAAAACCCGCAAGCCGGTGAGGTCTTCGCCGAACCTCGTCATTCATTGGGGGAAGATCTCCGTCACCTCCCACAGTAAAAACATGCATTACACTTACGGAACTAATGGTCTTAGCAGTTGACACGCCCGGAATCATTTATGAATCAACCGAGCCGGTAAAATATTCAAGCTCCCAACTTTTGTGTCTAAGGGGAGAGATGACTAGCATGAGGAAGGAAAGATAGTGCGTGGCCCATGACTCGTTTGTTAGGGTTCTGCCCCGGTATTCGCCCATTATTGGCCGGAAAAGTAAAGTAAATACCAAACATGCAGCCGGCCGTTAGTATGCCCCCCTCAAACAGCAACTGAATTCGATCAAGCTGCTTTTTGAAAATACAAGTTTTCGCACAATCTTGTGGGGAGACTCAAGATTTTCTCAAAAAACGGCATCACTTTCTCCTTGCAGAGCAAAGTACGCTTTTAAAAATGACGCAGGTCCGATTTTTTTTTCATTTTCACATGTTTTGAAAATTGCAGGAGCCAAGGCCTGAAATAGCTTTTATAAAATGTTAACTACAATTTACTGTTTCTAATGTTGATTGTGTAGTAACAAAATTGATTTGAACTAGTGCTTAAGCAACACATCTCTCAATTTAAATTTCCTGATGAATAAGCCTACCATAAATTTATGTTCATTATTTTCAGGCAATATTCGAGGCAGCCCATTAAACAAAGTACCTGTGACTTTTGTTCCACAACCTCAGTGTGAACAAACCCTCCGTCAAACCCATCTGGGAAAATACTTCATTCTTAATAAGAGCTTCCAGTGTGCTGTACCCAAATCACCAGCACATGACCTCTGTTTGGTAAGCAACAAAACCATTTCCACTTGAAATATATTAAACTTTTTTTTTCAATGTTAAAAAATCTCCTAGAGGCTAGATTGAATGATATATCAACAATGACTTAAACAAAAAACAAGAAAGTATGACCTATTGCAACATGCTAGCTGCAGTGACTTGCTCTCTTCTAACATTCATCACCTCTTTTAGCAGAAGGGAGAATGCTAACATCCGTCTTCAATTTAGCATTATTTGCCTATTAAGAAAATTAAATTTCAAAAAATGTTATTCTCTTTAGTTAATCCCACAAGTGCTGCCATTATGGATATTAAATAACGTTACATTACTTTCTGCAGGTGGATGCTGGTGGTCCAATTGGCTGTGATCGTGGTGATGGTAGGTATTTCCTTGCTGGTTTATACAGCTGGGATGTTGGATGTTCTGTGAAAACAAACCCTGCTGTTCTGGCTGGCATTGACATCACTTGGATACAAAGTGTGCTTGTCAAACCAGTAAATCAAGTAGCACAGGAAGAAGAACAGGAAGCGAGACACAAAGAGACCGTTGGTCAAAGTCCAGATTTTGACACAGACAGTAAACCCGGTTTCTCTCAGGGCTATGGTAAAAAATAAACAAAATTTCTGTTTTTAAGATGACTGTCAATCATAACAAAAGAATATGTATTATATTCAATGTTTCCTCAAATAAGTTTGTTTTAAAAATGTTCTCAGTATTGATGTATGAATGAGGCCAACAACAAATGAAATGAACCTCAAATCATTTCCATTTTATAGTGCTTGAATTTCGCTCATGTAAATGTATTAGCTACATGTGCACTCTTCATTGTTGTATTGAATTTGTAGCTTTTGCTGGTAGAATATGAGCAACTTTGCTGTGATACTTAGCTCTGCGTCTTACAATGTGTTCCTTTCCTGTGTTTTAAATGGAAAGTTTACATGCATCTTGACTGAGCAGTAATTTATTTATTTTCAGACATGAAATATACTATCTACAATAAGCATTATAGTGAATACTATTTTTTTTATAAAGATGCTGTGTGCTTGCTGTCTGTTCCAATTGTAGTTCAGAAATAGACAATAAAAATTTTATTTCACATATTAACTGGTTATTGAAGATATGAGTTTATAAGATTTTGTAAATGTAAGAAATTATCCAGATGCATATCCTTTACTAACAACTGTACTGAAGACTTGTTCTTTCCAACCATTGGCTAGCATTTATCTTGCATCCCAAACTTTCTGGCATTCCCTCGGTACAAATTTTTACAAATCAGAATGTGACTTCCTTTATTAATTGAAAGAAACATTCAATGATTTAAACAATATGTATATGTGATTTAATCATGTAATGAAATGTTTTTAAACAGAATGGCCACTCTTCATGCAACAAATTTCCCTTACAAGATGTGCTTGGCTCTCCAAGTACATTTTCTCCCTTACAAGATCCACACTATTTATAGAAAACATTCAATAAAAGCAAGGTTTCAGTACCTCTTATTAATTTGATAGCTGTTTTTGCCATGTATTAGAAAAAAAATTAAGAATTCTATTAAAACAAATATAAAACGTTTAAAAAAGTAACATATTTTTAACAACCGATGATTTTTAAGGAATAATATCTAATTTTAAAATTATCACAAACATTTCCCTTATTTCTCAAACTTTTTCTATGAATTTGCAGATTACTCTGATTCTTCTATGTCAATGAAATTCCCTGGCTTTTCCCAATTTTCTAAAATGTGGCCACCTTATTGAAGTTTATACAGTAAAACCTAAGGCAGAATCTGGATAAGATGGAAGCTTGCCTTCTCCGAAAAAAAATTGCAGAATGGAGTATTTGTCAATGCAAAGTACACTGGATAAACCAGAATCCTGCCCAACACAGAAACAGGAAGGAATTTTGAGTATGGGGGTATTGCAAATTCTGGATAAGACTGAAAACAAATATTGTTTTAAATTTAAACATTGACTTGCAAGCGTTGTGTCATTGTACCAAGAGGCACTCCGATCTGTGCTCGTCTATTTACTAACTCAACTATCCCCGTCCAAACATCATGTTTCCACATTACTCATGCGAAAGCCAGTGTTTATTTGTAATAGCACTGACCTTCACAAGCCCATGTGAAGGAAGGAGAGATGCAAAGTGTGATCCTAACACAGTTCTTCTATTGCGTGCTTCGGGTCAGTGGTTCTAAACATTTACTGTTGCCCAGTTCGATAAGTTGCAGGAATTGTGATAATCAAATGTTTATAATGTCAGGTGGCAAATTGAAAACGTTTACTCTTGGTGAGAAAATTATGCTAATTGAAGAACATGAATAAAGCTAGGTCAAGGTTTTGATAAAGAAATTTAAAGTTGGGAAAACTCAAATGTAGGACACCTTAAAAACCAAGACAAAATCAAGAAAGAGTGATTAAAAGAATTTTTTTAAAAAATGGTTGCCACAATATTCTCGAGGACCTAGGCAAATATTCAAAGCCAAATCATTTATCTGTTCGTACCAATATTCAAGAAAATAATATTTCTTTTACTTTATGAAGTTCTTAGTTTCATTAGACTTTGTGTTGTTTCTGTATATCTTTTTCTTTGTCTCTCCCAGGACGTCTTTGTTTCTTTGAAATGTAATTTTATGGTGAGATAAACTACTCATACAACCCCTTCCCTCTTTGCTCGATTGTTTTCTGAATTAGTAGCTTTTATTGCAAACCTGAATAAGTCAGAAACTTGTACAAGATGGAAGAAAATGTTGAACCCAAACAAGTTTGACTTAGACAGGGCTTACTGTATCAACTTTCAATTACGGTGATAACATCATTCTTGAATATTTCCATTCTCATTAGATTGCTATTTGTTTTAGCATTTTAAGTCTCAAAATTAAATACAATCCCTTCTAAATATATTATTTAATAAATTGTTCATCAAAAATAATAATAACTGAAAACAACTTTGGGGGAAGAAACATTATCTGGATGTGTTTTCTGGACTTCTCTCTCTACTACTGTACATCATTCAGTTATGAACAGTGGTACCAATCACTGTGGCTGACATTTGAAAAGTAAATATTTCCATTCATGTGAAATAGAAAACTATTCTATTTTGGCAAATAAACAACATATTTGATTTTATAGAATTGTTAACAAAGTAACAACCCTTCCCTCCTCTGCTGACCACCGTTATCAGCAACTAGCGAAAACACTCCACAAGTCATGTGCAGATACGAAACAATATTTATGTTGAGAAGCAAAGCGCTGGGTCATCTCATCATTTATTCAAAGAATCAAGGGCCAATAGATGAAAACCTGATTGGGATGGGGTCATTGGCCTAGCAGCTTAAGTTCAATACTTATTTTAGGGATGTTCAGTATTCTATAATTGGACAGCTTTTATATACACTTTTATTTAAAATAATATATTTTTTAATATAATTTATTTAATGGCTTTGCGTGTCACCTGGTATGGCTTGGCGCAATGTTTGCATGTTGCCTAATTTTACTGTTAAATATTCCATTAAAATGCTTCCCTCCTAACAACTTCTCAATTAAAAATGGCAGTTGGTTCTTTTCAATTAAATTATATTAATATTTATATAAAAGGGACAAAGTGAAGTTTGGCAATAGATAACTGGATATTGTATGTATATATGTACTTTGCGTGACAGCCCGGAATGGACTCAGACATACTGGCGACATCCCTATTTCACGGCTGTGGGTTAAGGGGGTATGTGTGGTTAGCACATAGACATCCCCATGCCGTATTCCGGTTTTCTCAACCTGAGAAGTGAATTTTCTCATCATCACACAGCAACATATACTGGAGCATTGCAAGAAAAACACACATTATATTCTTGCCAGACCGGGAATTGAACCCGTAGCCGCGTAGAGGAAAGCGCAAGCGCACTGACCAAGAGCTAGCCACGACAGGCAACTGGATATTAGATAAAAAATCTAAAATAGTGACATAATAATAATAAACTACTTAATATAACATTCGAAACAAAGCATATGATGAATGAATGGAATAATATTATTCTACTGTGAATTCTGCAACCATTTCAAAACCTTTTACGTCCCCTTGAAATGCAGTAAGCCTAAATTACGCTTTTCTACAAAAAAATGTTCTGGCACTGTTTGGTATGAAGCAACAACAAATTTGATGTCATTAAGCTTTTCCTTGCTTGTTTTCAGATCATAAGGAAATCAAATTAGCTGAATGAAATTTGTTTGATTCTCTTCCTGGAAATCAGTTCTTAATATTCAGTTGAATGAAATTTGCTGGGGAATACCTAGTTTTCATCTGAAGAACAAATGGTTTGCTTCTTTCAAGTTTAATTAGAAGAATTGCAAGCCAGTTGATTTCATTTCCCTTAGTGTCGATCTTCCTACTGGTGATCATTTTTTCAATTTCCATGGTTCCTTTGAAGTCATTCTTCAGCATTTGTAATACAACTATTTTCCTCTTTTTGCAACTTCCTTCCCTCATCTTCATTGAAATTACTTTTTGAGAGCAGATTCTACATTACCAAAATAAGGTACAGTGTTCTGAAACAAGGTACTTCAGTGTCAAAAAACTCACCATGTCTAGAAAGTCAAACAACACATTAATAATAAGTACCATTTTTATTTTTCAGTTCTGACCCCCACTGAAGTCAGACTATAAAATTAAGATTTATGTTATGACATTGCCTTTCACATGCCGCAAAACTTGTAAACATTGGTGCAAGAATAAGTTGTGTAGCGATAAACATATCCCATGTATCTGTAATATGTTTAAACTTGATCATAATAAAAACATTAGCAGACATATTGAATTAACTATATGATGGAAGTTTCGTAGGACAAACTTTGGAAGCATAAAACATTAAGTCAAGCTATCAAATAAAACATATTTGATTTATTTTCATTATAAAATAATGAACATTTGTTTTTAATCAATTAAAAAATACACAGAGAAAATACATCATATTCCAGGAACCCAATAGGAATAGTTGCATATTTTTGATGCTTTACTTTATTTTCTTAGTTTAACAAATAAATTGTAAATTAAAATTTCCAAGTAATTCTGTTAAAATATTGTTACGTTGGGTGAAAAATACTTGAAAAATTCAAATGCCAATTCAACCAGTTTTCACAGGTATTAGAACTCATCTTTTTAAAACTAATATAAAAAAGAGAGATTTATTTGAAACTTTTTATGCATAAATGAAAAAAATTACGCAATGTTTGCATGTTGCCTAAAATTACTTTGCATAATGTTTGAGCACATTGCACAGTAAAGATCTTAGCTATGTGTATGAAATACGAGGGGATCAAGTAATGTGGACGATTATGGGGCTGTTGTCATGTTTTGATTGCTTCTGGCGTAGATAATAACAAGTGATCTAAGATTCTACTCTTTTGAAAAGTGTGAACTATCTTTCTTGAAAATGTTAAATATTGAGATTATATGCATGTTATTTTCTAACACAACAGTATTGTCAAAATATTGGAGTTTTTATTTTGCACCTACATTTTCTTGATTTCCATATACGTGTTTTTCTCTATTATATATGTTTTCCCCCTTCAGTCCCTTGAAAAATGAATAAATGAGAGTTTTATTGCTTATGATTTTAAACTTAATGGGGTGAAGGAAGGCAGGATGCTTCTGGATTAACACAAGAATTATCTTTAAAGAAAATAAAAATTACAGAATGAAAAAGAGTGAACTTGCATGATAAATCACACAAAAGCACATGTTTTGTTGTAGATTGAAAGAACTGAAAATAGGGGTGTAACAGATAAATAGAATGAAATATTTCAAAGACTTATTACCAAAATCAATTGCTTACCACGTGATCAAAAAATTTGAGCTCTTACATTTTAAAAAATGGGATCAACAATACACAGGGTGGCCACTCACTTCTTCAAACAAATTTCCCTGACTTTTTCTGGTTTTCTAGTGCATTTTTCTTATCTTGATATAATTTGTAATTTCACACTACTTAAAGAAAATATTAAAACTACCCTGTTAGTCATTGGTCAGTTTTCTTATTTTACTGTGACAAAGTACAAATTGAAAATATTTCCTTAACAAAAATTGAGCAAAAACTAACACTGTACTAAAGTTTTTAAGAAATAATATCTGATTTTATAACCCTTCCGAACTTTTCTCTGTCTTTTAATAATTCCTCAACAAATTCCCTAATTTTCCCCGACTTTTCCAGAGTTTACTCTGGAAAAGTCAGGGATAAAATTTCCTGATTTTTTCCAGTTTTCCATGCTTTTCAGAAAGTGTCAACCCTGATGAAATGTAGGACTCCATATACGTGTCACAAAAAATTTAAAAATACCTGCAAATGATTGGATTGTATTAACAGAAAAGTTTTATCCTGCAGTATACTGAATCGTCTATACAGACACTAATAGCTAATGACACTATTTCAACCATACTCACACCATTGTAGGATTACGAATACATTTTGTTAATTGGTTAATTTATAATTTATTAGAACATGAACACAATTGACTTAATGAGACCCTCTGTGACAGATCCTTGTTTATTTTCATTGCAAAATGTGAAGACTGTTGATTTAACTTGAGTTAATGGAGAGCATAAACCAGCAGGATACCAACCTTTTGACTTAATTGTAACAGTTAAAAAATAATCAATATTTGATTTACATTTTTTTGGACCATCAAAAAAAATTTTAGTTGACGAGTCATATTTAACTCTAACTGACTTTGTGACATTCGCGACTTGAATGTTCTGACTACGTTCCTTATATAGAAGGTTTACTTCAAATTCTTCATTGTGAGTGCCACTGTGAATCATTGGAAGGGAGTTCATATCTAGCAATTCCACATCATAGGAAAAGAGTTGAGTACGAACCTACGAGGTTTATTTAAAATCAAAATTAATATTTAGAAACTCATAACTACACAGATAAAACACAGAAGTAAGATAAAACATACCTCAACTCCCAAAATGTTGATTGAATAATTGGTGCGGAAACAAATAGAACATATAAGGCTTCCATCATTTAGCAACAGTGTTTCA
The DNA here is from genome assembly GCA_038098605.1 of Gryllus longicercus. Lineage (NCBI taxonomy): Eukaryota > Metazoa > Arthropoda > Insecta > Orthoptera > Gryllidae > Gryllus > Gryllus longicercus. Next base: position 907,566 of record JAZDUA010000262.1, read on the forward strand.
AAAAGCACCTTCCTTGAGCAAAAACGTTCATAACCATTTGGAATCTCTACACTAGGACGTTTTCGAAGCTCTCTACAAACGGAAAAACCCTCTGGAACTGATGGTGCTGATTTTACTGATGCTAAATTCAACAACAACGCAAAGCATTCTTCACGAGTGAAAAGAGGACATGGAGCAACTTCCTTTGAGAAAACTTCCAGTGAAAAGGTTAGGAACCGAATCTTCAGTAATACAGTTTTCAGAAGAGACCTCTGTTCACTGATATTGTTTGTAAGACCTGTGAACAAAAGTAAAGGATGCTGACTCTATAAAAGGAAACAGTGTCTTGCAGTCTTTTTTTTTCTTCTTTTTTTTTTTATTGGCTCCACACAGACTTTGCTGCGACATAAATTCACATGCACGAACAAAGTCCACATTTAAATATTGAACTTTAATTGTTAAAATTAGGTATTAACTTACTTTTTTTTTTTACAGATTTTGTATGAAGAGAATGAAACAAGTACATTTGAAAGAATTGCAATAATAATTTGAGTTTGTAAAGACTGTCATTAACAATTTTGTTTAATATTTAATGTTTCATATACTATAAACAGTCAAATATTTATCTGTCTATAAAATAAGGAACATTAAAAATAGAAACTTAAAAAAATATCCAATAATACCTTATATTAGAGCAGTTTACATGAATGAAAAAATACTGGCTTTTTTTTGTTTTTGTTTTGTTTTTACACCTAACACATAAATAAATATAACTAAAGATAAGCATTTTTATATTAACTTTCTTCTTTTACATACTTTCATTTAAATTGTCTTTTCACCAACAAGAATTAAATAATATTATTAATTTTAATAATATTACAAATTATCACTGAAACTAAATAATCACTGAAAAGTATCAATCAATAGATAATAGTCAAATGTGGGTTTTTTAATTTTTACTTTCTCGCCTTATGAATTTTCTCACCTGATCCTCTAACTTAATGGTGAAGCCAGAATCCATGTTTTGTAGGTTCTTGATACCGAAAAATCGTTTGAGGGCAAAATGTCCATCTGTAGTCAATGCTAGCGCCTTTTCTGTTCATCTGATCAACAGATTTTCTTCAAAATTGATATTCCCTAATTGATCTGAATGGACTGGATGCTTTGGAAGCTTCTAATGGATATTTTGATTGTTGAAGGGTTTTTTACATGAATCGGGCATTTACTTTTTTATGCCTTTGCCCAAGTTCGGCCCACTAGGCACATCTGTGGCATAGTGGTATGAGTGTCAGCACGTTAACTCTGAGGATTTGAATTCGAGTCTTGGAGCGGAAAAATAATTTGCTGCTTAAAAGCACATTTGCTGGTAAATGTAGGTGTATAATGTTGCAAAGCATTTAGAAGCAATGCGAGAAAGTATATGCTTTGGAAGTACAAGTCCTTTTCTAATATGCAGGCTATTGTGTTAAGTACTAAATGAATGAGAATTCTAATAGTAGAAAATAATACAAACCTCTTCTCATACATTCCTTTTTAGCCCATCTTTCAATTGCTTTGAAAAGAACAACTTCTGATTCCACCTGTAACTCAACAAGATCAAGTATGGCTTCAATTGTAGTAAGTTCAGCATCTTCAAAGGAGGAAGCATTAACAACCTGATTTGTGTGATGTGATATAAGCTGAAAACCATTAAACATACTTTTCAGAATTTTGAGTTCATTACTTCATAGAATAACAAAAGTAAGTAAAAGAAAAGAAAATTAGAAAAGTAATTAATACAATAATACGATATAGAATTTATGACAAGATAATTAATTCAAGAATATAACAAGTTGGGTCTAAAAGTTAATATGGAGAAAACTAAACATAGTATGGTAATTGGGGATAATAGGAAAGATTTGGTTTTAGAAGAAGACATGGGGAAAATAACACCCACAACTGAATACAAGTAGTTAGGAATTAAAATTACAAATGATGAAAAACATTTTACAGAAATTTGGTTGAAAATAAATTCAGGAAAAATGACTATTTCAATTTTAAATAGTGTTTAGTGGGATAAAAGTATCACAAAAGAGACCAAAATTAAAGAAGTAGTTTGGACATTAAATTCACAGTTCAAAGGAAAATTATTGGTAACAAAACTTGGAGAAGATCGGCAAGAATTTCCAGAAGAGACAAAATTTGAAATGAAATTATTAGAAAAACTATAAATGTATCACATTCAATTATATATTATATAAATAAAAAGCAGCTAACCTGGTTTGGACATGTAAAAAGGATGGAAGAATGGAGATTACCTAAATTATTGTTTTATTGGGAAACATTTGGAAAAAGGAAATGTGGAAGACTACCTGTGTCATGGAAACAAGAAATTATAAATGTACTACAAGAGAAAGGAATAAATAAAGAGAAGAATGAAAAAAATTAATTTATTCACCTATTAAAATTGTATATTACATTGTATTAATATTGTTATCGTGTATTTGTTGGGAAACTGGAAAGATGTAAAAATATATAGAGACACAAGCACGCATGCACAAGCACCGCTCGCACACACAAAATAAGCAAAGAATATGAACATTTGTTTTTAACGTACAGTCAGGCATTGCTGCTCCAACTTTTGTTCTTCAAATAACTTGGACATTTCATATATTTGGCACACATTGTCATGACATACATCATTCTGCAAGTAATTGACACAATCCATTTCCATTTCTGGAATCATATACTTTTTAGCTGCATACCATAAATTACTTGCACACTCCACAGAATCTATATTGGAAATACCAGTATAAATATATCTGGAGAAAAAAAAAAACACAATCTTATCAATGAGTAAATTCTACAATTTTTAAGTTCTTAAATGATATAATGGCAAAATGACAATTAAGCAGGACTATGCCAAATAAAGGATTCATAAACTTCATCTCAGAAAATTATGAGAAATTTTGAGCCATCTGAAAAGTTGAAAATATTAAGATCAAAAATTCATTAAATATATTTTAATAAGTTACTCTCTTTAATAAAGAACATTGGATTGAAATCAATTTCACTTCAACCTCACTTCACCAACACTTCAAATTTCACATTGTAAAACCCTTTTATCTCCACTCCATATTAGGACTGTCAGATGCTGTTCTGAATTGGTGGGTTCAGAATGAATTCTGTAGATCTATAGGCTTAAAGATTACAATAAACTACACTTCATTTTATGTCATATTTTTTTATAAATAATGTTACACATGATCTTATTTTTAAGAAAGCAGATTTTGAGCAGAATCTGTATACAGAGATTTGGCAAACTCACTGGTCTATCCTTCATAATTTTCCTTAATAATAATTTTTAATTTTTCATAATAATAATAAAAAAAAAATAAAAAAAAAAACTCACTTGAGAAGAGCATCAAAAGCATCTGGATGAACATCTGGAATTAGAATATCTTCTGGGCTTTCTTTCTCACTTGATAGCATTGCCTCAAACACAGGACTTGATATGGCCAAAAACACTCTGTGTGCTTTGAATTTCTGGAATAATAATAATAATAATAATAATAATAATAATAATAATAATAATAACAACAATAACAACAATAACTAATAATAATAATAATAATTTATTTTCCAAAAGAATTACATTGACAGTGTACAAAATCCATCACTATAAAAACAATAAGAAAGAATACAAATTTTGTTTGACTACATTACATACATTACATTCTGTTTAACCTTTTAGTAAAAATAGATTTAAATTAAAATTTATTTTTTAAATTCATTTTATCTTATTCAGTACACTTCAAACCCTCTCTAAGTACTTTTTGGCCTTGGTGAGAGGGGTGTGTTACATTATATATTTGTTTGTTTGTTTGTTGTTGTTGTTGGGTTTTTTCGGATTGCCGTTGTTGATTACAGTTCACCCATCATCTGTACTGTTTGCCAGTTACTGTATGACGCATGAATTGTTTCTATTGAAATTTAGATTTTTTTGCAAGTAAACTCAACAGGCAAAAAGATATCAAAATCATCAAATTATTATCTAAAATAACAAATAATTGTAATTCAATAGAAAAAGATGTCATTTGGCAACAGGCAAAAATGAGAATTAAGTTATACTTAATTAACATTGTGATAAATTGTATCTAAATTCACAAATCAAGAGCCACATAGAACTTATAAGCCAAATGGCAACTAACATTAACATGAGTTAAATTGTCAAATTATAAATAATTAGGAATTAAATAATAGGAACAAAACAAAAATTAGTCTATACAGTAAACAATTCACAACACTGATTGAGAGTAACAGGGATATTATACATTATTTAAAAATTATCATATTGTGATGACAGCAGTTTACAGTATGAAGATTTAGCTGTACGTAATTAACAACATAAAATCTTGCAATGACAAAACTAATAATAATAATAATAATAATAATAATAATAATAATATTAATAATAATAATTCCGTGGGAGTAGCTGGTCTCCTATCGGACGCGTCCCCAGATGGCGGGTCGGGGAATGCTCTTACCGGCCACGCCGGAGGGTAGGTGGGAAATAAAATACCACCCGTGGACCAAATCCAGACGGTGGCCGCAGCGTAAAAACGCTAGGGGAAGGTGGCCCCGAAATGAAACCCACAATGGAAGGTCCCTCAGGATGAACCGTTACGGTGCAGGGGATCAGAGCCCCTGTACCGGCAGCCGGGGGTGGGCAAGCAGGCCCCCGGCAGTCGTCAACCAGCGACTGCAATTTCAGAGACGTGAACCGCTTGGCGTCTCTGAAATACTGCACTGCGACAAGCGAAAGCCTAGAGCGTGCAGATTTTGACCCCTTTCCGAGGAGGTCGAAACTCCGGAGATCCTCAATGAAGCTTTTCTCCTGAGAAGAACCTACCTGTGTTACATGTAGGCCTACTTATTTTTAAGTTTGTCATTTAATGTTGTGTAAGGAATGCCATATTGTTCAAGAGTTTTTCTGATACTTCATTTAATTTAATTAACGGCTTTTGCAGCATTGAGGATATATTGTGGGTTATAGTTACATTTACATATTGATCCTACAACTACTTCTTATAAGTCTGCATGATTGGATTCACCCTACATAATTACAAGATTATCTTTAATCAAGCATAACAACAAACAGTATTTGAATATAATTATTAAAATCCATATTTTTAAAGATTAAAGAGGTTTGGGTAGAATGTTAACATTCAAAAACTCACCGATCTGAATGCAGTAAGAAGTATATAAAGTATACATTTTTTTAGGTATTTCTTCATTTAAAAACAGCTGAGAAATACTCAAGCTATACTAACAAGGGCAGTAATTATTATCACTTACTAGATCTGGTGCATTGTTGTAGGTAATCTATTCAGAAATCAGAAGACATGGTCAGATTAACCACACTTTACGATATATCCTGTGTCTTGCCTAGGTCAAATCGCAGTTCTGCATTGATGTGGAAGAATACCTCATCAAAATTTGATTTCCTTCTGTCTGGGATTGTTAGAATAGTCACTGTTAACCCTAATATTGTTAATATTTAATTGTTACTATCATATATATTTCATATTGTTATGAAGCATTATCACAAATTGGAAAGATTATAATTATAGTACTGCATTATTAGTGGTAGTGGTAGTAAAATGACAATATTAAATTTATTTTAAAAATGAAACAGTTCAAAGCAATCTTGGATTGATAACTCCTTTTCTATTAAAAACAATTACTATAAGTTACTGTACAATATATTTATTTCTATATGTAACAAGTAATATTGTTATTCAGCTTCAAGGTCAGTGATTACATCTTGATCAGGGTTTTTTGTCCAGTTCTCCGTGGTCCTTTAAGCAAATGTTGCGATGATCCCTTGTTTTGCTTCTAGACAGTAAATGTAAATTCTCTTGCTGCACAAGTTTTTTTAGCTCACTTTTCAGGCATGAGAGGAGTGGAGGATAAGATATTTGTCATCAGTATATTCAAATCAAATCTAAAGATCGTTAGCCAAAGCATTTCTATTATTTTATTATACAGGAGTAAAAATTTAACAAATATTAAAATGCTTCTTTTTACCTTTTATTCATAACAGTGTGTAGCAAAAGTAAATATCAGGTTTCTGGAACTCAAGATGATTATACTTCCCACACATACACATCACAATTGACTCATCATACATGATTGAAATTGTGACTTAATAAATATTAATATGCACCATTTTGTAATTGCAGTAATTGTGAAGACTGTTTTGGTGAAAAAATTAATTTATTGCCATGTTGTATAAGAGTATTAATAATAATAATAATAATAATAATAATAATAATAATAATAATAATAATAATAATAATAATAATAATAATAATAATAATGATAATATTTATTGAGTCACATATACAATTACAATCATGTATGATGAGTCAATATGATGTCTTGGGTGGAAAGAGAGAAGTTACATTTCTGTTCAGAAAGCTTGGCTGCGAAATTATACTACAATACCTGTTACAGATAGATTAGGATATTATACAATAGATAATTATTTTTAAGTAGAAGATAATTTAACATTTCAAGATGTTATTTTAATGCTACTAGTTATAATAATAATAATAATTATTATTATTATTATTATTATTATTACATTAATAATAATAATAATAATATTAATAATAATAATTACATTAATAATAATATTAGAACAATACATATCAATTGTTAGCAACTACACAAAATTTAAAAATATTAGTACATTCTATATTTAAAACTTGAAATGATGAGGCGGCAAGTTTTGACCAGTTTTTTTTTTCTTTTTTCTTCTTTCAATTTGTACACAGTCCAGAGAGAAACAGAATTTTTCTTTTTTTTTTAGGCATTCTCCTTCTACATCACAGAATGCGATATGCCATTCTTTTTTTTCTTTGCTTCAGCTCAAAATAGTTAACGTGAAACAGAAAGTCTAATGGGATAAGAAATTCTTACTTCTTTATATTTTTTAAGGGAAATGTAATTTGAAAATTTCTTTACACTGTAGAGCATGTTGTTAAGCAGGAGAGCTTTCAATTTTCTTTTAAATGTATGAATTGTGTTTATGTCTTTAATATCATTGCCTAGTTTGTTGTAAATAGTAATGCCCTCAATTAGGGTACTTTTTTGATAGTGTATTTTCAGAGTGGGGAACATGTAGGTTATCCTTTTGATGGGTGTTGTAGTTGTGTACATCAGAATTTAAAGTAAAAGTGTCTTTGTTTTCCATGAGTATGCATGCATGTTTCATGAGTGGGCATGGTACTTTTTGGAAATCCATTTTGTATGATTTTGTCCAGTACTTTGGCTGCTGTAGGCTATTAGTATTATTTTTGTCATTTCTCGAACTGAACAAGTTTTTCTCGACCAAAGAAACAAATATTTCATTCCAGTACTTAGGCCTTACAGTATTCAGAGCTTCTCGGCCTGAACTTACCTTTTGAAGATCCGGCGGACCAACTGTAAATGTGCAATCAAAATGCAACTTATTTTCCCATAGTTCTTTTCTTTTTTTTCATAATTCGCGTTGTTTTCGATTTCCAAAAACCTGGTCGTTTAAGTTCCAGGTCGTTTAAGGTTGAATTAAAATGAAACATATAATAATAATTCACTACTCAAAACAAAAGAACAGTATATTAAAACTCGTATTATAAAAATGTTTATTCTACACAAATCACTGTTACTTGAACTACCCTATTGCGTACTACTTAATCAGCACTTCAGTACCCGAAATGAAATGACTACGATTACTTGACTTGCTTCGTGTACCACAAAACCAACTAGTTAGCGGGAAACCCCAGACTGTTGCCATCTTAGAAATGCATTTACTTCTGAGTATTAACTTGAGTGATAATTGAAATAATACGTGTACAAAATTTATTGCGGTTACTTCCAGGAAAAAGTTTTTAAACTGAGATCCTCATAATATTCGAGTTTATCGATTGATTTGCAAAGTTAAAGAACATAATTTCATTGCACGTATGTTGGCATTTCGCAGCTGTGGGGAATTTCTGTGATAATCAGTGGTCTCAACTACATAAACTGGATTCACAACAGCAATGCTGGAAATCCTTCCGGAGCGTGATGCCTGATCAATGCCTGATTCTGTGAGTTGGCAAATCTGGAGCGTATTCCAGTGTGTCTTATAGTGTGTGTTTGGTACGGCGTGGAAAGGTTGTGGCTTTATTTCTGTTCACTTTGCTTTTAACTCGAAACAATGGTAAAGTATTGTGTTGCGTGTGGTTCCAAACAACTCTAGGAAAACAGGAAGGGGGATTCAGTTTCGCAAGTTAGGGATTTCTCTTTCCAAATGTATTTGAAATTATGCCATGGTGCGATACTGTATCACAAGTCTGTAACTATAAATACGATATAAATATGTATTGTATTTCTCCTTTACCTAGATTCCCCGTTTCTCGACCAGAAATAAAAAAAAAACATGTTCATACCGTCCCAAGAGAAAAATGGCAACCATTCATAAGTAGCACACTGCAGCAAACATTTTCTTGAGGAATGCTATCACGCTAATATTAATTATAGTATTCATTTGATTCATATAGTGATCTTTCTTTCTAACAGTGTATGTGAAGTTAATTTATCTCATCTGTGTATGCTTATAATTTCTTACATTTGTAGGTTAAATCAGGAGAGAAAGTCATGTTACTAAAATAAGATGCAGTTCCTTCTGTTTGATTTTCCTGTTCATCTTGGGGGGAAAAAAGGCGGCCTTCAATGTCATTGTAAGTAATTTGAGAACAAGTTTTATATTTTTTCATATCATAATCCTTATGCCAATGAAAAATGTATGAAAGTAGGAATTTTCCATCAACAATGATATGAATTATTGAATTGTTTGACCACATTAACAATGAGTTTGTATGTATTACGAACACATATATATGTGTGGATGAAGAAGGCGATTTTGATGTGGAAGTGGATTCTCAGTACAAATGTAGCAAACAAAATAGACACAGACAGGCCAACCAATGCCATCCTGAGGAACTAAATTAAGCTTCTGCAAATGAGACTGAATCACAGGTATATGAAGATAAATAACATAGCAGAATTAATTGAAGAATTGAGAAAGAACGGACATTTAAAAAATTAATGAAAAAATTGTTCTTTAGTAAATATAGCAAGAAGACAATCTCTCCATGCAACCAATGTTAGAGGTGAATATTTGGAGTATTTCATCTTAGATATGGGATCAGTGCCTTGGCAACAAATATCCAAACCAAGTTTATATAAACTGTTTTATTTAACTTTTATAGGTCACGTAGTTGTCAATAAAATGATCCTCACTTCCGGAGAAGTTGGATAAATTACTCCCACTCCAACAATCCCTTGTCACTCCAGGTAAAGAAACATCTTTTAAAAACATTAATGGTTTCAAACGCAAACCGCTTAGACACGTAGTTGTCATTTCCTCCACTCCCACTTCTCCTTGCAGACTCTACCAAATTCTTTACTGAAGTAGGAATGGAGGCTTTTAATCTTATTTTTGATGTTTACAATTTCACAATTGTATTTTGGTGCCAACTGGCTCAATGCATTTGCAATAATATGATAATTTATAATTTTTGAATATGTGATTAATTTGATAATTTTGAATTGACATTTACGATCCTTATATCGATATACCCTTCCTTCAATTGTGTATTACAGTAATATTTTGTGGAAGAATTCCATTAAACTTTTTTCGCCCTATAATCTTCAATGAACTGGAGAGTGACTGATTTCAAGACATTCTGAAAATAAGAAAACTATTACATTTAATTGTTTCATTAATGTAACTTTCTAAATAAATTTCAAAAACGGGCATTACCGAAAAAATAAAAATTAGGGAATTAAACTTTAATCAGATCAGTTGACAAACACGAAAAAGCAGAGCGATTATAGCACTATGGAAATTGCGTTAGCAGCACTTTCTACCGCCACAATCGAGGGAAAATTCCACATAAAATGGCCGAATGTCGATTACCGTGCAATATGTCACCCGGGATCGCCCACTAAATTCGGCGTAATAGCGCGCCTCGCTAACACTTCGATTTCGATTTGGCACATGCGCAGAGACTGTAAAATGCAGTTTGTTGCTTCCAGTTTGGCACTTCCAATTTTTTGTTCCAATTAATCGAAACGAAAATTCGAGGAAAATTAAAAATATTATACTCGTGTATATAAAACGTTATCCTTATGCAGTGTTTGAGTAAAACTCAGAGTGTGCGTATGTACGGATGTGTGCAGTTCCGTCACTTGCGGCTAGACCATTTCCCATTCATCAATCGAGACATGAGATGTCATTCAACGCAATGATGGGAACTGATAATTTGTTTTCGGATCCGGCCAGAAGATTTAAACAAATTTCCAAAAGCGTTTTGGCGCTGCGATCTTAGTGATAATGCCAGGAATTAAACCATTTCACAACGCTCAGCAACAATAACCACCCCCATCAAGTTCCTCTGTTGAACCAAATTTCCAAAGAGTAAGTACAGTAAACCAAGCAATAAAACCAAGAGCTTGGTGCAATACTTCGGAGTCATCAGACGCCAGAGAGAGCGCCAGTTGGACGCTCTTTGCTTTCAAAATGATTTCATATACATCGACAATGCTGCAATATCTTGAATATTGAATGTCATTAAAAGGAAAATGTATATACCTAAGATGTTTTTCGATTATCTGGGGGTTGTGCAATCTAAGCACGGGCCGCCACTGGCTGATTATGATATTCAGAAGTCATTAGCTCACTTCGGCGTAATTAAGTCAAGCTTGTGTGAAATAGAATTCTTTCCTTTTTGTATGATGTGCTGCAAGTATTAGTTAAAATTATACTTGTTTGTTTCCTTGTTACAGTTAGAAATGACTGTCTGCGCACTTTTTTTGTGTGTGAGTGAGTGCTTGCTTCGCTACTTGCGTGAAGAGGGGAAGTTTTGACAAGAATTTTATGTCAAATTTGTAGTTTACTTTTCGATGAAAAATAGTTTCTATTACCCGGGAGAGAACATTTCTGGTTATCAGATATTGTCTACAACGTTCGTTGCTATCATTTAATCTTAATTTAATAATGTTGGCAAAAAATGAATAGGTATTTCGGGGTTCAAAACGTGCGCGTATAATGCATTGCTACCAAAATAAACGAAAATATGCACTACAAGCGCTTGGTTTGAATTGGTCGAAGTTAAGACAAGTTATATTCACAGTATACGTATAATGTGTTATAACCGCGATTTTAGAACTATAGAAATTATAATATTTCAATGTTACATAACTACTTTCAATAATGCCGAAAGGTATGTGCTGTTGTGCACCCATAGTTTTAGTATTATTTTTGAAAATGGATAATACGTTAATCCTTTTGATGATTTCATAAAATATGATAATTCCGCCAATAATTATTGCGAATGCTGATATGGAGAGTTTACTTTCTGTGCTTACTTTCCTTCGTTGCGCTGCGCCGCGCCATATACTATACAGTACTCTCTGGCTCTGCATTAGAAATTTGCGTTAAAATTGGTGGCAGAACTGTAATACAAGAGAAGAAAAACAAATGAAATGTAGAAATTGCAGGTATTGGAGGGTGTTATGGAATTGGCTACGTGTAAAGTAGATAAATAACGTAATTAATTGTTACAATTCATGTGTACGTGTCCATGCGTGGTTTATGCGTTTTTGTAGTAATGTGTATAAAATGGGGTGATGAACGTTGTATTTGTCGTTCTAATATTATGATACATTTGTTCCTTTATCATAACTAACCAGTATCAGCAATAGTAGTGTAAGTTACTTTGAGCATGCACATTACATCTATTAAATTGTAATTGTTGCAGGATTAGATCACATTAATTTTTAGACGTATTCAAAATGGCAAACAAAGTTATTCTTGTCACTGGGGGATCAGGGCTTGTTGGAAAAGCAATTCAAGAGATTGTGAAAACTGAAAAGAAGGCTGATGAAACATGGATATTCGCCAGTTCTAAAGATGCGGATTTAAGGTTTGTGAAATGTTTGTCACTAGAGGTTTATTACATAATTGAATTATGTTTGTGAGATAATTTATGAAAACTTTTTATTAGTAATCTTGATGAGACAAAAGCCCTTTTTGAGAAACACCACCCTACCCACGTGATACATCTTGCAGCAATGGTTGGTGGTCTTTTTCACAATATGTCACACAACTTAGATTTCTTGGTAAGGCTGTTTGATTTCTCTTTGAATTATAAATGTGGATGTAAAGTGAATGAATTTTTGTGTTTGATATATAAAATATTTGTTTTTGAAGATTTGTTTTCTTTTCCTTAGCGTAAGAATATACATATTAATGATAATGTTTTGCAAACTAGTTTTGAAACTGGTGTAGTGAAGGTTGTCTCCTGTTTATCAACATGCATATTTCCTGATAAAACCTCTTATCCTATAGATGAGACAATGGTAAGTTGCCACTTTTTTAAAAAATGTTTTGGAAATCATTTTCCTATTACTTTCATTCCATAACTTTCAATTTGTGTGTGTGTATTTTTTAACACAAAAATATGGAAGGTATATATAAGTAGAAATGTATATTCCATATTTATGTTCATTTATTTCTTAATGCTTGTTAAAAATGTATTTGTAGGAACTATTTGCTAGTTTGGTTCATTTCATTATGGTTTTAAGGGTGAAGTTTTTCACAAGAAACAAATTTTACAATATTATTATTATTATTATTATTATTATTATTATTATTATTATTATTATTATTATTATTGAGAATGATACTATTTTATTGCTTATAGACTTATACAAGTATCATGAAAGGTCTGCTTCAGAATAACATTATCCATTCTTTAACTAGCAATGAAACATCGTCATTTACAATAATAGTCTTAGTACTATATCTAATTTCTTGCAGTAGTAAATTTTTACATTACATTACAATAATATATAAGAATCATTATGAATACTTCAAGATACAAAAATACTTAGTACGCAGTAATAATTCAGTTGCTTATAACGGTTAGAAATTATAAAAATGAAATTGTAACAGCCTATAATAAAAATTACATTAACATATTGAATTAACTTATAACAATGTTTTATTATGATATGAGTTCAAGAGATATAATATTAGAGTGTAAATATTCTTCCAACCACCTCCTCACTTTTCTTTTCTTCTTCAGCCCCTTCACCTTCTTCCACACTTCCTACTCCCCGTCTCATCTATACATATAACTTACGTTACAACCAAAAACCCACTCCTGTGTATAACCTGTAGCATCAAACATTGGCAGGAAAGCAGACAATACACAAAAATAAGAACTATTTTCACATTCTTCTTGAAAATGTACAGTCACTGAAAAATAAACTCACTGATATAGAAATATTACTTGAGGAGAAAGTCAACCACATTTCAGTATTGTGCTTCACAGAACACTGGCTAACTAAAGAACAATTAGATAACACATATATACCAGGTTTCTCTCTAGCCAGGAGCTCATGTTGAAATATTAACAACGCACATCATGCATATGGTAGAACATGCATTTTTATTAATGATACTTACTCAAGATACAATTAGTTTTGTACCCTACACCACTCACACTCATCTTGTAAAACAGAAACACTTTGAAATATCCATCACTGACTTAACAACAATGCAAACATGGGTCTTATAATCAAATCGCAGTCCTGCTGGGAATTTGAAAATCTTTTGAAAAAATCTGGAAGTTATTCCAACAAAACTTCAAAACGCAAACAGTATTAAACTATTCTTTGTGGTGACTTCAATATAAATTGCCTCACACAATCCAGTAATGAAAATCTGTTTAAATACTTACTAAAATTATACAATTTACAAACGAACATAAATACACCAACACGAATATCCAAAAATAGTAGCACTGCTATAGATCAAATAATAATAGATGCACATAACCATTGTTTTTCTGTTGCTACATTTAATATAGGTTTCAGTGACCACACTGCCCACATTCTAACACTTCAAACAGAAACAAAAACCGTGGAACAGACCACTTACAAAAAAATCCGTAACTATTCCCAAGGAAACGTAACAATTTTAAAACTTACTCAGATTCGAAAACTGGAATGAAGAATATAAGGCAACTGATACAAATGATAAGTTTAATTCATTCATAAATATATACTTACGACATTTCAATGCCATTTTTCCTCAAAAACTCAAAAAGATCCAAAATAAGAAAACTAAATTGTGGATTACCACAGGCATCAAAGTGTCACAACATGTATTAAATACTAACAAATAACAAATGTAACTCAAACTTCATTTCATATTACAAAACATATAATTCGATCCTAAAAAAGTAATCAAACAAGCAAAAATTATGACAAATGATAAGTACATTGCAAATGCACGTAATAAAATAAAAGCTATGTGTTATTAAAAAGACTACAGCACCAACTAATAATAACAGAAAAATATAGAGCTCCACTACAAAAACGAAAATGTACAAGACCCACAAGAAATAGCTGATATATTCAATGAACACTTTTCACAAATTAGTAACAAGTTAATCTCTCAACACTCTCTAAACAATAAAATACACCAAACAAACACTAATATTACACAAATTGTAAATTCCATATTCTTATATGAAACCACCCCCTCTGAAATTTTTAAAATCATTGGACAAATGGAGAAAAAAATTCTCAGCAGGCATGGACAACATTCCAGATTTTCTTATTAAACACAGTGCTCCATGTATAGTGCAACTACTCTCTCACATCTGCAATTGCCTGCAACTGCCTAATCTATCTGTAACAAGTATTGTAGTATAATTTCTAGGCCAATGACCCCATCTCAATAAGGTTTTGTTCAGTTTCCCTGGTCCCTTGTGCAAATGCTGAGATGGCCCCTTGTTTGCTCGTGAACAGTAATGTAACTTCACTCTCTCCAACCAAGACATCATATTGACTGGTCATACATGATTGTAATTGTATATGTGACTCAATAAATATTATTATTATTAATATTAGTTACTCTTGCAATGGTACCAAGTAAATTATTGAATCTCAACATCTATTACTTGTACATAACAGTAACTCACTCAGTGTATTTGGACATACAGCCATAAGGTGGTGCATAATGAGTGTTTTGAAGGACAATGAATGTGTTTTGAATATTTATGAAATACGGCTGCACATGAAATAATTCTGAGTAATAATTTTCTTGTGTTCAGATTAACTTCACACATTTTATTAAGTTCTGAAAATGTTGTTTACATACAAAGTTAAAACATGTATTGCAAATTATTGGGGGTACTTAGATTTCCTTCTGTTCACAGTGTATGCAATGCTCTCTATTTGGAGCCAATATTCTCCCCTCCATGCATTTATGTAATCTAAAACTGAAAAGGTTTTAAAAATAGCTTCAATGTACACAATATTTATATACTAAATAAAATAATGAATATGGTTGCCTCTATTAATTCATGCTTACTATGAATTCTATTTACACAATGCTGTCTTTCAGAAAGCGAAGATCAAAACGGAATTCCTGTGTCTCTGAATATAATTGAAACAAAACTGTAGACATGAGCAGTTATTGTTAGAAAAAATACTAAGTATGGTGCAGTGATTTGTTGAATTTTCCAGGAAGGAGGGAGCAAAAGGTTTGGCTGGTGAAAGGAATCCTTCAGCTTTAGTATTAAAAAGTTGTCCAAACAGTAATGAAGTCGTGCAGTTAGCCCCCAGTAATTACTTAGGATGTAGTTCTAAAAATATATAATTTGTTCCAAATAAACTTACTATTAAGAGAAATAAAACTCGCGAGAATGCAAGTGTTAGTTTTAATTGAAGATAATCCATACATCTACGACAGGGAGAAGTCAATGGCACCCGAAATTAAAAATAATTGTTTTTAATGTTGTGTAATCAGTATGTTTTGTGACATTTGCAGTGTTAAGTGAACTGATGTTGATTTTAAATTCTAATAATACCGAAAATAAATTATCAATGTCAAATAGAACTTGTTTGGATGAAGACATTTCAATTCAACATTTTATAATGAGGTTTTCCAAAATTTTTCATCGAAAGGATAAATCTTGTTCAGTCACTTTGTTCTGGAACCTCTTGTATCAAATATTTACTTCAATGAAAATTTTGCAGTGGGAAAGTGCTGAATGATTAAAAATATGTTATCTTTTGGATGTTTCTTTCCAATTTTTCTTCTCTTCTTTTCTTGCTTCTTTAAATATGTCATTAAGTTAGCGTCAGGGGCATTTTTTGTCTCCATTAAAATATTGTAGTACTCAGTAATAACAATATTGTTAAAACTCATTATTTATA
This sequence comes from Gryllus longicercus, assembly GCA_038098605.1. Classification (NCBI taxonomy): domain Eukaryota; kingdom Metazoa; phylum Arthropoda; class Insecta; order Orthoptera; family Gryllidae; genus Gryllus; species Gryllus longicercus. The sequence continues at coordinate 923,853 of JAZDUA010000262.1, forward strand.
ATTTTTATATTTTTAGGAATTTATTTTTACCTTGTGGTATTCCAGAAACCTTTCAGATTTGTACTTATTCGGGTTTTGATTTGTACTTTCATTTCAGATTCACAATGGACCTCCACATCCATCAAATTTTGGTTATAGCTATGCCAAACGACTTATAGATATTCAGAATAAAGGCTACCATGAACAGCATGGCTGTTGCTATACATCTGTTGTACCTTGCAATGTGTTTGGACCTCATGATAATTTCAAAGTAGAGTCAAGCCATGTATTGCCAGCTTTAATTCGGCGAATGCATGAAACTATTCAAAAAGGTATGATTTTTCTAGAAAGGATGATTTAATATATAATTTTTAGGTGATGCTATTAGGTTTTTGAATCTCTTTCAAATTAATGTTATAACTAGGGGCGGATTTTAATGAAATGTCATTGTTTTTCTTTTCACTTTACAACAATGCCGTGTAGCATAGAAATTCATTTTGTGTTATGACAAAACAAAATGACCCATTTTTATATGTTGTTGTTTGCATTTTTCGTTGATTTTGACTAATATATCATATTTACCCTTTTACGGTGTTTTTCACAGATTTTATTGGTTTTAATATAATTTTAATGTTGCTTGTTTCAAACCATATTTACGAAGTGTAACAAATGTTCGCCACAGAATTCTGGAGTAGCATATTTGATTTCTTAGCTCATATATTGTAATGTCAGCCGTTGTGAATACAATGTAATCTAAGGTTCCCATGATGTTTATTGGTGCCATTGCCAGTTCGTCCGATTTTGCGATAAATAAAGGCAGAGATTTCTTTTATAGAACAGTCCAAAGACAAAGCTTGCAAACTGAGTTCACTTGAACAAAAGGAAAAAAAACACGATAACATCAGTAACATACCCAACAGCTTGAGTTGTTCTTCTGAAGAGGTTTTGATCAAATTTTTGTCATTTTTCTTGTATTCTAGGGCATTTTTAAAGCATTTTAAGACCATTTTATTGATCGTTTTTGGCAATGTTCCAGGTCATCAAAATCTGCCCCTAGTAATAACTAACAAGAACGATTGTATGCTTGATCTAATCTTTCCAGATTCCACTTGTTACACATTCTCCTGAGCAAGTTGTTTCCATTGATGCTTTCCATCCTCTCTTATGTTTGAATTATCAGTGTTCCACAGCATGTAATGATATTTATGATTTTTCTAATGCAGACTACTGTACAATGGAATCCTATCTTTGTGATTTATATGCTTTATTTCCAATCTTTGCTTCTCTGATTCTATTTCCATGTTTTACTTCTACATTTATCAGTGTATTGATCTCTTTGTTCCTAAAAAAAATCTTAAAAAAATCGAAGTTTCCTCACTGGTATTGTGAGAATCGAAACAAATTAATTTTCAGGAAGAAGGAAGCTCATAAATGCTACAAAATCTTTGACATACCACTGTATTATTCTTTGTTTCCAATCTTAGTTATGAATGTAAAAGCCAAGTAAAAGGTGACTTTGTAAGGTTTAATGAGGATCTAACACAACATATCAGTACAGATAAGAGAAACTTTTGGAAGTACATTAGCTCTAAGAAGACTGGCATGGGTTTGCCAGATTCGACGAGGATGGGTTCAATTGTCTGCGCAAATACTCAAGTCTATGGTAAATGGATTTGCAAGTTATTTCTCCACCTTTTATATTCATAACTCACGATTTAAATCTTATTGATAGATCTCACTATGTTTTGAACTCCATTGATTTGAGTTTTTCTAATGTACTTAAAAAAATTGCAAAGCTTGACATGAAAAGGAAAATTAGTCCTGATGGAATCCCTACAATTTTGTTAAAAAAATGTAAATTTGTCTTCTCCCAATTGCTGAAAGTTCTATTTGAGAAATCCTTATTTGAAGGTCTGTTTCCAACGGAATGGAAATCCTCATACTTTTAACCAATCTTGAAATCTGGGGACAAGAATTGTAATTGCTCTATAATTAGAAGTACAATTCTGAATGTAATTCCTAAACTAAGGTATGTGAAGGTTATATGGCCATGTTAAGCACCTCAAATTTTGCTGTTTATATATTTCAACATTTGGCCAAATTAACAGCATCGTGATGAAATTTAACTTTTGCTTCGGGTTGAAATAGCTATATCACAAAAAAGTGATTCGGGAATATTTTGTTGTTATTTTACAAAAACATTGTAATTTGAAGGTAATATACCCACAAGCAAGTTTTATGGTCATTGTCAAATTAACATGTTTCCTGTAGCATGACCATGGAATTAAGGCTAGCTATAGTAATATATAATATAAATTACACTCTTACAGTCTAATCTTACAAAAATGTGGCCTGAGTGTCAGGCGAATGCAGGAGAAGTACCCCAACACGCAGGCCACAGACCGTTCTTTGTAGTTCCTTCCTCGTCCTTGTATCCTCTCCCCCGTACAATCACACTTCCATACTTTATACTACCACAAAAGTTGGAAGCTTAGAGTTTGTCCTGACTGGGGCAGTGCCCTCTTGGAGACATACCAGGAAGGAATAATTTCTGACAAACCGATATGTAGTTCTGCATAGAATCTCACCCTCCAGCACGGGAGGAACACTGCCACCTCCTGCTATTTCCATTCTCAACACTTAATGGGATTCATGACTATAGCGTTGGCCTGCTTGGAAACATTAATCAATCTAATAAATGGGCTGACAAGGTGAATCAGGTCCTTCATTAACTATATAGGGAAGTTGCATGTAAAGTATTGAAACATAAATATTTGTTGTTTGTGAATGTAAATAAAAATTATATCTACAAATTTGAAAATCCAATTTTTACTTTCCCGTATACATACATGTATATGGAGTAATATACGTAGTATAGGGAAAGTTATGTAATGCTGCGGAAAATCGATTTTGAGATTTCAACAGAAATACATGTTTTGGTGTCCCCAATACCGAGAAAATGATAATATTAAAAACGTCCGTCCTTTCGTCTGTCTGTCTGGTGTATGCGAATAACGCTAGCACCTAAACCATGCGTAGGGTTTTTTCCAAATTGGAGAAACCCTTGTTCTGAGTTTGGCCTGAGTGGAAGCTCTGCAATTTTTAAATTCATTCATTAGTTTTTACATGAAGCCCCCCGGACATTTTCAAAATTTTCTCAAAAATACCTGCTAATTTTTTCTTTAAATTTCTTCAAAGAATATACTAAAATACTTACAAAGGTGACATAGGTCCAATTTTCACAGTTAATGCTGAATTTTTGAACATTTCAAATGTTTGTCTTCAAATAAAGTTTTTCGAAAACTCAAAAATTTCCTGTGAAAAAGTGCTTTGAATGTTAAATTTACTGCAGCACTTAAGCACCACTTTCTTAAAAATGACTGCAAATGTTTCAAAGAAAATTGCCAATTAGGATGAGGTTTTACTGTTCTTTAATTTTCTTAAAATAATATTTCTGTTCTACTAGCTAACCGAAAAATTAAAAAAAATTTTTTTAAATGTTCTTGGGCGGCGATAGATGGCAGCAGGCAAGAGTATGTGGCAAAGTCGAATAGCTAGCCAAGACCAAAGGAAATAGAAAACTAATACAGGACAATCTGTGCCATTTTGTAGCACCACTAGTTTAAAAATAATTTGGCCATGACTTTAAGAAAAGTTTATATTATTTTCCAAAACTTTAACTTAGATGGTGTTAAATGTAGGGAATGTAATGTATGGGAGGAGAGTAAACTTTCTATAATCCGATATAAAGAACAAGAAATCAACAGAAACTATGCGTCTCAGAACTAATATGCTAATGTTTCCCAAATTCATCAATATAAGGTATTTGCATGCTAACTTCTGAGGTTTCATATTTTGTTACCATTCTTTTGTTAACATTGCCATTATCAGTTTAGAGGAAAGATGTGTTCCTTGTAGTTCAGTCGATGGGGAGCCACCTGGCAAAAGGGGAGGTAGAAGATTTTATTTTGTTTACATTGTTATTAGGAAGAAAACCCTAAGTTTTCCACATGGAAATACTTCGGAACAAGTTTTGATAGTAAAAAAAAATAAATAATAATAATAATAATTTGGGCAATTTTTGGTTTGTTTGCTTAATAACTTTATCATGCTTGATCTAAGCGCAAAATTTATGTACAATTTTAAAGGTCATATAATTCTCTATAAATTTGCTTGATAAATTATTTCTCTTGCACAAATAGCAACAAAGTTGCAAGGTTTTAAAATTTCACCAAATTTTTCCTTTTTATTCTGAAGTTGCCCCAAATTACTAATGGTCTCTCTAATGTATTATTCACAAGGTCATTATAAATAAAAAGCGATTAAATAAGAGTAAGAGTAACAGTAGGCAGATATGGTCTACCAACAAACATGATTTATTTCCATAAAAAACATTCCAATAGAATAAAAAACCAATGTCCGAAAATTTTTTGTTTTTTTGTCGATCAAAACTTCTCCTGAAGTATTTCAAGGTGGAAAACTTGGGGTTTTCTTACTAATAACGATATATAAAAATAAAATCTTTAGTATATATTTATTATTTTAGATAGAAAGTGAGTGAAGAAGACCGGGACTTTGGGAGGGGTACAGGGCAAAACAGGGTAATTGTCCTTTGCAAGGTAGTTTTTGGCAACCTTTTGCAAGGCAAAATGACTTATCAACTGCACTATTGATGGTATAAGCTGCCATGATTGATGGTACTGCTATAGATTCTAAGAAGTCTGGTTTGTGTTGTGTTTTCTTTTTTTCTCTTCTGTTCTCTCGCTCTCGCTCGCTCGCTTGCTCGCTCTCGCTCTTTTTTAAACCAGGATAAAAATCTCAATAAAAATAAAATATGTTTGTTTCAAATTGCAGATGATTCATCAAACGCTGTTTTCTCAGTGTATGGAAGTGGAAAACCTCTCCGACAATTCATTTACTCCTTAGATCTTGCTAAGTTATTTCTGTGGGTACTAAGGGAATACAACAGTGTGGAACCAATTATACTTTCAGGTTTGTATTGATATAATTTTGATTTTGTTGCACATTTGATGCAGTGTTTGCTTTTTATAATAGTCAATTTTAGAACAACTTTATGAGTGAACATAAACATATCACATAAATGAATGTGAATAAACAGAGTGAATCTCATTACTATCATCTCCTGTAATTTCTCAATGTTGAAGATATTGTATGCTGTTTTCATGGAGGTGTCCCAGGAAAATGGGCTAATATTTACATATATGAGATATAATTTTGTCATTCGTATTTTACAAGATATATGTAACTTGGTTTTTTCAAGTGAAACTCTACTTATTTTTTTAAATTGTCATAACGGGCTTAAAATTATGAGTCCAATGAAGTACGTATTGTCATACGTTAGGTAATACTTTTTGTGTATTTTTGAGTTATTGCGAGTAACAGAAATTTTAAATGTACTGCTCAACTCACCTGCCTGGTAGTTGGTGTTAACTCCTACAGAGCTCCAGCATTAACTCCTGCTCAGTAAGTTGGAGATTTATTGTCTGCTCTCCAATTTACTTCAGAGAGCTGATTGCAGTGTTTGAAATCACCAAGCAAATTCTAAGGCTTCACAAATCCTGTATTTTTTTATGAAATTTGCTTTTCAATTTTCCATATTTTCTGATTTTTTTTTTTTTTTTTTTTACAAGTATAAAATAGATCAAAATAAAACTGCTTTTGCTACTTCAACTTGGTAAGATCCCTTTAATATCTGATGTGTTAAAGAGACTTAGTAATAAAATGTTAACAGAAATAGTTGGTAGGAAGTATGTGTGTCTGGGGGGGCAAAAACACTGCTTGCCTGCATTCCCCAGACTTGTCACCACTAGATTATTTTTCTAGGATGTTCTTAAGGCAAAAATCTACCTTTCTCTCTGACTGGTCAAAGCTTACACCTAAACCGTTCAGGCAATTTTCTCCAAAATTGACATTCCCTGATCAATTTGGCTGAACTCGAGGCCCACTGAACTCGACTGTCATTAGAACTCATTAGACAATTGTTATTCCAGTATAGATTTCTTTGCAGGAAGTACAGTTGTCCTGCAGTCTTAGTAAATTATTTTCTGATGATGTAATAGACAATTAGCACACAAGATGACCTCAAGAGGCTGTTGTAATTCGCCTGCTGTCTTTTGTTATATCTGTGGAGAATATGTTGTAAAAAAACAGCAAAGAAACATTTCTGAATATGTTAAAAGAGTTTATTATGCACTCTATATGATGAGACTAGGCAATCAAGACAAACTGTGGGCTCCACATAGGATATGCTGTACTTGTTTAGAAGAACTTCGACAATGCTTTAAAGTTCAAAAGAAATCATCCGTTTTGGGGATCCAGTGTTATGAGTGGAGCCCAAGGATGACAGTCCTGACTTTTACTATTGTTCATGTAATGTAGTTGAGTTCAATCTAAAAAATAAGAAAGATATGTTTATTCTAACGTTCAGTCAGCAAGATGTCCCTTATCTCATTGACCCTACATTCCTGTACCTTCACCGCCAGATAAACTAGAAAAGGTACCTAATGACACTGACAATGAATCTAAAAATTGTGCTGAAGAATTCGTAGTTACAGATGGTGCTAGTTCCAATCTATTTTCACAACTAGCTGTAATTGACTTGGCTAGAGACTTAGGTCTTTCTAAAGATACAGGAGAACTTTTGGGTTCTAGGTTAAAAGAAAATAACTTACTGGCTCCTGGCACATCTTTCTCATGGTTTAGACATAGAGAAAGAAATTGTATACCTTACTTTTCATAAGAAAATGATCTGGTTTACTGCAGTGATATCAATGGACTGTTTGAGTTTAAAGTACAGTATGACATGAAAAGTGGAGGCTCTTTATTGATTCATCGAAAATAATTCTCAAAGCAGTGCTTCTTCACAATGGCGACAAGTAGGCTTTAGTACCTGTGGGACATTCTGTGCAATTGAAGAAGGCTTATGAGAACTTCGCTTTAATCCTTTTCAAACTGAATTACAAGGATCACAGTTGGATGATATGCGATGATCTAAAAGTAATAATCATGCTTCTTTGACAGCAGGGAGGCTACACTAAATTCCCCTGCTTCTTGTGTTTATGGAATATCTATAAGCACTAACTATAAGCACTATTTTTAAGTCCATAGTGAAAAATATGTTAATGAAATTCAAAGATATGGTCTGTTTATTGAGCCTGAGGTTCGTTTCCTATATTCTCATTTGGAGTACTTTCCCAAAAATGGTGCTGTTAGCGAAGAACAGGGTGAAAGATTACATCAAGATGTCAAAGAAATGGAATACAGATACTAAGGTTGATGGGACGTGAAACTTGTAACGTGTAAGGTTGATGGGACGTCAAAATTCCCTTAAAAATGGCTTTAAATTTTTTAGCTCAAATAAAGCAAAGCACGTGTATAAAAAACAACACAGGACTGATTTTCTTAAAAACCATTAATATTTCTATAATTGTGGAAGTAAAAAAATTTTTGAACCTTCTCCTACAATTGAAGACAAAAAATATTTTCAATTTAATCTATTCCTGGATTTTAGATCTTGAAATAGTAATTTCATATACACTTTTTTAAATTATAAAAAAATTTTGCTGCATTTTTAGTGAACTCAAGACATTTTTGGCAAATAATTAAACAAGATATTCTCAAAAAAGGCCCCAATGTTTGCTTTAAACTTTTTGTATGAATAGAGTCAATTCCATGGTGCAAGTGCCAGTTGCATTAAAACTTAAGTATTTGCAAGACTTTCAAATACTTTTTCTATATCTCCCACTCTTTGTTTAGTGAGGATTTTTTTAAATGGTTGAAGTATTAGTTGCATAAAAGTTGCAATATTAGAAAATTGTATAATCAATGCAATTGATGTAAGAAAGTAAGTGCTTCAGCACCACTAGTTTCCTGTTTAGACACCATCATTACACTTTTCACTGCCATTCTGACAGTTTGAATAAACATGTCAGAAACATGTTCATGACATGTAGCATCTGAGATCAAAGGTTGAAATGTTCATGGTGGTAACAGAAAACAAGTTCAAATTGCCTCTATGTCAAATTGGGTTTCAAATGCTTTACTGTCATGTATTTTGTGATAGTTGTGATGCCAAGAAAACCAAGAGATTGATCCTATATTGGTTGAGTAAATGGATGCATGTCTAATGTTGACTGAATTCTTTTATTTGTTATTGGGAACCTCTAATCTTTTTGCATTTGAAGTGTAAATGAAAAGTGTTGTTAGTTTTCCATCCAAATTTGGTAAGCGATCTTTTGTTTGGATGTTTGAACCGACAGTCGAAATTTTAATATGAAAACTTTCTTTCACACAGTGGACGAAGCTGATGAGGTGTCCATAAGTGATGCTGCAAACCTAATCGCCAAAGCTTTTGAATTCAAAGGCCAACTGAATTATGATACTAGTAAAGCTGATGGACAATACAAGAAGACTGCCAGCAATGGGAAATTGAGGTCATTTCTTCCTGATTTCAAATTTACCCCTTTCTCGCTTGCCATTCAAGATACTGTGAAGTGGTTCAAAGAAAACCACAACACTGCCAGGCTTTGACCTCCGGTGATGTGCAGCATTTATGCAGACATCATGAGCATTGGAACGCATATCCTTTGCAATTAATTAATTATGTGGTAATTTCCTACAGAATTCTCAAAATATATTTTTCTCATTGAAGTTGAGTAAGCATTGTACATTTCTGCTCAAAATCTGGTTGAGTACATTCTGTCGCTTTTGGGAGAGCTTTTGTTGTATTCTGTATCATGAAAAACATTTGAGTGTATATTCTCAAAGAGATAAATCGAATATTGCTTAGTAATATTTCTGGGGATTGAAATGAAAATAATTTCTGGAAGATTAAAGTTAATTCATTTTGGATTTGGGAAGAATAGATTGAAGATTGTTTTGTTGCTGTCATTTCATTTTAGGATAAAGTTGGAACTATAGTGAAAACTGTTCTTACTCAAGCTCTTGTGTTTATAATGCATGAAGAAGTCCTTTTTTACCATAAGTCATTGCAATTAGGGAATGTTTATATGGTATACTCTTTGTGGCTACAGTTAGTGCTTAGTTTCATTCTTCTTCCTTTTCTTTCCTCTTGTTGAGGTGCTGTTCAATCAGTTCAGTCAAAATGAAATGATTCTGTAAGATATTTATCGAAGTGGTTTAGAATTCCTGCAAAGTGGCTGTGAAATGTTTTTCTTCAAGTTTTATGTACCATTAAGTTCAGCATTCAATGAAACTTTCATGTACTGGAGCCTTTTAAAAATAAAATAAAAGTAAAAGTAAATAAAATAGATGAAAAAGAAATAAAATGAAAATAAAAGTAAATTGTATATTATTAAAATTGTGTACTTTTTGCTATTGAAATTACTGAACTCACATTTCAGATTTTTGCCCCATTTATGACATTAAATAGTGGTTTCATTGTATTGTAACATGTTAGCTTTTTGCTATGTATGAGGTCAAAATGTTGGCCCTTGCAGTAGGTAAAAGGAAGCCATGATGTTGTGTGCTCAAAATAAGTATTATTAACATTAATGAGTGAAAGGAGGATTGTAACTTTTAAATGCAAAGAGCAGAAGAGATGTTAACTTTTGTTTCACCAAATCATGAATTTTTGTGCATATGCCATGGTTAATATTGAAATATGGATAATTCACAAATTAGCAGATTAATTTTCACATTATCCAATAAGGATGGTTGAAGTATTAAGTAGGAGCAGCTTCGAAGCAAATTTAAATTTGTCTGGATGTTATGCACATTAGCTAAAATGAGGTGGCTAAGGTAGGTGAAGTTACAGAGATGAGGAATAGCAAAAATGTGATGTTCAGGAATTGGACTGCTGGTGGAATGTTTCTAAGGTTAGGGAGAGAGATTGTGAGCCAGATGAAGTTCCTCTATTGCAGATGTAAATTTCTATTTACACAATATCACCTAATGAAACATAATCTCACTATATACCTCCATTGATGCATTTCCGAGTTGGGGCGGGAAGGCTCTGATCTTTGTGTTTACATAAAAGAACCGTGAATCAGTGCAGTGTGCAGTCCTGCGGAGTTTAATTTCCAGCACGAAATTTTGCCAAAATAGGTACTTTTTGTGGACCTACATAAGGCTCACTCAAACATTAATCTTTCTTTAACCAGAGCCCTATGGCTAATGCCAACATTAACTGGATGATAACTGAAATGATCCAGTCACTGAGAGTAATATAAGTTTTTCCATACCATCCGGATAATGTATGAATTAACTTACTAATTCAGGAATTAACCATATTTTGAACTTTAGCCATATCATACACATTCTTACTTCAATAGTGTGAGAACAAAGAATTAATGTGTTATTTTCAGATACCATTATTTTAGTATATATATTATAGTATGTACAAGGCAAAGTAAAACACACACGTTTGTTGTTTAATTATTCTTGGTTTAGTTGTAGTAAATTATGCACGATTTCTTCTTAAGTTCTTGTGGAGTGCAAGGGCGAAAGCGAAACATGAATGTTGTAAGTCTGGCTGCTAAAACTGAGAGATTCCATGGTTTCTGGAGGGAAGTGTGCTTTATTGTATTGCTGTGATAAATAAAATTCCATAAATGCGTAGACATGAGTATTCATTGTTCTTTAGTATAGATTTATTATTTTAGATAGAAAGTGAGTGAAGTAGACCGGGACTTCGGCAGTGGGTACAGGGCAAAACATGGTAATGCACGGCCGAGCGGGGCGAGATAGAACTGCTAGAACAGATGCAAGTAGGATTGATTGATTGGTGATTCCGGACGCGTCAACTACTAAGGTCATTAGTCCCGTAAGTATAGTGCACTTTCTTTATCACAGGATGTGGCGGTGATGTCCCGCCATCTGGCGACCTACGTCGACTTGCGGGGATTTTCCCCAGCCAGCGTGGCCCCATTCAGCTACCGACATGCGTGGTAGTGCCGAAAGTCTAGGTAAGGGATGAGGAAAGGACGAGGAGGAAGAGGAAGGAAACAATGTGAGTGTCCGCGGCCTGTTTGTTAGGGTATTGCTCTGGCATTCGCCTGGTGTTGATAACAGAAACCACAGAAAACTACCGATCAGAGTGGCCAGCCACTAGAATTCTCCCCAGACAATCTGAATTCGACCTAACTCACAAGCCAGTGTCGCCAATCCTGTCACCGATGGGATCCCAATGCGCCTCCCGGGCAGAGGCTATTGAAGTGATCAGTTGCTGTCTTGAACCATCTTTACCGGCTACAAGTTGGGGGGAACAGGTCAGGAATGAACACCTGTTGATAAATGAATATCCATGCAATATAAGGCATCTTTGATATTAACAAATGTTCAAAAATCGTAAATTTGATTATACATTTGTTTTTTGTTTTTTTTTTTTCTACCTAAACACGTGCAGCAAATGCAGATATTGGCATTAAATTATCTTGAAGCAAATCGCAGCACTGCCATGTATCCTAGCTATCTAATAGATGATTATCTGCTTTGATAATCTGCTTTGCTCTAGAAACTATCTCATAGCTCAGTCAAATTGTGTTCAAAAGGGGATAATGGAATGTTTTGATGTTTGGTTTTTGTATTTGTGTGTGTGTGTGGGGGGGGGGGGGGGCTTGAACAAGACTATCAGGTTTGCCAACAAAAAAAATTGCCCGGAAACACTTTTTTTAAGCAAAAAAATGTATAAAAATCCCGTTTCTTTTTCTTCAAAATAACTCGAAAGCCATCCATTTTTCGTAAATAATGATCTTTTATAAAATAAAAGAAGATAAAATTACCCACATTTAATGTCATTAAGACTTTTTTCTCCAGTTAACAGTTTAGCCGTGAGAGCACTGCGAAGTTTGGTGATATAAAAGAAGCACGAAAATGGAATTAACCCACTTTATCTCAATATAACTTAACTAGTGGTGCTACTGAATGGCGCAGACTTTCTCGTACTAATTCTTATTTCTTTGGTCTGGATTGGCTGTACAGTGTTGCCCCATCCCCTTGCCAGCTGCCGGGCAAACTTTTCGTTGGCAAACGTAATATTCGTGTTCAGCGCCCCCATTTATTTATTTACGTCAAAAACCGTTAAAAACTTTGTATGACGTGCTATGGGGAGAAGTTAATTTATGTCCAGAAGCAAAACATGGGGCCATCTCAGCATATGCTCGAGGATCAGGGAAACGACGAAAACCTGATCGAGATGGGAAAAAACAAGTATGAAAACTACACCAAAACTTTCCCCTATTTTCTACCATTTGTCTGGACTATTAATGTTGCTGTTACCTCGCACGAGGGAAATATTTAAAAGTCTGCTGTTGCTTCATTCAGAGAAGATTTCTAAGTCGCGATTTGCCTCGTCGAATTGATTCTATCTGCGCGACCGTCTCGTTCAAGGAACTTTCCCAATATCTTAGCAGAAAATGTATGAGAGAAATTTTTCAAGTGTCCGGAAGCTCTGCTGAGTCCAGGACGATTCAAATTCCCCTCCTATGCGACTTCTATTCCTGTTTGCCCAAAATTTGGACTCCCATGAATGTGGCTTTTTTCACACCAATGTACTTGCTTTTGGGGAACATGGGGCAGGGAGAATCAAAAGATATAAACTTAGTTGTAAATCCACATTACTTTATTACAATAACATTGTAATACACAATAAATAGAAACTTGTAGCACATTGCAGAACACAACTTCCAGAACGTAGACATTTTACTGCTATCTGTAATTATACATTGGAATCGACCTTGCCTTTGTGTCACTGCGCCCAATGTATGGGTACACTGAAATAGATGATGTGGCGCAGAGAGACATTTTTAACTTGAATCATTTAACTGCATTTACCCCGAAACACATTCATATAATAATTATAGTGAATTATCACTTACAAATACACTTGTAACTCCAAAATGATTTAAGCTTTCAATATAAAAGCTTGAATTTTTCACAATAGAAGAATAAAACAACAACTACCAAAGAAATTCAAAAATTTAATAACTTTGAGAAAATATTCAATGAGATTTATACCGTATTTAGGGAAGAAAAATCAATTCAAAAGTCTTGTAGAAAAACAGGAGATTCATGAATTTAATGATGCCTTTGGGGGCAAGACGTGCTATTTAGAATTCTGTGCACTTTTGAGGATGATGAATACGTTCAAGGAAGTGTGTTAGGACAACTCGTAAGTGGATATAGTTTCACGCGATGTGATCGTTGCTTTCGCACCTTGTAGTCGGGCGACATGACCGCGTTTATTCTCTTGATCAATACAAGACAATGATCAAAAGGGCCAAAAAGACTTAACCTTCTTGTCAAGTAAAATCAGTTCGGCGTGACACGTTTCTGGGGTTAATAAATGAACGTCCGTAGTATTTTGTGAAAATTCCCCAAAGCAATGAAGACAAGCGGGTATCTTTCAAAATGAGCACACACAGGCACATCATCTTTAGAAATATGCCTACTTGCAATGTTGAAACATCACCTTTCATTGATGGTATACTTACATACAACGTGAAATTGAGGAAACTGAACACTGTTGTACTCATTGAGACTAAGGCGTATCCTCATGAAAAAGTCCCAATAAAAAAAGAAAAAAATGAAATATCTTCAGAATGTTACAAGTTACATCTCTGTTGAGTGCCGCCCATTTTATAAAGAGAGACATAAAACGCATCAACGCAAAACCGTCGCAAAACGCAGACGATCGACGCAAAATCGTCAATAAGCCAACATCGTTAATGATTTGAATGATGAGAAATAGTTGATGAAACAAGATTATTAATTTTGTATTTTGAACTTAATATTGAACTAACAAATGCTTTCTTTGTGTAAACTACCAGTTTTATTTGTAAACCTGCTCAAAGTTAACATAGCATTGTTCTTAATAAATAAATCTTGTATATTAACTAAATATAACCTAAATGCAACTTAATTATATTCACCTAATTATTAAAAGATTTTACAAACAGGTTTATTCGTCACCATAACGACATGTCGGTATGACACGCATATATTTGTGTTTCAGACGTTAAACATGTCTCAAAAATATTAGTCTGGCACGCGTATCTGTTATACGTCACACTTATAAAACTTTTACAACTTTAGAGGTTAATTTCTCACGTTCGAAACATCCAATCGGTATGGCACTTACAGGCTCGTCTTGTAGACATTAAAATCAATTGAAAAATCTTTTTCTCCGATCTGTACTTGTATTGCATGGATTACTGAAAAAAATGAAATTTTTGAATCAGATGACGGGTACTCAGCGACGCCGAAACAGTATGGTATGATCATAATCGGCAATACAATTATTTTTTCTGTGATTGGACAAAAAAAATTAGCTTTGAACTCGTAATCGAAATGGGGATAAAAGAAATGACACGTTGAATTCAGTAAGTTCGAGACGCATGGCATACAACTCTGGTGAGAGCGTAGGCTTCCGCGGCCGGAGTCAGAATTTTCTTGGCTGTCCGGGTGACACGTCCATGGCGAAGGTGCCGACGTTTCGGTCGCCATTCTGCGACCTTCCTCAGGGCGTAATGCGTTACGCTGTGGATGCCAGGGACCCGGCGTCACCCGGACAGACAAGAAAATACGGCATACAACTCCTTCATACTTTTGCTATCTAATAAATAAGATAGAACAAGAATTGCATACTCATTCTCCAAGAGCATAGTTATTTTCAACATTTAAAAAATTTCGCAGCGCAACGCTGACTACACTACAGGCCGCCATACTTGCGTTTCCTTGTTCCTCATAACACTAGCTAACTTCTAAAAACGTTTTAGCTTTGAGCTTATCATACGTGGGTTTTCTTGCTGGTCTATGGGGATATGACTCAAAATGTTACAGTTCCATTAAACGCAATCAGCTTTTTTTAAGTCCCATTTGCATTCAAAAAACATTTGCTTGCCAGTTAAGAAGGAAAATCTCAGAAAAGTTATTCGTTTCACGATCAACAGCAAACATTTTCAAGCACGATCCTCTCCTATTCACAGCTTCGCTTTAAATGAGTGGTCTTAATGCCAGAATGAACTAAGTGATATTTTTCTAATATTGAGTTATTCACAATATAGAATATTGAGATTTCATATTATCGTGCGCCAAAATGAGCTATGTAATAACTTGTCTGTCATGGTTGCTCTTTCAAGGGATTTCTCTGACGGATGGTTTTTTATTTTCGTACAGCAAATCGAACCATGTGACGGCATAAGATAGCTTTATGTGTATGTACCAGGATTATGGAAGAAAACTTCTGAGTGTGAAGGGGCCTTTAGTTCTGGATCGTCCGACATCTACGAACACTTGATAAGTCCTCTCAATCGACTGGCAAATGGATACGAATACATAAACGTTTGTTGAATCAACTCATTTTTGTGTGGTTACATTGTTTTTCTGATAGGTAGGAATGAAAAATGTTCACACATGATTTTCTCGTGGACTCTGCACGATCGATAGCGATTAGATGTGGTTATTTCAGTGTTACCATTCAATAATGAATTTAAAAATATTAAAAAATAAAGAATGGGCTTATTTAGGGCGAGAAATGCGATTTAAAATAGAGATGGCCCATTTTGGTAAAATATATCTTTAAAACATGGCATATACATTTCCGATACATTCATCAGCCACAAAAGTAAAATTACATAGCTGGTCTCATATTTGCCTTAATTGAAGTCTTTCGCGCACTTCTAAATCTAAATCATTCGTTTTCAGATGAACATGAAATTATTCTTAATAAAAGAAAAAAAACTGTAAGAAAACTAAGTTGAAAGAACCAAAACTGTTGATCGCCAAATCGTGGCGTAATGTGGTCATGAGAGACAGTTTATGACCTGTTCGGGGAACCCGATCCTACGCCCAGACAAAAATACGAAGAACGGTACTCCGTTTGAACCCGCCAGGCGGATGTTACATGCCCAATAATAGAGTAATATTGACATGGAAATCGATGTGATTTACTTGGAAACAATTTTCGATTTGTAGCAAATTTTCCAATATGCTTGCGGCTTAACAAGATTAGATTTTTCATAACGGATAATTCACCTTCAAAAACCTCCAAAAGATGCGAATAAATAGAAAAAAACAAATATTTATTTAAGCATACATTGGTAATCTCAATATCAAAATAAAAAAAATAGAGGAAGGGAAAATACGTAATCAGAATAATGCCAATTTCTTTCCTACAAGTTATAATACCTACAAGTGTAACTGTATTAATACGTTATCAGAATTTAACAGAGAAATGTTAATTCCATTTGCTGCAGGTCAAAGGCTAAAAATTGCAAACTCCTTTTTTCGATGGAGGAAGGTTGATAGATGGACTTGGCAATATCCTGACGGAAACACAAGGAATGAGATTGACTTTATACTCGCAGACAAAATAAAAAAGTATTGTGAACAAATGCATAGAAAATGTAAATTTTTCTTCAGATCATAGGATAGCGCACTCAGAGGTGCGACTAGAAGGAAGAAAGAGTTGGTTTCAAAAAAGGAAAGAAATAATAACCTATGAAATAGTTACAGTAAAATTCAAACAAGTACTAAGTACCGAATTGAATAGTTGATTGAAAGGTGAAACAAAACAACGTTTCAGACTCAAATTCCTGACACGAATACAATCCAAAATGAATACGATTATTTTGAGGAAAAACATCCTGGAAATAGGAAGCTATATCAGGAAAGGATATAAAAAGGAACTAAGTGACTCTATCATGAAACTACTAAATGATTGTGACAAAGTGAAAAGCCAGAATCCACGAGTAAGGTTCTCTGCTGAATATAAAAATCTAGATAGGTTGGTCAAGCGTTCTATTAGAAACAATCTAAGGGAATATAAAACACAGACGATAAATGCAATAATGCAAGACTCGAACTCGGTAAGGAAAACAAAAAAGAACTTATCGTAGAGAAAAGAAAAGAAATCTCTGACTTAGCAACACAATATTTCAGAGAACTCAGTGACAGCAAACAAGACCAACCTCTAACTATTCTGAAAAGAGATAATAGATAAATTTATTTGAACTGCAAACGGGCATAACCCAGTAGCTGCTAATTACATAAATAAGATAATATAGCTAACATGCAAATTATATAATAATAACAATAACAACAGCAACAAGGATCCGGATGGAGTACTGAATATTCTTCAAAGTGAAGTAAGATGCTGTATCTCAGAGCTTAACACAAAACGCTCGCCAGGAGACGATGGAATATTAAACGAATTCCTTATACACTGCCGGGAGGAAGCGATAATAGAAATAACAAAATTATTCAATAAAATACGGCAGGCAGAAGTGACTGCTAAGCAAGAGTCCCAAAGTACCATCTCCCTCTTATACAAAAAGGGCACAAAGGATGACTTTAATTATCAACCGATCACCCTAATGTCCAATCTCTATAAATTATTCTCGAAAATAATTACCGGACGAATAACCAGGACGCTTGATGAGCAATAACCAAACGAACAGGCTCGATTCCGATCCGGTTTTAATACGGTAGACTGTTTGCAGACACTAAATCAGATCATCGAAAAAATACAAGAGTTCAATTTAAAACACTATATAGCCTTTGTCGATTTTAGAAAGGCATTTGATTGTGTGGAACATTCAGCGCTATTCAATTCACTTCATAAACAAAGTGTGCCAAAAAGTACATTAGAATTTTACAGAGAATTTATATTCAAATAGTGCTGCAAAAGTAAGAACTGACCAAGAAGGGAAGGCGTTTGAGGTACAAAGTGTCAGGCAAGGAGATCCTTTATCGCCAAAACTATTCACTTGCCTACTAGAAGATGTATTCAGACAGCTAACATGGTCTAAAGAGCGGGATTAAAAATTAACGGATAGAAATTGAGAAATTTGCGATTTGCAGATATACTCGTAGTTATGTTTTCTACATCTACACATGAGATATGCGAGATGTTAAGAGAGCTGAATGATAAAGTTGAAATCTATCAAAAACAAAAATTATGACCAATGACAAACGAATGCCTGTACTTGTAGCCAATCAAAAAATTGAAAACATTTAAGAATATCTATATTTGGGACAATTAATATCTTTTGAGGAAAGAAAAGAAAAAGAAGAGTTTGTTGGATGTTGGAAAAAGTTCTGGAGTCTCTCAATTATACTATTAGACAGTCAGCGTCACATTAAAAAATCCATTATAGATTTCTGCATCACACCAGTATTAACATACGGCTCTCTAAACAAAGGTACAACAGTCCATGCTAATAACATTCCAGAGACACGGAGAGGAAAATTCTTCATATAACTAAGAGATAAAATTAGATGCGAGGAAATCAGAAAGAAATAAAAAATCCCATCGTGCTACGTTTTAGGATCGAAGATACGGCTGGCGCAAAGAAGGACGACAACAGAAGAGATGGTTTGATGTGTTCAAGAAAGAAGTAGATGTAAAGTGGTCTCAAGTAGGTAAACACACACATTTGGAAGAAACTTAAAAACAATGTGCAAACATTTTCATTTTTTAGTTAATACAGAACACTAAGTTAATATATATTATATTCTATTGTCTAAGATCTATAATGTTCAATACTGTTACGTAAGCATACTATGTTATGAATCTATAAGTGTACCAACTCACATCCCCGCTTCTGCGGGTGGAATTGGCCCTCAAGAGATCTTATAGGCTTAAAATAAAATAAAATAGAGAAATACGTCAATGACTAAAAGTAATTTAGTTTATTTTCATTGTTTTATTTTATTAAAAAATGTAAAAGTATTCAATAATTCTAACATTCCTGAGGTTAGCATCTTCCTTTTTTTTTTGGAAAGGTTCAAAACGACGCCAAAATTATTTTTGGGTCTTGGCGTATAACTCTGCTTGTCTTTGGTATGGAATTGCTAAAAGCAAAAGTAGGCTTGTTAGATATTATAATTAAGAAAATATTAAAGTTCGGATACAATTTGATCTGTTCTAATTACAAGTTGATTAAAGGTTAACATTTTGTCCGTATAATCTCAAATAAAGGCGGAACTATTAAATAGGCTGAATATTATAAGAGAATGAAAACGATGTGGGGCCCACTATTCATGGAGTAACGGAGACAAATGAAAATCGTCCTTCAAAACACACGAAACTAGTGTTTACCTTTGAGGAAATCTGTTTTACGAATTTGATAATATGACTTACCCATTATTTTCATGCATTTCAGGAGTGATATGATATATGGAGATTCAGTATGCTAAGATTTAAAATTTGTAATTTATACACATCATTTTCTGGATTTTTTAGTTTACCGCATGTGAGATGTCAATCACGTATGCCATTACTGTCATCACATTTAGTATCATCTAGGAAGAAATCTGATCAGAATGAATGTGACCCACCAGACCGAGATTGCAAGATTCCTCGAAGGCAAGTTTCGTTATCTTATTTCCTCAAATCAATTATTCACCATTAATATGTGACTGTAATTTTTATTTTACTAATGTCTACCGACTCGGTTTTTATGGAATATGATGGTAGTTACATTACGTTTGTTCGTCCGATCAGTTTCATATCATTGTTTTCATACGTCTCTTAAAGAATGGAAGTCTTGGAGTTTGATTCAAAGAAGAAAGAACTGTGTCTGCTTGAAGTACCTGTTCCTCCCAAATTATCTGATCACGATGTTCTTGTAAAAGTGGCTTATGCAGGTATCTGTGGCAGTGATTTAAAAATGCTTAGTGTAAGTTCATTTGAAAGTTGCGTTTGCGATAATGAAAGTTAGCACAATCAAATACTTTTATATATTACGTTCTCTCTCAGGGCGATATTCCAGTCGCTGACAAGATCATTCTAGGGCATGAGATTTGCGGCACTGTGGCAGAAACAGGAAAAGAAGTAGATAGCGTTATACCGGGTGATCGGGTGGCAATTGATCCAAATAGGTAAGTTTAGAAAAGTTTTAATATTTAGTCTAGAAAATAGTGGAAGTCCCACAACAGTAGTAGATGGAGTGATATCTGTCATTCATGTGGTGTCTCATAAAACTCACGTTCCGCAATGTATAAACGTTGTGCAAGGTTAAAATTTACGTAAAGTTATGCGTGTTTCGGCGGCCTCTAACAACATAAATTCCTCTCAGATATTTATATTAAAATATTAAAATTTATTGCAGAATAATGAAAATTCGATTACTCAAATAATGAAACAATTAGAGAGTATGTGCAGGGTAATTTTTCTCACCTGCGAAAAGTCTCCATCAATGGATTTGTAACAGTCAATCAAAGTAATCCTTTACAGTTTTTCTCTAGATATGATATAATATAATTTAATATAATAATAATAATAATAATAATAATAATAATAATAATAATAATAATAATAATAATAATAATAATGGATAATATGAAATCTGAATGACAATATCATATTGCTCTTGCTGAACACTGCATAAATAAAGATGTAGATACTTATTCACTGTTATTCCAATATTAAAATGTGCACCATTCAGACATGTTGAAATTATGTTTTCTGCGTATTAAATAACAGTGAAAACATCGTGTCTACTTCAGGATTTACGTTTCCATGTGTCTTTCAGTAGTTCATACTCATTTACGTAATAAGACATTGTGTAGTAAAATAACATGTATGTGACAAAGCTATTTTCATGTTAATTTATTCTGCCTCTTTAGGAAATATTTTTAAGACATTTAAGACCTATTTTAGGCGCCTGAAATATATTTTACAGACCAAAATGCTCCACCTAGACATAACAGCGCTGACTAGATCTAATTAACAACGCTGCCTCCGTGTCACGATGAGCCACTGCGTAGCAACGGAAAGTATTTTCAGAAGGAAAAAAATGTATTTGCAGATATATGCTTTAGGACCATTTTTGCCTCATTTCAATGGCGAAACCACATCCTGAACTTTGTCTCTTAATCGTCCACTTTCCGTCTGTGTAGGCGGGTGTAGATCTGCTGCATCTCTCCCTCCTCTGTTTCTAATCGCTGAAATCACGTGTATAGGCTTAGTAGGACAACCAAGGCGAAAAGTGAAACACGTAGTTCCTGCAGCAGCCGTATTCGACAATGTCTGCGCTGCTGAGTGGCGGGAGAACATTTGAGGGAATGTTTGTGATAACATCTAGGGAACATTTTTTGCGGACATTTGGGAGTAATCTGGAACTATTTGGAGAACATGTGAGAACCTATGATGAACATATAAGAAAATATCTAGTACGGAGACGAATATACTCTTAAATTTACAGAGCACGGGAATCGGTGACATTTGTACATCCATAGGCCAAATGGAAAATGGGCAAATGATTGTGATAGTGGCCAACTTCATATAAGTCAATAGAAAAGTTAATATATTGTTTTTTCAACATTCCACATAAGAACTATTTTCAGTACCAAGGAATTACAAAATATGGGTACTACTCTACGTAGAGAAAGTAATTTAATACGTCACATAGGAGCAAGAAAAAAATCCTTTTTTACGATATAAAGAAGCTAGAAAACGAGTTTCTCTGTCGAAAAAAAAACGCCTTTTTTCGCCGCAGCATTTCGTAATTTTGTCTATAGTATGTACATCACTCCGTATATATGTATTCGAGAAAATAACTAGTAGTGCTACCGAATGGCTCAGATTTTCCTGTCCTAATTATTTTGAGAAGGAAAGATTGTCATGACAAATTTATGAGTACTCCTATTACTGAATATGGAACAAAATGTAATGCACAGTTCAAAACTATTAAAAGTCAATTCGTCAAAAGACTGGCGATATGAATATATCAAATGAACATCCAGATCTTTCCAGCGTACATTAGTAATTACCAGATTATTTAGTAACTCTTCTTCAATAAATACAGTGGCGATCTTGAGAGCTGTACGAATTTACTTCTATTGCAAACGACTGGCATCACGAGAAATGAAAGGGGCAATCCCAAGTAGAAAAAGCGGTTAAATAATAAAATCATACACCTGGAGCCAGGATGTTGTCCAAGTGGTAGAACACGTGAAATGGGCAAGATCATGAAGACTGTCAGATCGGAAAAAGAAGATTATGCAGTTCTACATGCTTCTAAACGTAGCACCCATCCATATTCAACAAGACAAACCTAACGTCTTCCCATGGGAGTGCCGCCAGAAATAGAAACTGTCAGTATTTTCGTTTCCCCTGTGTTAGTACAAACCGAGGCACAAACGTAAAAGTGATAATTTTGTATTGAACGAGAGCACCGGAAAGCCAGTCCGGATGGCAGAGACCGTTAAGGCAGTAGTGCCGTAGCGATCTCGGACCGAAGGAAGGCGGGTTGAAGTTCCACCTGGGACATGGGTCTATTGGTGTTCGTCCTTTCATCCCCTAATGACCTGGATGTTGATGCGACCAAAACAATATCCAAAAACGAATAACAAAAAAAAATGTCCGAAAAAATCCTTCTCCTGAAAAATTGAAAACTCAATTAAGCGTAATTGAGTATTCAGCCTAACAAATTTTCAAGACTTGTAGGAGAGGCAGCTGTGAGAAGCCATTACATAGATGCAAGATGGGCGGGAGAAGAGCAACAAAACTCAAAAACGTTGCAAGAGATGTAAAACATGGCCGTATCACCACGGTCACTGATATTAAAGGTGCTGTTGGAGAACTTACGAATTGGAAGTCACGCTGACCTGATCAGGTCAGCGTGACTTATGATATAAAAGACTTACAAGAGTGCATGAAAAATCTCGCGAGTTCGCGATGTAAGCCCGCTGTACGAGCGTAGCCTGAGGCGTTTAGAGCTGCCTTACGGTTTCTTGGAGGACGACCTGCAGTGCTTTTAGGTGTATGCAATCGTTTTTTAAGTGCATGCGTAGTCCATTTGCTCCGCCCTCCTGGCTCGGCTTTATAAAGCACAGGTCAGATGGAAGAGGCTTCTAAATATGTGGAATGTATGAAAAATTAAATTGATTAGGATTTGATTTTCTGTGCCACGTAATCGCACTGATACAAGTCCTTCTGAGTAGTAACATACGTTTAGCAATATCAGATTCGTCCACGCAGAGTACCCAGCCAATGCATGCAAATCACAGTTCAAAATCTCACCGGTCAACATCTGGTCGGTTTCAGTATGAAGCTATTTTGACTTTTGAATCAATTATTTACAAAGTGGGAATGTACGCAGGGGTGCGGCTATTAAGATATGTAATTATCAATACAAAAATTTAATGGTAAATGGCGTTTGCTTTGTAGAGGTATAGTATATTTTCACTAATTATCGGGATTTAATATTTACGTTTATTGTAATAATGAAGTATATTCGAGTATAATCATGCCCGAATTTTACTTATTTTGCAGTGGTTGTGGTGTTTGTCCAGAATGCGCTGATGGTAACTACCATTACTGTGAATGTGGAGGAGGTAACAACTATGTTGGCGTATTTCGTAATGGGGGATGGGCTGAATATTGTGTGGTTCCAGCAAGACAAGCCTTCTTGATACCAAAAAATATGGCATTTGAACTTGGTAAATTAATATTTAATGTTTAATGTAACACTTCACATAATAATTGTGAACGAACGGTAACTATAACATATCACTCCTTAAATATAACTTTGAATATAATAATTCTATATTAGTTTTTCACCTTTTAGAGTTCAGCCTTGACATACAACTATTTCACATAATTTCCAACTAAGGGTTTATAATAATTGTAATTATTTATAACCGCTTAAACCGAATAACAGTTCCTACGAACCTTCGTTTCAGTCAATCTCTTACGATATTCTTTCTGATTAAAGAAATTAAGATATCAAACCATGAATCGATTGTTCGTTTGATGTTATCTGTATTCATTTCTAATTGATATATTAATTATTTTTGTGTGTTTATTGTACTCGTGTACTTGGTAATATAGAAGACCTATGTTTCATTTTAGCTGCACTAACAGAGCCGTTATCATGTATCTCGCATGGATGGGACAAGATTCAACCTCTTCAGATTGGGAAAAGAATTCTTATCTTAGGAGCAGGAATTGCTGGAAATCTGTACGCATGCCTGTTCCATTTAAACGGGCATCGAAAAGTAACCGTTTGTGAGCCGCAGGAAGGACGTCGAAAAATATTCGATGATATAGGTAACATGGGAGAGCAATTTATATTTACTTTATATTTTGAAGCGTTGGTGATCTGTGATTATCACCCGGTAGATTTATTTAATTATTAAAAAGCAGTGTAAAACTGTATGATGTTTCAGGGGGAAAACTTACATTACCTGTTTCTTTCTTTTCTTCTGAAATGCCTTGCACAAGAGTATTTTAAAAACCAATAAAACTAGTGGTGCTACAGAATGGCAACTTGAAAACTTTCTCGTCCTAGTGTTCCGTTCTCCTCGGCGTCTAAAAGAAGTCCTGAAAAGCCTCTCCCGAAACCAACTGCTCCCCAACGGGTGAAGAGCATTGTTGAGCTCCCCGAACATCACTTAGACCTATCTCTGTTCATTTATAGTATATTTGCTCTTGTAATTCCTTAGCCCCACTTTGGGGCTTGTAACATTGTTTTGGGTGTGGCATATATTTCCTCAATTTAAACTCACACATTGCACATAGGCTAATGGCCAGGCAAAGATGTTATGGAAAGGACTCTATTCAAGATGTAACACACGAGGGACTGGTAATGCCCCCCCCCTGCCTCGAACACCACTGAAAACATTCATGCATTAAGTGGGTTTCGAAACCATAGCCTTCTTATCCACGTATTTTGGTTCACTTGCCCCAAGACCCTGTCACATGAGACTGAGTAATTTGATTAATGTGATTGATTGTATTAATTGTAAGCACGCTACGGCTTTGTAACATAATGATGTGATAAAATCAATAACATAACTACAATCACAGACTTTAGGCATTCTTTACTCTGCATTGTAACATTGAATCTGTGCAGCAGAATAACTTAGACACCATTCGTCTTCATGCGACAATACAAGCTGAGACACTTAAACATCAACGTCCTTGAACACCGGACTCAGTAATAAAGTTTTCTCAAGATTAACTAACCCTTTAGAAAATATTGTAGAACATAGTATTTACAGCATGTATAAGTTAACGCAATTGTTTGTTTATTTTCATGTAATATTTATATTGAGGAAAATAATGATTTATCGAATAACACGTACATTTTTTTTAAAACATTCTCTAAAGTTATCGGTTCCCTAATAGTAGAATGGAAATATGACGTTAAGAATACTACAGAAGAATAAAATTCCAATCCACATGCAAACTATAGAAAAATAACATTTCATTAGAAGAATAGAAATAATAGAAAATAAGAATAAAATAATAGAAAAAATACCATTGAAGATTAAAATTTCAAATTGTTTGAAACACTTAAAATTACAAATGCAATAATGTATAAAAATGTGCATGGTGCAAAATATTAATTATGTGAGATATAGAAAGAAGTACATTTGTGTATTTTTTGAAAAATCTAAAGAATACATCAAAATGGTGTTTATGTCATGTTCCTCCGTGAATTTAGCACTTTCAGTAAAAAAACTTGCAGCCGCTTTTGAGAAAATGCCGTTTGAGCTTTTCTGAAAAATAGGAATTTTAAGCTTATTAGAAATCATTTGAAGTACATATACTCACAAATATAATAGTGTATAAAAACTCACGTAATGTAAATTTTAACGTTGAGAGAGAGATCTGATACTTCATTTAGTACAAAAATCACTATCTTCAATATTCTACATTTGCAATGTTAGCTTTTTGTAATTTTGAAAATACAAAGAGTTCGCCGAAAATAGGACTAGCACAAATTTTTTACCGTTCTTTGAGGTGCACACAAGGTGAAAATATTTTAAAAAATGAAGCCATTTTTGAGAAAAAATATTTGTGTAAATAGTTGCATGTATATGTATTTGCATTGTGTACAGATGTCTATACTTTACGGAAATTACGCAAAAACTACTCATATTTTCGAAAAAGTGTATTTGATATTATTTCAAGATCTGTTTTTGAGGAATGTGTGTCATTAAAGAAAAAATGTATCTGCAGTATTGTAGCTGAAAGAAGAGGCCGAAAAAGATTTGAACAATTTTCGAAAAATCGGAGTGTTAACGAAAATTAGACTTACGCCATTCTTTTAAGAGTCTTTTACTCTGAGAACAAAGTTAAATAAAACAATTCGGAGCCATTTTTGTAAAAACTTTGAAGCTGTATTTGAAGCTTTGTGTAATGTACCCTCCAAAATAAAAATAATTGATTCAAATTCATATGCCGTCGGGTTCCTTTAAATTAATCGAGGAATATTAATTTTGGAGAAAATGTCTGTACGGTTTAGGCGCTGGCGTTGACCACAGACGGACAGACAGACGTTTTGCCGTCAATAGATTTTTCGGTATCAAGGACCTACAAAACATGGATTCTGACTACACAATGTGTTACATGGAATAATTTACTGAATAAATAGGTAGGAACAAGATTTATCCACTTTTTCGATACCAGGGCCCGGTAATAAGAGTTTTCATGTAAAAAAATCACCGTTTTCTGGTGCGCGATTATAATACTTTCTCTTCTTACAAAATAAGCACGAGAAAGTAAAAATACGCAAAACGGAGACAAATTTGTTTCGATCCACTCTAATACTCTTATCTGTATAAAATATCCCATGTATTATGCAACTTTCAAATCTGAAATTTTCATAATACAGTTTTCAGGGCAAGTAAATTGCCACATAACTTACATTCGCAACATTTCTATTTATGGATATAGCGAGCCAAGTTATTTCTTTAAATAGAACTCACTCTTATGGTTTTTCCACAGACACAGGCTTTGAAATTATTACACCGAATCAGCTCAAAGAACGGAAAGCCAAATGCCCAAATTGGAAAGTGGATGTGGTTGTTGATTGTTCTGGAAACGTCAATGCCCTGGAAGATGCTGTGGAACTGTTGAATAACGGTGGTCTGCTGAGTATATATGGATTAGCTCCCCCACAGGCAAAATTTAGGCAAGTATTAAATTCACAAATGAAAGGCTCTGGGTCAGAAAGTCATAAGTTTCATTTTAGCAAAAATTGAGATATTATCAAACGTAGGGCTCTTAGTCTTTCAGTTTGTGTCTGTAAATAGTAATAATTTTTGACAACAATTTATAGAGCACTGCAGGAAAGTACATTTTACATGCTTTATAACTCTATTTTGATCGGAAGTGGCATAGGCCTATTTGCTCCCAAGACCCTCATGCTTTTAATAAATCAGATTAAATTGAACATCTATTGTGTCTCTTTTAGGGTGTCACCTTTCCTGTTATTCGAGAAAGAACTGACTATAAATTCTGTTCTACTAAATCCATTTTGCTTTAGGAAATCAATGAAGTATATCGCCGCATTAAATTTCAGGTATAATTAGTATTACTTCATGTGCTCTATCTAATAAATATTTTATCTACACATAGTGGTTAATATAATGGATTTTTGCAGGTATTTGGGCTTTGAAAAACTAGGAGTTCAAGTATTCAAGTTGAAAGATTTCGAAGAAGCAATTCGAGCTCTGAAGAGTGGTTGTATTTCCAAAGCAATATTCAAAATGATTTAAATTTGTAGTATTAGTGTGTAATTTAAATAGAAATTAAACCATTTACCTGCATACTTAAATAACCATTGCTAAGAAACACAAACATATTACAGTGTGGAAAATGCCGTGAAAAACAGTTTCCAGTTGTTGGCAGTAGCAAGAAAATACTTATTTTAATGAAACATCGGACATTTTCTGTGTTTCTTAAACAACATTACAGAAAAGTGGTTTCTCCGATCAGGTGAATGCCAGAGTAGTATTCTAACGAACGTGCCACGATCCGCGCGCGATCTTTCCTTCTTCCTCCTGATTCTATCCTCTCCTCTTACACACGTCCTTTACTTACATACACTATCCTTCCACATAAATCGTAAGATCAGTTGGAAGCTTCGAGTTTGTTTCGGCAGGGGCGGTGCCTTACTGGTGGAGGTACCCGGACGGGGGAAATCTCCTGCAAGGCGACGTGTAGCACGTCGCTGTATCTCATCAACCACCGGGGAGGGAGGAACACAGCCACCTCATGGAATAAAACAATCAGTACTCTTACGGAACTAATGATGTAGAACAAATGATGAAATTTATGTAGAAAAAAAGCCACAGAGAAGCAATAGCTAAGAATACAGTGATTACGGATCTTCAAGCAGGCGCAGTCGTCTCCTTCCTTTACTCCTTGCCAACGTCTTCGTGCTCCTCACGAGAGCCGGAGAACGCTTATCCTTACGAGGGCTTGTTCCGGGTTTGGAGGATTTGGCCAGGCCCGTCCTAGGGCTACTATTGCGAGCAGGCCTCACCTACAAGAAGAAGTACTTACGAGATTCGAAGTTGGCACACACGAAATAAGAATTTAATTAGTATAAGACAGCTTAAATTATTGGTCCCCCATAGAGAACATTATTTCGTGGACGTGTGTTGCAGTTGATTATATTTTTTGAATTTTTTTTGTAAATGAATCTTAAATGTTACAAAATCTAGCTTGGACGCCGTAAAATTCGGAGTTTTGAATAACAATCACATAACGTTTCCAAAAGAAAAAATAGCATTCACCTATGCCTACGAGTGCAAGTGGTGAGAGAACCGCGAAATATAAAACGACGACACACTGCGCCATTCTCAAAATAATTTGTAATTTTGGTCCTCAACTGTAAATGTAGCAATAACAATAGCGTACGTATCTTTGAGTCTCTGTGTGGCAACCTCACTGTTTGTTTACTTTCACGCCTCTCCGTTGTAAGAAGAGACAGTACTGTAATCGTTCGCCAGCAAAAAGACGAAATTTCGGCAGAAAAACTCTTATAGCCGGGCCCTGGTAACAAAAAAGTGGATAAATCTTGTTCCTGTATGTAGTAAACGACTTCCTCTAGCGCGCTTTATAGTCAGAATCCCTGGTTTGTGGGTCCTTGATTCCAAAAAAATCAGTTGACTGCAAAAGTCTGCCTGTGATCATTGCTAGCCCCTAAGCCGTTCAGTCAATTTTCTCCAAAATTGATATTCCCCGATCGATATAACGGAATGCAAGATCCTACGAGTTTGAAATGGATATTTTGATTTTTAGGGGTACTTTAAATAATGCCTCATTTACATTGTAAAAATTGTCTTAAACATGGACCCAAATTTGCTATTAAAATTTGTCCTTGGATAGTGCAAGAGTCGCGTAAAAGAATGAGACAGGTCTCATTTTCGTTAAAATCCCTGATGTTTCGAAAATTACGTTAGTTCTTTTTTTCTTCAGTGTATTCCTACAACTACAATATTGATGATAAGGATTTTTTCCTTAATGAAATACATTGTTGAAAGACATCTTGAAATAAGGTCAGAACGATGAGAACGATGTTTCAAAAATATGAGTAGTTTTTCCATAGGTTTTCATGAAGTACAAGGATATTTTAAACAATTATTTTCTTTAAAAAGCCTGGAAAGTTTGTCTTTAAATCTCCTCGAAACGGTTAAGTACAGTTTTTTTTTAAAAAAAAGGTGTAGTGTTCACATTATTGCTGCTTAAAATTAAGGCTAATTTTAAAAAAATAGCACTCAATTTTTTAATTTTTTTCCAAGGTAGAACAAGGATCGCTTAAAAGAATGCTACAAGTCTCAGTTTCCTTGAACTCTCTGAATTTTCAAAACCTGCAAATTTCGAAAAAAATGCAAGAAAATGTGTGGTGTTGATGCACTACTACTTTACGCCTATGTTCACGTTCGTTCTAGTAACAGATTCTTTCTCGTCTTCTTGTACCCCCCCCCCAGGAGGCGGGTCAAGCAATTTTACGAAAATGTTGGCCGTGTGGAACCAAGTAGAACACACATGTTTCGCAAAAGCCTGAAGGTACATTTTATAAATCTCGTTTGTAAAAGAATCTGTCCATGTATAAAATGCATTACGAATGCGGAATGAGTACTTCTTAAAGTGATCCATAACGTAGCTACGTCCTCTTTGCACCCGCAGTTTCTACCCTTGCAATGTTTTTCTTGGAAAGAGAGTCGAATACGACTGGTGTACTTTCGAAATCATCCATCAGTCATAGACATGAGCATAAGGGACCGTGGACCCCTGGATATTTTGAAAGAGGCCCCATAGCCTTACGTAATAAAACGTTTAATTTCCTCTAATACGTTCAAACACTGATTTCCTACTGTTTTAACCCGACAATTTGGGGAATTGTGCTAAGATTTGGGGGAAGAGGTTTTCCAAGCCATTTGGCAACACAATAAATGGTTCAACTAAAACAATTATATTTATTGATTGTTTCATTAAAGTTATAATTTCACTGTCTTTGTAGTGTTTTATTTATTTACAAGTAAAACATTTCATTTATAAATATAAAATTAATGAAAAATGCGGTCCAGAAATGTAATAACCTCTCTTTTCAAGGTCGTGCACGCCTGTGGTCATTGTAAACCTCCAAATGATTATTTCCACGTGTCTAATGTACTGTGTACGATCGATGTGTTGCGTATTGAAATCAAAATATTCTGTGCAATTATTCTCCAAATTTTCTATAGTAAAAGTGAACATAACCTAATCAGCTTCAGAGAACGCATAATGAGGAAAACTTACATAAGCATGCGAGCTCCCTTGAAAGACTGGGATCGCTCATTGACATATTTGGTAATCAGGACTGTTTGTGAATAAGATTCTAAACACTAAAATTATGTGACTGCTATTAATTCTCCACTAAATCTTATTGTCCTCTACTCTCATATATATGAATTTGACCATCGATAATGCTGTTTTGCTTGTAATGTCTAAACATTTCCTTCCAATCAACCAATTTTTACGTCCTATGAAACAGTGCTAATGTTCCTTTCCCTCGACTTTCACGCGGAGGGATGACACTGAAAAGTGTTTTTCTTTGTTTACGAGCTTGCATATTCATGACAAGCTGTGCTCGGAGATGCCGAAGGCAAAAGAATAACAAATAAAGATGGTAAGCGTCTGCTGTCTGTAGACCTCTTCTGGAAACGAAGAAAGCAAGCAAACCGTTTGCACACGAGATGCAATAAACATGTCTAAGTTCTTTCTTGGAGTACGCTTCGTGACTGGTTTTATGGTTGTTAAGGATAACAGGAGGAGGATTTTTTTAAATAAGAGATTTAGATAACAGGTGTATGAAATCATTTAATTCGAGACATGTGTAATAACTAAGATACCGAATTTTCTACAAACGTTGAAAGCTAAAGTGCGTTGTACTAACGAAAAACAAAATTTTCTTAGTTCATTTTTTTCGTTAGTGATAAAAACTCTGTAAATGAAAATCAGATCCAGTTATAAAATATACAATTTAAAGAATTTTTTTGCCCTACCCCTTACACACACTCATAGATGGGCTACACCATCACACTTGTCGGGTGCTTGGAGCTTGTCGAGGCGTGGGCGGCGTCCGGCTGGAAGAGATTCCCCGCCAGTGCCAGTGGCAAGGCGCCGGATCAGGCCCCCAGGAATAAAACATTCACTTCTGAGATGGAACTAATGACGTGCTAGGATGTGATTCCGTGCTTCCGGTTCAGTGATTCCGGGTGCGTCCACTGTAGTAAAATCTAAGCCATAGGGAATCGATAGGGACACAGAAAATTCCTGTTTAGGGAGGTTTCCGTTTTATGCAAGGTATTCCATTTTACGACACTTGTGATAGTGACGTTTCAGCCGTGAACATAGTAAATTACGTGATAATAATTATCAAAATACATTAATATATAACGTATTTATGGAAGTAATCACCAATAAATGACTATTAAACACACTTAATTCACATCTTCTGAGTTGAAAAATTCACACCTTACTGCCGGACACCTTACTGACTCTTTCAACGCGCAATGCGTCACAGTCCAGTTCTATGATTTTCTGATACCCTCTAATGGCTTTGAGCAATGCGTATGTGTTCGAGGGGTAATGAAATTCAACGCAGGCCTGGGAAACGCATGAATAGAAGCTATGCCCGTACACTTTTCCGCGCTCAAAAAGTCTGGAGAGACGAGATTCCCCTGCGACCTACGTCTTGAGGGACGAGCGACCCTAAGGTCGAAATCTACGCTGACATCTGAAGCCCCTCTTCTTCAATGTCCGGCTACCACAACTAAATCACGTGTCACAAGGATAACTATTCTAAAACAGGCTTGCATATGCATTAATTTCATTAAGAACATCTAGTATCTCTCTGCCAATTGCATTAAATTCACAGGGATTCCATTTTATTGAATTTTGTTTCTTGCAGGACATGAAAATCTGTTTTGTTTCCGCGTTGGACAGGTTCCGTTTTACGCTATATAAAATGCCATTTAACTTCAGAGGCCGGAGAAATTTTCCGGTGGTCTTCCTCCGCCGGATGTCGAGGACCGGCGCCAACCTACCGTCAAATTTCCACAACCAGGTATCTTCCACTAGCGCGGCATCGCCCCAGCCGGGAAAAGCTCTAAGCTCCCGACCGGTCTCCCGGTATGTGTGCTAGTGTCGTACATGTAAGTGTGTGTGTAAGTAAGGGGTGAGGACAGGACAAGGAAGAGCAAGGACAGATCTCGCGAGGTCCGTGAACCCTTTGTTGGGGTACTGTATTGACGTGCTCGGAATGATCGTCAGACAAGTAATTAGCCTATAATTCTTTACCAAAGAACCTTTTCATCCTTTGTGTAGCAGATACATTTTCCCGCATATTGGCGTCTACGGGAGTTCCGCTAGTTTAAGATTCTATTCTAAGTCCTTTCCGCAAACGTGAATGGAATGTTGTCAATTTCTTGATCCAAAAGTTGTCTGTATTTTATCTGTACCTGGAGACATCCAATTACAACTGTTTTAATCGCTTGGATGATTTCTTCTCCGACAATGTCTCAAAATGATCGGATTTCTTCTGTTTATCCGCGACATCAGGATTTTGGATTGGACCAAGATACGTCTCTGTTGAAAGAGCTACCCTCTTTTGAGGTCTTACTCCAACATTGTCTCTTCTTCTACTTTTGAGGGAGGTTCAGAATTGTCTTTCAATTTTTATGTGAAGTTGGGATATAATCTCTAAGAGTCTGTATAAAAAAACATTTGTGTTCACGGATATTTACTTACGGAAATAAATTAAGTTTGATACTTTGAGCCCATTTGCTCTACATTTTTATTATTATATCAGTCATACAATGAGTAAATTTTTTGCAGTGTTTACAGTTTGCAGAGTTTATTTGGTTGGCGTTACTGGTTAAAAAAGATAAATGAAGATCATGTTTTTCAAACAGGACTATGGTGTTGACAAAACATGTTCATACATTTTATTAATGAAGGGTG
The DNA here is from genome assembly GCA_038098605.1 of Gryllus longicercus. Classification (NCBI taxonomy): domain Eukaryota; kingdom Metazoa; phylum Arthropoda; class Insecta; order Orthoptera; family Gryllidae; genus Gryllus; species Gryllus longicercus. The sequence continues at coordinate 957,064 of JAZDUA010000262.1, forward strand.
TGACTAAAATGTCTACACATTTTAGGAATTTGATATAAATAAGTACATTCTTTTGTGTATTTTGTGAATGAAGAGTTCTACATTGGCACAAAATGTTGAGATTTAAAGTTTGTAATCTATACACAACGTTTTCTTCAGTTTTTGAGTTATCTAATACAAGACTAAAATCGCATGGGGCATTTCTATCTCCATATTTAGCCTCACTTAAAAGAGACGCTTCTAGCTCAGTTGATTCTTCCAATAGTGGAGAAAAACAGACAAAGTAAGCTATATACATTAGGACAGCCCAATTTGATACTAACGTACATCAACTGCAGGTAAAAGATCAAAGATTTTATCAGAGCCTCCTCATTTTCAAATCAGTCGTTTTTTCAGAACTGAGCAATTAAAAAAAGAATGTTTTTATGAAATACACATTTCTATAATTTTAACATATTATGTAAAAATCGTATTGATTAGATATCAGAACAACAACGCACTACAAAACCTACATACGAACTTCTTTTACAACACATTACACACATTTTACATCAAACCCTGAAAACCGATGAACAATGTCAATTGAGAAGTAAAACTTTGCATATTATAATACATTCCGCTGAATTTTTCAGAGAATATACCGAATTAAAAAAGAAAAATTGAAAATATTGATTTTATAATAATGGTACATAATCGTTATTTAATGTTTCCATTGTATAATTGTGAAAGATTAAATACACCTCTGATAGCCATAGTGAACTTCTTCCGCATATCGGTCAGGCTTTCGTCCAGTTTTCTTTGATGTACTGAGCCGGTGATGCTCCCTTGCTTTGCCTTTGAACCATTGATGTTGATTGTTATTTAGGGTAGTTCATTTATTGATATTATCTGACTAGCATTACACATTTTAAAAGTTAATTATTTTTAAAATTTAAAAATACCTGTTATTTTATTAGGGATAGGTCTTATAAGTAAATGTATTGTTCAGCTCAATAAATGTAATATTACACAGTACGTTTTTTTATCAGTAGTTCTATTTTTCGTTCTAAGATATTTTTAGTTTCGTCAATATCTTCAGATGCTGAAGGCTCACGAAAATAATTGGTATTTCTTTCTCATTATTATCACCAGTACGAACATATTTTAGATCTTCTAATGTGTAATGCTCGTCTTTATATCTAAATGTAAAGACAAAATTCCTCAAAGAAATAGAATTAGTGCAAATCGGTATATTCACATGTTTCAAATGGTTCAAGATCTGGTGTATGTATACTTTGATGACGCTGATTCTTATGCTAAAGGTTTCAAGGTGTGGAGTTTAACTCTAAGAGTAAAGAGCTGGGTATCGTTGAACTACACGTGCCAACCAAATTACGTAAGACCGATGTACTGGTGAAAGTGGTTTACGCAGGTATATGTGGATCTGACTTGAATATTATAAGGGTTGGTTGATTAATATGCATCCTTTTAATTATTTGGAAAATACCATTACTCCAAATAATGGCTGTTTTCTCTCAGGGGGATATTCCTGCTGGAGACGTAATATTAGGACATGAATTATGCGGCATTGTTGAAAAGACCGGAACGGAAGTGTTTACTGTCAAACCTGGAGACCATGTGGTAGTTGATCCAAACAGGTATGTATCAGAAAATTGTTGTCATATTTAAACTTATGAAAGGTATCCTATTAATAATTTTTCACATTTTATTCGATTATATATATATATATATATATATATATATATATATATATATATATATATATATGTGTGTGTGTGTGTGTGTGTGTGTGTGTGTGTGTGTGTGTGTGTGTGTGTGTGTGTATTTCGAATATGTAGGGTAGAGAACATTAATTATGTGATGCTGCAAAAAGTGATGTCGAGATTTTGAAGGAAAAGCGCATTTTGTACCAAAACGTCTTTTCTAAGACTGCTGTCTGTATGTGAACTACACCCGAAATATCGTATATTTGTTTCTAAAATGTGTATTATTTACCTGATATGGCTCAAGCTCATACCATATTTTCAAAACTTTCTCATAAACAGTTCAAAATATTTTCTTTAAATTTATTTTTCACATAACACGAAGTGTGTTTATACGTATAGTAAAAATGCGATATTCAGATTTTCCTAGATTTTTTTACAATTGCAGTTTGTTTGATTGTTTTTTTTAAATATCGCCTACACCTTTATTAAATCTTGACATTTCTTTCTTAATTCAATGTATTTGCATGTGTGGCAGTGTAGTGCATGTTAGTGTAAGCGTGTGTGTGTAAGGGTGAGGATAGGACAAGGAAGAGGAAGGAAAGATCGCGCGCTATCCCTGACCCGTTTGTTAGGGTACTGCTGCGGTATTCGCTCGGTATTGATCGGGGAAACCATGAAAAACTACTGGTTAGAGCAGCTAGAATTCTCCCTCAGACAGCGGTTGAGTTCGTCGTAGCTCTCCAACCAGTGTCGATTTAAAAAAAAAATTATAAATGTGTACTTTTTCGAACATCTCATGCCTTCCTAATATTTACAGTACAGATAAATTTCACAATTTAGTAAGTATTAGCTGGGCCTCTGTAATCATTCCTCACAGTGTAAATCATTGTTTTAATTGTGAATATTTTTTCATATTGGCTCCCATTTTCGGTCAGAAACTGCTGTTTCTTGCAGCATCCGACATAACCGACCTATTAACGACTCAATTTTTTGTTACATAAATTTATAGTTTCTGCTCTTTTCTGACCACCCTGATAAGGATCAGATATCACCAAAAGAACTAAAATCTTCACTCGATCCACCTGGCCCACGCTCGTTTCACTTCATGCTCCCACGTTCCACATGTTCATGCATACCACTAAAATTAATCCGTTTCATTATTTCATTATTCGGAACTGTCTTTATTTAGCGTTTACTTTATCTGTTCTGTACAAGCTCATACAGTTCTTGATTGTTGATTCTTCACAGATTCTTGACAGTTCATTCTTCAGAACGAAATATTACGAAGGGAACATCTGTGTTGTTCCTGAACAGTAATTAACTGTACAACTTTTCGGGTGAATACTTGCATATCTGTATTGTTAAAGAGAAATTGCAGCTGGCATAGAAAACATGTACGAGTATCTAAACATTATCCATGTACGGCTAATGTTTAGGTTTTTCATTTTATACTTTTATTTCTGTTATACTCACCCCAAAACAAACATAATCATGAAAACGAGTGTAATTATTGTAGTGTCAGATTTGAAACCCCATACCCAAATCATCCACTACAATGGCGGCCACAGCCTCTTTCAATTTATCCTTGGCCCTCAAGTGTGTGTCCATGGACTTGTAGGGGCTCGGTTAAGAGAGTCGACAGCCAAATATTTCACAAGATGGCGTTTCTTGAAATAAGCGCATCTATAGCTAAAGATCAGCTGTTTCTTTTGTTCTTAACGGACGGCGAGCAGTTTAAGCCGTAACGGACGATGGGCAGTTATTCCCTAAACGAACGCCAGTCGTTGAGACTGACTTTTCGTCCTTCTGTTCGGTTGCGTTAATTCTATTTAACAGTCCAGTTTTTTTAAGAATATATTGCATTGTTCTACGATGTTAAAAAGTTAGCACACTTCCTTTGTTTACCTTGATTTCTTCGGCCGTTTTAGGCAAATGCTGGAATGTGATTAGTATGTTCGCTATTGCAATCCTAGTGGAAGAATTGTCTATGTTATGTGTTACACCATTAGTTAATGTACTGTTTTAGAAAGTTCTTATTTCAATTTTTTATTCATACGCTTTGATTACGTGGTTAGACGAAAGAGCAGGCCTGATGGTTCAAGTCTCACCACATTATAAAGTCATGAAATAATTATATCATTGGAAATGCCAACGAAAACTCACCACAATACCTATATTATAAAGTTATTATTATTATTATTATTATTATTATTATTATTATTATTTAGTATTTAAAGCGTAATGAGCTTAAGAGTATTGTTACTATGACTTTAAGTTCTAATGACCGTTATTGAATATTCACAACGTTATTCAGATTACGGAATTAGTATATTTGTTTGTTCTTCCAGCTACTTGGTGAGTTTGGTGATTTGTTGCAAGAAATGAGATAAAACCCCTATTTTTTCGACTGTAGACTTCGAATATTCGGTGAACTTTGGCATGTAATACTTCATATGTTATTTGTTTGCAATTATCTTGTTTAATTCCCTAAAAACAATTGGGCTAATTCTAATGAACTAATAGCTAATTCCCTAAAAACAATTGGGAATCGTTCGATGGTTCTGTGTCAGAAATAAAATTGCTAATCTATTTGTAACGTTGGCAAAATAAGTCACTTTTTGGGAAAAATTTAAAAGTGCAGGAGGTAATGGACCATTGCGAATTATAACCTTTTGGACATTTTGATTATCTGTACTGATAGTAAGAGTCACAAATAAGTTAAATTCACATTTTAGGACAAATTTGTTCTTGTGTTTTCTGTATCTTTTTAAGCAAATGCGAAAAACATAGCATCAGTGAAAAAACTGTATTTTAATTATCGAATAACGGATTGAGCTGAAGTTTTAAGTAATACAAGAAAAGTCCAAATTTTTGAAAGAAATATTGAGTGTTATATTTTTAAAATATTTAATATTAAATTTTAAAAATATTTGATACATGAAAAATTAATGGTACTAAATTGACTTATTTGCTCATTAAATGATTCTTTAATTTTCAACAGTCCTTTTAAATATCTTTGGTATAATTCCAGAGTGATTATGTAGTTTTTACTTGCAGTGGTTGTGGGACCTGCACGTACTGCGCTGCAGGTAACTATCATTACTGTCCACACGGAGGTCTCCAGAACGCTATTGGTGTATTTCGCAACGGAGGATGGGCTGAATTTTGTTTAGCTCCGGCGCAGCAAGTGTTTAAAATACCTGAAGCAATTCCACTTAAACATGGTAAATATAAAAAAGTGAAAATAACAAGCAAGGAGACAGTACTAGTATTAATATGGCAAACAACTGTTTGGCGTTCAATATGTGTTAGTATTAGTATTTATTCTGTGATTTTTTTTGTAATTTCATAATGTTAACCAGTCTGTAAAAATGTTTTGTTTTTCAGTAAAAAATTAGATTTATTTTTACTTCTTGTTTAAAATCATAAAAAGGCCATTGTTTTATTTCTAATTTGTGGTAAAACGTTTTGTTCATTCAACGCTCATCCGTGCGGCCTTTCAGTTATTACGAGCGAGTAAATTTCAAACTAAGTTAACGCGAAGGGGATGGCGGTGGCAACCTCCTTTAAACATTAGAATTAAGTTAATGCGGATTAGAAGATAAGTGTATATTGATTATAGATGGGGAAATTGTTAATTTCATTGTCTTATGCCACCTAGATAGCGGGGCCAGATGTGGAAAGGTTGATTGTCTGAGCGAACTTCTCCGATGCGAGGTTGAAATGTGATGCGCCGGAAACTCGAGAAAATTATGAAGAAAATGTGTACGACATTTTGTGATATATTTTAAGACAGGTTGAACGGCTAAGTCTTTGTGAATATTCTTATTGTTTATGCACCAACGGGCGTCTTCTGCTATTCCGAGAGTCTTGTTTTGGAAGACGTATCAATATTAGATATTGGGACGGAGTTACACTAGACTGGAGAACCATAAGCGAAAATCGGACATAAAATAGATTTGAATATCAGGAGAGCAACATGCAGCTTAAGTGTAGAAGGATGGTTAAGAATACGTAGGCGTCTATTTTCAGTGATCTTGGCGGTAATGTGAACTTTCACACATCATTCAGGTATCCGCCTGTCCAGGCGGGCGAAGCTTGGGGCGATTTTAGAATACCATGGTGTTATTGTCATCTGCAGAATTGCTGCTACAACCGCATGACGTTTAGGCCACAAAAAATAGGGAGTAATTTGATATATAGCTACTGTTTTTAGTAGATCGTGGTGATATTGTTTAGTATGTAAAATTTGTGACTATACCACTGCTAAAGCTGATAAATCTAAGGGCATAAGAAAATCGGCATTTAATGACACTAAGAAGTCAATATTGCATACAATATATTTGATTACTCGTTTTTTCTTTTATGTGTCTCAAATATTAATTAATGCAACCGCAATCGTATTTCCTAATTTTTTTCAGAAATATTTACTCATGTATGTGAGTGCCACATAAGTCCTTGTAGTCGCCAGCAAATACCCTGGTTGAAATTACATAGCAATCGTTAAGCACTGAAATTAATGAATGTAATATTTATTTATTTTTATTAACTTTTATTAATTAATGCATTTTATTAATTTGTTTATCAGGCAAATATAATGAGTTCTTTCCTCAAAATTGATGCTACTGAATATTCCTTATGTATTAAAAAGTGGAAACAATTATTGACGTATTTCAAGGGTTCCAAACACATTTTCAGACACGTTATATTCAGTATTTTGTGAAAATTTTAAGCAGGTCCTACCCATTCCGGGCCTTGCTACACTTTATCACATACTACACATGTAAGCGAAGAATTAATTATATTACGTAAATTCATTACTTTTTCCTGCGTATTTGATCACAAATCTCAGAAAAGAAATTCTCGTGTGCAGGGTATTTTATTTCTGAAACACATGTTTCTTAAGAATTAAAACTTGTAGATCTACTTTATTAAAAAATCTACACATTTCAATTTAGGGGCCAACAACAAATGAAGAAACACTCGCTTTAATCCCTTTTATCTACGGTTATCTCACCATTCTTCACGTACATTGTGTACATAATGGGATATCATACCACCCACGTGCATTATATTTTAATCGCGGTTCTTCGTCTTCTGACATTTTATTCGATGTTGCTTTCTACATAAATGCGTAAAAGATATTGTTGAAAGTTAGTGATTCGTCATGTATTTTCGATTTTCTTTTAGCTGTGCTCATCGAGCCCATGTCATGTATCTCCCATGGATGGGACAAGCTTCAGCCTCTGACAATTGGGAAAAAGATCCTGATCTTGGGGGCAGGCATCGCGGGGCTCCTTTATTCCTGTCTGTTCCATTTGCATGGCCACACAGCGGTGACTGTGTGCGAACCCCACAAGGACCGCCGAAAGATCTTCAATGAGTTAGGTAATGGAAAAGTTTCATTGTGCCAATGAGTTGGTTTTTAAGGGTGTGCATGTCCCTGTTCGAGCGTCCAATTTTGAAAAAAAATCGTATTCTAAGAGTATTTCATCGTATATTTTCTGTAATCGTTCAATGATTGACAACAGTACAAAATCAATTAGAATATTCGGTAGCTGAACGGTGTCGTTATGCATGCAACACTGTGTTTGATGGGTACTAATAATACCACATACTTGCTTGTTAACAAAACATGAAGGAAATGATTATGATGCCATTGTTTCTTTAATATCCACTCCATGCCTTGATCACACATATGCAGGTGGGTCATTTCATGCGATGAAAAACACACCAGTGAAGACTTGTTAATATTAGCTACAAATCATTATTTTCCTCAGAAACATAGAGACACATAGAAAGTTTTTTGTTTGTAATTTTTCAATTCTGACGGATCATGTATATCACTGAATCATAGTACGCATTTCCGTAATTGGAAGCAATGTTGTCACTCTGGAGGCCATTAACGTCATTTGCAAACACCCAGTACACTCCAATTCTAAAAGTGGGATATCGGATTTAAGTTCTGATTACCTAATGTTGGGAGCGATCACAGAACCGCGTTTGATACAGACTGTCGTAATATGCACCCCATTTTCGGCAATTCACAAATTTTCGTTTTTTGTCGTTTGTATCCAAAAACATTTTCTTCGACAATACTTAGAAATATGTTCACTGCTTCGGTTCACTTTAAGCGCAACCTTCTGAACATTATACAAGAGAGATCGTCAAGAAAAGTATACGGAATAACAAAGCGTTTCTCATCATAATGACATACAAAATGACATGAAACATGTATGTATTCTTCTAATAGAGGAAAAGACTGTGTTGTTTTCCTTGCATTTCACCAAGTGATTTGACTCAGATTCAATATGAAGATTATAATAGAATGTAATAATAATTAGATTACTGTGAATTTAAATCTAGTTATGACAATGATTTTTCTCTTAAAATAATACTTTCGTGGAAGACGTATACTTTCTCAATAATCGATCATTTACTTTTGTATTTACTAAACTTACATGTACTGGGACATTTAATTTGTTGTTTTGTCACAGGGACAGACTACCTTATTATATCGCCCAGAAAACTCAAGACACGCCAAAAAGATCCTTGCTTTGGAGTGGACGTAGTTGTCGACTGTTCTGGTAATGGACCTGCTATGGAGGAAGCTTTTAGGATGTTAAATCCTGGTGGTGTGCTAAGCGTTTACGGGCTAGCTTCTCCAGGGACCACAATTAGGCATGTACTGATTTCAATTACTGATTCTGAATTTTACCTGCATTGTTCATATCTTTTCACTATTTACCTTCATACTTTCAGCATATCACCTCTCAGGTTATTCCAAAGGGAACTAACAATCCACGCCGTTTTGGTCAATCCACACTGTATTTATAAAGCTGTTAGGTTTATCGAAGCCTTAGGAGACAGGTACGTTGTAGTTTTGTATTATACTTCAAATCAAAGGCTCATTCATAATGAACATAAGAACAAAAACATGTGTTTTTAAGATATGGGTCGTAAATAATCAATTCATCGTTCATAATCACTACAAACGTAAACTTGGAGGTAGTCTATCGATCGTGTTCAATGATTGCTTAAGTCACAGACGCGATGAATGATTCTACGAACAATTTTGCCAGCGATGAAATTCAATTTATACTCTTACAAACTGAAATGCATTGGCTTTTGAAAAGCAACATTAGTATTATTGTTCACTGCACCCTAAGATAGTGAGTTGTTTTTAAATAACGTTGATGTGATGGAGGAAGCTTGAAGTTTGTGAACTTGAAGTTTTAGTTCTTATGCTAAATGTTACGTTTACATTTACGTTCACGTTCACAAACTGAGTGCCATCAAATTGGAATCGATTTAATCTTTTGCGTTCACGGATAAGTTTTTCGTGTACATTTCATTGTGAATGGGCCCCCTAAAGCCAAAGATGGGGGGCTGTGAAAGGTGGTCGCAAGTCAAAATTATGACTATTTTTAGTAGAGGAAACCGTAACCCTACCTGCGAAACTCTTTTGATTATACATTGTGTGTATCCGCCTTTTCTGAAGTTGGTAGGACAACAACTCGCTGATTTTCTTTGTTTTCTGTGAATTGATATGGGTCGGCCAAACATTGTACGAGACGTATCTTAAAACTATATTCGTGTAGTTATCGCTGACTTCAAATAATGATACAGTGAAACCAGCTGAAACAGCCAACTCAATTACGCGATTACCTCCATTTAAATTTTTTTTTCGTGGGATCCATTGAATTTTACATAAGACACGTGTAAAAAATTCCTCTTTTGAGCAGCAACCTGGCCCGCGACAAGCGGTTCGATACATTTCGTAGATTAACCTGTTTTAAGCGCTCACTTTAAATGATTTTGATCTGAAATAAAAGAAGATACGTAAGAGCTGTGGAGATTATTGTTGATTCAGAATCTTCCTGCGTCGGGATGCAATATCAGATGACTTCCACCGGTGTTCTCAAGAGACGCATATCTCGAAGTGGGATTGATTTATTTCAGATTACATCGAATGATTTTGATACATATCTCCTCCTGAAATAACAAACTGTCCCCCTGTTTCCCCTCTGAGGGAACTTGTGTTCGTGGAGTACGCCACGTGCGCAAAACCTATCTGCATGTCTAGTTTGTTTCGAGTTAAAGGCACAGTGGGAACGTGAAGCAAATTTCTCGAGTAAGAGAATGAATTACTTTAGAAGAGTGTGTTTGATCAAAACTAAAAGGAAGTAAGTGGCTTTAGATTCGTTTAAGTTGTGTTAAAACGATTTCAAGGACAACACACTATTCACTTCCTTTAATTTCATAACTTTGATTAAGCGTCCACCTTTATAAAAGGCCGATTTTCGCCGGAATTATTACTAACCAAGACAGGTTTCACAGTATATTACTAACTTTCGACGATCTTTACAGATATTTGAACTACGAAACTCTGGGAATTAAAGAATTTAAACTGACAGAATACAAAGAAGCAATTGAAGCTATGGAAATTGGTTCTGTTTCTAAGGCAATGTTCAACATGCAATGCTGATAATATTTATTGTTAATAAAAATAACTCTCTATTGTTTTATACAATATTTTGCTGACTTGATTGCATTACTGAAATGAATGGAAAAAATTATAACCAATAAAAACTATGGAAAAATGCATCGTAAATGTTTTAATGTTATGATAAGCAAGACTTGTATAGAACGTCGTTCAGTGGACAACGATTCATGCCAATTTAATTAGAATGTAATTCCCTTTTTCTATTGAAACCTAAATTTATGTGTTGATAACGGTTTTGAAATAAATTCTTTGTTTTTTAATGAACAGGGGAGTTACGTATGTCTCTTATCAACAGAGTGTCGTGCGTTTTTACTTTCTCGCTGCCGTGTGTAATACTGCGCGAAAAATGGCGAATTTTTGGCGAAATATGGCGAAAAACTCTTATTACAGGGCCTTGGTGACAAGAATGTGGACAAATCCAGTTGCTAATTTGGGGGAAAATCCTCTAACACGTGGGGCATCAGAATCCATGTTTGTTGGACCTTTACACTGAACAGTTAAATGACGGCAATATGTCCGTCCATCTGTGAACAACGCTAGCGGCTAAATCGTTCAGCCGCTTTTCTCCAAAATTGATATTACCCAATCGATATAGCTGATGACTCGTCCCCTTGAATTTAAAATGGATATTTTAATGTTGGGGTTACTTTACATGAAGCCCTTGGGACATTTTGAAAATTTTAAAAAAAAGGCTCCATCGTTTTTGATTAAATTTTGTAGTTGGATAGTGTGAAGGACGTTTAAGAGAATTCCGCAGGTCTCATATTTGTTGACTATTTTTCAAGTGCTATTTTTCGAAAATTGCAAAAATTCAATTTTTTCCGCATCTCCCTACAACTACAATTGAAGTCAGAGATTTTTTACCTTATTGAAATCTGTTCCTTTAAGATATGTTTTGTTATAAGGTCATGTGCACTTTTTCGAAAATTTGACTGCTTTCCGCGTAATTTTGGGTGAAAGTACATGCTGTTTTAGCACCACTAGTGCACGTGTCCAAGGAAGCAAATGCCCATTGCATCTCTTAAAGTTGACATCATCACTGACTCTCGAGAACTTAACAATCTTCTTTTCAAAGTAGGCTTTTTCGCAGTTGAAATGAAATCATAATGACCAGACCCCAATGTTATCGTTTTTAGCCAGGAACTGTCCAGCGTCTGGGCAATGAACTAGATTCCAGTGCATTGTTCTTGAAATACTTCAAGTCACTACGAAGAAATATTTATTGCGATTGATATTATCTTTTAATTGCTGATGCGAAGTTCTAACGCATGCACTGATGGGGTCTGACGGACCCAAAATCTCCTTGATGTCTACAATACTCGTACACTAAGAAAAGATGGTCTTATACCAGATAAAAGACACCATCGACGCATACCTCCGTAAATTTACTACTGTTTGTTAGGGATTCATTCCAGAGACCTGCATAAACAGATTTAAGATGAAAAATGTGGAATTTTGAAGATTATGCTGTGAACAAATGGACAAAGTTTAATGCAATCCACAACATACTTTACGCTACAACACGTTATCATCGCGCTGAATATATAAACGGTGCACTTAGGCCCTTAAATCCCAGTTTTAGGACCAACGAGTAATGTTTACAAATTGCGTTCTGTAAGGACCTTCTTCATTTTTGATGAAAGGGGCTGTTCTTACATAATACCATTGACACTGAATCCTATAAACAAACTACGGCTGAATAGTTATTGCCTATACCAGCGAACTCCAGGAAATATATTTTGGCCGAAAATAGATAAGTGTATGCAATTATGCACAATTGCAGTATTTATTTTTCATTATTAAAATTCGAAGATGAATCCAGAGCAATCACGTGCTTTCACGCTATGACTCCCCTTATCTCCCGCCATTAAAAATTAATTATGCCATTGTTCCTTAGACGTCAAAAAATATTCCTGTTAAATATCTAGAATTACAATGAAGAAGGACAAGAGAATGGAGAAGAAATTAACAGTGAAATCTCATATTCAAGCAAAGGCTAATCAAGTATATACTCTAACAAATATTTTAAAATTGCAATTAATACTTAAACTTTGGAACATCAATAAAATTAAATGTGGATTACTGATATTTAAATCAATCATAGGGTCAACTTGGCTGCAAGTAATTTTAACCATTTAAAAATTATCGAAAATAAAATATGAAAAAAATTTCATAGCCCCAAGGTTTATTCGCAAATAGCAAATACGTAAAGAACTCAGTGTAGATCCCTTAGAGTTAAGAGCCTTAACTCCTTGAAACAAACATTATCACCTTCGTTTACTCTGAATTACACGTTATTCTCAAACATGATTTACCGCTACTAAATTTCTGCTGCAACCACGGAATTCAGTACATAGCGTATATATAATGGCACAATGTTCAAATCGTTAGTTCTCCCAGCTATGAACTATGGAGCAGAAATCTGGGGAGTCGATAGGATAGATCGATTAGAAAGCATCGAAACAGATTATTGCAAATTAATTCTAGGAGTTTCTAGGTGCGCAGCAAATGCCGGAGTCTTAAGAGAGGTCGGTAGTATAGGAATTTGGAGAGATTTTAAAATGAAATCTATTAAACTCTGGATTAAATTAGCAGATGCACAGGGTGACACACTTATACATAGGTGCTTTAGAGTGCAATGGCAGGGAAGCGGCCATCGCTACTGGGCGTACAAAATTAAACGGCTACTTGACCGCGCAGGGTTGGGAGACGTCTCTCCGGAAATGGTGGGAGATAGGGGAACCCGTGAGATAGAACGGCTGATTTCCAATAGACTTGCGGATATTAAAAGGCAAGAGATCTGGGCAGCAACGGCTGTAAAACGTTCGCTAGTAGCTCAAATCCATGCGAGTCCGTTATGGGGTTGCGAAAGTTACGTTCATACTCTCGGAAAGGACGCAAGAGGGGGATACGCTTGGTTCAGGGTTGGGGGGTGGATGCAGCGTAGACTAAAGGACGCAAGTGGTAATGGCATCTGTGTGCTTTGAGGTGATAGGGAAGACTGGATCCACGTCCTCTTAATTTGCTGTGCAACCGAATCATGGAGAAAAAAATGGATGTGAATGGGAAATTACTACTTCCTAAACAGGAACGTAACGCTCGCCCAAAACATTTTAGGAGATAAAAGGTCTAAATTCATGAAAGAATTAGGAACATTTTTAGGAAAGGTTCGGACCATTAGGGAAACTGAAATTAGGGAGTGGGAAAACAGCACCGGTTAGCATGAGCGGAGCCTAGACTGGAGAGAAATAAATAAGTCAATAAGCTAACAATATGTAAGTTAATCAGTAATTTTATGTTAAGTTAGTAAACAGTTAAGAAATAAGTCATAAATTGTAGTCAATTGGTAAGTAACAGGTCAATATAATAAATAAAATAAAACTTGCATAGTAATAAGCACATTAGGGGGGGAAGGTAAGGGGGGATCGAAAATATAAGGGCAGAGGCGCTGGTGCGGACGATCTTCTGTGGCGCTGTTTGATTTCAGGAGATGAGGAGGCCAAGCACTGGAAGAAGACGGCGGGACGCCCACGCCAGAAAATAAATAGTTAAAATAAATGTCGGATAGATTAGTATGTATTCGGCTTCTGACGGCAGGTTTTTCCCCCTTCAGGGGTTTTTTCCTGAGCCGTACCGTATGGTCTCTTTTCCGCGGCTTTGATGCGATGGAGAGACCATTTGGGGTGAATACCAGAATTCGAAAGATTAGAACGCGAAAGGATGTAGGTATTGTAATGGCTTAAAGGCCTTCGGCCTAGCCACATAGGATCAAGTAAGCCAAATTGTTTGTAATAATTACCTATTAAATAAATAATATATAATGGCGTAACCCTCAAATAGCCCACCTCGGTGGGTGAGGGGTTAGCTTACTGCCCTGTGAATCCCCAGTGGGCGGGTCTGGCCGAGGTGCGTGGATTTTGGAGGGGGACAATCCACAGTAGCCATATCACTCTTGAAGCATATAGAAGAACACTACTGGATGCCCGGCAAAATTAAATCCCTCCGACAATATCTCGCCCTAACCTGACTTCACTTTCTCCCAAACAGATAGCTCGGATATTGTTAACTGAGACCGACATCTGGCGGAGAAAATGAGTCACCCCCTGGCGTATCAGGGGTCCGCCCGCGAGGCGCGCATGCTCAAATGAAGGTCCCCAGACCCGCGTCGGAGGTAGGCTTTCAAGGAAGCCTGGGTCGAAAAAGAGGATGGCATCCAACTACTTTGAATATCCTCTTAGGGGGGGGGGTGCTGAGGATCGCATGCGATCTACGCATTTTTACTACTAACTCTTAAATAACGAGAAAATACAATCTGCAGTTTTCTTTCAGTATCTCGGAATTTGAGTAAATATTTCATATTAGAATAACTTAAAAAATATTTTAAATAAAACTAACATAACACCGAGGGTAGAGGCCATGGCGGTAACACCGAACTGCGGAGTCTACGGGTTCGAATCCCACCTGGAGATAGATATTTGCTTTAGCGTTGTAACAGGATGGAGTTTGACCCAACCACCAAGTATCACCTTCAATACCCCACTCCTTCCCATGCCTCTCCCGGCCTGAACATTGTATGGATGCGATGGATGAATGTGACTGCTTGCGTGCCAGGCGGACAAATGTCCGCGATGGCGCGACGTGAGCTCCACCTGGCCGCCTCCAAACCTCGCTACCTGCAAAGGGTTCAAGCGCCAGGAGGAAGTGCTAGGTCGCAATGAGCTTACGAGCAACAACGGAGTTGAGTGAGTGAGTGTGTCGGAGTGAGGGAGTCGAGTGACGCGAGTGTGGAAATCACTGTGCAGTGGTATCAACCGAGGGCAGGGAGCGTCAGCTGTTAACCGAAAGGTTACCTTGACGTAAAACGCCCGATGAGTGGTGAACTAAACATACTTTTCAAGGACTCTTAAAACCCTACAAAGTCTGTTTAGAAGACTGATATAGTAAAGCGAAGGCCTGTGACTCTAGATCACATCGAAAATAGTGATACAATTTTTACGAACATTTTCACTTTTCGCAAGCTTATCTCGAAAACTATTCAGACTAGATTAGCATTTATTATTATTATTATTATTATTATTATTATTATTATTATTATTATTACTATTATTATTACCATTATTATTATTACCATTATTATTATTTTATTTCTATTCTAATCATCCCTAGTATTGTTGTTATTCTTGTTTGGCCAATTAATTAGATATTTATCTAATCTTTTCTAAATAAACTTACCACGATGACTATCAAAATTGCCAACAGTATAATAGAAAAGGTACTGTTCTGTCAAAAACAGATAAAAATAATAAAGAAATGATAAAGAAGTGTTAAAGCATCTGAATGATAAGATGATTCATTGTCTGATAGATTAGGACGCTTTGTTTTTAGCATTTTTCTGTGTAGGAGTAGAAGCATGGAATGTAAGTGGAGTAATTTATAACTGGCTTCAGACCATCAATTGATTCAAAGACTTTTAGCAGCGTGCAAATATAATCAGATCTATGAAAAATAACCACACTTTTTCAACGAAAAGTTTACAAGCAGTTGAAAAAATATAACAATTGATGTTTATAAAACCAAATTACTTCTACTTGTTTTAAATTGTAACAATTGTACGAGTGTAAAAGTAACTTCTACCGGTTTTAAACGAAACCGTTCTAATGATTTCTAAGAGCTTCTGTAACATAAAGGCATAGAGCAGGGTCCAAGTGGGCAAAGCCGAAGTCTGCGGGTCTGGGTTCTGCTTAAAGCCCATTTTAATGGTGATGTTTTCTTCATTTTTTTGTATAGACAATTAAAGGAAAAGGGAATTTTGTTTGGGAATCGAAACCAAAATAAAGGAATTGGAGGTTTAACATGGTCATTTCTTTTTCTGTACGTAATCGTGAAGGTATTTCTTCTGGACGCAGCGAAAAGCAGTGAAGATAAAATGGTTGAACATAGCATCTATGGGAACCAATTAAGTTAGGTTACAGTAGAACCGAACACACAACGAGACATTAGAACACAGTTTCATGTTTTTTTAAAATATTTTTAATGTGTTTTATTTCTCAATATAAAACCACTTGACATTACATTTCAACACATAAGAATGCTCTCAAAATTGTACAAAAGGAACAAATCGCACCAGACGCAGCTCACACCAGAGAAAGTTTCGAAAAGTGCCGCCAGGCACTTCAAACTGAATGAAATCTGTACCGAAAAATGAAGCGCGTTTTTTCGTACAAATTACATCTGGTCTGGTTTGTCTCGTTTCTGTACCGGCGAAAAATGATGAAGAAAGTTACCATGTACACCGCGCGTGTGGCATCGGTTATTTCACCGTGGGTCTGTGGCGCTTGGAGAGCTCGAGTGGGGCTTACCGGTAAGCCTTATACGAGAGGACCCAAGTTTAACAAGAAGTTTCTGTAATTGTGTCTCCAAAGTTTTAAATGATCACATAAAAAAAGTTTTCGAAATGACTGCCCGCGGTTCGCGTTTTTCCTGTCCGTGCCATCTTTGCAATCCGCCCAGAATCCGTGCACAGCTTCCCACATCCCGCACCTCAAAGAGCCCTCCTGCTCTCTCACCCCCCTCCTCGCAACGCATCACAGCAACTCTCTCACCCCGCAGCTGCCTCTGCGCCCTGAACCCGACTTTCTCTCGCTCTCGCCCCGCGACGTCTGCCCGCCACCGCACACAACGTCCTTGGCGCTGCTTCCTACGCCCCCCACCCACCCCCCGCCCTCTCCCACGCACGCCTCCTCGTGTCGGTCCTCTCATCCTAGGCCATGCGACATCGCCAGAATAATATCGATGTTTCAAAACTTCGATATTCAAAATTAAACCCTCGATGCTTTCAGTACATCTCCCCAATACCCTCAATGTTCATAATACATCGTCCCAAAACCATCGATGTTGCTTGAACTCTACTTAATAACCTCTGCCATAAACGATGGTTTGGGAGGCAGAACCTCTATCATCATTGGGCCAACAAAGTGAAATGGGAATATTAGTAACTGCTCTTTCAAAATAAAGTCTCGCACCTCACAGAGGTCGAGTTTATTAATTTGTAACTAAAGTGAAAAAATAATAAGAAAATTGACAACTGATTATCACTTTCAATTATTCAATTATTATTATTGTGATTATTATTATTCATTATTCAATTTTACAAAAACATTCAGTGAAAATTCTGAGTCTAAGTTATTTTTCACCTTTTGTCATTTTGCACTGAATGAATTTTCAAGTTTCTGATATATTAAATTATTTCAATGTTTTTGTCAATATATTTTTTTTCCACAAAGAAAGGAAACACAACATACAGTACAAATCACGGACGTTAAAAAATCTCGATTCCAATAAAGCCAAGCAATAAAAACATCGACAAGAATGGAAGATGGCGCATCGCTTCCTGGCACGTCGCGTTTCAAATCCCTACCCCCTATGCGCTGCGCCTGTACTTGCACAATGGCGCTGGGCAGCCCCGCCTCCCGTCCTCGCTCCCTCCTCGTCGTCCTCCTCATATTCCTCCTCCTCCTCCTCCTCCTCATATTCCTCCTCCTCCTCCTCCTCATATTCCTCCTCCTCCTCCTCCTCCTCCTCATATTCCTCCTCCTCCTCCTCCTCCTCCTCCTCCTCATATTCCTCCTCCTCCTCCTCCTCATATTCCTCCTCCTCCTCCTCCTCCTCCTCCTCATATTCCTCCTCCTCCTCATATTCCTCCTCCTCCTCCTCATATTCCTCCTCCTCCTCATATTCCTCCTCCTCCTCATATTCCTCCTCCTCCTCATATTCCTCCTCCTCCTCCTCCTCCTCCTCCTCATATTCCTCCTCCTCCTCCTCATATTCCTCCTCCTCCTCCTCCTCCTCCTCATATTCCTCCTCCTCCTCCTCATATTTATCCTTCTCCTCCTCCTCCTCCTCCTCATATTTATCCTTCTCCTCCTCCTCCTCCTCCTCCTCCTCATATTCCTCCTCCTCCTCCTCCTCCTCCTCCTCCTCCTCATATTCCTCCTCCTCCTCCTCCTCCTCCTCCTCATATTCCTCCTCCTCCTCATATTCCTCCTCCTCCTCATATTCCTCCTCCTCCTCCTCCTCCTCCTCCTCCTCCTCCTCATATTCATCCTCCTCCTTATATTCCTCCTCTTCCTCCCTCCACACCCTGGCGAACCTCGCGCCACTCCCTCGCCCCCTCCCGCACTACGCCCTGCGCCCATCACCTGAGTCAGCGGGGAAATGATTGATTAGAGATTACGGACGCGTCGACGCAAAGATTATTAGTCCCGTAACTGTAGGGCATGTTCTTTCCTCGGAGGGTGATGGTGATCTTCCCTCATTGGATGGCGTGATCCGGCGCCGACCTCCCGTCGGGTAGCCCGTTTTTCTCCAACCAACCTCCTCTCCTCCAGCGGGACACCGCCCCGGACGCCACGAGCTCCAAGCTCCCGACATATGTGGTAGTGTAATGCAGGCACAGTCCGAATAATTTTTCTGTCTACTTGACAGGTGCGGGTGAGGTAGACTGATGTTGCCATTTATTCGGGCGGCTGACACATGGTCGTGAGGTCGTTGTCGCATCAGATCATAACAACAGCCGCAGTAGCAAGAAACTAATCGTAATAAAAGCTCACAACATTGGACGAACCAAGCCATCATACATTATGCATACCCAAATAAATAATGGCGCTCTTCATCTTTCAGTTTCTTCGCGCTATTAGATTTCTTTTTCGTTAGCTGTCGTTAGCTGTCTAGTACAAATATTATTCGGGTGTGTATACGAAAGGGTCACGGTAGGTCAACGAAGGGGAAGGAAAGATCGCGCACGGTCTGTGGCCCGTTTGTTCGGGCACTGCCCCTGCATTCACCTGGTGTTGATCGGAGAAACCACGGAATACTACCTATCGGAGTAGCCGGCCCCTAGAATTCTCCTCCAGCCAGCGACTGAATTCGACTTATCTATTTAGTGTCGAAAATGCTGCCCTTGTCTGGACTCGAACCCTAGGACCCGGTCACAGGCTCTGCAGTGACATCAACTGATGCCCTTAGCCACCTCTCCCGGTGTCAGTGAGGGAGGAACACGACGCTTCTTCCCGGCTAAAACATGCACTACGCTCCACGGGACTAATGGCGAAATTAGTTGACACAGCCGGCCATCACCTGGGCCCCGCCCGCTGGCCGCCGCGTCCCGGGTGCCGCGCCGCTCCGCGCCGGGGCGGCTGCCCGGGGGCGCGCGTATCGACGGGCGGCGCGGTGCGGCGCGGCGCGGTGCGGCGGTGCGGTGCGCGGGGCGGCCGCCGGCAGCGCTGCCGTCGGGCGGCGCGCCGCCGCGCCGGCCCGCGCCGCTCAGTTGTCCGCCGGCGCTGGCACGGCGCGAGCCGAGGGGAGCCGAGCCCTGCCCTGCCCAGCCCAGCGCAGCCCAGGCCAGGCGACAGCCCTCGCCAGGACGCGCGCCCTGGGCCGGCAGGCGGGAAGGCGCGCGGGGCGGGGAGCGCGCGCGCGGCGTGTGTGTGTGAGTGAGGGAGAGTGAGGTGCAGACATGCCGGGCATCGTGGTCTTCCGCCGGCGGTGGTCGGTGGGCAGCGATGACCTCGTGGTGCCGGGGGTGTTCCTCTTCATCCTGCACCTCATCTGGTGAGTGGTTCGGGCCCGCGATCGCCCCTTGTCGCGCAACGGTCCCGCTCTCCCCCTCCCCCCGGGGCAGGTGTCCGCTCGCCCTCCCTCTGCGCAGCCCAACCCTGCTCGGCCCGCGTGCGCGCACGGCAGCCCTTGGACCTGCGTCGCCGACGTCGCTGCCGCCGCTGCTGCTGTGTGTTTGTGTTTTGGCTCTATCGATTGGCAGATCGTGACGCTCGTATTTAACCGCGTGCTGCTCCTGCTGCTCGGAGGTCCGCCCAGCGCCCTCACGCGACGTCTGTGTTAATGAAAATTCGAAGGAGCTGAGAGGACTTGTAGCCTTGGGACGCCTTGTGCGGTACATCAGTGTTACTACAAGCAATGCGAATTTCATTGCGCGACAGCGCTGCGATTTGCTGTTTCAGTACAGCAGCGGAAACAATTCGTCGACATTACGTTTTCTGCTTGACTTCGAGAATTTTCTGTTCTATGAACGGTGCAACAGCTTCAAATAACTAAACAGTTTTTCTACGAAAGGACTCGGATAATAAATATAGACATATTGTCGTAATATTTGCGATGACACGAAAGGGAAACATTGAAACTGCAATACGATGTGTTTACATGTGTCAACTTGGTGACGTATTTTAGGAAGTTAACGAGGAAACGTGTGTGATGAATCAATGATTGACATCAATGATTTAAGCTTTAACTTATAGTTCGGTTGATAATAGTTACACCTAGTGTACTTTTGACACGCGTGTCGTGGAGATAAACGTAGCAGCTGTGTTTAGGGAATTTTTAGCCGTTACCTCAATCGCAACTGAATCGGTTCTTTCACGGTGTCAATGAAATGATAACACCTACGTCGCAGTCGAAGTTCAAAGATATCGCATGGTACAACTCTTACGTGGCATACAAATGCTCTGTGGCGTTGGCATTCACCTGGGAGGAAGGTGCGGTGCGACACACTCGCACTCTTTGCACATTGAACCGAATTGTGTGTGTTGCAGATTTGAGAACATGTTTTCACTTTGATCTTCATAATCTGATCTTAGTATGATGTGTTTTGATTTATTTCAATACA
Source organism: Gryllus longicercus (assembly GCA_038098605.1). Classification (NCBI taxonomy): domain Eukaryota; kingdom Metazoa; phylum Arthropoda; class Insecta; order Orthoptera; family Gryllidae; genus Gryllus; species Gryllus longicercus. The sequence goes on from JAZDUA010000262.1 coordinate 977,933, forward strand.
GAAGGCATATAAGAATATGCCTTTAACTGCGAAAGAAAAATTAATCTTGTTCCTTAGTTTTATAAACATCACACGCGTGAAAATGATTTTCCTGTCGTAATGGAGTAATGTTAGAATGTGTCATCTATTAATGAATGTAAACTACTTTTGGTGATTCCTAATTTTAGTATTCTCGGGCAAGGACACAGCTGTTTATTTAAAACTATCCCATGTATATATCGTCACTCTAAAGCCTACATATGTTCGCTAATATTGTAACACCTAGCATTTAGTTCTCAATATTACTTGTTGGGAAAACTTGGAAAACGTGAAACTTTTTTCGTACGTTACGGAGTGACGTTCTGAAATTTCTTAACCGAATGACATATGTAAATAAATATTTTTTTTTGTGAACACATGAAAATCAGGGTTCAGAACTTTGATGATTGCACATGGAAAAATAAAAATGATTGCATCTTGAAGTATTACAGCTCGAACTGTTCCTAGTTGTACTGGACAGTTGTACAAAGTCGGGTTGTTATTTTTTTCATTTTTTTACTTTAAGTTTTAATTTTCGCCTTCACAAACACCTGCGCAAATTTCGTAACAATATCATCTTTTGTTAACCAACAAGTAGATTTGAAACAAAGCAAACGAGGATCAGCAGATTCCTTCCTGTTGTAATCGGAATTGAATTCATCCCTTTTGACGATGATATTTTGTTACTTTTACCAGCGAAATATATTGCATGTGATGTTTAGGGAGGAGAAAAACTTACTTAGTTGTTCAAAAGAAAACCGAAGGCCATTGCGTGGCCGCATTAAGCTTTTGAAGAGTCATTGGCACGTCTAAAAGTTGCACCTCAACGTCATAAAATGTTTATTTGTAAATATTATGTGCTATTAAAAAATATAACTTCATTAATCTTTTATATGTGAAGTGAATGAAATTAAACATTGAATCATTTTTTATAAAAAGCTAATAACAAAATATCTCAGAGTAGTAAATTATAACACTATTTTGTTTCTGTTTCCTTAAATGATATCAAAATAAATTGTCGCTCTGTGCCTGGGATGAAATAATGGACATTATCCCTGTCCACTTAGATTATATCTACGTTTACAAATACGACTTCCATATTTTCATGATGATTTGATGATGATTGAATGATGTCAATACCTCATCAGCATTCCCACGATGTATGATCATACTAATCGCTAAATCAATCATCAGTCTTTTCCACCTTTTAAAAATCCAGAAGAATGCCAGTTAATCATTAAGCATTACTAGTGTTCACACACGAGTCTTGGGCAAAATTCGTTTTTATTTACCAAATCAGGTACTGCTGGTCCGTGGCCCGTGTGACTGTCCGTGGCCCGTGTTAAATCAGCCCTGTGCCGCTGCCGCCGTACAGCTCGTCTGCCGGGCCTCTCGAGCTGCATGTGAAGGCGAATCCACACATACGTTATTCGTCGAGTAGCGAGCAACCGCTCGCCGAATCCCGAGTAGAGTGGATGGGTTGCGTGCTATTGGCCAAGCGACGAACATTCGGTGCTCGCCCAACCCACCGCGTGTCGGTCTATAGGACACATCAAAAGGAGCGAACATTCGCCGAACACATCAGCTGCCCGGCGAATGCCGAATGTGTGGAGCCGCCTTGAAGAGTCGTCGCCGCGGGCTGTTGAAAGGAAGTAAACAAAGCTCGGATGTGTTGGACGGACGGACGGTCGGACGGTCGGACGGACGGACGGCGATAGCGCGACTTTTCCTGCAAGCCGCGCGAAAGGTTTTCGCGTTTCCGGCACGCAACACTTGCGGGTTCACAAGATCTCGTCACAAGATGAAATCAGCGATCGTTGTATGTTTTATTTGCCTCTTGGGCATGTGAAAACGCTTGAGTTAATGCGAACGTTACCGCAAAAGTCATGACTTCTTTTGATTCGCAACCATGCCGGGTAGAGAGAAACAAAATCTGCAATGGGAAGGTCACAATACATGCTAATGTTTAATATGTAAAGAGATTAGCGAAGAAGGCCTCAGAAAACACTCATGAGAAAATATGTAGGTTTTGCGAATTTGCCCTATTCTTATTTTTTTAGCTTTAAGCATGTCCTATACTTAAAACATGATTCGCTCTTACTTTCGTCTAATGAAATCTGTGTGATATATTTGCTCTCGATTCTATCAAAGCTAAAAATAGTAACATGTTTATGCTAGTTGTTAAGTACCTTACTTAACACATATTGATGAGGAAGTCTTTACAAGGATAGTGGAAGAGATGCTGACTCTATATTAGGAAACAAAGCTTTCTTCCGATGAAAAAAAAAATCTGAAAAAAATATTACTCTTTAATTAATAATAATTTCACTTCTTTTACTAAAACGAAATTAATTATGTATTAATTTACATTACAATTGCCAATAATTACAAATATTCTATTATATATTTCATTATATTATATATTTATAATACATTTTCCTTTGAAAATCATTTTCATTTTCTCACGCATACATTTTCATTCTTGTGGTCATAATTATTAATTATTATTATTAATCCATTTGGATGTCATAATTGTAAAACAACTAAAAGATGCTAGTGTTTAGACCTCTTTGTTTACAAACCGAGATAACATCTCCATGAATGCACTGTATTCTACGTTTAGTCTGAATGAGTGAACTTTTTGTAGTACAAAATAATTTGCAAAGTACTATTTCTTTTATCCAAAGTAGCAAAGCAAACTCCTGGATAATTGTTTCAACTACACAACTCAAAATCAAAAAAAATTATTTAAGTCTTGTAGTAAGTGCTTCAAAAATAATGTTGTACAACATAAGAAACCCTTAGAAAGATAAAGAAAAGGGAGAAGTAATAAATATCAGTTGCTCATTTCAAATGTGTTTGAAATAAAGATTACTATATGAAATGTACGTGTTTAAGGTAGACAATTCAGAATTATAGATTGCCAATGCGGTACTCTAAAAACGGGGCACTGACCGCACACAATCCATTCGCTCACCGTTGTTACCTTCTCTTCCCTTACCCCCCCCCCCGCCCCCCACACATATACTACATTGCTACACATGTCGAAATTTCAGAACTTGTCACGGTTGGGAGGTTCCCCCGCTGGGTGTAGTACCTAGAGAAAGAAAAACCCCACAGATCGACGGATCTCACATTCGGATGAGCAACACCATCTCCAAGATTTATTATGCACTACACCTACGGAGTTAATGACGGTTCAATATATACTTCTTTCGAATTGTAGATTTTTTAATCAGAAATAGGATCCTTGTCCCAGGGACGGGAATTTTTCGGAAAGACATTTAAAATATGCTAAATTTCCAAATTAGCCCAGTGGTTTAATTTAGAGGTGAAATCTAGCGGTCGATAGTTTTCCGTGGTTTCTACAGTCGATCACCAGGCGAACGCTGGAGCAATAGCCTAACAAATGGGCCACGTAGTGAGCGCGGTCTTTCCTTCCTCTTCCTTGTTCTGTCCTAACCCCTTGCTCACACTTGCATACCCTACATTACCATACATGTCGGGATGCCCGTGAAGAGCACTACCCTGACAAACGAGCCATGGACCGTGTGCGATCTCTCTTTCCTCTTCCTAACCTCACCCCCTTACACACGCTTTCACTTGCACTACACTGCCACACATGCTGGAAGACCATTCGAGAGCTTAGAACTTGTCCCGGCTGGGGCGGTGCGGGTAGGAGATACACCGGTGCGGGTAACCCCGCTAGCCGGCGCTAGGACGGCGCCGGATCTCTCTGTCCAGAGTGGGCAAATGAAACAGTAGAGATCCCTGGCTATTGGAATTCCATGTCTCTTCGATCTCCCATTAGAAGTTTATTTTAAAATTTACTTACAGATTTTTATTTTTCAAAATGAAAGGCCGATTTTTAAAATGTGAGTAATGCTTGCTTCTTGAAATTTATTAGTTTTAAAAAACAGTAAGTCTTCATTCCAATGTTGCAATATTGTGGGAACTGCGTCAATGTTTTTATAATTGAGAACTCAGCTTAAGTTATTGATGTATGTTTAGTAACTAAGATGAAATTTTTGTATCGTAATAGACCTGAAGATCGGCGTGAATAACTCCCGAAACGTTGTTGAAAGAATATGTTTACTTGATATGGAATTCAATTGAAAATAATTTTAAAAAACTTCTACTGTGTAACATTTTTAAGGAATCTGTTTGAAGAGTAAAGACAAAAACAATAGGGCAGTATTCAGTTGTATAAAACATTCACTGTCTCAGTGCTTGTAAACCCAATTTATTAAAACCGTTTTACAGTTCCATTGCATTTCACCAAATAAACGCTAAATGTGTCTATAATGCTACCCAATAAACACGTAATCGACACGGCAGATACCTCACTCCCAAGGAAAAATGAAGGTTTTCTCTCACAATCTAAAAATTTTCTTTCTACCCTTAAATCATGGATATTCCCTTTGCCTGTGTTTCGAGACAATTTGAATGACGTCCTAAAGCTGTGCCGCACTCTTTTAATCAAGCCAGTTTTTTAATACTCGCGTTAGGTGTAGACAAAACATTAATTTTTAACACATTCAACTGATTTTTTTTTGGGGGGGGAGGGAAATTTATTCATGACCCCCTTCTGTGCATACGCAACTGAAACAGGTTTGCTTTCGTAATTCAGTTACGTTGAAATTAAGAATCCGCAGATACTAATCTTGTGTGATCGTAGACATTTCAACACATTTAATTATGTCTGAAGGGAAGACGAAAATGGTTAATTACTTTGAAATGACCGAGAAAATGAGTTTCTATTCGCTGAACGAGGTTAAAAAGACACGTGAGATGCACCCGGTGCACTACGATTGAAACGTCACACAAACAAGTGAATCCTGCTCAGCGTTGGACGAATTGCAGATGCTTGTGATCACCTTTGGGAACATACGCAAAGAAAACAAAAATAGAACTGAAATCGAAATGGTAATAGAGAGAAGACGTGTATTTTGCATTTTTTTAAGTGGAATTTTCAAAGGAAACGACCGCATACATACATCTTAATACTGTGTAAATCATATTTCATTTCGTTATTGCCTAGTGAAGCGAAAATATGTCATTTGGTTCATTGTGGCTTGTTTTCCTTATGTACGAGTAAAGTAACACAAGAAGAAATATATTAATTTATGTGCTCTATGACTTAAAATAGAAATCATTACGTGGAAAACCAATTTTTCTCAGAATACAGAGTACTAACTTACACGTTTGTCTATTTCTTCATATCAACAGTCTGTCAGAAATGAATGGCACTTTTATTCTAATTCTTAAATTCACCAACCTTTGGCCAAGATTTACTTTGAGAAATATCGTTTGAAATGGGAGTTTTTATAATTCATCTATTGTGGAAATCTGTACTGGTAGAAATTAAAAAAAAAGTTTTTCTAGAACGACAATTATCGAATGAAGTGACTGGTCTTGCTGCACTTTTAATAAATCAACAGTCGTTTTGATGTGAAAGGATTTCTTAGCATTGTTTTTTGTTGGAATTTCTATGATTGCTGTTAGTCTCTCATTTGCACTTCAGAGAAACAGTTTCATCTTCGCATTGAATGTCCTTCATACTCTTCTGCAAACATTTTGTGAAATGATTGGCACATTTTGAAGGTGCTAACATTACTACAAATATTGGCTTTCCTTTCCTTTAAGAAAGACTGCTGCCTCTTCATTAATATATGGTAATGCCTCTTTAAAATGAAACATCTCTCCATTCAAGAAATTCATAATAATATTAATCAAGTATTTGAAAAGACTGTTAAATATAAATGAAAGTAATGATAAAATATGTAAAATACTGTACTATCCTTAACATATATCTTTTCGCAATCGATTAACGTCCACATGATTCACAACTTTGATTAATATCCACATCTTTAAGTACCTTCATGCCTTTTTGGATATCTAATTTTGAAACACATTCTGAGAGAATTCTTTGATTTAAAATAATTAGTTTTTATGCTTTTATCATTTTTATTTGTAAAAGTGAAATTTCGTCTTATAATCATATGATAATTGTATGACAATTCTGTGAAATTTCCTGGACAAATCTATATTATGTTAATTGTGTATGTTCTATTTGATAAATTTTCAAAGGAAGGCAAACAATATGATGTTTTAATAGACTGATGTCCATCAAATTTAGCCTGATTAACATTCAAAGTAAATCTAGGACATCGTCTGGTTTCTTCATGAATTCGATTTGTTAGTGTGTGATACACAACGGTCAGTCGATGCGGAAGAAGGGGCATTGATTTTGTTTTGTTGTGCTCAAAATTTAATTCTTACATGCAAAAACTTTAACTTTATGCTTAGTGTCGCTAATACGGCGGTCATTTTCATGTTAAATATTTTTATTTGTATTATGCAAGTTTATAATAAAAGGAGTGGTGCTATAATTTCTCATTATGTTTAACCGTTACATAATATTATACTACTTGGAGACACAGTTGTGTATTTTGAAAAATTTAAAGACTACACCAAATAACGTTCATTATAATTAGACAGCTGTATCCATTCTAAAAGTTTAAAGAAAAAATTGGACACTAATATTTCGGTATCAGGTCCAACAATACCGGGACTCAAACGGCTTAATTTTCTATACGCTACATTAAATAACACACACATTCCACTTAAACACGTGGTAACTAGGTTATTCCTGGGCTTCTTAGGATCCCTTGAGTTTCCTATACTTCCTCAGGGGACTAAGAGGTTCCGTACTGTCAGCACTGCTAATTGCTCCATCGTAATTCACAAATTGGGTTTAGAGGTCCTCAGCTTAATGAGGTACCTAGTCAGTGGATCGCCTTTAGACATGATCCCCAATGTCTTGGGGCACTGTGGATGTACGCGTAGCCTCAGAAGTTCCCATCGCCACCGGCTGGATTTTGGCGTTGGGTTCTCCATGAAGTGTGGCTGCCATGGAGATGACTGGTTGGTATTTTACCACCTTTTGCGCCTCTGCTTTGAGAAGGCTAGACACAGTCACGTCCACTACGTTGACGCCTGCCCGCCATTTTATTACCAGGTGAGGCTTGAGTCTAACCTCTTCGGCAACGCAGAACGTGGCTCCATGGACACCACTGTGTCAGATTTTCTTGGCATCTTCCCTTCTATAAAGTTTTTTATAAAGTTAGAGAAAGTAATTTACTAAATTCACTCTTTCGGAATCAGGGACCTCCAATACCTTTTTTGTACTGGAAAATCGTCGCAGCATTATATAATTTTCTCTAAGAAATAGTATACAAGAAAGTAAAAATGAAACACATGACGGACGAAAGAATGGCAGGACGGGCGGAAGGACGGACAGCCAGGCATTTGCAAGTGCCTGATTATTACGTGTAGGATGGATATCTGTCTTGGTGATATCTCTAACGAAATGTTGGAGATGAACTAGCCACTATGTTTTGGCTTTACAGGGCACTTAGGAAATTATTAATGAAATTGTTATTACTATTATTATTATTATTATTAATGATAATAATATTAATGAGATTTCCTTGCCTTCCATTTCACCACCAGAATGTGAAGACTTTTAGATTTACACGCGATACCTGATACCCAGAGTAAGACAGTTTAGTTATTTTCAGCAAGAAGGTTGGCAATAAAACTAGCGGAACCGACTTTTCCCGAGTATTTATCAAAATCTATAATATAAATTCACTTCGCAAATTCTCTTGGCTGATCGGTTGACACCCCCTTCAAAATACGAATATACATCCACTTAAAAAATTAAAATCCGCATGAATGATTTTTTTGTAAGAAAACATCAAGCTTTCTGGACACTTCATCTTAGCTCCCACTACCTCCGCGCTCGAAAAACCCTTGTGGCATCACACTCTGGGAAGTTATTTGTTTCCAAGATGCGTTTGAGCCACAAAATAAGCTTTCGATTTGCTCCTATTACTTAGCGTATAAGTTTATCTCTCCAGAGGAAAGATGTTTCGCTTGAAGGCAATATTTTTGTATAATATTTTTAATCCCCCCATAGTCCGGCATGTTTTCTTTCACTGTCACTTATAAGCATTCGAGCTAAATTTGTGAGATCGCTCCAGCGATTCCAAAGTTTTGTGGAACTTACAATAAGCACGTACATACATATATACTTATTTTCATTTTTATATAATAGTAATGTTTACTGAAAATACAATGGTATAAAAAAATCAGTGTTTCGTTTCGTAAGATTAATATTCTCTTTTCTTTGCAATTTTACACTTAAGGTAAAATGGGGTCGCTTCACTGTTTAGAATACGTAAATTCTCTTCATTCACCTAAAATTGACGAATTTAAAAACCATAGCAATCAAGACCAAACACGTAAAATGTACGTATGCTATTAATCATTTATCAAATGCTTTTGTTGAACACAACAATGTGAAAAGCCCGTTAAGGCACACATTGTGTGTAAAAAAACAACAACAAACAAGCAAACAACACCGCACGAATTCAACAAATATTAGTGACAAGTCGTAGACTTGCATCCAAATTAAAGTAACCCTTTCCGAAAACTTTCAAATGAGCCCTTAACTTCCTCTGAGAGAGGTTTGCGTGTTTCAGAGTGCATACAGAATTTTAGGCGTTGTAGCTTGTTATGTATTAAAATGCTGTGTATAAGCGAATCTGCGAATCATGATTTTACATTTCTTACCAAGTAACGAGAGACAACTTTAATTCTCCTTTATTAGAATTTCTTTTTAATTAACGAACATTTTTAAGAAGCAATATTTTCCACCCATCATTACATTAATATAATGGGGAAAAAGCGGGAAAAAGCATTTTTTGTATTTAGAAATTTTCTAATGTGTTTTAAGTTCCCCTTTCTAAATGTGTTTTTCCCCGCTTCATTCTAACGAATTCTCGATTAGTATCCTTGGCGATTAACAGGTTAATCATGACTTACACCCTGTAATAGAATATGAAAACTATAAAAAGTTTTCTAATTTGATGACTTTGTGATTGTAGTATAGAGAGATTTGTTTGCTTAACAGGGCTGCTGTAACGCAAGCATCGACGCCAGACAGCCCACGGTAGCCCGACGCAGTGGCTCGCTTTCCACTCGCCTTTCACTAGACTAGATCGTGTCTGAGTGCTATTACCCTCCCTTCCCCGCCCCTCTCCTCCTTACCCGGGTGTTGGGCCACATCTTTAGTGCCAGGCCAGGGCTCGACATATCAGCCTCTCAATTAAATGGCTCTGTTACAATATTGTCTTTTAAAAATGGATATTAATAGAAAAGAAAACTTGTCAAGGTAGACTTTGAAAAACTTTATCGAAGTGTAATTGTAAAACCATCGAAGTTACATTACATGTATTATCATCAATGTTATTTGGTTTTTGTGTTACTTACGAAACCCCCCCTTAAATGTAACTGAAATTTTACATGTCTAAAAATATGTTACTTCCAACTTCGATTTATAAAACTTTGAAAACGTAGTTTGTTCCGGCGGCAATACACTATTGTGCTGTTTTTGTTTCAGCATCGCTAGCCGTCTACCCTAGATAGTGCAACTACAAAAAAGAAGCGGAGGCTATACGGATTAGAAAATGGGTTTAGATTAGCCTTCTATAGCGCTTAGATTTGTGTGTCAGTCGTCATTACGAGAGTTGCTGCCCGGCCGCCGACGGGCCGGGCGAGTCAGGAAGCTCTTAATTCCATGGAGTGAGGCGTTGCGTGGGCGACTGCATTGCGCCCTTCGTATCTGTAGCATTCGCGAGGTGATATCCAGAGAAGTAGCTAAAGGTACAGATCTACCACAAAGTCTGCTTCTCGAGCCTGGCTTGCACCGGTTGTGAATGACGCCCGCGCATGGTTGGCGCAGTGGAAGGATGTACTTCCGGTGTCAGGCGCGCTTGCTGGTGTTTGGGGCGTTTTAAGCTTATACAACTGGGGCCCTTAATACAATTGTTTATTAAGTTATACTGCATTTAAGTATACTGTTAAGTTGAATATTAATACAATTGTTTATTAAGTTATCCCTAATTGTTTATAATTCATGTATTAATATAATTTATTTCGATAATTCTAATTTTAGCTCTGAGAATGATCGCTACGCGATCGAAACGATCATTAGCAAAATAAATTGTTGATACCAGACATCTTTTATTTCCCATACTTAAATCGATGTTTTAATTTTGAACATCGATGTTATCGATAGCCCATCACTAGTTAGAAGACGCCTCGCTCGTGGGCCGGTCGCAGCGGACTCCGACAGATAATCCAATCCTCGTTACAGGATTTTAACGTGCTGGACACGGAAACGATATTCTCTTTGCGGTATCTTGTCGTGTCTTTTCTTAAAATCGGGGTAAGGGATTTTGAAATTCTCAATAATGAGAATGCACGACTCGTTCAATAGCCCACGTGCTGTGTGATGTTTTGCTCAGATTTTCAGTATTAAATTCCAGAAAATATATTGCGAAAATCGTAACGATAATGCGTTATATTCAAAACGTTTTTTTTTTAAGTGTGTGAGGAATTTTCAACAAAACCGGAAAGGTATCCCATTAGACTCCAAAACAAACTTGGTGAGCTGCTACATAGCAAGAATTTAATGCCGCAAGTAATATGAAGGAAACATGAAAACATTCCTTTATATGTCACAAATATTGGATGTTAGAGATGTCGGAGGAAAATGCTATTCTAGTAGTATTAAGTTTGTCTTGTTCTCTAAATTCAGTTGCTTTGCGCACTCGTGAGGAAACAAGAGCAGAGACAAAGAGTAATAAACTACGAGGCGCATTCAGAAAGTATGTTTCCCTAGCTCATGAACAAAAAGAAAACAATGTCATGAAAAAACCAAGTCTGTAGAACATGGAATATTGTACAGAGATACAGTACATGATACGCTATCCCACACAATCACCATCAGAATTAAGAGATTTGTCGTGCCGTGGGATCAATATTTGTGTCCCTGTGCCGTAGAAGTCTACCACCTGCGATAGGTTCCAGTGCTTGACCACCATCTGTGACAATGCTTCTCTGTGATACGCGAACTGCTGCAGATCTGTTGTGTGCCTAGCCTTGTGTGTCCACTCTAAAGTCCGAATCCCCTCCCCCCAGCGATTTCCGTCTTTTCTTACTCCTCAAGAAATTCCTTTTAATGATTCATTTGAACTTTCGTAACGCACCGACGTATATCCGCCATCGGCATTCAAGGAAAACATTCGTGACACCTGCTGCCACCTCCCCCGAAATGTATTTAAGCACTCTTAGTCACCGTACACACGCACACTATCTGCAGGCTTTCTTCACAATTGCCTCTCCCTCTTACCTAGAGGGTTCAATCTGCTTGTGATATTTTCACTCCATTCTCATTTATTTACTTTATTTTACTTTCCTCATCCAGGTCGAAGACGGTGATCTTTCCAGAATTGTTTAAATGAAAGTAACATTTTTGTCATCTAACTTGTAAACGCTAAAATTCGAATTTTAGTAAAATAAAATCTGTGTTGTTATCAGAAAATAATTTTCTGAAACAACCAACCACTAAGGTCTGTAGTTGGCGAGGGGGCTGTAGTTGGTGAGAAAACCGCGAAGCTCAAATGACAACAAATTAACTTAATTGTGTTAATTTTTAATACCGGCTCAAGTTTCTGCGTTTCGGAATATCGTCTAACGTGCATTGTTGAATGTGTCAGCAAAAGTGGGTGATGAAAAGATGCAGTATGCGAACATCTTGACGAATAACAAAAGCACATTTATTGAACTAAAGTCAAAATGGAGGAAGAAGAAAGCACTTGTTTTCGTCTCTTTTGTCAGTGCACTGTATTCCTAACGGTAGCGGGCCAAACAATTTTACGAAAAAAATTGTATTCCAGACAACTTTACAAACCTTTTCCTTTTATAAGAAACTGGCCGAGCGCAATAAGATTAAAAATATTTTTGGCTTTCATTTATGTGAGTAGTTCATACAGAAAACTGTCGAAAGGCCGCGCGATAACAAAATTATTATGGATGAACAGCGAATATTTATTCTACGGTAACAACATTGATAAAAGGAGTAAAATGACTATCCAGGTCGCATATTCAATGTCGAATCTCATTATCACAATCAATTACGAGGGACACTGGTTGAGTTGTTTATGCCGTATTCTACAAAATTGTGTATGTAAATGGCTTAATTGATTTTTTGACGTTTTAATACGTTTCGAAACGGTACTTCCACTCCGTAGTACGCTTTGTCATAGATATGTCATAGACGCTTTGTCATAGTTGGAGTTCCGGTATCAAGATATTTCAAATTAATTAAAACATTCAGTAAAAAGGCTTCTCAAACAAGAATACATAACGTTCTGAATTGCCGCACTCGTCCAACTAGTGTACATTATTTCGATCCCTGGCGTACAGAAAACGCAAAGCCATTTTGTACCAGAGTCCTCACTATCAGGCTGTTCATCTGTGGTTCCTCATGCGGTGTTAGCCGTCCGCCTACACATCGATGGACATGAGAGGGTCGCGTGACGGAATGACGAATGACTGGCTAAAGCGCGCGCGTCCACGGGGAAACTGGATGCATACAAATGCTGCGACGGTTAATGCTACACACATTACAGGCCCTGAATTATTTCGACATAGTGAAAACAGAGTATGGAACGAAGTTTAATAATAATATATAATATAATATAATACCATATATAATATGATATATTGAAAATGATATACAAAATTTTGTAATTTTCGTGACAAGGCTCAGACTTAAAAGACCCACTCTCCTGATTGACCACAAAATTATTTAAAACTGTTTACGGAAAGGAGAAATAAGCATCTTCAATCTGCAAAATTACGTATTTTATTACGAAGGCACGCTAATGATGTTTCATATATTATTTACCCATATTCATTGGGTGTAGTCTCTATAGATACGGATGTGACTGTATACTTACTGCCAAAAGACAAGAACCAACATTTTAATGTGTTATCAATAAATGCAATAGACCCTAACATTCTGGTTTGCCTTTCTTGGCTTCTATGGTCACTGAGACCACGGAAATAATGTTTGGCGTGTTTTAGTGAAAAAAATTTAATGGTAATTTTGTACATTATTTGTGTGATTATTTCTCTTTTCCATTAATCTTACCATGGCATTTCACAATTTTTTATGGCTAAACTATAAAAATATGGTATTGTAATAAAGATGAGTATCCAATTCTATTTTTTAAAACTAATTGACCTTATAATGTAAAAAATTACACTAGTGTTGACATAAACAGCGAAGGCGGTGGTCGTTCTCCCCTATCCGGTTATTACCTCGCTTCTCGCTTAGAGAGGTATAGAGGTCTTGACTTCGGAGGTAACTCTCAAATGATTAAGAGGCAGTTGTCATGGAAGCGAATTGAAATGGGACTTTACTTCTCTCAGGGGTCATAAGTCAACCAACCGATTGATTCTGTACCTTTGCCCTGAGCAGCAGTCGATGCGCAAGTGGCCTAGTCCTGGCAGCTGCAGCGCTGCCTCAAGTGGGCGATGGAGATGCTGCGCGAATCATAAGCGAAAGACGTGACGTCATTCTCGTTATTCGGTGCCCCGCGTTCCGGCCTCTCGTGCAGTACGATTTCAATTGTGCCCTCCTTTTGAGCAGTCGGTGGATTTAGTTTTACTGAACCTTTGGGAGACGGAGAATAATTATGTTAGTTTAACACTAATATTTCAAAATATATTATGGTATCGATGATTTATTATTATTATTATTATTATTATTATTATTGTTATTATTATTATTATTTTGTTTATTCTCAAAGTTTTTGGTTTGACATGGATACCACACAGATACAATATCAAAGCATGGTAACACAGGCATATTTAAAATCTACAAAACAAATTAGGGCATTCTAACACATAAACATAAAATAACTGTTTTCAGATTGTAAACATAAAATAACAGTTTTCAAATGCTAATAACAAATACAATTTCAAGAGTGAGCTTTCAAAATCCAACATGTCCTCCCATGATTCTCCTGACTAGTGAGCAGGTACTGATTATAACCGACTTCTGGAGGCTGATGATAATGCACTTCTCCGAGCAGAGTTCTTCCAGCGATCTGCAGAGAGTTTTTGGTATCACGCCAGTTGCTGATAGTACAATTGGGATAGTTTTCACTTCTGACACTCGCCATTGTTCTTTTACGGCAAATACTAGTTCTCTGTATTTGTCGATTTTAGTCTTGTGTGTTGTCATCATATTGTTGGTAGTGACGACTGCAACTTCTATAAACCAAACTTTCTTTGAAGATTTGTCCCAAAGAGTAATATCAGGTCTGTTGTGCTGAATTGTCCTGTCTGTCAGAATACTGCGGTCCCAGTATAACTTGTGTGTTTCATTTTCTAGTACCGCTTCTGGATGATACTGGTAGTATGGTGCATCCACTTTCTGAGGTAGCCTGTGCTTTTTAGCTAGTTTGGAATGGATGATGTGGCTCACTTGATCGTGCCTCACTTTATATTCAGTGGGAGCTAGACAGCTACAGCCTGATACAATATGCTGAATGGTTTCATGATCTCGACCACACTAGCGACATTCATCAGTACTCCTGGGTCTTTGATGATATATTTTAGGTAATTCTTTGTGAGAATCACCTGAACTTGTATTGCTATCATGAAACCTTCGCTCTCAGGGTACAAATATCCTATACTGAGCCATTTGTACGACATTTCTTGGTCGACATTTGGATTGGCTACTGCAGCAGGATATGCACCGTGGAGTGCTTTCTGTTTCCAGGAATCGATCTCTTGCTGCAAGGAGAGCTGATGAACTTGCATATATTGTTTTAGGTTGAGGGGCGTGTAATTGTCATCTGCCTGCACAAGTACCTTGTGGAGTAGAGAAGTGCCTGCCTTTTCTGCAAAATACTTCCTCATGGCTATTATCTGTTTGGCATGGAGATTCGTGAACTTCACAATACCACGCCCTCCCATTTGTCGAGGCAGTGTGACCCTCTGTATCGCATTTTTAGGATGGTGACAACCGAAGCGTGTCATTTGAACTCTTACAAGTCTCTCCAATTCCTCTAGGTCGGTTGTGGACCATTTAAGAATACCCATCGAGAAGGTGATAATGGGTATAGCATACGAGTTAATGGCAGCCGTGAGGTTTCGGGAGTTGAGGGAAGTTTTTAACACTGACTTGAGTCGGTTGGTAAGCTCTGTTTTAAGTATCCCCTTCAGTTGATGATGTGCAATCATATTTCCTTGCTGAATCCCAAGGTATTTGTAGAGCTCATCAGCTTCCAGAGCAGTGATTGTTTCTCCATCAACAGTCTCGTATGTGAGCTCACTAGTGAGTTTACCCTTCTGTATTTGTTGTATTTTGCATTTATCAATGCCTAGTTATTATTATTATTATTATTATTATTATTATCATTATTATTATTATTATCATTATTATTGTCATTATTATAATCATCAACGTCGTACCATTCATAGTTTAGGTTTGCATTAAGTCATAGATGTTTCATGTGTGCACATATGTATATGAATTTATAAAGGTTTTTGTTTATCATACACTTTTAATAAGTTGGAAAAAATATTAATCGAAAAAATATTCTTATTTTCAGTTGCAAATTTTATATAAATTTCATTCTTAATGGAAGCAATATTAATATTCATCTTTTTAACTTTTCTTGACCATATCCATTGATCTTTGTTTTCTGCCCTACCCACTTTTGTCGTTTTGACCTTAATTAGAAATAAGAAATATGATACCTTCACAGGCCTGCTAGTTTTCAGCATACATCCGTAATGCTAACTGCTTCCAATTAATAGTTGTTGGACTTCAATGTTACTCGAACGTGTCGGTTTACACTAACCTGCACTACACTACAACACACGCCCGGGAGACCCGCTGGAGCTTAGAGTTTATCCAGGGTAAGGTGGTGCCCCGCTGAGTGGAGATACCTGGTTGGGGAAACCCCGCTATCTTTCGGTAGGTCGGCGGCGGATCTCGCCATCCAAGGGGAAGATCACTGCCACCTCCCGAGGGAAAACTCTAAGCCTCGGGAGTTATTACGGAATTTTCACTACTGTCTTATAGGAAATATTCTGTAGAGTAGACGGGTTTTTGCGTATTTATGCTGTCGTACTTCACGCTAATATTCAAACCGTTCAGGCTATTTTCTCTAAAATAGATTGTCTGAGTTTTGAAACGAACGCGGGATCTTTTGAATTAGAAACGGATATTTTCAAAACTCATTTATTTCCTCAAATATGGCTCCACATTTTTTCCTCGTATGTATCAAAGATCGGAGAAAATAAAGGGATCGGTTCGTATTTCTAAAAATTGAAAATGAACATTGCAAAAGTACAATATTGTTGATAGATATTTTCTCTTCAAATCTGTTAAAAATTAGATCTGGTTTGTACAAATTTTTGAAAAAAAGTTTTTGAATGATTTTTGTTTGAAGCTAAAGTAATTTATTATTTTTTTCAAAAAACTTATATCAATTTTTTTCTTTAAAACTTTCCACGTATAGAGAAAAGTACGCTTAAAAATGGCGCTAGTTTCATTTTCGTTGAACTCTTTGAATTTTTGAAAATGGCAAAAGTTAGAAACGCGACGAAGAATATTTTGTTGTAGCATGGTTAGTTTTTAATCCGGTGAAGCTCACTGCAAAGCTCTTACTAGCAAAAAAAATTACTTAACATTGTTTCAGGCCTGTTTACATTTACTTAACAGGTTACATTATCGCTTGAAACTGTTCTTTGTTGTATAAAACATGAACGCATTCTTTTCTTTCCGTTCCTTGTTTACCATTAAAATGGAAAACACTTTGCTCAACATTCCATTATCTGGACGAGTTGGGAACATACACAGCAGGTTTATTAACATTAGATAAATGTGATCTATCGAATAAATTTTGTAGATCGAAATAAAAATTGTTACTCAGAAAATATATGCGCATTCTTGGTCACAGTGTGACATCTGGTCATGACTTGTCATATGTGAATGAAAATAAAATAAAATAAAATAATATAATAAGTGTTCAATGGAAACCGTACACAATCCAAAGAAGAGCTGCATTTACCCACAGCTGGTGTGCATTTTACTACTGTCGATAATGAGTCGCATATCTCCTGGTATTGAATGAAAAATCTAACTTTATTTTGTTCTTTGAAGTCGACATTTCTTCCCTTGATTAAATTCCTTTGCCGTATCTCTGCATTAACTTTGGGTCATGCTTTTGTGTAAACGGATTTGGATCATAATTTTGTGTAATGGTTCGGTATCATTTATGAATTGGTGCCGAAATAGTAGCTCGCAGAAAGTCAATCGTTTTCGCGAAAATAGACCTCGTAATGTTTAAGTTTTTCAAACGCGCTTTATATTAATGAAGGAATTAATCTATCTTCGCCTGACGCGCAGTTGAGTAATAAATGCGCTTGCATTTTGTCACATTGTCACGGCTAAACAAAAGTGACAAAATTTCTTCAAAAAATATTTTTGCAGAAAATAGTACATTATGAAACGATTATGTAATGATGGGTATTAATACAAGAGTGTGATATTAGGATACGAGCGAGTATTGTAAACTTCATGCACGGTGGGTATTAACACCCATTACTTCGCGTTTTATACGATACTTTTTCTACGTTTTATGGACACTTTTATTTAAACTTGTGCATGGAATCATTTCGTATTATAGCAGTTGAAATGCAGGATTTTGCCAAGGCCACCTAGTGGATTGCTACCCTAACCTGCAGCAGGTGGCCTTGGGTTACCAGCTTGCGAGAGTACATAAGTAGCGGCAATAATTTCGAGGTCGCTATTTTTGCTTTTTCTCGTATTTCTGAAGATGCCAACTCAATCTCTGATTCACTAGACATTTTAAACTAAAGAATTGGTCGGTGTTTAAGGGCCACCACACGGCGATATAACACATGACTTGCGTTCTGATCTTAATGTCAGTCAAATGTTCCATCTACCACCCTCACTGTCCTAGTCAAATAGGATCAAAGTGAAATTACGATCCAATTTATTTTAAATAATATTCGATGTGTCAATTACTACTAATAAATGAAATTAAAACTGATAAGCATATGACAATATTATGCCATTTTAATGCACACAGTCGAACGAAACGTTTACTAGAACGATTCTCAATGTTTAATTGTCAACACGTGGTTTGTGAACGTCTCTGTGATTGGTGAAAAACCTGTTTCATAATGAAATTTGTATCGTAACGAGTATCATTATGAAATGAATTGCAGCCATCAAGTGACAGACTTATACAATGGGAGTAGAAAACGGGTTTTAATCGGAGCGAATCCGTTTATTTCGGGCTCTAAAGTAACGCGCTTTATTCCAAATCCCAGCTGTCTTGTGAAGTACCTTTACAACATTTTAACTAGTAAATGTTAACCGTCTTCTCAAATTTCTTGTTCACGTGAATACAAAATGACGATCTTCGTAATGTGTAATGTTTTATTACACAGACGATATCATTGCTTCTGTGGAACGTAAACTACTATTACACAAAATGCGGTGACGAAGTTGGGTTTCCCAGCCCGTTGCTTCCCCCTGGACGTGTGAAACTTCTTTTCTTGACTGAAATGATGATAGCGAAAATAATAATGATAATGACAATCTTCTTCTTCTTCTTCTTCTTCTTCTTCTTCTTCTTCTTCTTCAGCTTTTCCCTTTTAGTGGTAAGGGGTCGCTGTTCCTTACTCTTCTCCTCCACTCAATCCTGTCCAACACATCTTCCTCGATTAACTCTTTCTCTCGCAGGTCTTCCACGACACAGTCCTTCCACCTTCTCTTTGGTCTCCCTCTCCTTCTTTTCCCCTCCAGTTGCATACTACTCACTTTCCTTCCCACATATTCCTCTTCCCTTCTCATGACATGTCCAAACCACTGCAATCTTCGTTCCTGAATCTTCTTTGAAACCTCGATCACTCCTCCCATCTTCCGTATTACTTCATTCCGGATCCTGTCTTTCCGGGTCTTTCCCATTGACCATCTCAGCATTCTCATCTCTACCACTTCCAACTTCTTTTCCTGAGCCTTCTTCACCGGCCAGGTTTCACTACCATATATCATTGCCGGCCTCACAACAGCTTTGAAGACCTTTCCCTTCATTTTCCTCTGAATCCTTCTGTCGCACAGCACCCCTGTCATTCTCTTCCAATTTATCCAGGCAGCTTGTATCCTGTGGTTAACTTCCCTGTCTAGCTCCCCTTTCTCGTTGACATAGGAGCCGAGGTATTTGAACTCTCCCGTTCTAGTCAGTAATTGCCCCTGTAGTGTGATGCTTCCGGGCCTGCCATCTCCTCCAAATCACATGTATTCAGTTTTTGCTCTGCTTATCCTGAGTCCTCCTTCCTCGACTGCCTGTCTCCATCCCTCCAGTTTATCCTCCAATCCATCTTTACTCTCATCTACCACCACTATGTCATCTGCAAAGAGCATAGTCCACGGGGCCTGTTCTCTCACTCCTTCCGTCAACACATCCATTATTATATTAAATAAATATGGGCTCAGAGCGGATCCCTGGTGTACTCCTACTCTCACGGAAAATCTTTCCGTCAGTCCCACACTTGATCTTACTCTGGTGTGTGCTCTATCATACGTGTCCTTCACCAGCCGCACATACTTTTCCGGCACTCCTTTCACTCTCATGCACCTCCACATCTCCTCTCTAGGTACTGTGTCATATGCTTTCTCCAGGTCTATGAAGGCTAGATGTAGTTCCTTCAGCTTTTCACCGTGCTTCTCCAGTAACTGTCTCAGGGCGAACAAAGCATCCGTTGTACCCTTTCCTGGCATGAAGCCGAACTGTTCCTCTGATATTGATGTTTCCTTCCTCAGTCTTTGCTCTATCACTCGTTCCCAAATCTTCAATGTGTGCGAGACCAGTTTTATTCCTCTGTAGTTTTTACAGTCCTGGATGTCGCCTTTCTCCTTATATAGTGGCACCAACACACTATCCCTCCAAACATCGGGCATTTTTTCCTCTTTATATATTTTAAGAAACAGATCTAGCAGCAGGTCTATACCTTCCGCACCTAAGGCCTTCCATACTTCTACTGGTATACCATCCGGCCCTACAGCTTTGCCATTTTTCATTCTTTTTAAAGCTTCACTAACTTCTCCCCGTTCTATGCCTATTGTAACATTTTCGTTTGCAATTCCTTTACCCCTATCAACTCTTGGACGCTCTTCATTCAGCAATTTGCTGAAGTAGTCACTCCACCTCTTCTTGATGTTTTTCTCGCTTCTGAGCACAACTCCCTCGCTATCTTTCATTTGCCGGATATGTGTAAAGTCTTTTGATGCTCTATCCCTGGCCTTAGCTATTCTGTGCAACTTGTTTACTCCCTCCGGTGCATCCAACTCGTCGTACAACTCATCCAATGCTCTCGCTTTTGCTATTGCAACAGCCCGTTTAGCCTCTTTCTTACTTCTTTTGTACGCTTCCCTGTTTGCCACACTCCTTTCTCTGTCAAACTGTTTCTTGGCTTCCTTCTTTGCCTTGATAATTTCTTGCACCTCGCTGTTCCACCACCACGACTCTTTGTTTCCGGGCTGCCCCTTTCCTGATGTTCTTCCAAGTATTTCTTCTCCCACTCGCATTATAACTTTGCTGTTTGTCTCCCACCAGTCATTAGCCTTCTCTTTGGTCGAAATCCTCCCCAGAACCTCAGATTTAAAGGCCTCCGCAAGAACTATATCTTTTAACTTCCACCATTTAATATTCCGCTCTCCCAGTTGTTTCCCTTTCCTTTTTATCTTCAAATCACAGTCTACTATCACAGGTCTGTGTTGACTAGATACACTCTCACCCTTTATAACTTTACAGTTCTTGACCTCCACAAGATGATTCCTTTTGCATAATATAAAATCTATCTGAGTTTCTATTCCACCACTACTATAGGTAACATATTGGTTCTCAGTCTTCTTATAGAAACTGTTAATCACAGCCATATCGCTAGCAACAGCAAAGTCTAATATTCTCTCTCCCTCTAAATTCTGACTAGCCAGTCCCCAGCCACCATGCACTCTCTCTACGCCCAATCTCTCGCAGCCAATGTGCCCATTGAGATCTGTACCAAGAAAACATCTTTCGTCAGTTGGTATTTCTCCTATTTCTTGGTCTAGGGCTCTCCAGAAGTTTTCCTTATCTTCGTCATCACATCCTACTTGAGGTGCGTAAGCAGATACGATATTTGTCGTTGCACCCCCAATATCAAGACCAACACTCATGATCCTGTCATCCCTACGGTTTACTCTTACTAGATGTTCCTTCCATTCTCTATCCAGGATTATTCCAACACCATTCCTTCCTTGTCCGTTTGCTCCACTGTATATCAGTTTATATCCCTCACCTATCTCCTTAGCTTTATTGCCTCTCCACCTTGTTTCCTGCACGCAAAGTATGTTAATCCTCCTCCTTGCCATCAAATCCGCAATCTCTCTACTTTTTCCCGTCATACTCCCTATATTGAGAGTTCCTATCCTGACTAACTTCTTTAACCCCACTCGTCGTAGGTGGGGTAGCCCTTGTCCTGTCACCGCAGTCAGGCGAAGCTGCTGAGCGTCGCTATATGCGGGGTACGCCCTAGCCGTTACCTTATCTGATTCATTCTCTCTTTCCATTTTTCTTTGGATTTGGCAAAAGTTTTACGGCCGGATGCCCTTCCTGCCGCCAACCCTCACCATTTATCCGGGCTTGGGACCGGCACCAAGTTGAGCTGGCTTGCTCCCCCGGTGGCTGGTTTGATAATGACAATAATAATAGTAATAATAATAAAAATAATAATAAATTTGTCTCATAAATGCAGCATAAGCCATGTATGACAAGTCAGGATATGTACATAATCATACAATGTTACGAAACCAGTATTTCTAAAACTTTAATGCAATGCAGAAATTAAAATTCGATTCAATTCTTGTTCTAATTACAATTTAATGTAATGATAATTAATTTTATAAATGGTTAGATAAGAAGACTAAAATTGAAAAACAATAATAATAACAGAGAAAGGAAAAAGAAAAAAATGTCTTCGTAGGAGGTTCATGCGTGGGTGATATACCTCCATACGGTGTTACGTACATGGCTAGTAGTCCTCTAAATGCTTTACTGAAAGTTCCCGAAATATTTGTAAATCTTCGATGTGAATTGATATTCGAATTATTTAATATTACATTATAGAGAGATACTGTTAGAAGGGACTGCTTTGACAGCTACTCCTCGGCTACTGCAAGTTATGTCCATGCACTTAATCCGTCAGTGGTTTCGTTTACATGTGGTTCACTTGTTAATGGCTATATCTTGCTATGCCATCGCCCTACACGACGTTCATTTGTTTCCTGATCTGTCAAACCAGTCCCTCCTTAAACTCCTCTATATCCAAACTTCTCTCCGTTGATGGGATCGTTTGGTAGAACGTCTTTGAAAGGAGTCCATGGAGGTGACGGCCTCGCGAATCTATCATTGTGCGAACGCCGCCCGCCCGCCCTCCCTCCCGCTCTGGGTCACGTGGGCCGGCGTCACGGCGCGCGAGGGCGGGGGCGGCGTGGGGGTGGCGGCGCCGGAGGCTGCGCGTGGCGGCGGTGGCGGTGGAGGCGTGCGGCCCGCGCCGCCGCCGCCGCCGCCACCGTCGCCGTTTATCCGCCTATCGATTTCCCGCATATCGACCGCGCCTGCGGGCCCCCGCGCCCCGCCCCGCTCCGTGCCTCCGCCGCCGCCGCCGCCGCCGCCGCCGCCGCCGCCGCCGCCGCCGCCGCCGCCGCCGCCGCCACGGTCGCACTGCGGAGCGGCCACGCGCGCGGCCCAACATCCGGCGGAGGTGGCGGTGGCCAGAGCGCGGACGACGCTGGCGACGGGGGCGGAGACAGCAGACAGCTGTGGCGTGTGTAACACAGAGATTATATGAGCGCTTTTCCTAGGAAAAGTTCTCGAGGAAAAAGAAAGCTTTGAGTCATCTGAATGACTGTTTGTTATCGTTTGTTTCTTAGACAAACAGGATGGAACTGCCTCGAGATATTCTATAAAAGTTTAAATGGCAGAAAGAGGCGTGTTGAATGCGATTCTCTTACATCAGCTCACATTGGGCGATGAGGATGGCGGCGGCGGGAAGGGCGGTGGCGGGATGTCGCCGAGAATGTGGGTGGGGATCAGTTGGCTGATCCAGGGGGGGAGTCATGGGAGCCGTGCCGCCTCAAAAAGAGGCCTAAGGTTGTCACCTTTCTTTATTTGACAAAATTAATTGAAATATTTGTATATGTGAGAATTATGTAATTATTTAAAATATAAAATATTATATATATATATATATATATATATACAAAAATTATAAATTTATGATTTAACAAAAATCTATAATGCTGACCTCGCCACAACGATAGGCTAAATCGGCCCCTGGTGGAGGTGGCGACGGGGACGACTTTGGCGGTGGCGGGGTGTCTGCGGGGAGGCGGTGGCGGGGAGCGGGGCCGCGTGGTCGCAGGCAACGCCGTCGCTCGTCCCATCGCTTCTGCCCCCGAGGGAGCGGGCGCCGGCCGCAACTGGGCGGCCCCGCGGCGCAGTGGGGAGTGCCACAAGGGCGCGATGCGGGGAAGCACTTGCTGCCCCGGGCTGAGGAACGGGAACGGAAACGGAAAAGAACAGAGTGTTGCCGGGGGATATTATCTCACTCCACTGGGGTTAGGTACTGTAAATGAGAATACCTTTCGTGTATTTATTCTTCATATTTCCGTATACACTAATAAATACTACGTGCTTGTAAATTTCTTGCAACAGTATCGAATTGCATCCGTGAGATTAGTTAAATATCTCGCTGGCAGTATTTTATGAATACATAGTCCACTCACAGAAACGAATGTCGACTTGGAAGTATTTCAGAATGAACTTCTGCATGCAGATAATGAGGTCAAATATAACATATAGATCCTGCCTGCCCAAAATAGCGGCCCTGGTGCCACTCACGAGGATATCGCCGGGCACAAAGGCTGACACCGGGCCGCTTGCAATACTTCAAGCTCCCGTTGTGCAAGACTAGATAAAAAGGGGGAGGGGGCCGCGGCAGGCCGGTTGCAGAAGAAAAAAGGCGGGAGGGGAACTAATAGCTACGACATCCTGAGCCTTTTCCGTCCACAATGCCCTAAATACTGCTTGTTGAGCAGATGTGATTTAGATAATAATATGAAGTAATACCAGGAACATTTATTTGATCTCTAACTGTATTGTCATCAAAGTTATTTATATCTTCACTTTGTAATTTGATATTTTGTTATTTTGACCCAAATGTGTCTTATATTTGCATATAAAGTGAATAGAAATATGAATAAACATAATTATTTTCCATCAAAGTTACGTAGGTCGTCAGTTTCCTTATCGTAACTCAGAATTATAACAATTTGATGTTACAAGATTTCGTAGTAGTATACTGTACATATTGAACAAAAAAGAATTAATAAAAGTGCCATGAATGATTATTCCATTCCACATATCCGCCGTGCATTCTCCGTCCAACATGAAAAGTGCCCCGCCTGACCCAACTGTGCGTCGAAGGAAAGCGATGAATTTGCCATTAATGACGTCATCTCTTTTATGCAAATTTAGTCGTTTTCCCTCCCCCTGTTATCGGAAGTCATCAAACTCCACGTCCCCTCGCAGTGACGTCACCGCCCCACCCTACGGTCGCAGCCTGCTTTTAAAAATCGCTTGGCTTTCTGGAAAGCGACGGAAGAGCTCGGCAGTGACTCGGCGCTCTATACCACGAGTTTGAATTTTTTAGTGATTTATATCTTTACGTCTCGGTGTTTAGATATTTCCGCATCGATATCCTGTATTTCAAAATAGTCTTTAAAAAAGGTTTTATGTTAAAAACCATTCATTTAGAAATGTTGTATGAAAGGAAGAAACTCGGTTGTCTTTCATGTCAGCAATCGGTTGATGATGAAATGTACGAATGTAACGCTAAAAATAACATATTAATATCGTGAATTTTTCAAAGAAATATGAAATAAAAAGTTCGTCTTTCGCAACCTCAAAATCACAAAAATAATCCCGCCATTTTGAAGATACATTTGAGCGCAAGCTTCCGCCAGTGGCTTATGCGTATTGGCAGCATTTGCGGCAATTCAGAAGACATAGACAATTATGAGGCTTTCCGAAACCGCAGAAATTTTTTTTCTAGATCGGACAAACTTTTTTTTTGTGCTAGGTGTGGTGGTGATTCTTGTAAGGCAGGCCTGCACAACGCCTGCTTCTACGGGCGTTCTGCACTCAAGAGCCAGTTATCTGCCCGCGAGAGCGGCGAATATACAAATAATGTGTGTGTGTGTCTGTGTGTGTTGTGTGTCGGGGAGGGGGTAGATAGGTTTGCAGTGAGGGGAGCAGCTTACCATTGCACAGTGAGAACGACGCGGCACGCAGATTGAATGTTGGGGTATCTAATGCAATGAAATATACTGCAAAATTATTTGCCCACTTATTTAAATGGGTAATGTCACGACGTGACAGATATATTAAAAAATCATTTGTGTACATTTTGAAAAAACAAAGAATACATCAAAATGTCGCTGATCGAATGCTATACACTGAATTTAGCATTCTCCTAAATTTTTTCTTTAAATTTTATAAAAAAGTTAAAAGCATAAAAAATGGAGCGATTTTACGAGATGTTGATTTTAAAATTATCCTTATTTTACGCAAACTTACGCGAAAACCACACATATTTTGAAACTATGTTAACCTCACTTAAAGGTCTAACTTTGAAAAAGATATTTCAGAAGAAAAAATATCTTCAATATTGTAGTTGTAGGAATATGACGATAAAAAATCAACTTTATAATTTTTAAAACGTCAGATAATTAAATGAAGATTAGATTTGTGCCATTTGATAGGTGTACTTTGCTTTGTAAAAAAGAATTGTACCCATTCTTGAGAAAAAAAATTGGAATTGTTATAGAGACTTCATGTAATGTACCCACCAAAAAATTGAAAAATACACTTAATTGAAGGGGCCGCGACGTCTACCAGATCGGAATAAGAAATATCCATTTTGATGAAAATTTTACTTACGATTTATCTACTGGCATTGTGCCGGAAGTGTCAGATTTTGACTAAACCAATTTTTCGCTATCAGCGACCCGCAAAACGTGGTTTCTGACTACACAGTATGTTAGAGGAAGTAATTTATTACATTCAGAAACTAAAAAAATTACCACTTTGTCGGTACTGGGGACGTGCAATTCATTTT
Organism: Gryllus longicercus; assembly: GCA_038098605.1. Taxonomy (NCBI): domain Eukaryota; kingdom Metazoa; phylum Arthropoda; class Insecta; order Orthoptera; family Gryllidae; genus Gryllus; species Gryllus longicercus. The sequence goes on from JAZDUA010000262.1 coordinate 1,004,141, forward strand.
GTGTCAGCAGTTTTTTGGTAAAGAACTGGAGATCTTTTTCGATACTGCGAACTAGGTAGTGTGCGACAGTGTAGAAAATATGTTCTTTCCTGTCTGAACGAATGCGGTATTATTGAAGGATTTAATTATACTCGTGTTGAGCGAGAACTTTTTCATCCACGAGCGTAACGTGGCACCTTGAGAATATATTGTTTCTTGCATATTCATCGCCTCCAGCCGGATTTGAGTTCGCGAACGTGTGTTAAGGTAGCCGGACTGCTTGATCGCCTACTACTAGGACTGCCACTCGGAAAATTTATTTCTGCTAAGTTACATTCATTTCGTTTTCGTTGCCCTTGCGCCCATTATACATCTGCCCCTCCCACATCTCCCTCTTCTCCCGCTTCCTCCGGTTGTTTGGTTGTTAGTGATTCTCGGCGCGTCAACTACAGAGTCATTAGGCCCGTAAGCGTAGTGCATGCTTCTTTTTTCTCGGGAGGTGGTGGTGATCTTCTCCCTCTGGATGCAGATATCCGGCGCCGACCTACCCTCGGCTAGCGGGCTTTCCCCCACTCAGGTATCTCCCTCCAGCGGGGCACCGCCCCAGCCGGGACAAGCTCTAAGCCTCCGGCCGGTCTCCCGACATGTGTAGTGCATGTTATTGGGTTTGTAAAGGGGTGAGGATAGGATAAGGAAAGATGGTGCGTGTTGTTGATCGGAGAAACCACGGAAAACTACCAATCAGGCCATCCGGCCTCTTGAATTCTCCTCCAGTCAGCGACTGAATTCGACCTACTAGTTGACAAGCTAGTGTCGAAAATGTTGCCGCTGTCGGGACACGAACCTTGGATCTCCCGGTCAGCGGCACTGCAGTGACATCAGTTGCCGCCCCGAGCCATCTAACCCGGCACTTCCTCCGGAATCCGGAGCCTCCCCCCTCCCCAGGCTACTCCTAGAGCCCCTCGCGCGCAGCCACAGGCAGATGGCTGGTCACTACTCCGGCGGCGGAGCGAGGAATTCCTCGCGCAGCCCATTTCACGCCCTGCGCCCCGTGCCCTGTGCCCTTGGCGCTGCCCTCCAACACTCCTGCACGCCCCCGCCCGCAGGCGCCCGACTGTCGCTGCGGTTCCGCGCGCCGAGCTGCAGGAAGCGGGTTGCGATTACGACAGCGACGCAGAGATATTGGCGCGAATTCCTGCCCGGAACGCGCCATTGGAAGGGGAAGGGGTCAGCGAGTGGAGGGAAGGGGAAAGAGCAAAATAGAAGAATGACGTTTTTACTCATTTCATTGTGAAACTCTGTGAAACATTTAACTTTCACTAAAAAACAACAAATTAATTGTATCATTGTATTTAAACATTAAGTAATTCTAACTTTTTAAAAGTATTTGTAATACATGTAAACATTCTACTCGCATCACAATTTTGGTCCATTTTTGAATGATGGAAATTGCTCAAAACCGAAAACAGCTGCTCGCTCGACAACCACGTTTTCAATGATGCAGAATGTCACTGTGACGCCTCGATCCTAGACACTCTAGGGACCAATGTACGTAACTGCTTACTTAAAATTCCCTAAATAATTTGTTTTTCGATTTTCTGACAGATGTTTGAGATCTTGACCCAATGTGCGGCGGCGGACGAGGGGGCTTGCGTGGGACCCAAGGTATCCAATCAAAAGCGGGGACCTCAGGCTCACTTAGGGAGTAGCAACGGAGAGTGGGTTATTAAGTATACGGAAGATCGTGGAAGCGGGAAGAGGATGATGGTCGGCGGAATCGAGAGGGAGGCTGAGAGAGCAATGAAGGCTCGAACAAAGGAAAGGGCGGGGCGCAGTTCGGAAATCACGTGCAGCGACGAGGGCCAGAGATCGGTTGTGCTCTAAGAACGGTAGAGTGAACAGGGACGAGTGAGCCATGTGCGGAGACCAGAGAACGGGGAGATGTCACGCTAAGAGCACGAGTCTAGGAGGAGGTACGGGGGGGGACAAGGAGTGAGCTGGAAACAGGACGTAAGTAGCAGGAGGAAGAATGGAGAAAGGGGAAGGTGCGGCGACCGGTCAAGATCACGATCCAGGGAGAGGTTATGAGACAGTGGGGGCGAGTGATGCTTGGCTCACGGCCGAATATGAATAAGGGGGAGGGGGAGGAGAGGTGTCGTAAGCCATACAAGAAGGCTAGCTGAGAGCATGAACTATATTGCAGAAACAATGGATGCCGGAAAGAGATGGGAGCGGAATCTGGGGAACTAGGTGAAAAAGCATGAGCCAGAGAGCGCTGGGCACCGGTTCAGGAAAAACGGCAAGACTGCAAGGACATGCTACAAACGGGAGCCGCAAGTGGGGATGAGAACAAAATTGAGACATCAGGGAGCGCGGAGCGGTCGGCTAGTGAGGGAAAGGGAACTGGAAAAAGAGGCCTCTGAAGCCGGAGGGATAGCATAGGCGATTGAGTGGCGTAGGGGAGGGGGACGCCGGAGTCGTGTGGGACGGACGCCGGAGTCGTGTGGGACGGACGCCGGAGTCGTGTGGGACGGACGCCGGAGTCGTGTGGGACGGACGCCGGAGTCGTGTGGGACGGACGCCGGAGTCGTGTGGGACGGTCGCCGGAGTCGTGTGGGACGGACGCCGGAGTCATGTGGGACGGTCGCCGGAGTCGTGTGGGACGGACGCCGGAGTCATGTGGGACGGACGCCGGAGTCATGTGGGACGGACGCCGGAGTCATGTGGGACGGTCGCCGGAGTCATGTGGGACGGTCGCCGGAGTCATGTGGGACGGTCGCCGGAGTCATGTGGGACGGACGCCGGAGTCGTGTGGGAGGGACGCCGGAGTCGCAGTCGCGTGTAGATAGAGAAAGGTCGAAAAGGCAGCGGGGCCCAGTTGCGCGGGACGGGGTTCAGGGAGGCTCAGCGCCCCGCGTGGCTGTGAGCAGTATCGACAGAGGTTGGGTTTCCCTGCGGCGAGGAGGTATCGATTGCCGGTAATGACTTGGGATGCTAGTTCACGCCGGCTGGTCAAAGTGAGCGTGCACACATGGATGCGGGCGCGTCGGCACTGCTGCCAGCGGCTTACGGGACTTGGAATTTTGTGCTCCGCAAAAATTTTACCTTGGAGGGAGGTGACGGGTGAGGGCAGGTACGCCCAAACTCCAAAGGGAAAAAACCCTCTATCACTCTTTTCAAATACACCAAGTAGAGAGACGGTTTGGCGTGATTTATGGGGATGCATCAACACAAAACCTCATTAACACTACTGTTGGAGATAGCTCAATATTGTGCGCACTTGTTCCTTAAAACTCCTTTTATGGGGCTCCAGTTGTATTTTATGTTCTTGGACGCTTTATTATTTATTTGGTTGGTTAACTCTCCCGGTTACCTCCCCTCTGTGGTACGAGTTATTGCAAATGTGCAGAACCTCATAATCTAGGTAAAATTAAATTGATTATTTGGTATTCTATAAGTTCATCGCACGGTGCTAAGCTTTCTATTTAACTGACACTCAGCTATATTTAAATTTTATCAAGCATTGTACCGTTATACGTTACTATTGACATTATTTTACATTATTTTACATGACATCATTTTGCGTAAAACATAACATTATTTGATTTTAACCATTGCGTTTTCCCATTTATGTCATTGACGTCATTATTCCTTTTCCCTGGACTCAGAGGGCGAATGTGAAGCAAGTAAAAAAAAGCAACTTAAGTTCTATTTATAGTTTAGTTTCAATCTATTTATGAACACTGCGTGAATGTAAAAATCGTATTCGAGATTTATTTTCATATTTGTTACTAGGACTGTTTTGCGTATTGGATTGGTACTTTAAGTATCAGTAATTTTGTATGGAAGTGTCTATGGCTGCCTAACAACCGTGTACACTAAGGTGTACACGAACGTTATGGAGATCTTCAGATAACGTACACACATTTGTGTGTCGAAATTCAACCACAGGAAAGCCTTGAGGGCGCGAGCGATGTGTCTTTGAGGCTTATCTGTGACCCGTGGGCGTCCTATTTCCTGCCAACTCGTGACAACCGCCGACAGCGATATGTATTAAGGCCACAAAACAGTAATGACAATTTCTTCATCGTGTATCTTAAAACTTTCCCAACGCAAGGTGTTTTAGAAAACCGTTTAGGTATATTTTTGCTTATTCAGTTCTGCTCTATTGATCACGGATGTCGCATTAAAGGGTTTTAGTATTACAGGTAAAAATTATTTTAACTGATACACCACATCAAAATCTTTGATTGTAACTATTGTAAAGTGAAAAAACGAAAATGAATAAGAAACAGGAACTTAGAGAAAACATAAATTTTCTTAGTAAGAATCAATTATTCAGACATTTTTTTACAGAATGTTACAAATTTTAAACGCTGTTGTATTCATCATGTATTTCGTTTCTTTCGACTCTATTTTATTTCGAACATATCAAAACCGATACACTGTTGTGAAGAGTCAACTAATTTCCATGCAGCAAGTTCGACTGCAGAACAGCGTCGCATTTCTTCAAAACTTGATTCGAATAATTCGGGGTTCTGCCGTGTATCTAAAATTACCCGAGAGCATTCAGATCCATTTCCCTTAGCCGCATTGTCTAGAGCCAGAGTGAATATTGAAGCACGAACTTCATTATTTTTCCACATGTATTCGAAACTAATGATGATTTGAAATTAAGAGAATATTTTTCTGTGGATTATAATGCTGTTTTTTCACCTCATACGCAACTAGAAATGAATACTTTTGTAAGTTTTTACATTAGTGCTAAGCAAAAAGTGCTCATTCTTTTGAGTATTAATGCTGACCACCAAGTTGCGGTTTCTCCGGAAGTGCTATGTGGATCAGGGTTGCCTGGAAGATAACGCTGGTAGTGTACAATATCAGTTCATGGATTGTGAGATGCCGATATCAGGTTATAAAAGCTTGCAGAGTTTATTGGAAGGATTTGTTCAATGTCTTTCTGATAAATTTGTTGTAATTTCCACATACCTTCAATTATTCCATGTTTCTTTTGTTTTCTAGAGCCATCAACGGCTAAGATTGTTAGTCTAGTAGGTGTAGTGCTTCTTATATCCGGGCAGGTGGCGGTGTTCATTCACGGTTGACTACTCCACTCTTGTCTGCCCCCGCTCTGGTGAGCCCCGCTCCCGCTCTGGTGAGCCCCGCTCCCGCTCTGGTGAGCCCCGCTCCCGCTCTGGTGAGCCCCGCTCCCGCTCTGGTGAGCCCCGCTCCCGCTCTGGTGAGCCCCGCTCCCGCTCTGGTGAGCCCCGCTCCCGCTCTGGTGAGCCCCGCTCCCGCTCTGGTGAGCCCCGCTCCCGCTCTGGTGAGCCCCGCTCCCGCTCTGGTGAGCCCCGCTCCCGCTCTGGTGAGCCCCGCTCCCGCTCTGGTGAGCCCCGCTCCCGCTCTGGTGAGCCCCGCTCCCGCTCCCGCTCTGGTGAGCCCCGCTCCCACTCTGGTGAGCCCCGCTCCCGCTCTGGTGATCCCCGCTCCCGCTCTGGTGAGCCCCGCTCCCGCTCTGGTGAGCCCCGCTCCCGCTCTGGTGTGCCCCGCTCCCGCTCTGGTGTGCCCCGCTCCCGCTCTGGTGTGCCCCACTCCCGATGTGGTGTGCCCCACTCCCGCTCTGGTCCGCCCCGCAACCACTTCGCCTTCACCCCCTCCTCCGCCAACGGAAGCGCCTGCCGGGTCCGATCCGCTTGGCCCAAGGTGCAAATCCGCTCTGGGGCGTCCGCCCTCCTTTCGGGCGAGGCGGGACGGAGCGGCCTCTGTGGTCCCTAAGAACAGACGAGGGGGGGGGCGGATATCCTAGTCCTCCCACCCCCTCCGCCCCCAGACGATCCTTCATCTCGTCTTCTGCGCCGACGCGGCCTCGCCCCAGATTGTCGCTCCCGGATTCCCCTCTTTACTTATTCAGGGCCACCCGCCACCCCCACACCCCACCACTGTGCTTCCTCACCCCTTGCCCTTCGTCTGCTGTCCCTTACCTGCCAGTCCTCACTCACAGCATCCGCCCTCATTTCACATTTTCACATCCTTCTCATTGACCTTCGCCTCTTAGGGATCTGTTGCCATCTCTGTGTATGCCTTGCCCCTGCCTTCTCTGGTGCCTCTTCATCTGACTCGTCGACCTCTCTCACCACCTTTCTTTGTCACTAGGACGCGGATTTCAATGAAATGTCATTTTCCGCTTTTCACTTCAGAACAATGCCTGTTGGTATAAACATTAATTTTATGTTATGACAAAAGCAAGTGACCCATTTTTATACGGCAATTTTTGCATTTTTCGTCAATTTCTACTAATAAGTGATTTTTTACCCTTTTTCTGTCATTTTTAAAGCATTTTCGCTGATTTCATAGATTTTAATGCCATTTTAATGGTACATGTTACAAATAATATTTGGGAGTCGCAACATATGTTCTCCACAGACTTACTCAGTAGCCTATTCGATTTCTTTCCACAGAAATTGTAATGTCAATCGTTGGGAGTGTGCAATCTAAGGTTATTGTGACGCTTATAAGCACCATTGTCAGTTCAGATTTCGGGATATCTAAATACAGATGTGCTGGGAAAGAACGGTCCAAACCAGAAGTTTGCTATCTGAGTTGACTTGAACGAAAGGAAGTCTCGATTACATCAGTAATATATCAAACTCGAATTCGAAAGACAATTCGAATGACTATTCAAAAGACTCTACGAAAGACTCTACGAAAGACTCTACGAAAGACTCTACGAAAGACTCTACGAAAGACTCTACGAAAGACTCTACGAAAGACTCTACGAAAGACTCTACGAAAGACTCTACGAAAGACTCTACGAAAGACTCTACGAAAGACTCTACGAAAGACTCTACGAAAGACTCTACGAAAGACAAAGCGGTCTCCGCGAACAACGTTTGTGCGCATCCCCACTGGGCTCGTGCTCGCGGAATTCCATTTTTCTACATCAAAGGCTCGCAAAGAGAGGCAGCGGTCCCTCGCGAATATTGCGTAGGGTTAAAAACCTCCAAATTTAAGCACGCTCTGGGATTGCACTCTTGCGCGAAAAGGAAAAGTGTTTCTTTTTTTTCTTTTTCTTTTTCTTTTTTTTTGGAGGCGAGGAATTTGAACTCAGAATAAATAAAATAATGCATGAATGGTAGTCCCTTTGAAATTACATACTGTACCATTTAGAATTTTAATGGCTGTAGCAATATTAATATCATCGTGTGTTTATTTGTAATCAGTTCCAGTAAGGACACGAACGCGACCTGAATTTTGCCTACGTGGAAAAGTTATGCAAATCGAATTATTTTAGAAGAAGAGCCGTCAATGACGCATTCTCTTGATACACTCAATCTAGTTAACGATAGAATTATATAGCTGTAAAATAATTTTTAAATTATAAGACATTAAAAGGGTACCAATAACTGTTGATTTATCTAAGGAGTTTATTTGTGAAGGGGTTATTTGATAAGGAGCTTATTTGTAAGAGAATAACGAAATACCTAGAGAATTCCTAGATTTGTAATATTTTATGAGGGTGACAGAAATTCCAAATTTTCACAGCCTATTACCAGTGGTAATTTATTACTTTTTAGGTGAATGAATACAGACCTTATAAAACAATGTGTATATATTCAAACAATTGACATTAGTTTTATGACAAGCATGAAATTTTAAGAAAGAGTAGTTTCTAGAGGAGGAGTTGGAGCAGGATCCTAAAATGTAGATACAAGTAAAGGATATTGTCTCATTAGATCTTGGAAAAGAAGTTCACTTGTAAATTAGATGCTTCCAATTGTAGTTAACGTTTTTTTTTACATTCTCTTATACACTACCTAGTACTGAGAATGTGTTTTATTGCTACAGTAAAATTTTTTTTAAAAAGCACGTCCAGTTTTGTGGATTCCCCGATACCAAAAAAATGGATTTTTTTGATTGTAAAATGTAACCATTTTTATGTTGTGCATTGTATAGTCCGAATCTGTTTTGCAGGTTCTTGACACCAAAAATTTGCTTTTCGGCCAAATGTCTATCCGTTCCTCTGTTCGTCCGTAAACAATGCTGTCACATAAAACGCACACAGGAATTTTGTCAATTTGAACTGCATATATTAATTTTCGAGAGCACTTTAGATGACACCTCAAAATCATTTTCGAAGTTTTCTGAAAAATGACTATATTTCTCCTTTGCTCGAATACGAAAAATACGCTTGTAAAACAGATCAGGTTCAATTTCGTGGGAACACTTTTTTCTGATATGTAAAAGTGAACCATTTAAACAGGTACAGTCTCTATTTTCACATGTGTGCTTAAAGGTCGACGGAATTCAAAAACCCAAGTTCGCATGCCAATCTTACCAAACATTTTGACTGTTAGAAGTAGTTTTGGAAGTTCAACTGGTATTAAAATATTACGTATAGTTGCAAATAATATAGAAATGTGTATACTATAGTATAACTAGTTTACTTTAACAATGATCATGTAAATCGGTGTTCAGAATAAATATAATTCTAATGATTGAACCACTAGTAAGAATCGGTTACACCATTTAGGTTGTTTCTCTTTTCTTTTGAACTATGAATGTATTGAATTGAATGAAATTGATGAAAATAGAACCGTTGCCGCTGCAACATCGTCGACCCGGACAGACGGTGACTGAATTGCTACTAGCTGGAGAAGTTGGACGAATGCAAGCGCTGTTTGGAGGAGGAGAGGTCGGCTACTCTAAACAGTAGCTTTTGACGGATTTTTTTATCAATACCTAGCGAACGCTGAAGCAGTACCCTAAAATGACTGCCCACGGACGGCCTGCGATCTTTCCTTCCTCATTCCCGTTCCGTACACACGTACACAGTCACTCGCGCATTTACCTCTTCATGCATTTCACTACCACACGTATCGGGAGACTGGTCGCGAGCTTACAGCTTATCTCGGCAGGGGAGATACCCAGAAGCGGAAACCTCGCCGGGTGAAGAGGAGGTCGGCGGCGGAACTCGCATTCGAGTGGCTGAGGTGCCAGTGGCCTGAGCTGAATGGTTGGCGCTTGCGGAATCTACACTTAATTGCATTCTGCGCCGATTTCGAAATTCGGCATACCTCTCCAATTTTTCTACCGTATTAATTTCCAAATGAATGGGTTAAAACCAGAACGCTATAAGTGACATTTTATAAATTCTGAGAAAAATGTTTTAATTTTACGCTGTATTTCAGTGGCAATGTATTTTCGTGGTTTTAATGAACAATTGAAATGTTTTTTTAATGATCAAACAAAGCACCACGACTTTACAGTAATATTGACTTATATAAACATATTTCTCTGAATATACAAAATGTCATTTATAACGTTCTGGTTTTAAACCATTCGTTTGGAAATTAATATGCTAGAAAATGTGGTTGGTATTCACCCAATCAAATAAGCGACGAATTTCATTCACACCACTGCGTAAATGGCAAGCTTTTTATAGATATATCGTATGTATAGCAAGCTACCACATTACTTCTAAAAGTTTTCAAAACAACCGAGGTCAATTTCCTTAAAAACATCATGCTATTTTGTACTTTCAGTATGTCTGTTAGCATTTCATCATCCAGTACTTTACTAATGCTTTTGGCTTATTTTTTCACACAAACTCCATTTCTATAAACTGAAAATTTTCAAAACTTCTTCCAGATCCAATTTTTGCAGCTCTAATCCGCTGTATCACCAAATCGGATATTTTTACTGTGGCGTTTGCAATACGACTCGCAAAAAATTATGCGTGAGTTTGAACATTTTCGCTGCGTGTGGTGAGAGAGCGTTGAAATATTGATGGAGATGAAAAGAGCACATCTCTTCATTAAGCGGCATAAATTATTCGCCCTTTTAATGCGTTCTGTTAATGGACTTCGCGTGTAGCGACCTCGCTTGCGGCTGAACTTCGTGGCCGTAGGGCCGCTTGCCTGGCTGCGTGAGGGAGCGGTGCGTTGGGGCCCTCGCTGACCCAGAATGCAGAGGGTTCGTGGAATGTAGTTCAACGTGGGGTGAATAGTTCCCCGTGGGCGTGCCCTTGCTTGTCGAGGCGCTCAGATGCACCGAATTCCACTTTGTCGCGCACAGAAGCGTAGCCCTAGTTTTACGGCAATACTATCTCTCCCACTCTTACTCGCTCTCCCTCTCGCTCTCCGTCTCGTTCTTTCGTTCTCTCTCCGTCTCGTTCTTTCTTTCTCTCTCAGTCTCGTTCTTTCGTTCTCTCTCCGTCTCGTTCTTTCGTTCTCTCTCCGTCTCGTTCTTTCGTTCTCTCTCCGTCTCGTTCTTTCGTTCTCTCTCCGTCTCGTTCTTTCGTTCTCTCTCCGTCTCGTTCTTTCGTTCTCTCTCCGTCTCGTTCTTTCGTTCTCTCTCCGTCTCGTTCTTTCGTTCTCTCTCCGTCTCGTTCTTTCGTTCTCTCTCCGTCTCGTTCTTTCGTTCTCTCTCCGTCTCGTTCTTTCGTTCTCTCTCCGTCTCGTTCTTTCGTTCTCTCTCCGTCTCGTTCTTTCGTTCTCTCTCCGTCTCGTTCTTTCGTTCTCTCTCCGTCTCGTTCTTTCGTTCTCTCTCCGTCTCGTTCTTTCGTTCTCTCCCCGTCTCGTTCTTTCGTTCTCTCTCCGTCTCGTTCTTTCGTTCTCTCTCCGTCTCGTTCTTTCGTTCTCTCTCCGTCTCGTTCTTTCGTTCTCTCTCCGTCTCGTTCTTTCGTTCTCTCCCCGTCTCGTTCTTTCGTTCTCTCTCCGTCTCGTTCTTTCGTTCTCTCTCCGTCTCGTTCTTTCGTTCTCTCTCCGTCTCGTTCTTTCGTTCTCTCTCCGTCTCGTTCTTTCGTTCTCTCTCCGTCTCGTTCTTTCGTTCTCTCTCCGTCTCGTTCTTTCGTTCTCTCGTTTTCTCTCTCTCTCTCTCTCTCTCTCTCTCTCGGTCATGTTGTCTGTCTTTCATGTTCTCTCTTTTACACACTTTCATGTACTCTCGCTCTCCCTTTCTGGCTCTCCCTCTCATCTTCCATTCATTACTACAAGGTAAGAAACCTTTTTGAATTAATAAAGTTAAATAAGAGTAATTCCTTAAAACAATATTATGAATAACATAATGTTTGTTGATGTAATACCACTACAGCATTTGCTGATTTGGTGCACAGATTGTAGGGGGTGGTGCTTCTTTGCTCTCAAGATCAGGAAATTGTATAACCTAGGAACACTGGCTTTGTGTAGCAGATTTAATCATTCAGAGAGACAAGTATCATTCTTCGTGCGTGAGTGCCTGCTGAGGCCTTGCCGCCGTGAAGAGAACCTCTTGCAAGCTTTTCGCACGCAGGCCATTCCCATCCCGTTCGTTCGCCGTTAGCCGTGACCCTTGTTACTTTCGAATTTGCATCTCGATGTGAATTACATTGAAGCTACGAAAGTGCCTATGTCATCACAAATGTGAAGGGAAAAGCAGTAGATATCACAGGCAAGTTGAAGCCGGCTTAAGCAAAGGGAGCAAGATTTCTACGTTGGTTTACTTGATGGTGATTAGTTACTTGATTCTAGATTGTGTGCAGTGATATCTAGAGAATGTCCTGCGGAGGGATTCATTTGAATTTGAGGAAAATAGATTTTATTATTATTATTATTATTATTATTATTATTATTATTATTATTATTATTATTATTAATAATAAATTTCATTCATTTTCACATTACCTAACAAATAAAACATAGTTCAATTAGAATAACTACAAAAACAATTAATTTAGTAATCGTAACAATAACAATTAGTTCACTTAAATTAATTTGTGCTCTCAAGTTTCCACAATTGCTGGCTCAGGTTTTCTGAAAGTTAAAGTTTGCGAGGAAGATAACCGTACTTACACGAGACAATTTTACATACATATTGTCAGTAAGACGTGGGCAATGTAAAACTAGAGGGGTGGGGTTAAGCAAATTTCTGTATCTCGTATGCCATGTATTTATTTATTTAATTAATTTTTTAAATTTAGTTATCAAGGAGAAAGAAATTGTAACTTTAATGACACAATAAATACAATTGCATTTTTGTCGAACAGGATTGCTCCGAGAAACTCTTCCTCAAAAGCTGTCCAACAATGGTTTCGTTAAAAAGAGGGAAAATTAGAGGGATTGCATATACACAAGTAAAACGTATTGGGAGGGTCTGTTTGGATTTGGAAATGTTCAGATTATCCGAAAAAATATACCGCCCATATATAAATACATCTACAAGATTAGCAGACTATACAGCGTAGCGGAGCGCTCACATCATCACGTCATTTAGCAGATTCATTTCCTTACGACCGATTTCACAAGTGCATCTAAGAGATATTTTTATTAGTTAACTGCACGCCCCATTAAGGGCAAGGGACTCCTTCTTGAGCAGGGAATTATTAATACTTCTTTAATGACGAGATAGGATGATGAAAGGTGAAAGGAGGATCAGAAATACATCCATGCCTGAAGCGGGATTCGAACCCGCGAGAGATCGAGATCGCTTACTGTCTTAGCGATCTCGGCAACCGGGATTGGCAAGTGATAATTACTTCTTCATAAACATGTGATATACACCGTAGTTACCAGTGCAATAAACGTTTCAGTTCGACAACTTATGCTTTAATAATTAGTTGTTCAGTTGTATCGTAATTATGAAGCCCTTTTTTTGCACTACAAATAAGCATTTTATTTATTTTGTTGATTTTTTTTCTCATCCCAATTTTTTCGGATTATCCGAAACGTTGGATATAGGGGGTTTGGATAAGGGAGGTTCTAATGTATTTAAAACGAAATATTATTTTGTACTAAATATAGTTAGTTGACCTTAACTCCTGTACATTTAGTCTGCCTGGTATGTTCGAGTAGATATGACTGTGAATGAGTGCTTCTCTGCATTTGTGAGCCCATCGACGTGAAACTGTTGATATAGATAACTGAAAGCAAGGGCTATTGAACGAGCTTACAACGCACACGCGTCTGTGAATGTGTGGGTACGTGTGATGCCTATGGTATGTGTGTATGTGTATTCAGATTCACAGAATTAATTTTCGTATAGACCATATGAACTAATGTACAGCATGTTTTGTTCGAACTGTTTCCTCCTGATATAGGGAAATTTAGCTTTTTATAGTTAACATCGTCATCATAATCATCCTCTTCATCATCGGAAAGGATTAATACGTATGTAAATCTGCATTCAGATCTGACAATTCCGTGTTATCCTTAGGAAATTCTAGTATAAATGCGTGTCTGACGAACAGGAAAGACACACAAATTTTATAACTAATAACTCGGATATTACTTCTCATATTGCTTATAATTTAATTTTCAATTATCATTGAAGAAATGTTAACGGTAAGTAAAATATTGCAGAATTTTGTTGATCTCTATAACATCTTTTGCTAAGAAAACTATGATAGAAAGTACTCCTAAAGTAATAAGCAACAGCAAATTATAAACAGAAACAAGCAAAAAATGAATCATCTTCTTACAAATTAACTTAAAATACTTTTCTCTTGAATGGCGACTGATTAATATCATACATGAAAGCCAATGTTTTAAATTATATTAATGAATGAAATTCACATCATTTTTGTTCTCGCCCCTTAATAAAGATAAAATGCTACTCATGGGTTTCTGCGGCATTTATAAATATAAACCTCGGAAAGGTTGGTTTGTATCGTCTTCTTGGGTGCGTACATTGTTCTTCTGTTTATTATTTAGAACAGGTGATCTCCGTGAGTGTTATCAGGGCACTACCCCTGGACTCTATATCTGTACTCTCGAAATTGTTTTATTGCTTGCAACTCCTAGTAATTTTGGTGTTTGTCTTCGTTACGCCTCTAAACTTGTTATTGCCTCGTTTTATTGGTGCATTAGGGGTTATTGCGTCCGTTTCCAACCTCCGTGTTATCCCTAGCTCTATTAGCATTGTGATTGTGCCGTTCCTATTCTTCCTGCAGAATTCCGTTCCCCATAAACGGAGAGCTGAGGTGGCAATAAAGCAACGCTGGTCCTGTGGTACGGTAATCATAAAATATGATACGAGTTACGTTTCCAATTTATTAATACTTTCGAGTAACCGAATAAGAAAAGGATTAGTTTCAAAACTAAGAATTAGAGATGAAAAGGAGAATTACATATCTGTATCTTATTTGTACTTAATTTTATCATTTTTAAATAATATTCTTCCATTGGATATAAATTTCCACACATCCACCCACCCACACGCTCGCACCCACTTTATCTCACTCACTCACCCACCCACTCACATTTTCATTAGCCTTGGTTTCTTCTTTTCCATCGCCACTTCCATCACCTCAGCTATTTCCCCAGTCTCTTTCGCCGCCTCCTTCCGCGAGTGCCAGGTGGGGTCTTCTCGCAGGCAACGTTTGCACAGCGCGTTATGCTGCGTCGCGTCGTTTACGCGTCGCCTCCTCCGGCGCCGTTCGCCGCTTAATCGACGTTTACGCAGCCCGATTAGCTCCCCGCCACGCCACGCCCTCCCCTCGCAACTCAGCGCAGCTCAGCGCCGAACAGCCCCGCCCGGCGCCCCCTTTACGACGGGCGCGAGCACTAACCCTGCTCCCGAGTAAACTGTGCGTGAGCCTAGGCTACGCTTCGCGACCCGCCTGCCTCCCCCGCCCGTTTGATCAGATGGATAAAACCGTCGTCCGCCATGTCAGATTTATAAAACCTTGTGTTGGCCTGCTGGGCCTATCCAGGCTTTCCGCACATCGTAAATCATGGTTTAAAAAAACATAAATGTAACTTTAGCGCACCAGGAAAGTCTCTCTGCAGTAGCACCTCGCTGGTGAGTTCTTTCAACAGAAATTATGTTGGTAGCACGAGCTGCAGCTTGAAAACATAAATTGCGATATCACCACAGTAATGATGGATGCTGGAAGTATTGTCCCCTTCACTTTTTTCCCAGTGGTCTGGTTGCTAAGGACATAAATGGAGTTTGTAATATGGGTTCTGATTCGGCTTAGTGCGGATACTTTCTGGTGCGCCCTGTATGCAGTAGAAGCCCACTTCTAACGGCCAGCATCTGTACGTGCGTTATAGCCCGTATTACGTGTAGGCCAGCATTCAAATACTGTTAAGTGTTATTATCGAAAATCAGAAGTACAAGTTGTGCGATTAAATTGCGTGAATGTATGTTGATTTGAATTTTATGTATATTTTGTGACGGCACGTTTCCGATCACCTGTGGTGCAAAACAAGAGTGTATTAAGGGGTAAACCCTCGAAAACACCTTGTGGCAACGCAACTTGATGCCTTCTGGGTTCTCTCCCACAGCGTTGGTAAACGCTTTCTTCCCCTTGCCCTTGCCCTTCCCCTAAGCCCTTGCACCATCAGTGCAGTTTAGTTCTTTTTGGTATGACGTGTCACTTAAAGTTGAAATTGCTAGAGTGCATCTGAACATCGTGCCTTGCGATCATATCACATCTTAAGGTACATGAACAATAAAGTATCAGAATGTTACCTTATACATTGCGCGCATGACGGGAGAGGTGGCTCAGGGCATCAACTGATGTTACTTACTGCCTCGGGCCTGGATGTTCTAGATTCGAGTCCCGACGGCGGCAGGATTTTCGACACTAGCTTGTCAGCTGGGCCAAGTTCAGTCGTTATTTGGAGGAGATTTTTAACGGCCTCTTCTCTGATCGTGGTTTGTTCAATCAGCACCAGGCGAATGCTGGAGCAATGCCCTAACAAACGGGTCACGGACCGTGCGCGATCTTTCCGTCATCTTCCTTGCGTTCTGTCCTTCCTATTTACCTTCCTTCCTATCCTATTTTATTCACCCCTCATTTACACACACAGTTATATGCACTACATTACCACACATGCAGGGAGACCAATCAGGAGCTTAGAGTTTGCCCCGGCTGGGGCGGTGCCCCGCTGGTGGGAGATACCTGGTTGGGGAAAACTGCGCTAGCCGACGGTAGGTCGGCACCTGATCTCTCCATCCAGCGGGAGAAGACCACGCCACAGGAAAACAAGCACCACACTTACGGACTGGTGACTAGCAGTTGACGCGTCCGGAATCTAACAATCACAACCGGAATGATGATCAATATGCATTGTGTTAAAATTGTCAAGAGCATTTCCCACGGCCCAGCCTTTATGTCGGATTTTTGTATTCTTGGCCCTCAAGTACAAAATCGTGTTGGGTGTCCCCCTCCGGAAGAAACTCCTCGGGATTAGATAAAAAAGTCAAATTAAAAAATTGAAACGCAAACATTTTAGTAGAAGATTTAATTAATATTTATGTTATAGATACAAACATCTTTACGTTATTTTCGAGAATTTTACGAATTTTTCCTAGTTCTGAGTCCCACCAACATACGGGGGCCATTAGCATCTGTTTCCTCCGCTTGTAAGTAAATCCGGCGGTGCTTCCCCGCCACAGCCAGGCGCGTGGACAGGGCAGAGGTGTGCTGTTCCGTGGCTGAGGCACCTCGTCCACGCCTCCCTTGAAGTAGTTTAGCATCTGTGCTGCACGAGGGCACCGGGGGCCACCCCATCCCTTCGCGGCCCTTTGGCTCACTCGACGCCCCCTCCTCACCCCCTTTTACCCCCTTTCATCCGCTCCCACTTCCAGCCACCGCCCTCGCCACTGCTCGCACACGGTGACTCTCTGGCCGAATCGTTGGCCCACTGCCTGGGAACGAGCGACTGAGAGTTTTCTTACTTCTTTCGTTACGTCTTCAACGTGACCTAGAACATTAAAGTTACTTTCGAATTTAGAATCGTAGTCTCCTTTTCACAATATGAAGTTGAAGAATTATCCGACAAAGCCGTTACGCCGAGTTTGATTACCAATCGAGTATGATGTTACGAATCGAATATTGTGTTAGGATTGTGCCCTTATCAGCTAAACTATTATTTATTAACAGTTAATATTTTGTAACGCTTCTTGGATATAAAAGTTACTTCGTTTATCGTGTTATTGGCTGTTATGGTTTGAAATGCATAGTACTGCAATGTATTGGCCTGAACCCGAACTACAAAGTTTCGCGGTCACCATTTTGTACGATAACAGATTCACTGCCGCTAATCAGTCATGATTAGTAAGTGATCAAATTATAGATTCAATAGTAAATAATTCGTCATTATTACACACCTAGTACCAAAATATTTGTATAGTTTATCATATAGACTGTATTGACAAGTTTTTTCTTTAAATTAAATCCGTCCAATGTGTCTGGTATTACTTCTTTCCGTCCCATTGCTGTTATATGAGATCCACTAATATTTCCTTAAGTCCGATAAAATAAAATGAGTTACGGTCCAATATCTCGCATTCTTTTGAGACATTCAACAGTCACTACCACCTTACGCGACGCTTTGTCTCATCCGACGCCAGCCTCCTCACCCAATTCTCCCTTCTAGCCACGCACCCACCAAACGCCCTCGAACCCACCCGTCCACCCACTGGCCGAATCATTTGCCCACTGTCAGGGAACAAGTTCCCGAGAGTTGACTTACTTCTTTCGTTACGCCTTCCACCTAATCTACATAGTCGAAAGTCGGCATCTGCTGAAGCTGGAAAAACCTTCGGAAGAGAAAAAATGTTGTTTTACAAGCGGTAAATGTCGTACTTATGGAAATTCGGATTCCATTGCACCGCAATTTCCCACCGGCGATACCGGATTTCGTTTCCCGACACGAAACTCCTTTCGTGCACGCAACAGAGATAGCAATCGGCCTTGTGCCTCCTGTAATGACTTTGTAAGCTTATTAGGTATTGTTTCACGCGGCGACAATTAATGTAAATTTTCTGTTCACCTTAACTTTGAGAGAGATATTTCAGTTCTGACAAGAAAATTTTGACACATGTTATTAGGATGTGTTCACAACTGTTAAATGCTTAGCGTTCAGTAAAGTGAATTTGGTGTTAGAATATTGCTTGAATTGCAAACCAATGAGAGATTAAAACCTACTTTGTCAGCTATTTATATACGCTATTCATTTCACGGATTTTTCCACTTCAATTTAGAGATGCGTTCTCTTCAAACTATGTTATTTATTTTATAGATTGTCATAAGTATTATTACATGTGCATCACAAGTCAGTTTCCAATGCACTTATGGTGTTTTGTATGACTATTTCGCGAAATAATTTGTTGACGGGAAATTTGACGGAAAATTTGATAATTGTTTGGTTGATAAGTGACGTTGGTTCAAGTTTGAGTCACCTACTTCTTACCATTAGACACTGCATTCACCAGTTGAATAGTCATTATAGTAGTGTCCAATTGTTGATATTTCAGGATCATTTCAGTTAACAAAATGCATAAGTTTTCTTGACTGTAATATTAATATTCGTGTTTTGAACTTAGTGAAAGAGGTTCTATTTTCTTATCTTTTATAATTTGCCGATCGAATATATAAACTTCACTCACTTCTGTTGGTTGCACTGCATTGACGTAATGTGTATAATATAGCTTAATTAGTGTACTATAAATTAATAACTCTAATTGCTGCCTTTTGGAGCTGTGTGCCTGCTGCGATGGGGGAGGCGGCCGGTTTAACGTTGTGATGGAACGAGACGACGGGATCTCATAATATGTGAACATTATTTGTATGTTATGTACAAGGATAGTTTGCATTTTATTACAGAGCATATATCAGTTTCGAAATATATCGAGTTTCATATATTCGTTTCTTTTGCCTAAAAACAGATTATAAGTTTAAATAACGACCATTCACTTGTTACAATTGCTTTCTTGTGTTCATGGCTCCAACGTAAACGGTTTTGCAGTCGTCAGAGGGGGCAGTCTCTCACGAAAGGATGAGAGAGAGCTGTAGTCCGCGACATTACAGCGGGTGGGTTTGGCGGAGGCGGTGCGGGGCGCGGAGCGGCGGGGGTGGGAGTGGCGGGGCGATCGAAGCGCCAAGGAAAACGCGCTGTCAACGAACGGTCGGAGCGTGGGTGCGCCTCCCCCCCCCCCGCCCGCACCCAAACGACTCCTTTGCGTTCTGCCCCGCTGGTCAACGACCCACTACCACAGCCGCGGGTTCCCTCAGCTGTTCGCGTGACACAGAAAGGATCCTACAGGGGAGAGCGATCACCTGACGAAAACAATTAAGTTTCGTACTGGATCGATAATCTGTTAAATAAAAGTTTATCTGTGTAGTTTTGTACGTGTATACTTGTATAAGTATGTAGTTATGTATGTAGTATGTATGCATGCATGTGTGAGGTACCGAAATATTTATCTAATAAATTTCCCCAACTTCATCTCGATACACTTGATGAAATTGGGGAAATTTATTAGATAATTATTTCGGTACATCACACATGTATACATACTACATACACATGCATATATAACTACGTTGGGTAAAAAAAATATTTTTAGAATAAAACATTAAAATTTCATGGATTGAACTTGTGTAATTTGGAGTTATGAAACACATTTTGAAAGGGTTTGTAGATACACCTAAATGACGACACACAGCAGACGCTTGCTTGGTGCTGTCCACACGTGACTATTAAGAATCGTTCGCAAAAGTACCTCGTCACGCGCCCTTTGTTGTGATCGCCATCGCCCCTTTGTGATTGGTAAATATTCAGAACAAAACTGAAACGCTACAAGACGAGGTGTTTGTATTTATTATGCACAATATTATCCAATATAGCACAAAAAATGTCACTGATGTAACTGCAAAGGCGTAGTCTACTGGACGACGCGTGGTAAAATGGCGAATACCGGAAGTAAGCACGCGCACAATGACACGTGTATTTTACTGGCTAGTCACACAATGAAGGTACACAGTTTCAAAAATGGTGAGTGGGGGAAAGGGGGGGGGAAGCTTTCGGCCCTAGTTGTGTCGTCTGACAGATGGCGCCTTTGTTAATCTAGGGTTACTGGGCCCGCTTTATATACACAGTCTGCGTTACACCAGCCTCTCCCTGCGACTTAACCACAGGCACATAGCAGCTAAACACGGTTTTAGGTGAAGATTCGAACTGGCACAAGGTTTGAATACACCCTGGCTAGAGGCGTACAATGGTTTAGCAATCTCGGATGAATCGGCATCTAGTATTCAAAAATGCCATACTTACTTATAAATTTCATTTAGGACGTCTGCATGTAAAGAAATAAAATTAGAAAATTATGGTACGCAATACGACCCCACAATGAAAAAGGTTTCTGGTCTCCAATTGAGGACCATGACAGTTAACTGGTGAGGTTCATATACAAGGTACTTCGCTCCACCTCCGTAAACTCTCCGACAAAGGATTCGAAACTACTAATGAAGAGCAAAATATCTCTTCACCGGTTTTCTCTTAGAAGCACACTTACTTCTAAAACGTTCTTAAATGAATTTTTAATTGTGGAACGTTTTGTTCTACTAGTATAAAATAAGCTTCGTTCTGAGCAGGGATACACGTTGCGTCTCTAGAATGCTGTGCGACATCAGACAAGTGCTCTCAGTACTTCAGGTAAGATCCCTTCGTTTTTTGGAACTCAGCTATTTATAACTTGGAGGTTTTGTCGTAACGCTTACCGGGAAAATTAAGTTTGCTTTCTAGTGGTGTTGGGCATCACCATGAGATATTTTGGACATGCTACGCCCACTATGAAGTATTAAACCGGTTAAAAGAACCACAAAGTAGTGTAGGTGAGATGAATAAACTATTTAATAGTCTATTAAATAATATATTTTTGTTGTGGTGAAATACTTATCATATGAAAAATTTTGCTTCACGGTTCGTGCTAGCGGTGTGAGTTGCAGAGGAATCCAACGATCCCAAACTTGTCACAGAAAATATATCATCTAATAAACCGCCTGCAAATACATGTTAACTTGTTGAGTGGGAGAGCAAACCCGAAAGCTAAATGAATTCCCTCTGAACTCAACGTTTTCGGCTCAGGAAAACGAGAAAATACTTTTCGTCATTTGAAGGTAGTGCGCTACACATGTGTATTTAATCGAGTATCTCATGAAGTTTCTTTTCCCTGTATCAGGAGGCCTTTGACGTTAACGGGATGTAATTGGTTAAATGATAAAATAAATAAATGTCAAGAGTGAAATGCTGTTGGTTTGAAAATTATGAATTAAAATTTTCCTTCCTCTTCACTATTCGCGCCCGCCCGTTTGCGTGCGTTCCGTAGCATTCAGCCAGCTCACTTTCCCTTTCTGCAAACCGGAATACATGTTCGGGCCATTATTGTTGAATTTGTGGCCAAAGTGGCTTTCTTCCGTTTCCAGTGCATCTCATTGCAATGCTGCTTCATCCAGAATTTGATTCACCGTTGTAGGTAAGGTCACTCAGGCTCAAAGTCTGCATTTATTATAAAGACAACACTGTCGTCCCACTGTGGTTGTCGTTGATGTGATTCCTGTCGTTGTCTAAGTCTCTAACCTCCGATATGACCGGTATTGTTGGATATTTTCATATTAAAAACTATCTGGGTACGCTCAACACTGCAATTTATTTTTTACTCCCATATTCGCCGCTGGATAAACATATTTTTAGTCGCATTTATCCACTGTTTGGGACACGGTGAGGCAACGCTGAAAGTCGCTAGATATCTAATCGCAGTAGGCAGGCTGTAGCCTGCATATGAAAGTTCCTGAATTTGACAAAATAAGAGAACCGGAAATAGCAGGATCGCGGAGTAAGAATGCGGCGGGCCCCTGTCATGGGAGACAGACACGTAACTCGTCAGATACACGAGGAGACCAGACGCGTCTAGGATCGATATTTGCCTAGGGTGCGAATGCGGCCTCTTCGGCATCGGGGTGTGGTATCTAAACTGCGGTGGCTTTTAATGACAGAAGTACAATTACATACGATTACATACAAAGAAATTCGACTACATAAAATACACCGCCACAAGTGCAACTAGAGTCTTGTGTACACAAAGGGGTGAATCGCCGCGAAGAGTTGTTATGCTGGAGCAGTCGTGTTTCACAAGTGGCTGCCCAAGGGCTCGGGACAAGCTTGTTTCTTTCAGATGTACTATATTACTTCCTCCTTGTCAATACATTATTGCATTACCTCAACTGTCTGAGGGCCCTTTGATTTCCTAATGACGCTATACAAAGTTCTTTTACATACTTTTTACAATGCATTCATTTAACATGGCTCATGGATGGTTTTCGTCCCCTTCACCTGGAAATGGGATTTGGAAAACGAGGATGCTAACGCTCCTCGGTGGTGGTCCGCGCTACTTCTGTTCGGAAGGGCAGCATTCAATACAATACACCTTGACACTGAAGAGTTAGCCTGACACAGACTGGACAAGTCCGTTCACGATTCCGCGGATAGCTAGGTCAAGTTCAGTCGCTGTGTAGTGGAGAATTCTAGTGGCCAGCTGCTCTGATCGGTAGTTTTCCGTGGTTTCTCCGATCAACACCAGGCGAATGTCGGAGGAGTACCCTAACAAACGGGCCATGGACAGCGCGCGATTTTACCTTCCCATTCCTTGTCCTATCTTATCCTTTACACACACATCCACTCAGTGCCGGATCCAGGGGGAGGCATGTCGGCCGTTCTACCCCCCCCAAGAGATCTACCGTTTTTGTTTGTTACATTCAATTATTTGGCAAATTATATTTAAATATTTAAGTTAAAATTATTTAATAATAATATTGTATAGTACCATATATACGCTACAAAAATAATATATAATACAATAACAAATATGTTATTTAACAAAAATGTATGATGCCTCCCCCCCCCCCCAAATGTTCGGCTGGATCCGCCCCTGTATGTACTTTACTACGTTTGCCGGAAGACCGGTTGGGAGTTTAGAGCTTGTCCCGGATGGGGCGGTGGCCCGCTGGTGGGAGATACCTGATTAGGAGAATGCGCGCTAGAAGACAGTAGGTCAACGCCAGATATCACCATCCATCAGGGGAAGACCACCTCTGCAAAACCATGCACTGCGCTTATGGGACTAATGACCCTAGCAGTTGACGCGACCGGCATCTCTAATCAATCAAAAAATAAGAAACGACCCTTCCTGTCGCAATGGGGAATGAGGAAGGAAAACAATAACAGAATGCACGAGACACGACCAAAAAGTATTTTTGTTTACTCATTAATGGCAATTGTCCGAATAAATTGTCAGGGGTGGGGTGGGGGGTGGGGGGGGCAGCCCGGCAGCCTATCTCCAAGGCCCGTCGCTGCTCATAACACGAGGGCGGGTTCACAACAAAAAACTCCTCGGCATTCTCCCTTTCCGCCGTCTGACGAAGAAAGCAAGTGTTCCCCGAACTGCGTTGAAGTGAACAACGGACCCAACTGGCGCAACCCCATTCCTGTAGAGTCTTCAACGCACGTCAGAGAGTATTCGGCAGAAAAAGGTAGTGCGTGAACGCACGAGCGGACCTCGGACCGGGGGGGCGGAATCGGAAAGCGCGAAATCGGAAATGTTCCTCCGCCGGAGAAACGAGCGAACGTTTCCCTCACGAACGCTGAAGAATTTCCTCTCAGAGACGAAACTGAATGCCGCAACGTTCCTTTCAGATTTTCTAAAGCCGCACCTCAAATGAAAAGTACTGATACGTGTTTCAGCCACTTTACCTTTTTCTTAAATTACTTATCAAATATACGTTTTCTAAGAGGTTATTTTAAACATTTCGAAGGTTATTGAAAAATATTTTCTGTTTCTCGGCGACAATATTGTTTCTCTCAACTGTGAGTTAGCAAAATAAGGAATGGATTGTATGTATATTGATGTACTCAGATGAGTAATACTTTATAATGCACAGTTTTGTAAACAATGGATTAAGGTCAATCCAATGCGGTAAACACGTGGGATAGAAACTACTTAATTTATATGTCACATGTTTTGTATTCATTAAATGTCACATGTTAGGCTACATTCAATTGTATGATATACGAGCTGTATGTATGATTCTATGGGAATAAAATTCAATATTTAAAATACTACTACAATACACAATGCAATAATAATTCTAAACGTTATAAAAATAATATACTGATAAATGCCCGACTTTTATAGTAAATTATTGAAATCAAAATGTTAACTCCACTTATACATTACACATTCACTGCACCGCCCCACACACTACACTAGAACGTTTGTGTTCTCATTCTTCGATTCTGCTCTATTCCGCATCACTCTTCACAACCCAACATTATGCTTTAGTTATCAGAACGTGATGGTTATAGTGGGAAAATAATATTTTATCAGGTTGTTTTATTTGTGTGTTGTTTGAATAATACAATAAAACAATAATAATAATAATAATAATAATAATAATAATAATAATAATAATAATACGATATGACTGTTCAAATAACTGACTGCTCCGGCCTGGAATAGATCCAGGACCTTCCAGTGTATGGTCATTTGTATTTGTTTTTATGAATTGCATATAACGTGACAGGGAAAGTCACTCCTACAGTCACAAAACCTGCCTGAGTATTTCCCACATCTGACTGTCGCTGTGAACTGCAAGTGCAGATAAGAAAAACCTTCCAGTTAGCAGAAGAAAGTGCCCGGTCACGCGGCTGCTTATCAGTCAAAAAAGATAATACTGTAATTTAATTATGATAAAATTATTCTGTCTTATAATATTCGCAACTTATAATCAATAATTAAACGAAAACTTTACTTGCTTGTTAAAGGATATGTAATATTACTGTAGTCTGCTAGGCTACCATTTTCCTCCCATTGGTTTTTTTGATTGTTTGAATAGTGATTTTGGGTGCGCCAATAGCTCAGTTCATTAGTCCTGTAAGTACATTGCATGTTTTTGCCTCGGGAGATGGCTGTGTTCTTCTCTGCTGGACGGTAAGATCCGACTCGTTAGATGGGTTCGTAGGCTTCCGCGGCCGGAGTCAATGCATTCTTGGCTATCCGGGATGAGCCGCGTCTCGGTCAATTGTACTGACGTTTCGGCCATCTTGCTGTAGCCTTCTTCACAACTGTACTGTGATATGCGTATAGCACTGAATATGATAGCACTCTGATATGCGTATAGCACTGAAATATGCGGATAGCCAAGAATGCGGTGAGATCCGCCGCCGAACTACCTCTAGGCTATCGGTGTTTTCCCCCATCCATCTCCCACAAACGTGGCACCACCTCAGCCGGGACGAGTTCTAAGGTCCCGAACGACTCCCGACATGTGTGGTATTGTAGTGCGTGTACGTGTGTGCATACGTAAGGGGTGAGGATAGGACAAGGAAGAGGAAGGAAAGATCGCGCGCGCACGGTAGCCCGTTTCTTAGGGTTCTGCTTCAGCATTCGCTCGGAGAAACCACGGAAAACTACCAATCAGAGCAGCCAATCATCAGCGTTAGACTTCGACCTAGCTCTCTAGCTAGTGTCGAAAATCCTGCTATCGTCGGGACTCGAACCTAAGACCCCCGGTCAGAGGCACTGCAGTGACGTCAGTTAACATCCTCATCCGCCTCTCCCGGCCAGTCTCTCATTCTTGAAGCGGAGAGGTAACGCCAGAATATTCAAAACCCGCCTTCGAATATCCCCGGATTGCCAGGCGGAAGTTTTATCCCTCCGCGTGCACGGTTTCGTGGAATGACATTTCCCGTTCGATTTGGGGGAAGTGAAGAGAAAGGGAAAGAAATTGGAACGTTCCCGTTGCCTGAGGGGTCTCGCTGTCTCCTATACACTCCTTGCCCCTCCACTCAGCAACCTCGGCAACGCAATAAAAATGTTCCCAGTAAACTTCATTTCTGTGTCGGTCTTAACGCCGCGCCGCTTTGCCTGCGCCGCCTTTGACCTGCCCCGCGTTGCCACGCGCGCAGTCGCCGAAATGAAAGTAGAAATGAAATGAAGTTTCGTAGCAGATGGCGCTACATCTGGATGAAGACGGAAATGGAGTTTGTCCTTGTTATCGCCGGGAGAATGAAGTGCTCTTATTCGGAATTGGAAGGTGCTCCCGTGGATTTGCGAGGATTATCTCTGTGTCCACGGGAACGAGAAAGGCGGAGTTTATTAAAAGGAAACTCGCATTTGCAGTTTTTTTTTATCTGAGAACAAGATGCTTCTTTTTAAGCTCCTGTGTATAGATGAATTCGTTTCCTTAAGTGTGGTGGTAGTGGGAAATTTAGTTATTTCGGCAGATGTAGCAGCAACTCGATGTGTTGCAGCCTGCTAGAATTAATAGAGTAAATCAGATTGTGTTTCGGCTCCATGCATGAAACAGACTTGTCGTAAATAGTACAACGTGAAAAGTACTTCTAGAACGTGATGAATGAAAAATCTAGATAAAAAGTTATGTAAATGAATCTAGAGATGCGGGAAATGATTTTTAACATAAATTACAGGAACCTATAAATTTTCATCTTGCATCGAATATCTCAGTCATGGGTTCTCATGACTTAAAAAACAACTTAAAGAACGTTACTCTAATTTGAAAAGTTATATACTTTCGCTTAATGCAAATTGCAGAAGTTAGTATATAACTGAGAAATACGTACTATACATAATATGAAGTAAGCATTGTTCCCCATTTTCTGTCGGTAAAGTCGATTTTTTTCACGTGATCATCGATAAGGGATAAAAAGCCAAAATATGTAGCTCATGCTAATCAAAATAGGTTATATTACATGACAGCAAACACTTCTCGTTATCAAATTTTGTCAAAAATGCTCGTTTCTATCTTCACTCATTACTCGACTTAACAATGTGAAAGACTGGGAGGTAAGGATGGCCGAGTTCAAGAAAACGTGCACAGGTTAAAGTTGTCCCCATACGCCTCAGTTTAATTTTTTGTTTTAAATATAAATTAATATAATATTAACATACGATTCGATACATTGGACTCCATCTCTCGCGTTCTAACGTTCTTCTGGGCTTGCATCTTCACACTCGCAGAAGCGCCGATCTCATTCGTAGATCGTGTGGAAGAACGATGAAAATGATTCATTCCATTGTCCGGCTGTAGTAGAGTAAGATCAGGATCATCAAATAGGGATCGCGTACGTTCTATGCGTAATGACGTATTAGAAACGTCACCCTTTAGAATTCTCATCCGAACTACGTTTCTTATCCCACAATATATAAAATGAGATCTTTCTGAACCTTAGTTTAGGTTTTCGTGCGTTTTATTTGAATAATTTCAGTCCCATCGGTGGCGGATATTCGATGTCAACTACACAGCTTGGTCGAATCCAATCTGGCGGAGAATTCTAGCGACCGGCTGTTCTAATCGGTAGTTTTCCGTGGTTTCTCCGGTCGATATCAGGTGATTGCCGGAGTACTTTACCAAATGTGTCCCGGACCGCGCGCAATCTTTCCTTCCCCTTCTTTGTCCTATCTTCCGTCTTACACACATGCGCTACACTGCCACATATGTAGCTTCGGGTTTGACCCGGCAGGGGCGGTGCCCCGATGGTGAAAATATCTGGAGGAGAAAGCCAACGGTGAGTAAAACCCCTTGTCAAGAGATGTAACGGCACTACACTTACAGGACTAATGACCCTAGAAGTTGAAGTGCTCGTAATTACTGAATAATTAATCAACTAATCTAAATCTATTAATTTTACATTTACTCTTAAATTTCTGTGCAATTTAATTTTAATGTGTAGCAGTGCCGATCGCTAAGGCAGTAGTGCCGTAGCGATCTCGGACCGAAGGATCGCGGGTTCGAGTCCCGCCTCGGGCATGGTTGTATTGTGTTTGTCCATTCTCCCCCTATCATCATATCTTGTCATCGTTACAGTTACCATACCGTTACAAGCAATAGTTGTTGATGCGACCTTTAATAACGAAAAAGAAAAAGAAAAAAAAAGCTTAGCAGTATTAAAATGTTTTCCAACGTACAGTACCAAATTACGCACAATTTAGGGGTTGGGACAGAAATTTGAAATTGCGTTCTATTATCCATCCATTATCTCTTTTCAAGCAATGAGTTACAAAATTCGAAATGTGGGCACGGCAACTAGTTTAATTTATTGTTCAGCCTCACCCGCTTAATCGTGTGGGTTCCCATGTCACTTCCGCTGTCTCGCGGCGAGGTGGTCGACAGATGACTTCAATGTGCCGCCAGTGCCACCGAGTCTCTCTGACATCAACACCGTCGCATCGCCGCTCTAGAGCGAGGTATTGAGGCGAAGGAGGGATTCCCGTCGGTTTGCAATTGATTTACACAGTGCAACGCCCTCTCTGTAAACTGATAAGTACGCATTTGTGCAAGACATGTGGTAGCTTAGTGGATGCATATGTTTCACCACACTGCAGATAAAGTTGTTTGAAGTGTAAGCGGCCTCGGACAGGTGACGACAGGAAGGAAGTGTAATGGCACTATTCGATGATTGTTTGGCAAAACGATTTCCGAGTAAAATGTACAACAATTTGGCCATATGGACTTGCAAGTCGATACTTCTGTTTTATGATAGAAAATATTCCAGTAAACCTATTTATACACTTGAAAGCTCATAAAAATTGTTAAAAACAATTTTTAGTTATGGATAACATCATTAGTTTAGGAATCGTATTTAAAATTAAAAATGAACAAATTTAATTTTAATTCCTACTTTTCTTTCATGCATTAGATTCAATCAGTTGTGAATCTCCATTACGACTATACTCTTCTAAGTATAATTTTAATATATTTGTTTATGAATGTGAAGATCTTAGCAGGTTAAAGTGGAAGATTAATTATCCAGAAGATTCAAAATGTTAAACAGTTTTCGTTCCTTGTTACTATTGTGGGTCTATGAGAACAAAATTGAAACAAAATTCAGTTGAAATTTTGACGAGTAATGTCAGATCCCTAATTATATTTATACTAACAGTCTATTATTTTTTATTCAGTTAAATAGGAAAGAAACATCCCAATTCGTTCAAAAGCACTAACAACTTTATTTAAACATTTAAGATATAAAACACAGTGATAAAAAATCATGATTGAGCACTATTCATTAACAATGTTTCGACAATTCTTGTTCTACCAGATCTGCGAGAATAGGGCTATTCTGTATCACCACTAGTTTCATTTTTCGTTAAATAAAGAAATAATTTATATAAATATAATTAAGAATATCATAATCTCTTGATCCCTCTTAATGGATGTTTACGTAATTTCACCAAAAAATATCATTGAAATGTTCACTATTTTATTTCTGGTAGTTCAGTTTAACAATATATTTGGAACTCTGACATTTTACTGAATAGGGATTGTATTGTTCCTGAATGTGTAAACCTCCCTCATTCCGTTAATCTTAGAGACTTAATACTGAATATGAAACAATGATTTTGATTATCCCAAACATTTCTAGTTTTCGGCGAGCATCCTAACTACTCGAAATTTTAAGATATGTTCAAATATTCCTAGCCATTTTCAACCGTATTGGTTCTGGGGGTTTGAATATTTGTCCACTTATTTATTCAATTGAATGATGTTATGAACATCTGAGTAATTGTTGAGTAATAACACTTAGAGGAGCAAAAGTTTCGTCATACAGCGCATTCTTACATGTTAACTATTACTCAAATATGAGGTCTTGTCACGTAATTTCTGACTCAATTATTATCACCCTCATTGACACATATTATATAGCTTTCCTTCCAATATCTTCACGATGTACGAAATACCGGTGTTCTGTTTACATTGCAATCAATATAAACAGTGACTAACAGGAGAATAATGCATGCGAGGTTCTCCAGGGAGAGTTGTCATGGCACGTCAACCCCCTTCAGAGCTTTGAGTCCGTGCTTAAGCGGAACTAATTGTGACTAATCAGAGTTAATGACCTGCGGTCTGACCTAATCGTTCCCCATCTCACCGTGGAATCGGAACCCCCCAGCAAATGCTGAGGCCCCAGTGATTACATCTGGCACGCGACGGGTTGTGTCACAATCCAGTTACGGACTTGATTACTCCAGGATCACCAGACTCCAATTTCTTTGCTCAAACGTCTTGCTATAATTGTTATTGCAGCTACCATTGTTCATTTCACCATTTTAATTCAAAATAGTTTCTCACTTAGAAAACAGAATCGAAAAATAATTTCCACTGTTTATACAATAGCTTATACTAACATATAAACTCCAAATTCGGCATAACACATTACTTAGACTAAAAATATTAAAATAAGTAATTATAACTGGCGAATTATTAATATAATTTTTTATTGAGTATTTTAACGATTAGATATACTTTCGAAAATTCATCTATTACCAGTGAAACCAAAAAGGTGGGAATGTTATTGACTTCTGGGTTATAATCTTAGATATATCTTTCAGATGACGGTCTTGGTAAAATGCAGATTTTTAGAAAACAATTGCCCTGGGGCGTTTATATCTACATCACTCGCATTTTTGAGAAAAAGTTCTTATTACTTCGGAAGAAGCGTCTAAAATTTCTTACAGCTTCCCAAATCTCGAATAACAATACCTAGCGCATGTTGAGCTTCTGTGATTTTCGAAAACCAAAGTCAAAACGGAGACAGTTTCTTTTCCGTCGTATATTCAACAAGCAGCGTTAATAGCGTTTGGCAGATATATTTTTTCTCTTTTTGTACGATTATTTCTTAATTTCTTGGTAACAATACATTTTTAAAAAAGAAAATTCATACGATTTGAAAGCTACCTATTGTTGTACATGTGATTACTATATTTTTTCTTATGTGACATGATTGAAATTCACTTAAAGACCTAATTTAAAAACAATGAGGGATAGAATTATCAAAAGAATGAGACAAAGGATATCATTTTCCTGGTATTGAAAACCACTATTTAATTAATTACAATATTATTTTACAAATATCAACGATAGTCAACCATTATTAAGTATATTTATTATAATTATTATTATTATCATTATTATTACTATTATTATTACTATTGCTATTATTATTGCAAATGAGCGTACGACAACTTCAAATTTGTAGGCGTTTTTGTTTATTAGTAAATGAAATACTTGCTAATTACTAATTGCTTGAATGTTGATATACTGGTGACCTAGCGGTTTTGGTTGTCATTAATAAATACTTTCTGAAAGCATAGCATAGCTTGGCCGAGAAAATCGCCTTCCGCGGGCGCTGTGTGTGTGGGCGTGGGCGAGAGCGGCGCCTTTGTCGCGCGACGGGCGCCTCGCCCTCGGGCGGCGGCTGAATGGGGCGGGCGCTCGCTTGTTTACGAACACGGCGCGGCGGTGCCCGCGGCGGCGGCGGCGGCGGCGCCGGTGGTGGGGGAAAGGGGGCGGGGCGCGACATTCACGAGCAACGACGCTCAGCGCCGCCGCCGCCGCCGCCGCCGCCGACCAGTGCCAACAAGCTGACGTTCCTGGCGCGCACGTCACACACGCCGCCACCGCATCGCACACCGCCTCCGACGAACGCAGCGCACCGCCCCGCCCCGCCCCGCGCGGCCCCTCTGCCGCGCGCTGGCCGGCCAACACGAGCGTCACGACCGCCTCTATGACCGCCAGTAAAGCCACCCCTACCTGCACAACCCTGACCGCCGTGGACAACAATACAATCACGAGCGTCACTTTCTTTACTCAACTGCCGCAGCCGCCGCCCCCACAGTTACCACTACCACCACCACCACCACCACCACGACTGTCACTATGAGCACACTACCACTGTCAATATCACCAGTGTCCTCATAAAACATTTTGCTTCCCACCTTTCTCCCGTTTCTCCCTCCTCCTCGTTCCGCATTCCGCTCCCACTTGCATTACTTTTCACCTGCATCCCTCCCCACCTGCATCCCTCCCCACCTGCATCCCTCCCCACCTGCATTCCTCCCCACCTGCATTCCTCCCCCACCTGCATTCCTTTCCCACCCGCATCCCTGCTCATCTGCATCCCTCCCCTCCTGCGTCCCTTCCCTCCTCCACTCCAGCTCCGTCCCACTTGCACCCTTTGACCATCACTCCACCTGCACCACGCCTCCGCCACGCCTCCAGCCACGTCCACCCGCCTCCACCCCGCCTCCATCTACGTCACCACCCCCAGCATTCTATTCACCTTCCACCTCGGCGTTATTGCCTTCCGCGCATTCTCCGTTCCCCACAGCGGCGCGCCTCCCCTCCCCTCCCCTCCCCTCCCCTCCCCCCTCGCGCCTCGTCACCAGCCGCGGCTTTAATGGAGGAGGCCCCCCGCCGCCGGCCCCGCCCGCGGCCCGCCCGCCCGACAGCCCGTGTGGACACAAGCGCCTCCACGGAAGCGCGATGAACCCCGATGCGCATTTGTCCGCGCGGGGCCGAAATTAGGCGGTGCGCTGTAAGCCGATCCGCGCAATTGTGCCGCGAGTGCCATTCATGCGTCATTCGCGCTGCGAAAGGCTCTGCTAATTCTAAATGAGACGGAACGTGTTTATTCGTTGTTAACTATTTGTGTGGTAGACAAATTGAAAGAGTGGTTTCGCAAGCTGTGAGACCCTCTGTCAACATCATTTGGGAGTCTTAAAATGACGGTTTAGTCAATTACTAGCTGAAAGATACTGTTTTTCAGTTCATTATGTAATGTAGGAAGAATCACTGATAAAACAGAGATTGGTTGATTGATTGATGGGAGTTTCTGGGCGTGTCAACTGTTAAGGTCATTAGTCCCGTAAGCGAAGTGCATGTTTTCCGGGACGAGCCGGCTTCCCCAGCTGGATAACGAGATACGGCACTGACCCACAATCGCCTAGCGGGGTTTTCTCCCACCAGCGGGACGCTGCCCCAGCCGGGACACGCTGTAAACTCTCGACATGTGTGCTACTCTAGTGCATGTAATTGTGTACGTAGAGGCGCGGAGAGGACAAGGAAGAGGAAGGAAAGATCGCGCGCGGCCCGTGGTTCGTTTGTTACGGCACTGGTCCCGTAATCGCGTGGTGTTGATCCGAGAAACAACGGAAAGCTACCGATCGGAATAGCCGGCCGCTAGAATTGTCCTTTACACAGCGACTGAAATGGACGTAGCTACTGTAGAAAATTCTGCCAACGCTTCGACTTGAACGCTCGGACCTTCCGGTCAGAGGCACTGCAGTGATAAAACAACGGTAGTTTGGCTTCTATGAATTTTATTTTTCGGACCGGCGTCCATGGTTTCTATCTTTTGTAGCTCGAGGTGTTTGTTGTGGCGTCCGCTTCCAAATCGGTGTTGTTGTTTTTTTTGTTATTTAAGGTCGCAT
The DNA here is from genome assembly GCA_038098605.1 of Gryllus longicercus. NCBI lineage: Eukaryota > Metazoa > Arthropoda > Insecta > Orthoptera > Gryllidae > Gryllus > Gryllus longicercus. Next base: position 1,037,174 of record JAZDUA010000262.1, read on the forward strand.
CAACATCATTATCGACCACTATTGCATTCAATGGTATGGTAACTGTGAAGAAGAGATGATATGGTGATGATAGGGGGTGAAGGGACGCACACAAATACAGCCATGCCCGAGGCGGGACTCGAACCCGCGATCCTTCGGTCCGAGATCGCTACGGCACTACTGCCTTAACGGTCGCATCCATCCGGGCCGGCAAGGCAGTGTTGAAGCGACCACCTCTTTTGTTTTCGTGACGTAGGCGTCCTCGGACGGAAATGAACGAGCCCAACGCGGCCAGAGTGGAGGGAGGGGGGCGCGAGGAATGGGAAGGGGAAGGTGTGATGAGGGGGGGGGGGGTTGCATTGTGTTCCGGATGATTTTGCCCCGTTTCCGCGTTCGTGCCGGCGAGGTGTCGGGCCGAGACCGCAGAAATGTTGATTGCTTTCATTTCGGCCTTTTAAGCGGACAATGAACCTTAAATTGGTAGGCGGCTGTGGGTCCAGGGCAATTTGTTGGAGCGAGTGGAGTCAGCCGCGAAATAAAGGTGCAAGAGGGAAGTAAACACCTGCCCTCAGCCTAGGGAATAAAACGCCTAAAGGGTTTAGAATTGTTTTAAAGGGTATGCTTAAATCTAAAGACTCTCTTTTAGTTAAACAATTTGTTAATTTTCGGTACTGTAAAGTGGCTACTTTATGAACTGCTATTTTTACTCACATTTCATTGAGATCCTTCTAGTGAATACAATTAAATATCATTTGTTTCCATTATAATCTTTCTTTGAGTATGCCGAAGACATAAATCACCATCCCCTTCCTTTACGAATTAGGCATATTGCCTGTTCCAGCCTCTTTCCATCTCATTCTCGACCTTCCAATGTTTTTGTTTAGAAATATATTCATAACGTATTATACGAAGAAAGTTTTCTCTTTGCTATCGTTGTTGGATAAGTGTCTTTTTTAAAATAATAAGGTTACATATGATAGGGAGGAACATAAATAAATTAGGAACTCAAATCAGACATTTAATGTATTTATCGGAAAACAAATTAGAGTCATAGATGTTGCTACTTAATGATGAAGCCACTCATAACAATCTAGTGAAGAATGTGTGACGTAATGCTAAACGAAAAAAATTGTCTTCATAGATATTAATCAATACTAGAAGTAATTCAGAATATTAATGTTTTGAAAATGTATGTACTTAATATACAAAAGACGGCGGTTTTCAGACGCTAGGCCAAATAATCTTCGCCCCCCCCAACCCCTCCCTAGCAAATATGAATTACTTTGCAAACATGTAGATCGCCTCATATGCTTTCAACGAATGAAGCAATATTACTGCAATAATATATTTTACGAGAATTTTTGGTCTTTATAGAATTAAGGTGAAAAAGAAGGGATCTAATCTTATTGAACAAATCGTAGACAGGCTACAGTTCATTAGAAAATCCAAGAGAGACAAGATAAGTTTCATTACTTAAATATATTTTCGCCCAAGATTTGATCAAATTTGTATATTTATGGTATAAAACTATTATTTACTTGCTACATACGACGACAGTGTAGAAAGAAGTGAATTATATAGTAGTGAAGTATAATTATCGTAGTAAAGAGTTAATCTGCATTTCATAATTTCGAACACCCAAGTACTCAGAAATAATTTGTGCGTAACACCTTATACATTTGAAGAGGTTCCCCATTGGATTAAAAGGTGCTGTCATAAGGTTGACGTTAATATTTTCGACATTGATGTATTTCCCCCCACATTTTACAAGCTTTTACGTGCGCATATTATTTAAGCATTGAGTGAAATATTGATATCGAGGACAGTACAACTTTTATTAAGTATATGATATTAATTACTGTGCAAGGGCTTATAATTATTGCAAAAGAGACCTGCGATCAAGTTTGGGAAATCCACTAAATTGCCCGTTTACTATTTTCTGATCTCGTAGACATTGTAGCAGGACGTTGTACGATGACATCTGTTGATGTCCCTGTGGTGAAACTGGGTTGACTAACGCAGGCGCGGAGTGGCAGTTTCCCTTTGCCGCGCAGATTGCAGCTGCAGCGACGCTGGAGTACCCCAGGGCTCCTTTTTCGGGCGTCGCCTCCCTCGCTCTGCGCCGTAGATTAAATCCACGCGCAAAGGATACTCTTCCGCTCCTGGGAATAGCGCGCGCGGCCTGGAGCGGCCCGGCGGGCGCGTGGATTGTTTGTCTTCGCAAGTGGGCCGGCGCGGGGCAGGACGCCCGCGGGTGGGGCGGAAGTGGCGGTGGCGGCGGCGGCCGCCGCAGAACGCAAAGGAAGGACGGCGAAGGCGACTGCGGAAACGAGCCGTAGCTTCTTCCACCGCCACCATCTACGCCGCCGCTAGTCATCGCGTTTAACGTTATCACTGGCCTCAGGCGCTGCCGCCGTCCCCGCCGTCCCCCTGGCCCCGCCGTCCCAACTGCCCCTGCCGTCCCCGCCGTCCCCCTGGCCACGCCGTCCCAACTGCCCCTGCCGTCCCCGCCGTCCCCCTGGCCACGCCGTCCCAACTGCCCCTGCCGTCCCCGCCGTCCCCACCGTCTCCGCCATCTCCGTCCTCGCCGTCCCCACCATCCCCGCCGTCCCCAGCGTCCCCGCCATTCCCGCCGTCCCCACCGTCCCCACCGTCCTCGACGTCCCCACTGTCCTCGACGTCCCCACCGTCCCCGCCATCCCCGCCGTCCACGCTGTCCCCCCGTTCCCGCCGTCCTCGCCATCCCCACCGTCCCCGCCATCCCCGCAGTCCTCGCCGTCCCCGCCGTCCCCGCCGACCCCACCGACCCCGCCGACTCCGCCGACCTCACCGTCCTTGCTGTCCACACTGTCCCCGCCGTTCCCGTCGTCCCGGCTGTCCCCGCCGCCCACGCCGCTCACGCCGCCCCCTTCGCCCTTGGCATCTCAGTTGCTCCGGGCGCCCTCAGTGCTCACTCGTCCAATCCTCTCCACTCACACCGCCTCCACCTCTATTTCTTCCCTCTACAAATTTTCAACGTCTAATTCTTTTCTTCCAAGCTTCCACTGTATCCACCGCCACTGTGATTATCCTTACTCGAACTCGAGCGCTACTAATGTTAAATGTTATTTGCGAATTCACGATACGCGCAAAAAGATGTAGTGGTGGAAGCAGAATTAGGAACTCTTGAGTTCCACCTTCATTTTTAATTATTGGATACCGATGTTCCACTCTGTAGAGTAAGGAGTTACATGGCCCCCTCTACATTTGGCTTTAGAAACACATGTTTTTATGAACATTTTATAAAAAGTCGCAATAAATTTGGCATTTAGAAGATTTAATAAATTAACGATAAAATTTTTGTGGCAATACCACCATTAAATCTGCATAAATTCATTGTAGTCCAACCTCGCGAGAGACCTGCCAAAGTATATGATGATTCTGTACTTAATCGACCGACTTGGCAGTGAGAGTTGAATTCTTTTGACCGAAATTGTTACGTTTCCTCCAAGATCTCTCTTTGAATATCCTTTGAGATGGTGGACAAGGCTGCAATGCACGCTGCGACGTACCACTTCTTGTAATGAAATAATGAAAATTACATGATTTGAGGAAAATATTGAGTTATCGCAGTCTTTGCCACAAGTTATCGTGGCTTTCAAACGCCGGACTTGCCGTGCTTTCAAGCCCGCAGGGACAGCGACACACACTAAGCGATTTTTCTCGTGATAAATTCAAGATATGTTTCCTGGCAGGTCCCCTGCTGTGGCCACTGGCCACGTAAGTGTAGTGAATGCTTTATGCGGGGAGGAGGGTGTGTTCCTCCCCCGGAGAGCGTGATTCTACGCCGACCTACACGTCAGTTAGCGGGGATTTCCACCTCTATCTCCCTTCAGCGGGGCACCGCTCCATCTGGGACGAGCTCTAAAATCCACACATGATTGGGGGAGCACAGTGAATGCAAGTGTGTGAGTAAGGGGAGTGGGAAGGAAGGAAGAGGAAAGAAAGGTCGTGCACGTTCAATTGTTCGGCCACTGATCCCCCGTTCGCCTGGTATGGATCTGAGAAACTACGGACAACAAGCGATCAGAGCGGCCGGCCGCTGGAATTGTATTACAGACAGCGGCTGAATTCGACCTACTTGTATAGCTGTAGTGCTGGAAATTCCGTCACCATCAGAGCTCAATCTCCAGTACCTCCTGGTCAGAACCTCTGTACAATCAACGACAATACTGGCTCAGGGCTAGCTGAAATTTGAACCATCTGAAATTACTGAAAACGGTTGTAAATCCTCAGAAGCACCTCTGACTCGCAAAATTGAGGGAGGGGTCGCGTCAACAGAAATGTGGAACTGTTCGGCATTTTAGTTAAAGTCAGGACAATATTTTTATTATTGCAAATTAACCCGGTGAACGCGGTAGATAAAGAACTTTTTAATTTTCGAATTCAATAATATACTCTGATTTATCTTCGAGGCAGCGGCTGAACTGTCAAAAATTCCATCACTATCGGGACTTAAACCTTAGTACCTCCCTACTACTGAACTTGAAAAAGACGGCGATGACAGCTAGCGCAGTAGTGGTAACAAGTTTTGTTCTTATTGGTCCCAGTGGCGTAACACTCGGGCTGGCAAGGCCGGCAATGCGGGCGAGGTCAGGAAAAAGAGGGCACGTTTTAGGGGATATTTTTATTATTTAAGGTACTAACACTACTTGTGTTAGCTTTACGCCTTTATAGTGGGTTCGAATAAAAGTTTTTCGGGCGGGCCTGCACTTATTTCATTTCGCTTCTGATTGGTTTTTTTCGTTGTATACAAAAATGGAGACTCGCAAGGAATTTCTTCTCCTACTACCCAGATCGCAAACATCTCTGCAATGTTCGTTTCTCAAGAATTTTGTTTTTACTTTTTAATTAATGTTGGATGGCAGATGTTTGGGTACAACGTTTTGTCGTATCACTGTTTTAATTTTATTAAATGAATAATTATCGTAGTTTATGTTTAGTGAATGGTCCTCTAAATATTTTGTACAGTTAATTTCGTAACAAAGTGAGAAATATTCTTAACTGAATTTCTTTATTTTAATTATTTCTTATAACATAAGAAAATTATTATAGTCGTATCGTACGACGAAATTTTTTCAGTGAAATGCAGAATTGTGTTTAAAGTTCATTGGACGTTCTTGATCATTTTTGGGGATGGGGCGATCTTCTCCCCCTCCGCCCCCCGCCGTGACGTCCCACACTATGAGACAGTTCTTCCTTGTGAGAAGGAAACACGATTTCTTTTGCGGTTTCGCAAGAACTTCAGTATTATGTGATATTTAGTATTACGCATTCACGGTTTCAACTTATCAGTCGAAGAGGAATCTGATTCATTCATCATAAGGTCCATGGTTTACGTCATGACTGGACCTCTGACTCATGCGTAATACTCGTTTTTTTCATACTACGCAGTGATTACGAGTGAGATCATCAAGGTTGAATACAAAAGATAAACAGTCGTCCATGAATTTGGAACACACCAAGAAAAAGGAGTTGAGTAACTACTCCCATTGACTACTTTTCACGTTACCGCAATTTGTAATGTTTGACATTTGTGAGACATGTCTGGGCATGTGGGTAATAAACATAATTTTTTCTGTCGTAATAATCCATGTATCGTCACAATTAATTTAATTGATTTTAATAAATAATTAAATCATAATATAAATAAAATTGTTTTCAAAGCGTTTTTTCCTTTCCATCAATTGTTTTCCAAATTCTGCAATTTTACGCCAAAATAATTATTTCGGTTCATAAAATAAACGAATTGATATAAAAAAAGTGAAGAATGACTATTTATAAGACTCGAACATTTGAAAAACGAAGTAGACCTTGAGAATTATTCCGAGATAACGTATTTCCATGCAATTGCACATTTTCTCCCTTAGAAAGTATGCGTAATTGGTTTGTACATAAAACACCGAATCTATAACGCTTTAAACGTGATTTTATAATATACATTTGCATATTTGGCATATTTTGTTATTGAGCATAATTGTTCAGCAAATGGCTAATTATTCGGCATATCTCGCTTGAAAACATTCATCGATATTTACATTTATTGTAATAAATTTACATTTCAATTTTATAATGTGCTTTTTTTGTTTACGCTGCTCATTGTAGCTAATATCAATTTACTGTATCTGATTTAGGCGTGATAATTAACATACTCAGACCTGCAGAGACATTTGTATTTTCGCTGACCTCGGGAGGCGTGCAAGAGCTATTCGATTGCATAGTGAGACCGGGGGAGGTGACTCAGGGCAGCAACTTATATCGCAGCAGTGCCTGTCGCTGCAGTGCCTGCCGCTGGTGGGGCGATGGTCTAAAGGTTGGCGAAGCCGTCGATTTTTAAGGGCGGAAAAATCCTTCCTGTCCCCTATTGCGCCTGGGATTTGACTCTCCCTTCCTCCGTCAGATGTCAGTCTCGGTTAACTACATCCGAACTGTCTTGTTAGGAGAAAGTGAGATCTCGTTAAAGCGGGATGTTTTCAGTGGAATATAATTTTGCCAGGGTTCTTTAACATGCCATGGCTACTGTAGATTTTGCGCCCTTCGAAAACCCGGAGACCTAGACCGGATTCGAACCCGCGCACTGGGGGTTCAGAGGCCAATGAGGCCCCTAAAATATGAAAAAACAAATCACTGCTGGTGGTGTACAGCTTATAAGAGTTGTCGAAATATTTGTAAACATGCATTGCGTGTTAAAAAGCGCTTGTTTTTGTTAGTAAAGTAATTGATGTTTTAATTTTGGTTTTCCTTTTGTAGGTGAGTACCAGATTGTCCGTTCTATCTTCTTCAGCATGCACTGCGGTCGCAGAAGTGGTAAGTTAGTTTACTTGAAAAATAATATCATTCTTTAACATTTCATGTCGTTTTGCACTTATAGAATCAATATGAAAGATTTAACATATTATATCTTAATAAGAGCTTAGTTATTAACTTTTGGTACAGATTGTGAAGCCACAAGAATACCTGTAGTTATGATTGATAGTCCTGTGAGAGGTTGAACTGTGGGTCAGTCTGTAAGTTGTGTCTCTTAAGATGATTCGCGAGGCTGTGGGGCTAAAACATGCGCCCTTGAGGTTTTACCTCTTTAGGGTAGGACTCATTGGTGACTTTCTTTATCCGTGTATTAAGTATTTTGTCTCACGTGCGTATTATCTGAAGCTTGAAATATAATTATTTTTGATATAATTATTAAAAGTGGTGTTTGTTGCATTTTGCAAGTAGGAGCATTGTGTTACCTTCCCACAAGCAAACAGACCAGCCTTTACTTCGAATTCTGTCTTCCGTTATATAGACGGCATTTAAAAAAATTAGATATTCAATTACTACTTACCAATTTTTACTTCTGTTTTTTCACATCTTGTTTTCTTCCACTTTCTTTCCGACTTCTCATGTCTTCTCCTTTATTTTCTGTGTAATTGTAATTAATATGTACAACTTTTCTGTGTTAACGAAGTGTTCTGTGACACGAATTTATCGTAGGCTAAAATTGTCTTTGACCATCGACACCCGATTCGGAATAGCCCGTATTAATGTAGCTCAGTTCTTCACCGTTTAGAAATGAATGAATGGATGGATGTGAGACATGGTGCTATGAACGTATGGTCATGTTCCAATCATTCACGTCATTTTCTGGTTTAGAACCCATGCCATTTCATTCAAGTATACCGAGAGTTGCCATAACCGACAACGCTGTTTACCGTGGCGTAGAATTATATAACGTATCCTATCTTCTTTTTAACCTTGTTACCTGAACTTGAGAACTTCTTTTCCATTATCTATTGAAAATATCTATTTATCTGTGGTGAACAACCTTCACGAAGGTTACGTTTTATTTTAGAAACGGCGTTTAACGTCCTTTCTCCGATGCTTCACCTACTATTGTCTTCATTCACTAATTTCATTCTTCAGCCTGGGACTTAACTTGAATGAATAATTAACTGGACATACACACTGATGCCAAATTACAGGAATATTTATGGTTACGTGGTTACGGTTATGTATTACGGGTTACGAATCTTCCTGTGATTTCCGCAGGGCTTGATCTGCTGGGGACGAAGTACTTTCGGATTGAGTAAGACGCTCGTGTACACGAAATTTGTCATTTATGCAAAAAAGTTAATACCAAGCCTCAGATAACGGTATTTATTTATTTAAGAATGATTGCTGTGAGAGTCCATAAAATGTTGGAATCATTTAGGAACGTGATATGCACCACATTGATTTTTCTTTTGGTGATTGTGTTGGGGTAAACTGCAATTTGTATGTTAGTCGCACCACATACAACAAAAACTCTAAGAAGTCAGTCGATAATGACTCTTTACTGTGTTAGAGGCCGCCATACTGATTTTGATAATTTTGTACATCATATCTCATTTCCAGGCTGAAAATTGATCTTCAGGTTTTTCAGTTAGAAAAATCCCTTGATGTGTTCAAGGTTGTGAGGCCGGAAAAAGTCATAATTGTTTTTCCTTCATGCAGTTGGGTGAAAATAAATCTAACGAAAAAATAAAATCAGAAGTCCATGTTGATTTATTGAAATTTTGAAAGCGGCAGTCATACAAAATTGTCTCCTGTCATCCTCCGATTTCGTTTCAGTTTTCTCTGTCGCGTGACATCTTTCTCGCAGGATACGGCGCGTAGTCTCCAACGTGATTTCATTTTTTTTCTGAGTCGTAAAATGAAGTTATGGCCGTAAACACTCGTCTCGTTCCAACGTCGTTAAACTTGGATGGTACTGTGATACGAATTGCAATATCACTTACCACTGGAAGGAATGCAAATCTCAGAAATTTCGTTCTAAGATTGACGGAAGAAAGTAATACGTGCGATCTTTCCTTTACGAAAATCTTTGATGCTGGTCGTTAATCCGTATAATTTTTTTAATACGTGAAATGTAATTAGTTACGGTCTTTTCAAGCCCGGAAGTGGATGAGTGAATGCTCGTTGTTTCGAAACGATTACTGTAATAATCCCTTTCCGAAAGTGTAACGGACTATGTTTTGTTTTATTTCATCTTTCTTCTCAACTTGAAATACAGAGAATAATACATAGGACTGATGACCAACTGAAAAGGAAAAACATTTAAAACAGAACACAGGTGACTGATATAATTACTAAATCGCAATTATATTGGTATCATTATTCATTTCCTGTTAAAAAAACGTCGGAGTTGAATACAAGTAGATTTCGCTACGTCAGTAATTTAGTTAATCAGCTGCTATAATTGACAGTTGACCAGGAAAAAGAACAAGAAATAAAATAGAATAAACCTGTTTTATTAATAATAAAAGTAAACATTGCTGTTGTGATTCGAACTCTTGAATGAATAAAATAGTCTTACAAAAAGGTATTGAATTTAATTTAAAAGATATGTAACAAAGGCTTTTATTCTAGCTAGAACAGCTGTCCAAAATATCACAAATGAACATAAAATGTAAAAGTAATTCCATCGTTTAAATGATTAATATTTCGTTTAAAATTTGAATGTTCATTAGTACTTCCATGGCAACTTTTTTCATCCTGGCATTACCGATCGCGGTGGCGTACCCGGTAAGCTGCTAGCTGCAGAGTCCGTTGGTTCCATTCTAGGCCAAAACGGGCGGACTTTTCGGATGCAATAATTAGTGTAAAAGAATCGCTTGGAAACCACGTGGTTTTCAGCAAAATTTACACGACAGAAAAGGTCCAAAGAGGGTCGGGTTCAGATATAGCTATATTGAAGCAGTAAGGAGTGGACACAAATTAGTAAATAGATGCAAAATCCTTCGCATTCACGTGCTAATTAAAACAATTATTAATTATGGATCAACATAATGGAGGGTGTATCAACCAAGTATATTGCAATATAGATTTAATTTACAAAATTCACTGCCATACTCGTGGTGTACATATATAAGATGGCGCCGACCTAAGTTCCACATGTGTAATCCATGTTACTTGGAGTCACTGAAGGTGTGATTAAATAGCCCCGAAAAATGTGCATGTTTGTTTATTCTTTATATTAAATTTATACTGTAGTATACTTTGTTGATACTTCCTCTATCCTTAATTAAGAAAATTACCACAATATATCTGCTGCCACCACGGAATTTATCCATATACCTAAAAGGTACAACTTACCCAGGTTTTCGAGACCAAACAGTAAATAAATACAAATCATTAGCAATTTACCAAGCACGTCAAACGCTGAATTAATTGCCCTTAATTACTACTTTTGTTTACAAGATCGTAGATGCGCAGTCCATGTTTTCTGAAATTGCTTCGACAAAATGATTGCGCTGCGTCATCCTTCTAACTTCGCAGTCTTTTTATTATCTTCAGCCCTCTCTTCAATTTAGGGATTTCTAGTGCTCTCTTGCCCGTCCTTTTTCCTTATAACGAATTCTTGAGTCGGAAACTTCTCCAATTAGTCGGTCTAAATGGAAACGAGAAATGGAAGGAAAGTGAGACTATCAATGCAGATCTTGATTGGAGTCTAGGATTGTTTCATTAAGCAAGTTAAAAATCAATTGCGAGAGATTTCTGTCAGCATGCCACGAACGGCGGCGGTTTCCGGTATGTGTACGTGTGTGTGCGGGGGTGGTCAGTTGATAATGGGAGTGGATGTTTAAGGCAATTTAATAAGAATGGGTAATGAAGGTGATGTGAGCGGTCTTACCACGAGAGGAAAAAAGTGGTAAGGGAGGCATTTGGCGATTGATGACATGGTTAAGGGAAGTGATGGGCTCTAAGGGAGGGGCAGATCGAAATGGAAAAGTGTAGAAGGGGAGGGGCAGCTAGTAAGAGGCAGTAAGCCCTTCAACGTTGGAACGCCATCTCCAGAAGGCTCATTCTTCCACACGACTGTCAGCGGAGAGCCGTACCTAGCCGTCGGAGGTTTTCCTCTGTGCGACGGGATGCTGGGTGGCGACAAGAAGTCGCGGTAGCTGATGGGGCCCTAAGCTGTCTGCTAACATGTTGACGCGCCCAGCCTCTTTCACTTCTCGCAAGTGGGAGTGCTGCAGCGCGCAGCTAAAGCTCAGTGTTGAAGGGTTGGGGAGCGGACGCACGGTGAAGACCGGTGGGGGCAATGGAGGTGGATGAGCAGGATGGTTGGTGACAGTGTCTTGAATAGATAGGGGTGAGGGTACGACCAATGTGAGAGTGAGGATCGTTGGTGAAGGTGGGAATGGATGGTGGGGACGGGGATGAAGATAGGTTGTGAGGGTGGCGATCCATGGTGAGGGTGAGGACTGGTGGTGATGGTGAGGACTGAAGGTGAGGATGGGAACCAAAAGGGTGGCCAGTGGGGGCTGGTTTGGCCAGTGGGGACCGTAGTGACGGTAGGGTCTGATGGGGACCAGCGGGGACCGGACGGCTCTGGTAAAGGCAGGGAGGGCAGAGTGGGCGGGGAAGCAATGAGATTGGGGTAAGGGAAAGCGGTGGGAAGTGAAAGTGAGATCTGCTATAGCGTGCGTTTGCGGATAGAGGTGTAATGGTTGTGTGAGTGGGATGTACAGTAACATCAAATATCTTCGACGCTCTGCGCAGCTATCAGAGTGGATTAGTACTTACACTAATTACGAGCTCCCTAGTCAGGGACTCTCAATATTTTTTATAAACGTTTGTCTGTGTTAGTGAATAAGTAAAAATAATGTTTAATGAATTTTATTTACTGAAACTTTAAGTTTAAACCAAGTTTTAAAATGTAGAAAATGATTTTCTGAAAATGTGTATTATAAATACAGAATATAGACAATTATTTTAAATTATATTACATGTACTCTATTAAATTCGATTCATTTTTCAAATTGAATTATTATTCAATCAATTTTTTAAAATGTGGAAGCAATAGTTTTAGTTTCATATTAATTTTCATAATTTATGTTTAATAATTTTTATATTAAGCTCTATATATTGGTGATGCAGCATCGCCCCATTTTGTCACATACAATCACATATTGCACCATCTCCTTCCAACACTACACGACTATGAGTTCAATCTAATAATTTCGCATTTAACAGCATTTTTTGAGGACACGGCTTACGGCACAGCCGTACCTTAATGTCACACAAATCCACTCATTAAAAACGTCAAGCTCTGATTAATTTCCTTTCGTATTCACAACGTGCTTCAAAGTGGAGGCAGAAAGTAGGCAATGATCAAGCTCCTAGTCGCCGGTTCCACCCGGTAACCCACCAGTTGGGCCCCTGGCGTGCCGACCTTTGGGCAGAAAGTGCGTGAAGGAGGTTCTTAGGAACGCTCTAAAATCTACATATAAAAGTCCCGGCGGGAAATTACCTACCGTGAGGTTGCCTAGGTTCTCAGCGTTACTCACGTCGTTAGCCTAACAGTGTAGGCAGTGAGGTGACGGGATGGGGGTTCCGAGTCGGCCGTACCTTAGTTCGGGTGGCCCCCAGTTGGGCTCTCGGATGCTTCGTGGCAGTCGCTCAATACTCTGGGCAAAGAGGAGGAACTCAGTGTCACGGCGCAAGTGAGTGCGCGTGATCGCATGATGACGAGCGGCGGCGTGGATTTTTAAGGTCGAAAAATCCTTCGTACGCCTTCCTTCGGAGGGAGCTTTGGAGGGGAAGTAAAGCCGGTTGTCCCACGTTAGTAGATTTACTTGCATGTAAAAGATCCTCAAGCCTAAATGACGCCTCTGAGCGTCAAAATTGCCTGTTTCTCGTCCAAGAAATACCTCCTTTCTCTGCTAGTTGGTGAAAGGAGCGTAGCGAAATTTGTGTGGTCAGACGGAAGAACGGGCCTGGTTGCCCGAGTCTCTCCACGTAAAATAAGGCATCAATTCAATGATATTGACTCCGGTATTGGCTTGGAAAGCTAATAGCCCCTAGCTATCGGGGCGGCCCAACCCAGGCATTGAATGGGAAGGTTGCCGAGAGGGCAAACTGGGTTCCGGCTGGACCCGGAAGTCGCCCCGTTGTCGTACATGTGTGGTGGCGGAGGGTGCCCACGTCGGGGACTTGTGCCCTCCGATAGAACATGAACTGTTGTGGAATTGTGCCCACACTAGGAATTCTCTGTATTCTCTATTCAGCAAGCAATGAACATTCTCTGACTCGTCCATGAATGAAGAATTCGAGAGCACGGTGCACACACACGAAGTGGCCTGACACGCGTCGGGAGAGGCACAATTCATTTGAACCGATTTCGCCGATGATAGGTCTCTGCGTGCTTTTCGAGATGTTCTCTATGTATGAGGAAACTCTGTGCTGCTGATCCGTGGCGATGGCAACGAAAACAAATTCTCGCGGTCTCATTGCTTCAGAGCAGGTCCCATGACGCTTCATAGCACGCGCGACCAGGGCCGGCGGTAGGCATGGTGAGACCGGGCGATCGCCTTGGGCCGGGAGCCAAGGGGCCTGATGGGGATGATGGGACTAGTGGTGAAAATATTAAAAAAGTAAAAAAAAAAGAAAGTATAACTCGAGAAAATTGTTATCGTAATTTTGTAAGTCGCGGCACAGTAGACTAATATTTCATAAAATGTTCAATTAATGTTTTAGCTTAAATTTGATTAAAGTCATTACTTACAAGGTAGGACTCTCTGAAATGAATAAAATCACGCTAACTTTAAAATAGGTTCTACTGGAATTCATAGTTATTATTTCATGAATTTTACAAGTAAACTTATCACACGCTAACTAATCATGTTTTTTTTAGCGTTTTTTAGCGGAAATTGTATTGTTTGATCACTAAATACATTCACATCTTCAATTTTCACATTCATTCCACATTCACATTTTTAACTTTTTGGGGGTGGTTCGTTTCAGCATTGCCCCGGCTCCAAAATCGTCTCGCTTCGGTTCTGAACGGGACTGCTCAAGGGGGTAGCTCAGTTGGTGATCCCGGACCAGCACTTAGATGCGAGCCCACTGCTTGTTGGGTCAATGAGATGCTGGGGGGGGGGGCGCTGTTCGCATTGCTGATAGAGGGGGGAAAGGAGGGGGAAAGAAATCTAGAAGAGAGGTCAATGTGGGGGCATTTGGGCCCGAAACCTTGGATTTGAGCAGCCCTGCTCAAATAGCCGAAAGGATGAGTTGCGGGGGTGGAGGTGGGGGAGGGGACGTGCGCGCCATTTGAACTGATTTAGCCGATGAAGGGTCTCCGCGTGCTTTTCGAGCCGTTCTTTGTGTATGAGGAAGCTAGGTGCCACGATTTCTCGCGATCACATGGCTTCAGAACTGGTCACATGACGCTTCATATCACGCGAAACGGGGGCTGCCTGGGGCGCTTCTCTGTTGCGGGGTTGAAAGTCGCTTGGCTAACCCCGGGCCAGCGCTTAGCTACGAGCATACACCGAGGCCCACCGCTTGTTGGGTCAACGAGAAGGGGGGGGCGCTACTCGCATTGGTAATAGAGGGAGGAGGAGGGGTGAAGGGGGTGTAGTCTAGTGAAAGTGGGAAATGGTCAGCACTGCCGAAGCCTTGCATTTGAGCAGCCGTGCTGGAGTGGGCGATGGGGTGTGTTGCGGCGGGGTGGGGTGGGGGAGGAGGTCACGTGGGCTGGACGCTTCCGCCCCCGAGTGCCTCGGGCGCCGGATGGCGGAAGCGGCCCCGGGGCTCATCCCGCGCTAATGGACGAGGGCGGAAGGGGGCTGCGCGATGCGAACACACGACCTCCCGCCTCAGCGCGGCCTCTGACAGCCCGGGCGCGGGGCGATAGTGGGACGTGGATTGAGGATTGGGCGAAGTGGATGGGAGGAACTTGGATCAGGGGAAAATAGGACGGGGAGTTAGCGTTTGTTGGCTTCTGTGGGTAGTGTGTAAGTACTTAGTATGCTGTGTCATAAAATGAAGTGATGTAGCGTGAAGTGATGTGAGGTGGAGTAGGTTAGGCTGGGTTGGAATGAAATAATGTGAGATGAAGATGTCTATGACAAGGACGTGGCTATAATCGTGATAAATGTCAGAAAGCACTGTGAAAGCACCGATGTGAGGGTTGAAGTCAGGAAGGTTCTTATAACCTTCTGCCCTTGTGCCGTATAGCACTTCTGTCCTGCGCAGCCTTTTTGGCCATGCTATTGATGAATGGGCGATGAATGGTGATGTTGATGTAAAGGGAAGCATAGAATATTCGTGGAATGGAAGGCACCGGAAACGTGAGATACTCGAACAAAACACTGCGAACCCACTTTACTCAGCCAAAATTAAACTCCAATCGACCGGAATTTTGATACCCAGAGGTGATAGGAGAGCCGTCTTACCACTATATAACGGTACATACTAGTGATAATGGAGCCCTTGGCGGTATGGTGTGATAACAGTAATGGTGGCGAAACTACATGGAGAGAACCCAGAAGCGAACTATGCCAGTGACAGCAGTTCCATCAATGCATGGCAGACGAGCGTTAAGAAGTGCGCCAGTTGGGTGAATGGTGAGTGGCGAAAGTGAGAGCGTGACAGTAAACGGAGAATGGTGGTGACGAGGGAAGTAGAGGGAGCTGGCACGTGCGTGGGAACGAGTGTGTAAAAGACCTGACGGCGAGATGGGTCCTGTGGATGTGTGTGCACGGGGAGACGGCGCCGGAGTAGCGTAGACACGCGGTCGAAGCAGTAAAAAGAGACAGAAGGGGTGGGGACAATTTTAGCTCTGAAGGTGGCAGGGGCTGCGAGCGTGGTATGGAGGAAAGAGTAGCAAGAGACGGTGGCAATGTCAGGATTGCATGGAAGAGAGAGAGGGAGGACCGTTACAGTGGCAATGTGTAGCAGAGCCGGACATACACTTTTAGAGGTCGGCCGTGAACTGCGGGGGCGTTTAAATGACGATGCGGGGGAGTACGCGACGACGCGTGGACAATCGGGCGACAAGGGGCGACAGAGGACGACAGGAGGCGACAGAGAGTGACAGGGAGCGAAAGGGTGGGACAAAGGAAGTCAGGGGGCGGCAGGGAGCGACAGGGAGCGAGAGGGGGCGACAGGGGACGGCAAGGGATGACAGAGGGTGACAGGGGAAGGGAGGAGGCGACAGGAGGGTGAGAGAGGGTGACCTGGGGAAGAAAGAACGGGGCAAGAAGGAATCGACAGAGGGTCACAAGGCGACAGGGGTGGCAAAGGGGCGAAAGGGGGCGTGAAGGGGGGCAGGGGGCGAGAGGTGACGGCGGCGTGGGCGGTGGTGGAGCGAGTGGCGTCACGGCGGCGTCGTGGGCGGCGGGGGCGAGGGCCCGGGGCGGCGGGGAAGTTGTTCCAGCGCCGGGGGCGTGTGGGCGAACGACGGGGCCAGCCGGCGCGGCGGCCGGGGCGCGCCAAGAGCCTTCCGCGAACGAGGCGGGGGGGGGGGGGGGGCTGGGGCTGAAGGCCCGGGAAAGGAAGCGCTGCGGGAGTTAGGGGGAGCGACGCTCTGAAGTAATTCAGAAAAACAGGGCGATGCAGAAAGGAGGGTGATATAAAAGGAGGGGTCGAGGGAAGGGGTGAGATGTCAAGGAGCAAAGACATGGGGGAAGGGAGAGCCGCAAGTGGTGCGAGGAAAAGGACTTGGAGGTTCCAAATTAAAATTAGGAAATGCGGTCGAAAGTTTGTGGTGTCATGAAGCCAGAGAGAAGCTGAGGACAATGAAATGGAATGACAAAGAAATAGAGCCGTCAGTTGAGATTGGGTCATCGCACGTAGTAAGGTGTCTGGACATGATAGTATGTAAAAATATTCAGAAGGGTTTTTGTATAGTGATATGTGAGTCCAAAAAAATACACTCTCTATCTTGTTTTAACATTACATTTCACATTGAAATTAATTAAATACGATGAATTAAAATCTAGTTGAATGCACGCAAATGAAGAGTTATGACATTCGAATATGTCAATTGTTGAAATTGAATTTAAGTATTGCAGGAACTGAATGACATGTAAATATTTTTTGTTGAAATCTTGAAATTTTTCTTCTTTTTCACTTCTCACTGATGATTGCGTTAAAATGTTTTTAATAGGGGTAGGAAATGGTTTGGTGTTTACGACATCAGCATTGGCACTGAAGATGGCCATAATGCAACCGAAAAGCTTTCTGAAAAAGCAAAACAAAACAAAAAAAAACACGTCTCATCTATTTCAGTAATGCTTTAAATAGTATTGTATAGTAATAGTTGGTATTTTCAATTGGATCAAAACGATTATTAATAGCAAAAAATATTTTTTTAAATTAAAAAATAATTTTACACTCCCTTCCAATCTTCGTAGTTTGTGCTTTGCTGAATCATTAGGATCTACCTTTTATAACTCATCGGTCACATCATGAAGAAACCAATTATTTAGTAATTTATTGGCAATAACGTTGCACCAATGAACGTTCCATCGAAGTTGGAAATCGTTCCTCCTTCAGTAATTGAATAAACAAGATGGCTGCCTTCGGGGGACGTGGGATGTCAGGAGGGCCCGACGGCAACTGTCCCAGGGCAGAGGCAATGGGAGAGGAGCCACCGGAAGGGGAGGGGGTCAAGCCGTGGCTAGCGCATGCGACTTCCACCGCTTGGCCGGAAGAGGTGGCTCAGGGCATCGACTGCTGGCGCAGCGAGGTCCTTGGCTCCTACTCTCACAGGGGGCGGGATTTTCGACACTTCCTTGTCAGCTACGTCGAATTCAGTGGCTGCCTGGAGGAGAATCCTAGCGATCAGCTGATCTGATCGGTGGTTTCTTCGATCAACACCTAGCTACTGGCGGGGCAGCACCCTTGGAAACGGACCACGGGCCGCGCGCAATCTCTCCTTACGTTTTCTTGCCCTGTCTTCACCCCTTGCTTTCACACACTTACACTATCATGCGCTACTCTACCACACATGCCGAGGGACAGGTTGTGAGCTTATAGCTCGTCCCGGCTGGGAACCCGCTGGTGGGAGATATCTGGATGGGGAAAAACCCGTTAGCCGACGGTAAATGGGCACAGATCTCACCATCCGCAGGGCAAGATTACATCCTGAAAGAAAGAAAAAAACGTGCACTACACTTACGGGACTAATGTCATTAGCAGTTGACGCACCCGAAATCACTAACAATCGATCGATCAACCCATCGCCGGCACCCGGGTTCGATACCCGGTCAATCCATGTGGTGCTCGCTCTCGGCATTTTTCGTGGATCGGTTTTCCCTGCCTCTCATACCACCCCTTCTCCGTCATTAACCTCGTCATTCGTATTGTCGCTATCATCTACTCTTTAGATCACCACTCACGAGCCTAGAGCCTTTTAACCCAAATGAAGTAATCAAATTAATAATTAATAAAAAAAGTACAGCGCCATTGGTTGAGTCCATAGGATATTGCAGATGTACATTTGTGGATACAACTCGAACTTCACGGGAAATTATTTTTATTTGAAGCAAATTCATAACGTGTAAGAACATGGAAATACAAATATCAACGATGTGAGATATACATACAAAACTTTCTTTTGTATAAGTATTGAAATATCAAAATATATAAAAAAAGGCGTTGCTGTTATGCAAAGTTAAAGTATAAAAAAAATTTGGTGCCATTTTTGAAAACATCTTGCTGTATTGCTGACCATATTTTCCTGGAAATTCACTCAAAAAAATTAAAATTTTGCTTTAGTTTTTGCATAATTTTAAAGGAAATTGTACAGTAGGGAGAAGAAAAACCAGTTGCAAAATGAGAGAAGGAAAGGGCTAGTTTTCGGTTCAAACCGAAGTGTCCTTTCTCTGCGAATGCTTCTGCTGCGGGGCTGAGAAGAACGTCTCTGTTCGGAAGACGTCTCTGGCCCCTCGCACGAGTGTCGGCCACGGCGTCATGGGCGTGAGCGCGGTGGCGCGAGAGGGCGGGGAGGGGGCGGGGTCGCCGGGCCGAGGCGAAGTGCCGTGCGTCGCCTGGCACGCGCGCGCCGTAACCACCTCGCGAAATTCGGGGCGGCGGCGGCGGCGGCGCGGGGGCAGTGCGGGGGTGGAGGCTGAAATTTACGGCATCGTAATCTTCCCCTCGCTTCGGCGTCATGCAACTTGCAGCGGCTGCCACCTCCGCTCCCGCCTCCAAGGCCGCCACCGACCTTACCTCTACAGCTTTTACCCACTTTCACCCTTACCCCGAGGTCGCGCCCGTTGCTTACCCATCGCACCTGCCCTTTAACCTCGCTCCCAACTGCCCGCAAACGCTCGCCCATTCCTGCTCCTCTGCCACTGCCTGCGACTTCGCCTCCACTTTCGCCCCCGCCTCCGCCTCCACACCCGCCGTCCCCACCCCTGCCCCCGCTCCAGCCCCCGCTCCAGCCCCTGCCCCCGCTCCAGCTGTCGCCTTCGTCTTCCTGTCTCCAGCTCTACCTCCGCCTCCGTCTAGACCCCTCGCCGCCCCTCCTACACCATCTGCACCTTGAACCCCCCCCCCCCCGCCTTTGACACCGCCTCCGCCTCGGCGCCCGACTTTGCGCAGCCACCACCTCCGCCACAGCGACTACCACCGCGTCCGTCACCACCACCACCACCACCACCACCACCACCACCACCACCACCACCACCACCACCACCGCCACCGCCACCGCCACCGCCACCGCCACCGCCACCGCCACCGCCACCGCCACCTCTACCTCCACCGCCCCCACCTCCGCCTACACCAACGACGGCGCTAGCAGCCACTGGAAGCGGAGGTGAAAGACGTGGGGTGGGGCGGGGGGGGGGGAGGAAAGCGAAGAGTGGCAGTGAGGGCGTGCTCTGCCAGCAGCCCCGTAGCTCGCTGGGTTTAAAAGATACAACGCCTTGGAGTTACAATGCGGACGGGAATGGGCTATGCCGATACGTTCTTCGTTGACGTAGGCACGCGCCTTCGCGTTTTCGAGGCAACTGCGAGGTGACTTCCTCACAATTCCCGTTTACGGTAGGCGATTGTTTAGAGAAAGTGGAGCACTTCTTTATTCCAGACGGCAGCGTACGTATATGCCTCGGATAGAACTCATTGCCTATTTTGAACTGAATATATATACTTGATCATTAGTTTAATGGTTACATTTTTTTTAAATTTTAAGACCAGGATTCGATATACCTTAAAGGAAAGTAAGTTAGAACACCAATACCATTGATAATATCAAAATATGTTAAGTATAAATGTACAACTAATGACTCTATGACATTCAAGTTTTATCACGTGTATGAATCTTTATATTTTCAGGAGATTGGGAGGAACTGGAGTGTTGTCTAGGCGAAGCTCGCGCGAAGGTTTCCGCTGTCATTTGCGATATTTTTCAGGGCGGATGCAATGTTGGCAACCATGCAGGGCCAGCACTTTCCGGACAGACATTATTCCATCGTACTCGTACATTTGCGTAAATTAGGGAGGCAGAGGAGGCAATTTCGTATCTAAAACAGATGTGTGTAGTAAAGAATACTTCGGCAGATGTCCCATTTCCATTCCATGAAATCTTCCTTTTCTTTCATCTTCCAGCAGCTTCCCGACGCGCTTCACCAAACGCATCGGGGGAGCGAGGGTAGTAAAGGGATCTTCCTGGGATCGGCCTTAGACAAGTAGGTGTCCACAGTTCGGATCATATGATTGCGACTGGTACAGGCATTAAAGCGCTAGTCACCTCCCAGAAATGGCTTCTTTTCGACGTACTGTAGACTATAGTGTTGAAAGGCTTGAGACTGTTGAATGACTATTCGAACTCTGAGAATTTTTCTATAATTCATGTATTGGTGTATGGTGAGGGATCTCGCGGGTTTTTCCAGTAGTAATATACTAATAGTAATGATAATGATAATAATAATAGTAATAATTTTAATAATAATGATAATAATAACAATAATAATACTAATAACAATAATAATGTCACATGCGAACGATTATTTCACTTCCTTTTTATTGGATTGAATGAATCTTCCACTTAACTCTCCTTAACTTTTACACAAAAGTAAGCAAAATATTTATAAGAATTGAGAAGAAATGAGAAATAAATATTTAAACTTGGCATAACTGATTTTCCTTTTTGTGTGTGTGTGTGTGTATTGCCTTCGAGTTCTCCAGTCGGTAAAAAGAGGGGATTCTGCGGAGCCGCTCTGTCGAGCAGTTCGACGCGGACGACAGGAAATGAACGGACTTCGCGGGGCGGCGGTCGCGCCGATTCAAATGATCGCGGACGACCGTCGATCCGCGAGACGCTGACGTCAGGCGTCGAGACAAGTGACGGTCGCCGCTCACCGATGCAGAAGCGTGCGGAAGGAATGGAGGCCCTCGCACAGTCGCTCGCCCACGCGAAAACGGCGGAGCGTGGCCGCGAACCGCTGCGAATCGGATCAGGCAGTGATCGCTGCGTCCAGCCCGAAAAGTTGTGAAAGGTGTGTCCGTTGCACGCGTTGTCTATGCGGACGTATTGAATCTTAAAGGTTTTACATCCCGCCGACGGACCCCGCACCGAGCGGCCATTCGGTAGGCGTTCTGAACCTTTTTTAGATTCTGTGGGTGTGGGTCGTCACGTCTTTGAACTCGGATGTATTTTTCGTGCGTTATTTTTACCATAAAATTACTTTTAGGTGATACTAGACATGCGACTGTCAGGTGGCTTACTGTAAAAAGGACTCTTTATCGGTTGCATATTTTTGCCTTTATTTCATTTTAACAAGTAAGTGTTTAAAAACATTGTATTTTCATTCCATTGTGTCCAAAATCTTGTATCCTTGTGTACTTCCACATGTTTGAAGTGCTACGCTTCAACTCTGAGGAAGACCACGATACGATGGTCGAAACGCCATCCAGAAGCGTGAAGCACACAGCAGTACTTCGCACTATGTCAGTAGAATGCAACATCGCTAGCGGCGAGCAAAAATGCGACGTATTGCAGGGGCTGAGTTGGCTAAAAGCAAGCGTTGCTGCAGACTCGGGAACTCCGTTTACAGCGAGGTCCTAGCATTCTAGTCCTGGCGGTGGCAGATATGCAAACGTACCTGGAAGAGGTATGTCGAATTCAGCCGCTGTCTGGAGGAAAATTCTATCTGCCAGCTCCTGTGATCGGTAGTTTTCCGTGTTTTTTTCAACCAATGTCAGGCGTATGTTGGGGCAATACTCTAACAAGTGGGATTTCAACTCATGCGATATTATCCTTTTTTTTCGTTAATCGGCCGACTAGGACCACGCATGCAAGCATCCTGCATTTACCGTGGCTCAGTTTTTATTTATTATCGCGGTGGCAGGTGCTTGCAACAACTTTTTGGGGGGACCAGCATTTTAGCTGGATCCGATTTTTATCCCCCACGGTTGTTAGCCCTGGGGGTATGGAAGATGAAATGATGATAATGGGGGTGAAAGGACAACACATACAGACATACACAAATACATCCATGCCCGAGGCGGGACTCGAACCCGCGATCTTCTGGTCCGAAACCACTCCGGCACTACTGCCTTAGCGATCTCGGCCATCTGATCGGCTATCCTTTTCTTATTCTTATTTCTATTATCTTTACCCCACTCCTTACACACACTTAAACTAACATGCACTACACTACCACACATGCCAGGAGACCGGTCGGGAGCTTAGAGCTTGTCCCGTCTGGGGCAGTACTCCGCTAGTGGGAGATACCTAATTGGGAAAACCCCGGTAGTCGACGTGCAGGTCGGTGTCGGGTCTCTCAATCTAACGGGGGAGGACATCTTCCTCGATGAACTACTCTAACGTCCCAGTGATTAAAAGGTCACTGAATCAATCCTGGGAACACCAAAAATTCACTTGAGGTGTTTAACATTTGCTTTGTGTGTGTGTGTGTGTTTCTCTCTCTATTGAGTTGGGCCCAAATATATAAAGATATTTGGTAAAAAATAAATTAAAATATGTAGACGAAGTTGTAGAAAATAAAATAATTCCAAGTAAATATGAGTAGGAACGTGACTTGGGGAATAAAAACAGAAGATTTGTGCGGCGGATAATAGGTCGCGAGTATAGTGAGTTAAAATTATTTGAGAAAAAGCGCGAAATTACAAATTCGCGGGGCTCTAGTTGTAGTGTAATAGACGCGACGAATAATTTTCGGACGACCAAGTCGGGGGACTTGTGGACGACCAGACTGATATTTGGGCGAGGGGAGCGACGGGGAGGACGCCCAGGGCGGAGTTTTCGACGCATCGCCAAGAGAGCTGTGTTTCGACGGGAAGTGTCGAAACATAAGAATTTTTAAAGGCATTCAAAGGCTAGATTTTAGAAAACTAGAACATTACTTAAGAAATAATTTAAGGTTGAAATGATTAGAATTAATAATGGCCATACAAATCAGTAAAGATAAATAGGCTATTTGTTTCCATCATAATCAGATTATGATAATGAAGTCATATTTTTTTGTTATTTAAGGTCGCATCAATTTCTTGGTCATTAGTGACCACTATTGCGTGTAACGCTATGGTAACTATGAGGGTGACACGATATGATGATGGGGGTGAAAGGACGAACACAACACAACCATGCCCGAGGCGGGACTCGAACCCGCGATCCTTTGGTCCGAGCTCGCTACGGCACTACTGCCTTAATCTCGGACATCCGGACCGGCAAAGGGGACATTCGTTTGCATCAAAATTATAAGATAAAGATCTATAGATCATTTTTTTGCATAAAATCAGTTAAGTTAAATATTTAATTTTTCACGAAGAAAATAGGAAAAAGTATATTAAAGCAATGATTGCAGTCGTAATTCATACGCTGTTGTAGTTTTAGTACAATGATCTATTGTTGTTATTATTTACAAAGTGCGTGGTAAGAAAAACCATGATCATAAAAATTATTACCAGCCGTGAACTCGTGCAAGCGGTCATTTTCAGGATCACGAAGACTTGACAAGTAAGTATTGTTGAACCGTAAAATAAAAACCTGCGCGAGCCAAAATCGAAAATGAATGTAGAAATAAAAAGGAGAGATAAATTAAATAAATTTGTAAATAACAAAAGGGATAAAAGGGGAACATCTCAATATGTCTCTTCTCGGAATCGAATACGTAGACTGACTGCCCTGATTACCGGTTTCTGTGGAATATAGCAAAGTACACTAGGAAAAGTTTCAGTTTTCTGTTTATCTTTAGTTATCTCAATGTACTTTTAAGAACGAAAACACCGATGATTTGAAAAGGCCTTGAAGCAATCTATTTAACACTTCAGATGAGCCACACTCATGTTTTCAGGGTTTTTGTGATGGACAGGGTTCTTGAGGTGAAGTGGGAATCATGATAAACCTACGTCAGTTTCTTCAGAAATAGCTTTGCTTCTAACTCTGAAGAAATGGAAGTATGAAGAAATAAAAGTGAAAATAGAAATTTAGTTATATTAAGTTCAGGAATGAAAGGAAGTATGCAACATAGCTTTTGCTGGTCCTTAGCGAAAGGATTAGATGGTTTGAGAGGAGACAGACGTTCAGGAAAGCAGTTGGATGAGTTGTGTTTCCAAAAATATACCATTAAGAACATCAATGTGATATATGTGGATTAATAATAATAATAATAATAATAATAATAATAATAAATGATGATAAATGATAATAAGTGATAATACCGAGTGAAGTGGATCAGGGCGTAGCGTGCTGACATCGCAGTCGGGAGGCCGGGCTTCGACCCTGGGCCGGTCATTCTGACCGTGGTTTTCGTGGTTTCCCCTCGGTCATACAGGGGAATGCTGGGATGGTTCACAAAGTCCAATCACCTTATAATTCATGACTTATCAACTTAGTCTTACCAAGAGGATACAGGCGAGAAGCTAATCCCCATTATGACACATTAATCTCTCCGGAGCCACCGAGGATATGGTGTAGCGTGGTCAGACATGGTTGATACGCAAATAATAATAATAATAATAATAATAATAATAATAATAATAATAATAATAACAATAACAATAATAATAATAATAATAATAATAATAAATGATATGTAACGTAATAACAATGTAACGTGTATGCAAATCCTGCGAAAGTGACACAATAGATGGATTTACCTTCACGTAGTCTCGACGATTGGTAGCACGTGGTCCAGCTCGCAGGTGTTCGGGGCCCGGGGGCAGGGTGGACTGCCGGGCGCGAGGGCAACGCCGACAAATGCAGTGCGGAGAGCGATATCCATGACAGTTCCTAGACCGTTCGAGCCCTGCTCGGGGAGGAAAGTTCGGGTGGTAACGTTGCAATGCTGTTTCCCGGCGACGAGCCGCGTCTCGCTAGGAGAGCTGTCAGTGGTGCATTGAATTTCGGAGCTCATCTGGCAAGAACGAACTGTTATTTTTCATGTTTGGGTTTTGTGACATTGTTGGTCTGACATTAATCAAGGTATCTAAAGAGGGAGAAAGGTATCCAAGAAATACTTGGAAAGGATGCAGTCTTTTGACTACAGAATCATATAAAACATATCGCGGGGAAAATGTTAAATGCCCAAAAAGTTATATATTCAATTCGAGATAATGATATACATTACGGAATACGGATGAATACATTACATACACGGAATTATGATATACAAATAATCTTCATTAATGTCGAAAGCTTGCCTTCTAGAGCAGCGATAATTTTACAACAAATAACATCTCTTTTAATTTATTTTACAATTATTAAAGATTTAGAAGAAAATCCTGTGCTTCCTGTTTTATTAAAACATGTTCATTGTCAAGACCAATTAATTAAGACTTAAATATTTTAAGAACACCCAATTTTGTATTAACTTGAAGGGATTTTAGAACTCCTAGGAATAAATTAAAAAATATAGAACATTTAACAAGAAATATAGAAGAAACAAATATACAAGAAATTCATAAAAAACAGCAAAGAAGTAATGCAGTGTATGCAAATAATATATGAAAATGTAAGGGTTATCGTTTTTTACTCATTAAAATTAAATTATATCATACATTTCAGATTTTTAAGAGTATCATTTTCTTACTTTATTTAAATATTTCAATGCTAGTGAACAACAATTTGAGGAATAACTTCATTTTTGCAACAACTTCAATAAAAAGTAAGAATGCTTATCAACGCTCCATTATGCAAATAAGAGCGGCGCACGCCAACGTTGCGCCAAAACATCTCTCAGGTTGCTAGATCTAGCGCTTACAGAATCATTTTAATTTTTTACCTTCAAAAGTATTATACAATAGCTAAAATACACAAGACAGAATATATAACATTCTGTAGGACTCTTTAATAAATATACGTTGAAGTTTCGAAAATGAATACATCAATGGTCTTTAGTAATATTGAAAAATGTAATATACTTTGGATATAATCGGTTTCTTTGAAAATAAACTCTTGAAATGGTTTCTTCCAATTTTATGTGATAAAGGGAACTAATTTACCTGTTTATTTGTAAATAAAAATATTGCAATAAACATTATTTTAACTATTCCGAAGGATGTGCAAATTTGTCGGATTTAGCAGTTCTACTTGAAATACATGGAGTTAAACTACGAAATGGTATTCGACAATGTCGAAACTCAGTAAGATCCTCGACGAGGTGCGAAATGTGCAAATGAGGTCGCGACACGCGGTCGGCGGTCTGGGATTTGCGGCCTGGGGGGAGGGGAGGATTGGCCCAGGCAACTTCGCAACAAGAAGTTTGCGGCGCGTGCAAGGCGACAACTATTGTTGCGAGCAGAGGTAGAACTACGAACTACAGAACGACAAGAGAGACGAATTGTGAAAACGTCAGTTGATGAGAGAATTATACATTTGTTGCACAGGTAGACCGGTTATAGGTTTTATCATCTCTGAACTTTCTTTTGTAACAATATCAAAGATAAATACGTGTATGTAAGGATTAATAAGCATGAACTCAATTGGAGGATGTAATTACGAATAAACAGTGCATGGGTCAATTTCGCAGCAATACTTGTATAATACATTTTTTAAATTTTTTGTCGACCCAAAGATAGATCAAAACCGAGAAAAAATTATTTGGCACATTCTCTTACTTTTTACATTTCCGTATACGTATGATTATAAGTAGTATTATATGCAGTATAGGGAAAGTTATTTAATACTGGAGAAAATCGATTTCGAGATTTCAACAAAAATACGTTTTGGGACTCTTTAATACCGAAAAAGTATTTTTTTCGATATTAGTGCGTTCGTCCGTGTGTCCGTTCGTCCGTGTGTCCGTTCGTCCGTGTGTCCGTTCGTCCGTGTGTCCGTTCGTCCGTGTGTCCGTTCGTCCGTGTGTCCGTGTGTCCGTTCGTCCGTGTGTCCGTGTGTCCGTTCGTCCGTGTGTCTGTGTGTCCGTGTGTCCGTTGGTCCGTGTGTCCGTGTGTCCGTGTGTCCGTTCGTCCGTGTGTCTGTGTGTCCGTGTGTCCGTTGGTCCGTGTGTCCGTGTGTCCGTTCGTCCGTGTGTCCGTGTGTCCGTGTGTCCGTTCGTCTGTGTCCGTTCGTCCGTGTGTCCGTTCGTCCGTGTGTCCGTTCGTCCGTGTGTCTGTGTGTCCGTGTGTCCGTTGGTGCGTGTGTCCGTGTGTCCTTTGTGCGTGTGCCGTGGCGGGGTGGGCGGGCGGAGGCAGGGCGTGGTCGAGGTCGGGGAGCAGCTGGGGCCAACGCGCCGTCGCCCGCCGCGGGCGCTTCGGGCGAGAACGTAAATAATAGAATGCGGCGGCGACCACGCTCGCCCTCCCACCGCCCACGCCCCCGCCCCCGCCCCCGCCCGCGCCTGCACCCGCCTCTCTCCGACGGAGCGAAAAATTAACGCCTTTCCCGGGAAATGGCCGCACTTTTCTCGCGTTTCGACGAACGCGCCCACAAACTTTGTCCTCCGCCCCCGCCGTTCTCTCCCCTCGGTTTTCCGAGTCTTTCTCGCGGTCGGCGGTGGACGGAAAATACAACAGAAGTTTGTTAAAAGGAATATGTTCACCTTAAAATACTAAACTGGCCGATCACATGTTAGTAATTTAAGAGCGTAGAAATGTGTGCCAGTCAGGCAAAGCTGAAATTGACTCGTGCTAAATTTTCAGTACTTTCTTTTCATGAGTCCGCAGTTGTCGGGTTGTCAATTACGAAGGAATGAGCCGCCTTAAAATGTCTAACATCACCGTTGCGACTCAAGAACTAGTGAACAGATGTAATTATTACAAATGATATTTGAGCTGTTGAAAGGATCAACTGCTTCGTCCGGTAATTCTCAATGATAAAACATATTCAACCCGATAAATTTGAAACGGAAACAATTATGAGAAGATTTGTAATCATTATAATATTGTTACTTATTATTATTATTATTATTATTATTATTATTATTATTATTATTATTATTATTATTATTATTATTATTATTATTATTTGCGTATGGACCACCACTGACCACGCAACATATTTCTCTCTCCGAGGCCCAGTTGTATTCTATCTTGGAGAGATCAACGTGTGGTATTTTGGAGATCAGCCTATCAGTTGCATCCCTTGGTTAAGAGAAGGTTGTTTACCTTGAATATCAATTAGGGGAATAGAATTATGATATTGTTATCATTATTATTATTGTTATTATTAATTATTATTATTGTTATTGTTATTGTTATAGTTGTTATTATTATAGGATCATGATGAGGGATAAAAGGACTAGGACAATAGTAGGTGGTGTTAAGTGGGGTAGTGGGAGACGGGAGGTGTTCGTAGGATTTTGGAACCATCCTAGCATTCGCCTTGTGACCGAGGGAAACCACACAAAACCCACGATCAGGATGACCGGCCCGGGATCGAACCCGGACCTCCCGATTGCGAATCCAGCGTTATTATTATTATTATTATTATTATTATTATTATTATTATTATTATTATTATTATTATTATTATTATTATTATTATTATTATTATTAATATTTTTATTATTATTAATATTTTTATTATTATTATTATTATTATTATTAGGTGTTATTACTGTTATCGTATTGTCTTGGAGCTCCTGCATCGACCACCTCTCGGAGTGTTGGCCCCACTGCCCCGAGCCGCGGCGTGCGTCTGCGGTCGTCCTGGGAGAAGGGGCAGGGTGGCAGGGGGGTAGGGGGCGCCTCGTCGTCTTTTGGAAATGGTAATTGAATGAGCGGGGTGGGGCAAGGGGGATGAGCGTCTCGGCGCACAAGTTTCGGAGACAAATTGCAAGGGCGAGTGCCGAAGCAGTTAACCGGAGCTGCAGTTAATTGCCACTAACTGCTGCACGTCGCGCGCCGAGGGCCACCGCCTGGCGAAGGTGGGGCTGGTTGGGCGTGAATACGTGCGAAGGCGCCGTCGGGTGGGTGGTGATCCTCGTCGATGTCTGCGAAATGTTCTCGCGGTATCTGGTCGGAAACTGCTTATTCGATTCATGTTCATTTCAATCCTCATTTCTGGTTCCTGAGATCGGGAATTGTATGGACATCGAATGACGCAAGATGGGTGGGAAATTGTATCAAATTAGAATTTACTTACACTGAAACTTTACAGAAGGAGAAAGTATGCATTTTGTTTCTTTTCCAGTTAGTTTTTTCAAGGTAACTTATTGGGTATATTCGGATATATTTAAATTGTAAATAAATATATCATGTAGCTTACGCTTCAGAAAAAATAAATTATTGTAAATTTTATAAGTTGCCTTTTTGGTATTTTATAGTTGTAAACACATTTTTGTCACGCTATTAAATAATATTTTGTTTTGTGGCTTATATAAAATTAGTATGTAATTCATATATTTTGTCATTTATTGACTAAGTATTCTTTTTTGATCAAACCACGAAGAAAGTTTCGAATGCTGAAAGTGCCTTGGAATGTATAGATAATACCGTAATGAATGGAAATGATTGTGGCTTGCATTTTCATCAGAATATTTTATATTCTCAATCAATCAGCGCAAATACGATTGATGATATTACGGAATAAATAATGTTTGATTCTGTTCAGAGTTCAGGAATTATTAATTGGTAAAGCAAAAACCGGTATACCCACTTCACTCAGATAAAATATACAGTAAGAACCTCACCTCTTCATGGTCCAGCTTAACTGTGCTACGAGTTAGTCATTAATGACTTTTTTTTATCTCTTTGTATGCTCGAATTCTAGGCGAGTGTTATATTCTGGATCTCATATTTTAGTAAGTCGTGACATTTGAAGTAATAGCGCAAATGCTTACTTTCACAAGCGAAACACTGTGCAATTTCTGCCTCCAACTTTTTCGGAAATAAATAATTAACTTTTCCTGAACCGTGAGTAAGTGACATCTGGTGGCACGAGGAGCCCAAACAAACGATCCAGGTGTTCACGATCTCGCAATTGCACCTGCGCTAATGTAAAGGTAAGCTAATCTATCTTAGACTTAAACATTAAAAGTAAGAATTTTGAAAGTCTTAAGTCACTTTCCTTGCCGATATAATTAATGAATAAATCAGTTCAGAAATCTCTCACATCTTTAGGAACTATTAAACAAAAATCTGTTGCAAAAATATTACACTTAAAGTTGACGGCCCTTATTATATCCGCACGTTTTCTTGAGTCCCAGGATATCTGCCCCCACTCCGTTCCCAACATTAGTTGCATTAAGAATAAATGATAGCAATAATCGTTATAGACAAAATCTGGGACGAGGAATGTTTGCTCCCGTGTATTAAGAACTATTTTGCATGGAAAAATTAACTACTAATTCCACGTAAAGTTCCTTAAGTCAAAATAACTAAACTCCCCACTCCTCTCGCATCTAGCGATGTGAGGGCTCAAAACAACGTGCGCGGATAATACCATGATTCTGAGGGGTTTCTCGAAGACGCTGGTACAAAAATGTTTTTCTCTGGCAAAAGTTGTGAGATGATACTCGAGTTGTAATGTCAGAAGGAACGTTTCAAAAAAAGTGTAGAAGGTGAGAGATATTGTTTCGGACACATATACTTGGACTTGTTTAGAGCTGCGTTTGAAGTAAATCAGCTGTTGCCGATTTCATCCAATCGGGAGCTTGAACGTCACCATAGTGACGTCACTAGTGACGTGAAAGCTAACGGAGAGTTGAAACAGCGGGCCGTAACAGCTGATACCTTCCAGACACACCTCTAAGTAAATCGTGGATCGAAATGGATCGAAATGAAGATAAAAAAAAGGAAGGTGGAAATAGAAATAATTTTGGAGAAAAAACTTACAAACGATTTCTAATTAGATTAGAAATATTAATTTGAGAAATCAGCCATTTCCAGGTCATTAGAAAAGTCAAACGATTGTTTAAGCAATATGGGACCTGAAAGTTTGTTCATCCTTTGTGTCTAAAAAAAAAAGACTTCAATAAAATTCCGGCGAACACCATAATGGCGACAGGGCATATATTCCAGCTGGGATCACTACTACAAGAATTATTTATTTGTCTGAATGGCGAATGGACAACGTTCACATATCATACTTTAAATGCCCAAAATATCAAGTCGGCAAAGATTTTTGAAAAGATCACAAATGTAATGCTGCAGAATGTGGTGATATTTTCAAGAAGCAAGACAGAAACCATTTGGCAATAAAATATGATGTTTGTGTTATTTTAAGTGTATTATAGTTAATTATTATTGTTTCAAATTGTTTCTGTGCTTGATTTCATGTTTTTGCATTGTAATTGCTTACGAGGCTAGGCTAGACAAATGCAGGTTCTTGAAAGGTGTATTTCTGAGCTGAAAAAAGTAATATGGAAGATTAAAACGTGTAGTAATGGTGCGAACAAAACTCCATTATAAAATTAACTGCAAATATAGAAACCGATATCTATGTTATGTTTGCAGACGCATTGACAGTATGGCACGCAGAGCATTGAGGTCAAGAACTCATATAAATTTAATATTTCTATCTGGTAACTACGAGTACAGTTTATGAAAGGTGTTCGGGTACGATTTCTTTAGGATAATGTCACAAAGTGACATGTATCATACATTAAAAATCTATGTTTATTTTGCAATTACTTCATCAATTTGAATTGTAGAGAAATATTTTAATATTGAATTAATAATGTGGGTTGATGGAATTCTTCTGTTTGTTATATTTTTTGTAAATGTATAAACTACTAAATCTTAAATTCTTGGAGGGTTCTAAACAACCATATATTGGAGTCAGATTATCGGATTTTGCTCCTGCGGACCAAGCACCGTCAACCGGACTCCAATGCAGTCAATTCAATAGTTTTAAGAATGTGAAGACTATTCTTCGCTAAAATTTACACTGTATATGCTTGATGGGTTGAATTTACAAGATTTCCTTTGTCTTCAAGAAATAGATTTTTGCTTTTCTTTCCATTTCTCTTCCAGTAATACTTTTCGTGTTGCGTTTTGATCCAAACATTTAAAATTGCACGCTATAGTTTTCTGCGATACCGGTAACTTTTCTCTTGAATGTTTTTACTTGTCTTTAGAAGCGCCCTATTCACTGTTGACGTATAAGCGTGAATGAAGTCTTGTGCTACCTTTTTTCACCTGACAGCGTGTTTACCCGAGTGACAGTTTTCTTACCCAGCCTCCGTTTATCCTGAAACTTCTTTCTCTCGTACGACGGGTAATATCTCCCCTTTCAACCTTGTAGAGGGGATTAGGTTGCACGTAGCCTCAAAAGCACTACTTCAACCTGTCATGCGTGTTACGTGAATAGACGTATTCTCAGCATGAATCTTTTTTTAAAAACATGATCAAAAACCAAATCTTTAAAACGAGGACTTCCAAGATCAATTACATTACTGATTTTAATTGTAGAAGTGTATGTTGCTCAATAAAGCAAATCAAACACTAATGCTTAGAATATAATGAAGTGTCGTTCATTATATGACCTTCGATTTTATTACATTCATTACGGAGCCTAATAATCTTAATACTTGAGTTTGTCGAAGTCTTCAAATTGTTTTGTAATTCATGGTCAGCAAGTCACTTCGTAAAATTCGTTTCTAATCTATTTTATGTAGTTTAACAGTCAATGGTGGCTGTTTTAAATTAGTGGTGAGAGTGCCCTAAATATATCAAAATGGGAAGTTCTCGAGAAATGGTACAAACTCTTGCGCACACATTTGAAATGATGATTGATTTTTCTGTATTCGTATCAACCTGGATAATCTTCTTGGTTCCAAATATTATTTGTACGGCACAGCACTGTAGTTCGGTTTCGGATGTTTTAACACTTCCTCCTCTATTCCTCATTTTTACTCCTGTTGTTAGTGTACTTATTAAATGCACGATGAACCATCTTCGTGCAGAAGGAAGGCACTCATCAACTACACGTTTTCACTTGAGAAGATCTCTAGAAAAGAAATGAAAACTTGCACACATCCATTCTCTATCTCACCTATTTTGTATTCCTTTCTGCCTAGGTCTCGCAAACTAAACTGCTTCTGGTACTCTTACTTTTCCATCCCATTGTGGTAATTAAATTCATCGTGGTCCCTTCGATTGGAGACGAATAAATGGCGACATCTGGAGCTGTTGCTGTGGGTGAACTTCTATCCATAATTTTTCTCACTGCAATGTTAGTAGTTCTCAGTGAAAATTTTAAAAAAAGTATTACATATTCACAAGATGAGAGTTGACAAACCTCGAATCGACTCAGAAAAACTAGGAGTTCTGGTAATATGTGTTCTGTACTGTAGTGTATTTAAATTATTGCTGTCAAAACCCTGTGGACACAAGGCCAACAACGATTGCTTATCTTTGTGGAACTTTCAGTTTTTATTATTATCAGTGAGAATTTCTAGGAATCGTAGAAGTGAACATTTACACACACACAGACACGCGCACGCACACTCGCACTCACACACACTTTGCGTATTACTGCTATCCTTCGTATTTCCTTCTCCCTCTCGCTGTCCGTTCATAGTAAAGGTGTGTCCTAATTCTTCGACTACTCATCTGTTACTTTTTATGTGCTGTTATTTTGTATTTATTACAAGCAGACTAGTTTTTCCGAGCGGAGTTGAAGGGTGCAAGGCAGGGTTGTGCGTGGAATTTAAGGATAGACTTTCCATGTTGCGTCGCTCATTACATAAAATTCGATTTTATTTCATACAAAGGAGTTTAAGCATTTAAAGGAGTTACTAATCATTAGGTTAGAGTTTGATGCCAAATTCAAATCGTTTAGTAGTTGGTAGTCGATACCTAACACACCTTGATATTTTTCCATCCAAAATTTGTGTCAGTCCAGAAAGGATAAAATCAATGTATTCTCATTGAGAGACGACTCAACAGATATCAGCTCGAATAATCAAAACGTTATTACAATATGTGTAACCATTTCGGGGAGAACTAACACTGCTTAGGAAGCAGGTATCCAACTCCAGTAATTAATTTCTGCGAGACACATATGAGAAACGATGCAATATCAGTAAATGATACTACTCTTTCTGGGGCACTCAGTCCCCATACTTTAGCTCAGACGTTCTAGGAATAGAGGACACGAAAATTTGGCCACACCCGTTTTTGGCTTATTACCGTATCTCTGGCTCTTCTTATCCCCCTCTTTCCACCTCGGGATAATCTCGCGACGCTTATTGTAGCAGCTTCTTGAACTCTGATACAGCTCTCCTTTTACTCCTTTTCTTTCCTGTTATTACGGCGGTTATTAATTGCACGCCGGGCCATCCGGGCGGAGGGGGCGGCGGCGGCGGCGGCGCAGGAGGCGGCGGAGGGCGATTGTTTGGAGCCGCGGCGGCGGCGGCGGCGCGAAGTCCCCTGCTATCGATCGCGCCCTCCGTATTTTGATGGGCGCGCGGGGCGGCGGGGGCGGCCCGGCGCCCGTCGATGACCCCTGACCTTTTCCCGAGAATAGCGGCGCCGCCGCCGCTGCCGTTGCTGCCGCTGCACGCGAAGGCCCGCCGCCCTGGGCGGCGCGAGCTCGCCCGCCCGCCCGCCGCCACCCCCGCTGGGGCCGCCCTACGCCCGGCACCGCCCCCCTCCGCCGCCCCCGCGTAGCACCGTTCCGCGCTCGCCGCCATTCGCGCCGCAGCATCCCTCAGCCCGCTCCATAAGCGACGTCCCGCCGGATGCGTTCAGCTCGGAGGCGCTGACCGTCTGGGAACGCAGATTTTCTACACTAGATATACACGTCGATTTATTTAGAGCTTCGTTTCACAGATCATCAGCTGTTACGGTGTCACCCAATCGGGAGCTTGCATGTCACTAGTGACGTCACTATGGTGACGATTGAATGACACCGTAACAGCTGGTTTACGTCAACTGAAGCGTTCTTTGAATCCAAGTATAATATAATGCCATTTATTTTATATTGGGTGTAAACTTGTGGGTGGCGGTAACCTCTGTATGAAACCGCCGCCCCACTCCATAAGCGCCATCCGGGATGAGTTCAGCTCAGGGGCTCTGACCGGCAGGCCCCACGTCTGGGACCGCAGATGATGGCGCAATCGTCGACACTAGATATGTACAGTGAAACTTGCTCAATGCGGAACGTGTATAATGTGGAAATACGTCTAATGTGAACTTAAATCGCGGTTCTTAAAATCACAAATTCTATAGTATTACATGACATAAAGCGGAATCTTGTCTATACGGAACAGAATTCTGGTCCCTTGAGGTTCCACTTTGAGCATTTTTTACTGTACTTAAATTTGTTTAGGGCTTCATTTCACGGGTCATCACCCTAATGTTATGGCGTCATCCAATCGGGAGCTTACGCGTCACTTCAGTGACGTCACTATGAGGACAATTGGATAACACTGTAACAGCAGATTTACGTCAACTGAAGCTGTTTGTAAATCGAAATATAATATAATCATATTTAAATTCTGTGGTGGTAGCAGATATCTTGTGGTAATCCATAATGGGAGAAAGAAATAATCGCGCGTTAACTTTCGGGAAAACACTTTTCCCATCATCAGTGGGTCTCTAGCAAGGAGGAGAAAATTGAAATATTAACATAAAGGGAGCAAAAAGAATACTGTGAATGTATTTGAAAAACAACAACAAATAATAAGAAGTAAATAAATAAAATTAAAAATACTTCCTGCCCAAGCAACGTGGATCACTTACAAATATTCACAACATGGTCAGAAAAAATATGAAAACTTTTCGCCGCGCTGAGGAAGCCTTACACGAGGAGAAAATCTCCCTACCTTCAAGTCGACGTGTAAGTTGGCGCGGGATATCACCATCCAGCGATGGAGAAACGCCGTCATCGCCAGGGAAAACATTAACACGACTAATTGATCACAGAAATTGATCCCTTGATTATACCATAATGTCTATCAATCAATCAGCGTCGACTCGTCCGCTCGTTCTCGTGGCTGCCCCCAGAGTTGTGACGGTCAACTCCCGAGATTGAGAAGCGTTCCCACACAGGTCATTGACACATGTTCTTGCAAAACATCGGGCTCTAGCCGATACAGATGTCAGCCAAAGGAGCGGTCTTTACTCTCTTGATGGGAGTAGCTATAAAACGAAAGCTAGGACTCCTCTCTGGGATCTGAAATCCCTCTGACTTCTACAAAACGGCGACGTAAAGAATGCCCCCAGGCGAAGTGCTGTAGCCCGAGTGCAAGTACAGTGCGGCAGCAAAGTCTCCGCCTCTTCCGCCCTCAACATCATCGCCATGCGCTGCGCTATTGTCACTTGCTTGTAAGCCCGCGTTGGATGAAGGGGCTCTGCCTGGTGCTTGTAACACAAGCTTATTTTTACTTTCTCGCTATCGCCTACGCAGTAGAGAGGAAGGTATGTCATGCTGGGCGCAAAAGAGGGAATATTTGGCAGAAATACTTTCATTACAGGGTTCTGCTAAAGAAAAAGTGGATACATACAATTGCTGAATTTGGAAAAAATCTGTAATGCGTCGTGTAGCCAGAATCCATGATTTTTGGGTCCTTAATGCCGAAAAATTGAATGACGGCAAAGCGTCAGTTCGTCCACCTGTGAACAACGCTAGCCGCGAAACCGTTCAGCTGATGTTCACTAAAATTAATATTCCTCAATCAATCTGGCAGATGTCACGGTCTTGAATTTGAAATCGATTTTTTATTTATTTTGGAGGGTACTTTACATGAAGTCCTTAGTACATTTTAAAAATTTAAAAAAATGCTTCATTGCTTTTTATTAAATTTTGTTGTTGGATAGTGTAAAGGACGTTTAAAAGAATGGTGTATGTCTAATTTTCGTTTATATCTCTGATTTTTTGAAAATTGTAAAAATTCAAATTTTTATTTCAGGATTTATCATGCAGCTACAATTATGAAGATAGATTTTTTCTCTTAATGGAATCTGTTCCTTTAAGATACATTTTAAAATAAGGTCTTGTACAATTTTTCAAAAAATTGGAGTGCTTTTGGGGTAATTTTTTCGTGAAATACGGGCGAGCAGTTTTAGCACTACTAGTTTGTTTATTGCACAATCATCAGCATGGTGCCACAGAGGAAAAACTTTTCTAAGGCACTGTATTTCTCGCTAATGGTTTCTTTATTACTCGACAAAATGACATAAAAAATATTACAAACCGGATGTAATCTTTTTCCTTTCTCCAGATGCACTTTGCGCTTGTGCAGATTGCCTCCAGTTGATTAATGCTTGGAAATGGGTGCGCTACTCCAAATAAACAGTCGCTATTGCACGCTCAGGTAATAGAAGTGGCGAAAATTGAATAATTAGACATAAAGATTTTTTCAGTTTTGGCACATGCTGATTTTACATATCCACTCTCGTGGCTTAGCTGATGGAGATACAGAACTTCTTTAAACTTCTTTTCAAGCGATTTCTTCATCTATTCAGCAAGTTCACCCCAAAAATATTTCAAAACCGAAGTTGCACGGTAACCAGCACAAATACAAGAACTCCATGACCAGCGTTTTTTCGTGTTTAGCTTCAATTATTGTTTAATTCATTCTTCGTGTATCGCTGTCTCAATATCTCAATCTGTCACTAAATCCGCTGCTCTTCATATCTTGTAATGCTCTTTTCCGCCTCGCAGCCTGTTCCTTACCCGCCCCATCCACCTTCCCCCTCTCCAAGCCCCGCCCCCCTCCGTCTTCCCCCTCCACCGCACTGCCACTACTGGCCACTCGCCGCAGTCCTCCCGTCCTCGTTAGAGAGAACGCAGCCCTGGGCTCTGCGCCCGCTGTCCCTCTGCGACGCGGGTTGCTTCAGTCGCCCCTTTCCCCGCTGCTCTTCCCACACCCCCTCCCTCGCACCGCGTCCAACCCCCTCTCCCTCGTGAGGATGCGAAACGTGCTGCTCTGTAGTGTTCTCTCCCCCTTGAGGAGCTCAGAAGGGCTGCTTTCTACATTAACGTACGAGATCCTCAGAGTTTTGCTTTTAGCAAGTAGTTGTTCCAGACACCTAGTGTATAATACACGTCTTTTGTTAAGCAACAACCCACGACTTCGAAAAACTGAACTTACGTGCGATGACGGGTAAAGGCGTGTTTCTAACTTAAAAGCATTTTACGAGAAACACGTGGCTAAAATACCAAACTAGTGGTACTATAACAACATATACTTTCTCGTATTATTTCTGAATTTGCTACTATCGAAAATTCAGAAAGTTCAATGAAAATGAAACCTGCTCCATTCTTTTAGACATTATTTTTTTTAGAACAGATTTAACTTAAGAGAAAAATCTCTATCATCAATATTGTGCTTTTTCAGTGACCACTTTGTGCAATTTTCAACGATAAAGTGTTCGCCAAAAATGGGACTAGTACAATTTTTTTCTACAGTTCTTTGATACATACGAGGAAAAAGATTTTTAAAAATTGAGCCGTTTTTGAGAAAAAAGTTATTTTAAAACTTTATAATGCAGAAGATGACCGCTATCTTCAGCGATAAAAATGACTGCACTTAGGGGAATAATGACCTTAACAGTGGACGAGCCCAGAATCACTAATCGATCAATCAATTAATGTATAATGATGTAACGCACAATTGAGGAATTGGCCGTTTGAAGTTAGGAGTCAGGGAGATATTTTCACTAAAAAAATGATTTCCAAAGTGCGGAATGTTTGCACGCGTGGCCGCCACAAAAGACGTTGGAATAGAATTAAACTAGATTCAATGGGAGCGTTGCTGTCGCGGAATAAATTGATGGCCTGCATTATAGTAGAAAGGCGGCTACTTCATAAGCAACGTTGCAAGGGGCAAGTTAATTGTTTAGAATAACAATATTTTCTTTTCGGTGCGTGTTTTCTTTAACTGTTAAGAAAATATACGTGATATAATATGGTTAAGAGTCTTCCGGCCTATATTTAGTTCACGAATAAATTCGTTGCTTCAAGTTCAAATTTAGTGTACAAGTTCATTCAGAGTGACTTTTCAAAACGAAATATTACGAAGAGAACATGTGTGTTGGTCTTTGATAGTAATTAATTGTAAACATTTTCGGGTGGAAAATTTACATGTGTTGTTAAAAAAACGGTGGCTAGCATAGAAAAAGTTTATTTAAACATTATTATTATTATTATTATTATTATTATTATTATTGGCGTATAGGCCATTACTGACCACGCTACACACGATTAACGTGCGTGTAATTCTTCCAGGATCAGCTTTTCAGCTGTATCCTTGGATTACGACAAGGTTGTTACGCCTTGAAGTGTGAATTATGAGATGATAGGAATGGGTTAGGAGGTGATAGGTGATCGTGGACTTTTGGAACCATCCCAGCATTCGCCTTTATGACCGAGGGAAACCACGAAAACCCCGGTCAGGATGGCCGGCCCGGGAATCGAACCCGGACCTCCCGATTACGAAGTCAGTGCGCTACGCACTGAGCCACTTCGCTCGGTTTTAAACATTATCCATATACAGGAAATATTTTAGTTCATTTTATAT
Source organism: Gryllus longicercus (assembly GCA_038098605.1). Classification (NCBI taxonomy): domain Eukaryota; kingdom Metazoa; phylum Arthropoda; class Insecta; order Orthoptera; family Gryllidae; genus Gryllus; species Gryllus longicercus. Next base: position 1,076,821 of record JAZDUA010000262.1, read on the forward strand.
TCGTATTTCTATTTCACTCACCCAAAAACAAAGATAATGAGAAGGACTGTCTGCGCAGTGTCAGATTTGAAACCCGCTCGCAAATCGTCCAGTATAATGGCCCCATTCATTTTATCCTGTGTCCTCAACTGTCTGTTCACGGCATGGTAGGGGCTCGAGCCACTACAAACCTCCGCCGCAGTGCGGTGGCACCAGGCGGCGCTCCTGTCTCTCTCGGCCGTGCTTCCTCCTTTGCACGCCCCTCCCTTCCCACGTTTCTGAGCACCTCCCCCCGTTTCTAGCGCCTCTTGGGTCGCGTTTATGTAAGCGCCGGCGCTGCCCCGGGTTTTTACTAACTGCATTCCGCGCTCACCTTTTCCTAAGCCGTTTACCTGCCTCCCCAAAAAGGCATCGCTGGACTCCGTCCTGTCCTGTTTTCCTCCTAAGCGTAAGGATTGATTTCTATTTTGACCGTGGTCTGCTTACAATCTCATTCATCGGTTATAATCGATCCTCTTCTGTTTTCAAGAAACATTTACATGTCGTTTTACAGCACACCGAACGTTGGAAACCGGCGCTTAAATGTTTGTGGAAACATGCCCTGATCACGAGCATCATCTTACTTCGCTGACTTAACATACACAATTTCCGAGATTCTATAAGCCATGTTCGCCTGTGTTCAAGGTTCTATGAACCTTGAACGAAAACATCTATATGCGCTACTTATGAGTGCAAACTTAACTAAAATGTTTACTACTTGCGAAATACTGGATTAACCAAACGGGATGGAGTCGGGCTACGCGTTGTCAGGTATCGAGAAGTGAAATGGGATTAGTTGGGAATCAAGGATGTGGGAAAACTGTCCACGGGATGCAGTCGGGCGATTCCCATGGCGCCAGTCAACGCTCTGTCCCTCTCGATCGTGCTTCGTCCTCTACCTGTACCCCCTCCTCTTTACACACACCTGCCCCCTCCTCTCGCCCCTTCCCCTCAATTCCATGCCCCTCCCCCCATTTCTAGGACACGTAGCGCCTATTGCGTCGTGTTTACGGAAGCTCTGGGGCTTTTCCGCATCCCCACCCCCTCCCCCCTCCCACTCTCACCCTTTCCTGCCTTCTCTCTCTCCCACCACCCATTCGCTGCTTCCAGCGCTTCTACCGACAGCGGTTATTCGCCTTGCCCTGTGACTGGCAGGGTGTGTGTGTGTTCTTTTGTTTTGTTTTTTCTCATCTCTACCTCATGTCTACATAACGTGACTCTCGTAGTCTCTCCGTCCACTTTTTTGTAATTCTAGTCTCGTTTTATCACGTCTACTTCTTATTGACACGGACCTATCATCACATCAATCGGTTTCGTGAATGCGCTTTCGACAAATGCGAATTCAACGAATGTGAAGTGTGTGTTCCAAACATTGTGCGAGAAATTCCATTTTATTTAAGAAGTTTAAACACAGAAACTTTATCTTTAGAATGTATTTGAAAAATTCATTAAGGACTTTAATTACCCGTGAGAAAGGTTCACCTTACTTTTGTTGCACTTTGGAATATACTCACAGCCAATGTAGGAAAAAATCGGCCTCGGAACAAGCTCGACATGACAGTGATGTTGGGCTGGCGCTCATGTGCTCTTTTATGAACGGTCAGAAAATCTTGCTACTTCTCCTATCACAATTTAGCCATCTAGTACGGAGCCTGGTCATTCAACCATGTAGTAATTCCACCCCTCGCTCTCACTCTCTCACTCTCACTCTCACCCTCTCACTCTCACTCTCACCCTCTCAGTCTCACTCTCTCACTCTCTCTCTCACTCTCACACTCTCACTCTCACTTTCGCCCTCGCCACTTCTTCCTCCGCTACCCCCGTCCCCGCTCTTCTCATCGTCCCTCCCGATCCCATTCCACTGTTACCCCCGGTCCACCCTCGCTTTCTCCCTGGCATGCATCCCCCGCAGATGAACAGCTTGTCATCCCTTTCTTAAAATGATACTAGTGTACTCTGTGCGTATATAAATTCAAGCGGAAGAGCAAGTCTTATGGCCTGATCCTCCCCATTAATAAAGATTTATTATTATTATTATTATTATTATTATTATTATTATTATTATTATTATTATTATTATTATTATTATTATTATTATTATTACCCCTCACTCTTGTTCCCACTAACCCATGTCTTGCTCCTTCGCCCCCCTCACACTGGCCACCCTCCTCTCCCACCACCGCCCCCACCACCAGTTCTCTTCAGCGCTCTCCTTGCCCTTGGACCAGGCCTGTTCAATGCCCCCACCCCGTCCGCTCTCTGCGAGTCTTCGCCCGGGCGCGTGCGGCAGCGGCGCTTGGAATTTCCGCCGCGGGCCGCGCGTGGGGGGCGAGGGCCCGTCGCGGGGGGGGGGGGGGGCTGCAGAGGGCCGGGCCGGGCCGCTCCGCGCTCTGTAATTGTTTCCACACAATACGCGGAACCCGAGCGGGGATTTGCGGCCCGCAGATAATCCGCGCCCCTTTCTCATTAGCGATGCGCATTGAAGGTCGCGTTAACCCCATCGCGGCGCCCCATCGCACGCCCCGCGCGACGCCGGTGCTCCGCTTTTCCACGCGATAGCGGCGCTCTCTTGTGCGAGGGCCGTGTTTTTCATTGGCGAGGTAGGTTGTTATCGCGTTATTATATGGTAATATTTAACGAATATTTTTAATCACGTTTGAGGCAAATGCACTTTTAGGTGGCAAGCCTTTGGAATACGGGAAATTTTATAATAGAAGTGAAATAATGTATTAGATAATTGGGTAAAATGCGATTGATTTTAACCTTAAAAGTTTTTAATAAACCAGAATTATTAGTTGTAGATCTTAACAGTTTATTGCGGGTTGTTCACGTGTTGCCACAAAACGTGTTGTTTTGTAGATTTACCACAAAAAAGCGAAGAAAAATAGAATAGAATAGTTCTCTTGAGTCTAGAAGTATTTTCTAATATTCTAGTTGTTTGCATAAACTACTAGTTCAAACATAACAGAAAAGTATTTTAGTGTAGCGTTTATAGACGCAAGTAACCTAAGACGCGTCAGAAACTGAATTTATCTTTTAAAAGATTTTTTTCTGCAGAAAAGTTCTGTTTGAGTTTGGGAATTACTTACATTCTATTTTTGAGGGGGGGAAATCTTTGGAAATGTCACATAAAAACATTCAGAGATTACTTTACTTGATAATAAGCAAAGAGAAGAAAGTTAGACAAGAATTTGTATCCCAATATTTGTCTGGTAGTGAAGTTTGTATTTTTCAGCGCGCATGAATCTTATAAGATTCAACTTCTGGAATAATTATAATTCCAGAACTTATTTCAGAAGTTTAAACAATTCGAAATCTTTGAAAGGGGAGAAGGACGTCTTTGAGAGTTTTGGTCAGTACGTTTTTGTGTTCTCGTAAATTCAAGCAATTATGTACTTCCTAAACTGAACCCTGACGCTGTTACACTTTGAGTAGATACTATTTGTGCAGATTCCGCAATAGTCAAATTGTCATAGATCATACCATAGAGAATTCGGGGGATTTTCACACTTTTCTTCCTTTTGTTCAATTCTGTCATTCTCCATTGCCATTCTACAATTCTGTCATTCTACTATTGCTCCGTCATCATACATTTCATTTTCCAAATCATTATAAACTCTTATTTGTAGAAATATACTAACCTAAAGCACTATTTCGATGTAGAAATAATTCTTCAACCAGACATCAGCTTCATTTGATTACAGTTTCAAAATTCCGACAACTAAATCTCACATCTTACACTGTTTCCAAACATGTATTAATAAACAATCTTTTCGAAAATAGTACAAATTAATGCTGAATTTTCATCCAATCACTCTTCATCAGACGTACATCAGGGTTCCCCATTGTCACCCATATATTTAAGTTTTTGTATTTCAGATCCTTATAAATTCAGAATTGGAATTTTTGCTGATGATATACTTTTGACTTAGTATAAAAACAGATATAAAGTACATGTAAACATGGTTAACATAACTCTCTTCAAATGTTAATTTCAATGTTTCTTCCTTCCTAGGAAATAATCCTATAATAAATCTAAATATTATTCTAACGACCGTCGAGACAATTGCATCTGGTTGGGAGGTCCTGGGTACGAGTCCGAAAATGGCAGGATTTTTTATACTAACCAGAGAGCGTGGTCGAGTTCTGTCGCTGTCTGGAGGGGGATTCTAGCTGCCGACTGCTCTTATTGGTAGTTTTCCGTGGTTTCTCCGATCAACACCAGGCGAATGCCGGAGCAGCACCCAAACAAATGAGCCTCGGACCGAGCGCGATCTTTCCTCTCTCTTCCTTGTCCTATCCTCACTCCTTATTTATACACACACACACACACACACACACACTCACGTGTACTGTAGTACCACACATGCCGAGAGACTGATCGGGAGCTTAGAGCTTGTGCGGTTTGGGCGGTGTTCTGCTGATGGGAGATACCTAGTTGAGCAAAATCTCGCCAACCAGCTGGGGAAGATCTCCGCTACCTCCCGAGGGAAACATATACTACCCTTACGGGAATTATGGCCTTAGTCGTTGCCTCGCCCGGAATCACTATCAATCAATTAACCATACCATCGAAGGAGTTTGCATCATGCATTTAATGCAGTGCTTCAGCGCCTGTGGCTGACGAATAGACGCGGCGCGCTCCCGGTCGTCCAGCCCGCCCAAGCGCCCGAATGAGCGCGATGAAATGATGGCCGCCGACAAGGCCACCGCCCCGCTGCGCGAGGAAGGCGCCCGCCCCCGCTGGCCTCGCCTCGCCTCGCCTCGCCTGCGCCTGCGGCTGCTAAGCCACGATTGTCGCAGTCATGCGACGAGCATGCGGGATGAGACGCGCGTTCGTCCTTCCTGTGTAATGAAATTGTGCAGGCCATCCGACAATGAAAGGCGTCAGTGAAGGATTGCAGTAACAATGGGATATCTAAAAATTCACACTTTCTCCCGCGATCTTCCGAATTAACAGAAAAAAAAGACAAAAGAGGAACATTCTCAAAGATACAAGTGCACGCTTCGCGTCACTGCAGTCCCTCTGCCCGGCAGGTCCTAGCTTCGAGGCCCGACGGTGACAGGATTTTCGACACCAGATTGTCAGCTAGGTCGAATTCAGTTGCAGTTTAGGGAAGAATTCTAGCACCAGGCTGCGGTAGTTTTCCGTGGTTTATCTGATCAACACTAGGGGAATGCCGGAGCAGTACCCTAGCAAACGGGTCACAGACCGCGCGCAATCTTCCTCTTCCTTGTTATATCCTCACCCCTACACTAACATGCCCCACACAACCACTCATACGGTCGAGAGCTTAGAGCTTGTCCTGGCTGGGGCAGTGCCCTGCAGGTGGGAGGTATCTGGTTGGAGAAAACTTTGCTATCTGACGTTAGTCTATCTGACGGTAGATTATCTGACCAGATCTCGCCGTACAGGTGGGGAAAGACCACCGCCACCTCGCGAGCAAATCATGTACTACACTTATGGGATGAATGCCCCCAGTCGTTGACGTGCCCGCAATCACTAACAATCAATCAATCAATCTCATACCTCTTAAATTTATCATTACACTGAAAAAGGCGAAAAATAAAAAAGTTCAAGAAGACAATATTGCTAGCAATACATTTTTCACGAACAAAAGTTGGTTTCCTTTTGAAAGATTGCGGAAATGATTCTTGTATCATTAAATTAAATGATAACAAATACTAAAAGAAAAGTATTAACCGTATCATGAACACAATGAACAATTTGTCCGAGACGGGCATGATTTTGAATTGCTCTGATCTCATTGCAAGCTTATTTAGTTCTTCTTCACTACTGGCCCGAAATATTTATTGAGAGGCTCAGAATTTCGCATATTTAACACGCGAGTCGCGTGGCATCCCTTCTTCTCCAGCCCAAGATTCTGAGCTTCAAGGCGCCCGTTTATGCTTCAATATCGTCAGATTAATGAAGAAGGAAAGGACCTGGAGGGAAAGTGGAGTCTGTTAAACTCGCGGAACGAAAATTAACGATCTTCGCCAGAAATTTCATACCAGGATCGCTGTTCGTGATGTCTCTGTTAAGCTCTTAAAAATATTAATTGCTGTGCGCTTCAAAGGTAATTGGGTAGATGGGTTTGTAAAGAGTGAGTCACTGTGCTAATGCCTTGACTGATGGTTCAGTAAGAATGGGCTTAGCAAGATTCTTGGGGTTTCACTGTGAAGTGATGATAAATTTAGTATTAGGGTGACGTATGAAAGGAATTTTGAAATATCTAGCACAATTTTGAGGTGCAATAAATTACTAATTACATTAATATATTACTGAAAAAGAAACAAAACGCATAACAAGAAAAATTGAAAATGTACAATAAAATTGATATGAATGTTGTAGAGATAATTATTTAATTTGAAAATGCTCCGAGTATAATAATTTTTAGGCGATTCAGTGCCTCCAAGGAAGGATTACCTCATCACAGGCATCTGGAGCGAAAACTAAAATGTACCAAGGTTTCAAAGAAGGCACTTTCAAGGGTCTCCAAAAATGCTAAAGCAGATGATCAAAGCCTATTTCCTTCGACAGTTTAATATGAACAAGAATTTAATAACGAACAGAGATACTATTTGAATAAAATGTGAGTTTGTTTTATGTTAATTAATACATACAATAATAATAATAATTACAACAGATAAAAAATCTTTAGACATTTTAGCATCGTTATTTCTCATCGCAGCCCTTTGAAGAAATATGTAGAAAGTTTAATAAGAAATTAATGCATGGAAAATTTAATGTGTATTTTTTTGCTTTATTTCTTAGAATGTGTCAGTCAAATTATTAATTCCGACATCGAGAAAACCACTCATTGGCTATTAGTCGCTGACGTTTTTATGACCAACTTCAATGTTAATGACAGTTCTTCTTATTGGTACTTCTTAAGAATTCTAAGTGAATTCCGTTCAATGCAATAAAACGGTAAGTGCTCAAAATCAAAATATACGTAGTATTACAAAAATCTAAATGTTGATAAAGAAACACTTCAATTTCTCCACACAGCAATGTATCTCGTGCATTTTTATTTTTAGGGAAATGAGCCCAGGAATTTAATTGCATTAAAAAGCCAAAAATTGTTGATTTTCACGTCTAGTTCGAAACAGTACGAATGAAATTGAATCACCATTTTAAGGGAATTGGAGCGCGAACAAGAAGAATGTGTGCATGCCAGTCGGATCCATAAAAGAAAGCATTTCCTGCTGGAGTTCGGCAAAATAGTCGTTAGGAATGTATGACGCTTGCGCGAACGGAAAGGGGGGGGGCGGCTCTGGCGAGGCGCCTGCCGCTCTGATCCGCGTTTGTTTCAAACCCCGCCCTCGCCACCGCCGTCGCTCTCGGCCCCGTGTCCTCCCTTGCACAACGCGAGCTCTTCTGCGCTTCCACTCCAGACCCTATCTCAGTCTGCGCTCGCGTCTGCGTCTCGCGTCTGCGTCTCGCGTCTCGCGTCTCGCGTCTCGCGTCTGCGCTCTCGTCTGCGCTCGTTCCAGGAACGTAACGCGAGCTCTTCTGCGCTTCTTCTCCAGGTCCTATGTCAATCTGCGCACGTGTGTGCGCTCGCGTCTGCGCGCTCGGCTGCGCCAGCACGTCCACCCTCGCCCTCGTCCCGAAACGCTGCTTCCCCCTGCGCCTCATGTTTCGTATTGGAAACGCGATCGCCCGGCTCGAGACCTCTCGGTTGGCGCAGGGCGCGACGTCGTGCAGCGCTGCGCCCCGCTCGCTCTGGATGCAAAGTTGGCCGCTCAGAAGCCGAGCCCTAATGAAGGCTGCGACAGCCGGCAGCTGCCGCTTCGACGGGGCGATGCGGGTGGCGAGGGCGGCTGCGGGACTGGAGAGAGTAATGAGATTGCCAAAGGGAAGGATGGCGTGGCAGAGATGGTGGGAACGACAGCGGTGGTACAAGGTTTGATTGATTAATGATTCCGGGCGCTTCAACTACTGAGGCAATTAGTCACATTCGTGTAGTGTATGGTTTTATCGCTGGAGGTAGAAGTGATCTTTGAGGATGGCGGGATCCGGTGCCGACCTACCTGTCGGCTTGCGGGTTTTCCCCACTGGGTGTCGCCCACCAGCGGAGCATCGCCCAAGCCGGGAAGCTTTAAGCGCCCAGTCAGTCTCCCGGCATGTGTGGTAGTGTAGTGTATTTTAGTGTAAGTGTAACTGTGAGAATAGGAAAAGAAAGAGGTAGGTAAGAGCGCGCGCGGTTAGGGTACTGCTCCGGCATTCGCCTGGTGTTGATCGGACGAACCTGAAAGAATTCTCTTTCAGACGGACTGAATTCGATTTAGCTATGTGGCTAGCGTCGAAAATGACCGACGGGGCTCGACCCAGAATCTGGTCAGAGGTATTTCAATAACAATGATGCCCTCAGCCCAAGAGGTTCGAGTGGCTGAGGTGGAAGGTGCGGCGTCGGCAGCTAGGGAGAGACAGGGAGCATTGAGGGAGGGAAGTGAGGACCACGGGGCTGCGGCGGCGTGGCGTGGGCAGGGAGCGCGAGTGATGACCTGATGAGAATGAATTTTGGTCCAGGCGGAGGCAGTGTGTGGTGAGGTCGACCTTGAGGGTTGGGTGATGGCGGGAGTGGGTGCGGTGTGTGACGGCGGTAGGGTAGCTTAGAGCTGATGGGCGTGGAGAGAAACGACGACGGGATGGCAGTAGGTAGGGTAGTAGGGATGAGATTTCAGCGGTTGCGACTGGGACGATGTAAATGAGGTGGGGGCGGCGGGGGAAGTTCGGCTGACAGAGGTGGTCAGGGAGCGAGAGTGGTGGGACAGGCGAGGACAACGGGGCAGAGGACGCGTGGCGGGGGCGGCGGGGATGGGGGCGGTGTGGGTAGGGCAGGAAAAATGAATGACGGCGATGGGGTGGGGAATGTGGACTGACGGAGGCGGCGGGGGGAAGGTCTCGTCCTGGGTCAGGGATGGGGTGAGCGGCAGACAGCCGTTGACGGAGATAAGGCGGAGGTAGGGGCAGAGAAAGATACAGAGTCGACAGGGGCGGTGGGAATGGCGAGGATATTAGGGGTAGTATGAGAGAGAGGGGGGCGGTGTGGAAGGTTTCGGTAGCGCAGTATGTTGGAGCGGTTGGGACGATAGCGGGTGTGAAGTGGAGACGACGGGAGACGTGAGGAAGGAAGGAGGCGGGGCGGGGTGGGGGAATGTGGGGGCGGAGGCAACAAGTGCAGCTGGACGGCTGAGAGTTGGGACTGGCGGCGGCGGAAGATGCGAGGACGAAATGGGTGACGGGAGTTGACGGCGATAGCGATGCATCGGGAGCAGAAACCTGGGAGAAGAGACGGTAATGAACCCTCATCACTTTAGCTGTTTATAGTTATGGAGCTCGGGAGGTAAGGAATTCTGGGAAGAGGTTACAACGGAGCAAGGGGGTAGTTTCATATAAACGTTGTTAAAGATGCAGCAGCAACGAATGTGTATGCCCACCATGTGCGTTTGACGATCGCCAGAACACTTATTAAAAGTTCAGTTCCCTTACGGGATTTCAGGAGACAGCTGCCTGGACAGTTAAATGCTTAGTAACGACTTGGCTGTCCGGGAGACGTCTCGCCCTGGGCGCAGGTGCCAACGTTTCGGACGCCGTTCCCCGACCTTCCGCTGAGCCACCGGACAGCCAAGTACTTACTAACTCCGTTCGTGGACGCCTATGCTCTCATTTCATCCAATGCTTCATTAACTGAAATAATATGCAGAATATGAAGAGAAAAGCGTATTACACGCAGCTAACAACCTTCCAAGTAATAAAGTCTTTCTACTTCAATTTGGTGGCAACGCTTGGCAGAACAATCAATGCCATTGGCTATGTGCGATTCATTAAGAAGTATCTTTTAGTTGCCTAATGGTAATAGGAATACATTTGTCAAAATTGATAATACGAGTAAATTTAAAAACATCTTCGATGTCTAATCGAATTTGAAAATGTTTATTAAAAAGATTATTAAATTAAATTAAATTAAATTCAAAAAGATTATTCAAGGACTATCAATATAATTTCTAGTGTTAAATTATTTTTCATCATCGACCCGGTGCCCTCCCCGCCCCCTCAACACTTTAGAATTAGAGCTTGACTTCTTTGCACCAAGGACGCGACTGTGGTTGAATGTTACAATTTGTGTCGGGAACGAGCGCTGCCGAGTAGGAGCTCTGGTCTGCCGGCTTCCTTTGCGAAATGTCGCCGACGCCCGCGCAACGCTTTCTCCTCTGCGCGCGGGGGGGGGGGGGGGGCTCCCAAGGGCTGGCGAAGGGCGGAGGGCGCGTGCCCAAGGGCCACGCCCCCTTCGTTAGCGGCGGTCGGAAGGAATGGTCGCTTAGTCGGCAAGCAATTGGTCGCGCTCCTCTCACTCACCCACGCACCGGCCCCGCCTCTTCCTCCCTTACTACTTTCTTCCTTTCCTTCCTATCTTTCTTTCCTTCCATCTTCTTTTCCTTTCCTCCTTTTCTTCTTTCTTTCCTTCTTTCCTTCCCTTCTTTCCTTCTTCTTTTCCTTCTTTTCTTCTTCCTTTCCTTCTAGCCCTTTCCCTTTCCTTCTATTATTCTTCCTTTTGTTCTATTCTTCTTCCTTTCCTTCTATTCTTCTTCGTTTCCTAAAAGCGGCTCTATTTTTCTTTACATTAAAGAAGACAAGTAGTTTTCGCGTAATTTCTTCTGGAATCCGTAAAATCTGAAAGACAGCTCCAATTTTTGCAGCACGTTTTCACACGAATAGAGAAAAGAATGCTTAAAGATGACATAGGTCTCATTTTAAACTCGGTAAATATTTAGAAACGACAAAATTCTGTAAATTTGGGGGACAGTATGGGCTATTTGAGCAAAACTAGTTTGTAATGACGCGTGCGATCAAGAGTGTATAATATGCTATTTCAGGGTTTGCAAGTAAATGTGTGTTGAGGGTCTCTTTCAGTCCATCAAATTTTCGCCCGGCGTACCAGTTGCGAAAGAAATGCAACGGTGAACCCTTGTTTACGCTTAAAAATTCGTACTATATACAAGGATATTTTCCACACGAACTATGCATACAGTTACATCGCGATCTCACCATCCAGCGGGGGAAGATCACCGCCACCTCCCGAAGGAAAACATGCACGAGACTTACGGGACTAATTACCTCAGTAGTTGACGCGCCTGGAGTAACTAACAACCAACCAGCCATCGTTTACAAACTCTCGTAACATAAACATTTTATTTACATAAAAATGTTATCTCATTTGCATATGTGACCACAAAATCAAAACCACACTCCATCGGATTGCTTCTGAAATCGTCAATGTTTTCAACTCCAAACTTCTTTTTTAACTTTTCGTCTTGTAGGTGTCTTCAGGAAGATCCATGTACAACATTCAGCAGTAGTCAGCCATCATAACACTCCTTTTACCTTGTTACCTTGTTACCTTCTTTCCATTTCTTGTATATCATGATAGAAATCGTTTTTTCCCCTGTTCTTCCCTCACTTCTCCCAAAATGACACGAAAATAGCCAAAGTGTGATTTGAGAAAATAGACTTTTGAGCTCATGGAGCAACCAAGCTTTTCAAATCCTCTCCACCTTTTCCTTGTGATTTGGATCCTTTTGATTTCCCAACAAGCTTTTTACCACCACACCAGAGGCATCCCACACTTTTTTTTGAGTTGGAGTCATTGAGCTTTTGAAGACGTTGTCTGATATGACTTTTCTAATTTCCGGTCCAACAAAAACTTCCTCTTTCAGTTTTGTCTCCGATAAACCTGGAAATTGGATCCCAAGATAGAAAATCTAAAAGCTAGCAATGGTTAATAACAATAATAATTATTATTATTATTTATTATTACTATTATTATTTATTATTATTTATTATTAATTATTATTATTTATTATTATTACTATTATTATTATAAAATGTTTAAAAAGAACTTAAAGTTCGTGTATTTTGGTCCTGTGAGTATTGCAGTCCCCAATGATTAATTCTTCTGGGTTGGGAAGTATTCAAATTTGGCTTCACGAGGCATGAGGCATCTGTTTTTTTTCGTTTTGAGCTCTTTTTCCCCTTGCTGCAAATTAGGGCTAGAGGTGGTAATTATTATCCTTGTGACGGTAGAAGAGTTCGGTGTCTGAGAAATGATAACTAGACTTAAGGGAATTGAATTTTGTTATTTTTGTCCGAGCCGCAAACAATAGAAGTTTCTTGTTTGACGATGCGCCCCAGTTTGTGTTGCAAAGAAGCTTTGCTATTGACTTAAATTACGAGTCATCTCTAACTTCCACTAACTATCGGATATCAGGCATATAACAGCAGTTGTAAGTATTGAATGATCGAGTCTTTGGTATCGATACATTGCTCCAATTCATTTTTACCTGGATATATACTTTCAATATCCTTTGAAAACAAGGAGGAAAATAGAATATTATATATAAACGATACTTTATATTCTGTGGCACAATATTTTCGAAATCTTAAAATATCTTTTTCTTACGTGCATTGAGCTCGCAAAATTGTACAATTGCCAGGATGCTAATTTCTTCTGCCTCTAATGTCAGTGATATTTTCTCAAAACAATAAATGTTCTTGCTACTGTTGCATCTTGTTAGATTATTTGTCTACAGATGATAATAACTCTTAGGCAATCATAGCGTTAACTGGAAATGCTTATATTACCTCATAGAACAATGAACAACTCTTCGCTACCTTAGAGGGTTCACAATTACGAAGACATTTTTTTAGAATACGGTTTATTTAATTGCAGAATCAGCGTAAAAGAAGAAATGTTTTAAGGAAGGCAGAAGGTTCCATAATTTGCAATCTACTTATGAATGAAGAAGAGGCCGAAAATGCGAGTTAAAGACTGGAAGTTCTGGGCGAAGTGCACGATGTAAAGTTTGCTAGGAGTTTCCGTGAGAATAATCTGATTAAAAGTAATTACACTGAAGTAGTTCTTGAAGGAAAACATAAGATTTGTTTAGAAGATAATGAGATTAGTAGCTCTACTATGTTTTCTCAGCGTCATCTATGTAATGTGTTGCTGTTTCCTAAGGTTGAAAGTAAATTTTGGCCACTGGTACATTTGAAATTCCAAATTCTTATGGAATCTAAAAAAAAGTTCAACAAGGTCCGATGAAATGCAATAGTATTAATGAATTGTTTATAAGACTTTGATTCCTTGAATAAGTAATTTCATATTAGTTTTTTTTTTCATTTATTGACGAGGCTGTTCTCTTGATTTCGTAATTTGCGTCTTGATGAGAAAATTTTTTCCGAAATTTGTTAGCAAATACCAAATTTCACTGAATATTCTTAATCAGTCAAATCCACCACTTAATTTAAATAAGATATAAATAGTTTATTATTTAAAATATGTCAACTAACCATCTAGCAGGTTCAAATTATATCCCTAATTTGTACTGTGTATATACAATTTATGTATGCACCGTAGATATGAGGTATAAAAATAAATAATAATAATAATAATAATAATAATAATAATAATAAATAATACAAATAATAATAAATAATACAAATAATAATAATAAATAATACAAATAATAATAATAAATAATACAAATAATAATAATAATTACAATAATAATGATAATGATAATGATAATGATAGTAACATATTATAGAACATTCGTTTATATCTACTTACACGAACAATTGCGTGCTAATAACCATACTTGCATATATGCATGTTTGTAATGCATAATTACCCGCGCAGCACCATATTGTCAGTTGTTGAATCATTAAATAGTAAAACTATTAACTAGATATTGTTCCATTACAGTGTGTAACATGTGTTCTTGTGGTTTATCGCAACAATCCAGGGACGATGAGGAATAATGAAAATGACCTGCAAAGTTATGAGAAGATAAGGGAGAGCTGGTTGGAGTCTGTTGGCGCCACGCTTGCAATACAGCAAACAAAGAGCCCGAGAGCTGGAAACGGACCATCCTAGCCAAAAAAATATTGCGATAATGTGATTTCACGTACTCGAAATAAAAATGTTAGACTAGAAAATCAACCAAACATTGATATAACATAAAGTACGGAACCACCAAAAAGCTTAATATTTCAGTAATTGGAAATATTCACCGAAGTGTAAATACTAATTTAGGTAAAAAAGTGATATTCCAGGCAACGATTAGCTTCAAAAGATCCGTTTTTTCACGCGTTATCAATCGTGCTACTGGATATTCTGTACTGAAGGAGGGAGACACCGGGTTGGGGAAAGCCGTGCTAGCCTGTGGTAGGTTGGCGCCAGATGTCACCAACCAGCGGATGAAGTTCACCGCCATTCCAGAGGGGCGTTCACTACACTTACTGGACTAATGAATTTAGCAGGTGACGCGTTCGGAATCAGTAATCAATTAATCGGTGTGCTTCGTTCGGGAGTTCACCGAAAGAATGATATCGAACTACATGTATTTTTTTTCAAACAATATTCGAATCGTCAGCGAAGAGAATTGCTCTTTCGACGAAGGTATATCGTTTACATTTGGAAGGAAAAGTGCCAGGCATAAAACCGAACCCTGTGCGTCGTAATGCTTAATTGATAATGCACCCGAAAGATAAGTGATTTCCTTAATTCCAGTAAAGTATTTATGGACTTTGATTATTGATTGTCACCTGTTAAGATCATGCCTCCTGTAAGTGCAGTGCATGTCTTTGTGGCTGGAGGTGGCGGTGATTTTCCCCCCGCTGGATGGCGAGATCCCGTCGAAATCTACCCGTCGGTTTGCGAAGTTTTTCCTCAACTAGGTATCTTTCTCCAGCGGGACACCGCCCCAGCCGAGACAAACTTGAAGCTTCCGCCATGTCTTCCGACATGTGGGGTAGTGCAGTGCACGTAAGTGTAAGTGTGTGTGCAAGTAGCGGTGAGGATAGGACAAGGAAGAGGAAAGAAAGATTGCGCGAGGTGCCCCGTTTCTTAGGGTACTGCACAGGCATTCGCCTGGCGTTGAACGGAGGAACCACGGAAAACTACCGATCAGAGCAGCCGGCCGCTGGAATTCTCCTCCAGACAGACACTGAATTCGACCTAGCTAGCTAACACCGAAAATCTTGACACCGTCAGGACTCGAACCTTTAAGACCGTCCGGTCAAAGACACTGCAGTGTCATCAGTTGATGCCTTGAGCCACCTTTACCGGGTGGAATTTTCGATCCACGTTGTACGAAGATGTCCAGTGAAGGGCAATGGAAAGAATTTCATGGGAAGCTACTTCTCAATGTTAATTAATGTAGTTATAAATGACGTCAAATGCTCTCGAATTATTTAAATATAAGTCCGTAGTTGCGTCATTGTGATCTACTGATGAAGTGACATCTTAAAAGAAGAAAACGTGGAAGTTTTCTTATAATAGTGTAACTGCAATACCTTTTCAGTAGTCTGTTTCTTCGGGTTTGGCTAGATTTTATTCTTAATTGCAGAAAACCCAACATTTTTAACTAAAAGAGAAATAAAGATAAAACATTCAGAGAAGTTCTAACCGTTGTAAAAGAGTGAGCTGAATTTCCTGTGACTTAAGCGTTGTAGACAGAATATTGCAATATTTTCTTTCAAAAAAAAAAAGAAATAATTATATTCCTTCTAATATTTTGTCTTGAGCAGTAACATATCAAATCCGATTTTTGTGAAGTATTTTTATTGCAAGCTTGTTCACACATATTGTGTTGTATTATTTCATTTTATTTGCGTTGCAAGTGTTCCCTCAGATGTAACTCTCCCGACAGAGTGCATTACGCTATATGTGCATAACTCTGTTTCACGAACAAACTACGCAACACGCATTAAACATTCCGCAAACAGAGCCACGTTTTGAGAACAGAGCTGAGTATCCAGCTGTCACAAAGTTACGAGACAACAAAGTTACCTGGCACAACGCTTCTTTAGTACGTTAGTTGTGTGTTATCCACGTTTAAACAGTTACTCATCAAAATCAGGAGACAATACTGTGCCGTTCTTTAATTTGCTGAAAGCTGAGAGAAAGAATGTAATAATATTCATTTCATAAGAAATAATCACATCAAAATTACAAAACTTGTTCAATGTTTGAGGTAAACATTTTAGAAAGAAAATTATTCTACAAGTTATTGAATATATTGATTTTTCTAATTGAATATATTGACTTTCGATCACATATTTTTACTTGGGTAATAAAATGGAATGGATAAAAAGTACATAATAGATTTTTTAAAGTTAAAAATATTGATGAATGAGCCTGGCTGGTACTGGGTCAGTACCCGACGGGCGACCGGAACGGACGGCAGTTCCTGCGTGGAGAGCGCGCACGCGTCCAGGAAGCGCCGGACACTTTGAAGAGTTTCGAAGTCAGGTTGTCTGCTTGCTCCGTGTCTTGTACTTTGCACGCGACGGTTTCCTAATGTTAATTAACGAAGCATTCGCGCCTTTTATTTTTAATTGCAATAATTCTGCTTCAACGTAATGAAATTGGACTATGTTGGCCCCAAATGCTGCACATAACCTCACAATTGAAACGGAGGAAACAGTTTCAGCGCCGAGGATGCCATTGGTATGGATGAAACGGCACGAAATATATATCCTTCGAACATTTTACAAACTTCGGAGGATGCAGATGGTTACGTCACGATCGTGACTGCCTAGTGCGCGCTCCTTTACAGGAAACAATGTATTCAGCTTTTAAAATTGCCATACCAAACCTACCCCAGTGTCTGCCACGCTTTAGTTGTCAGAATGATTTATAGACATGATGAATATTGAGTAGATTATGATTTTATATATTGAATTTCTTGCATTGGACAATGGAATAATGCGAAGGTTATCAAATAATTTATAAATATTAACAATTTGTCTAGAACATTGTAACAAACGAGACGTCATAATATAATCGTTAATGGTTTTTCTTTTCACTGAGAATTATTCTTTCCCTTTTTGCGTTGAGTAAACAAATTTAATTTCAAACGAATTTTAAATTATTTTGAAGTTCTATAGTATCCTTTAGGAATTTTTATGGGAATTACTTGGGGTAAGAGACTCTGTGCCTGTACCCGATTTTGTCTACTGGCCGATTTTGAAAGATATCGGAAGCCTGCTTTCCCGTACGTTACCGATTCTGTGGAGCAATGCGAAATATTTCTTCCGTATAATCTAAGCCATAAATCTGCCCGCTGAAATAAAACGGCCCTAACCCCGATCCACGAGGCCGAGTCCTCGATCAATCGACGGAAGGGGCGCGGGGCGGCGAGACCGTTCTATTCCCGATTTGTACTTGCGGAGTGCGTGCAACCGTGCTCTTCATCCTTGAGTTGAGGTACGGAAATTCAACGTGAGTGGGCTTGAGAATTAACACGATTCTGTCGGTGCTAAAATGTTCGCAAAATTGATTGTTTATACTACATACCGGTTGGCTCTTCTTGAATTTCACAGAAACATATGTATGCGAGTGATCCATAAGAAGCTGTTCAATAACGATCTACCTAATCTATCTATCTATCTATCTATCTATCTATCTATATTTTTGTTGTAGAAGCTCAACACAACTTCAACTTTTCAAATGGAACACTACACGCTTCAAGGTCATAACTAGGGTAAAGCGTCAAGACATAAATATACATATTACCCTTCGTTATACAACGATGTTTTGGAGAAACGTGCAGTTTTTAGGACAGCAGCGGCGTGTCAGAGATCGAGGGTGGGGGTGCAGGAAAAGCGTCGAGGCACCCCCTCGAGCGACGAACGCATCTGGCGCGACCGCAGAACAAATGACTGTAATTGAGAAACACGCGGTTTTGACGCCAATGTAATCGGCGTCTGTGTTTCCATGTTTTTGTGCTTTTTTCAACGATGTTTGGTGGCCCTGTGAGATGCTGGTAGCCCTATGAAGTGCAACTATCATTTTTACTTTCTCATCCTTACAAAGGTACTTCGCATGAAGAGAAGGTAATGTACTCGTGCACCAGAAAATGCAAATTGTCGATAGAAAAAACTCTTAATGTCGGGCCCTGGCAGCGGAAAAAGAAAATAAATGTAGTTGATATAGAAAAAATCCGAAAAAATATCGTCTAACACGTGGTGTCGCTAGAATCCATGCTTTGTGGGATAACTACACTTTTGTTCATTGTGCAACGTATTTCGTTTTCTCGATTTTGAATGATTAGTGGTTCTGGACGAGTCAACTGCTGAGGTCATTAGTCTCATACGTGTAGTGTATGTTTTTATTTTATTTGCGGAGGCTGATGATCATCTTCCGTAGCTTAATGTCGAGATCCGGCGCCAACCTACATGTCGGCTTGCGTTTTCTTCCTCAGCCAAGGACCTTTCACTCGTGGCGTACCGCCTCAGACGGGACAAGTTCGAAGCTCCCGGTTGGTTTTACGGTCAATGGCCCGTTTGTTAGTGTACTGCTCCGGCGTTCACCTGGTGTCGGTCGGAGAAACCTCGGAAAACTACCGATCGGAGCAGCCGGCCACTAGAAGTCTCTTCGAAACAGTGGCTGAATTTGACTAAGTAGCTAAGTAGCTAGTGTCGGAAATCCTGCCATCGTCGGGACTCGAACCCTAGGCTCCCCGGTCAGAGGCTCTGCACGGATATCAAGTGACATCCTGAGGCGCCTAAGCTGGTTAAATTATATTTACTTAAATTATATTTCAAAATGGCTATAGTTTAACTTAATACATAAATAATAATTTGCATTGTAATTAATAAAAATTTTCAGAAAAGCAGTTCGCGTATGTTTTAGAATGTTATCGTTCTTTTACTTAATTTTTCTCTTTCATACTCTTTAATATGATAAGTTTTTTTATGGGCAGGAACATTTTTAAGCGCTCCTGAGTGTTTGAAGTTGTGCCCGCTCTCTCTCTCGTAAGCTATTCACCGTCGCATATTTTTTCTTTGATTTGTTTACAAATGTTATTGAAACAATTAGTGTGTGTTTGAAACTAGTGACGTAAGAGGCTTCAAACGGCTCTCGTTGCTGTTTCCGTGCTTAGCGACGAAGAAACTCGCTGATAACACTGCTCCCCCAAAAAACCGAAATCGCTTTGTGGTTTACGCTTCTAGTGATAATCAGTTTTACCTTGCAACAAAATATACGGTGCGGTAAATTCTAAAATGTAATTTCCATCTACGTTAGGTATCCAAGTCAATGTATCCAGTGCGCTGAAAGCACCATGGAGTTTATTGGTTTTTTTTTCTAACAACTCTTGAGTTTTTATGGGTATTAATTGTATAGTTCTGCAATTCGTAGCTCATATTCTATTCATTTATTGATACAAAAATATGCGTATTGACAAGAAATTGGTAATATTAACAAGAAGTTCTTTATATGATCGCTGTTTTTTGCCATAAGTGATTGACGAGATGAAAAAAAGAATTGCATTTGATTTGTGGCACGTTGCTAGCGTAATTCTCTGTGTAACCACGCGTCTAGCACTCCTATCACTAGAAGTATCTTTGAGAACGTAGTTGATGGAGAAAAAGTGACGTGAAGCAAAAAAAACAACCTTGATTTATTGGAATGTGTAGAAATGGGTAGAGGTAGGCTAGAATTTAAAAAAATTAAAATGTGCTTTGAAATTTCGATCTATTTTTGCAGGTTGTGGAAAGAAGCCTGAAGGATTATGTGATGAAGCAATAATTCAGGAATACAAACCAAACGTTTATACTACGAAATCGCGTCTCACAGAAATAATAATCTTAGTATCGTTTTCTTATGATCCTCGGGATCGTTTGGTCCCGTTTTATAGATCGTTTCCTGTGCTAATTGAGTCGTACTCATCAAATTTGAGCAATATGTTCTTTGAGCATGTTCCCGTGATTTATGCAATCATTTGATTTTTCTGGATTCTACAATTACAAATAGTTGGGCGTGCGCCATAACTTATCGCACCGATTAAAATTTACTACCTGATTGCAAAAGAAGAAACGCATTTACTACAAACGAACAGCCGATGAAAAAACGTTAAATGAATTTTTTTAAAGAACTGTGTAATTCAAAACAAAATAAAATTTCTACATATATCTCAATAATGAAACAAATATATTTGTCATAATGCTTTAAAATTTGAAAATATAGTAAAGGAAATTCTTGATGTTATCAAAAAAACGCGAACGTTTCTGTCCATTATGTCTTTCTGTTAAAGCACGGTGTTTTCCACGAGGAAAGTGGCATATTTTTTGTATTTCGTCTTTTTCACATACTTTTTAGTCTTCTTTTACACGCAAAAAACGCGCCCCTAACACTTCCAGTTTGACAGAAATTTTTCGATCGTACCAAACACTAAAATCTCACAAATAATAGCGATTACTTCGGTGTCAAGTAGCGCCTCCACGTTCCGCCCTCCGGCCCGCATGCAGGGGCTGTCCCTGGCTGGAGGACTCTGCCGCCGCCGCCGGCGCCGCCGCCGCCGCCCGCCGCCGCACGCGCGCCCTCGTGTGGCTCGGAAAACAAATGAAGGCAACCGAAGCGCGAGGCCGGCGCGCCATCACGGGAAAGGTCAAAGCGGCGCGGCGCCATGGCGACGTCCCGACGCTTGACAAGCCTCTAATTTGCGACGCGGATGAAAGGTGATCTGCCACAGCGGCGGGGACGAGGGAGGTACAGGGATGGGATGGAAGTCGGGGAGTGGGTGCGTGGGTTGGAGGGGGCTGTGATGGGACCAGGGGGACCGGACGGCGCTCGGGTTTGGGGGAATGGGGCGGGCGGGGAGCGGGCGTGGAGCTGGGGATGAACGCAGTGAAATCGCTGCGAGCAGCCTACGTTAGAGATGAACACGCATGGTGCGTGGTGAAAGGGGAGGTCGGGCGGGTGCGGGGATAGGACGTGGTGATGGGGTTGGAAGTGATGGTTGGCCGCGTGGGGGTAGCTCTGGAAGGGGTTAAGCGTGAAGTGGGTCGATGTGGTGCGGGGCGGGTGGGGGAGGAATGAGACGCGGGAGCCGAACGTAGGGCATGGGGAATAGCCACGCAGAGCTTCAAACTGCAAAGATGAATACGTACGATGCGAAGGGAACAGAAGTTGGGACTGCGAAGAGGCGGGGATGGGGTTGAGGGCGGGGCGGAGGGCGGGGCGGAGGGCGGGGCGGAGGGCGGGGCGGAGGGCGGTGCGGAGGGCGGGGCGGAGGGCGGGGCGGAGGGCGGGGCGGAGGGCGGGGCGGAGAGCGGGGCGGAGGGCGGGGCGGAGGGCGGGACGGAGGGCGGGGCGGAGGGCGAGGCGGAGGGCGGGGCGGAGGGCGGGGCGGAGGGCGGGGCGGAGGGCGGGGCGGAGGGCGAGGCGGAGGGCGGGGCGGAGGGCGAGGCGGAGGGCGGGGCGGAGGGCGGGGCGGAGGGCGAGGCGGAGGGCGGGGCGGAGGGCGAGGCGGAGGGCGGGGCGGAGGGCGGGGCGGAGGGCGGGGCGGAGGGCGGGGGCGGAGGGCGGGGCGGAGGGCGGGGCGGAGGGCGGGGCGGAGGGCGGGGCGGCGAGGGCGGGGCGGAGGGCGGGGCGGAGGGCGGGGCGGAGGGCGGGGCGGAGAGCGGGGCGGAGGGCGGGGCGGAGGGCGGGGCGGAGGGCGGGGCGGAGGGCGGGGCGGAGGGCGGTGCGGAGGGCGGTGCGGAGGGCGGGGCGGAGGGCGGGGCGGAGGGCGGGGCGGAGGGCGGGGCGGAGGGCGGGGGCGGAGGGCGGGGCGGAGGGCGGGGCGGAGGGCGGGGGCGGAGGGCGGGGCGGAGGGCGGGGCGGAGGGCGGGGCGGAGGGCGGGGCGGAGGGCGGGGCGGAGGGCGGGGCGGAGGGCGGGGCGGAGGGGCGGGGCGGAGGGCGGGGCGGAGGGCGGGGCGGAGGGCGGGGCGGAGGGCGGGGCGGAGGGCGGGGCGGAGGGCGGGGCGGAGGGCGGGGCGGAGGGCGGGGCGGAGGGCGGGGCGGAGGGCGGGGCGGAGGGCGGGGCGGAGGGCGGGGCGGAGAGCGGGGCGGAGGGCGGGGCGGAGGGCGGGGCGGAGGGCGGGGCGGAGGGCGGGGCGGAGAGCGGGGCGGAGGGCGGGGCGGAGGGGCGGGGCGGAGGGCGGGGCGGAGAGCGGGGCGGAGAGCGGGGCGGAGGGCGGGGCGGAGGGCGGGGCGGAGGGCGGGGCGGAGGGCGGGGCGGAGGGCGGGGCGGAGGGCGGGGCGGAGGGCGGGGCGGAGGGCGGGGCGGAGGGCGGGGCGGAGAGAGCGGGGCGGAGGGCGGGGCGGAGGGCGGGGCGGAGGGCGGGGCGGAGAGCGGGGCGGAGGGCGGGGCGGAGGGCGGGGCGGAGGGCGGGGCGGAGCGGAGGGCGGGGCGGAGGGCGGGGCGGAGGGCGGGGCGGAGGGCGGGGCGGAGGGCGGGGCGGAGGGCGGGGCGGAGGGCGGGGCGGAGGGCGGGGCGGAGGGCGGGACGGAGGGGCGGAGGGCGAGGCGGGAGGGCGAGGCGGAGGGCGGGGCGGAGGGCGAGGCGGAGGGCGGGGCGGAGGGCGGGGCGGAGGGCGGGGCGGAGGCGGGGCGGAGGGCGGGGCGGAGGGCGGGGCGGAGGGCGGGGCGGAGGGCGGGGCGGAGGGGGCGGGGCGGAGGGCGAGGCGGAGGGCGAGGCGGAGGGCGGGGCGGAGGGCGGGGCGGAGGGCGAGGCGGAGGGCGGGGCGGAGGGGCGGGGCGGAGGGCGAGGCGGAGGGCGGGGCGGAGGGCGAGGCGGAGGGCGGGGCGGAGGGCGGGGCGGAGGGCGGGGCGGAGGGCGGGGCGGAGGGCCGGGGCGGAGGGCGGGGCGGGAGGGCCGGGGCGGAGGGCGGGCGGAGGGCGGGGCGGAGGGCGGGGCGGAGGGCGGGGCGGAGGGCGGGGCGGAGGGCGGGGCGGAGGGCGGGGCGGAGGGCGGGGCGGAGGGCGGGGCGGAGGGCGAGGCGGAGGGCGGGGCGGAGGGCGAGGCGGAGGGCGGGGCGGAGGGCGGGGCGGAGGGCGGGGCGGAGGGCGGGGCGGAGGGCGAGGCGGAGGGCGGGGCGGAGGGCGAGGCGGAGGGCGGAGCGGAGGGCGAGGCGGAGGGCGGGGCGGAGGGCGGGCGGAGGGCGGGGCGGAGGGCGGGGCGGAGGGCGGGGCGGAGGGCCGAGGCGGAGGGCGGGGCGGAGGGCGGGGCGGAGGGCGGGGCGGAGGGCGGGGCGGAGGGGCGGGGCGGAGGGGCGGGGCGGAGGGCGGGGCGGAGGGCGGGGGCGGGAGAGCGGGGCGGAGGGCGGGGCGGAGAGCGGGGCGGAGAGCGGGGCGGAGGGCGGGGCGGAGGGCGGGGCGGAGGGCGGGGCGGAGGGCGGGGCGGAGGGCGAGGCGGAGGGGCGGGGCGGAGGGCGAGGCGGAGGGCGGGGCGGAGGGCGGGGCGGAGGGCGGGGCGGAGGGCGGGGCGGAGAGCGGGGCGGAGGGCGGGGCGGAGGGCGGGGCGGAGGGCGGGGCGGAGGGCGGGGCGGAGGGCGGGGCGGAGGGCGGGGCGGAGGGCGGGGCGGAGGGCGGGGCGGGAGGGCGGGGCGGAGGGCGAGGGCGGAGGGCGAGGCGGAGGGGCGGGGCGGGAGGGCGGGGCGGAGGGCGGGGCGGAGGGCGAGGCGGAGGGCGGGGCGGAGGGCGAGGCGGAGGGCGGAGCGGAGGGCGAGGCGGAGGGCGGGGCGGAGGGCGGGGCGGAGGGCGGGGCGGAGGGCGGGGCGGAGGGCGGGGCGGAGGGCGGGGCGGAGAGCGGGGCGGAGGGCGGGGCGGAGGGCGGGCGGAGGGCGAGGCGGAGGGCGGGGCGGAGGGCGGGGCGGAGGGCGGGGCGGAGGGCGGGGCGGAAGGGCATGGAGCGGGGACGGAAAGGCGCTTGGCGTCAATAGGGCGATGGGAGGTTAGCTTCCCGCCTTTCGTGCGTCGGCAGGGCGGGGATGGAGTGGCGGGGCGCTGAAACCGCGTCGAGCCGCCCCCTCGAGCGATGAATGCATCTGGCGCGACCGCAGAACAAATGGCTGTAATTGAGAAACACGCGGTTTTGACGCCAATGTAATCGGCGTCTGTGTGTTCATGTTTTTGTGTTTTGGTTTTTGTTTTCTTCAATGACGATGTTTGGTGGCCCTGTGAAGTGTCACTGCCAATTGTTTTAGAATTTGTGCGTCTAGCTGCTAGTCAACTGTTAGTCTAGTTTTTATTAACTTGATGGAAAGAGAAAACTGCCTGTTGGGTGATCAAATTTATACGAACGTGTGTGTGTTAGTGTGTGTGTGTGTGTGTGTGTGTATAAAAGTATTGCTTAGTTTGATAATAATATCCATGATGTGAACTCCTATTGTATTTTTGACAACATTCCAACTATATGTTTACGTCACTTACGAAGAGAGGGGCGTGTAATTCAAAACTATAGCCAAAGATCTCATTTCAATCAAGGTCATTCGGGAACGGCGTACCGCCCGCCTCGTCGATTAACTTTGCAAAACAACATCCCTGCATGTCCGATTTGATTCGCACCACTCTTTAAACACTCCAGATACGAATAAAAATAAGGTGAGAAAATTTCAGCAAATGGGTTGAGTAGTTGTTGCGTCTTTACGCCCAGCTTTCAATAACGATTTGTTGGTACTTTATTCATCTTTCAACTATGTAGTAAAGGGGTGAGAGAGGCATTCTAGGGATTAAGAAAATGTGCGTAGATAACACTTGTTACCGTGCGTCACATGCATTCTTTTTTACTTTGGACGAATAAATAAAAAACAATATCCAGAATACGTTGTTGAAGACTTCATGCCGGAGAAGTCGATACCGTTCTATTGAAACAGAGATTTCAGTTTCTCAGATAAGCTTCTTTCTGGAGCATTCTCTCAAGGTCTGTTGGATAGGGCGGGCACGCTGTTGTTGTCTCTTGTATCTGGTGCTCTGGGTAGCTAGAGGAAACGCATTTTTGGCTGAGTGGTCAAGATACGGGACGCCAGTCGCAGAAGTCCTTGGCAGCGCCGAGCGCGTGCGGAGATAGTGCAGGAGAGACGTATCGCGGTCTGGCGCGGCGACGACCGTGAGGCGGTGACGATGGCGGAGGCGACGGCGCCGATGGCGACTGCGGAGGCGGAGACGACGGAGGCGGAGACGACGGAGGCGGAGACGACGGAGGCGGAGACGACGGAGGCGGAGACGACGGAGGCGGAGACGACGGAGGCGGAGACGACGGAGGCGGAGACGACGGAGGCGGAGACGGAGACGGCGGAGGCGGAGACGGAGACGGCGGAGGCGGAGACGGAGACGGCGGAGGCGGAGACGGAGACGGCGGAGGCGGAGACGGAGACGGCGGAGGCGGAGACGGAGACGGCGGAGGCGGAGACGGAGACGGCGGAGGCGGAGACGGAGACGGCGGAGGCGGAGACGGAGACGGCGGAGGCGGAGACGGAGACGGCGGAGGCGGAGACGGAGACGGCGGAGGCGGAGACGGAGACGGCGGAGGCGGAGACGGAGACGGCGGAGGCGGAGACGGAGACGGCGGAGGCGGAGACGGAGACGGCGGAGGCGGAGACGGAGACGGCGGAGGCGGAGACGGAGACGGCGGAGGCGGAGACGGAGACGGCGGAGGCGGAGACGGAGACGGCGGAGGCGGAGACGGAGACGGCGGAGGCGGAGACGGAGACGGCGGAGGCGGAGACGGCAAGGCGGTGGTGGGGGAAGGGACAGAGGTAGCGGTGGGGTGGTGTCCCTGGTACTGGCGCGAGTGACGGCGACGGCGCGGCGTTGGCAGGAAAACCTAGGCCGGAAGTGCGTCATCTCGTATACTAGCCCGCTGGGACTGCTCTTTATCAGCTGCTCGGTTCTGACATTGTGCGGATTCCTTGGGCGAATGCGCGGTTCTATATTCTCAGAGATTTGTGACCCTGGTTTACTAATGGCTAACGTAAGGCGTGATCCGATCCGCGAATTTTTCAGAGCGACAATTTTTTAACAAAATGGCGTTAAAATAAATATTTTATAATAAATGCGGCGTACAGTTTGAAAAATAGTCATACGCATGTCTCTTATCATTTAGACAAAGCTTATCAATGTTCTTTTACTTTTTTGTCTTATAGTGATTTATTTCAGTCATTAAAACATTTTTAATATTAATTTTTTGTTGCAAAAAATAATGAAAGAAAGTGCGCACTTGTTTTGTTTTTCCCCTTACATAATTACTTTTTAATTGACAGTACTTGACACACTAAAACGGTCAATAATGCCACGCATTTGTTGATAGACTGGCAGAACATTTATTTCACCATTTTCATGTGTGTTTGCTCTATTTATCATTGACCCTGTACTATAACATCATTTTCAGTTCGTAATCGGAGCCGGCAGGGAAGAGCGGGTCGCTGATCACGGAGATTATCGGATCCTATGACATAATCCTTATGAAATTCTCTGTGAACGTGCACCAACACGTCCTTTGCAGAATTTCTAGTTAATTGGGTATTCGCTAAAGCCGGATATCAGTTACAGTTGTAATTTAGAGCTATCAACTGACAAAGAAATACAAGTCATTCGTGGCGTACGAATTTATTATCTTTGTTCCACTGTCGTATACCTTCTGCGGACAGGCAGCCAAAAGAATTGAATGTTGCAACTTGAAACGAGAGCAACGGGGCAGCAGTGCCTTTCCCCTCAGCTGAAGCGGACATAAGTCGTAGACACAGTGGCGCAATAAATTGAATAAATGAAACGGGGTTTTGATGTGAGGTTCTAGAACTGAAAAAAAACTCGTCTGCTCGTAATATTGTTTCGAAAATAAGCCTTACTAATCGGAATCATTTTAAAGAAAAAAGGAAAAAAGAAGACTAACCGGTTGAGAGTGAACAAAGATGATAATATTTAATTTTTAAAACAGCTAAAATGGACGCTACGAATGACTCGTATGAAAATATAGTATGTAGAAGTAATTTTCATGCGATAAGAAAGTTGCGGAAGTTACAAACTGAACTACAAATACACACATGAAAACTATATGTTGTGCATTTAGAGTGAACTAAAAGCAAGAAAATACGCAATGTGCGCAATGATTAACCCCACGAAATAAAACACCGATATAATATTATTCTTCGAGTTGTGTGGTTGTGGAGTTCTGTAGATATTTAGGTGAGAGGAGAGGTATTTTTGTTTAATTATTTTCGTGTACTGAACTCTTGAAGAAAAAATCTTAACAGTACGAATCTACATCTATTCAAATATAGTGAATAATTTATAGTTTTAAATTTTTTTTAATTGAATGGTTTGTGGATTACGTAATTTTCATGGAAGAAAATAAAAATCGTTGTCAACTTTAATGCTTGGGAGTATGCCTCACTTCTAAATACTTTATTCCAATTGCGACATCTTCCATCTTATTTAGTTTTCTTTCACTTTCTTGTGAATTGTATCATGCAAAATAGTGTTGTAACTATTCGTGGTAATTGTTTGAGGAAAAGAACACTGTAGTAGAAACAGTTTTGGCGGGTCACTTCTCAACCACTCGTTCCCACCCAAAGCTGCATAGTCCCCCCCCCCCATCAAGCCAGAAAGGAAGTGGAAACTGGGAGTTGTATTCGGTACCAGGCAGGACTTTATGACCCCGGGGCTTTCACTGATAATTAATAATACATGTTTTCAACAAGTATAAGGAGGCTTCCATATTATTATTTTTTTTAAAAATACGATTAAAGTATTTTTACAGTACATTTTTAAAAGCCTCAAAGTTCGATTGCACGCTATTTTTGCAAGTAAAAACATTGTTAACGGCATAATTTATAAAATTATAATTTGGATGTTTAATTTTTACGTTTAATCGTTCATAAATGAAAATGTACAAAATCAAAAGAATGCATGAAATAAATAATTACTACATCAAATCAATTCAAAAATGAATTTAATTTAATATTGTTTTCAAACACTCCTTCTCCGTAAATGTTTTCAGTACCTGAAGCGAGATAGCTCCCGCAAGAGAAGGTGTAGGTCGGCGCCAGATCTCAGGTTCCAGGGGCAGAGCACCATCGCCCCTCCTCGTGATATAACACGCACTACTCTAACGGGAGCAATACTGGTGCTAATCGTTGACGCGCTCGGAAACGCTTAATATTCACTCACTCATTCCAAAGCTTCTCAGAAATGCTCCAAATTTATCTTTTTTCGATATTGTATTCAAATAAACCCGTTGATAAAACTGGCACGAGTTGTATTTTCTGAAAAGAAAAAAAAACTACGAATTTTCTGAAATTGCAATTGTTGACACCATCGTGTAACTACGTTATTGAAGTTAAGGGACGTTTTCTTAATGAAAAATTTTCTTCTAAACAGTATAGGTTTTTACAGTAAGGGACAGATTCACTCTTTTCATTGCTGACCGTTAAAGATGGTGATCCACTGCAGTACCATATTACACAAGATAGGAGTTGAACAAAGGATTCTTACAACCGCGGCACAGCGAGCCTTCAGGTCACGCCAGCTGCGGCTGCCCGAGCTGGCCTCCCGTCTGTGAATCGTTTGTGTTTACAGTCTCTTCCATTGCTTCCTTTTTGACCTCTGTACGGGCCTAGGTGCCTCATGGCATGAATTGAGAATGCCACTTCAGTACCTGTGACGGTTCGTGCCTCGACGGTGCACGCGATGGCAGGATTTTCGACACAAGCTATGTCAAGTTTAGCCACTGTCGCGAGATTATTTCTGGCGGTCGACTGCTCTGATCGGTAATTTTCCGTAGTTTCTCCGATCCACATCAGACTAGCGCCAGAACAGTACCCTAACAAACTGATCACGGATCGCGTTCAATCTTTCCTTCCTCTTCCTTGTCGTATCCTCACCCCAACTTACAAACACACTTACAGACACTACACTACCACACATGCCATGTGGAGACCAGTCGGGAGTACAGAACGTATCCCGGCTAGGGCGTTGGACCGTTGGAGGGAGATACCTGGTAGGAGAAATCCCGCTAGCTGACGGGTAGGTCGGCGCCGGATCTCGCCATTTACGGGGGAAGATCACCGGTTACTCCCGCGATAAAAACACGATCTACTCTTACGGAACTAATAATGCCCTTAGAAATTGAAGTGGCCGGAATCACTAATCAATCAAGTCGATCGGCCTCTGTTGAATGAACCTCTGGCGCGGCAGAGAGAGCAATGGGCGGCGCGGGGGCGGCGCGGGGGCGGCGCGGGGGCGGCGCGGGGCCGGCGCGGTGGTCGATGCCGACCAATGAATAAACGACGCCGGACGCTGCGCCCGCTGTGCGTCGCGTCACGCAGCCTGTCCGCCAGGTGGCGACTCCGGGGGGGGGGGGGCAGCAACTGTGTTCGATTGATTGTTGGATTAGAGTTTGCAAGCGAGTCAGCTGCCGAGGTTATTAATCCCGTATTATGTAGTGCGCCTTTTTGCTCCGGAGGTGGTGGTAGTATTTCTAAATGGCGAGATCCCATGCCGACCTACAAGTTGACTAGCGGGGTTTTCCCAACCGGGTATTTTCCCACCAGTGGGGCAGCTGGGACAAACTCTAAGTCCCCGACCGGTCTCCCGTCATGTATGGTAGTGTACTGCATGTTAGTGTACTGCATGTTGTGTGTGTATAAGGAATGGGTGAAGATAGGACAAGAAAGGAATGGAAAGATCCCCCGATCAAAGGCACTGCAGTGACATCAGTTGAATTCTGCATGAGAATCCAAAGATAACTTCAGAATATTCCTGTCACTTTTTTTAATGATTTTGCCAGATTTATGACCTGTCCAATTTTATATTGTTTATATTAAACTGTTGTAATAATAATTTACAACGCGCGCAGAAATTGGAAGACAATTATGAAGCCTCAGGTATTTTAAGTGGTGTCTGTTGTTTCGGTACATATGCACAAAATTACAATAAACCCATAATTGTACGAACGTAATAAAATTAAATTATGAATTTTATAACCAACTGAAGATAAGGAACAAATATTGGCAAAAAAGTAAGGAACTCAATTTGCTCATTACGAAAGTCTTTATTTACTTTTTAAAATCTTTTCACAAATTTTGTTTTATGCTAATGTAAATTTTTGGAATTTCTCAATTTCGAACTTAGCTTTGTACCTACTAAGCGCGCAATGGCGTAAAATTTACTTCTGTTTTTACAATGTGAAGATTTTAATGTTATCTACGTCCTGTTAATTTCCTTCTAACATCACCCTTTTCATTTTCTCTCCAATATTAAGGAACACTATGAAGAAATGTCCGAAACATTCCTTTGTATGTACAATACAACTTCGTGATATCTTACGTTGAACACGGCTCCGTAGCTTAGTTATTGAAAGTCTTGTATAACTGTGAAATTGTATCACTTCGAAAGTGAAGAAAAGATTGAAAGAGTTTCTGCAAACTAAAAACATCCATTAATCATCGCGACCAACTCTACTTTCTTTTTCAAATAAAGGTGTCAACCCCAGTCAATTCAATCAATATATGAGATACGCTGTTCTTTTCATTCAACGTAGTTCAAGCCCCCACCCCACCATTCGACAAACATTGTCATTGTCGTTCGAAATTCATTATTGTTTAGGGGGGGAAATTGTATTATGTATGTACGTTGCGTTATGTATGACGTTTAGGTAGTTATCGATTCATAGGAAAAAAAATTAATTTCAACCTCAGTTTGTGAAAGATATTAAATTGTTTCTGCGCATTCGACTCTAGATGACTAAGATTCTCTTACCTGTTACTTTGACATAGAGAACTAATTTGTGCGAACATTGGCTACTTTATTTTAATATTTAAAATCGAAGAGGTTGCATTATCTAATTGCATTACGAAGTAATGCCCCCATGATTCGTTCAGTATAGAGCATTTTATGTATATAGTCGATTTCTATGTAAAGCGACAGAGTCCAATGAGTTTTAATGGACTTTCAACAGATTTCAATTTGAATTTGGATTCGAAAAAAATTAGTATTAATTCCATTTTGGGTTATAGCTACTCTAACTCACTTTTCTTGTTGGCTTAAGTCGCACTCTGCATTGTCAAGATCTATTTTAGAGAGACAAGTACATGTCATGTAGTATTTACAAGACAAAGACCTCGGTAGAAGACAACTAATGGAAAAATCAACTTCTCTCTTTAGACGTAAAGGTTCCTTTCGCTAAAGCAATTGTTGTGAACTTCGTCACCGCAAATCAGGGCGTAAACATTTGAATGTAATACAAAGATACCGAGTTGAATATTTTTTGCTTTATTTCATTACTAAATCACCTAATTATTGAAATAACTGCAGTATGACATGAATAATTTTCAAGTGTGTAATAATCTAGTATGTATTCATAAAATCAAATGACGAAAATAGATTCCAATGTGTTTGATAAATAAATCTTGACCACTTAAATATAGTACAGAAAACAATGAAAAACATCAGCAGAGCAAGATTATTCTGTAGTGTTGATTTTCTGAAGCATTCTTTTAGCAAAGGTTTTTTTGCTCTCGTTCAAGGCATACTATTGATTCTGTCCCTGTGCATATTTAATCAGAGGCGCGCGTAATCACAATGGAAATTTGCGGAATGTTGCATCGGTACATACCATCACCCACTGACCACCACCGGTCGATGTGCATTCCAATCAATCGTGGCAGCCTTCGATCTCTTTCGATTGTCGACCCGCTCCGCGCGGTTGGGCGGGAGTAATTGCATTTGTGTATTGTCTCTGGCGATATGGCACGCGGCGGCCGGGGATCGCAGGCGCTCGCGAGGCTAATCCAATCGCGGCGCCGCTGTCGGATGAAGGGCGCTGATGGCCTGCGGTGACAGGCGAAGAGCGTTCGGAAGTGGCTTGCGGCCATGATGGAAGCACCGCGAAGAGAAGAATGTGGACCCTGGTGCAGTTGAACAGAATTACCCATCCACAAACAGATTCAGTGAGACGTTTAGGTGTTTATCTTGATACGAGACTTACGTGGAAAAAACATTATGTGTAAATGAAAAGAACTCCAAATAAAATTACTTCCTTAGACGTACTTAACACTGAGAACATATTTTCATGCAATACTGATATTTACTATTACAACACACGTCGTAGTAATCACATTCCAGTGTCAGTAACAATGGATCACTACAAGAAATCCAAATACATGTACGTTACTTTACAACGCTTTGCCAGATGACATAAGTTGTGAACTTAGAGCTTGTACCGACTGAGGCGGTGCCCCGCTGGTGGTAGATTTCTTACGATTGAGTTTCGTCGATTGATTACTTTTATGAAGAAACATAATAGATATTTTGTTAAAATTGTAGTAAATTAAGACATCCTGATCAATCCCCTATGAAGAAATATCTCCCTCTCCAGCCCAAATTTACCTATAAAAATCCTAATACTTATCCAAAAATAAATCCCCTATCCTGGAAACACTAGATACAAGTTGCGAATAATAAACGGTTTTGTGCCGTCTGGGTATCACAGCAGTGGAAGATGCCAGTGGCTGTTGAATTTGAGTAATCCACAAAAAAAATGATACTATGAATTGTATTTATATCATGATAAATTTCTTTTGAAAACATAGACGTTTCTGGAAAAATATAATGTTCTTAAGAAAGCCTAAAAATGAAACCAGTAATGTAAATATATCAATATTTCTGGTCAAATATATATGGTATGAAATTTATTTTGACATCCCTAGAAGGGGCCCAGAGTTTGCCTCCACGCCACCAATCAATCATCGTGTTATTGTTTTCCTTTCATATCCTTTATGAAGAAAGTAGGTTTCATAATAATGTGGAGCTATTTTAGTATTAAATATCACCCGACACTTTCTGTTATACAACACACACAACGTTTGAACCAAGTAAACATTTCTTTGCAAATTGTGACAAAAATACCTCCGGTGTGATGATTTTCCTTGATCTCAACAATGATGCTTGATCAACCACAAAGAAAGGCAAAAAATTAAGTTTTTCTGATTCAGCTGAATTAAACAGATGGTATGAACAGGGGAGATGAAATAAATTACACTTAGTATTTCATTTTTCTGATGCCAATCATTTACGTAAGATTATCTTCTGAGTTAGGGAAATACAGTACAAAATTCAATTCTAAGTTTCACGGGAAGAAAATGCGACAAAGTAAAATAAACTAAACTAATAGTAATTATTTTATTTATCTGAACAATATCATTCTTTGTCCCTAATTATTTGTCATATTGGCTAGGTGTGTAAATAAAAGCATTAAGGTGACATCTTATCGCATTCAATTGCATCCAAGTGCCCATGCTCGTTATTAAATTTCATAACCCTCCTGTTCCTGTGAGACGTCAGTAATTGAAAAAAATATCACCATTGTGTACTTGGTAATCCTATCCTCTGACCCGTGTTCGAAGTTTAAATAAGATATGTTTGCGCCCTATTTCTTGAAGAGGTGGCCTTAGGATGTGAGTACACCTGAAGAGCTCCGCTACATCACAGTAGCCGTTTTATGCACGCCCTCACGAGTGTAGCTGATAATGGAGTAGAAGATAACGCTACAAGTTATCGAGACGATATTGTGGGATTCATATTGCCACTTGAACATCGAACAAAAGAGCTTCACTGATAAATCCTTTAATTCCTTGGACACCATACCATCAAATCATCAAATACGTAGGATTCAATCTTGATATGAAGTTCAATGGAAAGACGATATAAATGCAAAAATCCATCATGCTAAAGTAAATATCCTCCAAGTAAAACCGCTAATTAATTTCAGAAGCGAAATTTATTTGAAAATGCAAAACATCTTTACAAACAAATCATCAAATCTATTATGATTTACGCGTGGCCTATGTGGTTAAATGATTTGAATACTAACTTAAACTCCACACCATCCAAAGTAAATAACTCATATCAATAACAAAGGCCCCTTGGTTCGCTTCGAATTTACAGTTGCATAAAGAATTAAATATCGTATAATACCATTAATTAATAAGATCTCCAACACATTCTAATTATGCCACTGCAGTGCCTCTGACCGGGAGGTCCTGAGTTCGAGTCCGGACGCTGGCGGGATTTTCGACACGAGCCAGATAGACGGAATTCAGTCGTCTGGAGGGGAATTCTCGCGGCCGGCTGCTCTGATCGGCAGTTTTCCGTGGTTTCTCCGGTCAACACCAGGCGAATGCCGGAGCAGTACCCTAACAAACGGGCCACGCACTGAACGCGATCTTTCCTTTCTCTTCCTTGTCCTATCCTTACCCCTGCTTACACTTGAGAGCGTAGGCTTCCGCGGCCGGAGCCAGTATTTACTAGGCTGTCCGGGTGACGCCGCGTTCATGGCGAAGGTGCCGACGTTTCGGTCGCCATTCTGCAACCTTCCTCAGGGCGTATTGCTCTGAGGGCGTATTGCTCAGGGCGCCCTGAGGAAGGTCGCAGAATGGCGACCGAAACGTCGGCACCTTCGCCATGGACGCGGCGTCACCCGGACAGCGTAGTAAATCCTGCTTACACTTGCTTACACTACTACACACGCCGGAAGACCGATCGGTAACTTTGATCCGATCGGGGAAGACCGATCGGGGAGTTTGTCCCGGCCGGGGCGATGCCCCGCACGTGGGAGATTCGTAATTGGGGAAAATCCCGCTAGCCGACGGCAGGTCTGCGCTGGATCTCACCACTCAGCGGGTGAACATCACCCTCCTACCGAGGAAAAAAAAGCACTACATTCTCGAGACAAGTGACCTTAGCAGTTGATGCGCTCGGAATGACTAATTCATCAATCAAATCCTGCATCAACCGAATCGAACACCCATCCCAAGTTAACCTTGCTCAAAACACAGATTTCCGGATAAGAATGAAAAACAATTTCCCTGTATAAGCATTTTTGAACATTAGTTCGATCTGGAGAATAAACAAGGCCCATTTTTAACCTTTTCTTATCCTCGAATAGTTGGATTTGTTTCCTATTAAGTGAGTTTATAAAGTTCATCTAAGCCAGCTAAAATTACATGTTAAAGTACTGGAGCACTGATACGTGTATCCTGTAATTCAAATAAATACAAAAATGAAAAACTGATAAATCTCCGATAAAATGATGATTTGTATGTTCTTGACTTAATGTCTTACAGAGATGTAAACACCGATAAAATGAAGTAATGACAGAACTCTTCAAATTACAGATCAGTGAAAGCGAAACTAATTTGCGTATTCTTATAATTAGATTCCTAAACATTATCTAGAGATTGAAAAGTTGAGAATTGAATGAGGATGGACTTTGATTTTCAGAATACTTTTCAGCTCTTTTCTTCAATTGTTCGAATTTGCATTTTTTATCACAAATGGTTCATTACTCAACCATTATTGACGTAAGACGCCAGTCAGACGCAAGTCAAAATGGTGCGATGAGAGATTTTGATTAAAGATATCAGATTGACTAGGTCTTTCAATTCATTCAAATATTCTAGTATCCTTGCATAACTAATTTTTTCCTTATATTATTCACTGTTTTATGATGTTTTTCTTGTTGCAGGTATGTACTCAGTACTCACCATGCTGTTCACGTTCCTTGCATGAATGAAGTAGTAAGTTCTAGATTAACTTACGTTACTAATACCCGTACTCGCAACGCCATTTTAATGCGTAAATTATACAGTATTGCTAAATAAAATTAAATGATTTAACATGCGACCAGAATTAGTCAGTACCACTGATCTATTTCTTTCTGGCTACCTACTTAAAAACTGGTTCACAAGAATTTTTTTTATAGTATTAACATTGTCTTCATTCTTTTTATAAAATTAAGTTCTGAACATTATGTTAAGTTTTTATTCTAAACTTCGCATAATATTTTTGACGATAAAACAGGTTAAAATATTAAAATAAATAAAGTTTGTTAAAATATGTAATTATTTTCCTATTTCGTACAAGGAAACACCCAGTTTCCCCCATTTATTTTGGAAAACTGAACTTTGGATAATGCTGAAAGGAAAAGATAAGAGATATGGGACAACAATTTTTGTAATTGATTTGTCTTTCGTCATTTTTTTTAAAAAAATAGGTCTTTATCTATCCTTCTTGACTGATAATGTGCAAAACTTCTAAAAGGCTTATAAATCATGTTATAGGTTGAATATCTTCAGCCATCTCCCTTACAGGTATTTTCAAGAGCTGTGAATACATCTGAAAGTCATGGCCAAATTTTGAAATATACAAATGTATAAAAATATATTTGTAGTTTCTTCATACTCGCTGCAAAAGCAGTTACGTATCATTAATCATTTAAAAATGTTTTGAAAGTGATGTAACTCATCATGTGCTTTGCCAGTTGAAAGCAACATATTTAATTCATGCCAGCATAATGTCTTATTTGGAATTCCAATTAATTTTATGAAACATGCATTCGTGTTCTCAGACGCGCATCGTATTTAATTTCTTACAAACAATAAAAGTGGTAAAACCATTAATAATTTGCTCTATAGGAGCGAAATGAGATTTACGATACTTCGCTTGGAAAAGATATCTGAACTTTCAAAATGATACTCCAAAGGTTTTTCTTTGTCGCTCTTAAAGATCTTAGGGCGTATTTCTCTGATCTCTTTGTGGTTGGTAGCAGCTAAGAGAAAGAGTTGCCACCAGGGAAAATAAAAGACCATTGCAATTTGTACAAGTTTCTCTTTTATTCTGCATGCTAGACTAAACTTTTGATCAACTACGTATGAATGAGCTGTTGGCTACTAGTATTTTTAAGCACTCCTAATACACTGATCAAATTATAAACGGTCGGAATGAGTTATTTATTCATAAAGAATTTTTTATTCATGATTCATTTTGATATGTGTAACGCTTTATTTGAATTATGTATACCTAAACCAATATCCTCTTGATATGTATCACATTAATTATATATGAAATATATGTAACTGCAAAATTTCATAGAATTATAAAAAAATGTTTTAAAAACGAATAGAAATTCCAAATCAACAAAACCTAGTGATGGTACAACAGTATCGATTTTGTCGTATTATTGGCAAGAGTTACGAAATATTACAATATTGCAAGTTACGAAATATTACTCTACTCATACTTCACCAATAACTAATAAAATTAATGACGAAACAAGGCGGAAAAGTTAAAAGATGCAAACCTGTAATGTTTTTTGAAATTGTATGGTATTTTCAAATCAATTTCCCACTGCATTGGGTAATTTTCTTTAAACATACGAGAATGTAAAATGTTCTTGAATTCCACGAATAAATGACCAATTTGTGAAGACGAAATAATGATAAAGTCATCGTATACCGTATTATATTTCGGGGAAATTAAAGTTTATAACTTTGCTAACAATGTCTTGTATACAAAAAAAAGTTCTGAATGGAATATGTTTATGTATATTGATCCAATGCTATTCTTATTTCGTGGCATACGTACTCTTTTATTAGACACGTGAGCATAATGTTGTATTACCGATGACTTCCAGTGAATGACGTTCACTGAACGTAGATTGAAGAAAACTCTCAAAAAGCATATAAATCAAAGGGGGAGAATACAGCTATTTTAGAAGAGTAGAGTTCCTTTAGATGGGATTGAACAAAAATAAGTGATGGTTCGCGCTGTTAAATCTCGGTTTGTTTTCACATAGTTTTTGGCAGTCGAAAATTTGAATGTCCAATTCCAAGGCGTCCGTTAAAAAATCGAACCTGCCCTTCGCCCTTCGAATCCATTCCTGCGCCGGTCGCTTTCGGCCCGATCCGCCGAAGAAGGCCCTCCCTCCGAGTGAGCACTCGCAGTGGGGCGCGGAGTAGCCCTTTAGGGCAACACTGGCCCTCGCCCTTCGCGCGCGCCCCTTGGCCCTGAAACAATATATCGGGAGAAGCGGGCTGGCCCCCGTCGGCGAAATCGGTTTAGGGGGTCACGGCTTGACGCTCGTCCTCCGCCCCCTCGGCGCGGCGGTTGGCTGTCGGCGCCACACACACCCTCGCGCGATTCGTCATGTTCCCTTCCGCCCCCACCCCCCACACCACACTCAGGGCAAGGGCACTGGGCGACGCTCAGGCCTCCTTTCGCCTTCTTCGGATGTGCTAACAGCGCGGTCCTGGGCGACATTCCGCTTTCAACGTTGCTTGTAGTCATTTTGTGCGGCTGATAGAAAAGCTACTACACGCCTATAAGGAAATATTAGAAGAGAGAATAAGAATGATTAGTAAGCAAGTTAAAGTATGATATTTAGTATAATCATTTGTAGTTGCAAATACAATATACGTAAAAGCGTACAAGTTTTATAAAATGAACGCAATAATTTATTTTCTTTATAGTCACGTTTCTTTTGTATACAAAAAATATGCACATTCACTCTATAAATGTATATAAAATTAATATATAAATAGAGAAAAACAAGTATGTCGAAATTTGGACGAAGACACGTTTTGGGGTTTCTGAGAAAGAACAGATTTTTACACGTGTTTCAATCCTTCTGTCAGACACAGTAACGTTTTGCGTATTTTGGAACATTTCGAATCTATTTCCATTAATTATTATTCTTAAAATTGTAGCAATATTAATTCGAACCTGTAAACTGTGTGAACACAAGAGTACGTCTGAGTTTTATAATCACACATGCGTTTACATTTTCTTCGTCACGAATGGAAAGATTGTACTTATGGTGTTGGTCCCCTCACAATTAGTCATCAAAGACATTTATTATTGTTGACTCATAGTCCTTTTGTGCCGGGTTCATTCCTCATCTCTGATAGCAATTTTCTCCATTAACCTTAATGCATGAACATAAACGTAATGCAAACAGCCGATTCTTTTAAGAAGAGCTTCCTGAATTCAAAGAAACAGGAAGTACTGCAATTAGTACGCACCCACGCGTAAACTGTTGTGAACGCAAGACTACGTTTGATGCACTCCTTCCTACGTGACTGATTTAGCCGCCTGTGGGTGGGTTAACAACTGAAAGCCTCCTTGAGGACGCCTTTAGCCTTGTGTTTGCTCCAAGAGGCCTCTCCCTTCTCTCTTCTGCCCTCCCTCGCCCCACATATTCTCCCCTCCTCTGGGCCGATCGCATCCCTCGCGACCTCTCGTCCCTCCCTCGACGCGACATCAGCCACCGACCGCCTTGGGTGGCTCAGGGCATCAGGCACTGCACGGCACTGCTCAGGGCATCAGACATTGATGGCACTGCATTGCCTCTGCCCGGGAGATCTTAGTGTTCGACTCCCGACGGTGGCAGGATATTCGACACTAGCTAGACAGCTAGGTCAAATTCAGCACCTGTTTGGAGGAGAATTCTAGCGGCCGAACCATCCTAATATAAACTTACAATAATCGAAAGATTTGTTGAAAATCCCCAAACAATCATATAATTTGTCGTTTTTCTTAAATATATCAGATAGTTTAAAAATGTTCGTTCAGTTGACTACTGCACCGCGCCCCGACTTCGACCGCGTCCTCACAGCCTCCCCTTTGCGGTCACTCGCCCTCTTTCCTCACTCCCTTTCGGCTGGGCGCTGTCTCTTGTCTGCCGTCCCTCCCGTTCCTGCGGACCAGGTGGATTTTGATAGTTGAACGATCTCGAGAATAACTGTCAAGAAAACGTATATTATCTGGAAGCGTGATACAAATTGACACTTCTTTGAATGATCATTGGCTTCTCGATTTTGCGGGCAACGCACTTTCTTTTTTATTAGTCCTGCGGATTGAAAATTTTTAGAAGAAAAGAGTAATTATAGAAAGGAGTTACTCTAGAAGTGAATAAAGGTACGAGTGTACAAAAGGTATAAATGCAAAATGAAGTTAAAAATAAAATTTGAAGATGAAAATGAAGAGTTGAGATAAATCTGGCTTATGTTACAACATAAGTCTGCATTTCTGGATTATATGTTATCTTCTATCACCATATTAGTCTTTCTATCTGAAAATACTTTCTTTAATCTGCAAGAACTTGAAAAATACGTCTTCTTTTAAATAAATCAGACTAAATATATTTCTGATAATATTTCTTTTCAATATAGAAAATATTTGGAAGTAAAATTAAAAATCACTGTATTAAACGAAGCTTTCCTTTCAATATTTGCAGTACAGCTCATTATTTGGTGTTATCAGTATTGTACATTTTCATTAAAATTATCAATCTTTATTTAGGAACAAGTTTTTTCTCTTTAACCGAACAAAAATACATTAAATTCTTATCTGACTTCCTCAGTGGTTTTGAGTGTTCTGTGAGAGTATTTGAAATTACTTTGGAAGCGTTTCATCAACGCAAAGGGAACAAAAGAGTCCCGAAACTCTCTTTGTTCCCTTCCTCCGGAGTGGCATCCAATAGGCAGCGCAGGTTTTTCCATTTGCTCGCACGAGACGCAGGTGATAAATTGAGGCGATAGTTGCTCGCTTTGAGCGCCCCGTGCTGTCGCCGCCACCGGCATACGCAGGAAGTTC
The DNA here is from genome assembly GCA_038098605.1 of Gryllus longicercus. NCBI lineage: Eukaryota > Metazoa > Arthropoda > Insecta > Orthoptera > Gryllidae > Gryllus > Gryllus longicercus. The sequence goes on from JAZDUA010000262.1 coordinate 1,117,108, forward strand.
CGTGCGCCCCCCCCCCCCCTCCCCCGCTTTGGCTCCGCGCGAATTCCCGACTCTCGCTCAGCCCCTGGGCCAGGCGCAGGCCTCGACGCACGCGGCGGAGCGAAGCGGACTCCTCTCGGCGCCCACTTCCCTCCCCCGCACCGCTGCCTGCGGCGCAGCGCGGCGCGGCGCTCGCCCGCCCTCACGCCGCCCCAGCCACCTCAGCCACCGCGCAAACAGATGCGGAACGCGCGAAAATACTCAGTATTGGTTCCTCAAGGAGCGGATGCGGTTGCATCCATTTATGAAGTAGGTGGGCAGATAATCAAATTAGCCATAGCTACTCTTCTTTATATGAACGATTTTGTTATTACTCCACACCTTCATTGTCCTCGCGTCCTACACTCATTCTCACTATCTCCTTGACTCCCACAACCTTCTTCACGCATCCGTTCATCTTCATGATCCCGTCCTTTTGCATCCTCGCTACCTTCCACATTCTCGCAACCATCTATATCTTTGAAACCTGCTCATTGTCCGTACCTACGTTCCCCTTCCATCCTTCTTCGCCTTCGCAATCTTTACCATCGGAACTATCTGCATTCACCCCGACCGTCTTCAGTCACAACCATATCATTCTAGCAACCATCTTCACCCTCGCAAACTTCATTCTCCTGATCTCCGCTCTCTCAACCATCTGTGCACTCTCAACCATCTGTGCACTCTCAACCATCTGCCCACTCTCAACCATCTGCCCACTCTCAACCATCTGCCCACTCTCAACATCTGCCCACTCTCAACCATCTGCCCACTCTCAACCATCTTCACCCTCCCGTCGTATAACTTCTCATTCATATTTACTTTCCCTTTGCTTCATTATCGCCGTCATTCCTCTCGTGCCCGTGCTCCTTACTTCCCCGTCCTTCCTCTGCTGCCCCACCCTTTTCCGGGTTCCTTTGGCGCGTCTCGCTATTCCTCTCCGCCCCCTCTGCCCCTTCCAGCGCCGCCTGCCCGGCGCCGCGCCCGATGAATAGCCATTGACACCGCCTCTCCCCCACAATGGCCGGCGCTGTAATTACGGCTGCTCATTCCCTGGCCATATGCTGCTCACGCTCCGCGCCCCGTCCCCGCGCCCCGCCCCCCCGGTTCGCCTCCGCCCGCGCCCCGCCCCCGCGCCGCCCCCGCGCCCCGCCCCACCACCCCGCGCCGTCCCCGCGCCCCGCCCCCACCACCCCGCGCCGCCCACGCGCCGCATCCGGGCCGCCCCCACCACCATGCGCCGCCCCCCGCGCCGCCCCCGCCTGCACGCCTCGTCTCGCCCCGCCCCCGCCCCCGCCCCCGACCCTCTCACAACGCGCCGCCTTGCAATCTTCGAGCTCCATCTTCAAATCACCGCGCGCCCTCGCAAGTGGATTGCCCGCTCTCACGCTCGTGCTAACATCATCATGCCTGCTATGCTTTCTTGCTTCAGATCTCTTCAAACTTGTATATATTTTGGATCGAAAAGCAGATACCACAAATTTTTCTTGAAAATGAGAGAAGCATACAATTGAATTCACTCAAAAATTGTCTGTATTTGTGTGTAATAATATACGTTAAATTCCTTCGACCACCCCCTTTCACCACCATTAATCGAATGTCATAATATCATAAATCGTAACAAGAGACAAATTTAGTTCTTATTCGCGATACAACAATGATTTGAGATCATTGTATGCCATAAAATAAGTTGAGTTATTTGTTTCTTCAGACAAGCAAATAATATCCGCTCACTGACGAGGGAAGATATGCTCTATAGATGCAAAATAGTTTCATAATTTCATTCCAGCCAGTATGGACCCTTCAAATCCTTTCTTTTTTTAGTGAAAAAATGCATTTTACAAAAATAGTGCAACTGAGATATTTTTGGTCTTGTTCGGGTTTTCAAATTTGACAAATCTATCTTAATTGGTAAAATACTCAAAATCTAGGTTGCTTCAAATTGTTTAAATAGTAGGTATATTTGTCGAAACGCCTCGAGACTGGAACGTGGCCTTTGGGAAACATTGCAGATAGAGCTGGCGTCGCTTTAGGCACACTTCAGGCTGTGTGTTGGGTATTTCCTGGATTCGTCAAAACAATAGACACCGGAAACAGCAGGAACGCCCAACAGGAATGTGGCGAGCCACCGGACTGATGATGGCGACACATCCTCCCTCGAGATGACGTGACAGAAGCAAGAAGCGCCGGGACACGTGACGAACCGCGGTTGTGCAGGAAGTTGCTGGAAAGGGAAGCAGAAATGTGACTTGTTTGAAATGGAAGCTAGACGTGCAGCACAGACGGATTCAGACGAAGTGGAATCTCCATGTCTAAGCACGATATTCCCCGGAGTGGAGAGAATCCGTCAGGTTCTGCGGCGGAGTGCGGTGTCTAACCACGACGCCAAATGTCTGACTTGGTTTGCGTTTACAAGGAGACAATTGGATGTAAATTGTTACGCTGAAGTGGTCTTGCTTCAGGGTTGTGCTGCGGCAAACACACACACACACACACACACACACATATAATATATGTGTGTGCGTGTGTGTGCGCGCGTGTGTGTGTGCGTGTGTGTGTGCGTTTGTATGTGTGCATGTGTGTGTGCGTGTGTGTGTGTGCGCGCGTGTGTGTGCGGTGTGTATGAACCACAGTAAAGTCGAAATGCTTCGTTTCATTATTAGATGAATGGTTTTAATAATGAAACGAAGCATTACAACTTTACGGTGATAAACTGATTTCTTCGAATTTATAAAATGTCACTTCTACCGGTGTCGTTTTCAACCATATTTATAAGAAACGTGAGGATATTTTACAAGGCAAAAATCGTTATCGCAACACAGTAAATGTGCGACTGGCCGATAGTGAATTACCTCCACAAAGGGGTACATCGAACAAATTTAAGATGAAAAATGATCAACACAGTACTTCTGTAGTATTGTTTCGTACGTCTTAACCTACAAAATGAGAAATTTTGATAATCTTCGTAACATTTTGGGATGTGTCCTGGTAACCCCTCAACTCCATAGGCCGGATGGTCAGAAAAGTGTAGAATGTCGAAATCCATGTAGAATTAAACCCACTCTGGAACTTTGGAAATACAGTGCAATATAATACCACAGGTTTGCGTCTCCCTGATTGTTTGTAATGTTTTAACAATATTATAATGTTTTACCTACGCAGAGAACCGAACGTTTATGATATAACGCACGACAAAGGACCTGGTCATCTGAAGTTAATTTCCGAGTACGAAGCATTGTTTCTTTAAAAATATTAATTTACGATGCTAGGAATGTTCGCACCAGTCTGATTTAAATATAAAATGAAAGAGAGATAATAAATTAATATACATGTGAGCATTCGATTTATTTTCAAATCAATTAGTGCACTATTGCCAGCGCAGCATCATTGCAGCCTTAAATTGAACGTTTGTTGCTTGCCCTTGTTCTTCGTTATTGCATCCATAAATAACACAAGGGACACGTCACGAGTAATTTATTTGAAGTTTAACCAACCAACAGCGCAAACCGAAGAATACTGGTTCGACTCGGTTGAAATGTAAATATGCGAGAGTGTATTCCGGGTAATGTTAACTGTAACTAATTATACAAAATCCAATTTGAAAAAAAGTCTGACATTAAAAAGCCGTTTGCTCACTCATAAAGGATTTTCAGAAGAGTTCTTGCCACTGCCCTTGCAGAGAATGAGCATTGTACATTAAAGTTGTTTTTCACAATGAATACTGTAACACCCCCGGTCGTCTCGTGAGAGAACGCCCGGTTAGCGGCCCGGTTGTAGCTCAGTCGGTGATGGAAGGAATCGTTAAACAGGTACAATGGCAGTACGAAACAAACACTTTGATCACTGGTAAAAATTACTTTTATTCCTGGGCAAAAAAAAATAAAATGCCCCAGGGAAGTTACACTTGTAAATAGAATAAAAAATGAGAAAATTAGGTAAAAAAAAGAAGATGAAAAGTTAGTATTCAGAGTAAAGCTTAAAAACTAGGGAGAATTATAATTAACATTACAATGGTAAAAAACAAAAGTAACAAGTCAATGTGCCATCGCGCGGCACCGCATTACAAAATTTACACAGGGATGAATACCCTGAATTATATTGCCTTGGGAAAGTTTTTTCTGTGGGCCCGAGACGGGCGCGGCGCGGCCGAGGGGGCGGCGGCAACCTTCACAAAGGGCGCGGCCGGGGCGATGCCCTTGCACCCTCTCAGACACGCACGTCAGCTGGTCGGCCGTCTGGTGACGTCACCAAGGGCGGTGGCGTCTGGCGTCTGGCGTTGAACTGCGTCTGGGAGAACTGGCGGAACTCGGAGTAGCCGGGATTCTCTCGATCTCAGGAGCGTAGTAATTGACCATGTGTCTCTCTGATTCTCATGGTAATTGTCGAACACAACTTCGGACAGTTTAGCAATCCTTCGGAGAAACGTTCGCCTCTCTTCACGACGAATTCCCACCCCAGAGAATTTTCTCTGTCTACTGCAGTCGGCTCAATGCTCAAAACCCGCAGTAAAATAATATAAGTCCCACATAGGCACATTCGCCCGAATAATTCCCACCCCAGATAAGTTTCTCTCCCAACTGCCCTCAGCCTAATGCTCTGGCCCCGTCTGATGCTCTGGCCCTTCTGACAAAAATTACGTCTTTCAGAGACACACTGGTCTCTCCCCGACGAATAGTTACCCCCCGGAGAAGATTCTCTCCCGACTGCTCCCCGTCTAAAGCTCTGCAACTTCTGCTATTATATCAGTCGAAATTGTATCAAGTCAACTTTTGCCCCCACCCAATTTTCTCGTATGCTCCAGCTCCTTATAATAGTCGTGTCGCTATTGGCCAAAGGTAGTGGCGCAGTGCACTATTTTCACCCAATCGCGGCGCGAGAAGCCATGGAACTTTCCGCTCTCCGTGCCAGCTGCGAGTGCACAGTGTTATTCTTATTTCCTTCTAGAACATCGGCCCTGCCTGCGCAAGGAGTGGTGTCCGATGACAGAATTGTCGTTCTAGGGATTTCCCCAGATTACGAGCATGCGTTCTAGAACTTTAGCAGATGTTCTTGCGACCACGTGCCTCTCTCCGTTAAATGTTTCGACGCCGACCCTTTTAACGACCTTCTTAATGGGCCGGGGGCGCAAATGGCTGTCCGATAAGCGGAGTTGCGCGCGTGTCGCCATCTGTTTATCCTCCCAGTAGAACTCAGGGTGGCCGAGTCTGTTTGTTTAATTTTTGGTCCGGTGAATTTCGTTTAAAAAGTATGAGGAAATCTGTATCGCTACAATACATAATTAAATATAGTTCTATTTTAAACGTGCAGTAGTTAATTAATTGTTTTAGAGACTATAATAATAATAATTATAATAATAACAATAATAACGACAACATTAACATTTATTTAGTTGTGGTGAGACTCAGACAATCAGGCTTGGATTTCCGCCTTACCACGTGTATAAATTCGCACATACATCATTATATTTTAGGGTAATTAGTGTAGCATGTGCCTTAATGTACAGGCAATTATCAATGTCGTTGTGTCTTCTTCAAATCTCTTATGATTGAGGAGGTGACACTAGTCCTAATGAAAAAGTTTTTTAAGAGAGACATTAATAGAGAACTTGAGGCCATTCACGACTTGGAAACCGGCAGAAGTGTCTCAGGGCATCAACTGACGTTCCTGCAATCCCTGTGACCGGGAGGTCCTAAAGGGGCTAGCCAGCTGGGCCGAGCCACTGTCGGGAGGAAATTCTAGTAGCTGGCTGCTCTGATCGGTGGTTTATCCGATCAATAGTCAAGCGAATGCTGGTGCAGTCCCTAACAAATGGGCCACGAAAGGCGCGCGATCTTTTCTTTTCTTCCTGCAATCCCTGTGACCGGGAGGCCCTAAAGGGGCTAGCCAGCTGGGCCGAGCCACTGTCGGGAGGAAATTCTACTAGCTGGCTGCTCTGATTGGTGATTTACCCGATCAATAGTCAAGCGAATGCGAATGCAGCAGTTCCCAACAAATGGGCCACGAAAGGCGCGCGATCTTTTCTTTTCTATAGACGTTCTTAGCACATACGCCCACGCGTTTACACTTGCATGCGCGGCACTACCACACTTGTTGGGAGACCGGTCAAGAGCTTAGAGCTTGTCCCAGCTCGGGGGGGGGGGAGCTCGCTGGTGGGAGATCTCCGGTTAAAGAAAACTCCGCTATCTGATAGGTCGGCGCCGAAACTCACCATCCATAAGATGAAAATAATCTCTACCTTCCGAGGAAAAATATGCTACCTTTACGGGATTAATGACGTTAGCAGTTGACACAATCGTTCAATAAAGTGAATCAGAAGACACAAATCCAAAGAGGACGAAGACGGCCTTTTATTGAGGGACGAGCTGATTCAGTGGCCCTCCGTCGCCTGGCTGAGTCCTCGCTTCGAGCCCTCGAGAGCACTATCCGCCGTTTATCCGCCCCCCACTCCCCCAGCGTCGCTGTGCCCCCCGCCGCTACCGCCGCCGCCGCCGCCGTCTTTCGTCTTTCGTCTTTCGTCTTTCGTCTTTCGTCTATCGTCTATCGTCTGTCGTCTGTCGTCTATCGTCTATCGTCTATCGTCGTCTGTCGTCGTCTATCGTCGTCTGTCGTCGTCTATCGTCGTCTGTCGTCGTCTATCGTCGTCTATCGTCGTCTGTCGTCGTCTATCGTCGTCTGTCGTCGTCTGTCGTCGTTTATCGTCGTCTATCGTCGTCTGTCGTCGTCTATCGTCGTCTGTCGTCGTCTGTCGTCGTTTATCGTCGTCTATCGTCGTCTATCGTCTATCGTCGTCTATCGTCTATCGTCGTCTATCGTCTATCGTCGTCTATCGTCGTCTATCGTCTATCGTCGTCTATCGTCTATCGTCGTCTATCGTCTATCGTCTATCGTGTATCGTCTATCGTGTATCGTCTATCGTGTATCGTCTATCGTGTATCGTCTATCGTGTATCGTCTATCGTGTATCGTCTATCGTGTATCGTCTATCGTGTATCGTCTATCGTGTATCGTCTATCGTGTGTCGTCTATCGTGTGTCGTCTATCGTGTATCGTCTATCGTGTATCGTCTATCGTGTATCGTCTATCGTGTATCGTCTATCGTGTATCGTCTATCGTGTATCGTCTATCGTGTATCGTCTATCGTGTATCGTCTATCGTGTATCGTCTATCGTGTATCGTCTATCGTGTATCGTCTATCGTGTATCGTCTATCGTGTATCGTCTATCGTCTTCGGCGGCGTATATCCGCCATCTCTCTGCCGCAGCTCGGCCATTTCCGTCCCCGACAGCGCTCCCCCCCTCCCCTCTCATCATGGAGCAATCTCGCCCGTTCGCGGGTCGGCCAGACATCTCGTCCTTGAGATGCCACCCGACTAAGGCAACAACCCATTGAAAGATGCCTTATTTTATTTTTTCGGTTCTTGTAATCAATCAGATATTTGATAGGAAACGATGCGGTGCTTATGTTGTAAGAAGAAAAAGAAGAACGATATATGAAATAATCGTGTAATCCTATGAAATACCTATTTACGGAAAATTCGTATTTTCAGTGTATTTGCTTGTAATTGAACGATTCCAGTTTTTTCTAACATCCACATGGTTTTTTACATTGAATTGAATTGAATTTGCCTTATTTTACGTGGCGAGACTCGGGCCATCAGGCCCGCTCTTCCGTCTTACATTCAAATTATTTAGTTCACATGTTTACTACATAATTAGATAGCCAACTACCAATTTCAAATGTTGATTTAGCAACTTGTAGCAGCATATTGTAGTATTGACAATTATATTTTTTATTGTACTTATCGTCTTTTAGCCAACAGCTTCAATGAAAGGAAGCTTGGTTCTTAAAATGTTAATTTTTAATACTCTAACTTTCAAACACTTAAAGTAAAAGTTTCATGTTGTCAATGCTTGTTAGAAATAATTTAACTTAGAGAAACGCACAAAGCATGGGGTAATGTCTGTGAGCTTAAGAAGAAAGTGTTCAATGAGTGCAAATAAAATTATTAAAAGGAAATTCAGCTTAATCAAACATTCAAGCTAACTCTATGTTGTCAAAAGCAAATTATGTGCGTATGTCTTGTTTTTCACTGCGATTCATTTTTATTTTAAACTTTGCTCTGGCGATAACGATGTAAATGGCGATATTTATGAAAATCATTGCTTATGTAGGAGTTGTTTGTTATGTAACTCTTTGTTTAGGTCTACTTTGTAATTGCATTATTTCTGTAGATATGTTACTGGCAAAATTCCACGCAAAATATTATTCATACATCGTAAGAGAATAAAGAGGTGTAGAAAACTGAATAAGAGCTTTAAGACGTAATAAGAAATGAAGATCACGCCCATGTAGAGAGGCAATTTACTGGTTACTTAGTCCATTACAATAGGCACAGCACAAGAAGTATGTCTTGCTTGAAACAATCATTGAGGAAATCCGTTTGGTAATATATTCTTTATAAGTGAATATTGCGTTGCAAAGTATTTTACTTTCACCGTTTTCTCTAGTAGATGTAGAAATTTGACTAAGATCTGAAAAAAAACTGTAATTAGTAGTGAGATTTATGTGAGAATAATAAACCTTTTTTGCCCACCACTATTGTATTTGCTATTCCTTCCTCAAAACGTTATAAAACCAATGAAATGAGTTATTTCATGAATGGCATTGTCAAATACTACCCCCAAAAAATTGAATGTTGCTTAACTTCAAGTTGGTCAGTTTGGTTTAAAGAATAAACTATCACCGTAATATGTGTTGAACATAGTCCATTTAACTCACCCACCTCACTATTTTTCTCTTATATATAAAAAATCTTACAATTTCATTTGAAGCAAAATGCCAAAATCATGAAGCCAAAGTGTTTTCAAAAAGGGAGTAAGTTGATGCAATTATTTTGAGGGATTAATAATCGTGTAGATCTGCAGCATTTATTAAATAAAGCAAAGGAGTGCGAGACAAGCCAAATATCGATCATTTTCTACCTAATAATACAGTAACGAGTTGAAATGTAATTTCAACATGTTATTTCCTCCTAGTTCTTCGTGGAAATTACACATGCATTAACGTAAAGTAGACTCTATACTTATCTTTTACTAAAACAACTATTTTAGAGGTATCTCAATTGCTGTTAAGATCAGAAAAAATGCCCATTCTGGGCGTTGTTCCCAAGGTGGCCGGTTAGGAGGAAGTGTATTCTGTAATACTTCCAGTTGTGAAATTGCATTGCCTGTCTGGCATAAACTATAGTTTAGAAGATAGGTACCCTTCGGAACCACAGCCGCTGTGCGCATGGTCGAAGTCCGTGTGCGAAATTCTGTGCCTGCGCAAATTGCTTGTGAGCCCTGGTGCGGCTTTGCGGGGGCGTTTGTGGGGAAGGCCAAGAGGTGGCCGCCGACGAGATATTGCAGGACAGGCTCCGCGCGAAAGCAGAGTAGGCTGCTGCACGTTTGGCAGCCACAACCACACCCACACCCGTGCCTACGGCTTCCTGCTCTTCCCCGCTTCCAGTCTGTCCCTCTCATTTTTCCCGCACCCACTTCTGACTCCCTTCTTTAACCCCACCCAGAACCCCGTCCCCCACTGAATCCCGCATCGTGCCCTGCTCTCCCCGCCCCGCTCTCCCCGCCCCGCTCTCCCCGCCCCGCTCTCCCCGCACCGCTCTCCCCGCACCGCTCTCCCCGCCCCGCTCTCCCCGCCCCGCTCTCCCCGCACCGCTCTCCCCGCACCGCTCTCCCCGCCCCGCTCTCCACGTCCCGCTCTCCCCGCCCCGCTCTCCCCGCTCAGCTCTCCCCGCTCCGCTCTCCCCGCACCGCTCTCCCCGCACCGCTCTCCCCGCACCGCTCTCCCCGCACCGCTCTCCCCGCACCGCTCTCCCCGCACCGCTGTGTTTGACTCACACCCACAGTTGCTGTCGACCTTCCCGGGCCATGCCTCTCTCCGGGCCGCCCATACTTTGCTTTCCTCGCCCGAATGGCGTCTCCATCGCAGTGCTCCTTCACGCTCCCGTTGCGTGACCGTCTCGGCGCCCTCTACTCCCCACCCCTACCTGCCCTTCCACCCCGCCCCACCAATCCCGTCCCACCCCTTCATCGGATCTCATGTCTCCATCCCCTCTATGCATCCTGCCCCTCACTGACCGCCAGTCTAATCCCGTTCCACCTCCAGTTCTCACCTTCGTCCTCCGTGCCTTCCCGCCTTCCCTACCCCGTCGCTCGTCCTAGGCCTCCTTCCCAATCCCCGACAGCCCCGCTGTTCATCCCGATTCTCCCTCCACCACCCCAACAGCACGTAGCGCCTCGGGTGCCTACCTCTGTCCGCGTGCTCACTCTTCCGCGGCTTCAGACGCAGCAGCGCCTGCAAGACTGGCGTGCGCAAGGCCTGCTAATTCCGATTCCTGAGCACAAAGCTTCCCTGTCACCTCACAGCTCCGGATGTTACGTAACGGGCAGCTTCCTGCATTACCACGCCACCCTTCCAGGTCTGACTACAACGTCACTTCACCTTCCACCCAGCCGACGTTAATAAGCCCAGGAACTGTAGATTTTAACCTCTGAAAATCTTGTAGGGCTGAAAAATTTGGTTTATTTATTGTAATGAGTCGTAGTAAGGTGTCATTTAAATCTTGGCCATTTTTGACGTCACGACTATATAACTCAAGACACGGTCTACTAGAACAGAAAATCACAGGTTGACAATATTTTGATGTCACAGAGACTGCCGACTTAAGAAGACGAAAATCAGCTACCAGAAAAAAATTACGTTCTTGAGTAAGGACGTAAAGTTGAATAGAACATTTTAGTGAGAGTGACATAATTAAGTGGAGTATTTGAAGTGACAGATGCAATGTCGTATTTTTAGTGTATTGACTGAGGACAGTACAATTGAGAACAGGGCGAAAATGAAATGGATAATTTGGGAGAATGGAGAATTATATATTTGGAATTGGATCTAAAGGAAAAATGTGTGTTATTTCAAAGATGAATAAGATATTCATAGTTATCATTACTGAAAATTGTGATGTTAACTGAATGTTTCAGTATTGTATATTGAATGTTTTATATTGTATTGTTTTAATAAAATAAATAAAGTGATAGAATATTACTTGGACGCGAATTCCCAAGATGCTAATAACAGCTTTCTAGTGGAAATAGTTCTCCTAAGTCTGACATTCATGAAATTTTTGTATCAGTAAATTTTATTATCAAAACAATGAAACTCTTCTGTCTGATAATGTTCCAGAAGCATTGTATATTATAATGCTGGTAGTTGAGCTATTCAATCGTCAAATGGTTTAAAATTTTATCTCAAAATGTAAAAATGTTTTAGAAACCAACTTTTGAGTGCTTATACCAGCTTAGCTATTGGGAATATCCAAACAGTGTATTACTCAAAATATGCTTCAAATTGTCATATGACCTTATTTGCGAAGTTCCGACGTTTCCTTCCCAGACATCCAGTATAATGTATATTGTTGTGTAAACATATTTCTTCACTTAAGCCAAAAATTACAATTTTTGAGAACTATCATTTTGAAAGTGGTAGGCATTAGCTCGTAAAAAGCCATTATGCCAAAGTACATACATACATCATTTTTCCAGTAAGGTTGTTCTCCCCCCATGCAACTCTCGTCCCCTGCCCTCGTCTTCCGCCATGCCCCTCTCGCCTCCTCGTTCTTTGGAACGTTGCTCCTTCCTCTTCTCAGCCGCAGTCGTCTGCCGCCGCCCCTGGCCCGCCGCGGCGAGGCCTTTCGTCTCCGTCCCCGCCGGTGCCTTCGTGGGGACGGAAATGAAGCCCCGCCCGCGCCCGCCGTCCTCGTTCTCGTCCTCGTCCTCGGCCGTGCCGCCGCGGGAGCCAAGAGCAGGGGAGGGGGCGGGGCGGGGCGGGGAGGCTGCGCGGGCCGTTCGCTCAATACAGCCGGGGGCAGCACGCCGAGCAGTTCTCGCGGCGGCGTGGGCGGCAGCGGCGCGCGGTAGGACGACGCGGATGTGGACGCGGGGGCGGACAGGGTTCGAGGACGGATGGGGCGCTGTGGCGTGAGGTGGCTTTGGAGGGGACGGTGGAGGAAGGGGGTTGGAGGCAGTGCTCGTGGCCAAGTCGGAGCCAACGACGGTTGGAACAGCGGGGTCGGAGGCGGCGGGGTCGGAGGCGGCGGGGTCGGAGGCGGCGGGGTCGGAGGCGGCGGGGTCGGAGGCGGCGGGGTCGGAGGCGGCGGCGGCGGAGGCGGCGGGGTCGGAGGCGGCGGCGGCGGCAGAGGCGGCGGCGGTGGAGGCGGCGGCGGCGAAGGCGGGGTCGGAGGCGGGGGCGAGGGCGGAGGCAGAGGCAGAGGCGGAGGCGGAGAGGATACGAAGACGGGTTGGAGACAGGGTCAGATATGTGGGCGGGAGCAGTGTCGGAGGCGGGGTCGGAGGCGGGGTCGGAGGCGGGGTCGGAGGCGGGGTCGGAGGCGGGGTCGGAGGCGACATGTGCTTCACGGTGGGGAGACGTCGGTAGTGCAAGCGGAGGCGGCCCCAGAGTGTGTTCGGGGGGGGGGGGGAGGGGGAGGCGAGCCACTTTGCGGGCGCCACCCGATTAGCGCTCAGCCGGCCTTGCAACTTGGCCAGCGGTTAGCGCGCGGCCGGGAATCTGAGTGGAAGCGCATTCACGCTCCAGACGAACTCGCTGCAAACCTTGCTAAAAGCACTTGCGGAATTGTCACAAGTCAGGCATTAGAAAACTAGTGGTTTGAAACATCTAAAGTTAATCATCTGTTGGTATACTCTAAAAGTATTATCAAAACAATAATCTTATTGTTAGGTCTTTGCGTAATATTCTTCGTTGTAGTAATAGGTAAATACTCTTTTGCCAACCGGACAATAACTGACTGGAACAATTTACCTGCTGCAGTACTGACGACTTTTCCCTCCAGTGTGCGTTGCTTCCGGAAACGCCTAGAGAATTGCGTGTGATGCCAAATCACTGTGTATGTTAGGTCTTCTTAGACATTCTCCTTAGTTTTACTTTGTTGGTTTTTACTTAGTTGTACTTTTCATATTATATATATGTAACATTAATATCTCTGTATATATGCTGTAAAACTCTGCCACTGAGCGAAAGCTCATTAGCTGAAAAATAAATATTATTATTATTATTATTATTATTATTATTATTATTATTATTACTGACAGTCATTTTTGATTCACAGAATATTTTTTAAATCGTATATGAAAGTCACATAAAATTGACATCGTGTACAAGAGTTGCATAAAGAATACTTCGGAGAACTATTGCCTTGAATCTCGAGTATATCTGAGAAATGTATGTGAACTGCACAGTTGAATTGCCATTAGTATCACAAGTAACGCTGCAAACGTACGTTTGGATATTAATAATATTTTTAAAGAGACTTGTCCCATATGATACTGTAAGGAAAACTTCTTGAACCACTGAATTACACCGATCTTTGGTATATATCAACTGTACTAAGAAGTAGTGGTCGCATAACAACCTTTTCGACGCCTGATAAGGTTTATCAGGTGAAACAAATTTGTTAAAAAGATTACTTGACATTATTTACAGGTCTAATTTTGGAAAACATATTTAATATGGAAAAATCTGTATCAATATTCTAATTGCAGGAATCGCCAAAAAGTTTAATTGTAGCAATTTTGGAAACCTTAAGTGTTTTTATAAGCATATACCATCTGTATAAGCGTTATTTGCTATCCAAAAAAAAGTAAAGAAAAAATCTATTAATTTTTAGAAAAAAATTGAAAATGTTCATGAAGCTCCTAGTATCCATCAAAATCAAAATATCCTTTTCATATTTGCAAGACCGCAAGTTCGGCCACAGGGATCACAGTTTATCAATTTTGGAGAAAAATATTTTCAACGGTTTAGACATTCGTGTTTTCCACACACAGACGGTTTGCCGTAAACCAGCTTTTACGTATCAAGGGTCCACAAATGTTCTGCCCACACGTGTTAAATGTAGTCATTTTCTATACACTGAAGCAAGCATTATCAAGCTTTTTTATATCAGACACCCAGTGTACGAGTTTTTCTGTAAACAATGCGATTTTTCGCTTTTTACACCACTTACTCTTTACTACGTACACAGTAGGCGAGAGAGTAAAACCTATTTTTTTTCGGAGAACTATTGTTCAAAAAACTTTCTTTTCGCAGCCTTCTTGTCTACGGTTCTCACACAATTTTATCCCGTTTACAGAACTTTACAGGATGTCTCTGAACATCTGAAAGTCATCCGAGTCGCAGCAAAATATGTTATAACTGCGTGTGATATTCTGTTTTTTGCGAAATGGTAAATGCATTCCCGGCAGAAAAATCTGATCCACGGCATGACGACAAAACTTCCCATTCACCCCTCCCTAGGCCGCCATCCCGCCGCTACGAAGGGCAAACCTTTCCTGAACCAAATCTATAAACCTGGGGAACAGCCTTGGGGAACCTCTTAACGCTGACAGCGCGCCACTCAGTGTTTCTCAGTCACAAATTACTCGTGATGAAAACTTCGGCAACGGTTTAAAACTCCATTATTTATGTAATAAATAGGACTAATATTTGTGTGCCAAGAAAAATTACAAATTATGTGTTAAAAGAATGCAATTTTTCGGCAAAATACAGAAAAAATGCCTTAAAAATGACTTAAAACATGTTCTCTTTGTAATGTTTGCACTTCAAAACATTAATTTGTTTAGTCAAGCGAATTACTCGTTCATATTAATAAATCATTCAATTTACAAGCACAAAAGTAATTACGAATCAAAATTAATGTGTTATTATTGCTATTGTTATTATTATGAAGATCTTATTAAGAAATATCATTATTGTTAAGATGAAATAAGTTTCCAAAATAGATGGTGGCCAATTGATGAATTTCCAATACGTCTTTCTGGAAGGTTCTTTTGACAAGCAGCCAGGGGAAAGAATACAAAACAGAAATATTGAAACACAAAGAAAACACAGATATACATTTAAATTGTAAAAGTAAGAAAATATTCAAAACGCTAACTAAAAATTATCAAAATGTCCCTTCAATTTGAAATTGTCACAGTATAATAAATATATTTCCATAGCTTCAAAACATCATATAATATGCTAATACTGAAGCAAAAGTTTCCGAAAACAAGTAAAAAGATGAATAGTCATCAAAATTATAGTCTTATTAAACTCTCTTTTACCTGTGGCTGTGGACTCGGCTTCATTTACGAACCTCTCACTGCTTCCATAAACAATACGACGGCGTCGCTACAACACATCCATTAGCGAGGGAGGCGGCAGGTCCGGCAGGGGCAGCGCTGGCGGCGGGCGGACGACAGGCAGACGACAGGAGGCCGACAGGAGGCACAATGGCGGCGCCGAAGTTGCGGAGGCCCAAGGGAAGGCGCGGAACAAAAGCGCGCAATTGCCCATTGAGCGGCGACGAGGCGGTCGCTGCTATTGACGGCCCTCAACGCCCCTCAACGCCCCTCAACGCCCCTAAACGCCCTTCAACGCCCTTCAACGACCCCACGACGCCCGCGCGGCCGCCGCCCGCGGCCAGCGGGGAGCCCAAATATAGGCGGTGGTGCCTGGGGGGAAATGGAGGTGGGGTGGCTACCAAGGAAGGGTAAAAAGCGTACGCCAAAATATAAGAATAAGTAGAACGCAAATTCTTCAAGCTGTTAGTCAGTCCAACAGGGAATCGAAACCATCTCCTGGTTTCTCTCCAATTCATCTAACCACTGAGCTTCCGAGACAACCAACGACGCTCGGTCCACCCCCTGCGGTGAACGGGGAGAAGGATTATGGGCGGTGTTGCTTGGGGGAAATGGAGGTGGGGTGGGGTGAGGATGGTCACCAAGGAAGGGTAAAAAGCCTACCCCAAAATGTAAGAATAGGTAGAATGCAAATTCAGCCTGATAGGTAATCGAACCCGAGTCTCCTGGTTTGTGTCCAATTCGTCTAACCACTGAGCTTCCGAGTCAACCAACAGTGGAACATTCGTCCTTGAGCGTCCCTACATTTGAGATATCTTATCCCAATTGGTTCATTTCGCCTGTAATTCCGCCAATATAATGAAAGAACCACTTTTCATCCATGTCAAGGGCGGATCCATGAGGGAGAGAAAATGTTGAACCATTTCCCTTGTAAATATGATGTGCTTTTACAAAAAACAGTGACTATTCTTTTAATTAAATTACTCTTTTGTATCAATATAGTTAATGCTGAATAAATATTGTGCAACAAGAAAAGTTTAATATGTTTTATAGTATTATTTATATGATTCAACATGGACATCTCGTGACTTGTTAAGACCTGATGAGTATCATGCTTAATTTCGAGAGCAAGGACCACCAGATAATCTTTTTCCCCCCTACGTCACATACAGTTTTTTACTGATTTTTTTTGGCTGAATAAATATAACCGCATATGGCATGATGCAATCTGCGTTGTTGATTTCCGCTACGAAGGAAATCGAAGAGTTACATCAACTTTTTTAAATTATATTTTTACGCCGCTTTTCAACTACTAGGTCATGCAGCGCCCACTTTCATTGTTTACATTGTGGTTCTTGTAGGGGAACACGGCACGTATGGACAACACGAGTACACACAAACATCCATACCCGAGGCGGGATTCGAATTCGCGACCCCTCGAGCTGAGGCAGCTACGACCCTACAGCCTTAGCGACCTCGGGTATCCAGACCGGCTACATCAACTTTTTGTTTTGTTATTTAAGGTCTCATCAACTCCTAGGTCATTAGCGACCACTATTGTGTGTAACGGTATGGTAACTATGTGGATGACGCGATATGATGAGAGAGGTGTGAAAGGACGAACACAATACAACCATGCCCGAGGCGGGACTCGAATCTGCGATCCTTCGTTCCGAGATCGCTACGGCTCTTCTGCCTTAGCAATCTCGGCCATCCGGACCGGCTACATCAACTTTGTGGAGGTGCCAAATGCACAAAACAAACGAGGGAGCAATGAAAAAGGATATCCGAACCATATAATTGTACAAGCCCGTGAAATCCTTCGGCCTATTCAATCACTCAATGGCGCTTTGCGTTATTAATTATTTACGATAATGACGCAATACCCTTGTAAGTACGAGTATATAATTATTTTGCAGGAAAAAACTGAGGGTGTTAATATTCCCGTTCCGCTCAAATTTCAATTTTTAATTTGCAATTCACAAAGAAAGCCCGTTCTTCTCGAAGCATTCAATTCCGAGCGGGCGCTGCGCTGCGACGTAGGCGGGGCGGGCGGCCACTCGCAGCAGCGACAGCGTATCCGCAGGCCGAGGCAATATTGCCACGCCGCGCGCCGGGCGCCGGGCGCCGGCCGCAGGGCAGAAACAGAAGCGCGACGCGGCGGACGGCGGCGGGGGCGGGGCGGGGCGGGGCGGGGGGAGGAAGCGGGCGGAAGCCAGCGCGCCGCCGGCCGCGTCGCTCGCCGCTAACCGCATTAGTCGGCGGGGGCGAGGTGGGGGCGGCGGGCGGAGCAGCAGTGGTGGCGGTGAGGACCGGCAGGGCACAGGACCAAAGTAGAGGAGGGTGGGGGAAGGTGGCCGGGATAGTAGGGTTGAGGAGGGGGCGGAGTCGGGGTGAGGAAGTGTTGGAAGGGGGTGGGAGGAGGAGAGGACTGTGACCAGAGCAGCAGTGGCGGCGATGAGGACAGCAGGCAGGGCACAATACCAAAGTAGAGGAGGGTGGGGGAAGGTGGCCGGGATAGTAGGGTTGAGGAGGGGGCGGAGTCGGGGTGAGGAAGAGTTGGAAGGGGGTGGGAGGAGGAGAGGACTGTGACCAGAGCAGCAGTGGCGGCGATGAGGACAGCAGGCAGGGCACAATACCAAAGTAGAGGAGGGTGGGGGAAGGTGGCCGGGATAGTAGGGTTGAGGAGGGGGCGGAGTCGGGGTGAGGAAGAGTTGGAAGGGGGTGGGAGGAGGAGAGGACTGTGACCAGAGCAGCAGTGGTAACGGTGAGGCCTGGCAGGGCACAGGACCAAAGTACAGAAGGGTAGGGGAAGGTGGCCGGGATAGTGGGGTTGAAGAGGGAACGGAGTCGGAGTGAGGGGGAGTTGGAGCAGGAGAGAACCGGACGGTGGCCGGAGCAGTAGTGGTGTGGGGGAAGACGGCTGCGAGCACTCACAATGCGCGGTGGTGCGGTAGTCGGAGGTGGCCAGAATAGAGGAGTCGAAGAGAGGGCGTAGTCGGGGTAAGGAAGAGTTGGAAAGGGTGGGAGGAAGAGAGGACGGTGACCAGAGCAGCAGCGGCGATGAGGACAGCAGGCAGGACACAGGGGCTAAGTAGAGGGAGTGGGAAAGGGAAGAGATAGTGGGGTTGAGGCGGTGGCGGAGTGGGAGATGTGGTTGGTGGGACAGAGGACGGGACGGTGGCCGGAGCAGCAGTAGTGTCGGTGAGGACGGCTGCGAGGTCGCATAATACACGGGGTTGCGGCAGTCGGAGGTGACCGGAATAGAGACGTCGAGGAGGGGGCATAGTGGGGGTGAAGGCGAGGGAGAGGGAGAGTTGGAGGGGGGGGTGTTGGATGAGAGGGGAAGGGCGGAGTGCGAGACCGGTCGCTCTGCGCCAACGAGTCCCAGCGGTCTCTGCTCGTGCAAACAGCACACGCGCGCTCGGCGCCTCCGACAGCGTTGAACCGCTACACCACATCGGCAGCTCTCTTTCATCCTCAGTAGAACTCTCAGGCCGTCTTTGCACCGCGATTCGACGACTCCCTGTTTAATCTCTGTAAATTATAATGTTCTGTCGGCTCTTCTTTACTCATTTGTCAGCTACACAAGCACTTCATCTTGTCTGCAGCACCCTCTCTCTGCCTTCTCTGTTATCTTTGCTCGTATCTCCTCTCATTATTTCCACCACCACATCCAGTCCACCTTCAAGATATAGCCACCGCCTATCGTCAGTTATCTTCACCGCTCCTCATCCTCATTCTACACTACATTTACTTCTCGTCTACTTTCTTCATTTCTTTCCTTAGACTACTCATTCTCTGATTTTTCTGTAACCCGATATTTCCTTTGCCCTCTTCCATCTTTCCTTTTTCCTCTTTTTTCTTTTCCCTTTGCCCCTTTTTTCTTTTTTCAGCCTTTCTTTTTTTCTTTTTCTTACTTTCTTTTTTTTTCCTTTTTTATCTTTTCCCGTTTCTTGATCGTTTTTCCTTTTTTTCCTCTTTTATTTTCTTTTTACCCCCATTTCATTTTACCCTCTTCTCGTGTTCGCAAAACTAAATTCATATGGAGCGAGCAGCGATGATGTCATATCAGTGTCGCAACCTCACTTCTCGAACCTCGAGGAACGACGCTCGAGCAAACGTCACAAATATTTATATTATTTACTGAATAATCGCTGTACTCTATTCTTACAATTTTTCTGCAAGTGATCTTTTAAAAGGAGAAAATTAAGAAAATCGCTATTAACGGTGTACTTGGTGGTTGGAGGAGAGGAATAGTCGATTACGCCTTATATGGGTTCACCGTCCGGATGAACAGATATAAGGTCGGTGAGTGGGGTGGTCTTTATGAGAGGTTTCACTATATTTATGTACAGTATTTTTCGAATATAATAAATAATGTATTTTTTACCCTATCTTCTTCCAACAAGTTACTTTTGCAAGTTACTTTTGCGATTTGTTTTAGAATGATCTAAAATGGTTCTTTTGTCACTTGTAAAATTGACACTTCCCATCGACACGCGACAAATGACGCCTTAATTAGTCTGAACGATGAACGTGACAACTAACCGTCAGTAATGGACGTTGACATGAACATACAGACACACGGAAGCAAGCAAGTTACCTAATTCCTACATGTATAAATTTTAAGGTGCTTGTATAAGGTTTAGTATATTTTCCTCCATATATTATACCCTACAGCACCGAAGTGCCCTTATCTCCTCTACATTTCCTTTTAACTCATAATATTTGACACATGTTCTGCCTTCTCATCAATTCCGCTCCTACCTCATCCTCCTCATGGCTTTGTCATTTGTCTATTCTTTAAGTAATATTTCCTCCAACATCTCGACATTTCATCTTCCTTCATTTTCCAGTCATTTCTTCGCTTCTATTCCATCCACCATCTCCGCTTCCTTTTCCATCTCTTACCCTGTCTAATTCCACTTCTGCTTTGCAACTCTCCCTCCCGTACACAAACACTATTATTATGTTTTGTTCCATTGCTACCTCTACCCTTGCTACTTAAATAACCTCACATACTGTCCCAAACTCGCGTCTTCTCCATCCCCACTGCCTACACTCGTGCTGTCGCAGTTTGAGACCGAGCTTCCGACGAGATGAGCTCTGACCCGGTCTGGCCTCTGTCACTCACACTAAAGGAGTCTTCTGGATGTTCCAAGATTATCCTGCAGCGTTCTCTGATGCACACAAGTGTTTGGAGAAAATTTGTGCATCCCTTACTTTCGCTGTGAAGTTTTATGAAGCGAAGTGATTAATGCCCATTCCTGCC
The DNA here is from genome assembly GCA_038098605.1 of Gryllus longicercus. Classification (NCBI taxonomy): domain Eukaryota; kingdom Metazoa; phylum Arthropoda; class Insecta; order Orthoptera; family Gryllidae; genus Gryllus; species Gryllus longicercus. The sequence goes on from JAZDUA010000262.1 coordinate 1,137,594, forward strand.
AAAGGAAATCTGGCAACGCATAGGATATCCCATGGTTTGGTTTGAAATTATTTATTTATTTACGTCAAAAACAGTTAAAAACTGTGTGTGACGTGCTATGAGGAGAAGTTAATTTGAAGTTACATTTATGTCCAGAAGCAAAACAAGGGGCCATCTCAGCATTTGCTCGAGGATCAGGGAAACTGGACGAAACCATGATCGAGATTAAAATTTAATGTATTGATTTAAATTTAATTTTGATTAATTAAGGTTTCCCCATAATCTCCGGTACGATTTGAGGGTTTCGTCTAAAACAACTTTTCACATTATCTTTGGATATGGTTTCTGAATTTTGTCACAACCGCTCTTTGAACCGGCTAGCCTCAATTTGACCTTGACCGACAACTTCTTCCAAACTACTGCAGCTAATGAACGAGTAGCTCGGGCCTACGTTCTTCATCAATCGCTAAATCATCTTCTTTTGTAGTGATTTACAATTCGACCTTAACCGACTGCTTTCGTTTTTAATGCAATTCACTAATAATATGTAAAAAAGTGTATTTGCGTTTTGTTTATTTCTTAGTACAGTGCTATGTTTCATTGAACCTATCTCCTTCAACGTTTTTGGGTTCAATGAGAGTTTCAAATTCAATATTTTTATGATCGTTACAATTTTTGAAAATAAATTAGAGCATTTATGTCACATTTCACTGCTTGAGTTATTTCCGCATGTGATAAAAGTAGTTCTTTCGGTATCACAATTAAACCACACTCGTTTCTTGAAACGCTGTATTCTTTACTACTAGAATAGTTTTGCCTTACGCAATTGCGAATACGTTCAGCACAAATTAAAAAGTAAGTTGGAGGAAAACTTTGTTTCATCGAACTGTTTTTTTTCACTTTTAAAGTCTCACGAAACATTTTTCTTACTAGATGTGCGACATTCAAAAAAATCGGAAGTTACACGTTTCTTAAAACTTATTATGGGAGATTTGAAAACTTAAACTTTAATGTGTGTTTTGATTTTCAAACTTCATTTTATTTTTCATTTATATAAATGATTTATAATCTTCAAGCAATCTCTCTTGTGTTCTCTTTATGTAAACAAACATGATTCCTTCTGTCTTAAACGATTTTAATATGACGTTATCCGGTGAGAATTTTTGCCTCAAATATACTTTTAAATTTATAAATATTCGTGTTATTGATTTTTCAGTATTTATATTATATGAGAAAAATGTCTCTCAAAATTTGATGGAGACGTCAAATTACGTAGAAACGCGGATAGATATCGGAAAATAAGATGTGCTCAGTCGCTTCATTTTAATTTTAATAGGCGTCAACAAATAGTGCTGCTGGTATTTCTAGAATTGCGTTGCAGAACAGTTTGTATCCATTTTCCGATGATATTTTTTTAGCATTTGGAAAGTCTTGGAAGGAGTAATATGAGTATACGGTGTCATACAAGGTGTGTTCCGAAAGTAATGCAATTGAATTTCCCGCGTCGCTCCTATTGGTCGGAGTGGAATCGGACCACTTGCAGTAGGTGGGGGGGGGGACGCTTAGCTTTGCTATGAAACCGGCCTCAGTGCTCTGCAAGCTGTGCAAGCGGCAAGACGTCGGTTATTGTGAATCTCTGCGCGCCGACCGTGTCACGGATAGAAATGGAATCGACGACTGAGCAACGTTACGCGATTAAGTTTTGTGCTAAACTGAAAAAGTCTCTTGAGGAGACTTACAAAATGATTCGTGAGGTTTATGAGGACTCTGCTCTGTCCGACTCTCAAGTATCGAAGGGGTTAAAGGCCTTTAAGGAGGGCCGGGAAGAGGTTCACGATGAACAACGTTCTGGGCGTCCGTCAACCAACAAAACCGACAACAATGTCTTTTTCGACAGCAAAGGAATGATCCATATGGAGTTCGTTCCTCAAGGACAAACAGTTAACGCTGTCTACTACGTGGATGTGCTGGAAAGACTCCGAAAAAGGGTCGTCAGGACGAGAAAAGACATTTCCACTACCTGGCAACTCCATCACGACAACGCGCCTTGCCATACCGCGCTACGAGTCCGCGAGTTCCCGGTCAAACATCGGGTGCCAACGCTTCCCCATCCTCCCAACAGTCCTGCCCTCGTCCCAGCAGACTTCTTTTTGGTCCCTCGGGTTAAGGCGGCCCTGAAAGGAACCCGTTTTTCGTCCATAGAAGAGATCCAATCAGCCGTGACGAAGACCTTGCGAGAGGTCGCCGAAAACGCCTTCCAGAGCGCCTACCGTTCATGGCAGAGTCGCTGGAAAAAATGTGTAGAGGCCCAAGGACAGTATTTTGAAGAATTTTAAGTGTTTGTGAAAATATGTTCAATAAATTAATTTAAAAAATAATAATTGCATTACTTTCGGAACGCTCCTTGTATGCCCTCTTTTATTTTGTAAATCACAATGGGTATAAATAAATAAATAACATAAATATAAAAATAAATAAATATAAATTAATAAATAGCCGATCAGATGGCCGAGATCACTAAGGTCGTAGTGGTAACGGTCTGACCAGAAGATCGCGGTTTCTAGTCGCGCCACGGAGATGGGTGTGCTTGTGTACGTCTGCACGTGTGTGTCATTCTCTCACCCCTCATTATCATCATCATCATCATTTCATCTTCCATACTTCCAGGGACAACAACTCTCAGGGATAAAAAGCGTATCTAGCTAAATGCTGATTCCAAAATAAAAATAACAAGCACCTGCCACCGAGATAATGTTACTGAACGTCGGTAAGTGCGTGGTGCATGCACGCATGGTCCACGTCGGCCTAGTCGCAAGAAAAAAATAATAAAGAAATATAAAGAAATAATATAAAGAAATATAAAAAATATAAAGAAATAATATAAAGAAATATAAATAGCCGATCAGATGGCCGAGATCGCTTAGGCAGTAGTGTCGGAGTGGTTTCGGACCAAAAGATCGCGGGTTCGAGTCCCGCCTCGGGCATGGATGTATTTGTGTATGTCTGTATGTGTTGTCCTTTCACCCCCATTATCATCGCATCATCATTTCATCTTCCATACCCCCAGGGCTAACAACCGTGGGGGATAAAAATCGGATCCAGCTAAAAATGCTGGTCCCCCCAAAAAGTTGTTTCAAGCACCTGCCACCGCGATAATAAATAAAAACTGAGCCACGGTAAATGCAGGATGCTTGCATGCGTGGTCCTAGTCAGCCGATTAACGAAAAAAAAAGAAATATAAATAATATATTTTTCAATGCAGATGGCGTAGCCTCGCTAGTCTCCGTATTCGATTTCATTCCATTTTCGTCTTATTTCCGTTTGTGTGTTGTTTTATTCTCGGACGATTTTCGCTCGGACAGTGTGAGCGGCGCCAGCCGACGCCCGCGGCGGCGCACGTGCGGCGTCGCGGCGCCCTGCGACGCCCTGCGACGCCCTGCGCTGCCCTGCAGCTCCCTTCTTCGCGGGCTGCGGACGTGCTCGCGGCGCGTGACGCGAATGCCGTTCCGCCCTCCGCCCCCCTCCTCCCCCCGCCGCCCCCGCGGGCGCGTGGGGAGAGGGCGAAGGCCCCGGGGCTCAGCGCCCGAGAATGCCACTTGATCGTGTTTGGACAGCGTCGGAATGGGTGCTCCCCGCCAACGGGATTACCCGCGAGTGGGATTTGATGAGTCCCGCTTAGGCCCGCGCAAGTTGCCTTTACTTTCGGAGGGGCGGATGCGTTGGGAATTGTAGCGGTGACTTTCGAATGTAGCAAGTTCTTCATTTAGATGGTGCGTAATGAACGTATATTGTTTCATAGATATCGTAATATGTGTACGTGAAAACGTTTTTCAGTGCCACTAATCGTGTTTGGGCAGTCTCGATGAGACGTCCCCTGTGGTCAGAATAACCAGAAATTGAGTTTTCATAAAGACAAGCAAGGCTCACGAAAGTTGTCTTTACTTTCGGGGAAGAGGATATATTGGGAATTATATCTGTTACTTTTGAATGTAGCAAGATGATGCGTGAATGCGCGTACATTTTTCACAGAAATCGTAATATGTAAGCGTAAAAACGTTTTTCAGTGCTACTAATCGTGTTTGGGAAGTCTCGAAATGGGGCGTCCTCTGTGTGCGGAATAATAAGCAATTGAGTTTTAATAAATTCAAGCGAGGCTCACGAAAGTTGTCTTTCTCGTCATGAGAAGCAGATGCGCAGGCAATTTGTATTAGAGAGCCGACTTCTTAGTTGACACCTAAGCAATACTGTATTGGTTAAAGTACATTGCTCTTAGAGGCAGAATGACTTCCCTGAAGTGATCGACGTAATGGCATCATATCATTTACCAGACTCTGTATCAGCCATCTGATGTTTGTTGTTACCTAATGACAAAACGTACCACAACTGTAGTTCATAAGCGAAAAATGAATATCGCTTAATAATAACAGGGGTGAAATATTTTGAATGCGTGATATGTTATTTTTTTAAAGGAAATTTAACCTATTAAATAATTATCCATTTGAGGTTTTTTATACTTCTATGGTTCAGTTTTCTTTATGTTTGTTCACTTCCATGAGATAATCGTCTACAGGATGAAGTAAATTCGTTCTACAGGTTGTATTAAAAACATAATATTCACAAAACCCGTTGACTCTATGGTTTTAAAAATATTCGTAATGTATCTTTAAATAAATACCGTTAACTTGATATATCAGCTTAGTAATTGTCTCTCTCCTTCGTCAAATAATTCACTGTATTCACAAACTATTTAATATTGTATGCCAAACTTGTTATAGGACATTGTGTTACGAGGTTATGATGAAGGAGAAAATGCATTTTAAGTTGACAGTCTCGCATTGAGGTGAAGTAATTAAAGCTGTTGAGAAGGGAGTGGGGCTTGAAGCAATTAAAGGAGTATTTGTGTTCGCCGCACCCATTTGCACGTACGCCAGGAGGAGGAGGAGAAGGTGGAGGAGGGGGGACTTCATTACCAGTTGGTGCTTGTGGCTGGATGGTGCGGGGTGAACAAAAGACGAAAACAGGCCCTAGTTGTCCACTAGAGGATTGAGGTGGGTGCATAGGCGGAGTAAAGTTAAACGAAAATGCGAGGAAATTTACTTGCGGAGTACGCCGGCGCTCTTGCTGGTGCTTTTAGTGTCAAGATTTCTTATATTTGCGACCTCTAACCCGAGTTTCCAGTGTGTTTATTTATAGGAGTAATTGCTGGTGTACAACTGAACTTAAGCACGAGAAATTTAAAGAGAAATATATGAAGAAGGAAAATTAGGAAGGTGTTTTGCGAGTTGATATTGCAAATTAGTGAACCAACTTAAGAATTACGTAAAATGCCATTATACATTTTCCGTTTTCACTTGACATTCATTCAGGAAAACAATACATCGTACCCTTTTTTGTAAGGAAACGATAGCAATCAGTTATGGAACAAAACTGACTTTCGTTGTTTGATAATTCAGTTTTCAGTAGATCCTGAAAACAAAGTACTAATTATAATTATTGTTATAGTTATTGTTATTATTATTATTGTTGTAATATTGTCAACCACATATACACACAAATAAATTAAACATTTAATTTTTTATGTGAGTTTTTACTACTGTGCGCTGAAAATATGACACATGTCTAATACAAAACGTATGAAGTTTGAAATGTTAATAATTATCATATTAAAACATCTCTTTGAGTATTAATATCATGCTTGCTTGCTTGCTTGTTTGATTGACTGATGTGTCCCAGCTCGTCAACTGCTGTGATCAGAGTAGCGAATGTTTTGGTCGCGGGATGTGGGGGAGTTCCTCCAACGCTGGACAGCGATATCCCAGGCCGACCTACACGTAGCTTGAAGGGGTTGTCCCTATCGATTTCCTACAAGTGGGACACCGCCCGAGCCAGGATAAGCTCGAAGTTCGCGACATGTGTGGTAGCGTGTTGTAAGTGTGAATGTGTGTAGGGGGAAAGAACAGGAAGAAGAAGAAGTGATCAGGCGCTGTGCGTGGCTCGTATGTTAGGGTACTGCTCCGGAATTCGATGCGGCCCCGGCCTGGTGATGATTGGAGAAAACACGGAAAACTCCCTCTCAGAATTGTCTCGAATTCTCATCAGGCAGCGACTATTAGTCGACCTAGGTATCTAGCTAGTGTCGAAAATCTGCTACAGCCGGGACTGGAATCGTAGAGCCTTCCGTTCAGAGTCGGTGCATACAGGCAATACTGGCTCTGAGCTAATCCGTTCTCAATAAAAAGTGTGGAATCCATTAATTGTATACTGGGAGAGATGTCTCAGGGCATTAACACGTATCACTGCAGCCCCTCTGACCGGGAGGCCCTAGGTTCGAGTCCCGATAGTGGCAGGATTTTCGACACGAATGTAGGAATCGCAAGTATAATAACGTAGGCCTGCAAAAACACTTTTTTGGTGACCTGTTTCGGTTTATTTGATGAATTATTACATTTTGTTGTCCTCTGAATCTAGTAATGCCAACATTTTTGTCCCGGGACGTCAGGTTTCCTAACAATCGGACGATCATGTAAATAAATCGAGTTCACAAAATCATGAGACGTTGCTCAGAGCATCGACTGATGTCACTGCAGTGCCTCTGAAAAGAAAGTCCTAGGTTAAAGTCCCAACAGTGGAAATATTTTCGACAGTAGCTTGTCAGCTAGATCGAATTCAGTAGCTGTCTGAAGGAGAATTCTGGCAGACGGCCGCTCTGATCGGTAGTTTTACGCGGTTTTCTTCGATCAACACCAGCCGAATGCCGTAGCAGTAACCTTCCCAACGGGCCACGGACCGCGCGCGATCTTTTCTACCTCTGCCTTGGCTTATCCTCTCCTCTTACACACGCACTTACAGTAACACGCACTACACAAGCACACATGCCGAGAGACCGATATGGAGCTTAGCGTTTGTCCCGGCTGGGGCAGTGCTCCGCTGGTAGGAGATACTTGATGCCAGAAAACACATCTACCCGAGGTAGGTCGGCGCCGGATCTACGAGGGAATCGGACGAGGGAAAGAACACCGCCAGCTCCCGAGAAAAAAAGTGCATTACACTTATGGGAAAAATGACCCAGTTATTTGACGTGCTCGGAATCACTAAAGCAATCAATCAATCATCATCAATCAATCAATCAAACACGAGCGTTTCTAGCAGGAGCTGCGAGGAAATCACATGAAGATGGCATATCGTCGTGAAAAGAGGTCATAAACATTGCTGAGGTAATTGATAGTCGGACGGGTGATGGCCCTCGGTTGCCTAGCGCTTCTATCCACTCTGCGCCGGCAGAATGGGCTGTTAGCCCCCAACGACGCAAGTGGCAACGCTCCCGGAATGTTTATTATCTAAAATCAGTTCCCAATTATTCCCCAACTCATCGTGGTAATGCGCTCCCGCGTGGATGCTTCGCTTGTTTTGACTTACGAACAGCAGAAACGTTTCGCGGAATTGAATTTGTAATTTGGCGTTTTGTGTTCATGAAACAATTTCATATCCACCGCAGCGTGCGTAGGGATTTTGGTGGATGAAAACTCGGACATGCCGACTGACCATATCATGGAAAGCATTTAATATACCACTGATGATTTCTGCACGAATTCAAGACTGCATTATTAGCCTTGTTATAATTGAAAATTAAGCTAATAATAATAATAATTCTAATAATTAAGCTAATAGTAATAAATCTAATGGTGGTTTGAAGTATATATAAAATATAAAGGAATGTATAACTATTACACATTACCTTCGTGATTCAAAGAGTTTCTCGTAGTAACATTCAAAAAATACTTTTAAATCAGAATGATTTTCCCATTCTCGCTACGTCGACCTAAGGAAGCATCTTCTCTATGTCATCGAGAACATCACAAATTTGGTACCAACCACCATAAATTCTGACGAAACACTGTGCCCTTCTGCAAACATTGTAATTTGACCTCTTCTCCTCAAACGTGGTTAATACTCGTGGCAAGTAGCAGCACACGACAGAGCATGACAAGTGATCAAGTCACGGGTATTGGACGAAACGCCATTAAAATAAACTACACTGATTGCAATTACAGTGCAACGATTTGAACTTTGGCCAAAATGTGCGTACTTGCAGTACTGCCGGAGTGTTTCTTACTCAATGAAGAGGGCCCAAATTAGCCCAATTTCAGACCCTGGGGATGGGGGTTGGAGCAGATTTCAGGAAAGAATCCGTAGGAGGAGGAGTTTGTCCATAGCCAGTTGAATAAAGTACTGTCCACCTTGAATTGACATTCAACATATTATATTAATATTTCATTATTATTTAGGATTTAGTATTACTTGCAGAGCAACGTATTTCTTTATTATTTCATATAATAGATTGTAGTTACATTAGACTGAGAAATAACGCTGAATTTCTTTTTTCCCCATATCTTGAATTACTAACGAATTGAGTGGCTAGGCTAGGTTGAAGAATGGAAAGTATTCGTAGATTTTTCTTTCTGTATGAAACAATAACCAAATAAAATATTTTAGAGAACATTTATTTTGGTAGCCATTATTAAATTTACTTTGTCAGAATTTTCAACAACGTGACCGTATGAACGACGCGACAAAGAAACAAATTTATCTGACGAGAAAGTTCCAGCTTTTTCTCCTTCTAAGGATTAATCAAACATATCTGCCGGCTCTCCTGCCGCCAAAAGTGGATTCGTTTTTTATGGAGGTTTACAGGTGAAGTAAGGATCCTCTTCTCTTTTGAAAAGACGTCTATAGGCGTTTCTTTCTACTAGATCTTTGCATCACGGATATCACTCGCCGCCGCACGGGTCACTGATGGTTCGTAATTTTCAGGTTCGGAATGAAGGTAGGGAATGTTATAATGCCCCCAGGAGCTGTCCGGCTTTCTCATTATCCAGTTTGCTCCAGACCTCAAGAGGAACATCCCAGCAACTAAGAGGATCCGTTGGATGTTAATGCTCGGGTAACCTTCCGCGCAGGAAATGGAGACGGACGTTAAATCAACACAGCCGCTCATGAAGCTCCTTGCCGTTTGCTCGCGGCGAGTGGCAGGCCCGAGATGGCGCGAAAGGAATGGGTTTCAGAATTGAAATCGCGAAGCTTTCGACTGTTCCAAGACATTGCTGTAGTTTCTTTTTCAAATTCAATTTCAATGCAAATTGAAGTTAGATCTTTCACAGGAAAAAGTGTTGAAATTGTTCGTGACTTGTGTAGTGGGAAGAGGTGAAGTTTAATAAGTAATGATTTAGGAAAAACCGCGTTTCATGCCGTAGAAAAAGGCGAACATACTACATGACTCAACACCTTGGGTTGTATGAAACAAACGAATTAGTTCATTCATATTCTGTGGTTGCGCGTAAATTAGCTGCAGGAAAAATTCTACTGAACAAAACTCGAGAAGTGAAGTAAAGCAGATGGCTTTCTCAGATCATTTATTACTTTATATACACATTTAACAACCGAATCTTCCCAGTACAGGGAGATTCTGTATCTTCATTAGATACACGTCTTTGTAGATCTTTCTTCCTTGTTTCTATCCTTATTATAGTTTGCTTTTTCATAATCTCTTACTGCTAGAAAATCAATTTTATATACTCTTACATTTGTTTTAAATGTATTATAAAATGGATGTAACTAGCATACCCGTGCGACAACACTAATACGGAATCCGCCTGGCCGCTCCTTTTTCCTCCTCTTCTCAGGTGTGAGTATCGTATGTATCAGGTGCGAGCCGGTTCAACTTCTTTGGTGATTAATCCCCTGAGTGTGGTGCAAGTAATAAACGGATGGTTCTTGCGTACGTCTCCACTTCGACGTGAGAGCCGGTGCCACACCACACGGTGGTTTGCTGTGGTTTTCGCTCTAAGCGTCTCTTCCAATGCCGGGTCAAGCTCTAAGCTCCTGTTTGGTCACCGGATATGTATGGTAGTTGGTAGTTTAGTTCTTGTAAATGTGAGTGTCTAAGGAGAGGAAAGGGGGGTGAATATGAGGAAGGGAAGATCGTGCTTGTACTGTAGCTGATTGTTACTGAAGTGCTCCGGCATTCGCTTGATATTTTCGGCGAAAGAACTGTTAGAACACATTTGTAGGATCTCCAGGTTTTCGAGTTCTGTCGTCACTTTAAATTTGCCTTGCAGATGCGTGTACTCACGTTCCAAGCCATAAGGTTTGTGCCCAAGCGTCGTTGCTACACAAGCGCTGACTTGGACATTCAGGAGCCCCCTCGGACTGTTCTCATTTCTAACTAGTTTCAAACTATTCAGAATTCGAGAAGCAGAACAGAACTTTCAGTTAGAACCAGTAACTACTGTGGTTTCTAGAGCTGCATTTATCGACACCGTCTTCTCGGGCGACTCTGTCATTATTTTCAACTTGTTGAGGCAAAACTACACTCCAAGCGATAACAGGCTGAAACTCATGGATGACAACTATTCAGAATTGAAGGATAACAGCTTCAAGTGGTCAGTTATTTCGGATTAATAGTAATATTTTTTGAAAATTCCATACAAATTATTAACTGCGTGCTTGCTCTGACATTTTATATTGGATACTCTTGGAATACGGGTAAAATGACTGCTGAAATCGAACTTGGGCATAGTTTTCATAGTGGTTGATTTTCATTTTTCGTCCTTTTATAAAAATGAATCCAGTAACCTTTTTGTTTCTTCTTTAGAATTTAGCTTCAAATAGCTATCTGCAAAAAGTTTGCTGCATACCATAAATACCATAAATATTGGCGAGAAATTGTTAATTCAAAGTGATTCTGTATTATGAAATTAATACAGTGAGGTTGAAACTGCTATAAATTTCGTCAGATTTCTATAGCAAAATGGCTTTTTTAGTTATTTATAACATTAGCCATGTCAATAATAATAATAATAATAATAATAATAATAATAATAATAATAATAATAATAATAATAATGAGCAGGAGGAGATGTTCCCCGAGAAAGACACATTTTGGTTATGGGATATCTTCTTGGAATTGACAGGTTACACCGAGATATTTCAAAGACAATCCCTCTCTTCGTTGCTCTTCAATGCAACTGTAAAACCGCTCACAAGACTTACGCCAGACTCGACTCTTGTATTGAACATCGAAGGGGAGCCCTAGATTCTCTCACCTCTCCCATGATCTCCAGTTGTATGAAAGGACTGAAACAGAGATAATAGTCCTATTCTCAAGGCAGGACGAGAGTTTAATAGAGACATCGCAATAGTTACATAGATAAGTGCCCCACTCTCCGTATCGCCAAGGTGGAATCGCCAATGACTCGAAGTGAAGACCTCCGCCTCGTCGGAATACAAACCTGTCTTTTACCTTCTCAAAACAAAGTTTAACGGTGGAAGTAGTTCTGCATAATTCAAACGTCCCCTACAGCGCTGAAGAAGGAATTATTTATAGCGATAATTAAGGAAAGAAAGTAGCCTCTATTGTAATGAGACAAACTTCTGTCGTGGTTCTGCCCGTGAGGACAGAGGGGGGAAAGGTGTACTTGGCAATAGTAAAATACAATAATGTTATATAAAATCCATTACAATAATATTCAATACTAGTGGAACCCGACAGACGTCCTGCTCTCCATATTCCTCCCCCCCTCTCTGTTTCTCCGTCTCTTTTGCCCTCTTCACCTCTCTCTTTAATTTCATTTCTATCTCCGTCTCTCGCCTTTTCCCCGTCTCTCTCTTTCTCTCTTCGTCTCTCTCTTTCTCTCTTCGTCTCTCTCTCTCTCTCCGTCTCTCTCTCTCTCTCTCTCTCTCTCTCTCTCTCTCTCTCTCTCTCTCTCTCCCCGCCTCACACGGCATCACCCAGCAACAATGGAGTCCGGGTGAAGTTTATTTTGAATGGAAATTGAATTAAAATTAAGCGCAATAATGTGCTGCAGCGCCATGTAGTTACAACAAAATTAACAGCACAAAAACCTTCCGCGTGAAAAACACGTAGATCTTTCATGGAGATCTGGCACACGATTCAACCGCACCGCTGCTGGCCTCTGGCTTCTGGCGGAATGAATATATTAGGAACCTGTCTCTTAGCGTTGGCGAAAAAGAATTATCCTGGTGCATCTACAAGCGTATTATTTAAATTATTTATTTTCCGAATTTGTGTTGTACCAAATTTTGCCAGCACACTGAATCAAATCCTGAATAAGAGCTTGTAATTATTTCATGTGTACTCACACACACCATTTTGTCTAATCGATATCGATTTAAATGTCGCTGAAATCACTTTTATTGGAATAAATGAGAATATAAAACAATGCATAAGAGTAATATTCAATAGTACCATATTTTGAATTGAGTGATATGCTCGAATGTTCTTTATCAAAATGGAGAGGAGATGCCGAGACGTGTCGGCCTTCATCTTGAAGTCTGGCTAATATTCGCGGCCCGCTGTTGCACCCCGATGAAAGACGGTAGAGTGCAGTCTGTGTTCCTTTGCCAACCTCATGAGAAGTTGGGCGTCGCAGCCAGCAACGCTTGCATAGGCACGCTTCAACCTGCAAGCTTCTTCGACCCCCCCCCCTCCCACTCCCCCCGAAGCAATTTTCCTCTTTTTCACAGATGCCAGCTCTATTCAAAGTTCCAAAGGTTTCATAAGAAATGTCTAATACTTTATTACAGAAATGTATGCGATATTATTATTAATAATATATTAATTAAAATATATAATTAATTATATAATATAATATATATATTATAATATTATATATATATTATAATATTATATATATATATTATAATATATATATAATATTATATATATATTATAATATATATATTATAATATATATATATTATAATATATATATATAATATAATAATAATAATAGAAACTCTGTCATGGAATGTTTATAATGTTTGGTTGGTTGCATTGTTTATGGTAGGTTGCGGTCTTGTTTGTGAATAAAACCATAGGTTTCCGTGGCTGGAGTCGTTATGTAGTTGGCCGTTCGGGAGACGCCGCGTACTAGGCAGAGATGCCTACATTTCAGCCATCATACTGCGTTCTTTCTCAGGGAATATGCCGTTTCGCCCACTTTGCCGTGCGGAAGGTCACAATATGACGGCTGAAAAGTCGACTTCTCCACCAAGGACGCGCCGTCGATCGCCAAATATAAACGATTTTTGAACAGTTTACATTGATTCGAGTTGGCAACGGGAATTATAAGATAGTGAATTATATTATTTTCTCTGAATTTCTCTTCGTGAATTGAAGTGATTGCACTTACAATTTTTATTATATTTGGTAGAGAGAATACATAGTTTTTATTGATACGAAAGAAATGTAATTACTGAGTTAATGAAGAGGAATGAAATTTGCTGCAGAATTGTCTGAGGTCTTGAATATGTAACAAATACATAACGATTATATTCGATTATTCTTCAAATTTAATGACAGTCTTTGTTGGAACTCGCGCAAATAGCACGAGTACCTATTCTGTACGAATAAGCGTACGTAAGTATAAGCGTAATATACGTACGTATAACGTAAATAACACGTATGCCTATTCTGGTATGCCTTGGCATACCAGCCCTGAGGAAGACCACGACAGGATAGTCGAAACGTCGGCATCTCAGCCTTCGACGCGGCGTCACCCGGACAGCCCACACCATCCTGTCGTGGTCTTCCTCAGGTCTGGTATACCTATTCTGGTATGCCTTGGCATACCAGCCCTGAGGAAGACCACGACAGGATAGTCGAAACGTAGCCTTCGACGCGGCGTCACCCGGACAGCCCAGACCATCCTGTCGTGGTCTTCCTCAGGTCTGGTATGCCTATTCTGGTATGCCTTGGCATACCAGCCCTGAGGAAGACCACGACAGGATAGTCGAAACGTCGGCAACTCAGCCTTCGACGCGGCGTCACCCGGACAGCCCAGACCATCCTGTCGTGGTCTTCCTCAGGTCTGGTATGCCTATTCTGGTATGCCTTGGCATTCCAGCCCTGAGGAAGACCACGACAGGATAGTCGAAACGTAGCCTTCGACGCGGCGTCACCCGGACAGCCCAGACCATCCTGTCGTGGTCTTCCTCAGGTCTGGTATGCCTATTCTGGTATGCCTTGGCATACCAGCCCTGAGGAAGACCACGACAGGATAGTCGAAACGTAGCCTTCGACGCGGCGTCACCCGGACAGCCCAGACCATCCTGTCGTGGTCTTCCTCAGGTCTGGTATGCCTATTCTGGTATGCCTTGGCATTCCAGCCCTGAGGAAGACCACGACAGGATAGTCGAAACGTAGCCTTCGACGCGGCGTCACCCGGACAGCCCAGACCATCCTGTCGTGGTCTTCCTCAGGTCTGGTATGCCTATTCTGGTATGCCTTGGCATACCAGCCCTGAGGAAGACCACGACAGGATAGTCGAAACGTCGGCAACTCAGCCTTCGACGCGGCGTCACCCGGACAGCCCAGACCATCCTGTCGTGGTCTTCCTCAGGTCTGGTATGCCTATTCTGGTATGCCTTGGAATACCAGCCCTGAGGAAGACCACGACAGGATAGTCGAAACGTCGGCAACTCAGCCTTCGACGCGGCGTCACCCGGACAGCCCAGATCACTCACATGACTCTGGCCGCGGAAGCCTACGACTTCATTTACCAGTACCCTGTACTCGAATGATCACAGGTCGAGAATTGTCCGCGCATGATAACTGAGAAACAGGAATCGGCTCCCTCTGGGTAGTTTTGAGTGTGTTTACAGAAAGTTTTATTCTGTACGGCGTAGATCTCATTGCTTCCTTCCCCCATTCAAACATTGGGAGATAACTAATGTTGTGAACCTAGAATCTGCAGCGTTAGCGGATCCTTTCGTAGAGAACTCCAACAACCTCCTCATAACTTGTAGATTGAGTATCTAATTTCTAGTGATATATGTTTTGTATGGTGTGGTAGTTTCTCGTCGCGGGTTTATTTTGTTAATACATTTTTTATTGGTATAAAATCCTCCGTGATGACGTATCACATGTTCTTAATTACTTTTATTACGCATAAATGTAGCCATCAGTGTGCGTATTTGGTGTATATTTGTAATAAATGCTTGTATTTATTAGTGGATAATATTTTGTTTCTAACTATAGTAAACCGTTAAACTTCGCGAACCTGATTTTCAGGAGTATCAAACAGGCAATTGAACATAATACCGAGTTGTTAACACTTGGAGGGAGGTCTGAGAGGCACCGTTTCGGATTTAAAAAGGCTTGAATGTTCACTCTATTGAAAACACGTGTATTAAGCGTGCTTCTCTCCGGCGGCTACTTCTCGTCATCTCCAATCGCGGTCCGTTGTTTTGCAAGCGTCCGCTCGCCGCCATCTGAACTGCGCGCAGCCGGAACCGCTGGCGGCGGCGCGCGGCCCCCTGCGGCTCGAAGCGATTCCACGCTCTTCCAAGGCTGCGCCGGCCGGCCCGAAGGCGGCCGCTGCCGCAGGGGCGCGCGCGGCTATTTCGAGCGCATCTCCGAAGCGCCGCACTCGTAAAGCGCGGGTGAGAGGGCGCGCGTGCGGGCGAAACGACCCGCTCCGGATCGCTGGAGGTGCTCGCTGCGTCACGTGGCGCAACGCGCTCCCACGTGGCACACGTCCACGGCTGTGGCAATTAGTGCCGGTAGTGTAGTGAATATTCTTAACCAGAGAAGGGGTGAGGTTCCTCTCCCGCTGGATGGTGAGATCTGGTGCCGAACTGCACGTCAGTGTGCGGGAGATTTCGACCTCCAGGTATCGCTACAACAGGACACCACTCTCGTTAGCGCAAGTTCTAATCTCCAAACTCGTCTCCCCGCTGGAGGAAGATACCTGATTGGGGAAAACCTCGCAGTCCGGCGGGGGAAGATCCACGGCCCTTCAATCAGTCAATCCCCGGTGCCTTAATCAGCCAATCAATGAAAACCGACTATCGGCATTTGTTGAAGCGTAGTGATTGTCAGTTTAACTGAGTGTGTAAGTGAAGAGGAGGGGACAGGGATGAGCAAGGAATGAATATGCGCTGTCCGTCGCCCGTTTGCGGAGTGCTGCTTTAGCATTCGCTAGATGTCGGGAACTTACCAATCAGAGCATCCGGCCGCTAACGTTCTCCTCCGGGCAGTGGGTGAATTCGTCCCAGCCTCCATGGATAGTGTCGAACGTCCGCCACCGTCGGGATTCGACTCCGGAACTTCCGAATCAGAGTCGCTACAGAGAGAACTGCAACGATCTAAGCTTTAATGGTTCCACATGCGGACCTACGCGCATTCACCGAAATACATCATGTAATTCAGTGGTCAGAATTGAGGAAAATCATGCAAGGCCGTAGTAACTGGTGAGCAATTGATTTTTTGTAAGAATTTGCCTGATTTGGAGGGGAAGGAATAATGACTGGGAAGGAGGAACAATAAAGGGACAAACTACATTGATGTCAGGAATAGTAAGTAGGATAAGGGATGGAAACTGATTTTGTTAAGAAGAAAAGTAACCCCTCTGCAAGTAAGCTTGAAATTGGATTTGCTGCGTGTGCCACACGAAACAGTCAAAGGGTCCTCAGAGCGTAAAATAGAACAAGCATTCCCAAAGTTCTGCTATAGGAGAAGGATGAAGTAAATTAACAAATTGCGACGTGACACGAAGATCAGAAGAAATCCCCACGCTTTGGTCCGCAGACGAGAAGAGAGAATAGGAATATTACAGAAAAGATATAGCCAAATAAGGTGTTGAAAAGTGCCCCCAAACCAAATCGATAATCACCATGCTTTTATGAAAGAGGGGGAAAAACGGCCGTGGATTACCAGCCTCCTAGGACAATCCGTTGCCGAGGTACGAAAAACAGGTTTTTCATATTTTATTTTTTCTCAGCTTCTATTATGTCAGGCTGGGGAAAAAATTGCAGAGGCGGGAAAGAATTGTTGAATTTGAAGGTAGTTTTGTTTACTAATTTAGACGCGAAATTAAAATAGAAAAAATGATATTTTGAAATTGAAATTCGGCTATATTGTTTCTTAGGATCCCCGTTAAATAATGAGTGAAAGTAAAGAATAACAGGACCAAGTCGAAAAAAAAGAATGTATAACGAAAAGATAACATATTGAGTAGTGTGTCGTTCATACTGGAAATTGAAAATGCCCGCTTTAAACAGAAACGCATGGAAAGCGACCATAGTGCGAATGATGGGCTCTGGATGGAAATATGTAAAGAAGAACTCGAAGAAAAGAGACAAGGTCTAACTCGACAACACGAACACGCTGCATACAGTCGCAAGCATAAGTAAACAAGATTTACATATTATACGCGTGGTGTAACGGTTAGCGTACCGAACTGTTGTACCCGGTAGTTCGCGGGTTCAAACCCGATCGAAGCCGTGGATTTTTAAGGGCGAAAAAATCCTTCGTACGCCTTCTTTCGGAGGGGAAGTAAAGCCGGCTGTTTCATGTTAGTAGATTTACTTGCATGTAAAAGAACCTCAAGCCTAAATGACGCCTCTGAGCTAAATTCAAATCGCCTGTTTCTCGCCCAAGAAATACCTCCTTTCTCTGCTAGTTGATGAAAGGAGCGTAGCGAAATTTGTGTGGTCAGACGGAAGAGCGGGCCTGATGGCCCGAGTCTCGCCACGTAAAATAAGGCAAATTCAATTCAATTCAATGGAAGTGCAAACTAATGCACTTATCTAGTGTTACACTGCTATGCCTAGTCTGTATGTAGATCGTGAAATCATAGATTACAATGCGTGTCTTGCGACCTTAGTGAATGTAGATTGAAATTTGATGCAGTAGAGGGACACTGAGACGAGTACCGGGGTTAAAAGTTTCGACTTCATTGGAGTGTATTGACGGGAAAAGAAATAGAACTTTGTATCAAAACCATCACTTTAAACATATTTTACTAGATTTTATATATTTTCTTAATCGTCTTGCATGTTTTTAACCCATATTAGCAGCAATGAACGATGATTGTCGAAAAATTTTCGTGTCTTTACACTGGCCGAGAATGTTTGTTTGTGCTAGGGTCTAGAGGTTGTGTATGCTTTCACAAAAATGTAGAAGGTCCAGATAAATAAACAGGAGTGCAAGTCGGGCGGTTAACGCAGAGAGCGTATAAAAAACTGCTCAAGTTGCTAGCGCTGTGAATTACAATGTTTTCTCGCCCTCCTGGAATTCCGCCATGGAATATATGAGACCACCATGTTTAATTCATCCTTTCCTCCGAAAAGCTGTTCTGCAGCCTTCTGGTAGGTGTAATACACGAATAAGAGGAAAAGAAAAAAATAGTCAGGAGAGGGGAAAATGAGAGACTGAAGAAGTAAAAAAGAGACGAACGAAGAGAGGGAGAGAGGAAAGGGAAAATGTATGTAAATGAGAACAAAAAACACCATGGGAAGTGCGAGAGGAACTGTGTCAGGAAGAGAAAAAGAGGGAGAGAGAGATAGAGAGAGAGAGAGAGATAGAGAGATAGATAGAGATAGAGAGATAGATAGAGATAGAGAGATAGATAGAGATAGAGAGATAGATAGAGATAGAGAGATAGATAGAGATAGAGAGATAGATAGAGATAGAGAGATAGAGAGAGAGAGAGATAGAGAGAGATAGAGATAGAGATAGAGATAGAGATAGAGAGAGATAGAGAGAGATAGAGAGAGATAGAGAGAGATAGAGAGAGATAGAGAGAGATAGAGAGAGAGAGATAGAGATAGATAGAGATAGAGATAGAGATAGAGATAGAGATAGAGATAGAGATAGAGATAGAGATAGAGATAGAGATAGAGAGATAGAGAGGGAGAGAGAGATAGAGAGAGAGATATAGAGATAGAGATATAGATAGAGATAGAGAGAGAGGGAGATAGAGAGAGAGGGAGATAGAGAAAGAGGGAAATAGAGAGAGAGGGAGATAGAGAGAGAGGGAGATAGAGAGAGAGGGAGATAGAGAGAGAGGGAGATAGAGAGAGAGGGAGATAGAGAGAGAGGGAGATAGAGAGAGAGGGAGATAGAGAGAGAGGGAGATAGAGAGAGAGGGAGATAGAGAGAGAGGGAGATAGAGAGAGAGGGAGATAGAGAGAGAGGGAGATAGAGAGGGAGAGATGCGTGGAGAAAATGCAGGGTTTAAGGAAAAGATGGAATATAGAATGAGGTGAATAGCAAATTTTCTTTTGAGTTTATTTATCTAATGGGTCGGAGTTCTGACGGAACGGCGCTCCGTTACTTTTGAAACAAAATAGTTAAAGCAATCAGAAAGCAGTGAGCGCATAGCGACTTCAATTAATTTTGTTAGCGTTTATTCGACTTTCTTAAATACAAAATCTGTAGTATGCGAGAAAGTAAGAATATCATCAAAACATAAGTACCAACAGAGATCTTTTTGATTATTTCCACAACATGTTTATTCAAGAAAATTTAAGAGATACTGCAAAATAGCCCTACATGGAATTTTTACTTCTTTAAAATCAATTTTGAGTTCCAGAATAGGCAATTTAAAAGAAAAAAATAAAATTATACACAAGTCAGGAGAATGTACAATAAAAACGATCATACCGATCAAATACATGAATTGAAATGTCTACATATTTCGATGTTGTGACGAATTGGGTAAGAGTACAAAGATATTGTACTATCTCTTCAATTTATGTATTTGGTTGGTTGCATTTTAAAATCAATTCCAATGAAACACGATGTAGGTATATATTTCACAGGAACTTGCGTTACATTTTTAATTACAAGATGCTACATTAACATGAATTATACAGGCAGAAAATTACATAATATACGTGCGTTGTATATTACAAAATATGGAATAGATACTTTCGAACAATTTTTACAACAATTTTGAAAATAATTTATCGTTTCGTTCATTATACAAACATTAACTTCACAAAAACAACTCATTGTTCTAATAAAAACACACAAGCAGCAATGCACCAGGAACTGAACAAGTACTACACGGAGGGAGGGCAGTAACGGCGTTTCTACATACCACCCTTCCTACCTTGTGCAAGCTCGTCAGGATAGGATTTCAGAATCTTTGGGAGTGTTTATCATGCGCGGCTAACGATGTAATGGATTTCGAGAAGGGTAACATCTCAGTACGTAATTTCTATGTGTCGTGCAAATACTAGTACAAAATGAACGAAATAAGAAAATTCACAAATTTTTAACTTCAAGTCTTTCATATATTTTTACATACTCATGTCTTTTTTTAAGTTTTACAGCAAAATAAAATATATCAGCCTCACACCCAAAATGCACGAGAACTTAAAAAAATTATGAAACAAGGAATAAAATACGTAAAACGTATAAACATCCTAAGCCTGTTGTTGACGGAAACTTGGAATATTGGATGCGAGACTGCTGGGACACCCAGTGGCTGGGGTGAGTCCCCCACGCGCGTGCGTGATCAGGAGAGTCCGCGAGGGATGATGAGCTCACACGCACCGCGATCGCCACTGGAGACGCGCGCGCATGTGTGTGTGGGTGTGTGTGTCGCGCGGCCCCCATGGGCGCAATGGGAGCAGCGTAATAAATCTGAAGATAAACTCATGCGTATGCATGAGCCGTGTGCATGCGATGCGAGGGAACTACGTGAGGTAAGGTGATTCATAATGAGCGCGTTTAAAATTCACACTTAAGAAACACCCGAATTTATGCGGATCCGTGTTCCGTCATCGATTAATCGATTTTGGACTTGATGGAAATGGCGATATTCTAGAACGTTGTTTCACAAAAAGCATGACACGTCACGTAGCATGCCACATTCTGTAACATTGGGTACACAAACGAATGTGATCAAAGGGGCTTTCAATAATTTAAATTATCCAAAAATATGAATTAATTAACAAGATTATTTTCTGAAATATATAAACTTAAACATATTCGGAATTGTTTTGCTTCTTGGAAATAAACAAGGGTTCATTTCAGTATGGTAACCACGTAAGATTTTCTTTCTGGTAGATATTTGGTTGCTGAAGCTTCGTATCTACTGCTGGTCGTTCTTCTTAGTTGTTTACACCATTTTCTGTTTTCCGCGTTTTGTCAAGCAGAATTTCACCCCGAGTATTTTAGATCCATTACCTCATATGTTGTTTGCTCCTTGCACCGGTTCCTTTTTTCTATCTTTTCCACTGGCGTTTTTTAATTTGAATGAATTTTTATTTAGTTTTTTTATTTCATTTAATTATTTAGTAAAACGATTTCCTACGACTTGTTCGTTGTCAGCAGGAATATAAATTTAGTACACAGTGATTAGGGACGCCATACTTATTTATGAAGTGCCGGCAAGAGAGATGACTTACGACTTTACGATCTCCTTCCATGATTTCCTTCCCGTGATTTCTTTGACGGTTTACGGTTTTCGTCTATTGTACAATAGATGTTATCATGATGTGTCAATGACCTTCGATGAGATGGTATCTGTACTGATGTTCCAGTATAATGGCACCATATGACCCAATATTTACTGTCAACAACAATAGTTAATAGTTACTGGCATGTGAATCAATTAAATGTTTATTATAGATGTTATTATAGATGTGTCAGACCTCATGACGGACGTATTCTCTTGATCCGAACAAGATAGGCTCTACAATTTTTGTAACAATTATTAATAATACGGTTATAATGCTCTACGTTGATTTAGAGAATTAATGCGAAATTTACGTTTTTGAGTTTTGTTTAAGATTACAAGGCGAAAGCATTTCAATATCCATACGACGTTAGTTAGTGGAGGTAGGAGATACGCACCTTGGCGAAACCACATGGGGAAAACGCTCAGGCCTCGGAGCGAGTAGTGTTCGGCTCCGTGGACGCTGCTTGCAGCCCTTGCGGCACCGATGCAGGAATATACACTAAATGTATGCGATGCGATGAACTACGTGAGATAAGGTGATTCATAATGAGCGCGTTTAAAATTCACACTTGAGAAACACCCGAATTTGTGCGGATACGTGTGCAGCTCACTTGTTAGTATGAGGTGATTTTCAGACCACGGGGAATATACTTAGCCTTTGGCTTTCCACTCATCACTATCGAGTGCGCGGAAGTTCGCAGTAACGCTGACGTCTGCATTTGTTAAAGCGCAATGCTCTATAAGAGCACCCGTCAACCGATCCATTAACCTGGAAGGGGCTGTTTCGCTTTCCAGATCCTTTCGGAAGTGAAAAGCGAGGAAGAGATCCTTTTCCGAGGGGGAACTGCCACGTGGAGACCCAGTTGGAGGCCACCTGGGCTGAAGGGCTAACCCTGGGGCGCGAGGCCCTCACTGCGCCCACCTTGTCTCTGTGGAAACTTAAATGTCCGTTTATTTACAATACGTTACTTAAATGTCCCTTTTTTTACAATATGTGTTTACTTTTGAAAAATGCTTCAATATCATATCCTCACTCTGTCTTCTTTGTAACTGTTTTCTTTCTCATGATTTTTCTTAATTTTAATACATCTCATCTCTCGTAATTTTGTTTCTTGTTTTCCCTCCTTGCATCTGAAATATGTTTATATTTAATCTCTTGAATGTGAAATGTTTCATCTCATTGTATATTTAGTTCACTCTGTGTCGCCTTCCGTTGCTCATACTTGAAATGAGTGGTTTTGATGGCTTGGTGATTGGTGCTTATGATATTGATACGATTTGAATGGTAATGAAGTGATGGTGGAATGAGAGGCAGGGAAAACCGGATATCCCCGAGAAAATCTGTTGCAAATTCCCTTTCTACTCCACAATCTGCATGGGTCGACCGGGATTTAAACCTCGGTTCCGAGAGGTGGAAGGTGTATGATTTGACCACAATACAAGTCACCGAGCGAAGTAGCTCAGACTTCACATTCGGGAGGCCCGGGTTCAATCCCCGTGCCGGCCATCTTGACCAGAATTTTCGTGGTTTCCCTCGGTCGACCAGGCGAATGCTGGGATGGTTCTACTGAAAGGCCACGACCGCGAAGCCGGCGTCGCTAGACGATTTCCTTAACTACGTGAAATCAGGAAGGTTGTGCGAATTCGAGATTTCGCGGGTTCCTGGTTGGGTGACCGACTAGGCACCACGGGATTTAACGGCGCCGAGGCTAATTGCCCTTTACAGGACATGGAAAATGTCTGAATACAAATACAAAATGAAACAGGTCACCCTAACAATAATGTCAGTGGCATCGAGAAATTGGGCTCCCTGACGAGTTTTCTAGGGCTGTGGAACCAAAAAATCAACCCCACTGCACAGTGGAAATTGTGAAGTTCCGAAGAGCGTTTGACTTCGAAAGTAAAAAGGGCTCTTCTGTGACTTCAGTGGTCGTGTGTGTCCCCGACGCTTGAACGGCTGCGTTTGCGTGGGAGGGATGAAAATCGGCTTGGGCGCTTGCTCTCTTCCTCGCAGAACTTCCGTTGCGTCACCGGGGCTTTGGAAGACCTGCAAGGAACTGGGGCACGCAAGGGGAATTGGCTGCCGCGCTCACTTCTCTGCGTGCGATGCTCCACTGTCGCCTACGCTGATAATTGCAGGATTGTGCGGGAATGCGTTTCTGAGAAATTTGAAATTGATAGAAGCCATACATACTCTTACTTCATTCTCATACTCAAGAAGTTATTATTGAGAAATATTTTCGTGGTAGTTGTACATAATATCTTACGGGAAGCCTGAGCACTTTGAAATTATTGAAGGCCAGAGAAAGGGGGGTATTAACTTGTGACATTTAACTGCTTTTTTAAAGGAGTATAACCGTCTTTAGAGCGACACTACTTTGAAATGGTTCTGTTGTGTACATTTTATTTCGAAAGTATATAAAAGTGTTACCATTCGTCAACCTTTGTTAATAATATGACATGAACTCATGACACTTTCACAATAATATGATTAGAAGTATATATATTCTAACACACCCACCTTGCACTCAACTGGTACCTTCACCACAGCCGCATTAACTGTAAGCGGGTTGATAAGATATTATGCTCGTGAAGCGAGCTTAAAATCTCGGGAGCAGGATCTTCAGGGTACGAGAAAGGTTTGAACCCTTGACACAATAAAAATCACACAAATTGCACATAAACGAGCGTATAATTTACCCAAAACTCTGTGGCCTAAGTTAATGACAAAGAAAAAATCAAGAATAGAATCACACTTTACAAAAATAATCAAAAAACACAAATAGAAACCTTTACAGCCCATTAAATGAATGAACACTTAATTTTCTTCAAAACTAATTCTCTGAAACAATTTCTCTAACCTACACTGGGAATTCCCTTTGAAAATTAATTATGTCTAAATTTAAGCTATCCTAGTTACATTTGCACATTAAACCCTTACAGTGGAAAGTTTACAATCTCTTGCTTTTTTAAAAAAAT
The DNA here is from genome assembly GCA_038098605.1 of Gryllus longicercus. Classification (NCBI taxonomy): domain Eukaryota; kingdom Metazoa; phylum Arthropoda; class Insecta; order Orthoptera; family Gryllidae; genus Gryllus; species Gryllus longicercus. Next base: position 1,161,827 of record JAZDUA010000262.1, read on the forward strand.
ATTACATGCAAAGAACAAAATGTGGGCAAGTGCATTACTCTCAATTATAATTTAACTGTAACTGCTAACAGCAGAATAATAAATGCTCCAAATCGAATGTTTAAGGCAGGCAATAATGCATCAAGAATCTCCTCCTGCAATGCTACAATTCGTTATTACCCGTGTCCTCGATTTCCTGCACTTTCCTATACTAGTCTTTTTCCTTGCCGACGCGAACTTGACCTACTTTTCGATGGATTTGAGTGTTACCTCGAAAACTGCCGTTTCCTGCCTGGAAGGTCACACGCTGGCTTCTGCACCGAGGTTGCTGGATTCCAGCGTCTGCGTCGTACGCTGTCTTCTTGCGCCCTCTTCCGTTCTTTTGGTCGGCCTCTTCTTCTCCCTCGGCTTCTTCTCCTTTCGCTTTTCCTAATCGGCCTCTTCTTTTCCCTCGGCTGCTACCGGCGCCTCTGACTACGCCCTCGTTGTGGAAAAATGTCTCTTGCACTTCCGTGAATACTAGTGCAAGTTCCTCGCTCGTTGCTACTTTTACTTTGTTAAATAATAACTTTCAATGTTTTTCGCACAACGGTTAACTTTACTTCCCGTGATGCTAATTGAGGAAACACTTTCCTAAATGTTCAAATCTCGCGGACGACTAACTAGCACGTCTGTTCGACGCCGAAAACTCCTATCTAGCAGTCGTTGCGGCGGCAAACAATATCTAAGCTGCCGTTGACGAGCGGTGATGCAAATGCTGCTTACCCGACGAACGGCGACAATCAGAAGAGCTGCTTACTCGACGCGTGGTGGCAAGAAAAGAGAGCTTCCGCTTGCGCGTCAGCGTATTTATTGTGAGATGCCTGGGGAAATTCTCCGTGGCGGGGGTATTTCTCCTCTTTCAACCCTTCACCAGGAAAAACGTTGCTTGCTAGTTCGTCTTTGATTAGTACGGGCAACGGATATCAGGCTGCGCGTTTAGGTACTCTGATTTACGCCTGCTCTCCTCGCTGCCTGTGGGTGTTCATGCCGACGAAACGGTGGTGTTATGGGGTTGTATAATCCCATAACGCCACAATATATATATATATATATATATATATATATATATATATATATATATATATATAATAAAATTATTTATATATTGTGACGGAACTTCCCTTTTTGTTTGATAGTGTCACATATTATTTTCTTGCTGCTTTTGGAAATGTAAATTAATGTCTGTTGGGGACTAGGGTTTTTTTTGAAGGGGGATCACCTTGATAATGCTATTGGTATATTTGACAATCCTTGGTTTTGTTAGTAATACAAAAAGATAATTTATTATACATGGTAAAACAACATAATAAAATTTTGAACATGGAACCTGAACATCTTATATGACCCAAAGCATGGTTAATTGCATTTTTTTTGTCTTACCTCTAATAATAAAAGATCATTATTATCGTGCCTTTATTATTCACCTAGACTGTTTATTAACATTCATCATTGTTTTTTATACGTCTACTGAGATATCTCTGTACTGTACACCACATATATCACATTTGCATGGATTTGTAATTAATGAAAATTTACTGTTTAAGAAACAAAAATATTGCTACTTAACGCGGCAAATATTCTTATCTTCCCATCCTCATTCCCCTCGCTCCGAACCCTAATCATCCTTGTAATCACTGCATGAATTGAAATATAAACAAAATGTGACTCTGAATATCCTTATTCCTACTTCGCTTCACAATCTGCATCCGCCGCCATACTGCCACCATCGATTCCCCTTCTCGTGGCAGATTCGTTCATTCTGCCCTTCTTTGACCACCCCCAATATGGATGGATATATAATTTTATTGTTTTCGAAGAAAATGTGTTTCTGCGAAACTTTTTAATGAGATAATTTAGATTTTTTGGATGCATCGTATATCTATGTGTCATACTTCTGTTCCACTCTTTGGCCTCCCTCATGTTTTATAACTTTCATCGACTTTTATTTTCTGTAATAAATCGATTATTCGACTATTTAGCTCGTAACTGCCGCGTGTATATATTTTATGCTTACAAATTTGTTCAGTAGAGACCACGCGTATCATTATGATACACAAGTTCCTCCGTTCATGTTTAACTTTTATGCAGGTTTCTTGATTTTCCAAGTAGCGCGGTGAAAGTTAGTTTTACACTAACTTGCCCTTACTCTAACATCCACTACACAACCATTTATGCCGGGAGATCGGTCGGGAGCTAAGAGCTCGTCCCGGCTGAGGCTGTGCCCCGCTGATGTTATTTTCTATGCATATCAAAAATTTATATACACATTGCAAATCAGAAGTAAATAGTGCTTGGAGGAGCTTGACTTTTATAGATCCCTGCCTAGGCCGTGTGTATAACTATGATACACATCGTCCAAAGTATGCATGGTATCCCACAAAAAAATTTCAATATATACGTAGCAATTAAAGGGCAAAGTGCACTTTTTTGTTATTGTACGCGCTTCTGGGCAGGGAGCAAGTAACTGGACATTCAGAAGCTAGGAAATGCAGTTTCTCGTATATGGCTGGGGAACAGCAGGTGGCTGGCCGATAAACATCCAGTGGCGGATAAGAAAAACGTACTATGCTTCTCGGCAAGTGCTTGCTGCGGCAAATCATCCGTTCGCCTGGACGTGGCCTCGGTGACGCAGGCTTTGAAAAAACCAAGCTTCCGCGTCCCTGCGTCCTCGCTTTTATTTATTTATTTGTTTGTTTATTTATTTATTTATTTATTTATTTATTTATGTATTTATTTATTTATTTATTTATTTATTTATTTATTTATTTATTTATTTATTTATTTATTTATTTATGTATTTATTTATTTATTTATTTATTTATTTATTTATTTATTTATTTATTTTGTTTCGCAAATCAGCGATCATGGGCCACGCGATACGTGCATCCCACCGGGACCCAGTCATGATTATCGGGGTAGGTGCACGTAACTTTTCTATTGGGGGTATCAGCTTTTAATGCTGATACCATTTTTACATCCCAAGGTTGTGAGCCCTGGGGGATGGGGTGAAATGATGAAATGATAAAACGATAAAATAGACGCACACAAACATATAGAGACATACTTATTGTTATTATAGGGTGATGATGAGTGATGAAAGGACTAGGATAATGGTGGGAAGTGGTTGGTGGGGTAGTGGAAGGTAGGAGGTGTTCGTGAGATTTTTGGAACCACTCCATCATTCGGCTAATGACCAAGGGAAACCACGAAAAACCCCGGTCAGAATGGCCAACCCGGGGATCAAATACGGACCTCCCGATTGCGATTCCTGTGCGTTACCCACTGAGCCACTTCGCTAGGTTATTATTATTATTGTTATTATTATTATTATTATTATTATTATTATTATTATTATTATTATTATTTTCGTAATACTGAATATTTATGTTGTGGAGCTCGGCGTATGATCGCTTCCTTTGCTGTGCCCAAAAGACCGGTATACATTGGGGAGGGCAAGCACCCAATGTCTTGCGCTGGGCAGGCAGCCGGCATCCCGTCGGGATCCGAAGAGCGATCGCTGGCTGTTTGAGAACGTTGACTGTTTAAAGCCGCTGGTAGTTTTCACTACGTGGTGATTGCGGGATTGGCTTTTCATAGCAACCCCTATCCAATCTGACCCATTATCTCCATACTCTCATTGATCTCTCTCTTTCATTCGCTCTTCAGGAATCATTTGTTTAGTGCAAGGCAAACTGCAAGCCATCATTATTGCGATCTGTCCAGGGTTCTGTCCTTAGATGTTCTCGCCTACAGGCAGGGTCATCCACTTTCCATTTGAGGAAATTCATTGCCATCATCCTCTTCAGTTTTATTACATTATTGCAATGTAACTTTGTAACAAAATACCTCGTATACAATAGGTATATTAAAGGTGTATAAATTTATTTCGTAATGTTTAGATTTTCGTTATTTTAAAAGTTCGGTTTAGCATTAGGATCCGTACTGATTTTCACCATTTTTTAGACAAAGGATTCAGATATTTTATTCAAGAATATGCAAAAATATATTTCATAGCGTTGTTGAATAATAAACCAAATAAGGACACTTCCCTTTAAATATATAAAATTCACTTTTAGATTTAAAAAGGTAGTAACACTTTATTGGGAATAATTGACGTATTGTAGAAGAGCTACAAATTTGTGTATCTTTTATTGTGAAAGATTGTTATTAAACAACAATATTTTATTTGTTGCAGGTAAACTTCTGCACTTCTATATTTGGAAACATCGGATATCAAAACCATTCTGAGCGACCTGCATTGGTATGTCTTTATTGAAGATTGAACGGATCCTCACAATTTAGGAAACAAATATTGCGTTTCTTTTTATGTAAAGAAAGATTTAGTTTCTTATCCTGGGAGATATCTAAAAGGAATATTACTCCCTCTCCCTTTTTGAAGGCACAAGTCGAAAATCAATTCTCACTGCTAATTTAGCGCTCGCGAAGTCTCGCGGCCGCTGCGATGATTGCCTCCGTCTCGTGGGGATGTTTCCTGCGAATCGCCGGATCCGTCAGCCAGCGGAGATAAAACGGTTTATTATCCGGATCATATCTCTGGCAGACGCCCCGGACAGGAAATGAGCCAACAAACGTGGCGCAATTAACCGTGGATGAGGCAATGAAGGAAAGGAAGACGAAGGACGAGAGCAAGGGAACGGAGAGCTGCGAACGGGAGAGGAAGAAATACACTCGGTTCGGTCACATGAACACTTATTTTGACACTATTCTTGCCGAATTGTATTAGAAGGTGTGGTCAGTGAGTAACTTACAGAAATAATTCGTAATATATCATTTAACGAACGTTGTATATCTTAAGCTGGGGCTGTGGTTGTTGTTTCTAGATTTCCGGTTTTCTTCATGCTTGTCCGGTCAAGAAACCCTTGGAAAACTGGACAAACATTGTGTAAAATTTATTAAAAAGTGAGATAAAAATATTTAAAAGTTTTTCTTTCGAGCACATTTGGCAACCTAATCTGTGGTACATTGTAGTACATTGTAGGAACATTTTAGCGTTCCACGATCAAAAAATGTTTGCATGAAAACAAATCGTTTATGATTCTATATTTCAAGGAAATTGCACTTGAAAACGTTTTTCAAAGAAATATTATTTCCATGAATTGTTCTTCAATGGAATATTGATCGATTCCTAGTCTAGCAATATGACATGGTATGTATTGGCTCAAAACTCTCAAACGTTAAAAGAAGAATTAAGTAACATTCACATTTTATCAGAAATAACACATCCTCTTGTGCTTTGGCAAAACATGCAATTGAAATCACACATGGTTTTGATTTTAGTAAATCGCGTATCGTTGTTAAAACATACATTATAAAAACAGACTCATTAAAGAAATGCTAAATATAATTAAATGTAGCAATAATTAATGTAAATACAAAAGTTATGTAAATGTCCTAATCTGTGCATATACCTAAATTATTAAATGATAAAGTAGGTAAGTTATAAATATTCGTGTTTTAATAGCTGACTGTACAAAAATGGATTTAGTCGTGGGTGATTTTTTGCTGAATTTTTCATCATTATTATTTTTTATTTTATGTTCGTTTTGCATACAAGAAATATGATACTAATTCAATCAATCAATCATTCGATCAATGTAAATATGTTATTGTGAGGTACTATTGGAGTCGTGGGCACACATTTCCGACTTCTCGTTTCAGAGGATGTAGGGGCAAGTGTTGATAGAGTTTTAGAATTTTGGGGTAATATTTAGAATGTGGAGTGTGGTAATGGTTGAGAGACAGTGATATCTGCTGGTAAGCCATACGATCAAAAATATACGAAGTACAATTGTAGGTACCATGAAATTAGGTTAATGGCACTGTAGCTTTAATTTAGTATTTCCATTAGATTGAATTGATTCCATAATTAGCAAATGGCATTAACGTACATTATTAACTAATATATGTATTGCATAATTATATGGTTACCTTGGTTACGTTGTTGGTCCTTAACAAAACATGAACCTCAATACCTCGTAATAGTTTATATCTGCTAATTCTCATGTTTTATCTCATTTAATATGTAAAAGAACTAAATTGCCTATTAACGATTAATATTAATTTTTAATTATTAAAACAAGATCGATTTAGAATTTTGAAAAAGTGCAACGGGTAAATTGTTCCAATCTCGGATCTTTCTGTTTACAATGAAATTTTTCTGTCATTTTATTCGTGATTCTTTTATATAATTTTAATTTGTGTAATTTTTGCTTACAAATTGTGCCATTTCTTGACTGTGATTTTCTTCTCATGTTTGCCACCAACAACATCTACGAAGTTTCCCCACCTCTTGTCTTTTCCCCCCACAAAAAATATATTAAAATATTTAATATCTATCTGCACATCGCACGCAATTGTAACGCAGGGGTCTGAATGCAGGGAGTCGAACGGTTTAGGAGTCGTCAAATACCATAAAAGTGGTCTGCTTGGCGATAAACGAAGTTCCGATAACGAGTTCCCCAACACTAGTTGAAGCTTCTGGCATTTCGTTATCTCCTTGTCGACGAATCGTGGTGAGTGATTGACAGCGTGTATGAAGAGGGATATAACGTTCACTCCGCAATCGAGTGCTTGTCGGAAACGCATCGGCTCACACGAGACGTCTCCGCGTTCGAAATGGCCAAGGAGCCTTGTGGGTGGAACAAAGTAGTCCAACCGGCGATTCATTACATGGTGAAACATAATTGGCTGTGGCCCCAATTAGCTCTACAAGTTTTTATGTTGTTTCTAATAGTATTGCGAAAACGTTAAATTCGGCTTTGACCCTAACAGTCATTTTGCCTGTGCAAACATTGCGAGATATTGTACATCAGGAAAATGTTCGAAAATAAAATATTTTCTAAAACCTTTTTAATTAATGCTCGTAATAAGTAATTATAGTTTAATAATGATTCTTGTATGTTAAAGGTTAATTGTTTCTTATTATATTTTGTTATCTTGTTCAAACATTGCCACATAGTATTTGATTTATTAATTAAATTGTCTAATTCCCCATTATTTTTCGCTTCGTGTGTAAACGCCGAGGCGTGCCATTTGATACGTCAAACTGGTAGACTGGAATTTCCCGTAATGACGTTAACCTAAATTATTCTCGATTAATTGTGTCAATTGAAGTTCGCGCGAAGGTTGATGAAATTAGCTCCGAGTACCAGCGAGTGCTGTGACATCGAAAACGGTGCAGTGAATTTAAAATCTCTCATGCAGTCAACCAACTGAAAATTAGTGTCGTGGTAAAGAGAGGAATGGCAATGGCACAGTAGTTCTATTAAATATTTAGTTCTCAATATATCGTTACGTTGATACTCAATACATATATCTATAAATGTATTAAAATACGAGTGATATATCGAAAACATTTCCCACTACCGCTTTAACTTTATTTAATATATTAAATAAGTTATGTAATAAAATTCATTGCAAAACAAAGATTTATATAATTTTCACCATTCCTGACATCTTGTTGGACGCAATTACTCTCGGAGAATATATTCCTCAATCGTAAAGAAATCCAAATTGTGTCCACGTTAGTGAGTAACAATTCATTTTAATAATTAAATTTGTTCAAAGAATTTGTTGCCCCGAGCGGGATTTGAACTCGGGCCTTCTGGTTTACACTGAGCTGCTGGGCGAAAACCGGAAGGTCCGGTTTCGAATCCCGGTCGGGGCTACCTCTTCTCTGAACAAATTTAATTATTAAAACAATGCCTTTTTAAATATGAAAAATAACATAATTTCACTTCGCAGTAAAAAACATTATCGATCCACTTTCCAACTAAAATTTGAGATGTTTAAAGCCACTTTTGTTGGACGGATTGCTTAGTCATGCTAGTTCATATTTTAATTACTTGCATATAAAACCCATCTTCGAATTCGGAAATTTCCAATTATCTGAGCACGTATTCAACCTGCATAGCACTGTTAGAAATATTCTAGTCAATCCGTTTCGCTTCAGAGTATTCGATAATTTCAAAAGCTGACTTAATGATCTATTATAGAAGATAATTATCGCTTATGTATACGTCGGAAACGAATGGCACACAACTGGAGTCAAGTTATTTCCATCATGAAAGACATTTCAAACTCATTTCGGAATATTGAAAACAATATTCAGATATACACGTTTTGGTAAATAATCTTACACGACATCACGTGTACAAAATAATAAAAAAATTATTTAAATTGCCCTCGCTAACCTTCAAGTAAGGTTCCGAGCTTCGTGACCAGATTTATTTCGCACTGCTGAAGCATCCCTCTTCTATTTGTAGACGTGAAGACTTATTTTTACGTAGTTCTTTTTATGCGCCAATAGCCCTATTATTTCCGTGTGCTACTAGCCCAGTAGCCCGGAGACTTCAATTTACTCTGCTCCGATCTAATACCGGAAATTAATGATGATTTAAATAAGTACATTTTTTAACTGAGAGTCACCGTGCTGTAAAAAGATAATTGAGTGCTCTTTTTTGAAAACTTTCTGGCAGTTACAGCAAGGGACTGTTCGGTGAAAAAAAGAGTACCTCTTGAACGTTTTATTCTATCATAATGTTCTAGATTGCTAAAACGAATGTAATCTGAAGGGTCCCTATGGAATGGAACACATGGCATGTTCCATAAGCGCCACTCCCAGGGGCTTTATTGAGGGTATGCCCGCTAAATCAAATAACAGCCCTAATTTGAAGTATACGGAGAGGGGCGTAAATTCTATGCTTGCCATGGACACCCGAATACCTATATACGCCTCGGAATGCAATGTCTTACTTTGTGGCATTTCATTTTCAGTAATATAATTGAAAATACACATTGACAAAAATAAAATCAATTTCACTCTTAATTTACATGATCATAACGTTCGTTTATTGCTGACTTCATTGAATTGATTGATTGGTAATTCCAAGTTACCGACCCCCGCGTCGGCTTGCTGTTGTTATCCCCAACCAGAGACCTCCTACCAAAATGATCTCCGGGCATATGTGGAACTGTAGTGCATGTAAGTGCATGTGTCAGCAGGGGTGAGGATAGGACAAGGAAGTGGAAGGAAAGATCTCGCGCGCGCGGGCGCTCCGTGGCCCGTTTGTTAGGGTACTGCTCTGGCATTCGCCTAGTGTTGATCGGAGAAACCTCTGAAAACTACCGATCAGAGAAGTCAGCAGCTAGAATTCTCTTCCAGACTGTGGCTGAATTCGACGGAGCTATGTAGCTAGTGTCGGAACTCGAGCCTTAGGACCTCCTGGACAGAGGAACTGCGTTGACGGCTTGATCCACCTAATCTAGTCATTGAATTTAATGCCTTACATTATAAAACAATAGATTGAAGAGTTATTTTATAGCTAAAGTCCTCGTCGATTTGAATTTACTCACGAATTCATATATTTATATATTTTTTGTTGTGCTGCTTGATAGAATCCGTGTTAGACCTGGGAGTTGTTTACGTAAGGATATCACTAGTGACAATTGCCTCGCACTATTCTTCAAATAAATAATTTCACTTTACCTCGTCTCACGTTACGTTACTCCTCTGAAAAGAGCACACTCTTTCACCTGACTGGTTTCATTTTACCGTTCATGTAATGCGTCTAAGAAACAAACCAATTTATCTCATTTTGAAGCCCTCTATTAAAGCAGCCCGTGCATAAGGACGCGCAGTCCCCTCGACGCGGCCAAAGAGCATTCAGCCCTGGCATTGTTCGGCTGTATATTTAGAGCGCGGCTCCCGCGGCTGCCACGGTCGTCGGCCGCCGCCGCCGCCACCGCCGCCACCGCCGCCACCGCCACCGCCGCCACCGCCGCCGCCGCCGCCGCCGCCGCCGCCGCCGCCGCCGCCGCCGCCGCCGCCGCCGCCGCCGCCGCCGCCGCCGCCGCCGCCGCCGCCGCCGCCGCCGCCACCGCCACTGCCACTGCCGCTGCCGCCGCCGCCGCCGCCGCCGCCGCCGCCGCCGCCGCCGCCGCCGCCGCCGCCGCCGCCGCCGCCACCGCCACCGCCGCCGCCGCCGCCGCCACCGCCACCGCCGCCGCCACCGCCGCCGCCGCCGCCGCCGCCGCCGCCGCCGCCGCCACCGCCACCGCCACCGCCACCGCCGCCGCCGCCGCCGCCGCCGCCGCCGCCACCGCCACCGCCACCGCCACCGCCACCGCCGCCGCCGCCGCCGCCGCCGCCGCCGCCGCCGCCACCGCCACCGACACCGCCACCGACACCGCCACAGCCTCCGCCTCCGCCTCCGACACCGCCGCCGCCCCCACCGCCGCCACCGCCGCTGCCAGTATAGTTCCGCCTTTCTGTTCTGGTATCGTTTTGGAAGTGCAGTTTTTTTTAGAGATAATGCTTCGATTTTTTAGCGTATTATTCTAGGTAATGTTTAGAATACGCGCAACTTATATGGAACTAAAATATACGGTTAATAACACTCCGAAATGATAAAAAAATTAAATGATGTTCACTGAAATGTTTAAAGTATGTGCTTATGTTCACTGTGACATTGCCATCTTAGAATATTCTATTTCATTTCCATCTGTTCATGTTTTCGGATTTACCTGGGAGAAAACTCAATGCACACCTCTCAGTATTGAAAACTTACTGGCCATTAATAGGATTCATATTTAACTACTGCGTGTGTTTGGGAGTTTTAATGGTATTTCCAACATTCAGTTAAAATATAATGTAGTACATGATTATTACTACTAATTAAATAACTGACTTAATTTGGAACATTCATGACGAATGAAATGGTAATGTCGATGTTTTGATACATTTTAGTCCTTTACTATGACATAGTATGAGTATATGTTCTGGAATTCTGTGTATGAATATTTCGTCAAACTCCAACATGTTCGTTCGTGTTCATATTGAGATAATCCTAGTTACAAATGGATATTTTAAAACTCCTCGTATTGACTCAAAATTACGAAGCGACAGTATCCTACGTTGAATCATCTTGATTGTGGGTTATTCCTATGTACCTACGTTGTCTGAAGCAAGATCGGTTTACATTGCATGTGAAGCTTGATGTGAATCCACAGACAAGCGAGAAATCACGCGAAGCTGTATTTAGGTTTCCTGGCACCTGCAAGCATGCAATTGGGGATTTAGTCCTTCCATTCACGGCATCACGGATGATGATGAATTATTGAATCAAATATATGTATCTTATATCTATTTCGATTTTTAATTTGCGAGGTTATAAATAGGCCTAAATTGCAATTCGTAATCCCTAGCAATTCCAAGATATAAAAGGTTCCGTGCAGTACAAAGGAAGGGAGGCGGACTCCAAAGGTCACCGCTTAAATAATAATTTTATTGATGTTTTGACGATGTTGATAAATTTATGTAACTAATAATGTATGTGTGCAATGATTTAAAGTAAAAGCCATTATTCAATTTCTGTCTTTATAAAAAAAAATGTCTTCGTACACGAGTTATGGATTGCTATTTCTTTTCTGACATTTATATGAATCGTTGCTTGATTCATCAGATTGACGATAAGTAAACCCAATTTTGAAATTAATTATCTAAAAATGTGTAGAAGCGCGAGTTACAGACCAAAAACGCGTTTTGATAAGTTTTAAAGCCTTCAACGAAGGTGATCACGTTCGCTTGCTCGAACGTAGTGTAATATGTAAATATTTTAATGAGAATGTAATATTATTGAGGTCAGAATAATCCAATATTCTCGTAGAAATGTTACCTGCGAATTGAAAACGGCGGAGAAACTGACAGAAAAGGAAATAGATGATAGGAGTGTGTAAGGAATTCTAATGATAATCCTAATTGAATGTAAACTAAGATATAGCGTTGACATAATTTGTTTTCTATCAGTTACTATTGGTTTCCACAGGCAAAATATAACTACGCTGAGGTACGTGATCATAAAGCTAAACTCTTTTAATTATTATTATTAAGGCGATGCCTGCTGAAGGCAAATAGAAAGCGTTGAAGCTTCTGCTTCGAAGATCAGGAGCCTTTGCAGGTCACAGAATGTAATGTTTTTAGCGCCCGTGTCGCCCTCGAGTCGTTCCACGCGCAACACTAAACCCACGGTCGACGGTCCAGCCAGCCGCCCCCTCCGCGTCGCGTCGCGTCGCGTCGCGTCGCGTCGTCCAAGCCACCCCAGAGCGCTTGCGGTAACCCTCGCTCCGACTGTGCTCATCGTCTCGTCGTCGTCGCCCCTGCCTCCGCCCCGCTGCAGAAGCACACCCCGCCACAGACTCCGCCACCATTGCCCTTACCACCTTCGCCACTTTCCCCACCTTCACCTCCACAACCACAGCCCCCACCACCGCCGCCAGCGCTGCCTCCATCATTTCTTTCACCACCATCCCCCTACCACCCCTTGCGCTCTCCACCTCCACCAACATCACTGCCGCCTCCTTCAGCACTGTTGCCTGCAGCACTACCGCTGTCTCCACCTCCTCTACTATCGCCACCACCTACACTGTTGTCTTTACTATCTCTGTTGTCTTCACCACCACCGCAGATTGTCACCACCGCAGTTACTACTTCCACCAAAATTACCACCATCACCACTGTCGCCTCCCATCATTTCCACCACCAAATCTAACCCACTACCAACCCTTTCACCACCACCACCGTGACCACTGTTACCATCACCACTATCGCTGCCCGCGACGCGCTGTCCCCAGCAACGGCTTTTGCCACCCCCTTCATTCCCGCCTCTCGCACAGCTCTAGACATATCTCCGTCATACCACTCGTCGCAGTCATATTCGTCGTTGTCATCGTCAAAAGCGTCACCGTCACCGCCACGCTTATGCCCAGTCTGCGCCGTCACCATCGCCGTCGCCCATTCCCATCCTCTTCCTCCGCAGCCGCCGCCGGCACTACGTGCTCCAGTCGCCTCCGCCTCGGAACGGCCCATCCGCTGGGACGGCCGCCGAAAAATTAATGGGCCATTCGGCAGCTGCACTTGGAGAGCGAAGGCGACGCAGTTCCTCTCCGAAAGAGTTCGGGAAGTAGCGCACTGCGCACCCCCCGCCGCCGCACCCGCGACCTGCTCTCCTCCCATCCACTCCGTCCCAATTCAGCTCCTCTCCGTCTCTTTCTTCCCCGTCTCTCTTGGTCCGTCTCAGTTTCTAGTTTCTCTCCGACCCTCTTAGTCCCTCCTAGTCTCTATCGCCGTCTATCGCCGACTCTCGCCGTGTCTCGCCGTCTCTCGCCGTCTCTCGCCGTCTCTCGCCGTCTCTCGCCGTCTCTCGCCGTCACTCGCCGACTCTCGCCGACTCTCGCCGACTCTCGCCGTCTCTCGCCGTCTCTCGCCGTCTCTCGCCGACTCTCGCCGTCTCTCGCCGTCTCTCGCCGTCTCTCGCCGTCTCTCGCCGTCTCTCGCCGTCTCTCGCCGTCTCTCGCCGTCTCTCGCCGTCTCTCGCCGTCTCTCGCCGTCTCTCGCCGTCTCTCGCCGACTCTCGCCGTCTCTCGCCGTCTCTCCCCGTCTCTCGCCGACTCTCGCCGACTCTCGCCGACTCTCGCCGTCGTATAATAATAATAATAATAATAATAATAATAATAATAATTTATTACTGTAAATGAGCGTACGCTCGGTGACAATAAAAAAGTACGAAAATTAAAAAAAAGATAAGTACAAGAAAGAAATAAAATAAAATAAAAACACAGAGAGACAACTACAAAGAAGTACAGATTAAAAAGTGTCCATCTCAACTCCATACTCAACTTTTCCTTTCGCTTCACTTCAAGAAGTAGGATGAGTTGTATCAGAAAATGTTGTGCTTCTGGAAGCGGTATGACAATATTCGTAAACCGGAACTGCCACTTAGAAGGCGGAGGTGCTGAGTAACACATTGAAGGCGGCACTAACAAAGCGCATGCGCTGTACACTGGACATCGCGCTAAACGAATGCTTAACTCATAATTTAGCACGTCGGCGTGAAAGTACGTGAGTTAATTACTCATTCATTAAACGTTGTCGACCATCTCTTCCTTCTCAGTCACAATTCCATCTTCCTCCCCTCCCTTCCACGAAATTTCCTTTCGTCTTTTTCCTCTTTCTATCCTCCTGATAATCGTATTTCTTTTAAAAGTACGTAAAATGGCCGTATCCCCAAAAGGGGCTGAGAATGTTGCTTTTTGGTGATTACATATATCTGCTTATTTATTTCATCAGATCACGTAACATTCCCATATATTACAGTGATTTCTTTGTGTCACTTGGATATTTTGACCAAATTTTCCATACAGTTTTCTTGTTGTCAATGAAGGCGATTTAAGCGTCGTTTTAGTCGAATGATAAAAAGTGTGTATGACTTTGAAGGGGAGTAACATTTAATACCCGGAAGTAAAGTGAACATGTTAGTATTTCCTCAATGGATAATGAGACGAGGAACAAATAACCTTGTTATTTTTGGTTTATTAAAGAATCACGATGAGACAATGGACGCAAATATATATTCTGGCTCATTTGCCCATACATTACTTTGTCGATTTGTATGCAATCACTTAGCAAAATCGGTTGGTTTATTTTGTATCTTCTAGAACGGTGTACGTCCATTATTTTCAATTACTGAACTAAAGGTTTCCTTACCATACCATAACATTTTCAATGGAGACTCTATCAAGCTTTCCAGTCGCAAAGCAAGTGTCGTCAGAATTACAAATGAAAATGATTTGTTACATGAGCAAAAAGAAAATTGTCAGAGTCATATAAATACCTGACTTTACTTTGTATTGCAGTCATACACATACACTGAAGCCCTTTGAATCTCATTAATTATTAGAAATAGTTTGCCAGGACAGCCTAATATTAAAGTCAGTAATTGAATATTGATATAATGAATTACTTGGCAACAATAAAATTTAAAGTAGAACAAAAATTTAATAATTAAAATTGAGCAAATATACATTAAAACAGTTACGTCGGATGAAAAGAAAAACAAATAACACTTGTCCCAAATCGTATCAAAACATGTGTGATGACAAATTCTTTAGCAATGTAGTTCAGCTCCCTTGATCTCTGTACACCGCACCTTTTCGACTTCTGCCCTTGATCTTTGAGTGTAGAGGGGATCCAGCAAATAATTACTGTTTTAATACTCCACTTTCCGGCGCAGAAGTAACACGTGGTCGGTTAACTGAACGATAGGTGCGGTAGCAGTCAGTACAGACCTTTAGATGCACGCGGAAGGACTCGTGTAACGGCAACACTTTAAAAACTACGTAGATTGACACTGCACCATCACTTTCCACTCGCGCAAATTTGTAATTACGGCATTAACCCAACGCAATGCAGCTGGGCGTGCTTGCAGCCACGTCGTCCAATCAAGCAATTTAACCCTTAAATTTACTGATGACTATAGAATAAATATTAATAAACTTCGCTGCCCAGACGGGAACAGTTAATACTTTATGGGCTTTCGACCGTTGTGCATTGTCTCTTCACTGGCTTTAGCACTAAACGCATGCGAATCCGGACGCGACCCCTGTCACCGACCGGCACAGGTGAAAGAAATATCAACACTAGCTACACAGCTAGGTTTAATTAGCGGCGGTTTGGAGGAGAATTCTAGCAACCGGCTGCTCTGATTGGTAGTTTTTCATGGTTCCTCCGACCAATACCAGGCGAATGCCGGCGCAGTACTCTTACAAACGGGCCACGGGCTGCTCGCGTCCTTCCCTTCCCATGCCTTGTCCTATCCTTCTTCTTACACACACACGTACATGCACTACACTCCCACATGCCGGGAGACCTGTCAGGAGCTTAGAGCTGGTTCTGGCCGGGCCGGTGTGCGCTGGTGGGGGAAACCCTGCCAGCCGACGACGGTAGGTCGGCGCCGGATATCACCATCCGGCGGGGGAATATCATCGCCATCTCTCGAATAAAAATATTCTCTACGCTTACGGGACTGATGACCTCTTCAGTTGATGCGCCCGTATCAGTCAGTCACACATGTCAGCACTAAAAGGGCGTAAGTACTGACTGTTGGGAGTGGCGGATATCGTGGGTGGGAGAGAGGAGAGTTAAGATTATTCAGGATAAGTTGTTTCAGGTGGAAAAAAATTACTGTCTTATTCTAAATTACATGAATCTCTAATGCTGTTTTACGAACAAATTATTTTTTTCTACACTGCAGTATCTTCATGCTTTTTATTTTCCTAAAACGTCCACAAGGTTCTGCTTAAGGCGGGTCGAAGATCTGAAGAAGAATTCTAAGTATTAACGAAGAAAAAATCTACTAGGTAGGATTCAAACGAAGAAAAACTCGAAAAAGTCCTAATTTGTTTTTTAAAATGTGTAAAAGCCCTTTACCAATATATATTTTCGAATAGATTTCATTTAAAACAAAAACTTCTATTTTCCATATTGGATGTTTACAAATTTTTAAATTGCAATTTTGCCATTTTCGAGATTTTGAAAAAATATGCAATTTCTGTTAGCTTTCCATAAGCGTTTGCTCTTCTCGATAAAAAATTAAAATTTCTAACCATGTTGAACATGTTTAGGAGGCATTATGTAAGGGATCCCCCAAAAAATGCAATAACCGTTTCATATTCAACAGGTTGCGACATCGTCCAAATCGATTGGGAAATATCAATTTTCGTGAAAATCCGGCTTACGGTATAGGTGATAGAGTTGTTGCTGGACTGAAGGACGTCTTGCCGTAAACCAATTTTTCGGTATCAACAATCTACAAAACGTTGAACCTGATTACATAAAATATTAGAGTGAGTCATTCATTCCTATAGGAGCAATAATGTATCTACTTTCTTTGGTATCAAGAAGTACTCGTACATTCATACGTGTTTTTTGGTAACAAATTTCCACTTTTCTGTATTGCAGTATTGCAACACTGTCTCTTTACTACGTAGATAATACGCGAGAAAATGTTTAAATATAATTATATAAATAAGGAAGTTAATGGAAATGACAGCAACGATATTCAGTAATCACATTTACCAAGAACTCATTATCTCTTGATAATACAAAATTGACTATTGATATTTTAGATTTACGGAAGAATTCGATTTTTGAAAGTATTTTAATATGTATTTATTGTTCATAGTTTCCAACGCAGAGATCAGTGACTACTGTAGTTTTACAAAAAATAATTATTTTTGTTATAGCAAATTACATGTTTGTATAGAATTTTCAGGAAAACGTATCTTTCTCACTTAAACGTACTATCACTCTCTTAACTTTGTAGACTGAAAACACCTCAGTTGCAATTGACTGCCTGTCGTTGCCAAATTTACTTCATGGTACGAGTATTCATGAAATCTCAAGTGAAAATTCACCATTTGGTGGGTTTAAACCAATGATTATGGAAGTTTGACATGATTCTGGCTATATCAATCATTTTAATTCTCAGGATCTGAATAATCGTACTTCTTTCAACAATTCGAATCTAAGCTCGAGGAAGTCGTGTATCCCAACCGTGCTGCGTTGGACAAAAGAATGCGCTTGGTGATACACACTTTTGCCACATCATCGCTAGCTCCTCTTCAAAGAAATGCTCCTTTTCGCCCTGCGATTCGAATATCTCGGGCTTAATTTTTAATCGCATTTGCTGGAGTGCCGTCCCTTTCAGAAGCGCTCGCACAAAACTCGTTAAGCATGTTCTCTCATTAACTTCAGCAGAACTCAATTTTACTGGGTCCTTCTGTTTGTCTGAAAAACTTGGAACACCCCCTTTGGAACACCTGTCATATGAAAATTAGATTGTATAACGCTAATCAAATTGGGCCATGTAGCGTACGGACAGTACACAGCCTCTAATAGGATGCGTCTTGGTTTACATTAACAAAGGAGAAATAGGAGAATGTTGAAATCAAAAATAGCTGTATATTTCAGACACAAGGCTGTCTTGAATCTGATGGTGTGTGTTCATGATCCTAGGGAATTTGATAATTCTGCATTCAGTATGTTCAACATAATGGCAGGAATTGAGAGGGCTTTCTAATTCCCAAGTATGCGCTACACGCGCATGTTAGCAGCGCCCCAACACCCCACGTTTCTACTTTGCCTTCCCCTGCCCTGCCTTCTCCACTAACAGCCTCCCTGAGCCCCGGCTATCGCCCTTCGCCCCTCGCCTCTCGCCCCCGCCACCCCACCACCCCACCGCCCCACGCCCCTCACCCCCCCTCCTCACTCTTTGCCCCACACTCACGCTCTTCGCCAGTCACCCCTCGCCAGTCGCCCCTCGCCACCGTTTGTCGCCCCTCGCCCTTCACCCCTCTTTCGACCCCCCTCGCCCCACGCCCCACGCTCCACGCCCCACGCTCCACGCCCCACGTCCCTCGCCCCTCGCCCCTCGCCACTCGCCCCTCGCCCCCTCGCCCACTCGCCCACTCGCCCACTCGCCCCACGCCCCCACGCCCCCACGCCCCACGCCCCACGCCCCCACGCCCCCTCGCCTCACACCTCTCGCCCGTCGTCCCCCGCTCCTCGCCCTTCACCCCTGCTTCACGTCCCTCACTCTCACCCCTCGCCCCTCCCCCTCGCTGATGGCCATCGCCCACCACGGGCGGCTTACGGCTCTCCTGTAATGGTGTTCTAAAAACATTGACCGGCCGCCCAGCGGATCGCTCGGCCGCATCGCTCAAGGATTTGCACCATTGAGACTGGCGCCCGAGCGAATTGCGCAGAACCAAGAACTAAGGTGACGTGTAATTGCCACAAAAACTTACACAAGTCTAAGTTGTAGAATTTCCCACAAAAAAGAGTTCTGATAGTTTAGTAATGTAGCAATTACTGGCTGAATCCTTGCGATTACATTTCACAAAAGGAAGAGTTGTAGAAAAGACACTAGGAAGACTTACATACTTACCATACACAAAACCGAAAACCCAGAAAATGCTATTTCTTGTATTTCAGTACTTGTTCTTTGAGATTAATGAAATGAGAGAAGTTTAGAAATTCTGCAACTTATCATTGTGTACACGAGTTAGACATTTCTAAAAATGTAAATTATATGTTTTGTACATACCGGTATGTATGTTCTACACATGGATGTTGAAGTGGACAATGGCAATATATCCCGCTGTCCATCATTTAAATTCTAAATATAATAAAATGAAATTAGCTATTAATATAATTATAAATATAGTTAAATTATAAATAATTAAAATCATATTAATTCATTATTAAAATCATTTTTGTGAAGAGGCAAGCGGTTCAATTTGTTGTTAGATATCGCGTTTATTTACTAATATTTAAAAACCTTCTTCGAACTTAAAAATCTCGCTATCTTCGCTTCGCTAACTATAATTGCACACTCACACGCTTGATCACCCTAGACGACGAAATGTCAACTGTTTTCAATTTATCGATCGCACCCATATACCAAAACGACATAATGAACAAATGACGGCAAGCGTTCATTCTATTAATTTGAGACAATATTACAATTCAATATTCATAAGAGTGGTAATACATCCAGGTTCCACTAACCTTTCATTTAATGAGAAAAATCACTTAATTTGGTTGAGTACAGAACTCAAACTTCCCTATGAACGTAAACCCGTAATGTTTTAAATGTGTAGATTAAAATAAGTGAATAGTTTATTTCATCTCATTTATGGTGTCGTATGGGGATGGGAAATCTGTCCGTCACGCGGTTCTAAGCAGGGGGCTGGAAATACGGTACGAAGGAAAAGATCCCGCGGACAATGTGTCCCGTCTTTAAGGTACTGCTCTGACATCTAGCTGGAATTGATCAGAAGACGACTATCTGCAACAACGGAACATCAGAATTATAAACCAGGCTGTAGTGTTGACCCAGATACACACCAAAAACAACAACATATTTCGTTTTCTGCTATCATAAATCCACCACTGTCTATTCTGGACCGTAGAACCTTCCTATCTATGGGGATTCAGTGGCGGATGATTGTTGAAATTACAAGATTATAACGATGTTTTAAATTTTATTATCTCCAAACATTTCTGTTATATTGTCATGTGGTTAACGCATATTAATAACGTTAATCATTTTGGAAAATGTTACACACACTATTCACGTTTTGTCACATTTTTCTCTTGTTTCCATCTTCCCTTTCTTTGAGAGCTGTTATATTGCCTCGACCAGGAATCGCCCTTTCTCTGACAGCCTGTAGGAGGAAAGTAGATGTATGCCACCTGCCTCTTCACAGAATGAATATTTCGGGAGCGAAATATTTATTCGAAGTGCTTCGCGAGGCGAGCTACGAACTTCGGAAGCTTGTTCGGCGGGGATAAAAACCTGGATCGAAAATAACCCGAGTATTTTTCATCCTTCGCGCAACGACTTAGAGGATCTGCCTCTGTGTACCACTCAGCACTTTGCTAATGCAAATGCTCGCAATGTGTGTTTGTACTCAGTAGAAAGGCCTCTGTGCTTCTTACTTACCAGATGGCATTTCGCTTCTCCGACCACTGCATCATTCAGATTTAAGGAAAAACCACCGTAATTTAAGTGTAATCGTTTCTTCCACTTGAACTCACCATAGAATGATTAGAGTGATGCCTTAAAGTGAAGAAGTGATGATGTGAGTGAAAATGAAAAGTGTTTTATTATAACATAAACGAAGAATATGATTAATTATTTGCGAGCTTTCAACGGTACCTTTCCGGCAGTATTTCGTTTGGTAGTTCATTTAATTTAAAACTGATAGCATCTTTAAGTGTTGAAACTTAAGTGGTTAAATCTTCAAGTAAGTACACTCAGTCAACATAATCAACTACGTGTGTGTTAAAATACTTCCTCTTTGTTTCCACGTAGTCACTCTTGGCGAAAACACGCGCCAAAATTAGATGTTTGAAAGTGTACCACACCCATATTCTATTTTAGTCCTCAATATCATGTTTGACGTACAACAATTCTGAATATCGATCCCTTGCAAATTTGTTCAAGTGTATCCTGCAAAATGCTACTTCCACATACTTTACTAAATGAAACCGTGTATGTTTCGAGCCATTTTGGGAAGATCCATAGCTTTCCACTGCGTATCGGTGACAGTTAACTGATTGAGGCAAGAATGTGGAGGTGAGAGTTCGTGTATAAGGCTGATACGACAGCAAGAAAAGAAAACTAGGAAAAGGGGAAAGAGAAAATGAAACGTAAACAACTGGTGCTGAACGTGACAGCCGGTGAATTCGTGGATGGGTGGCGGCGCGTGGCGGGTGGGAGCCGAGGAGGGCACGTGTGTAGCCAGGACGGCGTCGCGTGTGACAGTTCGCGTGCTGTAGGTGACGGCACGGCAAGGGGCGTGACAGGAACAGGTTGAATCGGCCGGGATGTGGAGTTGTAAGAACGTCGCAGAGTACTGGAGAGACATGACAAAATCCAAGGAAGGTAGTTGTCGAGAAGAGATGGCAAAAGGGGTAAAAATAGGGGTGGGTGAAGATGGAGAGAGCGAGAGGTGGAGAGAGGGCACGGGGTGGAGAGAGGGGGTGGAGAGGGGTGGAGAGAGGGCACGGGGTGGAGAGAGGGGGTGGAGAGAGGGGGTGGAGAGGGGTGGAGAGAGGGCACGGGGTGGAGAGAGCGCACGGGGTGGAGAGAGCGCACGGGGTGGAGAGAGCGCACGGGGTGGAGAGAGCGCACGGGGTGGAGAGAGCGCACGGGGTGGAGAGAGCGCACGGGGTGGAGAGAGCGCACGGGGTGGAGAGAGCGCACGGGGTGGAGAGAGCGCACGGGGTGGAGAGAGCGCACGGGGTGGAGAGAGCGCACGGGGTGGAGAGAGCGCACGGGGTGGAGAGAGCGCACGGGGTGGAGAGAGCAGCGGGTAGAATGTGCACAGGGAGCCGCGGCGGGGCAGAAACAGGAAGAGGTGTGGACGGAGCTGGAGACAGACAGCATGGAAGAGAGGATGGGCGTAATGAAGCTCGCGGCAGCGAAGGTCTGTTGGCGGTGGCGTGGTCGGCGCGAGGGCCGCCACCCGTTCGATATCCGCATGCCTTCCCACCGTGAGCCGCGCCGCGTCCGCCCTCAGCGGCACGCCTCCGCCCCGCCGCCGCTGTTTACCCCATTTGACGTCACTGCGGGCGGCGCTTCCGGCCCGGGCCGGCGTAAGCGCTTTCTCTGGGCGTCGACCCCATGCCCACGGGAGCGGCGCCCCCTCCCCCGCCCCCGGCGAGCGGGTAATCGCCCCTGTGCAAACCGACGCGCGGAGCCCACAGAGGAGGCGTGTCCCGGAGCACGCCCAGCGCACGCCCAGCGCACGCCGCAGCATCTGCGCTTTCCCACGCGACGACTCGTGATACGGGTGAGCAACGAAATGCGTAAATGGTGCAGAATGTAATTATTCATAGAATAGTGTTTATTCAAGTTTGTTTTTCATAAATAAATAAATAAAAGAATTTGGAATTTGTATAGTTTATTTCATTATCATATCAGCTGATTGCTCGGTATTGTCCGGGTATTTTCTTTATCAAAGTGCTCGTGAGCTAACAAATGAAGATAGGATGTTGAAAGTACAGCCATTAGACTAACTACACTAGCAAATGCCTGATGGACACACGCCAACCAAGATGGGCATAACCTGAAGTTTACAAGATCAACTATGACACTGGTAGTGACAGTTGTTCGGGAGTTAGCACTTAGCTGTTGGCGAATCATGTTTCTGTGGTAAGTGGAGCAACTTCGAATTAGGCAGCAGTGAGCGTCACACTGCGATCTACGTAAACTTTCGCCGCAAGCTTACTAGCAACTCTTAATGGCCGGTTTGGTGGTCTCTGATTTAATGCTCTCTGCAATCAATACCCCATCAATGCTTTAATGATCTCTGATTTAATCTGCCCGCCCCGTTTGCTTGGTCCGTCCCACCCGCTCTACCCTGTTCCGCTTTCCTGCACGCCCTGCACCGCTCCGCCCCGCCCCGTTCTGCCTCGCCCCGCCCCACTCCGCCTCACTCCGCCCTACTCCGCCCCCACCCCGTGCCGCTCTGCACCTCCGCCCCGCGTTTCCGCCCCGCCATTCCTCCCTCTGCCGGATCCTCTTCCATCTCCTCGTCTCGCGTTCCCGCTCCGCTTCGCTTATCTCGCTTCACTTATCTCACTCCCCCCACTGCCCTCCTACCCCGATCACTTCGCCCGGTTTTGCCTCGCAACGGCAGGCAACACTGTCATCTATGTGCATTGAGGATTGCATTACAATGAATCTAAAATGAAAAATATGATGGAATTTTGATCCGAAAACGACCTATACTTTTTCTTGTTCATTCAGAAATATTCCTGCAAAATTGGAAGGTATCACCCCACTTGTCCGAGATATTTCGTTGAACAAACGTACACGCAAGCACACATACAACATCATACATATCAAATATTTATAATGACATTTTTAAACTCTGATGGACATTTGACTACTTTAAAAATAACTACTTGTGTAATACAAATGGTCCAGATAAAGATTGCGACTTCGCATACATTACCAGTTTTTTTTATAATATTGACATTTAAAAAAATAAAATGTTACAAACTAGCACCATTTTTTAAAGATCCAACTAAGGTCAAAACATCAAAGACATAAATTATTGAAAAAGTAATGTAGTGTATTTTATTAAACCCAGAAAATTATTTCAGTTACGTTAGTAAAGAACGTGTTTTGTAAAAATTCTAAAATAAATCTATTAATGACAATTTTTTACTTTTTATGAAATCTTTATAAATAACGTGTAAGAAAAGTGTTTATATTAGTTAACGCCGGAAGAAAGTTTTCAAGCGTAAAATTTCATCCTAAACTTTTGCAAGACGTAAGAACTTCTAATAACTTTTCTTCTCGTCGCAAATTTTCTGAATTTCTAAAGAGTTGAGAGTAAAGTTTTGCAACGGCTTACGTAATTGAAACCCACCCATGACAGAAACGTCGTTTAATGTGCTTAGGAATTTAAACCAGTCTTTAGAAACAAGACATCTTATACTTTTCAAATAGAAAGGTCTTTGTATTGTCTGTTTTTTGCAAAATCATGTATGATATCGTATTTGGTCTTATCAAAATTGTTATGTGATCGTCATAATTTTATGTCTCATATTAGTAATATTGAGGTTGTACCAGTGTCTTAATGATAAATTAAAATATAAGCAAATAGCATAATTTTGTTTCTTTTTAAAAGAAAGAATGTTGCAAAGTTGTAGGTTGGTAAAAAACAACTTTGCTACCCAAAATTCTTATACTCTATTGTATAATTTTAACTTTATTTTTCCACTTGTCACGATATTCTTTTCATTCTACCCCCCAGGAAACCACTCTAAAATAATTTTTGGAATTCTATTTTCTGTCATTTTTTGACATGAACCATTGTAATTGCTTTTATTGAATAGTTTCTAAAATTGTTTGTTTTTATTCATTTTTTCGTATTCTTCCATTTCATATTTTATCTAATATCTATATACTGGATGACCTTAAAACTGAAAATAACTGACAACAGTTTTCAATATGACCAACCAAAATGCTCATCGTGGTCGGTGAGCTTTTGTATCACGCTAAATGTTCTCCTTATCGGCGCAGTTACCGAGCAAGTGCCACTTAACTCCCGAGTGTGGGGGAGGACAAGACGACTACAATTTCCTCTGACAGGCTCTCCAGGTTGAAAGCACCATGTTTTACAGCCCGGGAGTTTGTTAAACGGGAGTGCATGTAAACACACTAAGACAGCAAAGGCTCTCTCCTCTAGTCCGACCCCGTAGATGATGAAGCGTTGAGAACTTGAAAACGTTCGTGTTAAAGCGATAAGAACGTGAAGTTAACGAGAAATGCAGTTTACAGAAATGAGCAAACCAATCCTTATATGAAAAGACATTTCTGTTTCAAATAATCAACATTGATGAAAACTATTTCGTTGATGAAGGGATAACTTACTCGAGAAATCTCAAAAAGGGTAATAAAATGTATTCGTAGGCATTTCATTACAATTTGGTAACAACAAAAAAGGGACTCCTATTTTAAATTCATATTTTTTGTCTAATTGCAAACAGAAATAACACATTCAAACTCACAAATATAATATCATGAATTCCGTCTACAGCTACTAGTATGAACATCTTGTAAAATAAAGCCTGTATCAAAAGTAATTCAGTAAGAACTTTTCTTCTTCAAAAGAATTTTCGCTCCCTTTAAAAATCCTATTAGATTTTTTAATTTAATTATTGTCGTGTAGTACATTAAGAACGATCATGTAAGTTATTACCACGAAACATTTTTGGAAAATATTACAATAATAAAATAAATATATCAGATCTTGATCGAAACTGTTTCTTTGGCTTTAAGAACACGCATGATATTCACATTTCGTGTAATTAAGACTTATTTTTCTTTTAGACGTTCAGCTACATCAAGAAATAAATAAAATAGTATGGGATAAATATATAACAAAAGAAACGAAATTTAGAATATATAAATATATTGTATAAAGTACTATTCTATATATGGTTTTGAAATTTGGGAATTAACGAGAAGCTTAAAAAGTCCACTCAAACTGATAGGTTGAGGTGGGTTGGTTGTAGCTTAGGTGTATTGGCCCGTCAAAAATATTGACATTTTGTGTAATTTTTTCGCACTACACAGACACACACACGCATGCATATATATTTATATATATATATATATATATATATATATATATATATATATATATTTCTATGTGTGAATTTCAAAGAACCACTACACATGGTGCGTATTAGAGACAGATGTAGTGAGGACTTCAAAATTACTTATTATTGTTAATAAAAAGTCATTGTCATCACTGACTGGAGATTTATTATCACGTCTTTTCTTTAATCGGCAGCTTCCAGTCCATCTATCGACTGTCAATTGTTAACTTTTTCCACAAAAGAACAGGGGCTACGAAAATAACTGTTCTCGGTAAACTGAATTAATCCGGCTCAGATTAAACCCTAAAGAAAAATGTGTATGGACATAATACTATGAATAAAAAACAGTGGTATCGTAAGTTCAAAAGTAGCTATACGAACGTGTAAACGAAAACGTGTTTTCAACGAAAATGTCTCTGAGGCTTTGTGTTACCTCAAAAATGAAAACAGTTTCGAATTCACGAAGCCACGCCATCAGCCTTATCGTCGGGAGAATAACTATTTTGGTGAATACTTTCACTAAGATTTAGCCGCTACCTTTGTTCACATAGAGACGAATGAACGGACTGACAGATGTTTTGTCGAAAAGCATTTCGGTATAAAAGGCCTACAAACAATGAACCCCGACTACGCTCATGTTAGAGGAATCAATTCCTTACTTAAAGGAGCAAGAATTACCCACTTTTTCGGTGTCGGGAACTTACAATGCCAAATAATCTCAATCTCTCACAATCTATACTACACAAGTAGTATGTGCAAATCTGGATGTAATTATATATTACTGGGGGTGGAGGCTGACAACTGAAACGATGAACTAATTTGTAGACAACTCATTCATTTATTAAATTCTAACATGAACCTTTCACATTAAAAAAAAAATAGATACGTTTTAAATCTTTAAAGTGAGATTATTTCTGAGACGAAATGTTTTTCTCGGTTAGTCGCGGGTGCCAGTACCTGGACGTCATGTGATTTTCTTTTCCGCAACTGGGTGGCGTGTGGAGACGAAGATCCACAAAAGCCACACACTAAGTTGGTTCCATGCTTCGACGATGATGCAAAACTTTTTCCTTTACCCCTGGATTACTGTTGACTCCAACCTCGTCTCTGTTTTGATGGGTTTAGCTCAAGTAGGAGCTAGTTGTTTCGTGAAAACGTAGGTTACCGTGCCCGGAGTCTGCCTGTGCCGAAACGTTGGCGCATGTGCCTGGGACGCGGCGTGTCGCGGACAGCCAAGTAGCAGCTGTAGTTCTTTCATATTCCGACTAGATTAAAAAATGAGACTGATGTATGAGGTTGTACGTTTAAAAATGTACCACGCGAGCGCGCGTCAGCCTCTGGGCAAAGGGAAAGGGCACCTGTTTCGCCGCCCTTTGCGATCTAGGGCTGCGAGCGAGCGCAGTGCAAGGGGTGGAACGCGCGCCGCCAGAGCCAGAGGGGACGAGGCAACGAGGGGGAGTTGTTCATTGCCCCCCCCCCGAACGGTTCACCCCCTTCACACACACACACACACACACACACACACACACACACATACACGCGCGCGCGCGGCATCTGCTCCGCTCTTGCCTTGTCGGGCATCGTCTCAATTCTCTTCTGCCCCAATTGTCCCACTCCTTGGCATGCGGCCTCTCCATGCCCATCCTCGCCTCGCTCTGCTTCTGTTTTGCCTCTCATTGGCCTTACTGTCTTGTTTTCACTCTCTTGCCTTTCGAGTTTCGCGCGCTTATCACGTCATTCCCTATTCACTCGTTGCACTCACATCCATCCTTTCCGGCGTTTCACTTCCAACTTGCCCCTCCTCTTTTCGTCTTCCCTTTCTCCGTTTTGCCCATCTTCGCAGGTATTTCCTCTCTACTCTCTCCTCCCCTCCACCGTGCTTTATTCTACTATGCCTTTTTAATGTCTGCACTCCTTACCTTGCTCCGTTTTTACCGCCACAGTCTGTCTCGAGCCTCATCCCCCCACTTTGTTACCTCCTCTTTGTCCAAGATCCATTTCACCACCATTTCCGTTTTCCTTT
Organism: Gryllus longicercus; assembly: GCA_038098605.1. NCBI lineage: Eukaryota > Metazoa > Arthropoda > Insecta > Orthoptera > Gryllidae > Gryllus > Gryllus longicercus. Next base: position 1,189,414 of record JAZDUA010000262.1, read on the forward strand.
TAATTTATCTCTTCTCTACCACTCACTTCACACCACTCATCTCTTCTCGCCTCCATTTACCTCTTGCTTCTTCTCTTTTCCCCATGCCCCACGTCTCCCGCTTTGCACCTCCTCGCCGCCTAGCCTGGCATATTCCATACGTCTCCCCGCCTTTGTTTCTTTTTGGTTTTTCCGCCCCCCCCCCCTCCGAATCTCAACAAGGCGCCGCACAGAGTGGCGCGGCACGCCGTGACTGGGGGAGTTATGCAGGGCGATGACGTCACCGCCCGAGTGGTTTGACGCACCGCGTGCCACGGCGGCGCGGCAAAGCGAGGGGGCCGAGGCATGGCGGGGGAAGGGGAGGGCTGGTGAGGGCTGAGGGAGGGGGAGGCGGGGCTGAAGAGGGCGCCCGTCCTCTGGGGGCTGCGCAGGCACAAGCGCGTCTTTGCTCCCTTCGCCGCTGGGGGCGACACTGCGCCTGAACGCGCAACGGGTTGGACAACGCTACCGCCCAGGTGCAAGTTGAAGGCAGCGTGCTCAAGAACAACGGAACTAAATCAGAGACGAGAAAACAGTATGTTCAGTCTCCCGTTAACTGAAAGTATTTAGTAATGTTACAATACGTGTACTTCTATTTATTTTATGAAAAGATTACATCAAAATAGCGTTAATGAACGGTTTTTGTGTGTTATTTTAGTGCATTTAAGTCTATTCATTCAAAAAGTTTAGAGAAATTTGAAGACATTTTACAAAACAATTGCCTTTATTTCAAGGTAAATTACGACCAAAACTACTCTTATTTGGAAAAATATATGCTTGAACTTTTTATGTGTCTATTTTTGATGAATAAATTGCAATTAGAATAAGTATATCTATCTTTAATACCGTACTTGCAAGAAGAGGCCGAAAAAATTAAACTTCTGAAATTTCAAACGTCTAATGACTTCAACGGCAATTGGATCTGGGCCTTTTTTATAAGTATAGTTTGATATATGAATACAAAATAAAGAAAACCTTTGCAGCCGTTTTTTATAATATACTGAAAATGTGGTTTGAGCTTCTATTAAAGAATTCCCTCCAAAAATACTCGTTTCAAATTCAAGGATTCGCGCCATTATCTACATAGATTGAGGAATATAAAAATTGGTGGAAATGCAACATAATGTATGTGTGTATTATTAACAACAATGTTTTGATTTTGAACATCGATGGGTGGCAACATCGATGTTTTGTTAGAAGTCGCATCACTAGAAGCCAAGGGACTGATGTTGCCCCTGCATATAGGCTTCCCGCGAAACTGCTTTGTTCTGCGGGCTGCGAGACGCTAGTCTCAAAGCAGCCTCTCTCTCTCTTTTTTTTAATAATAATAATAATAATAATAATAATAATAATAATAATAATAATAATAATAATAATAATAATAATAATAATAATAGTTTTATTTGGCTACAATTGGCTTCTTCTAACACTTCCCGGCCCTGTTAACGTTTCCCTGCTGCACCGCCAGTGCACACCCTAGCGCCAGTCCCCCGTTCCGGTACCACGGTACCAGTTATCTGCCTCGCCGACAGAACCCCGCTCTATCACTTCTCTGCTCCCATACTCACCTCTTTACCCCGTTTCTCAATTCGTCTCTTCTCCGCCGCCTTTTCTCGCCTTGCCTCCTGCGTCCACTCCCAAACTCCCCTTCCTGCACGCGACGCTGCCATCTCGTCCGCCTTCGTCGGACAGCAGCTCAGACGCGCGGCCGCTTCGCCCACGGCGCGTCGCTGCCACCTCCAGCAGCCAACCGCCTTCCAGCGCCACTCAGCAGCTCTCAGCGCCTCTCTTCCAAAACTCGTCCGTCCGCGCGCCGCCCTCTCCAGTGCCCCCCCCCCCCCCGCCCCGGCCGCTGCCGCCCCGCAAAGCACCTTTTCGCCGCGGCCCCAGGAGTCGCGCTCCGCACTAAGTTACGTGCTTGGCGCCGACGGCATCACGCCAGGGGTGTCCAACCTAAGCCGCAGGAAGCGCCGCTCTTAACTTATAAACCGCGAGGTTCACGTTTTTAATGGTGAACGAAGTAGTGGTTTTTTTTCTAATGAATAAACTGGCTGAGGTGGTTTAGATCATCAGTTCATGTCTCTGCAGTGCCTCTGATCGGAGGTTCTAGAGTCTGCGTCCCGACGGCGGCAGGATTTTCGACACTGGCTGCATACTTCGGGTTCAGCAGCAACCTGGAAAAGAATTCGAGCGGCCGGCTGCTCTGATCGGAAGTTTTCCGTGGTTTCTCCATTCAATACGAGGCGAATGCCGAAGTAATACCGTAACCAACGGGCTATGGACTTTGATCTTCCCTTCCTCTTTCTAGACATGTCCTCACGTTCTCACTCACTACACATTTGCACATACTTGAACTACACTACCACATGCCGCTAGACCAGTCGTGAGCTTTGAGCTAGTCACGGCTGGGGCAGTGTCCCGCTGGTGGGATGTAAGGGTTGGGGAAACAGCTCTCAACCGGACGGGAGGTCGACGGCGGAGACGCTTGCCACCACCTCTGCGATAAAACATGCTCTACACTTGCATGATTAATGATCTTAGCAATATGTGTAAGGGAAAGGAATGTTTTGTAATTATACCTGAAAAACAAATATATTTATTCAGTAGTCATATCTGAAATTTCTTTTGATTTCGTATTAGAAAAAGTAGTTATATATAATCAACCCAAGAAAAAATTGTTTTTATACAATATTAAATTCACACGAAAAATAAAACAAGTTTTCGAGACAGTTTATCACATCATCAATGGATTTCACAGCAAGCAAAAGAAAGTAAGAATATAAATTTTAAAGAAAGCAATAGTTAAAGAATTCTAAAAATTAAAAACAAAAATAGAATAATTTTTTCATCTACTGATGTCGAGGTAAATTGTGCTGAAAACTAGTTCTGGTTTTTGTGTGCAATATTTTATTAAAACGTACACAATTCTTAGTATAGTTATATTTTGATACTCACTCTAATTACTACTTTTGTTTGGTTATAGTATCTGATAAAATTAGAAAATATAGATTAAATTAATACAGAATGAAAAAATGTTTTTGCTTAAATGCGCTTGCACATGGTGGAACAGACACAGTAAGAAAATTCAAAATGAAGGTCTCGTCGCGGCGTATTTGGCATTATTAGCTGCAGTTGACGAATAACACTACTTACATCGCGCGAACGCAGTTTTGGCATCCAAACACTGACGGCGCCTATTTGCGCTTTTTAGTAAAATAAATACAGAAAAACGCCCATTTATCTTTTTTTAAATTGTATAAGGCCTTAAAACATGTTACTCAACTTTCATGCCGCAATACATTTTCCGTTAAATCCGTCGATCATTTTGCTTAAAGGTGATTCATCTCGCCAAAAAGTAAACTTTTAATGAAGGTAGGACTAATTTAACTAGGAGACAGCCTTTAACTATTTGTCTTGTAATATTTTAATTACAGAAAATACATATGCCATTGATAAATTGCTGTTTTTCTACAATCTGACACATACGACACTCATTCGCAGTGTGTGATTCAGAAAAATAACACAGTTCCTTTCATTATTGAAATTTGAACAGAGAACAACGCCACAGAAAACTTGTTACAACGTTGAAACGCAGACTAATATCTAGCGAAATTCGAAAAAGAGTTTTGCGTTCACACCGTGATTTACGGGACGATTTTCTTCTTGGTTCTATCAGGTATTTATATCTTTCGTCGTTTACGTTAAAATAACTAGTAATATCTAGTGGCTTCTATTTCCAGTAATTTTGTATCAAGTGATACAAAAAGGTAAAAACCATACTGGTTACCGAAGCGTATTCAGCAAAGCAAATTTGGAACTTAAATCAGCACGAAATTTCCCTCGGCAGAAACCATTATTCTCTGGCCAGCTCGCATTAAAAGAGCCAACTACTTTAAGGCGCAAGGCTACGTCGGGAATAAAATTCAATCTTGATCTTCTATTAAGCTTAACAATATGAAATTAAATTCATCCCGGAAAGGAAATTAAGGGAAAGAATATTGGTTTCTTCGCTATCCCGGATATAGACAGGCCAATATAAATTTAAAAGGAATAAAATGCACTTCATGTCTAAGTGATAGAAAATGTTTTATTTTCTTAATGAATTCTGTCCTTCGGAGAATGGTCGTAAATTGTAGTTAAGGCAAAGCAAATTGCCTCGGAGGGGGGCGGCTGAAATGCGCAGGAAATTGAATGCTTTCGCGCTTAAATACTCCATTATATTTTCACAGTAGCTCCACTTTCTTAGTCGTACAATTTTATTTCCTTGAGAATATTTTCTCCGGAGTTTTTGACTCCCTCTCGCCGAAATCATTACAAATGTTGGTGTAGAGCAGTTACTTCGGATTTCAGTAGTTGCCATATCAATATTAACGACATTTAAAAATTTCGAATACGCTTGTAACGTGTTGTAATATTTGAAATTAAAAATGTTTATATAGTATTTTTTATTCCTTACAGCAAATTGATGTGCAGCAAGATGACACTACATATCTCAAAATAATCAATATTAATGAAACCGAGTACTTGACTTGATTAGTCTCCTAATGTAAGTAATATTTAAGGAATACAGAGACATGGTTACTTCTTGACTTCGTCGTGTTCTTCTGCAAATCTCAAAACTCTAAAAAGACCTCCAAGTGCTCTCTGGCATCTATGATTCCTCCAAAAGAAATTCTTTCAATTTCGTCGCAAGCAAAATAGAGACAAGATCGTCCTAAAGGTAATGTTCTTTCGTAACTTACTTGCTCTTTTTTCCGTAAATGCTACAAATAAATTGTTCCCGGTTACTCGCTACTACTAAACATTAGGAAAAGGAAATAGGAGTTCTCAGTTCTCTTTCAGCCGTACTCCAGGAAGATTAAATTCTTCCGGGTAAATCCAATTCCAGATGCTTCGTTTGCAAGGCATTGAGTAAATAATTACTTATTCCTTTCCTACTGTAAATATTTCGAAAAACTCAGAATAATAGTTCCTTCTTATCTTCGACGTTTTCTTCTGCAAACTCAATTATGCACAGTTGCTCATGAACATAATTGAATTACATTAGACAATATAAGTAAAAAATGTTGGACCAATAAAATGATAACTCATCAGAAAATCATTAGAAAAATTTAAAGAATAAATTAAGTTCATATGAAATCATAAAACTTAGCAAAATGCAATTAGTTGATCAATCGGACGAAAAACCAACGGAATTCTGGAATAAACTTATATCAATCCTGGCTTCAGAAATAATTGTCAGAGCATATCCAGTTGGTGCACAACAGGAATTTGTATCCGGTGTCGATCGTGAAGACGATAAAAAGAAGCCACAATTCAATACGTACTAAAAGTGGTAGAAAACTAGAGAAAAACGATAAATAAATTAAATATTTTTTCACTGCGATATTCCTACTTCAATTTTGATGGTATCTAGATCGCGATAACATCGATCCCTGGGTACCGGAAGACACATACCAAAGCAGAAGTATCGATTCGTCATGTACCGGAAGCATTTCGACATTCCTGTTGGCAGCGCTGTGAACGAATGGATGAACGCGGGCGTTCCTTGCGTGGCGGACGAGCGCAGGCAGACATTCCACCTCGCGCGCTCCGTCGCTCGTCAGCGTTCCATTCGGGCGCGACTCGGGTTTCCGATGCGCCCTGGGGCTGCGGACGGGGAGGGGGATAATTCTGTTTGCGCTCCGGTTTCAAATCGGCGCCATTTCACTTCGGCGACAGAGAAGACCTCGACCGAGAAATGACGGATCGCGGTGAGGCAGCGAAGCAATCCTCCCCCGCGATTGGAATATGCTCTTAGGCGCTGTTTGGCCTGGCTGGGAGAGAGCGTCGCTCGCATCAACCTCGCCCCACCCGCCCAACTCTGCCTCCAACTCTTACTCCCACACCTCGCCTTTGTCTCTCTCGACCACATTCGCTCCCTTTGTCTATCGCCCTCTTTTTCTATCTCCGAACGTCTTTCTCACTCTCTCGCTCCCCCTCTCACCCCCTCGCCCACCCTCTCTGTCTCGCTCACCCTCTCTCTCTCGCTCACCCTCTCGCTCTCGCTCACCCTCTCTCTCTCGCTCACCCTCTCTCTCGCTCACCCTCTCTCTCTCGCTCACCCTCTCTCTCTCGCTCACCATCTCTCTCGCTCACCATCTCTCTCTCGCTCACCATCTCTCTCTCGCTCACCATCTCTCTCTCGCTCACCATCTCTCTCTCGCTCACCATCTCTCTCTCGCTCACCATCTCTCTTTCGCTCACCATCTCTCTCTCGCTCACCATCTCTCTCTCGCTCACCATCTCTCTCTCGCTCACCATCTCTCTCTCGCTCACCATCTCTCTCTCGCTCACCATCTCTCTCTCGCTCACCATCTCTCTCTCGCTCACCATCTCTCTCTCGCTCACCATCTCTCTCTCGCTCACCCTCTCTCTCTCGCTCACCCTCCCTCTCGCTCACCCTCTCTCTCGCTCACCCTCTCTCTCGCTCACCCTCTCTCTCTCGCTCACCCTCTCTCTCTCGCTCACCCTCTCTCTCTCGCTCACCCTCTCTCTCTCGCTCACCCTCTCTCTCTCGCTCACCCTCTCTCTCGCTCACCCTCTCTCTCTCGCTCACCCTCTCTCTCGCTCACCCTCTCTCTCGCTCACCCTCTCTCTCGCTCACCCTCTCTCTCTCGCTCACCCTCTCTCTCGCTCACCCTCTCAACCCCTCGCTCACCCTCACGCCCTCGCTCACCCTCACGCCCTCGCTCACCCTCACGCCCTCGCTCACCCTCACGCCCTCGCTCACCCTCACGCCCTCGCTCACCCTCTCTCTCGCTCCCCCTCTCACCCCCCCTCGCTCCCCTCTCACCCCCTCGCTCCCCCTCGCTCCCCTCTCACCCCCTCGCTCCCCCTCGCTCCCCCTCTCTCTCTCGCTCACCCTCTCTCTCTCGCTCACCCTCTCTCTCGCTCATCCTCTCTCTCGCTCATCCTCTCTCTCGCTCATCCTCTCTCTCTCGCTCACCCTCTCGCTCCCCCTCACACTCTCGCTCCCCCCTCACACTCTCGCTCCCCCTCTCACTCTCTCGCTCCCCCTCTCACCCTCTCGCTCCCCCTCTCGCCCCTTGCTCACCCTCTCTCTCTCGCTCACCCTCTCTCTCTCGCTCACCCTCTCTCTCCCTCCCTCTCTCTCTCCCTCCCTCTCTCTCCCTCTCTCTCTGGTCAATGTTAGGGCACAAACAATTCAGACTATTTTCTACGAAATTGACTTAATTCTCTTACCGATCTGAACGATTTTGAGACCCAGCCAATTTGAAACCTCTCACCTCATTGTTGGAGACGTCTCAGTATTTTCGTAAATTGTAAACAAACAAATTAACAATGCAACACTACAATATTGATGATAGGTTTTTCCTTAATGATCGTTTTAAAACTAGATCTTGAAATAATGTAAATGACATTGTCGGAGTTTAGAAAAATTGCAAATACGCGAATAGTGTATCGATAATGAGAATGGCGTGTGACTCGAAATAAAGGGCGAATCTCAACGTGAAGAATACATTTCAAGTGGTTCGAAACTCCTTTGCAGGTTCATGAATTATATTGCGTAGCTGATACAAATAATGCGAGAAAGTATGTGTTGTTTAGCACCAGTAGTTCTATTCCGATGTGCCTCACTCTCTTAATTATTTTTATGCTCTTCCCCGCTTCAATTTCCAGTCTCACCTTTGCTCTTATTCTGATTTCTCTCTTTTATATGTGACTATCTTTTTCTTTTCACATTTTTTTCCTTCTCGTCATTTCAAGCCCTTCAATCGCCCTAGGTCGTTATCTTCTTTTATCTTCTCCGCATATTTTATATTCTCTCTTTCTTTTCGCAATTTCTTTCCGTTTATTGCATTCACAGTGTCTGTTTTTTCTTGTTTTTTCTTCATTTTTTCATTTTAACTTTTCCCATTTTTAATTACGTTATTTATCTCTCAAATGTAAATACTATTATTAGCATAATCATAGCGTCTCAGGTCTTGGAAATGGAATGAAGTAGGCTCTATTATGTTGGCCTGTCGATGCTTCCCATTTTCCCAGAGTTTCCTAGCCGCAGCCCACCACATAACGGCCATGTGGGCACGAACCGCGTCTTTGAGATGTTGGGGTTGAGTATCTGTTATGAAACCGGCATATTCTGACTCTAAACGAACTATGTATGTGCCAAGATGATCTTATTTGTTCCCAATGAAATACTAAACCTCAAATAATGTGAATGAAACCAAAATTGGAGAACGTTTTTACCTTTCATTTGCTCTTTACATATAAAAAATTCGTAATTGTAAAAACGTTACCTGTGAACAAACACGCAGTGTTTTTGTACCCATCTTGATTCGTACTACTCCTTGCAACGCCATATCCCCCTCAATCTTGCACTCCCTCTTCCATCTGCGACCGCTGACTCACTGCCTTGACCCCTCCCCTAAAGCCTTCCGCGTGCCGGGCGCCCTCCAGAGCAAGGGACAGGTCGTCACGTGGCTCCACTTGCTCCCCCCTCCCCTCCCCCGCCGCAGGCGAACGCAAGCACAATAAGATGCATAAAGTTAAGTACAGACCCAGAAGAAACTAAAAATATAAACGAATAATTTAGGACTGTCAAGATTTAATGATGTTCTTCTTAAAACGGACTTCAATAGCAATGAAAATTTGTTGAATCCGTGCAACCATTCCGCTCTTTGTAAATCTATCTTTTAAAAGATAGTACAGTTCAAAATTTAATTAATATCTCTGAAATTTTGAAAATGGCAAAAGTTCAAATCCACTTATTAATGTTTTGAACGTCGTTTTTGTCAATGTTGTTGTTTGTTTTGGCCTCTCCCAGTCTTCTTGTTGGCCCTTGCGGCTTCTCGGCACTTCTGCGTGACGCGCGCCCTTTGCGGAGGGCCAGTGCGTCACGTGGGGCCACTTTGCTGCCCCGCCCGCCCGCCGCCCTTCGCCCTCCGTCTCGGCGATCGCGATAAGACGCCGCGTGGCCCTGATGGGCGCGGCGGGCGGCGGCCGGAGGGCGGAAGGGCGCAAGGGCGCGCTTATCTCTTCATAGGGCGCTGGCCGACGGCTCTAGAAGGCGTCCGCCCAAACTCTGGGTCGGATATGAGGGGCAAATAGGGCAAAAATAACTATAAGGAAAATGTATAGGAAATGCGTAAAACAGAAGAATTTCAACGATTGTGGCAGACAGTTATTGTTGTAATATTTTTATTATTAGACTACTTAAAATATCGTATGTGTTGTTTTTGTTTGTAAATTAACACATGAAGTTGGAGGAGATTGGAAAATAATGTTAAAGTCTTCGTTTTTTTTTCATAAATTACCGTAAATGTAACCATTGAGTTTTGAAGTCATTACTTTGTTTTGAAAAAACTATTTTTAAAATACAATTTATTACCTCTGAGTTTAAAATATTTAATAACTAGTTAACAACTGGAAATTAGTAGAGAAGCTTAAAATGAGAAAACGCAGCAATAGTATCAAAGGCCATTGTTAAAATAACTATTTTGAATTATGTGGTAAATTTCGATTATTATATTATTTAGTATTTTATTGAATTAAGTAACTTTGAAACAAAATAATTCCTTTGCAACAGACACCAACAATGTAATTTTAGAATAACTTACAATGTTGAGTTTTAAATGAAGATGAGCTAAAAAGGACTGCGCACGGCTCATGGTACGTTTGTAGAGTATTACTCCAGCATCCGCCTTCAATTGATCGGAGAAAACCACGGAAACTCGAGAACGATTAATCAGAATAATCACTAGTGAAATTAAAGTCAATAGTATTTAACTAAACATACAAATTACTCTAATCAGAGAGTTGTATCTCAAAATGTTTATCGCTTTTTCTATCCGATTTTTCTTCCCGCAAATTCCTACTGGCCAATCATAAACTGTGACTCATCTATCTTAGGAGGTGGTATTGTACATCGATCGCTATGTCGATGCCCAATCAACCGCGTATGTACTATGACAGAACCTATTTGATTTTAAAATAGCTTTCACTTATTTTCAATATTTGACACATTGGAACTCTGCTGGACATAATTTCACTCATGGAATAGTCTTATTAAATACCACTCGTGCTTTGGAAATTCTCAGATAAATCCCCTCCTCGTCTCGCCAGTCGATAATTTATCAACAATTTCTAAAGGACTCGTGGTAGTACCTATGAAAACCCTTCCAGGAAGTGGTTGGCTGCGACCCAGTTGTTTATCTGGTAACGAAAATCCAACATAATGTGGACTCGTACTTAGAAAGGAATGTTACAGTTGGGACTCAATCTACAATATAAACACCCCGGATTTCATTTCATTAAAGAAATACATTTTTGGCCGCTTCTTTCTTAACCTGGACCATAGTAAGACGGGTTCCATCGTTCGAGCTTCGTGAGAACCGTTAAAATCTATGCGATACACACGCACATGCATGTATAAGTGACATCATACCTCTTAAAGCTGGCCGCATAGTGAAGTTAACGGAGGTTCTTGTCGGTAAAATGAACGATAATTCAATACACCTATTAGCAATAACACACTTTGCCCTTTAGCAAGCACACTTGGCCGAGTTATGCCGCAAAAACTACTAAACTCTGGCATTTTTGACAGGGGTAGAAGTTAAATGTACGGGGGTAGAAGTACGGGAGAAAAAATACGTGTTACTTGAGCGCTACTAGTTTAGGTGTTTACAGAGTCTGTTTGACTACTGAAAGGAAAATAATTGCACGTTACAGTAAATTGCACTGAAGGGAAAATTCGATAATATTTTGCTTATAAACATATGGAATATATTGAAATGTAAATGGTACTTCCTAGCTTTCATCACTTAGCATATGAGTGAAATATTTTTCGTCACAAATACCAGGAGTGTATCGTACTTTAATTTGAACTGTAACCGATATGATAAAAATATAATGGCTAATACTAGCCATATCAATTGAAGTCGCCAATGCATAAATTGTATAATTTTTGTTACAATGGTTTTACAACTTATCCGTCTCGCACGTAGACGAGGTGCATAGAAATTTTGATATATTAAAGGTCTGTTCGCGGAAAAAGATAGGAGATATGGGTAAAATATTTTTTAAACGTTTCATTTTAAAACCATAACAGTAATTTTGTGACTGTTTCGTATGTCACTTATCTTGTTCAGTAATTATGAAATTCTAAAATTCGAAGATTTGTTCGAACTAATATAGTTTTCTTTTTTGTTCTAATTTTTGTCTCTAATTCATTCCCTCTCAAACAACTAACTTGCCCAAGACTTTCACTGCTAGTCGGCATTGACATTCTGAAATGTGATACCATCATAACGACAAAAACTAAGAAGTACAATGTTCGTTTCAAACTTTCCACTTCCCCTAACGACACGATTCTATACGTTGGAAACTACCGACTTTCAACAACTATAGGCAATAATCATTCACACGTTTCAACTCTTTTTTTTTAATTTATTTTCCTGCCTGTTCGGCATAGTATGCCTTTCAGGGGTTTTAATTTACAGTTTATAATTACAGAATTTTTTGGCCATTCGGCTGACAGTATATGAGGAGGACCACACGGCTACCTCGTCAACAAAGTCTGCAGAGCAGTAATTCAAAGCAATTTATTAATTTATTTATTTATTTTAATTAATGTATTTATTTAATTTTTCAGCAGCGGAATTGATTAATGGGAGGGGATGGAAATTATTCTAATTTAAGGTGGTTTAAGAGAGTCTTTGGGGTATCGAGAGATAATGCGGGTTGGGATGGAAGCATTTTTGCCTAGATCAAATATTTGTGCACTTGTACACGACGGAAGAAGGGTGAAAAATCTGTTACTCATCCGATGAATGTATTCGCTAATGGAAGGAATGTTAAGCTCTCTGTGAATTTGCATATTTGGAATAAACCAAGGGGCTTGCACGGCTTTTCTTAGATACTTATTTTGAATGATTTGTAGTTTCTTTAGATGTGTGTTTGCTATATTGTTCCAAATTTGACAGGCGTATGTTAATGAGGGACGTATTATCGTTTTAAAAATTGATAATGCGCAGTCCAGACTAAGCGATGATTTGTTGTTAATTATTGGGTAAAGTTTGTTCATTTTTGCGTAGGTTTTGTTCGTTATTTCTTGAATGTGTTTTTTCCAAGTTAATTTTTGATCCAGTAATACACCCAGATATTTTACGGGCGTTTCATTATTAAGCCAAGGAATTGCAGAATTATTAATTTTGATTTGTAGTGGTTTATGTATTTTTCTTAGTGAGAATATTTTAGGCTGTGATTTGGTAGGGTTTATGGCAATTCTCCACTTCAATGTCCATTCGACAAATTCATTTAAGTCCGACTGGAGATCTTTGCAAGCGTTGGTAATGTTTGAATTTGCATTGAATAATACTGTATCATCTGCATAGAGTGCTATTTCTGAGTAAGTCATTTGTGGATAGTCAGCTATATATATGTTGAACAATAAGGGAGAAAGTGGGGAACCTTGCGGCACGCCGGCTTTGATGATATGTGCTCTTGATTTATTGTTGTTTATACTAACTTTGAAATCCCTCTCTGACAGGAAGCTTTTAATGATGTTTTGGAGATAATCGGGGGTTCCCAAGGTTTGCAACTTGTAAAGTAGCCCATGATGCCACACTTTATCAAAGGCATGTGCGATGTCGAGAAAAATTGCAGCTGTGTACTTTCGGTTGTGAAATGCTTCAGCAATGTACTCTGTTACTCTTAATAGTTGATGACTTGTGGAGTGGTTTGGACGGAATCCGAACTGCGTATTTGGAAGTGCATTGGTTTCGGTGAAAAATTTAGATAGTCGGGATTTTATAAGTTTTTCAAACATTTTGGCAAAGGTCGGTAACAAACTAATTGGTCTATAGCTAAGAGGGTCTTGTGGATTTTTGTTCGGCTTGCATACTGGTGTTATAATGGCAGTTTTCCAGGTCTTTGGATAATATCCTAATCTTAAACAAGCGTTATAGAGCGCTGTTAATGCTGCAATTGCATTGCGAGGTAATTCTTTCATCATTTTATTATTTAATAAGTCGTGTCCTGCAGATTTTCTCGGTTTTAAAGCCTTGATTATTTGATATGTCTCAGACGGGGCTATAAATTTAGTTTTTATTGGGACGGAATATCGCGGTATTGACAAGTTTGTTTCCACTTTTAATTGGAAATCAAAGTCGGTTACCGGGTTAGTTGTAAATATTTTCTCAAAATGTTCCGCTAAAGTTTCAGCTTTTTCGAAATCCGTCGTTGCTAGACCTGAGTTAGAGGATAACTGCGGGATGAAAGATTTTTCCTTTGTAATCATTTTAATTGTGTTCCACATTGTCCTGGAGTTTGGAGGAATGCTGCCTAAAAAATTTTGGAAATGTGTACACCTCACTTTATGTAGTTCTTGTTTAATTTTTACCGATATGCTGTTTAATTTTTGTTTCACTATTTTATTGCGTGAATATTGCCACAATCTACGAAGGTTATGTTTTTCTTTAATTAAATTTAGAAGTGGTTTAGGAAGCGGAATATAATTTTTGGTGAAATTCCTAACTTTAGTAGATGACCTTTTAATAGCATTTTTAATAATGTTTTCGAGAGAGTTAATACAACTGTCGATATCAGATGTTTTAAGATTCTCAGGAAACTGACATTCGTTTATTAGTATGTTTCTATACATGTCCCAATTTACTTTACCCTCTATAATTTTTTCGTTTTGATAAGTCTGAAGTTCGGCTTTGAAAGAAATTATTACTGGATTGTGGTCTGAGTCTAATTCTGGTTTTACATTTTGGTAAATCGGAATGTTTAAATTTTGTGTAATAAGTATATCTAGAATATCAGGAACTACATTTGGGTTATAAGGGTAGTATGTGGGCTCTGGAGGAGCTAGTATATTAAGATTTCTTTGCAATGCGAATTTATGAAGAAGTTTTCCATTATATGAAGTAGAATTACAGTTCCAAATTTGGTTTTTACAATTTAGGTCTCCTGCTAAAATTATTTGTGACCTACCATCAAACAATGCTTTCAAGAAACTTGACGGAAACTTTTTGTTGGGAGGTTTATATGCAGCAATCAAGGTTATGTTAGAAGAGATCAGTTCGATATTGATAATAATTGTTTCTATTTCATTTGAGGATGGGGATTGTATCAGTGTATGTTTAATTTTTCTATTAATGAGAATTGCTACCCCACCTGATGCTATATGCGAAATTCGATCATTGCGGTATGCTAAATATTTTGGGATCGAAAATTTTTCTACCGGCTTTAAGTGTGTTTCTGAAATACACGCAACATCTATGTCGTGGACTTGTAGAAAGTATCTTAGTTCGTTCTCTTGGCGCTTTATGCCATTTGCATTCCAGTTGAGAATTTTGAAGTTCTCTATTTTATTTTGAGCCATTGAAATGAACAGAAATAAGTTTTTGAACCATTTGTTGCAACTGTGGAATGATTGCAGAAAGAATATTATTTATAATTGTTTGGATTAGGTTTTCGTTTATTACGTTCATAATTTGGAGAACTGGGGGAGAATTCCTGTTATCTGGCCTAGGCGGCTGGCTAGCGCGATAAGCAAAAGAATGCAAGGGCGTTGAATTAAGCGGCAGAGGAGGAAACTCTTGTGGGGCATAGTGATAAGGTTGTGTGTTTTGGTTTAATTGGCGATTTGAGAACTGCCTATTTGGTAGGTTGTAAGCTGAAAATTTGTGATTAGCCTGATTTAAATTATATTTTTTAACTGCTTCTTTGTAAGCTTTGCAGCCTTTGTAGTTAGCCGTGTGTTCCCCATTGCAGTTACAACACTTTGGTACATTATTATGTTTAGGTTTGTCACATTTCGAGTAATGATGGCTTTCTAAGCATCTCACACATCTAGGTCTCCTTCCGCAATTTGCCTGTGAATGACCGAAAGTCTGACAATTTTTGCACATTATTGGAGTTTTAGACTTTACGCGCATTTGAACTCTGACAATGCTATATATAAGCTGATTTATTTTTAAAATTGCTTTGTTATTTTCATTATCAGTTAGATCGACCGCAACGGTAGTTAACGGTTTACGTTCTCTTCCGAACAGTCTAACAACTTTTAACACTTCAAAGTTTTTCGAAAGTTCATTAAATATTTCCTCTTCTGAATAGGTAATTGGCAGATCTTTTATGACAACTGAAAAAGTTTTTTGGGTAGGATCCCTATATGTGTGGTGCTCGATTTTCTCTTTTTCACAGAATTTTCGATATTCTCTATAGTCCTCTATTGAGTTGAATTTAATTTTTATAGTGTCTTTTTCTAATTTAGTAGAAAAATTGTTTTTTGTAATACTTTTTAGTTCACTGATAAATAGGGGATAATCGAGTACTTTATGGACATAAAAGGGGGGTATTTTAATGATGGATTCTTCACTTTCTTCCCTTTCGTTTGGCGAATTTTCTTCGGTCATATTTTGAAGACCTTGGTACCTATTTTTGACGGTCACGTTATACAGTATTCTTTTAGAAGCATTGTTTTCATCTGGTAAATCTACGTGCATGCGTTTTAGATTTTTACTGTTTTCATTAAAACCACTGGTTGACTGTTGAATAACTGTTTGTTGCGGGGCAGCACCATACCTGTTATAATAAGCATCTTTAGTGCTTACTGACTGAAGGTTGGTCAGAGTCCCTTCCGGCTCTCCATCCAGCTGCAGGGCAGGCGGTTGTGATGTGTTGAACTGTTCCAAGGGTTGAATATTTTCCATTTGTGGTGGAAATGGAAGCACATCTCCATTCATTGCTGTGAACTGATCTGGTGTGCCACCATTTAAAACGTGGGCTGCAGACACCAATTGGCCCCCAAAAGCGGGGGCACTTGTTGCGAACATACAGCTTTCGCTGCACCACTACACTTTCACTGGATAACACAATATTTCGTTATTAGCAATAAACAATTCTATTGCACAAAAACAATCACTGTTAGAAATATGGGGATCCGCTGGTAGCGGCGCCCGTTTGTACTTGCACTAAACACGAGTTTGAGCGTAACACCGAAGCACAGCGATAAGCGGAGCGATGCGATGCTTACTCCACGACGTCTAGAGCGAGACTGCGTTTCAACTCTAAAACCGCGTTGCAGGCCCTCTGTGCGCTAAAGGGGTTTCTGCATCTTTGCCAATTTTCCGGCCGTGAGCCCTGCGAGCAAGGAGGATTCAGTGACATCAAGCGAGAACCACTTCAGCATCAAAGCAATTGTTCTTAAAATACTTCAACCTTGAAGTAATGTCTGATATTTGAAATATTAATGTTTTTAATATGTTAATTAACGTGATAGATAAATATGTATAGGTGTCAGTTTCATTTTTACACCGTCAGTTTACAATGGTGATATTGAACAATATTGATTATATCCCTTGGAGTTGATCGACACAACATTGTTTATTGTTATTATTATAAATTATAATCATACAATCTACCTTCTTGCATGAGTTTGCGTAATATTTTTTTAAGAAACTCACATTGAAAAAATATTCTCTCAATTACAAACTGGCTTAATTCTGACAATTTAAAATTCTCGTGCATATTCTTATTTAACTTAATTTATTTTATTATTTTATAATGTAGCAGTTTAATCAATTGTACATTTGTGTTACTGTGAATATTTGGTTTTCACAGTCGTTATTCATATGTTTTGATTGTGTTACGAAATTTGATCTTCCTGGTATTTAAGTTCATAAACCACTACCACAATATGAGATCTGAAATCAGAATCGATGAAATCGTAGTATGCAAAACTCCATTTTAATACGTGTATAAGCACTTCAGTTGTATATCGGTGTGCTTGCAACATCTATGTTTAGGGGATTAACATACGAATTTCATGAGGTCACATTCAGCTTGCAATTTCTCATTAATGGTTGCAAACATTTTCCGGGCATTTAGTGATAATGTGCACTAAAAGAGTTATTGTGTCCTTATTATGAGAGGGAGAGACAGAGAGAGAGGGAGATACAGAGAGAGAGAGGGAGAGACAGAGAGAGAGGGAGAGACAGAGAGAGGGAGAGACAGAGAGAGAGGGAGAGACAGAGAGAGGGAGAGACAGGGAGAGAGGGAGAGACAGGGAGAGAGGGAGAGACAGGGAGAGACAGGGAGAGAGGGAGAGACAGGGAGAGAGGGAGAGACAGGGAGAGAGGGAGAGACAGAGAGGGAGGGAGAGACAGGGAGGGAGGGAGGGATGAAACAGAGAGGGGGGAGAGACAGAGAGGGAGGGAGGGAGAGGGGGGAGGGAGGGAGAGACAGAGAGGGAGGGAGGGAGGGAGAGACAGAGAGGGAGGGAGGGAGGGAGAGACAGAGAGGGAGGGAGGGAGGGAGAGACAGAGAGGGAGGGAGGGAGAGACAGAGAGGGAGGGAGGGAGAGACAGAGAGGGAGGAAGGGAGGGAGAGACAGAGAGGGAGGAAGGGAGGGAGAGACAGAGAGGGAGGAAGGGAAGGAGAGACAGAGGGAGGAAGGGAGGGAGAGACAGAGAGGGAGGAAGGGAGGGAGAGACAGAGAGGGAGGGAGGGAGAGACAGAGAGGGAGGGAGGGAGGGAGGGAGAGACAGAGAGGGAGGAAGGGAGGGAGAGACAGAGAGACAAAGAGGGAGAAAGAGACAAAGAGGGAGAAAGAGACAAAGAGGGAGAGAGACGAAGAGGGAGAAAGAGACAAAGAGGGAGAAAGAGACAAAGAAAGAGGGGGGAGAGAGAGAGGTAGTCGGGGAGCGATGATGAGGAAGGAAATATAGTGCGCGTTCCGTGGCCCTGATAGGAAAACCACAGAAATTTACAACTACCGATCAGTGCAACCGGTCGCTCGAGTTCTCTTCTCCTCAGAGCTGAATGTGCTTACAACGGCGTTGAAAATTCGCCACCGATGAGAACCGCAACCATAGAATCTCCCGATCAGAGACGCTGCTGTGGAAGCAGTTGTTGCGCTGAATCGCCTCAGCAGATTCAAGTAAGAAAGAAGAGAAAATCGGCTGTTTTATGGGGGCAAATGGAAAAAAGTTTCAAAACACTTATATCAATCCAAATGATTCTAAATTGGCAAAAATACATTAGAAATAAACTAGTATGTATGAACTTCAGCTAATCTACCTTCAAGTATTGAAGATAAAAACGAGTTTTTTTTGTTATACCATTGTAGTAATTATTTCAATACTCAGCACTTTAAATCATTTATGTTACTCGAAGGAATTTTTTAGTGCTTCACCAACTTAACTGAGAATCTTCAATAGTTCTTTTAACATGTTCTTTCTTTTTCAAAATAATTACTCAGAAAACCAATCACCTGGAACATTTTGAATGGCGGATGATGACGAAAAAACACATAAAACAAGTGTCAAATATTCATGAACAATGTTAGTAACAACTTATCTTGAAAATTTTCATCTCTCCAACCCCATAAGTTGCTTCCTTTTTGTGGACTTTCTGTACATATCTACTATTTATACAAATCTGGAAATCTTATTTGTAGTTAAAATTGAACAATCGTTGCAAGCGTGGCATGGCGGAGAAGGACGGGAAGGTGGCACACAACGAGATGAGGTTGAGCAGGGCGGAGCTGGGCGGGAAGGTTTGGGGAAGGCTGGGAATACACTTGATTTTAATTAATTTATTTTCTTCTAATAGATATTATTAATTAAGATTGTGACTAGTTCTGGGCAACGTCGGATTTTTCAGCTAGTTGTGCTACAAAATTTCATTCTTCATTCTTTCCTTCTTTACTTTTTCAGTCATGTGGATAGTACCACAAATTAAACGAAACTTTGAAAGTTTATAATTGGAATCGTCCTCGCTGCTGAGTTTGCTTTCTAAATAATTGAATTAAGAAAGTTGTTCAAGAACAATCGATGAAATTGTTCCCGACTACAATGTTTGGTCTTGCACTTTTGTACTTCTGACTTTACATAGCAATCCAGAAGTTTTGTCCTCTCTTATCATATCAAATTTCTACTTTATTGAAATTTACAATACGTTGAGTGTCCAAAAGATTGGATATGATATTCAGAAGAACACATGTGAGAAATGCTTACGTGTTGTTAGTAGGAAATTCAAAAATAGTCCTGACGAAACGTCCATTCTTACGTCCGTGATTCCACAAACCGACCGGCGAGTGAGGGCTGTCAGTGTATAACCACATCTGTCTAGGAATAAACATCGCGACAATAAAACGATTTACGACGGGAGCCTCCCGGTAGAAACAAGCCGGGTATTCGGGGGGAATAAGCGGGACGAATTCTCGCGTCAACAGCAGGGCGGCTGGAGCAGAGGTTGCATAGGAGTCGTGCGTTCTATTGTTATTATTAGCTTGAGCCAAATATTTACGATGCGTTGCACGTAAACAAAGAAATGTAGTGTTGATGGGCCGTAAGAATGAATGTGTGTGTCATTTTTGAACTGCTGGCAGAACAATTCTATCTACAATTACTCTTCGAGAGAATTTTAATTCAGTTTTAATAATTTTATTTTTGTTCTTGTTGCCTTACATTGCAAGCGAGATAAATTTGGCAGTATGTGCGAATTGTTGCCCTTCTCCGGTGTAGTTGTGTGAGCATTTTTGACCTCAATTTTATTTGAACTAGAAATTAACGTTTATATGATGTCTGCGTTGATGAACGCATACAAGATGAACGCATGCAAGATGAAAATAAAGGCACATATGTAGAGAAAACAAATATGTGTTACTGCATTCAAAATTATTGGTAAATGCGTTTAATCGCAAAATCATTAATTATTGTTAATCATAAGTAGAATGTTGAATATAGTCATAAGTAGTCTCATAGAAATAGTT
Organism: Gryllus longicercus; assembly: GCA_038098605.1. Classification (NCBI taxonomy): domain Eukaryota; kingdom Metazoa; phylum Arthropoda; class Insecta; order Orthoptera; family Gryllidae; genus Gryllus; species Gryllus longicercus. The sequence continues at coordinate 1,209,221 of JAZDUA010000262.1, forward strand.
ATTTGTTTACAAAAACATAATACAGTTCTTGACATTTCAATGCATGTATCCTGAAAAACTTAGGATAGGAAAAACAAAATAAATGTTTATTTCGAGAAAGTGAAATAAAAACGGAATAGGAATTGTGATAATATTCCTTCATCCACGACCCTTTTTTATCAGACAAGTCAATTTAATATGCACTCTTTGTATTACCTCGTTAAATTAACAAAGCATTTTTTGTTCGAATGTTGAAAACATTTCCTCCTAAAAACTAGGCACGCAGAATCCAATTAATTTGTCGCCAGGTTGGCTTTTTCATCACAATAGACGTTGGCCAAACATTTCAGCCGAGGTGGCGCGTAACGAAAGCGAGTAGACACTCTGCATTGCATTCCAATCTCTCCGCTTCGGTCATTCCAGCTCCGTCTCACTCTCTTGTGTTTTCGCGCCGGCTCGCACGCCGCCAGTGTTTCACACGGGTTCCGTATTAATTAGGAACGAGGGAGTGATTGCCGAGTTTCGACCCCCTGGAACAAAAGTGTGGGCACACCGGCGGCGGCCGCCCCGCGGGCGACCGGTGTCGCTGACTGGGCGATCACTCTTTCGGTGCTGGGCGACCGCCCTCTTCATCGCTCTCTCCTCATCCTCCTTCCACCTTCTCGTCCTGCTCTCGGCTGCAGGACAATTCTGACGGCCGGCTGCAATGATCGATCGTTTTCCGTGATCTCTCCGATCAACTCCAGCCGAATGCCGGAGCAGTACCTTAATAAACGGGCCACAAACCGCGCGCGATTTTTCCTTCCTCTTCCTCCACCTTTCGCCTCCTTATTTACACACACACACACTTGCATGCATTGCTTTACCACACTTGTCGGGAGCCTAGAACATGCCCGGGCAAGGTACGGTGCCCAGCTGGTGGGAGACACTTGGTTGAGGGAAACCCCGCATGACGGTGGTAAGTCGTCACCGTACCTCACCATCCGATGGGGGAAGATCACCGCCACCTCTGGAGGAAAGTGTATAAACTACTCTTACGGAACTAATAACCTCTGCCGTTGACGCATCCGGAATCATTTACCAATCAAAAGGTTTTAAAAATGGTTCTGTCCTTCGGCCTCTCCAACTTCTTTTGTTTCTCCTTTCCCTACTCCTCCCTTCTTCTCCCTCATTTTCAAGTAACCCTTCCTCCTCCTCTCCCTCTCATCTTGACCTTTTCTGTATCCTTCTCTCTCTCTCTCTCTCTCTCTCTCTCTCTCTTTTTTCCTTTCCCCTCGTCATTCTGACTCCTCTCTCCCACTTCCTCTCTTTCCTTTTCACAGGTCTACTTCAATCTCTCTCTCTCTCTCTCTCTCTCTCTCTCTCTCTCTCTCCTCCTCTTGTGTCCTGCCGGAACCACCCACGCCTTTTCCTCTCCCTTGCTTTCTCTTTCACGGTCCTACTGCGAACGCTTAATGACAACATTGTTGCCCTAAACAGCATCGTTTACCGGTTCCTAGCGTTCGATATCGAGCGTTGGCGGATTTTCAGAATAAGCTGTAATGCTGAGTTAAATTCGACCACTGTCGAGAAGAATACTTGCGGCCAGCTCTCTGCTTGTTAGGCGGTTCGTGGTTTCTTTGATAAATATCAGGCAAATGACGGAGCCGTATTTTTTTTCTAATCTTCGTACCCTCTTCTCCTCTTTCATTCGGAAGCGTGGAGCCCCGCTGGAGGGGATACCTGGAGAAGAAAAGCTTCTCAAGCCAATGTGTGCAACGGCGGAGGATCTCGCGTTGCAGAAGGAAGAACACCGCCACCTCCTAGAGCGTGGCATGTCATACTTACAGGACTAATGAGATAACTAATTGACGCGTCCGAAATCAATCCTCATTCACTAACTCAGGTTCCCCTCGTCCCCCTCGTCCGGCTGCCTGTGGTTCACTTCGATCCGGTTCACGCAGCACAATTGGAGGTGATAAAGCTAAGCAGGTAGTCTGAGTTTTCTGTCTGCAGCACATTACGTATTTTTAGGCGATACACTGTTTCGATAAACTCATTGGCTTTCAAAATACCGAATGGTTTGCAACACAACTGTGATTTGCAACACAACTGTAAGAAAAATTAACGATAAGATTATTAAGTAACTTTCCTGTGGACTTGTTAAGGTCATGAAAAATACAATTTTCTCGCAGCAATGTCCAAGTAAAATATTAGGCCTTATTTTTGTGTGTGTAATGTTCGTCAGGGGACAGTTTGGACACGAAACATTACCCAAAAGTATTTAGATTAACTAGGAAGGGTTGGACAACTTCCTCATCGACTATCTGTTTGTCTACCTCCATTAGTTTGATTATGCTTTTAGCATGTTTCTTTTGCCATCGAAACATAATTAAATATTTTAATATACTCGCCTAGTAAGTTACAGTAATTAAAGGTAACAGTGTGAGTATAATAGCTCATAATCTGAACATTTCTCCTTTTCAATTTGTTACGAATACTTGTGCTAATTTTCTGTCAGTGTTAAAGCACAAATTTCATTACCAACTGCCGTAAATTTGAAGTTCCAGTAAATGGTGCAAGAATCCTTTGGAGGCAAAAAAGTTAAACAAAATGCTGGATGTTACCTCTACAAAGAGGATAATTTTCTCTTTCAATAATTTGAGATAAATTTAAGTAATAATTCTGATGTATTTTAAGCCAATTAGATATGAAAGAATGTGAAATGGTATTTCGTAAATAATCTCCTTATCTACAATTCATTCATCTCTCACACGAGGAAACTTGTTCTATTAGCTTCAAATTTAGGGAACAACTAATCCGCTTTTCCGCTAAACCTACAATCCATAAGCCAAAAAACAGAAAATTTCGAAATTGAAAAGCTGCGCTCAAATAATTCTCGTATGCGACCAACATTGAATTTCAACGTTCTCGCATCTACATAGCATTCTGTAAACATAGAAGCGCATTATTGATAGGGAGTTTTTTGTTCCCTTTTCCCATTGAAACACGATGTGCAAGCGTGTAAAAGTAGACCCGTTTCCCTTGGAGAACTGCCATTTTAAATATGAATACGGAGTCCTGTTGGGGTGTGGAGGGTGGAGAGGAGTGAGGAAGAGGAGGGGGCGAACACCTGCCCCCCCCAAACCAGATGGCGGTGTGGAGGGTGGAACTCTCCCGAAATGGGAGAAAGTATCCGCAATTTGGGATGATTCGTTTGGGATGATTCGTTTGGGATGATTCGTTTGATGTTTGCGGGTTCAGTGGTATAATGGTTAGCGTTACCCCGATCGAAGTCGTGGATGTTTAAGGGCGAAAAATTCCCTCGTACGCCTTCCTTCGGAGAAGTAAAGCCGTCTGTTCCATGTAGTAGATTTTCTGAATGTAAAAAGACCCTCGAACCTAAAAGAAGCATTTGAGCTAAATTCAAATCGTCTGTTTCGTTGCCTGAGTAATACATTGTTTCTCCGCTATTTGGTGAAAGGAGGGAAAGTAAATTAGTGCGGTCAGACGGAAGAGCGGGCCTGATGGATCGAGTCTCGCCACGTAAAATAAGGCATTATCTGACTAACATTTTGCAATTGTATGCCAATATGAAATATAAGTAATATTTATTACAAAAAATTGACCAACATTTCACAACAATATTTGTAATGAACAATATTAAATATTTCTGCAATTTTAGAGCTTTCGAAAATTTGACCAAAGTAAAATTATTTAAAATATTACATTTGCATTTAAAATATTACAAAGGAATTAGAAAATTCATTAGCCATAAAAACAACTCAATTCATTAGAAATTTCACTAGAGAAAGAAAGAACTTCTCCAGCTCACACGTGGTTTCATATGAACAAGTCATGGTCTCGCCACATTTTAATTGAGATTAATCTAGATACGAAATATATATCTTGATTTTTGACGAAGACCCAAACTTTACCAAAATTTAAAAAAATGCGTTTTGTTAAATCGGATTCGACTTTTTTTCAACAAAACAAATATTTATCGCAGATACTTTATGCCTCGTACGCCTCGTTTTTTTTTTCTCGCCTAATAAACTATAGCAACTTACTCAGATTTGAGTATAATATATACTAATTTATACGTCACATTAATTATATTTTGACTAATGCATTTAAACTATGTTGTAAGAGAATTGACATATGTAATTTAATTTAATAAATAATGTTCTTGGGAACTACACTATCTATTACACAATTCTACATTATATTTCTAAAAATAAGAAACATTCCTCACATCAACTACGACTTGCCCTTAATATCCATTCTTTGTTTTATTTTCAATAAAGTATTTTTTTTACATTTCAATATTATTTTCAAAATCATGAATTACTGGCCATTATAATTAATACAAAAATATTCATATACTACCAGGAAAATATCTAATTTAGAAATGTAGATTTCGACCTCGGTTCCGTATCGTCCCATCCCGAGTGGAAACCGTCATGAATGTGTGTACGCTCCTCGCGAGAGTCGGCCCATTATCACCGCCATCTGTCGGCGGGCGGCGGAGGCTGCGGCGTGCATTTGCATGGAGGTAATCGGCCGAGCGGCTGCCAACGGGCGCGCGCCGGGCGGCAGGGCGGGACAGGGCGCGCCGCGCCGCGCCGCGCCGCGCCGCGCCGCCGCGCATGCAACGCTCGCATACGACCGGAGTCTATTACGTGGATTGGACGGCCCAGGGGTGGGGCTGCGGTGACGCCTGCCTGTCGCACGCGCCAACGAAAGTTTTTGATTGGAGCCAGCGCGGAGACTAACAAGGACGAGAGGAATAAACGGGTTGCTTTTTGCTGGTGAATATCAGTCACTTTTAGTCATTCCTCAAACTAGCAGTGGATTTTTTGGCAGTAAAATTAAATAATATGAGTTACCTCAACTGACTGTTTTTATTAAGCATCTGACGGTAATCGTCAAAATGTTATTGAAAAATATTGAAAATCTCTCAAGTTTATTGTTGACTATTTCTTGTACATTTTCCCTTAGATGAACAACAAATTTGAAGCAAGTAGTTTGCATTACACACCTGCTAATATCATGGAAAACGAAGTAAACTAGATGTTAAGAAAAAACTCATATTTTGAAAAGAAACATTGTTATCGTATCAATATGTTCTCTTCTTTGAAGGGTCCATCTACTTTAATACATACTTATTTTTCGTTTTCCAACTCTTTGTAATATCTTCATTATTTATAATAGAAAATTTACAAAAGAAGAACAAAACCTTTATATATAATGCTTAACACGGATTAAACTATAATGTATTATTTAATTTTCCATAGCACGTAATGATTTATATGTAATTAGACACTACCGAGATACAGATTTTGATGCACTGAAGAAAACCCCATGAAGATGCTGAAATGTAATATGTAATTCCTCGATAAGATACGATAACAAAACGACAATTTATCGCATCGTAAGATCTCACAAACTGATAGATCGTAGGAATCTAGAAATACAGAGAAAGTGAATCTTGGTGTATTTAACTTATATATACCAGAATATTAAAAGCAAATATTTTCATCGTATGCAGAAAGACACTCACGAAAATGTTAGTTGTATCGAGAATGATCTGTAGTACAGTAAATTAACATTCTCAATTGGACTCTAATTGGATATTTAATTGGACGTGAGTGACAAAAACTAGACGTTTGAGTAATTTCCAAATTTCTCTCAAAAAGGTGTTATGATCAGATAATAATGAAATGCATCGAGGTCAAATAATGGTGAGATCAGATAAAAATGAAATGAACCTGTTTATTATTTTAATTCTTTGAGATACATGCATTGGATAAATCCAATGATTTCAAAATCTCAAAATTATTGTTGTATTAAACCAGATGTTAAGCAAATTTGTCTAAAATGCAAAATGTGAAATAATATAGTTTATATTATACTCGTACTGTGTGAGACTGAAAGAAATTATGTTTTCAGATAGTAATGTATTTTTATATTACCGTTTCACTACATTAACTCTGTTTCTATTCGCCATCTATTTACAATATTTTATACGTTTCTGTTTATTTTTCATTTGTTGTGCGATTGAATATTTTCGTTACAATCGTGGAAGTTTTTAAAATATTTTTTCCAGTTAATTGTTCGCAACATATCAATACATTCGCATACGACAATAAAAACATGCATATGCGATAATGTGTATTGGCTTAGAAAACGAGAAATCTCACTGAAAAGGGTAGGCCTCATACAGAGAGAGGACGTACCAGAAAACTGCTTGCTTAATCTATCGTATAGTGTAGAACAGAAATTAAGAAATCCGGCGAGTTTAGAAAGAGGATTACGTGCGAAAACATACTACAAAAAATCGGTTTGATCATTTTTAGCAAATAAATTTATAATACAATAACATAGAGATGGCTCTCAAAGAAGTGGAATGATCTTCTGCTGGGTTAGACGTAATGCTCTATTTCGGAAGGATTCAGAAGTTGAAGCTAAAATACCCAAAATTGTGATGATGAGGAGGACGACGATGACGATGAAATCACTCATCTATTCAAAAGTTTGTTAAGAAATTTTATTAATGAAATTAGAAACTAGAGATGTCTCAATTTTCCCATTTAAGTTTCATTTGCTCCAATATTTTTTTTCCATAATGTCTCTTTTGTTTTACCAGCATCAGAGATCAATTCTTTATGGTCAAATAAAAAACCGGTCATCCATTATAATTACCTATATTTTCTTCAGTCATTTACGAGACTGCAAAAGTACTTGGACCGTTAAGTACCGTTATTTGGTCAGCGTGAATTAGCCGTCTCCGTACTCCTGCAGAGTTTGTGTGCGTGTCCGTTTAATTTACGGAATGTTGAAATTAAAACTTTTGCTTTTGTGGGTGAATATTCGGTATTGTGAACAAACAGAAATGTGAGCCAAGCAATAGCGGTAAATCAGTGCACATCAAAGGGCGTTAACATCGTTTTTATTTTGTTCTGCAGAGCTCGCACCCATAGACGCTTTTACTGGGGGCAATTAGGCAGTTATTGCGCTAGTTTTCACGAAATGTTGTTGACCCAAATTATTTCCGTCCTCATACTGAGTAGTTATAATTATTCATTACTAAGTGCAAAATTATTTTATATCAGTTTTTGATACAATACGTAGTTTGTACATAATTCATTTTGGACGATATTCCCGGACTGACAACTCAAAGTGACTATACTAGGTACTCAAAGTGATTATCAATATGTACGATAAAGAATGACTGAATGAATATATAAAAACAGTGATGATCGGCTTAGATGGCACAGGACATCAACTGATGTCACTACAGTGTTATTACGTTTTATTTTCTATTCGTATATTTACTTCATAAAAGAACACACTGTCTTTGAAAAAATATTAAAACGTGTATTTTCGAACCCTCCCAATTCGGTACATAGCAACATACACATCCAAAACATACAACAATAGTACTTTGTATATTGGAGACGTACTCTGGAGCCTCGCCATCTGATAAATAAACAACATGAGCAGGTTGTTATTATTATCCGCAACTCCTCTCAACATACTGTGCCTCTGACGGGGAGGTCCTACGGTTCGAGTCCCGACGATGTCTGTATTTCCAACATTAGCTACAGAGCCAGGTCGAACTCAGGATCTGTGTGGAGGAGAGTTCCAGCAGCCGAGTACTGCTCTGATCAGTATATTTCTATGGTTTCTCCCAGCGAATACAGGAGCATTACCCTAACAAACGGGCCACGGACCGCGCTCGATCTGGCCTTCCTCTTCCTTGACCTACCCTCATCCCTTACTTACACATACTTACACTTACGAGCACTACACTACCACACATGCCAGGAGACCGATCGGGAGATTAGAGCTTGTCCCGGCTGAGGCGGTGCCCAGCTGGTGGGAGATTCCTTGTCGGGGAAAAAAGCCGACGGGCAGGTCGGCGCCGGACCTCCCCTTCCAGCGAGAAAACATCACTGCCACATCCCGGGATAAAAACAAGCACTACAGTTACGTGATTAATGACCTTAGCAGTTGACGCACCTAGATTCACTAATCAATGAAAACAAAGATAATTCGAATACAATATCATTCTTCCCTCCGGAATTCATGTGATGCGGGGGATTATTTTGGTACCTGATAATTACTTCTTTTAAATTCTCTTTTTCTAATGAGTTTTTATATGTCTATTTTGTATAGTTTGTCAAGTTACTGCTTTTCCTGCGTTACTCTCTTTTCAAATTGTTTAGGCACCAAAATATAAGTCTAGAGTTTTAATTCATTTCAAGTATTTGTAAAAGACTTCTTGCATAAAAATTTTTCAATGGGATTCTCGAAAGTTCAGTTAGGAATTTCTTACCTGTTTGCAATCCGTGAAACTTCTTTTAATTTCTTCGTTTTTCCATTTATATCACAACCTAAATATTTAAAACGTTTTCCCTTGTCTAAATATCATGCAAAACTATCTTTATCTCATAATCAATTCAAACATTCTCAAATGAACATTAAAATATGTAATAAAATTGTTAGAGGCATTGCCTTTGCCAACAACATTGTTTATTGAAATAGCAGGTTTCGATGGTTTACTCATCTTTAGCAACTGCGCTTTAGAAACGAAAAATCCGCTCTAAACCAATATTAAAATCCTTGAAATCCATCTCCAGGACAACCGACAATTGTTAACTTTGTACAAATGTTGCGAATAGGGCATCACGTTTTGTCACTTTCTCGCATACTACTTATGTATCCTATTGAAGAGAAAAAATAGTGATGGTGCAGTATAAAACGGCAATTTTTAAAAGAAAAACAAGTATTGTGCGGAACTAATACCAAAAAATAAATAAATTTTGTCTCTATATATCTCAAATTACATCCTCGACTACGTTGTGTAGTCAGAATCTACGTTTTGAAAGTCACTCATACCAAAATATTGGCTTACTGCAGAATATTTGTCAGGATTTTCGCCAAAATTGATCTCCCTGACCAACCTGGCTGACGCAAAAAAGCAGTCGAAATGTGTATATTGGTGTTGTTGTTTTTTCTGTGTTAGTTTTTCTTTCTGAACAAATACATTTATTTCTTTTGTAAATAATAAATAATTTACATGTTTTTGGAGTGTTTCTATGTTTCTACAATGCAAATTTTTGCCTAGAAAGCATATTTTTACACCATGTTTTGAGTGCTTATTGGTACTAAATTGTCTCAAGAGCTTGTTTGCGAAGTTTCGACGTTTCCTCCCTCGACATCCTGTTTTCGCTTCCAATCTCTGGGTGCCATGTTTGGTCCCCGGACTATCCACGAGGGCAGTGGGTCGGGCAAAGCTATTCTCGGCTGGTCTTCCCAGGCTTCATTTGTTCGTGCTTCTCATTTCTCCATCATTCACCCCATCAATATCGATATCGTATACTCTTTAGATCACTCATGCGTTTGAATACATAAATAAATAAATACGTATAAACAAATTCATTTGTAGTAGGACCACGTATTACTGTTCTTTAATATTCTTTAAGTCATCATATTTCTACTATTAAGGGGCTAAAAAATTGAGAAAATGTGTAAAAATACGTTTTAGGTGCCGGGAGATCGCAGCTAGGAAGAGGAAAGGTCAGTACCAAAAAGCTAGATGATATTAAAAGTATTAAAAAACTAAATAGTACTAGAAAGTCTGTTCCATTCCGTAGCACCACCGACTTGGTCTTAAAGTACACCACAAAATAAGGATTGAAATGATTTGAGACATGATAATAAAATACATTGAAGCCACAAAGCTGAATCAGCTTATAGCACCGCCACTGAAATTCTACATGCGAAAATGTGTATAATGTTGAGAACTCCGTTGACCTAGACTGACAAATTGTAGAGGGAGGTCAGCAGGTGATGAAGACGCACAATTTTAGGTGCAGTAAACATGCAAGTGGAGCATACGTAAAAAGCGTGTACTGCCGCAAGAGACTCGTGTGTTGAGAATAAGTGTTTCTTGCGGGCGAATAAACGGCACTCCAGGCGCTATAAATAGACACAATAGGGTCACGTTAAAGGTAGACGTCAACGCCTGCATACAGTTAGAGGGGGAGTCATGACGGGTAGACGTGATGACACCAGAGCTGGTGCTGTTGATGATGCCTCTGAGCATCAGTTGTACTGAACATTCATGTTATTCATTCGTAAATGTGCATGCAGTGACGTGAGAGCCCTGACTGAGGATGAGAGGGTTGGATAGGCTGATAGACGTGCGGGCGTTGGTTTTGCTAGGGATATGATATAAAGATGAGAAAGTACGTGAAATGTCTTAAGAGGATGTTGCGTTTTGCAAGGAGAAACTGCTGGCGTGAGGTCAAAGACTAGCTCTAGTTTCTTTCTGACCGTTTGATGACGCTGTGTATGCTTAGGACGAGTGTGTTAGCAGCGCTGTTGCTGAAGTTGCTATGCTGTACGTGCAATGATCAGTAATTCAGTCTTTTACGCGAGCATCATTCCATGCAAAGTTATAAAGTTTTGAGTCGTGGATGTATGTAGTCCAATACGTGTTCATTGCGTGGACTGAGTATACTGGCGTTTGTAACAACAAGCAGATGTAATACCAGTGGTTGAATTAATATTTCAAAGGTTGTTCAATGGAAGTCTTTTGTGCTGAACGTGGTGTGTGCTCAGGACGTGCACAGTGCTGGCACGTGCCGCCAAAGACGAGTCTGAATGAACGTGATGTTCAAAGAACGACGGTTCAATGCTGAAAGCCTCTTGTGCTGAGCCTGGGTGATGCTTTGTCAGGTGCGCTGCCAGCTTGACTTTTGAAAGGCTGTGAAGCGAATATGTGAGAAATTGCACTGCATTTCAAGCCTTTGTGGTGAGCTGCGGCGGTGCTGTGTGCGGAGGGCGGGTGTGCTGTTGGGAGTGTCGGCACCAGACTCACCAAAGAGATGTGGATTGAAAGAGCGCGGCTTTTGCGGTGATCCTGGATGGTGCTTTGTGCGCAGGCAGATTGTGCTGCCAGCTTCACGTTAGAAACAATTTGAAGTGAATGTGTGTGAATTGAACTGTATGTGGGGCTTTCGTATTAAGCGTATGTTGAAAATGAACTCGAAAATAAAAAAGCACCCAATTTAGTTCTCGATTAATTTTTCTTTCTGAACAAATACATTCATTTATTTTATACATTATAAACAATTTAAATATTTCTGGAATGTTTCTATTCTACAGGAATGCAAATTTTTTGCCTAGAAATAATTTTTTTAAACACACTTCTAAGTGCTTATTGCAACTTAACTATACGGAATACAAACCAAGTAGATGCTTAAATTGTCTTAAGAGCTTACTTTTGAATGTGTGTATGTGAATATGTGTGTGTGTGGTGTGTGTGTGTGTGTGGTGTGTGGGTGTGTGTGTGGTGTGTGTCTGGTGTGTGGGTGTGGGTGTGTGGTGTGTGGGTGTGTGTGTGGTGTGTGTGTGTGTGTGTGTGTGGTGTGTGGGTGTGGGTGTGTGGGTGGGTGTGTGGTGTGTGTGGGTGTGTGTGTGTGGTGTGTGGGTGTGGGTGTGTGGTGTGTGGGTGTGTGTGTGGTGTGTGTGTGTGTGTGTGTGTGGTGTGTGTGTGTGTGTGGTGTGTGTGTGTGGTGTGTGTGTGTGGTGTGTGTGTGTGTGGTGTGTGTGTGGTGTGTGCGCGTGTGCGTGTGCGCGCGCGCGCGCGCGTGTGTGTGTGTGTGGGAAGGGCGTGCTGGTGTCGCCAAAGCGCTGCAGAAAGAGCGAGCGCGCGTGTGTGCCTTGTGGTGATGGCGGCTGGCGGCGCGTGCGCAGGGTGGGCGTGCTGGCGGCGGTGCTGGTGCTGGTGCCGCTGGCGGGGCGGGCGGCGTGCGCGCACCAGCTCTGGGTGATGCTGCTGTCGTACGAGGGGCTGCTGGGCGTGGCGCTGCTGCTGGAGCTGGCCATCTCGCTGGTGGCGATGCGCGGCTCCATCCTCGACACCGCGCCGCGCGCCTCCATGCAGTACCTGCTGTACGCGCGCCTCGGTACGTACGCGCCGCGCGCATGCGCACACGGGCTGTGCAGAGACAAGGCATGCCGCTAGGGTCGCTTGTATAGGTTAACAACTGAACTGCGCTGACGAACACTTTCAGTGGCGGTATTTCTGTGCGTGCGTTAGTCTGTGTGGTCTTCATTAAGTATTAAGTAACCATGAGGGGCATGGAGAAGAAAAATAGAAATAGGGAAGGCGGTACTTATCACAATTTCACGTCACACAAACGCACCTTGACCCACCTAACCACAAAATCTAAATAGCCGATTACTATGGCTTCGGGTTAGTGAACGATTCTGCCGCTAGAGGCGGGTCCAACAGGTCCAGATCGATATCTCACCCTATGTTTTTTTTTCTATTGAAAGATATTTACTATTTGCATGTGCTAGGGAAAAAAATAGCTGCCGTTGCGCGCTGGTAGTTTCTGAAAAAATAATGAATTTGGTCACAACCCTTGCTGCAGCTAACGACTCACGCAGTGCGCACGCTCGTTCAGATAACGTACGCGTCTATACACGACTTTTGGCTTTCATACTTCCAGTTTAGAATCTTGAATTTTATGTACAAAAACTGTATGAGAATCTGTACGAAAACTGCACTGTGTATACCGGGCTCAGCAGTATTCAGAATTATACAGAAGTTTCACTCTCTCGAAACCTTGCAGTACAAAGAGTAATAATGGTCCTGTGCATTACAAAGGGGAGGGCCTCCAGAGCCCACATCTTAAATAACTATGATTTTTTAATGTTTTGGCGGTTTTGATAATCATGTGCATTCGTTTAAACAAATAAAGCATTATTCAATTTCTAGCTCTGTAAATGAATAAACATCGTCATACTTATAGGTTATGTCTGACAGTTCGTTGGGCTGAAAACGGTACTCTATTTCGGTGAACATTGTATCTCAGAGTTCTAAATCTGTGGATGTATTTTGTTTATTCGTCGTAGTTTCTAGGGATTAATCGCAATTAATACCATAATCGATTATGTATATATGAAAAGTAATAGAAGGTTGCCAAAAATGTTAACTGTATTCGCGTAACGCGGGCAAACTTCGACATCAAATGGGGTTTGTGTGTCTTAGTGTCGAAGAACTAGTGGCCGGAAGAATAGGCGCAATGCCGCAGTGCGAGCTTCTCAAGGGTGCGGGCAATGTCATTGGCTTAGATTTTTGCTGCCCTGGATTGGAACTCGTGCCCTTAGGAGTGCTCGTTCCCCAGACGGGCTTTCTCTCACAATGTGCAAGCCTGCACAAGCCCCGCGGCAACTACTATTTGCGTCGTGAAAGGTGAAGAATTTTGGAATTGTTTTCAATAACTTTCAGTGCGTGACGACCGATATTTTTTACAGCACATATTAATAGTAAATATCTACCTGTAGAAAATAATGAAGCTATAATTCGATCTGTACCTTCTGTACCTTTGACACTGGACAGTTATTCCAATGGACACTTCTCAATTTTGGTTATTTTCATATTTGGATATTTCGTAAATGAACACCTTGGAGAGGACTTTTAATGTCCATTTTCTAGTTCAACTTAAGAAAAATTCTGATTAAAAAAGCGTATAGTGAAATAATTATGAGTTGTCATTTTCAACATTATTGTTTATTACAATAGCAGCTTTCGATGGCTTAGCCATCATCATCACCACAGACTAGTCGTTTTGTAGCTTCCATACAGCAGAAAACTGATGATGATGGCTAAGCCATCGAAAGTTGCTATTGTAATAAACAATATTGTTGGCAATGACGACTCGTATAATTATTCCATTGTAAATGCCACAGAAAACACACCACAATACCAAAGCGGATAGTATTCAAACGCCACTCGCGCAACATCAGTTGCCTCATTTGCCGATGCATATTTCTCCGTTTAAGGATACTCCTATTCACGAACTGTTGTAAGGGTCTGCGGCATCATTAATACCAGTTGCGATAAACCGATATCCTATCTTACAGAGCAACATAGCAAACAGAACCGGATTATTGACTGTCTATAGTGTCCGAGTAGTCTATTTGCTGTTTTAGTTATAATTCAATAATACAGAATCGGAAGGCCAACATAACTCTTCGCCCGCATAACTCAACGCCTCCACTTCGCCATCATCCGGCTCAGATGGCGTATTGCATGGCCAATGACCGCATTCAGGCTTTGCTGTAAAGCCCAGTGAATACGGTAGTTTTTCGTGCAGTTCAGACTGCATGTTTTCCTCATGAAAAGTGTTGAATATGTTCGTAATTTGTTTCATGCAGAAAGCTTACAGTTTGTCTCAAGCGCCTCTAGCGGCAGAATCGTTCACCCGAAGCCATGGTAATCGGCCATTTAGATTTTGCAGTTAGGTGGGTCAAGGTGTGACATGAAATTGTGATAAACTACCTCCTTCCCTATTTCTATTTTTCTTGTCTATGCCCCTCATGGTTACTTAATACTTAATGAAGACCACACAGACTAACGCACGCACAGAAATACCGCCACTGAAAGTACTTGGTCGGTGCAGTTCAGTTGTTACGCAGTATATCCCCTAGCGACATCTTCTGGCGATTCACACAGAAAACATACGCGTCTATGCACGACTTTTGGCTTTTATACTTCCAGTTCAGAATCTTGAATTTCCTGTACAGAAACTGTATGAGAATCTGCACGAAAACTGTATTGTGTATACCGGGCTTAGCAGTATTCAAAATTGTACAGAAGTTTCACTCTCTCAAAACCTTGCTATACAAACGGGTAATAATTTTACTGTGCATTACAAAGGGGAGGGCTTCGAGAGACTACAGTTTAAATAACTGTGATTTTTTATGTTTTGACGATTTTGATAAACATGTTCATTGATTTAAACAAATAGTGCATTATACAATTTCTAGCTCTGTAAAAGAAGAAATATCGATTTTCTTGCATCGATATTATTATTTAACAATAAAAGCTATTACACGTTTGTATCAAAAAGGCCTATTTATTTTCATAACAGAATATTATAAGACATAAAATACTGCAAATTACTAAAAATGAACCTGAATATTTTTGTTTTTTGTGAGATTAGTTTCGAATTTGTTATCCACAAAGACTCTGTATTCACTCAACTTGTGACATTTTTTGTAGTCAAGAAGCACTTCAGAAAAAATTTAAATGATCTTCAGCTTTCTAATAAAACTGAAACCTATAAAAAACAAATCGTTGATGTGCCTCTGAGCTCCCCCCGCCCTCATTTAGTAATGCTCTCCCGTCTTGAGATTTTAACGTTCATATGAAGTACACATTTATGATTTTGTCGAGAAAAACTTCTGACGCGTGGATACGTGCAAGAACACGCAAACCTAAGCAATCGTTAAGAGAATGTTTTGAACTCGTGCACTTGTTTACATCAGGATCATTCTCAGGTTGATCAGACCCTAGATTATCGGTGCGTAAGAAAAGTGACACATTTCAAAAATCTCCATATTTGAATTAAATAAAAAAATAGTAGATGAAATTACTATATTTTTACTTTTAAAAGGCCATAAAAATAGATTACAACTCTTATGGAAGGTAGAGTAAGTAATTTGGTCTCCAGCGAGAAATAAACTCGTTCGGGATGAAATTGTTATTCTAGAAAACAGTTTAACACAACATTTTAGTGTATCACTTTTGTGAGTCGACAAATGCATAAGCGTTTGCAATTTTCCTCGTATTTATAAAGCGAAACGCTAGCACTCTATCATCTAAAAATATATATTTTCCTTCAAGCAAAGTAATTAATTCTTTTAATTTTACTTAGTAATTACATTCAAAAGAAGAAAATATATGAGACGATATTCCTGCTTTCCTTTCCCGGAAAACCCCTCTCTTATGTATCATAAGATGTACCTCACATGTTTAAGTGAATGTGTAATCGAATAACTGAAATACCGCTGGTTTCCTGTCGGCGTGCCTGAATGCGCTTATTTTCTTGCAGGCCTGATGGCGCTGGAAGTGGTGTGGCTGGTGCTGGGGGTGCTGTGGCTGGTGCGCAACTACACCGAGTGCCCGACAGATCGCGCGAAGGACGCCATGCTCGGTGAGTGCGAAAGTCCCACGAATGAGTTAAATGCGGCAGACGGCGAGGCGAAGCGAAATATTCTCCGCGATGGCGAAACAGCCCATAGTTGAATGAGGCCCAAGTCAGTGTTGCCAGTCAGGCATTTACATGATGTAATAAGTTCAACATGCTCGAGGAAAACCAATGTTTAGGAAGATTAATGCCTTTTTTTTCTTTTTGCCTCTTTATGTTATTGTAATATATATATATATATATATATATATATATATATATATATATATATATATATATCATCTAAATCGTCTATATATATATATATATATATATATATATATATATATATATATACCTCATATATCATATTCACTATATATCCTTTTAACATAGAGTATTGAAGAATTAACATAGAGTATTATTTTTTTTATCAATGAGTGAATGATTAATTCCTTAAATTACAACCAATTCAGAACCCTCAGTTACCGCTCTCGTAATTTTCTTTTCGTCCCGGATACCAATTGAATAGTAATTTTCTGTAAAGATGTCAGTGACAATGCTGCCAATAAAGTAGTTTAAATATGTTGCAATCGCTTAAGTTCCCCTAACAGTTCTGAATACAAATGTCCCGTCAGGGCACGGCCTTTCTCATTGTGAATCGCCCTGCAGTTAGCAGAACATTCGAACTAATCTAGATCGATCCCTCAAATTGACAGCAATTACAGACGTCACCCGTTCGAATGGGAGGCAATTCTGCACGTAAATTGTCAGAGGAACAGCTGCTCATCGCTATGTTCCATTTTGCTTTATATTTCATACCCGACATTTTTTGTTCCAATCGTAAAAAATAGAAATTATATTCATATTTTTCTTAAATCACTCGCGTAGAATTCAACGCGGTTTCACCATATTTAAATACATATTAATAATTATATATTAATTATATTATATTATACATTAATAGTTATATATTAATTAATAATATTTAATAAGTCACATATACAAATACAATCGTGTATGACGAGTCAATATGATGTCTTGGGTGGAGAGAGCGAAGTTACATTACTGTTCACGAGCAAACAAGGGGCCATCTCAGCATTTGCTCAAGGGATCAGGGAAACTGAACAAAACCTGATTGAGATGGGGTCATTGGCCTAGAAATTATACTACAATAATGCTACAGATAGATTAGGATATTATACAGTAGATAATTAGTTTTAGTAGCAGATTAACATTTCAAGATCTTATTTTAATGCTACTACTTATAATTGTAATAATAATAATAATAATAATAATAATAATAATAATAATAATATTAAAACAATATATCAATTCTGTCAGCAACTACATAAAATTTAACAATATTAATACATCCTATATTTAAAACTTGAAATGGTGAGGAGGCGGTGGCAAGATTTGATTTTTTTCTTTCAATTTATACACATAATCCTACTTCAGCACCTAATGCGTCTAGCAAATTCTTCCTTGAAATTAAAAATAATTAAAAACTCATATCTTAATATTGCTTATTCTGTTAATTTCATTTTCAAGCTACAATAACGTTTCAAAAGATCTTTCATTTTCTTCATCAAGCACAAAAATGAATTTATCTTATTAACTGATGAAGAAAAAGAACTTTTGAAATATTGGTCTTGTAAGTCGAAAATGGAATAAAAGAAAATTAAGGTAGATATTTTGATTGTCTCTATTTTCAAGGAAGAATATTTATTTATAAAAACGGGCAATCTTTTGAAATAATTGTTATAAAATATAAATATTTCTTTAAAAAATCGTTTATATGACCACAGTATATAATAAGGGTTTACTGTATCTATAAGTCGTTAAAAGCAATCAGTATTAATGCATCCAATTTGTTAAAGATCCCGCTTCTCCCTACAAAAAGCTGAAAGGCAGGAGCTTCTCTAATGTTTGGTATAGATTGAGAACCATAAGACAACCTATAAATACGGTTCACGACTCATTTCAAAGCTTGACAGGCTTCTTTAATGTAGGCTCTGTTCGAAAATATAGGCTCAATTTTGATTTAATTTAATATCAGGCTCTGTAAATGAAACAATGATCGACTTTCTCACATCCGTATTTCAATTTAGTGACAAAACTTATTACATTTTTGTCAACGCGCGTCAATTTATTTTCGTAACATAATATATTATACTCTGTTTTACCAACACTTAAAATACTACAAATATCTCCAAATTTATTTTGAATTACCAGTTTTTGTAAGTGAATAGTCCCGAGTTGATAGTCCCGAATATTTTTATTCTTAGCCAAAGACACTGTGATAATTCCAATTCTAACAAGTACTTGTGATACATTGCATCATATCATAAACAAAAAGCATATAACACACAATATAAATGATATTCAGCTTCCTAAAAAATTGAAATCTAAAAATAATCGTCAGTGGGCCTCTGAGAGCCCTTCCTACTTGGCATTGCTAGTGTTAAATGTTTAATTCAAAAAACGATTCAGCGGGTTATGGTGGCTCGTAGCTGTACAGGGCGTGTTGGGGATGATACTTTCATTTTACACTAAAGATACAATTTAATCCGTGTTCTAATGTCTGTCCTGTCCGGTCAATGATCATTTCGATCAGTGTTTTTGTCGTTTTTCTTAATTCGTTGAGAAAAGTATGACATTGCCCGAAGTGTAGCTTCTGAACATAAATTTAGCTTCACTATGCGCACTTTTTTAGTATCTCTCCTTTTTCTTCACTATATTGTTGCTGCGCGACGCGCAGGCCATGTGTGAGTGGTGATACGGTGCGGTGCGGCGAGCGCAGGTCTGGTGATCTGCAGCTGTACCGTGTATATCGAGCTTTAGATTTCCCTCAAAGTCCCTACCCCGGCGTGCGTGGCTTGGCGGCGCGAAGGCCGTGGGTGAGTGGTGATGTGATTGGTGCGGTGCGGCGAGCGCAGGTCTGGTGATCTGCAGCTGTACCGTGTATATCGAGCTTTAGATTTCTCTCAAAGTCCCTACCCCGGCGTGCGTGGCGCGGCGCGGCGCGAAGGCCGTGGGTGAGTGGTGATGTGATGCGGTGCGGCGTGCGCAGGTCTGGTGATCTGCAGCTGTACCGTGTATATATGACATTAGACTTCTCTCAAAGTCCCTACTCCGGCGTGGGTGGCGCGGCGCGGCGCGAAGGCCGTGGGTGAGTGGTGATGTGATTGGTGCGGTGCGGCGTGCGCAGGTCTGGTGATCTGCAGCTGTACCGTGTATATCGAGCTTTAGATTTCTCTCAAAGTCCCTACCCCGGCGTGCGTGGCTTGGCGCGGCGCGGCGCGGCGCGGCGCGAAGGCCGTGGGTGAGTGGTGATGTGATTGGTGCGGTGCGGCGTGCGCAGGTCTGGTGATCTGCAGCTGTACCGTGTATATCGAGCTTTAGATTTCTCTCAAAGTCCCTACCCCGGCGTGCGTGGCTTGGCGCGGCGCGGCGCGGCGCGGCGCGGCGCGGCGCGAGGGCCGTGGGTGAGTGGTGATGTGATGCGGTGCGGCGTACGCAGGGCTGGTGATCTGCGGCTGTACCGTGTATATCGAGCTTTAGATTTCTCTCAAAGTCCCTACCCCGGCGTGCGTGGCGCGGCGCGGCGCGAATGGCCGTGGGTGAGTGGTGATGTGATTGGTGCGGTGCGGCGTGCGCAGGTCTGGTGATCTGCGGCTGTACCGTGTATATCGAGCTTTAGATTTCTCTCAAAGTCCCTACCCCGGCGTGCGTGGCTTGGCGCGGCGCGGCGCGGCGCGGCGCGGCGCGGCGCGAAGGCCGTGGGTGAGTGGTGATGTGATGCGGTGCGGCGTGCGCAGGGCTGGTGATCTGCAGCTGGAGCGTGGTGCTGTCGGTGCTGCTGTCGGTGTGGTGCACGTTCGACGCCGCGGGCCGCTCGTGGGTGAAGATGAAGGAGTACCAGCGCAGCCAGCGCGAGGCCGAGGCGCACGGCAAGTTCCACTACAAGCGCTCGGGCAGCCGCCACCGCAACTGGCGACAGCGGTACGTAGCGCCAGCAACAGTCCGCTATGAAATAGGATGGTACACTTCATTGCACGAGCGCATGTTTTGATAACGAGCTACCTTGGGAGGGAGTTAAAATAGCATTACAAAATAATTTAGCAAATTTATTGATTAATGATTTATTAGCGAATTTATAATAGCATTATACTATATACACGTGTATGTATGTATGTATTTATGTATATATACCAATGTCGGGTTAGTTCAGCATTTATAACTTATGAAAAGATGGAGCAATTTTAATTATTTCTGATTTGTTTGATTCATCTCCGCCCTGAATAACAGAATAACTATTAAAATATCGGGAAAATTCACTAGATGGCGCTGAAGAACCAAACTAAATAGTCAAGTACAATCCACAACACTCGGCATTTTTGTTTACTTTATATCCTTTAATAACTCCTAAACGAAACCTTCTGGGGCATTAAAAACTAGAATTTTACGAAGGATTTCTTGTGTCGAAAATTCTACAATACAAAAAAGGTCAAAAGCGTGAAGTAAACGTTTCTCATACCATAATCTGCAGGATGACTGTTTGAACATTCTATTTCATTTTTAATGGGGGAAAGAGGGGGAGACAAAGAGAGAGAAAGGAAGATTAACTGGACAGAACGTCTGAAGGGTTCCACTTGTAAATTTACAAGATAATCTAAATTAGATTTTCGAAACAACATTGTGCCGGTATTTGATATCTCTGCAAAAAATGATCAGCTGTTATGTTTACTGAGAAATTCACACGATTTTTTCACTGCGATTGGCTGAATGGGTGATGATGCAAATACTCGTGCCATAGACGGCAAGTACTTCGTAATCTGTTCCATAACAGGACATCTTATCAACGAATTCTTGTAACAAAAATTCTGCAATGCAAAAAAATAATTTTATAAATGTTTCATTAACATTACATTTTGTAAGAACTTGCCGATTCGGAATTTTACAAAATTAATTAAAACCATAAAACTTGTTCTATTTTCATCAAACAAAGTTTGCCCTATAAAACAATCGACGTTCGCCATTGAAGAGAGCAACACAGTGAGAGAACCGTAAACCGAAAATCAACTGCGCCATATTTGCATCAAGACGCACCCTAAGTTAGCTTACTTTCCTTGAAGGATAACAGACTAAACGAGCATCGTAATGACTAAAGAGGTCGGCTATAAGTGATTGAGATACGCTATAAGTGATTGAGTACACGCAGGTAATTTCAGAAGTACTATGATTTGTATATTGTCAACGCGCCTTTGTTATAATCGTAATGCGAGACGAGAAATCGAAACAGTAACGTTAGTACATTTGACCTTATTCAAGATATTGGTTGTATGAAACGTGAACGTTATCAACGTGACTTACCGCGATTCGTGTAGCGCACAGGCATAGACTGACAGGGCATCCCGCAGTCCTACGAACGCTGTTTCTCTTCCACTCTTTCTACGACAATGGTGCAAATATTTGTTAGTATTATTTTATTTTACTGTATTTACATTTTCCATTATCTCCTTTGTATCAGAAAAATGTCTATTTTGTTTTCGATGAGAATTCACGAACATGTGATTTTTTACGGAACTTCTGGTACGGTATAAATTCTCAAAGGTTCATGTTCTGTTTAATTAGAAATATATCGATTTCATGTTTGGTAGATTTGTACGCGTGCAGTTCAAGTTCGGTGAAATCACTTAAATCACAAGATTGAAAGGGAACGTTTTGAACCGTACTTCTGTGAGCTGAATTTTATTTATCAAAATTACATGAACCTTGAAGTATAAAACTAAAATCGAGATTATATAATAACTTAGACCCTTCGTACGAATATTTATAATACGATCGCAAAAAATCTCTCTTGTTTGCTTAACGAATAGAAAAGAAAAATATATAGGATTCCATTCATGTTGTTCAGAAAATTTCCTTGCTTGAAGCATTTTTACGGTGTAATTGTAAAAAGTGATGCCAACCTCCTGCAGCCTCGTCGCCCGCCGCCCCCTCTCGTGTGAAGGGGCATCATGCCCACTCCATGACAAAGCCCTCTCGCGAGGCGCTCTTGGCACCGCTCGCGCTTCACGCGCCATTTGATGGACATGAAGTAGCTGCAACAGTTCAATCAGCCTGCACGTCTCTCTCAAAATAGCTTATTTAATTAATATTTTGTAAATATCCCTATTATCGTAATGTAGGGTTTTAAGAATTATAAATCTGGAATTATTTAACGCTTTTTTATACAGGGTATGCGAGGAAGAAACAACTAGACTTCGAAAAAAATGCCTTAGGAGGTTTTAAGCATATTTTGACTAATGGCATCTTGTCGCATTTTGAGTGTTTAAGCTGTAAAAAGTTCGCGAACGTTTTGTCTGAAAACATATAAATTGAAATACTTTATGAAATAAAATAACAAATATTATAAACACGTAAACAGTTCATTAGTTTCAAAC
Source organism: Gryllus longicercus (assembly GCA_038098605.1). Taxonomy (NCBI): domain Eukaryota; kingdom Metazoa; phylum Arthropoda; class Insecta; order Orthoptera; family Gryllidae; genus Gryllus; species Gryllus longicercus. The sequence goes on from JAZDUA010000262.1 coordinate 1,231,626, forward strand.
TAAATAAATGTTTTTTAAGGAAAAAGCACGGAAATTAACAAAAAAATTAAACTCCTAATTGGGTCTTCCGGAAGCTTATGGTAATACTGAACACTTTTCGTCTTTCTTGGAGAAACTTTAAAGTGTCGTCGTATACGAAGAATAGCCGGGTAGACAGACCTAGTAGCCAGGTGCAAAAATGCATTTGCAAGTCTTTATATAGGCGTTTAGTAAATAGTTTTTGAGAAAATGTCTTTTTTTATAAATTGGGTTAACTTCAGGAAGAAATTTCACGAAAACTCTTCGTTCTTTCAGAATGTCGTACATTATATTTTTTAAATATCTGGTATTGTGGAGCAGATTGCATTCAAGGCAAAAATATCTGTCCTCAAATTTGTAGTTTTGCAATGTTAATTTTTGCACGATTACAATATTTTCTCTTCTCGCAAAGTAAGGTGGGAAAGTAAAATGAGATTTTATTGACTTCTATTACATTTTTAGACGGTATATCAAGAATTTCAAAATGAATACAAAATTAAATTTACTCTGATATTCTGAGAATTTTTTTGAAGGGGTTTATGTCTTTTGTTTGTTAAAACATATTTAACAACATTATATTGTTATTGACGCTCAGTAATCGAATCTTCATGGTGTTGCGCGTGGTTTAAGATCAGGCCGTCTGAAGTTGGGTTCCAGTGGGAAACTGACAAAATAAGCGTCCTGAATTAAAATTTCAATGCCTAATCTAATTGATATAAATGTACATGTGGCCAGAATACCTGCCGACACACATGGGCTAGGTTTTTCCAAAATGTAAGGAAATGTTTCATTAGTAACCACATCACTTGGCGAATGAGGTAATATTTCCTTTTTAGAAATGGGTGGTAATGTGTCACAGACTCGTAAAGAATTTATGTACGTACTTAAAAATTTTCACCTTGGTTCAATACAAAATTAAACATAAAATCTTAAAGTTAAAAAAATTAAAAATCTTTCATGTAATAAATTTTTCAGTGAATAAAAAATCAACAAGAACTAAGGCGTTTCAGGAAAACAAATCCTGGCGAACTTTTATTTGCAGAGTTTGCAGCAACACGACTATAACTTCACAAAACTTCGAAGCGAGCCAGTAAGAAAGAATGTTTAATGCGTCTTAATCGGATAAAACATCGACATCAAAACTTGAAGTCAAAACTTCCTCCCAGTGGCCCAGATCCTCGCCAGAAAGGCAGGAGGGGGACGCGTTTTCATTTGAGAGAAACAGCGCAAACGGAGGCTCTGCCCAGCGAACGCGCGCGCATAAACTGAAAGTTGAAGCGAGATAAGGCCGGCCCGGCCGCGCTGCGGGAACCACGCGTTTCGCTCGGCGAGATGCTCTTCATTACCCCAAACGATACAAGGGCCCGCAGGGCTCCCCGCGGCCTACGCACTCGCGTCATTCTGGGGCGCCCTTGGGGCCCTGGGGCAGGAAAGGGCCTCACTGGGTTTCAGGGGTGGCCACGGCATCGAGCGTCGAATTTAGCCACCAAGCTCTGTTATTGGAATTGAAATCTTGCTCCGGTTCCAGATCTGTAGGTCTAAAGTTAATAGATGATTTGCTTTTAAAAGAATTGACTGCTCCGGCCAGAAATCATATTTATGTACCACCCAGGTAGGGCTAACTTTGGCCCAGAGGCCCTCATATAATACTCGTGTCCAATTCCAAACGCCTTATCTCGTTTCTACAACATGTTGGGAATTTTCCATCGTGAATTTTGCTAAGAGTTATGTGAAGTACGGCCAAAGGAACCAAATTAGTATAGGTAAAGCAGCGAGTGTATTGGAACTTATCTAGAAATATCCAATGAACGAATAGTATTTAATGAGGCCACTTCATAAGTGAAATTTTGTTCAATATAATTTCAGTATGCGTCAAACATTCCTTACATTTCTAAGAAAATTGGTAAGAAAACTCGAGTAGAACCAATATTTTTTTTAATACACCGATTGGAAATACAAGAAGTGTTGCTAAAAGCTATTTGTGTTCATTTCAAGAGCTGAATAGTCTCAGTATACCCCTTCACCGCATTTCGTGAAATATAATAATCCATAAAGATATGTAAATAAAGATAAATTGGGAAGGTAACTTTTTGTACGGCGGTTTGTAAGCGCCGTTTGTGGTTGCAAGCAGCGCGTAGTTCTTCACACTCGCAGCCTGCCCCTCACAAAGCGCCGCTGGTGTTCCGCGCGACAAGTGCGTGTGGCGGGTCGGTCTATCTGCCAGGGGCAGGGCGACGGGGAACTTTGTATACATACTCCACGCCGCAGGCACGCCGAGCAGAGTTGAATCTCGCGGTGGTGAAGGACGCTGAAGCAGGACACTACGAAGAACCGCCGTGTGGGGGTGGAGTTTGGCCTTGTCGGTTGACGAACTGGGGTCAAGTGACACCAACAATAAGCATACATTCTTTTCCCTGATTTCGAAGAATCATTTCGGCCAACAATAAGTAAAATAAATATGTAATTAAATAACTAAACAAATATTAAATTTTTATTAATTGTTTAACGTTGTATCTTACGTAACTACAACTATTAGAATATAATAACAAGGAATTTGATATATTTCATTTGTTTTCTTTTGTGTAATATCATATAAATTAAAGAAACTAATGGATAAAGAAGTATATATTTGTATTAGTGGTATGTTTAAGAAAATGAGCGTCGATAGAAGTGCGTTTTCTTATTTTACAGGAGTGCAATTAGAACCCCTTTTCAACGTGTTATGTTCAGTGCTGTTCGTTTGCTTTTAAGAATAATTTTAATTTTGAGAAATACAAGCAATTCTTTATCATCGAGGTTTATAATCAGTGATTTAATATTCGATTTAAACGTGCCAGACGTTCTGAAAAAGACTTGTATTGTATACATATGATCACAATAGCGGTTAATGGTTGAAAACGGTATTAAAATGGTGGGTTTATCAAATTTCAGAACAAATATTAGACGAAACTGAAGAAACAAAGCAACATTACTTTCTGTCAAATGTGAAGACCCATAATATGAGAGGTAATATAATATTTATAAATATTGGAAAACAGAAAAACGCGTCATATCTGATTCAGAAGAGGTTTTTCGTGAATACTTTCAGAAAAGGAAAATACAAATGACATTAATATTTTTAACATGTGTTCCATGCTTTCTCCAATTATGTGATGCATTTTAACATTCAGTTTATTCATATTAAATATTTTATGTTTCGTTAATCAGCTAATGTTAAACCAACTTGCTGGTGGCCGTACTTATCTATGGTGAAGAAGACTTATATGATAGACAATACTGATATTTTGGAGTACAATCGCCAAATATTGGTGTCGTAACAATCTCCAATTTTAGTAATTGTACTGTAAATATTAATACCCATAAGAAGTATTAATTAAGAATTTTATTTGTATATGCTTTTGATTAATGTTCTTCGTAATACGTGATGTGAATGTTTTGGTTTGTGTCCCAAATGATTTAACTGCAAAATCTTTTTGCAGTGTCTAATTTTAAGAATTATATTTCACTGGTAATACAATTACGGTTAATACAGTTATTAATATTTAAGTAACAGGTGTTGTTTTTGTAGCTCTACCTAAATATAGGAGAGAACATTGTGATGCTACAGAAAGCTTATATAAGAATTTTTACTAACATTTCTAGTTGCTATGTCGTTTCTGACATTAGTGTGAGGCTGACATCAGACTAAGTGTCAGAAATGGTGACAATTATGTTTGTGAATAAAAGTGTCTTCTTAACAGTGTTTAGGATATTGTGATAGCAAGGTACGTCAACTGAAAGCTCAGAAACTTTTCTATTCAAGAGATAGGGTGATATTTAAATGATCTCAAATTGCGCTGAATTTCTTAAACAGTTGAGGACAAAGTGCTAAAAAAGGACGAAATCCTGATTTTAATGAAATGTGTCGAAACGAAATTTGAAGTTGTCTTTTTCCAACACGTTGTTCATTTCGAACTACTGCGCGGCGCGCGGTAGCGATGGGAGCTCAGGGACTTGTAAACGGGGTGCATCGCCCTCTCCGAACGGGCATGCAACATTAAAGGACATGGCGTGCGTTGGGGAGACTATGTTCTTCGTAGTTGAAGTGAGTTGCAGGTGGGGAAGAACACTTACTTCTTTCGCAGCCAGTTTGCTGAGAATATATCGGCGACATGAGAGCACTCGCAGCTATTGCTTCCGGCGTTGAAGAAATTCAAAACACGTGTTCTGATGCTGGAGTGTTATCTTCTGTAGCATTTTCGCTTTGCCAAACTGCTTATGTTTCTGGAAGCTGAAAATATGAGTGTCATAAACGGGAATTTCGGGCGATAAACAACAAAGATAGCTCCTCGAGAGGACTTAAAAATACAAGTCTCATCCTGTACTGTGCGCCAGGGGCATATTGTAATTTGCAGAATCCTAAGCTACGATAGAAATACTACTAAGATGCTCCTGAGATTATTCCGAATGTGTTCAGAAAGTAAAATTGACTCGATATTGCAGAACATTGATTGCAGACTACACCCAGAAGATACACTTAATGATATAGAACGATAAGTCACTTAACATTTCTTCAAAATGATTACAAAAACACAAAATTGAGGATCATTTCTCTCTCTTTCTTTCTCTCTCTTTCTTTCTCTCTCTTTCTCTCTCTTTCTTTCTCTCTCTTTCTTTCTCTTTCTCTCTCTCTCTCTTACTCACTCACTCACTCTCTCTCTCGCTCTTTCGCTCTTTCGCTCTCTCTCTCTCTCTCTCTCGCTCTTTCGCTCTCTCTCGCTCTCTCTCTCTCTCGCTCTCTCTCAGTATACTCTGTGTAGTCGTTTTATAGATAATATCAAGAGCAAATGAATAGTTATGATAAGACATTCAGAAATGTATAGTTTTCCCTGAAATCAAATCTCGTATAAATATTTGAAACAAGAGTAAAACTAATTATTATTCTTATTTGAAGAAATGGTTCATGTATTATTTCATATGTCACGACAAAAATGTCGACTTTAAAATCACCGAATTTTGAATGTATAACGCAATGGGATGGAATTCAGATAAATTTACTTTGTGAATGCAATTCACCGTTTCTATAGTAAAAGAAAATTATTTTTTGTTGACTTAATACCATCAAGTATATCAGAACACAAAAGGTAATCATTTTCTGAAAGAATCGAATTCAATTTGTTTCATTTCAACGTGAATTTTCATCAGACTAATAACTTCGCCAGCCTTCAGCGCTCTAATTCCTTAAACGTTAATAACTAATCCCGTGCGACGAAAAACGTTTTTAGTTTGGCGGGCGATCGGCGTAATGAACGGCCCGCGGGCGACCTTCCCCTGACTCTGCATTACCATCGACGCCGCAAATGGGGGCGACATCGACCGGCGGCAGCGGGTATGCGAGGGGGGCGGGGCGGGGCAAAGAGCGGCAGGGATGGTAGAGAGGGTCAGGGAGTGACGGATGGTGCGAGTGGGGAGGCGGGGCGGAGCGGGACAGAGAGTGGTATGGACGGTGTGAAAGCGAAGGCAGAGCAGGGTGGAGCGGGACGGAGCGGGACGGAGCGAGGCGGAGCGAGACGGAGCGGGACGGAGCGAGACGGAGCGGGACGGAGTGGGGCGGAGCGAGACGGGGCGGGGCGGAGCGGGGCGGAGCGGGGCAGAGAGCGATATGGAAGGAGGGAGGACTAAGGCGGGGCAGGGCGGTGCGAATCAGGGAGAGGGGGTGATATGCGAGGGAAGGCAGGGCGAAGCGGGCCAGGGAGCAACGTGGGAGATGTGAGAGCGAACGGGCGGGGCGAGGCAGAGGTGGGGTAGGGAGCGAACGGGATGGTGAAAGCGAAAGAGAGATAAAGACGGGATGGACATGAGCAGAGCGGGACTGGGAGCGGCAGTGGGAGAGAGAAAGCGAGGTGGACCGGGGCAGGCAACGGCATGCCGCGTATGGGAGAGAAGGCGCGTTATGAGTGGCAGGGATGGTGTGAGAGAGTTGGCAAGGCGTTGCGGTACGGGCAAGAGAGTGGCGTGGAAGGTGTGAGGGCGAAGGCGGGTCGGGGAGGAGTGGGGCAGGGAGTGGCATGGAAGATGAGAGAAGGAAGAGCGAGGTAGCGAGTAGCATGAGTGGTGTGACTGCGAAGGCGGGAAGGAGAGGAGCCGGGTAGGGAGTGGGGATGATGCGATAAATAAGGCGGGGCAGAGCGGGGTACGAAGCGGTGTGAATGGCGTGAGAGAGAAGATACGGAAAAGCGAGGCAGTGGGGGGCGGGTGGTGTGAGTGCCAAGGCGGGAAGTGTCTGGTAGGGAGTGACAGGATGGCGAGAGAGAGGAGGCGAGGCGTGGAGGAACGGAGCGTCTGGAATGGTGCGAGGGAGAAAGAAGTGCGACGGAGTGGAGCAGCAGGTGGGGACAGATAGTGGAGTACGATGGAGGTGATGAAAGACGGAGAGCTGCGTAGTGCGATGGACCTGCGGAGGGCAAAACGGATGCAGCAAAGTGCAGAGGAAGGCAAAGTAGAGGAAAGCGGAGCGGGACTGAAATAGAGAGGGACGGGACTTGGATAGAGCGGGGTGGATTGGGACGCAGCGGAGCGGAGCGGGGATGTTGGCGGACCTGCGCAAATCTAAAAAACAGATGTGGGTGAAGCGGGGCTATGGGGAGTGGGGGCGGAGGGAACCTAAATTGGAGGGAGAACTGGAGCAGGGCAGGGCGAAGCGAGGCGTGACGTGCAGAGAAGAGCGCGTATAACTGCGAGGATCGGAACAAACTCGGAAGGAGAGAGCGTGGCGGAGAGGGGTAATGCGTAGCAGAGTGAATGGGAGTTATGAGGCGGAGGAGAGCGAGAAAAGGCGGAATTGAAAATGTACGGGATGTGGCCGAGAGCTAAAAGGGGCGTAACCGGCAATGGTTGGAGTTGTAGCAGCGCAGGGGGTTGGGTCTAGGTGCAGTGAGCTTATTGAACTAATTGAGCCGTGACGGGCGAGGTATGGTCGGCCAGGCGCAGAGTGCAAAAGCGCGGAAGTGAGATGCGAAAGGGGGCGAGAGCAGAACGGGGCAGCGCTGAAACCCTGTGGATCGTCACAGGGTACTGGAAGTTGTGACAGAGGAGTTCATTGGAATTAAAGTTGAGGGGCTCGTGAAGTCCGAGAAGAGGGAAGTGTTTGTAGATCAGGTGGATCCGAGGACTGGAAGAAGTGGGAGTGGAACTGATAAGAGGAAAGCTCATTCGTCTCCTTTCTGTAGTTGATGTTTTATCTCGGGAGATGGCGATGTTCTTTCCCCGCTGGATTCTGAGTTTCAGCACCGAACTAAACGTCCACGTGCGGGGAATTTTCTCGCCCTTTCGAACGGTTTGTGTCTCGTCGATATTAATAATAATAATAACAATAATAATAATAACAATAATAATAATAATAATAATAATAATAATAATAATAATAATAATAATAATAATAATAATAATAATAATAATAATAATAATCGTCAATGGTCGGAGAGACCGCCGATAATAGAAGAACTTCGACGAACCTAGTGACGAAATCCGCCACTGTCACGACTCGAATCTGTCACCGCATCTCCCGGTCATAGTTGTAGCATAAACAGCAGAAATGCTGGCTGACGTCTCTCAGTCGGTGAGGTGGTTTAAGGTGGGATGGGACCGGGAGGAGCTTGGGGGTGAAGACGGGGCAGCGTAGGAGTATGATGTTGAAAATGCGTAATCGATTCGCATAAGGGGGAGGGGGCGAAGCGTGGGTTGGGGCAGAGAGCTAGATGGGCGGGAGAGCAGCGATTGGAACGGGGTGGAATGGATGGGAATGGGTGAGGACAGCGTAACAGTAGAGTGTTCAAAGAGCGGGGTCAGAGCTATGGTCGTTATTAGCGTACGTGTTATGCGTGTTTTTTGCTCAGAAAGTGGCGGTTATCATGCCCCGCTGAATGGTGAGATTCGGCGCCGACCTATTGTCGGCTTGCAGGGTTTTCCCCAATCAGGTATCTTCCCACAAGCGGGGCACCGCCCCAGCCGGGACAAGTTCCAAGCTCTCGACCGGTCTACCGGCCTGTGTGGTAGTGTAGTGCATGTTAATGTAAATGGATGTAAGTGTGGGGTGAGAGTAGGACAAGGAATGGGAAGGAAAGATCGCGCGCGGTCCGTAGCCCGTTTGTTAGGGTACTGCTCCGGCATTCGCCTGATATTGATTGGAAAAATCACGACAAACTACCGATCAGAGCAGCCGATCGCTAGAATTCTCCTCCAGACAGCGACAGAACTCGACTTAGCTATCTGGCTAGTGCCGAAAATCGAGACTCGAGTACTAAGATCTCCCATCCAGAGGCACTTCAGTAACATCAGTTGATGCCCTGAGCTACCTCTCTCTCTGTGGCGGGGTCGGGATGCAAGGAGGGGCGAGTTGTGGCGAAGCGAGTGTTGGAGCCGGGACGAGGTGGGTGAGGTGAACGAGAGGGCTGCAGATGCGAACGGATAAAATGGGTGGAGTATCTGTGAAAGGGGTAGGAGTGTGGGGTTGAAAGAGTGGGAACGTGGTGCATAAAGGGGCGAAGGGGGTTGGGGTGGAGGGCGGCGGCTGCTCTCGCATGCAGGGGCACGGCGAGCGCCGCACAATGAAGCGAAAACGCCCCGAATAATGGGCCGTTCGGCCCCTCCCGCCCACCACCCCGCGCCGCCAACCCTTTTCTGCCCGGGGCCACGCCAGCTCCCAGCGCACAGCGCACCACAGCAACAGCGTGCGTAGCAACGGCAATGGACGCAGCGGCACTGTTGTCCTGAGCTCAGGTTGAAAAACAGTTTTAAAAAAACGACCCAATATTTTTAACTCAACGACATTTTATTTTTGTGGATATTATTTGTGAATATCACTTTTTAAATTTAGTTCACACACTGATTTTCATCATTCGAAAAGTTAAATTGAATTACTTTCAGTAGGTATGTATTTGGTACATCCAAACCAAATCCAACATAAATTGTCATTATTGTTATACAGTTTGGGTTATAAAGTAGCAATTGCGTAATGTGCAGAAAAGATCAAATACAACTTTGCATTTTACTGTAAATTTATTTTGTGCATTTGTCGCCTTTGCATTTGTTCGCCTTAAAAAATATTTTTTTAGCTCACGTCTTCTGCATATTTTCGTTAGTTTCATAGTGTTGTGGATGATTATTTTTATGGGAGCTAGTCATCAACTAGCGTAAGGTACTTGCTGTACAATAACGAGTAATATCCACTGTACACGGTCTTAAATAGTCAAGTATTTTGAACGCTCAGTGGAAACGAAAATACACGATCCACAGCGAACCACATTACCCTTTGCGTTTGCGTTGTCGAGTAATATATTTGGAATTTTCTGTCAAGTTTATTTTGTACACGTGTTGTTTTTGTACTAGTTTGTTGTAATTAAACAGGATTTTTAAATACAAACAAATCAAGTTTGTATTATTGTCAGTTTCTTATATTTTGTGTTTTATTGCATTTGAATGAGTTTGTTGTGATTAAATGAGAGTTTTTAAAGGATACTTCGATACGTGAAATTAAGTTTCGTCATTTTATTTGAAATAACTTAAAAATCATTAATATTTAAGTGGGTTTTAGGTTTACTTGCACTACGAAATGTTTTGCCAACACTGGCGTAAAGAAAGTTGTAGGAAATGGCCTGCTACCCGTCCTGCAGGGGGGAGAGAAAGGAAGATAGTGTTACCGTGTTTGCAGTGTTACCGTGTTGATAGTGTTACCGAGCGATGCCGATCCGCCTTGTCGGCCTCGGTCTGGGAGAGTCCAGCGACGCGTCTTGACTTTAACGTGAACTTTAATCTGTCAGCGGCCCCTAAGAAATAACTCGCCCAACTTAGTCCCTGAATACGTATCCTCTGTTTCTTAAGGGTTATTTTTAAGTATATGGAAACTTCTAAGTTTAAATTAATGAAATGTGTAATTTTAAGCAAGAACAAATATAGTCAACTTGATAATGTGATAATTGACCCACCAAAATCATTCTTGTTCTGTCAAACGTGCCAAACTTTAAGACTGCTGCAGGACAAACACTAAGGCTGCTGCAGGACAAGTTTTATACATTTTTTGTAGAATTATTCACGCAGACGTATCAGCTTGTCCCTGCTTACAAACTCTCGTTTTCAACCTTTGGTATACAAAATAACTCGTTTTCCGAACAACTTGTCACTTCATTGTTCTTTTACGCATATGTCCTTTTTAAAGGAGATTATTAAGTAACAGATAGGAAACCTGAAAAGGATATGGGACTACGTATCTCGATAACCCGAAGTGATTGGGCAGATAACGGAAAAAATGAAAATATATAACTACAATGTATGTTCTCAATTACAAATTATATAGAAGCGAAATTTAATTTGCAGATACTGTTAAAATTACAGATAAGCATACATACGTGAGTGCGAACCGGTCATAACGATGTAGCAGACTGGCACCGGCCGCCACACACGTGACCGGCCCAGTGATGCCAACCCGTCAAGAGTCAGCTCTCGATGATCGTCGCTTGTTTGCTTGTTTCGTGACTGATCACACATCAGGCCATCTCGGATAGCGCGGAGTCTCGGATTACCGCCACTCTATTGTCTTAGGATGTGGTGGGAAGTGGGAGTGAAAGAACTTGAAATATTGCGAGCAAGGAAGTTTGCGAGTAGTGGGGGATGCGTGGACGTAGAAGTTTCTAGAATAGTTTTTCTAGACGATGAAAGGGAGGGATGTAATGGAATATGTAAGTGCGATGGAACGTGGTGGAGCGATGGCATGAATAAGCAGATGATGTGCAATATGTGAAGCTGGTGGCAAAGAGCGAATTCTGGGGAGGTGATGGCACAGGAAGACGCGTGCGGAATTGGAAATGGGCTGTTGGCGACGAATTGAGGAACGAGAGAGATGAATGGGGTCGTTGAGGTACCAAGGGATTTGAAATATATAGCAGCGATGGAATATCTAGGAGCTGTGAGGTCGATATATCGAGGAACAGAAATCTATGCGCGTGCGGAGAATGCAGAGGTTACTAGGATAGAATTTCTAGATTTTAGATCTTGTCCCTATTTGCCGTGCACCCTTTTGAATATGAGCTGCTGTATAACACAGTGATGACGTAAAGGACACATTTTAAAAATAAATTGAAATGTTAAAATGCGTTGTTTCTTGTAAAAATAAAATTTCCAGTAAAAATCGCAACTCCAAAACCTTGGGGCGGAGAAATGATTTGTTTTAATCAAGAGTCGAAACAAAATGAGTACTGTGCGTAACAATATGTATTTTGTCATGTGATAAAATTAAGATTAATTGTATTACTATCATACGTCCTAAAGGTATTAATCTCAATCGCAAAAAAATTGTGCGTGCAAATTCTTTAATTAACGTTTTGGAATGGGAAATTCCCTTGTAAGTGTCAAAAGAAACTACTAATGCTAATCTCTCAAAAAGCAATACAGTTTATAGACTTTATCGGATATGATAACTCTTAAAATTGCAACCAAAAATATCTGTAATAGACGTATGAGTTACATTGCTTTTTACAAAGAGATGAAATAATAAAAATCACCCGATTTTCCAAAGTAAACTAGTTTCGATTCAGAATGGCACGGATTTTCACGAGAATGTTAGTTTTCTACTCTCTTTTGATGAGGCTCGATTTTCGGTATTGTATCACCCTTATCCTAACCGCTACCTATAAACGCCTGAAAGACTTTTTTTCATATTTTCTCATTTTTCGGTCCCCTAACAGTGCAATTGAAACAAGATATTAAAAAGATAATGGTCTTATTTGCAAAGTTCAATTGAAAAAAATGTGTGCCGTTCTTGAGATAAAATAGTTATAGCTTTTCTGAAAATGTGCAACTTTGAGCTCATTTTTACAGAAAACTTTTGTGTTTATCCAGTAGCTTCGTAGAAAATAATTTTAAGTGCTTGTAGTCACAAATGCAAGAATAAATCAGTGTAAATATTAACGACGTGCAAGAGGTGTAAAATTACGTTTGTGTAACTTTTGAAGAATAAAAGAAATGCATGAAAATAGCGTTTATGTCAAGTTATTCATTGCCGTTAGTTCTGACCGTACAAAACTGATTAAAGAAAAAATTGTTTGGAGTCGTTGTGGAGAAAATTATCATTTGAAAATTCCCTTTATACTGCACAAAACTTCTCACGGCTTTTTACACTTTTCTCATCTAAAGAGAATTGTATTATGAACTTGCATTTATACTGTAATTTGAAATATGCAACATGTAATATAATTAAACTATTCTTCTATTAATTACACACAAGTATACTGTCGCAAAGACAATATGACACTGAACGTTTGATTCTCTGTTTTACGTCATAGACTTTTTCGTGATATTATTTGTTCGATCTTTCGCACTGGCGAGTAACTTCGAGGAGTGTCTCCAAAACTTAGACGTGCCAAGTACTTCCAACTTCAACGCTCACGGAAATGAGACCGCTTACGTAGATATTAATCGCGATCTGTTATCGTGTGTTCCACGCGGTGTTCATAGGCTACCTGAGGCTCTGAACGGTCACAATATCGATTTTCAGAGTAGAAGCTACAAATGTCCCGCGAATGTATTGCTACACTCGTATATCATGTTAATACCTCGTTAGCTCTCCTTTAACGAATGTAAGGGCTTATGTTCGCAGCGTCTGGGAGTGAGTGGCTCGTTACTAAAGTTGATACACTTCTCCGACGTATCGTTTATTGTCAATCATGTCATTGTATGTTATATTGCTCTATGTATTTTGCTACTTAAATAACATTATAGCATCCTAGAGTCTCAGAATGTAGCTTCCAATTTTACTACAACATATTTATATTGCTTATATTAGTAATGGGGAATTATGACAATTATAACACCTTGTAGATAAACAACTATATTTTCGTAATCAATGTAGCCTTAATGTACACATAACCTCCAAATCCTAAATTCATACTTTGATTTATTCCTGAAGCATTTGAATTAACTTGAGTAAAAATTAACCATGATGTTCCTGCCGTATTATATTGGCACTAAGGATATTCTATATTTCATTATTTCTATTCTTATTGTATATTAGTTTCGAAATCGTGTTTAGTTGTGGCGGCGAAAACTTTGTAAAGTGTAACCTACAAAAACCTTTTTTTTGTCGACAAATCAGGGAGAATGACGGGGCTAGTCAATTGAAATCCCGTCATTGCATGTTAGCGCATGCGCAGAAGAATTCTTTCTAGAATTGTCGTGCTACGTCTTTCAAATTCACGACTTGCAAAATCTCCCTAATAACTGGCAACTGGCTACGTTGCCGGACGCAACCGCCAAGGGCGCAGCGAGGGCGTCGTGAAGGGCAGCTGCAGGTGCGGGCGCCGGCGCGGGCGCGGCGTCCCCGGGAGGCGCAGCGGGCGGGCGCCGCCATTCAGACTTCGAACCGCCCCCGCATTCATCTTCCCGGAAGTGGCGGCGGCGGCGGCGGGGGGGCAGGAAGGGGCGCGAAGCAGCACGCAGCGCAGCGCGAGGCGGCGCGTGGGCGGCAGCGGGGATGGGGGACGGGGGGCGGGGCCACGCGCCACGATGGCGCCGAATGACCAACGCGGGGTCAAAAGCTCACAAATAAAATGTTTCTTATGGGGATTTTTTTGTTGGTTGGTTGATACATTAGTGGTTCCGGGTGCGTCACCATGTATGAGAATTAGTCCCTTAATTGTAGTGCGTGCTTTCGTCGCGAGAAGTTGCGCTGATCTTTCCCTAACTGACTGAAGATCCGTCGCCGACCTACGTCGGCATCAAGGATTTTCCCCAACCAGGTATCTCCCACCAGCGGGGCACTGCCCCTGCCGGGGAAAGCTATAAGCTCCCTACTGGTCTGCCGACTGTGGTAGTGTAATGCCCCCAAGTGGGTGTAAGTAAGAGGTGAGGGTAGGGCAAGGAAGAAGAGGGAAAGATCTTGCGCCGTCCGTGACCCGTTTGTTAGGGCACTGCTACGACATTCGCCTGATGTTCATCGGTGAAACCATGCCAAAGGCACTGCAGTTAGCGGTTCTTCACGACAACATGATACCCTTTAGTTTTTTGAATTAAAGAAATAGGGTCAGGTGTCGGTAGAAAAGTTACTAACCTCAGCTTCTAAAATACAAGGGGTAATCCATATCAGTTGTGCACTGAGACATCGTGAATTACATGTACCAATTAAAAATACAAACCAATTAAGAATACAAGATACAAACATGTCTCAAATAATCATTAAATATGTGTAATGTCGACCTACAGTGTTGGATTGAGAAATGTTTTGTTTCCCTTGTTGGGAAAATGGGAAGACTAATCTAATAATCTGCTGTATACTGAGAGTGAATTTAAACTAAGTGGTCAGTGCATTTGTAGCACCTAGAGGAAAAGGAGCTATGGAATTACGTTAATAAATCAGTGTTGTTACACAATTTTGTACAGTTTTAATTATAATGTGTACCCTATAAGAAAGTAAAATAAACGTAATGACAATTTAATGTACATTTTGCGATTTTTTTATTAAATGTAATGTCATACTCAACTAAGTTAAAAGCTATATTCTGAGTGCAAAACACCTGAAATTTGATATCGCCATTTAATTAATTTTATTTAAAACAAAGATAAGGTGCGGATTGGAATTTTAAGATCATTGTTTATTTTTATGTATTCATTACTCAGCATTCATCTGTGTAACTTTAGCTCTTAACTATAAAATCAACAAGGCGGCCTGTTTACTAGAGTTTATACGAAGCAAATTGTATTTATTTTGTTATCAACATTGTCCAGCATGAATAGAATTGCATTAATAAATACACGTCACATTCTGAAATAAAGATGTATTTACTTTTTCCGGTGCGATGTTGGATCAAGCGTTTTTTCGTAATTTTAATACTCTGATACTTCAAACCAACTACTACAGAGATCCTTGAGCATTATGTAAAAAATGACAAAAAATTGAGTATGAATTCTTTATACAGACAGAAAAGGGAGTGTTCGTTGTAATAGGGGTCCAAATTTAATAACAGAATTACCGGGACTTGTGTTAATGTTGGTTACACTAGTACTTGTCTTCTTTTCTACAATAAAATCCTAAACTCTGTTTAGAATATTGTTACAGGATGTCACAGTTTCAAGTTGCAAACTAAATTGATGTTCATCACTCTTGACACTCTTGACACTCGCAAATTAATTTCCTCAAACTCAATACGAAGCCGTATATGAATTATATATTTCTATTATCTGGGATTTTCTGTCCACTGTTAAAAGGTTTCTGATAACTTCGTGGATTTTTTTTTTACATCTGGGGATACGTAGTGACTTCGACGTATTTATTCAGCTTCGATGCATTATCAGTAGTCTCCATGCACGCAGTGTTGCAGCCTACAAAACAATTCACACTGACAGGCCTTTTTTACTCTTCAGCTCTCTATACTAAATCAAGCAGAGACTAGTAATTAGGCGAGGGAAGGTCACTGAAAATTTTCTGGGCTATGTAAACAGAGGGTTTAAACTACTAATAAATTATTATTCTCTTTTCTGTCTGTAGATATAATAACTTTGTCAGACTGTATTTAGTCTTTATTTTATAGGCAAAGCTTGTTTTTTGGGATAGCTGTTTAACATTTAAAAAGTTTCTCAATGTTAAGACGTTATGTCGAACATCTTTCTGTCTTCATCGATTTTACAATGCCTCACTCAATCATTCTATCTACTACCTCTAATTGTCAATCATTTTGTATTTATTCCAACGACATACCGCAATGAGCTAGCATACTTTCCTAACTGGAAACCTTAAAATATTTTTTATCAAGTTGCGTCCCATCCAGTGACTTGTGCACATTGATGTTACGAAATCCTTCTGTTTCAATTCTGACCGGTTTTGTCATTTTAGCTCCTGCCTGAAGATGGAAATAATCATTTCTGAAACGTTGCTATTTATTTATTACTCATTTTAATGTATAGTAAATATATTTCATTTTTTTATGTAAAACTGCTATCCAAAACACAATTTTCTGTCTATAAAATAAAGACCAAATACGTCTGACAAAGTTTTTAAACTAGTAAGTCTGACAAATTTGTCATTAAGCATTTCCGTACTCATATTGTAATGGAATATCTCTTTTCTCTGCAAAGTCCGTTCCTGAAGTTTTGTTACCTCTATGTAGGGGTTGGTAAGTGGTTTGAGATTTGTCCCCTGCTTTTGCCATTGGGGCAGCGTGCGCCGCAGGGAGGGCCCGAGAATGAGCTCCGGAGATGGAGAATCTGAGCGGGCGGCGGGAGGGGGAGGGGAAAACAAAATACAGGAAGACTTCCGGAGGGGAAGGGGAGGGGAAGTAGGTGCGCCGCGGGAGGGGGAAGAGGGGAGCGGAGATGGCGCTCCGCGGGCGGTGGCGACAAGACCTGGAAGAGAGACGCTGGTAGTGGATTCGTCGGAGACGGGAGATGGGGTGGAGAAAAAAGGTGA
The DNA here is from genome assembly GCA_038098605.1 of Gryllus longicercus. Taxonomy (NCBI): domain Eukaryota; kingdom Metazoa; phylum Arthropoda; class Insecta; order Orthoptera; family Gryllidae; genus Gryllus; species Gryllus longicercus. Next base: position 1,248,073 of record JAZDUA010000262.1, read on the forward strand.
TGGGAGGAGACTGTGAAGCGCGAAGAACAGACAGGGATGGAATGAGAAGGAAAAGAGGTGAAGTGGATGATGCGGAACGAAAGGACTGGAATTATCGGCGTAGATGTAGCGGAGGAGTAGGCCTAGGGGGGTGAGGGCGGGGTGAATGGACGAACCGGGAATTCGCAAGGAGTGGGCGTGGCGGCCGAGAAGAGAAGGAGAGCACAAGCGTAGAGGGCGAGGCGAAGGAGATTTGGGTGGACTGTGCGACGCACGGCAAGGTAAATGAGAGGGTGGAGGACGGTGCGGACAGTGAGAAATATGGCCAGGCGAGAAGAACGGGGCTGTCAGACATAAGAAAGTGAATGCGGTGAGGACGGGACGGGAAAGGCGAGATAAGAATGACCGGGGAGGGGATATCAGCGCAGGAATGGCTACATGCGGATGACGGAACGGGCACAGAGGATAGGTCTTGTAAGATGGATACTAGGGAGGACGGGCGGGGTGGGCGGGTGTGTCGGACGGGCGCCGGTTGGGCGGGAATGACAGAGCGGGGAGGACGAAGCGGTTTAACATGGCAGGAATGGCGGGACGCGGAGGAGAAGACGGGTCGGGGAAGCCGCCAGAAGATGTTGGCCAAGGAGACAAAATGAGACCACCTGAGAGGCGGGGCGGGGCGAACGAGATACGGCGGGAGGAGCCGCTGTGAAAGGGCCAGGTAGAGGGTGCGACGCCGCGCGTGGGCGGTGACGGATGCGGGGGCCGGCGGCGGGAGCGGGTGCGTCGGCAGGGCTTTTAATGAAGCTCTGTGGCTGTGGCGGCGTGGGCGGAAGCGAAGCGCCGAGCGGATGAGGTGGCTGTTGTTGCCGCAGGGCGCACATTGTGAAAGCGCGGCTGCGTGGACGCGGTGAAATGTTTGGGCTGTACAAGACTGTTGTGGGTTGGGATCATGGCGAATGAAATTGCTAGTACTGTAACCTGACATTTGTTACAATGGTACTTGCGGCTTGATAAAGCTTCTCCTATGACGTCTGTCATGAATCGCCAGCTTAGTACAGTAGGAACTTTAAAAGTGGAGACCGTGAGTACGAATGAGTGAAGGGCAGTGTAGGGTCTACTGTTCCTGTTCGATTGTTTCTGCTACTAGCCAGAACTTTTTTCATGTAGCAAGCAAATCGACTGAGAGGTCTTTTGTCAACTTCAATCTTGTAATTCTAATTTCAGTGTAGCAGAGAAGCAGAACGTTTGGGAGTGCGGAAATCAAACAATTAGGCGTCATTGTTTTCCTTTTCAAAGTATGTTTCACGCCAAATGCGAATGCGCTGAGTACCACAGGAATAGTAGCTTTATTTTCTAGTATGTGCTGCAGACATGTAGCTGTTTGGATATTTAAATCATTTTATTTTTTTCTGAGATGGTTTTGCGAGGTTTCTTTCATGTGAAGATAATTTTCTATTAAAAACTAGTTTTATCCTTCTATTACCTATATCAAAACCTTCAAAGAATAAATTATTTTTAAAAGGAATTCAGAGAGAATTAAAATTCTCTTTGAGACCAAATGATCAGAAAAACGAATGAAACACGAGGAGGTTGGAGAATAATACAAATAAACACAGATCTTACATGGGTGACACACTCGAGTCATTAACGTATTTGATTATTTTTATTAAAGTACATAATGAAATGTATTAATGCAGTAAAGATGACATATTGTCATTATTACGTGAAATAATGTATTTTATTTGGTGACTAGTTGTAATTCTTTTTCAGTATGGTCATTTTCAAAATGCAGGCGAATAATTCTTTATCCTTGTCATTCATAAATTTTCTCTTTACCTTCTCATTGTTCGCGTTCAACCTCACCACCTTCACGCAATGTAACTCCATGTGCGATTAAATACCTTGTGAGAGATTTAAAACATTCAAAGACTAAATAAGAACATCCAATCTCTCAACGCAAATGTAATAATAAATAAATAATATCTTCATATTGAAAAATCGTCAAAACCCTTTAGAATAATATTTAAACATAACCAATGATATTCTGTTATGAAGAAACGTTGGGGTAATGGAATCAATGAATATGCATCTCTCTACCAACGAATGGAGGCTGTTATTACATAATGAGTCTAAGAGAATATTTACTTCATAACGTAATTGTTTGGTCATCTATTCCTTTAGCCTGTTGGAGAAATTTAAGAGAATCTTGGCCAAATATGAAGTATCTCTCTATTGAAAGTGTTTTATCTAAAGAAGTATCACTTTTTCTCTGATAATCAGTTTCACGAACTCCTATCCTGCAGGAAGAATATTGCATAGGAATTGTTTATAAAACTTTACTTAAATTTTCTGAGAAGTTCTCATGCTCCAAACTGCGAGAAAATTAAAAAAATATGTTCATGGCTTTTGAAATAGGATGCAACATATAGGTAAAATTTGCTTAAGCTAATCCGCGAAGATTGTGATGCAGATTCTTTTCAACGCAGAGAGCTCTTTCGTTAAGCTATTTCATTGCTTGGAAGGTGATATCAGGAATCTGGAATATACCGTTGCTAGCTGACTATTGCTAAACAGTACTCAGGGATGCACATATGATTTATTACAAATGAATATTTAAGATAAACTGTCCTAAGAATTTTAAGTTCTCAATAATTACCAGTCACAGGGAAAAGCTATTTTTCTAATATTTTTATTAATTCAAATTCTTCTAGTACTAGAAAACCTGTCGATATCGTCTTGTTTTAAAAGATACTCTAAATGTCAGAAATGTCCTTCCTGTAACATAAATACGTTAAAATGTGTTGCTGGGTATTTTATTTGAATGGTATTTGTATTGGGTTAGCACTAACTAACCATGTTTCGTTGTGAAAAACTCGAAAACCTACTTTTGCTCATGTATTTTTATGCACCGTTCCACTGTTGCCCGCTGCCTGAGCATCCGCAGGATGTTCGAACGCAGATCGCAAAAAATTCTTATTTAAGCGTAATATTGCTTGTTTTACAATATTCAAAGGCTTTTTTTGTGTGAAAATAAATTTTCCTCGGATGTCCTTTTAAATTCATTAATAATCTTTAGAATATTGCCACGCTTGAAAGTAAATTGTCGTTGTCAAAATTAAATACGTTTCCAGATGTGTAAGCCTGTAAGTCGTTGCACATTTGCTACGTCACGAGTTTTGTGTTATTGACTGGGTTAAGTATCAAGTCATACCAACAGAACTTAATTTCTTTATCCATTTATTAATCCGTAGTATCGATTAATTAACGTTGATTCACGACAGGTTCAGTTGGCATCGTTTGTCACACCTGCACACATTTCCCAGAGCCGTTGAACGAACGGTGAATTAGTGCATAGCAATGTCATCACAACCATTCTGAAGAAGGAGATACCAAGAATTAGGAAAAAACCAATGGAATGAAAAATATAAATAAGCAAGGATATCATTTCCGTACGGACAAACCACCATTTGGTTTACACTAGTCTCTCCGTCCGACTTAACATTAAAGCTAAACACGACTTTGGGAGAAGATTAGAAGTGTTGGAAGTCATGAACACGCTCTGGTCAAAGGCGTGCAATGCTTTGGCAACCTGTGCTAATCCAACGTCTATTATTCAAACATTTCAAAACTTATTTTATATTTTGAATTACATTTACATGTAAGTAAATATTGTAATTGTGTCTGCCAATTCAAGATATAACATTCACAATCTGAAGAAAGTTGAAAAATGTAAGTTGGCCAGAAATGTTGGTCTTCAAAGAAAGACACTGGGCGTTAATGGGTGAAATGAGTGTTTAAATACCGGTGCATGGGGGGGGGGTACCTAGGAGGTTGCTGGAGCAAGGGGCGTGCGGCGCGCGGGCTTGGCGATGAGGTCCAAGGCAAGAAGGCGGCGGAAGCGGCGTCGAGGCGGCGGAAATGAAGAAGCAAACGCGCAGGCAGCGCCGGCAGGAAGACGCCGCGATGCACCTTTGTTCGTTCGGCGGCGGCGGCGGCGGCGGCGGCGGCGGCGGAGGCGGCGGAGGCGGCGGCGGAGGCGGCGGCGGAGGCGGCGGCGGAGGCGGCGGCGGAGGCGGCGGCGGAGGCGGAGGCGGAGGCGGCGGCGGAGGCGGCGGCGGAGGCGATGGCCTTTCGAAGGAATACAGCAGGGAGGGGAGAAGAATGATAGGGGCGAGGCGATGCCCCTGGAGGCGAATCCGTTTCAATGCGCGAGACGAGCTGTGGAGGTTAAGGAGCGCGGAGAACAGGCGATATCTCCAGGCGAGGGTGATGATTTGCACGAGAAGCGCGGGATCGAGGGGGCGGGAAAGAGCGAGCGTGGGGAGAGGACGAGCCGTCGGAAGGAAGTGGAGGAAAGGAGACCAGAGAATTAGGCAATCGGATACGTACGAAAATGTACCGTGCATACCTGTTGTATGGGAGAGGCTAAGAAGAGTAGGAAGAGAAGGAGGCAGGCCGAAATTGGCGAACTGAACGAAGCGAACTGAACGTGGCGAGCCTAACATGGCGGGTCCATCTTGGCGGGCCCAACGTGTCGGACCCAACGTGGTGAGCACAACGTTGCAGGCGGACGGAACGTGGTCAGAACGTGGCGAACGAAAAGTGGCGGGTTGAACGTGGTGAGCTGAATGAGGCGAGCACGCCTTTGGGAGTGACAGAAAGATCGAGACGCGGAAAAAGCGAGTATTGGAGAAGGTAGGGAAAACGGGGCGAAGAGAAGAGGCTGGGAGTGCGGGAGCGCGGGGAAGCGAACAACCTGAGAGACATGGCGGGCGCACGAAATATGGCAGAGAGACTGTCGCGAGAGAACAAGAAGGAAAGGGCTGCGTCAGCGGCAGCGCTCTGAAAGATGTGCTGAGGGACGCAGAGAAATCTCTCCGAGGGGGGTGGGATCTTCACGAGACTTTTTCAAGCGCCGGGCCGCTCAAGGTACCGAGAGCCGGCATCAGTTACATGAGGTAACTGCAAGTCCTCGTACATTCTGACAATCTAGTGGTTTCACATTTTTCACAGGCAACTATAATTTATTATTCGTATATTTAAGAAAAGAAGTCTTGAAAAAAATGTTTTTAGACCAGTAAAAGTGACTCTTTCAGATTATGCATAGCGCTCTAAATATTCATTTGGTAGTGCTAAAAGAGATGGTGCGTAAGTGTTCAATTAAATCTGTCATTGCAACAAATAAAACAAAATATTTTAATTTAAACGCATCAGCTGCTAGTGACCTTAAAGTAGCATGTGATTTATACCCTTGAATAAAAATAAATGTAAGTAAGGCTCTCTAAAAAACAATGTGTGACAGACGTAGTAAAACTGGCTTTATTTTGCTTACTGGTAGGATTTCGCTACTCGGCCTGTCAGTAACATTTCTTACTCGCAAAATGAAATGTCACTGTCACTTTTAGCGCTCGTGTCATAAATAACAATTATCTTAAATGCGGAAGAGGAAATTCCTTAATTTATGATATCGTATCTCATTAAAACATCACCTCTAATGGATTTCGTCGCGTGAGAGAAGTCCAGAATTAAACAATAGTTTATTTGAGAAGAAATTAACTCAATTAATCTTCCATTCAAAAGTTATTTTAAACTAAGCTCCTCCACAGTGTATATATATTTTCTCTTCTTACAACACAACTGCTCTCTCTTGTCTTTTATCTTTTTACAACACAATAATTAAAGTCGATGTTACTTTGATATGTCATAAATATTTAATAAATGAATAATAATTACACATTTGTTATCGTATTTTTTTATACGTTTTACCACCCTCACCACGGTGCTACTGAGAAACAGAATTAAAATGAAGGTTGACGTCGAGAACGGCGCTCTTGGCATTGGACCTCCCTAGCGTCTGCGATAACAAAAGTTTCGGGAGGAATGTACTGCTGTCTGGAGAGGAAATGGGACAAACGGACAGCGTGGAAGTGGAGGAGAAGGGACGGAATGCGGAAGGCTGAATGGAGAGGGAGGTGAGACACTCGGCGTGCTAGGGGTGGGGTGGCAAGGAGGAAGATACAAAGGGGATAACGAGAGGCAAGTGGAGGAGCAAATGTGTGTGAGTAGCGAGTGAGTTCTGCGTATGGTGGAATTCGAGAGCGAGGGGGGCTGTGCTGGAGAGGCAAGCGGGTTAGCGCGACACGGAAAGGGAGAAAAGTGGCTGGGGAGAGGAGTGGCGTTGGTGCTCGTTGTAAAGATGTTGGATGGAACAGGCTGGGAGTAGCTAAGTGAGATGGAAAATGGCGAGGTAATTGTTAGTGGATGATGCGTTAGGACGAGACGGGGAGACGTTGGCAAAGCAGGGAGATAGTGATGGGGGCGGGGTGAATTGTGGTCGAGGTGGGGTTATTGTGGTCGAGCACGTGCGATGGTGAATGGTGCAGTTGGTGACTGAGCCGGGAGATAGTGGGGCAGGCGGGGAGATAGGGAACAGACGGGGAAATTTGTGTGTGAGGCGGGGATGTAGTTGGCGAGGCGGCGATGTGGTGGGCAAGGCGGGGATGTGGTGGGCGAGGCGGGGATGTGGTGAGCGAGGCGGAGATGTGGTGGGCGAGGCGGGGATGTGATGGTGGGGGTGGGAATGTGGTGGGCGAGGCGGAGATGTGGTGGGCAAGGTGGAGATGTGGTGGGCGGGGCGGGAATGTGGTGGGCGAGGCGGGGATGTGGTGGAATGGGCAAGGATATGAGATGTGAGGCAGGGAGATGATAGGCGAGAGGAAGAAAAGATGGGCGAGGCGGGGATTGGTAGGCGAGGTTGATGTGTGGTGGACGAGGCGGAGATGTGGTGGGCGGGGCGGGAATGTGGTGGGCGGGACGGGAATGTGGTGGGCGGGACGGGAATGTGGTGGGCGGGACGGGAATGTGGTGGGCGAGGCGGGGATGCGGTGGAATGGGCAAGGATATGAGATGTGAGGCAGGGAGATGATGGGCGAGACGAAGAAAAGATGGGCGAGGCGGGGATGTGATGGTGGGGGTGGGAATGTGGTGGCGAGGTTTAGATGTAGTGGGCGAGGTTGAGATGTGGTGGGCAAGGTGGAGATGTGGTGGGCGGGGCGGGGATGTGGTGGGCGAGGCAGGGATCTAGTGGGTGAGGCGGGGATGTGGTGGAATGAGCAAGGAGATGACATGTGTGGCAGGAAGATGATGGGCGAGACGAAGAAAAGATGGGCAATGCGGGGATATGGTGGGCGAGGCGGGGAGGACGTGGCGGGAAGCTAAGAACGGGAATGGTGTAATAACGAGGTAGGGCCGCGTCAAGAGAAAGATGTCTGAGGAAGGGCGGGGGCAGAGGTGTGGGTTCGGAGACGGAAAAGTGACGAGGGGGTGCGTCGACAGCGGCTGGAGTGAGCAAAAAGCGCGGAGCGGCGGCGGCGGCGGCGGCGAGTGTGATTTATTGGCCCAAGGGGCAGAGACGGAACAAGAAGAAGGCGCCGGGGCTGTTGTTCGCGTCGCTTCGTCTTCCAAGTCAGAAGTTCCGAGCGGTGCGCTTTTTCTGCAATGAATCTCACAGATTCTCCACTAGACACGTGTATTTATGGAAGTTCCTGTGCCAACATCCCTTAATGGATATCCAAACGTGTATTGCAACGTATTTGAAAAGCTCATATGAGAAAGAATCATTGCACATAATGTTTTAAAGATTTTTGGCAATTTGTATACAAATATTACGCGTTGTGCATGTTCTGTTGAGAACCTTTTTTTCTTAGCCATTACATGTGTTAAATGTGTTACGTGTTAAAAATATAAACTCAGGGAAACTGTTTGAAACCAGACGTTTTCTACATGCTCACAGTGTCGTGTCTGATGGTTATTTGTATGTTGAATTTTTAACTTATGAAATAATTATAAACGTCATTGCCAACAATAGTATTTATTAGAAGAGCAGCTTTCGATGGCTTAGCCATCATCGTCAGTTGTCTAGTACAAGAAGGAAAAAAACATTAAAACGTGAATATTCTTTTGATTTTACAACAAAATGTTGGTTACAAATATTAATACTAATACTAATATTAATACTAATAATAAATTAATATTAATACTAATAATGTAAAGGTTACTAATAATTTACTAATAATTAACAATAATTTTTGGAAAATATATTTAACATTCTAGGAACTGGAAGAAAGAAAAAAGTGGGGGGGTAAGTCATTTAATACTAAAGGAAAGTGAATGAAATAGAATTAGGACACGTACAATTTGAAAACGTGTCCTAATTCTATTTCATTCACTGTCCTTTAGTATTAAATGACTTACCCTCCCCCACTTTTTTCTTTCTTCCAGTTCCTAGAAAAAACTTTCTATGATTTCTCTTTTCCTGTGCTGTGTGTTGTGTGGACAAACTCGAAGGAAACTGCGTTGCCTGGACAATCGCGTTGCTTAGTAATTATCCCTATTTCAGTGACGTCTACGAAGTAAATACGGCGTTTTAGTCTTCCTACTTAAGGCTGTTACATAGAAACTCTTTAGACTATATAGTTACTCTATTTATCTTCTGATTATGTCAAATTCTAAAGAAACAGATTATGAAACATGCCCTTCTACATACGTAGGTAGAACGTGATCACTCTAAAGCTCCTAATTACATATAGTGATTTGCTTTCCATGTTCGAGGAAGATTGTCCGAGTGTGCAATGCCTCCAAAACCAACAATAAGCGAAGGTCTTTCGAAAAGAGAATCTTTATAGGCACTGAATTCCGGATCTATGGATTCTTTACTAGCAACAAATTTATGATGATTACTGCATTCCAATTCAGGGAGTATTAAACCTTTTTATGCCTTCAACACATTTTCCAACATGATTTGATATAGTGGATCCCTATATCCAATTAAACGGTAACAGAATCCGTATAACAATACGGTAATAGAATTATAACCCATAGGTATTTTCCATTCGTGAACATATTTTATTAGCCATGTTAGAGAAATTTATTATCATTTGTAGAACTGCTTAAAATGTGCAAATATTTGATATAGTAAATGTTATCCATCAGATGTAACTTACTTGATGAAAATCAGAAGTCAGATTACCCACATTTTGAGTAATCTATGATCATGTAGAGAAAAACGGTCCACGGATCGTGTGCCATCTTTCTTACCTCTTCCTTGTCCTATTCCTCCCCTTATACACAGACTTACAGTAACTATTCTACCTATGGTTAATTGGCTGTCCGGGTGACGCCGCGTCCATGGCAAAGGTGCCGACGTTTCGGTTTTCACCCGAACAACCAATTAAATACTGTCTCCGGCCGCGGAAGCCTACGCTCTAACTACACTACCTCACATGACGGAAGGTCAGTGGGGAGCTTAGAGCTATTCGCGGTTGGGACGGTGCCCCGCTGGAGGGAATAGACATCTCCTGGAAAGTCGACGTGTGGGTCGGCCCCGGGTCTTAACTTCCAGTGGGGAACTCTGCCTCTCCAGAGAAAAAAAAGCATTCACTCCCCTAAACGAGGCTAACGGTGTAAGTGGTTGAGGTGGTGACGGTGTTGGCAGGAAGGTGATCCGCGCGTACCAGGACAGCTGGAACCACCGCTGCCGCCTGCTGTTCTGCTGCATGGGCAACAGCGACCGCAACCGCAACTCCTTCGCCGACATCGCGCGCCTGCTCTCCGACTTCTTCCGCGACCTCGACGTGGTGCCTTCGGACGTGGTGGCCGGGCTCGTGCTGCTGCGCAAGTTCCAGAAGATCGAGCGCTCCGCCATCGTCAAGGAGGTGAGGAGGCCCCATTTCACCTTCACTCTACTGCACTTCACTTTACTTCACTTTACTGCTCCTTGTTGGTATTTTCTGTACTTTACTGCACTTTACTTCAATTTACTTCACTTTACTTCACTTTACACCACTTTACACCACTTTACTTCACTTTACTTCACTTTACTTCACTTTACTTCACTTTACTTCACTTTACTTCACTTTACTTCACTTCACTTTACTTCACTGTACTTCACTGTACTTCACTGTACTTCACTTTAATTTACTTTACTTCTCTTTACTTCACTTCACTTTGCTTCTTTAGTGGCTCGTGGCTAATGGCTAGCGCGGTACGCCTTCCGCCCCCGGGGTCCAATTTTGTTCCTCAGTAAATCCGTAGTGAGTTTGTGTCATTTTGATTTGGCTCTCCAAATATGAGAATAAAAGACATTGTCTTTGCCAACATTATAGTGTATTGTGTTTCTAATAGCAACTTTCGTTGTCTAATCCATCATCATTAATCTGATTCAAAACGCACAAAAATGTAATTCTCTAATGTATTAATAAATAAATAGTTAAACGTTTCTACTAGTACGTACTCTAAATTTCAAATAGAAGGAATGAACTTAATATAAAAAGTGAAATAAAAGAGACGCAGTGATAACGCAAATTTAAGGAGTGAATGTATGAACGTATTAAATGAAAAAATGAAAAGTGTCAAATTGAGTTGAAGTAACAAGAAATTGAGAGGCAAGTTGGACCTGTTTTTTTCCCTGCTGTTTGTAAGCTAGAAAAACTACTAGTATATGACATACCTACCGCCTTAAGTACCGCGATGTAGGATGGAGGAGGAGGAGGACGAAGGTTAATAGCCTGGGTGCGAAGTACTGGCCCCGTAAATATATGGTGTGGAGATAGTGTATAATAATAATAATAATAATAATAATAATAATAGTAGATGGTGGTATTTTGGCATATGTTGTGGTTGAGTAAATTATTACTTAAATAATGTGCAGATTTTCCAATGCCAATCAGTGGTAATGTCGGTTTACTATTTCGAGGATAAGAATGTCTATGTGTGGATTGAAAGTGTGACCTGCTTGAAGTAAATGATTCAGAAAGTAAAGCAAAGTAAGATTTACATATCTTGTGTAACCAAGACCGTAAATGTTCTTTAATTCTCGTGCCGTGCTCTCGCGTCGTGAGACTCTGAAGTCTGATTGTTGAAACAGAGAGTACAATCGATCTTAGAATCATCGTCACTACCTGATTCGAGTGAAATCAACATGATAAGCATACCATGACAACTGCACTGGTGCAAATACACGTACTAGACTCTTTTCCCTTCTTTGTCGACTTATGGTTCTCCTTTCATAAATTTAGGTGATGTCACATGTCCCAATCGTAAGAAAGAATAGGACTAGCACGCACTTCTAAAAGTTATTTTTTGAAGGTGACAACTATTTCCATCAAACCTTCATTTTGTGTCTAAAATTTATTAATCACTCTAAACCGACAATGTCGTTTTATCTATTGCATGTTTAAGAACCAATTAGTTCCCACTAGGCAAGTCTCTCATCAATCTTGGCTTTTCCTCTCGCTGCGCTTGCTCTCTTGTCGCCCATGTGCGTCCCTTATGTTTGCCCTTTCATTTCCACAGCGCGGCGCCCCTGGCGTGGCCAAGTAGCCTCCCCTCCCCTCCCCTCGCCCACCACGTCCCCGAGGAGTTCAGCCGTGACGATGGTCACACGCGAGCAGCCCCGGGCAAAAAACAACGGAAATAAAAGGAGTTGTGTACACTGCGCGCGCCACTTTACTCCCGCCCTCCAGAGCCCGCGTGCTTCGCCCCCGCAACCGCCTCGCCCCTCCCCGGCTCGCCCTGTCCCCCTCCCCTCCCCGGCCCACGTTACGCGTGCCGTGGAATTACTGCGTCACGGTTCATGGGAAAGTAATTAACTTTCAAGCACAACGCAAGGCTCTTTTCTCCAGATCAATTCGTTTTAGCTTTCCTTAAGATTGCATTCTATCTAGAGGAACCAATGTTTCATATTCACGCGTTTCCAAATATTTACAGAAATTCTATAGATTGCTCTGTGAAACTTTAAGATCAGTGTTTGAATTAATTTCTCACCTTCGTATGGCATAGGCAGTATGCATCACACAAAGATCTTGTATCTTTATTGCTCTTTAACTCTTTCCAAATATGTTTCCCTCGCTCTCTCGCTCGCCCTCACTCGCTCGCCCTCGCTCGCTCGCCCTCGCTCGCTCGCCCTCGCTCGCTCGCCCTCGCTCGCTCGCTCGCCCTCCCTCGCTCGCTCGCCCTCCCTCGCTCGCCCGCCCTCCCTCGCTCGCCCTCCCTCGCTCGCTCGCCCTCGCTCTCTCGCCCTCCCTCGCTCGCCGTCGCTCCCTCGCCCTCGCTCGCTCGCCCTCCCTCGCTCGCTCGCCCTCCCTCGTTCGCTCGCCCTCGCTCGCTCGCCCTCGCTCGCTCGCCCTCGCTCGCTCGCCCTCCCTCGCTCGCCCTCCCTCCCTCGCTCGCCCTCACTCGCTCGCCCTCACTCGCTCGCCCTCACTCGCTCGCCCTCACTCGCTCGCCCTCACTCCCTCGCCTCACTTCCTCACGCTGACTCCCTCGCCCTCACGCCCGCTCGCCCTCTTTCGCTCTGTCTTTCCGCTTCTCTCTCCCGGTTTTCTACCTCCTCCTCCCTCCCTCGCTCCTCCGCCACCTGATTCGTCTTGAGCAGCTCCACCTCTGCGCTCGCGCGCTCTCCCTGCCGCTCCGCTTCGCCCTCTGCGGCGCGGCGGCCTGGAACGGCGGCCCCTGCAGAGAGGTTCGGAGGGGACTCTAAGAGCGACTCGGCGCAGCGGGGAGCGGAAATAAAGTTAGGGGGCCATTTCTTCCGGTCACTGCTCCCACAAGGAGCTCGCAAAGTTGTGGCGGCCAACAATAACAAGACTTCTGCACTCGGAATACAACAGGCCGCGAATATATTTCGTTGGATCTACTCTCCAATGGCAAATCCTCTTATAGCATTTTTTCTTTCATTTCTGTAAATTCAATTTTAATAATGTTTTCTTTCTACAACGCTTGAAAGTAGAAGTTTATTAATTTCAAAGTTTGTTTCTTTTTTTTCCTGTTCTTTGGAATCAGCCGCTCACAAGTATCGTATAGATAATTTTATGATGTGACATTGAGGTTAAGTATTAATTTTGATTGTGTGTTCAAATAAATTCTGTTCGTTTTCTTATATTTGAAACACGATACGTTTTCAGTTGTCGCGTTTCCAAATAATTTATATAGTTTTTATTCAGTATCTGAAATATCATATCTCCTCTACCTCGGAAAACATACAATAATGTTTAATACTAATAACAAAATGGCTAGAATATGCTCTCAACTCGTATATATTAAATTACATAGATTTGAACAAATTGAGATTAAATTTCGAAATTTTCATGGGAATGAAATACACAATGCTACACCATCGCTTCTTGTCAGTGTATCAGGCAGTTTTTGGTTTGGATATGTGTAGCTTAGTAAGAAGTAAAAATCAGTTTTTTCCACACCACTAACGAGTAAAAATTGTGGATAGAAGTTTCTCATTGTTTGTTTCGCTACATCTTGTATCTTTTCATACATTTTATCTAACACTTTTAATACAACTTGTGTCCGTTTATTTCCGTGTATTCTTTTGATTAAATGGGCTAAAATACCAAACCATCTATCTCCTATACTCTCTCTATCCAGAATTTTTATGACATAGGGGAGCTTTACAGGTTTTATGAAATTGTCATACTCCTATTCTATTCACTCTCAATCAGTCTCCTACAAAAGCGATTCTAAAATGATTCTTCTGCAAACAAAGAGAACTGCAATGTAATATTAAAATCTAATGTTCATTTTAATAGTCTTTGCAACATGTAGAAGATTGATTCAAGGTGAATATAATAAGAAGAGTATAGGGTCGAAAAATCTGCAAAGCTTCCTTAATACTTAAAATTGCTGGATAGAAAGAGTGTAAGAGGCTGGTATTGTTCGCAGGAGGCTGATAACAGGGGGGGGGCGTTACAACTTGCCTCAGGTCGGAACTTAATAAGAGCACGGAATATTACATTTTATTCAAAACAAATAAAACTTGTGGTGACACAGAATGGCACAGACCATCTCGTTCTAGTTAGTTTTCTAATTTTGTTTAGCATAGACTAAACAACATTTTCTAAAATACATTTTTTTCACTTTTTCCAAATGTTTCAGTCCTATAGAAGTAGAATTTTGTAATATGACTTTAAGAATATTATAGAAGACTTAAGCATAATTTTATATGCAAATCTTCATTGATAAATTTGGAGCACTTCTTGAAAAAATGTTTAAGCGTTCTGAAAACGAGCAATTTAGTGCCAATGAATGATTATGCCTCCTTTATATCTATTTTTAACTCTACACATTCAAAAAATGTAAAAGAGAAATTCGGAGCATATTTGAGAATATTTTGTCTGTGAGACTGTCTTACTGTCTGCCCGCCCAACTGTCAGTGGTAACGCTAGCGCCTTGTTTTCGCGTAATTTTGAGTTTTAAGGATGAAAAATTTTAAGTTTTTCCAAACTTCTCGTAAGCCTGCAATATTGAAGCTATTAATATACTTCTCAGTTAAATGTATTTCTCAGTATTAGATCTTTAAATCAAGTTCAAGTGCAGTTTAGGAATCTGGATAGTTTTCATTATTGTGGTGAACACTTTCTGAAATGTCTCTTCTCGCACCACTTGTTTCGTAATTCATAGCTTTGACGATGGAATTCTATATTCCAAAACGTCGACAAACTTAAATAGTATGCTTTTACTCTTTCGCTATTGGGTAGTGAGAAAGGTACGTAATGCTACGCAAAAACGGCAAATTTTTGGTAGAAGAACTATTACAGGCCCCTGGTAACGAAAGAATGGATCAATTCAGTTACTAAATTTAGGAAAAAAAGTCCTCTAACACGTAATGTAGCCAGAATCTATGTTTTGTGGGTCCTTGATATGGAAAAATTGAATTACGGCAAAACATACGTCCGTCCTTCCGTTCGTCCGTCTGTCTATCTGTGAACAGCGCTAGCAGCTAAACCGTTTAGTCGATTTTCTTCCAAATGGATATTTCCCATTCAATCTGGCCGATGACACTGTTCCTTGAATATAAAACCGTTCTTTTAATTTTGAGGGTTCTTTAAGTAATACCCATGTCACATTTTCAAAACTTAAAAAATCCTGCGTCCTTCTTGATTACATTTTTTGTTGGATATTTTGTAGGACGTTTAAGAGAATGGCGCAGGTCTCATTTGCGTCAAAAAAGCCGATTTTTTGAAAATTTCAAAAATTTAAAACTTTCTCGGCGACTTCCTACAATACAATTATGAAGATAGAGATATTTTGCCCTAACGAAATCTGTTTTTTAAAGAGATATTTTTAAATAAGGTCTTGTACACTTTTTCGAAAATATGAGTAGTTTTCGCGTAATTTTGCATGAAAGTACGGGCGAGAAAATACGTGCGGTTTTAGCACCTTTAGTTTACACATATGACAAAATATTATAAACTGAAATCTTCATAAAAATAAATGTTTGTTGATTACTTTGAATTTATTATTATTATTATTATTATTATTATTATTATTATTATTATTATTATTATTATTTTCGCTATTATCCCATCTCCTTTTACTTACCATTACATTTTCCCAGAAAACCATCTTAAAGTTCACGCCGCCATCTAAATCTCCAGGCAAGCATGGCAAACCAGCCCTTCCTCCCCGTCCCGTCCCGTCCCGTCCCGTCCCGTCTCGTCTCGTCTCGTCTCGTCCCGTGTCGTCCCGTCTCGTCTCGTCTCGTCGTCGTTTTTCCCTCTGCGCGCCAATCTGCTTCCACCGCCCCATGTACGCGCGCCTATGGCTCATCCGAGGGCTTCCTGCGCCCGCCCCTGCCTTCGCGCCATTCCGCGCCCCTCGCGCCCCCCTCCTCGCCGCGGAGGACGTGTTTGGGTTGGAAGGTGCGCGTGAAGTTATCGCTCGGGTGGGCGAATTACGGCTTGTACGTGACGCACTCGCCTTCTCTGATGTTTACATTAAGTTTCCCTCTTGGTGCGCATTTTTGATGAAACTGCCTTATCGTTTTCATGTTGAATGATACGGAAACTGATGAATCTTCCAGTTATGAAAAGATGCGTTAACGATCGTACTTGACGAGAGTTTTATATTTTTGAGTCTGATGTGTGTTGAAAGCAATTTATTATTATTTACTTTTACATGTATGTGCTGCAAGTACAACCTGCTTAGGGTTATAGGAGGTTAGGACTCCTCCATATTAATTAGACTTTCACGGCATTTGTTCTTTCACGTCTAGAGTCTTTTGTCAGGAGATCTTACCGAGGTGAAAGCAATAATACAAGTAAATTAGGATAATAAATTAGGGTTTTAGACGTGCGTTCAAAAGAGCGTGTTTCTTATAGTTACTCCTAGAAATATAAGGTAATGAAAACACCCAAGGAGCTAGGCTTCCATACCATTCCAGCAGCAGTAAGCTTATTTCAACATAGCGCTTCAATGAATTATTTTGGAAAACGTAAACATGATGGTTTAATGTTGCATACGAGTAAATAAATCGATATCAAAAGAAAACGTTAAAAAATAAAGAGAAAGAGGAGCGAGTCTTTGGAAGAAAGAGTAAGAGAGGAAAAACGAGATGGAAATTAACGAAACAAAAATAGAAGCTTTGTGGTAAACATGAGATAATTTAGTAAAGGAGGCTTACATTACGAGTAGACATTATCAACAAAAATCAAGATGGTAAAACAAGAGCAGATGCAGCATTTGGACAATGCGTACGTATAAACATACCATCCAGGAATGCCCAAGAATGGAGGCAAGCGTGAAATGGACGCCATCTCCTCAACAACTGGTGACGAGTCTTCCTCGCTCAGGGGCATTTGAATTGCACTCAGAACCTCCCGAACGAAAACCATGTTTCAAGTTCATTTACTACATTTTGAATATAGAGGTGACAATATTCACTGGGTATAGAGAAAACCGAATAAAACCGTGTGTCCAAGAATTGTAAATATGCATGATAATTTTTTACAAGTCGTGTATTAGATGCATAATCATCAAAAGTTGAGAACTGCATACTTATCATAAAATAAATAAGAATATTTGCTGGCAGAGTGTTCTTACGAACAGCATGTAAAATCCCGATCACGTGTCTCATGAAGGCAACAGACACATTTGGCTAGTTCTCTAGATGCACGTTCCTTTTATATTTATTCTATTACACTAAAAAATTAAATAACTTTTTTATAACATTATTTTAATTTTACAAAGTAAAAAGTAAAAGGTTTTCTGTATTTTAAAAAAATTTAATAGGCCTTGTCGAATTCGAAAATTCCTCTTCCCATTTATACTTTTATGACAGAATGACACAAAAAAATTATATTATTTTTTCAAATTAGGATTGTTCTTTGAGGGTATTTATGACAACACACACACGTACACACAAATTACACATACACATTGTTTTTCGACGCATTCAAACACACACGACCTCCCCACTGTTTCCACACAGAGAGCAGGGCGTAGCAGTCGGTAGCTTGATTTCCAGCGATATAAAACTGCACTCGCAGTAACAATTTATGCCGTACGATGAATTTAAAAAGTTCATAAACACGACTGAGTTATGTAGAAGACGTCGGAGGGGCGCGCGGCTGCCCCGGGTACTAATGGCCCTCCGCTCCCCTCCGCCGCGACGTTACACGTGTGCGGGGGCGGAGGGCAGGGCTGGCCAAAGCCCGCGCGTGCCCGCTACGTTTGGCATTCGGTCTTTACGACCCCTTATACGGAATATGCGAAAGCTCCGAACGCGCGGGTCGGCCAGGGCGGTTTGGGAACGGACTGACTCAGATCTGCTGCTGGTGGGTCGGAAATTTATATCTTGCCGTTGTAAAGCCTTTGTTCTTGTCTTTTGGATGGGACCTATTGTGTTGTTTACCTCATAGCATATTCCATGCTCTGATGGATGGATGTATGAATGAGTGGATGGTTGAAGACTGTATCGATAATAATAATAATAATAATAATAATAATAATAATAATAATAATAATAATAATATAATAACAACACATGGAGATTCACATCCATCCTAGTACATTCTACGATTAGAGTAGATCTGAAGGAACTCGAAAAAATAAAGAAATATCGTGATATTCAGATAGTCGATGGATACCGCAGATCCTGGTTGTCCCAGCAGTAATTAAAATTTTAAGGACTACTTCCAGATACCTGACGAATTATCTTAGTACTGTAGGCCTTGCGTTTAGCATACTTCCTTCAAAAGATCGTACTGCTGATGTGCACCGCTCACATCCTTTATGAGTACCTCTGGGATTCCAATGTCCTTGGGTATGATCTCAATCCACAGAAGAATCAACTGGCTTGAGAGATAAGGAATATCTTTAAAACGTCAGTATTATACGTCGTTTTATGATTGTAAATGACCTCTTTGATAGTATTCGAGGATCCCTACTGATGTTCTTGATTGCATTGCTCAATTATTCATTAGATGAAAGTTATTTTATTACTATGTGAACGAACCTTGATATGCTTAATTTTCCACTCTATTTAACGTAAGATAAAAAGAATGGGGTTGTATGTATGGCATTTAAAATATTTTTACGACTACATTTGTATCTATTGCTTTCTTAATCGTGTTAAACCTCAGGTGGTCACTCTCGAAATTGGACCATGGAAGGCCAGCTGAGGTCAGACCAACTGAGCCGCTCTGGCTATTGATTCCAGGAAACGTCGGAGCATGCATCTGGGAAAGGAGATTTGGTATTGATTTTGCGCCCTTTAATGTCTTTTGTCTTCATCTTTTACCATTAGCACTGCACTTCTGAGACCCATTCTATTCAGTTAGTATCTCATTCATAAGAAACGCTATTACGAATTTCGCACAATGGAACAGAGAAGTTACTCTAACGAGGGACCAACCTGCCTGTCTGGAAACCAATCCTGTCGGACGATAGGATGGGAAGATGTAGTGTCGAAGCCATTTACAAGTGAGCCAACTGTAAACAAACGGATTGACGAATTAAGCGCGTGAACATAATCTGCAGTTGTTACCAGTAGTCAAAGCGCTCCCTTCTTAGACTAATCTCTCTATAGCTCGGGAGTGGAATAGACAGTAGTTTGAATGATGCGTTTAACACTCGATACAATTCTCATCAAATTTTTCGTGAACGTAGCCGACTCTACTTGGCCCTTTTTTGTATGGAAAAATTAAACATCCTTCATTCTTTTGCATCAAATTCGTACAGTTTGACCAAAGGGTGCCTGCTTGCACCTTGCAACAACTCAATATTTGGTGCTGCCGTTACATACCTACCTTTGCAACTTCGTGATTTGTATGATTTTATGTTGCTGACGGTACTATCAAAATCAATGCTGAACCATTCACATCAAAAAACGCAAATATCACAACAGAAATCATCACAAAACTTTACAAGTATAAACGAACTTGCGGGGAAGTGAAATGCCATACGACATTCAACTTCGCAAAAATACTGCTACGTGTCAAACTCAGATGAAACATTTTTATTGAAATGTCGTACAATACGCACATCGCATCAAATTGTCATTTTTAATAGATTATTGGGCCAAAAATTTGATTGAAACATGCCGTGAAAAACAGCTGTAATAATCTTTAATATTTCGATGACATGTCTCATTTTGTTTTTAACTTGTTCTTATCTTGTTTACTGTACTGGACACAAGCAACGTTCCCAATTGTTGCGCGAATCATTGCATTCTAGTACGGATATGAAGACAAGTGATCAAAGCCAGCGTAACCACTCAACTGTAATACTGGCAAAAACGGATACATTTTAACTCTAAATAATATTGTAACTATTATAACATAGTTCTGTATATTCTTGCCGCTATCTAGAACCTTGTATACGTTGCCTTGAGGCATTTGCCCAACCAAAGTAATTGAACCGTCAAGGCGCTTCACTTCTCAGTAACAACCCGACATGTTTGCTAACAATCATCCAGTGACTTTGCCTAAAAGTCAAAATATATCATCGTAATGAATGCATACGGCAAAGACCTTCAGACACATTCCCTGCTCTTGCGGAGACATAAGTTACAATGCGGACTTCCGGGAAGAAAGCGTCCAAATTCCCCGAAAAAGGATAAACGTTAAATATAGAGGTTTTAAAATCAATAGTTATTTTTATTTGTTTTCATTATAACTGATCACATTTACACGGTAATTTGAAGATTTGCGGCATTTCAATACCTGCATTTACAACCGCTTTTGTTTTGGAATCCAATGTGACCACACATGGATTTCTCAGAATTCAATATTTTTGTGAAGAATCAACTTAACGATTTAAAATAACAGAGTATTTTATTCAGCCTTGTATAAGTGATCCGTTTATATTCTCATTCGCACGATCACGGAGGTCAACATAAATGTGTGTTAAAACAAAGTATCATCTGGTTCGCAGTTAAAACACGCTTCTCTACGATGCATGCAAATACGTTGTGAATATCACAGGCCTTGCAACTTGCTACGTGTATTTCTATGCGATAAAAATATGCTTTAAGGAGAGTATTATCTGTGTTCGTAAACTATACAAGTGTTTAGGACCTAAAATGGTAAATAGGAATCTGTAATAAATGAAATTAGGTGTGAGATACGAAAACCCTAAATGTGCACCATGCAAATAAAAAAATATTTAAATCCCCTATTTTTTTATCAGTCGTTTGATGACGATGGGGAGTTTAAAATAGACTGTGAAGTTCAGGCAGGAGTTCTTGTTTTGCAGACCCCTGCGTCAAAAGCGTTGACCGGCATAGTCACGGTTGACAATCCGTTACGTTGGTAACGCGATTTCACCCTCTAATATCTGCTCTTCCTCCTTCGTATTGCTTTCTACCCCCTTTACGACAACTAAGTTCGTTCTTTTTCCTCTCGTTGTTTATTCTCTTTTCCTTTGCTTTATCTTTCTGTTCACTTAACCCAGTAACGATCTACGTTTTGGCTATTAGATATGTACCCCTGTTCCATCCTCAATATCATTATCTCATTTCTGTTGGCAATCTTCATGCTTTGTTGCGTTTCACCGATCTCTTTTGATTTTCCGATATCGAAACTCGCGAGTGCATTAAACCGAGAATTGATAGAGTGGTGAACAAATACAGAAGCGCATTGATGGAGGAAAGCGAGCGTTTCCAATGGATAATATTACTGAGTTCTGTCGGGCGTAGCTTTTGCGTGATTGTTAAATTAGATCTTTTTTTGTCCAAGTATATACGTCGATGTGGTTTCGCAACTTTCTTTTGCAATTGGCATTTATGATTTAAACTTACGCCGATGCAAAAGTTTCACGTGATATTTTAAAACATTTTCATTTTTCTAGG
Organism: Gryllus longicercus; assembly: GCA_038098605.1. Taxonomy (NCBI): domain Eukaryota; kingdom Metazoa; phylum Arthropoda; class Insecta; order Orthoptera; family Gryllidae; genus Gryllus; species Gryllus longicercus. The sequence goes on from JAZDUA010000262.1 coordinate 1,269,191, forward strand.
CTAGTGTAGCCTTTACGTTCTTCATACATTACGACTGAAAGTTGGTGTTTGTGTTAATAATTGTTTGTGTGTAGTTGTTATTAATACGCCTTTTTGTCGTAAGAGATTTTCATATGGCTGCCATATTTTGTACGTTTATTTATTTAACGTGAAAAAAGCAATTAAAAATTGTACAAGACTTACTACGAGGGAGTTGTGCAATCTGTACTTCGTTACATTAAAGTTTGCGTGATGAATGTATGTATGTATGTGTGGGAGAGCGCTTAAATGTGTTAATTAAAAGTCATATTTGATGAACATATATTGCAGAATCCCTTGCGCAAGTGCTGTTGTTTGAAGCCGGCGAGCACGCCTTCGCAACTAAGCGTTGTTGTTATGGTTGTTGCAGCGCAAGAACGACACCTACGAGTACCTGTCCGGGGTGCCCGTGACGTCACAGACGCAGTTCCTGGCGCTCAACGACCCCGAGCACCTGGCACACTTCCAGGTGAGGCTGCACCACTCACTCACTCACTCCACTCTCGCCCTGTACCCACCCTCGCCCCGCCCACGCCCCCTTCTCACGCTCGTGTGACCCGCTAATGGTCTTATTTCACCCTTTTTAACTCTTTATCCCTTCTTTCGCCACTATTTTCTCATAGTTTATCCACTTTTCCTCCTTTTCCAACCCTTCTTCGATGATATCCTCCAACATTTTCCCCGCAATTGTGGGTCGGTACTACATTTTTTCTCTATTTTTCCCTACTCCTTCCCTTCCAATTCTAGATCTCGGGCTCGTCTAGACTTCATGACACAAAACATGAATCTCTGGACTCCACATCTCTGCATCCTTGAGATACACCTGTCCTATACAAAACCTACACTCCTTCACGTGGTACTCTGCCCCTCATTGTCTGCCCCTCGATGTTTCACGTGCTACAAACCTACGAACTACATACAAGATGATATGATCTTAACACTACACTTTTCTCCAGAACTCTGCATTCATAGGATCTCAACTGTTTCTCTCATCTTTCTGCGCTCTGCCCCTTGCTCTTTCAGTCCCTTTGAGTTTCTGTTTGTGCTTTGCCTCACCCTTGAGGTTCACAGTCTGCATTTTACACCTTTAACACTCAAGCGACATCACACTAAGCCCTTCGCTTCATAAATTCTGAACTTTGCAGGCTACAGTTTATTTTACATTCTACTTTATTCTCGACATTCCCCCTCCGAAACATTTGTTACGTCTTTCTGGGAGACCTGCGGGGAAGTTTCGCATTCTGCAGGAATTGTCCAGGCGGTTGATTCCATTCCTCTGCTCCTCCCTATTCTTGCTTCATAAGTTTTCTGTTTACATTCCGATTGTGCCAGCACTGCCTTTTTTGTTTGTTAAATTAGAAAATGGACTGCCCTTTCAGCGTGATTCACCGTATTCTAAGATGGATCAACGTATGCCGAGATACTCTAAATGAAAAGTTCTTCATTTCGTATTCTGCTTGCGTTCGAAAACCTTCAATACCTATGCAGCATTAGCAAATCTTGATCTGCTCAGATTAATGGAATTCCTACCGACATCCCGCGCTTTCCAAACCTTAAACTTCCTTGATTTACCTTAAACTCTTGAACGATGTCACATTTTTATAAATTTTTATTCATGATTTTCATGGAGAAATAATTTCTATTGCTATATAGTATACAATTCCAAATTTATCTACCTCATCCATCGTAATTTGTGGAAGTCTAGAAGTAGGACTCAAATAAATTAAGATATCTCCGCCCGAGATTCTACGAATTTCGTCTGTCGGCTTTCGTGACTTGTACTCAGTCCTCCGAGTTCTCGGAAATCGGGAACCAAAGCGTTAATTACACATTAAACTCAATCGTTTGATTCGTGGATTCTCAGTTCCCAGAATTAGAGCAGAATAATTTAAGGAGTAACTCTATGATGTTGATCTCTCTTGTTAATTATATATTCGCTTTTCGGCTGGTTTCTTTAATTCTTTCTCAATTGTCTTTCGTTATCCGTCTCCGTTATTTAATATTCTAACCTAGTTTTCATTGTCCCGTTCCCTCACATTCTTTTATACTTAGCTGATTGTGTTTGCACCCTCATTGATCTCGTGTTTGTCATGACTTCATTCCGTCATTCTTCATCTATCTTCTGTTTCCTTTTCACTTTTAAGATTATTGTAATTCTACAGTTAATTTAATGTCGTGAAATTTTTGCCCTAGCTCACGTAGAATTTTCAATTGTAATAGTGGCTATGCCTCCACAAAATATAAATAAATAACATGAGTATTTTCTTTTCTTAAGGTATGATGCCTTGAGTTTCTTACAAATATTTCTAACTGAAAATAAAGTAATGAATGTGGTTTAAAATGTATAATATGGTTCTCAATCAAGAAATCCTATCAATAATGAGCATTGAACAACACATAATTGAATGGTAGGTGCATTCGTGTTAGAAAACAAATGGGAACGTGCTAATGTGTTACCCGTGCAAAAGATAAAGTTCTTTCATATTAGTTACTTGAACAATTCAAGATAATTTACTGGAATTTGTTAATTTAAACCTTGAAGTCGCAGTAAAACGTTTGTTGTGTTTATTTTATATTAGGAGTATTTATTTAACTCGTCCCAATTCTATTAGCAATGTTTTCTCCGTCATCAATTATAAAGGGCGTTAAAAGAACATTTCTCGCCTGTGAATATTAAATTCATTTATCTCAAGACTTTGTTTCTCATGTGGTATTATTACAGCAACTCATGAATGATATCTGAGTTTTAATACTTTATCCACCCTCACACAAAATTTCAGTATCCTTGATTCAACTTCAAAAGGGTTGCGTGAAACCAATATTTCGTGAAGTACCGCACCAATCTTTGTCACGCAGGTCGCTCAAAGGAGTAGCACCTTGAATTTTTCACCTGAAGTCTAAAAACCCAACTCGCAGGGTTCTTATGGTTCGAATGACCTTATTGTTGACCTTATTGGCCAATCCAAAGAACAAGTAAGAACACATTCAATATAAGACGATGCACAAAGTTATTTTGCTAACTAATTTCAGTACACATGTACTATTTTCAAGTTCTAATTGAAATTTCTGTTGAGAATGATATTACAAACTAGAAATATCCCTTTATGCACAAATATTTGATGTTAAGAGGACAGATTTGTGGCTGCAAAAGTTTAAGAAATGTTTATTATATTTACCCAACCACCCCCACATTATTTGATTTGCGAAATCGACTCACTTTGACTATTCAGAGTCAATTGGTTTATCACTCCATAATTCTTAGGGTTATATGTCCACACTGTTTTTTTCAATGAGAGAAGTTAAATTTCTTAAGGTCCCTGAGATGTGAAATCTTGGTTCCATAAGACTCGTCAAAAATGAAATTCCAAAGAAATTAGTGATTGCATTTAATAATCCACCGTATTACACACCACGCACATGTACAAAAACAAAACACACTTTGTCGAAAAAAATGAATCAACATTTCATGTTAGACTGTTCTGTGGTCTTTAATTGAAAGACCAAAGTACAGTCTGACTAATTTGAAGAAACATAGACAAGAAAATAATAATCTTAACAACATTTCATGTGTTTTGATGAGCATATCATCTCCCCCAACTATAATATAACTAATGAAACTGGAACAACAACCGAATGCACGTAACAAGAAATAAAATTAAAAACAAGAGACTCTCGTGGTGTCGTGCGCGTCAGCTGTTATTGGTCGTTAGTCCCGTTAGCGCAGTGAATGTCTTTATCTCTGGAAGTGATGGGGTGACCTTACCCGCTCAATATTGAAATCCGGCACCGACCTACATGTCGGCATGCGAGGGGTTTCCCTCCACAGGTATCTCAGCGGAGCGTTGCAAACTCTTCAAGTTCCCGAATGACTTCTCGACTTACCTGGTAGAGTAGTGCGTGAGTGTGTAGGAGGACAGGATAGGATAAGAAAGAGACAGGAAGGATTGCGCAGAATTCGAAGCTCGTTTTTGTTACAGTACCACACCGGCATTCGCCTGGAATTGATCGGAGAAACCACGGAAATCTACCGATCAGAGCAGCCGGTCGCTAGAATTCTCATCCAGTCAGGGCACGGCGGCTGAATTTGAATAAGCTATGTCGAAAATCCGCCAACATCGGACCCTAGGACCTCCTGATCAGTGTCGTTGCAAAGGCACCATAATACTGGTCATGAACTAAACTTAACGGCAGAAAACAACAAGAGAATTACTCTCTGATGTAATTATTGGTTGAACAGAATTTTTGTTTCCTTTTTTTGTGATACATCAGAATAATATTGATTGATTGAACATTTTTCGAGACACCAAAACACACATACTAGCTTACTTGGCATCAAAGACATTATTCTGTATAAATAGTGGAGTGATATAAAGAGTGATCACTGATGAGTAAAGAGTCCTGGTGCTCATTGGCCTGTTCAAACTGATGTCGTTTCTCATATCTTCGCATCAGGGGACATCTACGCGTCAGGGAAATTAACTTGTACGGCTAGTTACGTTAACTTTATTTAAGGAAATTAGGCATGCTATTATATTTAGAGAAATAATTATACCAAACTGTGTAATTGATAAATAGCAATCACAAGCAGAATTTTAGCTGTAGAGAGCAAACTGTGTGAGCAATTATTGGAACACGTTTCGCTTCGCTGAATTTAATAATGCGTAGCACTTTTTTGTGCGGGTATGCGCGAAAACTGTATATAATTTGTGCTCAACCTATAATTGCATAATTATCCCTCCCTATTCAAAACTTTCTTAATTTTATGCTATTTTGATTTTACAGAATTTAATTATCGAAGTATTTGACTCTTCTCGTGAATATTATATTTTAAATATTGATGAACTACTTGATTTGTTGAGTTGAAAGGAATGCTTTTTTATCACTTCCTTTCATGAATAGCAAACGTTTCATGTTCGACAACCGATCACATTTTCAATGTTGTGTGAATCAATTACAAACATATGCAAGATAAGACCAATATTATTAGAAATAAACGCAAAGAACAATATACAAAGTAGGTTGTAGAACGGCAATTGCAAGGCGACTTACCAATGTCTAGAGAGTTACTTCACAAACCAGTTCTTAAAAAAACATGTATTATGTGTCATAAGTAAATTATAAAATGTCGTCTACATACGTGTTAAAAAAACTTTGGTTCAATTTATAATGTTTATTTCTTCCTTTACGAAGTTAGTTACGATCAATGAAAAATAAACAAAGGAAACAAAACTGTTTATTCTCCATTGATCGTAATTAACTTTTGTAATATTTGTCTTTTTGAAATTTACATGAGTGAAAATTGCTTCTAAATATTTCACTATCTTCTCCAACAACGCGTATTGTACGTCATCTTCAAATCCTACTTACAAATTGTTTTTTTTTTTTATTTAGACATATTCATTACATTGTTGATACTCAATTCTTCTATTTCAGCTAATAACATTTAATATGTAACTACCAATGTAGCATAAAGACACGAATTATATCGCATGCTTTAAAGTTTGAATCACTAATAAAAGCTTAATTAGAATAATGTAGTAAATAAAAATTGTAGAATAGTCAGGGTATTTTAAATAAACAATGATTTTGTCAAGATCTAACAATACCTGCTTACCCGTAACACAGTGAACAAATAAGAATCAAATTGTTCACAAACTCTATCGTACTACACACACTGCAGGAAGAGCCAGGAACAAAGGGATCCAACTAGTAAGCTCTGGAAACGAGGCTTTCTGGCTGTTACGTTGGGGAGTCCTTTGACAGGAGCTTCTAATCGCCACCACATGGTGCAGTAATTCCCAGATCATTATTCAATGTTCGCAGCCTTCTCACGAAATGTAGCCTTCAATAAAGAACATCCAAGCGATTGGAACGACTCCAAGACCGAGCGCCTTCACCCCCTCCCCGCCTGCTAGGCCCCACACCCTCCCCCACACCCGCCGGGCCTTCAGCAATTGTCCGCCCTCTACCCGCACACTCGCTCTCTACCCGCACACTCGCCCACTACCCGCCCACACACCCTCTACCCGCCCACACACCCTCTACCCGCCCGCACACCCTCTACCCGCCCACACGCCCTCTACCCGCCCACACGCCCTCTACCCGCCCACACGCCCTCTACCCGCCCACACACCCTCTACCCGCCCACACACCCTCTACCCGCCCACACACCCTCTACCCGCCCGCACACCCTCTACCCGCCCGCACACCCTCTACCCGCCCACACACCCTCTACCCGCCCGCACACCCTCTACCCGCCCACACGCCCTCTACCCGCCCGCACACCCTCTACCCGCCCGCACACTCTCTACCCGCCCACACACCCTCTACCCGCCCGCACACCCTCTACCCGCCCACACGCCCTCTACCCGCCCACACACCCTCTACCCGCCCACACACCCTCTACCCGCCCGCACACCCTCTACCCGCCCACACGCCCTCTACCCGCCCACACGCCCTCTACCCGCCCACACGCCCTCTACCCGCCCACACACCCTCTACCCGCCCACACACCCTCTACCCGCCCACACACCCCTCTACCCGCCCGCACACCCTCTACCCGCCCGCACACCCTCTACCCGCCCACACACCCTCTACCCGCCCGCACACCCTCTACCCGCCCACACGCCCTCTACCCGCCCGCACACCCTCTACCCGCCCGCACACTCTCTACCCGCCCACACACCCTCTACCCGCCCGCACACCCTCTACCCGCCCACACGCCCTCTACCCGCCCACACACCCTCTACCCGCCCACACACCCTCTACCCGCCCGCACACCCTCTACCCGCCCACACGCCCTCTACCCGCCCACACACCCTCTACCCGCCCACACACCCTCTACCCGCCCACACACCCTCTACCCGCCCGCACACCCTCTACCCGACCACACACCCTCTACCCGCCCACACGCCCTCTACCCGCCCGCACACCCTCTACCCGCCCGCACACCCTCTACCCGCCCGCACACCCTCTACCCGCCCACACGCCCTCTACCCGCCCACACACCCTCTACCCGCCCACACACCCTCTATCCGCCCACACACCCTCTACCCGCCCACACACCCTCTACCCGCCCACACGCCCTCTTCCCGCCCACACGCCCTCTACCCGCCCACACACCCTCTACCCGCCCACACGCTCTCTACCCGCCCACACGCCCTCTACCCGCCCACACACCCTCTACCCGACCACACACCCTCTACCCGCCCACACACCCTCTACCCGCCCACACGCTCTCTACCTTCACGCTCTCTACCCGCACGCCCTCTACCCGCCCACACATCCTCTATCCGCCCGCACCCTCTGTCGCTCCCCACACGCACTCCCGTTCCCCACACGCACTCCTGCTCCCCACATGGACTCCCGCTCTCCACACGCTCTCCCGCTACCCCGCTCGCCCCTGTTCCACACTCATCTCGCTACCCCACACATCCCTTTAGTAGCACAACCCGGACTCTGCAATCCCTCGGCCTCCAAACCGCGCTTCACGCAACTCTCGCTCCTAGCCTCCCCCCCTCCCTCGCTTATGCGCCCGCTACCCGCCCACACGCCCTCTACCCGCCCACACGCCCTCTACCCGCCCACACACCCTCTACCCGCCCACACACCCTCTACCCGCCCACACATCCTCTACCCGCCCACACACCCTCTACCCGCCCACACGCTCTCTACCTTCACGCTCTCTACCCGCACGCCCTCTACCCGCCCCACATCCTCTATCCGCCCACACCCTCTGTCGCTCCCCACACGCACTCCCGTTCCCCACACGCACTCCTGCTCCCCACATGGACTCCCGCTCTCCACACGCTCTCCCGCTACCCGCTCGCCCCTGTTCCACACTCATCTCGCTACCCCACACATCCCTTTATTAGCACAACGCGGACTCTGCAATCCCTCGGCCTCCAACCCGCGCTTCTCACAACTCTCGCTCCTAGCCTCCCCCTCCCCCGCCCGGGAGTCCGTTCGGCGGGGGAGGCCGCTGGCTGACCCTATTCCGCGAGGCGCGAGGCCTCCTGCAGACACGCCGCGCCGCAGTGGCGCTTCGCCCTCCACCGCACGCGACTCTGCCCCCCCCCCGACCCCCGAGCGCTTAAAGGCGACGGACGTCTATAAAGACGGAGAGGAAGCTCTGGGCCGACGTTATCAGACGAAATGCTCGCCTTTACGCTGGACTGTGGGCGGATTGTGGACATCGATGGTTGCGCTGGTTTCCTCCTACGAGAAATAATTATAACTCCTACTAGCATTTTTTATATAAAAGAAAATATAATCTTCAAATGATTATTAATTAAGGATCGAAGAGGTGTCAACCACAAAGTATATATTACAATTACGTACATATAATTACAATATTGTAACTTACTTTGTAGTGAGCTGACTTCGCACTCGGGAGCCTCGGGTTCAAGCCCCACGTCGGTCATTCTGACCGAGTTTTCGTGGTTTCCCTCGGTCAACTAGGCGAATGCTGGGGTGGTTCTACTGAAAGCCCACGACCGCAAAACCGGCGCCACTAGCCGAATTCGTTTACTACGTGGTCAGGGAGGTTAAGCGAATTTGAGACATCACGGGTTTCTGGTTGGGTGACCCACTAGGAACCTCAGGATCAAACGGCACCGACGCCAATTGCCCTTTACGGGACATGTAAAATGGCTAATTACAAATACAAAATATACCTTGTGGTTGATACCCCCTCGATTCTTAATTGATAATCATTATGAATTGCCATAATATCTGCCACCACGAAATAAGCTTCAAAATAAATGTTTATTGAGCCGACCCATGGACTACTTCTTCTCACCACTGGACTACTTCTTCCTACAGCGGTAGCTCACTTCTCTGCAGCATTCAGTGGTACCACACAAATAAGCTCGTACAGCCCACAGAGCGCGCGGGGAGTATGGCGCATAAACATGCATTTGAAGGTTCACCGAATTTTTATTGCGCTTAGTGTTGCCACAAAAGGGAGGAAATATGACCTTCAATTGGTAGAAGATCAATTAATTTACTTTTGGTATGGTGTTCAATTTTGTGTTACAAATTCCCACTAGTCAGCAGTTCATCTTATTTAAAATCACATAAATACACTGTTAAAGAATTCTCGCCGTTAAACATGTTCACCATTGCCTTGGAAAAATAGTTCATCTGATTCCGACGTGAAGCGTCTGCGCGGTGATGAAAGATCCGTCTTATCGTGATCTGTAAGGCGGAGACTGAGAGACGCTCTCTGACTGGAAGGCGCCGTTCCGTAATGCAGACCATTGCCTGCAGAGACTCCTACAGCCACACGTCTCTCGAATAAAAACCGAGAAACCGCCCGCCCGGGTGCCGACGCGGGCCGTCGCCGCCGTCGACTTCCCCTGGCTTCAAAAGCCCCACAGGAAGCTCCCACAGCTACTGAGCCGCCTCTTTCACCAAATGATACTTATGTCTATACGGATTTCTCAGAATAAGTGTTACTAAATTCTAGGACATCTAAAGGCTTCGAAGATGATTACTTTTTTGCCAAAGAACATGGGATGGCGAATTGCGTTTGGTGTGGAATTGCGTGTAGTGTGGAGTTGCGTGTGGTGTGGAGTTGCGTGTGGTGTGGAGTTGCGTGTGGTGTGGAGTTGCGTGTGGTGTGGAGTTGCGTGTGGTGTGGAGTTGCGTGTGGTGTGGAGTTGCGTGTGGTGTGGAGTTGCGTGTGGTGTGGAGTTGCGTGTGGCGTGGAGTTGCGTGTGGCGTGGAGTTGCGTGTGGCGTGGAGTTGCGTGTGGCGTGGAGTTGCGTGTGGCGTGGAGTTGCGTGTGGCGTGGAGTTGCGTGTGGCGTGGAGTTGCGTGTGGCGTGGAGTTGCGTGTGGCGTGGAGTTGCGTGTGGCGTGGAGTTGCGTGTGGCGTGGAGTTGCGTGTGGCGTGGAGTTGCGTGTGGCGTGGAGTTGCGTGTGGCGTGGAGTTGCGTGTGGCGTGGAGTTGCGTGTGGCGTGGAGTTGCGTGTGGCGTGGAGTTGCGTGTGGCGTGGAGTTGCGTGTGGCGTGGAGTTGCGTGTGGCGTGGAGTTGCGTGTGGCGTGGAGTTGCGTGTGGCGTGGAGTTGCGTGTGGCGTGGAGTTGCGTGTGGCGTGGAGTTGCGTGTGGCGTGGAGTTGCGTGTGGCGTGGAGTTGCGTGTGGCGTGGAGTTGCGTGTGGCGTGGAGTTGCGTGTGGCGTGGAGTTGCGTGTGGCGTGGAGTTGCGTGTGGCGTGGAGTTGCGTGTGGCGTGGAGTTGCGTGTGGCGTGGAGTTGCGTGTGGCGTGGAGTTGCGTGTGGCGTGGAGTTGCGTGTGGCGTGGAGTTGCGTGTGGCGTGGAGTTGCGTGTGGCGTGGAGTTGCGTGTGGCGTGGAGTTGCGTGTGGCGTGGAGTTGCGTGTGGCGTGGAGTTGCGTGTGGCGTGGAGTTGCGTGTGGCGTGGAGTTGCGTGTGGCGTGGAGTTGCGTGTGGCGTGGAGTTGCGTGTGGCGTGGAGTTGCGTGTGGCGTGGAGTTGCGTGTGGCGTGGAGTTGCGTGTGGCGTGGAGTTGCGTGTGGCGTGGAGTTGCGTGTGGCGTGGAGTTGCGTGTGGCGTGGAGTTGCGTGTAGTGTGGAGTTGCGTGTAGTGTGGAACTGTATTTTAATGCATGTACGATTTATACGTTTGTACATACGTCTCCGTCCACTGGCCCCTGATTTCTGGCAATCACTTTGTTTGGCAGCTCACGTTTTGCCGCAATGAAGGAGATTCCGTAAACCTATCTAACTTTTGTGCTTTGCGAGTTGCCTAAAAATCTTGGGCAAATATCATAGGTATAAATTCATATAAATCCGTTACATAAGAGTACAATTGCCCACTACATATTCATTAGCGAAAAGTAATTAAATTCAACCTCCTTAATGCCCTAGAAGTTTATAACATTCGAGACAGGTATAGTACTTCTGGCCTATACTGATGGTTTTCCTGTTTTTATATCTGCACCGCCCTCAGCCAGCGGAGGTTACATTACTGTTTAAACAGAACACTCAGGTGGATTCTGGCCATAGACCGGCAGTCAGGTGCACAGTCATTACAATTCACATTTAATGCCGAGCATGACTTTGCTCTTCAGTCCGCAGAATAGATTCTCCACCAACGTCCCACTCGAAGTCCTAGTTCACAGGTTCACACGAGAACGCACGTTCTATTGCAGAACGATTTTCGAAGTTTTCGTTCGTAGTATCTAGTTCCGAATCTATTACGGAATCTAAGACAGTGATTTACCAAATGAGTTGTCTGATTCGCGGAGTCTCTCACAATGCTGAGTTCTCGTAAATACACTCCCAGGGTCTGCCCTCCCTTCTCGTCATAGATTGTCTCTTGTTTCTTTCTCACGTGACTTGAGCTTTGCAGGAGATTTGAAGGGCAATGTTCGTCGAATATGTCGGGTACCGGATTGAGGCAGTTCGAACTTCTGTGTAATAGAATGATTGGTCAAGTAAACTTGCGTCTCGTTGGATATGTTCGGTGTCAAACGGTCTTTGAGCCAATTGAAAAAGTCAGACTCTTGTATGCAGCTGCGATGGTACTCAACGCTCATCAGTTCAGTCAACCCGTCACCTTCTCCCTTCGATCAAAATATCGATAAACAAATGTCATACAAGCGGGGTCGTGTCATAGTGTAGGGCCTATTTTTCACGCGCGTGTGCTCATCTGAGTGCTACTTGTTTGACCATTGTCCAGACGTGGTCCAGCTTATTACTCTTATAGGAAGGGTTTTCAGTGAATCGTAAAAGATCGTATACCCTTCTCAACCTGGAATGTTAGCTCGCCTGTCCACCACAATAGCCCCTTTAATTTAATCGCCCGGCGCATCATCGCTGTCCATCGCAATATATTCGCATATGTGTTTCGTAACTACTTAGGCCATGATCCAGGATGATCAATACGAAATTTCTGGTGGCACCAAGCTGGTTCACGTTTCTGGTTTTCTCGAGGTTCTCATTTCACCATTCAAATGAATTCGACATCACCTATCGATCAATGCATGCATCACATTTATGGCTATGGCATAAAAAACATAGTTACTGAGGTTCTTTATAAACATAATTCAAATATGCGAATAGTGTTATCTAAATATGCGTAATCAATGTTCGTTGAAGCGCCCCCCACGCCCTTACTGTTATAAACTTCGTGCCGATGCCATTTTAAATAGTATAGTATATACAAATTATAGTTTTGCTTTTATTAAATACTCAACTTTCAACTTTGATGATATATGTGTTGATTAGTATTTTTTTTAAAACATAGAATAATAAAAGACATAAAACATTGAAATGTTCAAAACTTATCTTTGTTAAAATACACATTTATTTGTTATAGAGTTACAATCATGTTTCATGCTCCAATTCGTAAATACGATAAGTAAGCACACTAATAAAGTACTGAATAAATATGGTTTGTATTCTTCAACCCGTTATGTTTCTTTCGTATACTTTCTTTCGCATTACACATTTTTTAATTGGTTTCACTAACTTTAGGTATCAAAAAATTACTAGAGTGAAACGAATACATTGTAGATTACTAACTTTTAAAAGCAATGTTATTACGTAGTTTCGTGTATTTTTTAAGTTCTCACCTTCTTTTACTTTACCCCTAGTCATGTCAATTTCTAAAGTAAAATAACGCAACGACTTTGAATGTTATATGAAGGGCCTCTTGGTTATTTATTATTACATTCAAAAAATAATGAAGAAATAATAAATATAGAATATCTCTATTATAAAATTTTATTTAAAAGGAAACGTCATGTAAGAAAACACAATCTTCGCAATAATGTTTAGGCAACCTTTGACATACTATTTAATAATTAGTAATAATACGTTCTATAGTTGAATAGTTAATTTCAATATTTTTAAATGAAGTGTGTAATGCATGAAACAGCCCTTAACAAAAATATCTGCACGAAACTCTAACTTATTACATTCGTTTCTCCGCGCAGAATCCGCAGATTACAAATAGGCATCCAGAAAATGAACGTAGACTTTTCGAACTTACTTTGCTTTGACAAATTATTTTGACTAGATCCTGACCAGTGAAAGTAATGAAAGAGCAAGTAAAAGTATCTCACGTTGATATTTGTCTTAAAAAAAGGGGGGGGTTCTCTAGTATACATCTCTCAATTAAATACAATAATGTAATAACTTTTACGTAAAAAAAAAACAATCTGGTTTAAAACTTGAAAATAGTATCCACACTTTTCTGAATTTTCTGCTCTTTTTACCATTTGTTTTCTCGTGATAGGAATGTTAGAAAATATGGTTGCCTTAAATCTCCGCTTACTTCATTTTACTAACGTTATTTTTGCGAGAGTTGTGCTAATTGCGTTGTCGCCGTTAAACAGGATCATGCGGTATAATTTAAGAACTCAGTTCCTCACTTTATTCCCTGCCACATAATCTGAGGAGTTTGCAGGAAATCCCAGTCAACAAGAATCGGGGTCAGTCATGGAGGCTTTTGCATAACTTAGTTTGGCCGGACGTCGTCTGGGGGAGTAACTTGGAATTTTCGGAGAAGCAGATTCCCTCGGGACCCCCGAGGCAGGGAAGTCTACAACAGTCACGGCCCCTGAGACTTAAAGTTGCACCACTCCAGTTTCGTAAATTCATTTCAACTTCCGAGAACAGAAAGTCACTCACTTTGCTTCCTTATTTTTTAGCATGAAGAAAACATTTAATATTGTACTCTGAGACAGTATGGTCAACCAAAAAATAAAGTTCCTAATTGTGATTTTGGAAGGTTTTTTAACCGATCTTTTCATATTCTTCCATCAATACAGGAGCATATTTCATTTCATTTCGTTAAATATTTTATACTATAATCCAATTCAGTGAATGTTTTTCTCTAGCAGAAGCTATTTGTAATTTTTTAATTGCTTTCAATTCAGTCGGAAAATACATTGTTTCTATGGGGGTGTCAAGTGTTTCTCCTTGCATTGCACGAAAATCAATCAGCGTTATCTTCTCGAATATCAAGGAAAATGCAATTTACTGTTACAGAATATATTTCATATTCAACCAGTGTAACCACACTACGTTGTAATCCCTTTTGTCCGTTGAATCGAGTCTAGTACGTCAAGACTAAAAGCAAAATTGGACCAAGCCACTTTCTCGGTTTTGCACGTTTCATCATACATGTTTGGCCCATGTATTCTTCTTGTTTTGTCGTTCTCTTTCCTCCCCAACACATACAGAAACTCATATCATAAAAACTAAAATGTAAAATAAAATGAAAGATACAAATATTCTGAGCACTTCCGTGCCACCGCAACAGACCTGAACAGTTCGCACAATTCTAAATGGTAACCTTCACACTAGGCCACTGAAACGCACCACTAAGCTGAACTGTTCACACACCGACTACCTTGCAAGCCGCCGGCATTTACAGCGGGGTGACTCACGAATTCTTCCTTTCCCGCACTCAGTGGCGCTGGATGGTGGCTGTGTGTGAAGTGGCCTTTCAATGGCCCTGCTGAGTGGTGCTGCGTGAATACGCCCACCGGCAGCAGAACACCGTTCTAAATGGCAGCCTTCACAATATGCCACTAGGACGTCCACTAAGCTTAGCTGTTGTCTCATTGCCTTGCAGCCGCCGGAGTTTACAGCAGGGTGACACACGAAACCTTCCTCTCCCACACGCAATGGCGCTGGACGGTAGGTGTGCGTGAAGGGGCCCGGCTCCTCTCGCTGCCACTGACAAGTGGTGCCGTGTGAATGTGACCTTAACCCAATGTCATCAGAGCCTCTGAACGGGAAGGTCCTAGGGTTCTAATCCCGACGGTGGCAAAATTTTCGATGCCACCTAAACAGTAAGTCGAATTTAGCCGCAGTCTGGACGAGAATTGTAGCGGCCGGCTGCTCTGATCGGTAGCTTTCCGATCAACACCAGCCGAATACCGGAGCAGTATCCTAAAAATCGGGCCATGCACCTCGCGCGACCTTTCCTTCCACACCCCTCTCTTACACTAGCATGCATACATGCCAGGAGACCAGATGGGAACTTATAGCTTTTCCCCGCTGGGGCGGTGCCCCGCTAATGGGAGATACCTGAATGAGAAAAAACCCGCAAGCCGACGTAGGTTGACTCTGGATCTCGTCTTCCAGGGTGGAAAGATCATCCCCACCGCTTGCAATAAAATATGCACTGCACTTACGGCGCTGATGACCTTAAGAGTTGGCACATGCATAATCGCTAATCAATGAATGAAACCCAATGTGTTGTGAGGTTGTGTGTGTGTGTTGCGCAGGCGGTGATCCACTACATGCACTTCGCGCTGGGCGCGTACGGCTGGCCCATGTTCCTCATGACGCACAGCGGCACGGGGCTGTGCCAGCTGTGCACGCGGCTGCGCTGCACCTGCCTGTGCGCGTGCATGCCGTGCGCGTGCGCACGCCCGCGCCCCGACGACGCCGTCGTCGTCAAGGACAACTGCTGCCACTGCAACTACGCCGCGCTGCGCAAGATGGTCGAGGTGAGCGCGCTGCCGCGCTTGCAGTCGTTTCCAAGCATGCGTTAAAGACTGGGTCACATGAGCGTTGCGTCGACGCGCGGTAAGTAACGCGCGTCGTAGATTGACACTGTATCTTATGCGGAACGGAAAAGCGCTAATGTGCCGTATCGCATAAGAAACAGTGTTATTCTACGACGCGCGTTACTTGACGCGCATTAACGTAACGCCCGTGTGTAGGGCCCTTAATAGTACATTAGCAGACTATGCACATACTCAGGGTCAACGTTGAAAAAGAGCACTCAATATTTTTAAATTAAATAGTTTGTTAATTTATGATTTGTTTTTGCAATACTGTGCTGGAATATTGACACTAAACACACGGATGAATAATAGTTGGCGTTTGTTAAGGAATTCTAACGGCCACAGTCCATTAATAACAACGATAGAGTTATAGCTAAAATGGCGTGTGAGAACTGCAGTACTTGAATTGCAGGATTTTTTAAATTATACTTTTTTGTTATAAAAATGTCATATTGTGAAAAGTATTGAACAAGACACGGCTGATATTACAAAAACTGATTTTATTGGTCATATACTGAGACTAAGCTGGGGTTTTCATGTATCAACAGCGTTTGTTAGTTTCTTTGTATTGTCCCGATGACGTTAATAACTACAAGATTTATTATAATTAACGTTAACTGGTGACTAATAACTAAATAAAATTTTTCGAAAATTTTTGAAAATAAATTATCGTGTAATTTTGCGTGAAAGTACGAGCGAGACAGTACATGCAGTTTTGTCACCACTAGTTGTAATACAGGTCTAAGCGCCATGGCCCCGAGAACAACGCCTGTCAAACCATCTGCAATGACCGAAAGGCTCACTAGCCACATGTAACTCAGCCCATTTCGTCACACAGATGGTTGGTAGGTACCATGCTTCCTGGACCTCGAGTAATTATTCTTTGGGAGCCGGGGACGTGTACATACATCGAAAGGTACAAAGGAACGAAAATAGAGTATTTTTCGCAATAGAGAAAGGGGGACTAACAGAGCACTAACTATCTCAGTGGGGAAGAAAAGACATTTCGTCTGGACGTATATTGAATTTTACAGAAAATGGTGTGCTTGTCAACCGTAACAGAAAGCCATTACTTTGTAAGTATCAATAAATCAGGGTATCTTTCTATGACACTTGAAATCGCGCCTTTGTTTCACATATCTAGACTGACCGACAACGAATGTCGTAAAGTCGAAGGTACTAACAAGATGTGTGTCCCCTCGTAACTTCTTTAGTCTCTACTGCTCCCCCAACCGAACATGGCCCATTTCCTATGATATAAAAAGACTCCGTCTATACTGCGAGTTCATGTATGTCATGCCAGAACTCGTGGAGGTATGCACAAGAACTGCCAGAGAAGGAAGAAGATAATTGTGGGGTAATGTCAGAGTGTCAAAGTGGCTGGCCTCGCCTTAACTTCAAAACAAGTTCAAATTTCTTTCAGTTGTTCTATTGAAAGGTATGTAAAAACCAAAAAAATCGTAGTAAAAATTTGAAAGAAAAGATAAAAATGGAGGGTTTTCATACATTATATCTCAATAATTATTCGACAAAAAGTAAATTATAGAAACTACATCGAATATACAAAGCTGTTCATATAGATCAGAAACATCGAAATTGAGGAAAAATTTAAAGTTAATCTTGCAACCTAACCAGCAACCCAAATGATTTTTAAGATCATCCAAACCAAGATTAGATAAAAGTAAGAGAAAAATAAGGAAGAAACATTCAATTAGTAGAAGGATACCAAATAGAATTCCAAAAATTATTTTGGATTGGTTTTGGTGCGTAGTAAAACAGAATATTTTTCTTTTTTATCCTTCATCTTAACCTTTACTTTAAAAGTCAAAGGAAAGGTTTCGATGAAGGTTAAGATAAATTATGAAAGAAGTAGTGTACTATGGGCGATCGTAAACAGCGTGATTGTTGGAAGAATAACACTAACATTTTATAATGTGCGAGTTTTGAAATTGGCAGAGGTTGATTTACACGTACGTAACTAGGCAGCTGTCAGGGCGCTAAAATTTTAGTTGGCTGAATTTTGCGAAAAAATACTTTAAAGTTGAAATCGCAAAAATATAGTAAACGAATGTATTTAAATTGCGTTATCGTTAACATATTCATTATTAATTGTAGAAATAGTGTTATTACTAATATATATCTAGAAACCACCGAAACGTTTAAATCAAATAATAATTTTGGAATTAGCAATATATTAATAGTTCTGAGATAAAATGAAAATTTAATTGTAATTCTTAAAAAAAGGAATTAAAATATTATGGAGTATCTCGCCATATAGATATCTAGCCTGAGTGATTTGGACGAGTGTTACCAGCCATAATTCGCGAATGCACGCTAATTGGTGATATTACGCCACCATCCCCTGTCATACAATATTATAAGAGATTTTAAAATTTGGAGTATATTAGTTGAACATAGTTGATAATATAATAATCACCTGGAGGCTGGGGTGGCAAATTGTCCTTTCGAAGGAGGGGGGGGGGCAAGGAGGCTAAATCCTTCCCAGAAAAGTTGATGCAGGTTTAGCTGTGGACATCTGTAAAAATAAATAAAAAAAGAAAATATGTATGCAGTACAATAGTAAGTCATTTATTTTCTCAACCTTTACAATGCAACGATTTCAGGAAATTTTAATTTATTTTCAACCATATCAAAACTAATTCCCATCGCAATGACTGGAAAAGGGCATCAACTGCTGTCACTGCAGTGCCTCTTATGGATAAATCCTAGGGTTCGAGTCCCGACGGTGGTAGAATTTTCGACACCAGCTAGACAGCTGGCTTCGGGTTCAGGCGCTGCCTGGAGGAGAATTCTAGCGGACGTCTGCTTTGATGGGTTGTTTGCCGTGGTTTCTCGGATCAACACCAGACGAATGCCGGAGCAGTACCCTTACAAACCGACCACGAACCCAATCTATGAACCCAACGCGCGCAATATTTCCTTCTTCTTCCTTGTCCTATCCTCATCCCTTACTTTCGCACACTTACTCATATTCACTACACTACAACACTTGTCCGAAGACCAGTCGGGAGCTTAGAGCATGTCTCGGCTGGGACGGAGCAACGCTGGTGGGAGATACTTGGTTGGGGAAAATCCCCACTAGGCGACGTAAGTCGGCGCCAGATCTCTCCTTCTAGCGACGCAAGATCACCGCCACCCCCCGCGATAATAGCACGCACTACATTTACGGGAATATGACGTTGTGGGTTGACGCGCCCGGAATCACTAATAAATCAATCGAACGATGTAGGCTACCGCCCTTTTCGCCGGCCGCTGGGCTTCGGGCCGGGTGCTCGAGGGCGGGTCGCCCGGTCCGCCGTCCGTCGTCCGGCCGAAGGGGGCTCGCGGGAGTCTTGAGGCCTCCCCGAACAGCCACAAAGCGCCGCGCGCCTCTAACGGCCCCCCACGCACGTCCGCGGCGGAGGCAAAGAGCACGGGCGGGCGCGCGCCGTCGCGATTCAGTAATAGACCCCACGCAGACGGTGCTCTGTACTCGGGCTTTTACTTCTTGCCGCGTGAGGGCCTGTCTTCACGATGGAATATCTCACGGGATTTTCTCGGTCGTGCCGCTAGATGTCGCATGATCGCGACCGTTTCGAGCAGTAATGTCGATCATGCGACATCTAGCGGCACGACAAGAAAGACGCAAAATGCCGCGAGATATTCCACCGTGAAGAAACCATCGCCAAGAAATGAAAACCCAAGTATAATCTCGGTTTTGCAACCTCTGTAGTTTTACAAGACCTGGCGTAGATAATATAATTCTAAAAGTTCATTTCGTACGTTTTGGACGCTATTGTAGCAGTACTAATATACAAAATATCTGAGTAGTGTTAGTAACTTCTAGGGCAAGCACAGGGATCCAAGATAAAGACTTTTTGAACATGAACAGGTTGTAGGAACTATCTTATAACGAATTTACGTAAGTGATATTTTCATCTAATTATAGGCACCCCGTGTTCGGCAACTCTTGTCCTGGCCCAGGCAAAAAATATTTCATTTACCTTCTCATCATATCGGGGCAAGAGGGTGATCTAACAATTACGAAGCAAATGTTACATGTGATTGTAATATGAAACTTCCGGGTACATGTTCATTGGCAAAAAAATCATTATTCATCTAGCCCGCTAACTATCCTAGCAGTTAGTTACAATTTTTCTGAGACATACTACCATTTAAAGCAAAATACTTAGTCCACGTGTCTTGTTCGCCGAAAACGAGAAAAATGTAGAGTATTTCAATGTTGTTTTTACCATTGGAAGGATTCATCCCAAGGAGTTATATACAATTAACGGAATTATATGCATTTATATAAGTGGAATTTGCCCCTGAATATAAGCAACCCCTCTTGCACAAATGTTCTACAAGTAGTGACCTTCATTTGTCGTTAAATATTTATTTCTCCAGTAAATCTTATTTTTTACTCCCAAAGGCTTTTCTATAATTCTAAAGAATCCCATACACCTGAAAGGGGTGCTGAAAAAAATTGGCCGGCATCCGCATTATTTCCTTCGTGGAACGACAATTTTTTTCAACCGGCTGAAGCCGTGTTTGGGAATCCCGCTTGACGGTGTACGGCGGCTTTCAGCCACTCCGTTTGCGCCTTCCCTTTCGTTTCGGTGCTCTGCGAGGCTGAGCAGCCCGCCTTCGCTAACGGGTGCGACCCCATTCCGGTGGGCATCACCGCCCTAACGACCTCCTGCGCGGTTGCCCTTTCCCTCCCGCTCTGGTTCGTTTTACTACCTCGGAGGGCGCGTTCGCTTCGAGGCTCGTAAGCATGCTGCCTAAGGGGGCAGCTCGAGGGAGATGTCACAGTCGTCTTCTCAACCGAGTGAGTTTCGGCCGCTTTCGCTGCTCGAGTGTCGATCGCGCCGGGAGGTACCGGGTTCCGTAGCGAAGAGGTTCCGGTAGCAACTGCGAGCTGCGGGCTCTTTGAGTGTTCGAAGCCTGCGTTGGGTGGACATGGTGTTTGCTTTTGTGTTGAAACGTGGTAAAAGTTTCCCCAGCAATACTTGCTTTTAAGTATAATATAATATAATATAATATAATATAATATAATATAAAATAATATAATATAATATAAAATAATATAATATAATATAATATAATATAATATAATATAATATAATATAATATAATATAATATAATATAATATAATATAGTATAATATAGTATAATATAGTATAATATAATATAATATAATATAATATAATATAGTATAATATAATATAATATAGTTTAGTATAGTATAATATAATATAATATAATTAATAAAGTATAATATAATATATAATGTGTTGTAATGTAAGATACGGTACATTATCCATCACCGGTGTGGGATGACTTACGACAGCAATAGTTTCCACTGCAGTGTCTCTGACTGGAAGGTTCTAGGGTTTAAGTCCCGACTGTGGGGAGTTTCCTACACTAGCTACACAGCCCGTTCAGCGAATTCAGTCGCTGTCTAGAGAAGAATTCCATTCCCTGGTTGCTCTGTTCCGAATTCTTACGTAATTTCTCCGATAAATACCAGGCGAATGCCCGAGCAGTACATTAGCAAGTGGGCCAGAGACAGATGAGTCTTTTCATTCTCATCCTTGTCACCGCCTGTCTCCTAATTCACAGACGCACGCACACATACATACATAAATTTATACATACATACATATATGCAGTGTGCCATCACACAGTTATGATGGGAGGCTTCTCAAGTGCTGGGCCTTATCCCGGATGGAGCGTTGCCTCGCTGACATCGAAGATTCTTGGAAGGCGAACCGACGTTTAAGTCGGCGCCGAATCTAACGTCCTATTCGGAGGAACGTCGTCGCCGGGACTAATGACCGTACCAGTTGACACGCCCGAAAAAGAAGTAAATAAATTAATAAAAAGTGAATAAATAAGTAATATATGATAAGTGAATAAATAAATAAACAAGAGAATAAAAGCTATTACTTCTTTCCTCCTCTTTTCTTCATTCTTTTCACTCTTCTCTCCTTCTGCATTTTTCTCCTCTTTTCCCCCTCCACCTTCTCTTATTCTTATTCTTTTTGTTCTCCTCAGTGTTGGGCATGCAGGGGTTGCGGCAACTCGAAAACGTAATGAATTAGTGTCAGGCGGCTAAAATACGATAAATAATCGCAAGGCTGAGCTACGGCCGATATTAGCTGTGGTCTATACTGTGCAGAAGCTTCATGACAAGTGAGCAAGGAATAAGAATGTGTAGAATTCGTGACTCGTTCAGTGAATTATTTCTTATTTTCTGCTTCACTTTCTTCTTCATTTTCTCTTTTTCCACAAGGGGCATAGAATTATGCCAATTATATTTTATTTCAGGCACGCGGAACCAGACCCTTCCGCAAACACGAGATGCTCAGTGAGTTGTACCGAGTCGTGAGAGGGTGTGATGAAGGAGGCGTGAATGGGTTGCTCGCAGGTGGGCGAGGTGGAGGTGGTGTACGCGACGTACCACGTGGACGTGGGCGAGACGCCCTTCTTCGTGGCGGTGGACTACAGCCGGCGCAAGGTGGTGGTGAGCATCCGGGGCACGCTGTCGCTGCAGGACGTCATCACCGACCTCAACGCCGAGGGCGAGCAGCTGCCCGTGGCGCCGCCGCGCGACGACTGGCTGGGCCACAAGGTGAGCGCTCAACCTCTCGAAGGCATGCACTGGCCAAACAATCATACGCCGAGAGGCTGCTGACATATCGACGAAAGGGTGAGACATGTGCCGATGAACTGACCGAACTCAACACTGACGTACACCTACTCAGGCAGATTGGTGGGAGTTGCCAACAGTTTGGTGTTACACGTACACCGAAAAGCTGGGGGTTCACCAATAACGACACGCTGCCGCACCCGGATGACGGACACATCCACACAGACTGACTTGTTTAGGCTGTCTGGAATATCCCGACAGGCTGGCACACATCATCAGACTGACACATACCGACAGACTCGTTCAACCTGATAGACTGGTTCTCTTAGGCACAGCGGTTCACCAAACAGACTAGCTCCCTCTTACAGACTGGCTCACTCCAACACACTGGCCCACCCCGACAGTCTCTCGCAACTCGACAGTTTGACACACCCCGATAGTCTGGCACACCCCGACAGTCTGGCACACCCCGATAGGCTGGCACACCCCGACAGTCTGGCACACCCCGACAGTCTGGCACACCCCGACAGTCTGGCACACCCCGACAGTCTGGCACACCCCGACAGTCTGGCACACCCCGACAGTCTGGCACACCCCGACAGTCTGGCACACCCCGACAGTCTGGCACACCCCGACAGTCTGGCACACCCCGACAGTCTGGCACACCCCGACAGTCTGGCACACCCCGACAGTCTGGCACACCCCGACAGTCTGGCACACCCCGACAGTCTGGCACGCCCGGACAGTCTGGCACGCCCCCACAGTCTGGCACGCCCCGACAGTCTGGCACGCCCCGACAGTCTGGCACACCCCGACAGTCTGGCACGCCCCGACAGTCTGGCACGCCCCGACAGTCTGGCACACCCGGCAGTCTGGCACACCCGGCAGTCTGGCACACCCGGCAGTCTGGCACACCCGACAGTCTGACACACCCCGACAGTCTGACACACCCCGACAGTCTGACACACACCGACAGTTTGACACACCCCGACAGTCTGACGCACCCCGACAGTCTGACACACCCCGACAGTCTGACACACCCCGACAGTCTGACACACCC
The DNA here is from genome assembly GCA_038098605.1 of Gryllus longicercus. Taxonomy (NCBI): domain Eukaryota; kingdom Metazoa; phylum Arthropoda; class Insecta; order Orthoptera; family Gryllidae; genus Gryllus; species Gryllus longicercus. The sequence goes on from JAZDUA010000262.1 coordinate 1,292,476, forward strand.
CGACAGTCTGACACACCCCGACAGTCTGACACGCCCCGACAGTCTGACACGCCCCGACAGTCTGACACGCCCCGACAGTCTGACACGCCCCGACAGTCTGACACGCCCCGACAGTCTGACACGCCCCGACAGTCTGACACGCCCCGACAGTCTGACACGCCCCGACAGTCTGACACGCCCCGACAGTCTGACACGCCCCGACAGTCTGACACGCCCCGACAGTCTGACACGCCCCGACAGTCTGACACGCCCCGACAGTCTGACACGCCCCGACAGTCTGACACGCCCCGACAGTCTGACACGCCCCGACAGTCTGACACGCCCCGACAGTCTGACACGCCCCGACAGTCTGACACGCCCCGACAGTCTGACACGCCCCGACAGTCTGACACGCCCCGACAGTCTGACACGCCCCGACAGTCTGACACGCCCCGACAGTCTGACACGCCCCGACAGTCTGACACGCCCCGACAGTCTGACACGCCCCGACAGTCTGACACGCCCCGACAGTCTGACACGCCCCGACAGTCTGACACGCCCCGACAGTCTGACACGCCCCGACAGTCTGACACGCCCCGACAGTCTGACACGCCCCGACAGTCTGACACGCCCCGACAGTCTGACACGCCCCGACAGTCTGACACGCCCCGACAGTCTGACACGCCCAGGGAGTTCGGCATAGCCCGATTGTCTGACGAAACCCGGCAGTCTGATACAACCCTGCAGTCTGACACACCCCGACAGACTTGACACACCTCAGATCGTTGCTTTAGACGTGCGTCTTGCCCCTGTGCCGTGTTGTGGAGTGGTGAGCGAGCGCGCGGGGCGCGGCGGGCCGCAGGGCATGGTGCAGGCGGCGGCGTACATCCGCGACAAGCTGCGTGAGGAGCGCATCCTGGAGCGCGCGTTCGAGCGGGACGCGGCGCGCGGCACGCCGGCCTTCGACCTGGTGCTGGTGGGCCACTCGCTGGGCGCCGGCACCGCCTCCATCCTCGCCATCCTGCTGCGCACCGAGCAGCCCGGCCTGCAGTGCTTCGCCTACTCTCCGCCCGGCGGCACCCTCAGGTATATAGGCGCAGCGCGCCGCTCGCGGCCACAAGAATCGAATTATTTCGGTTGAATCGGGAGGTCTTAACCGCGCACAATAATCGGTGTTTACACAAAAACAGGCCCAATATGATTTTGGCGAACTACATTATTTTATATGCAATCATATGAATTCAGCGTTGCCACTGCATAGGAAATTTCTGCCGTAGTTCTGGAGTTTCTGGTTACAGTGATTTGTAACAAAAAACACGAGGGCGCTATTTTTAGAAAATTCTGTTTTTTTCGCTAAAAAACAAAATATCTCATAATATTTGTATATTATATCTTATACATAACTACAGTGGCCGCACTCCATTATAAATCTCCTGTTAGTAATAGTAAATGTCTGTGTGTATTCCTACATGCATTTATATTTCGATCAGTTTAGGTGACTTCAAACAAAGTATTACAGATGTGCTAATAAATTTTAAATCGATATGTGAATATTAAGAATATGACAGATGTGAGAAGCCTGAATACTTAAAAATTGAGCATAATCATATGTTTTGTTAGGCATGGATGTTGATCTGTTTTTCCTTCTTTTGTTTGGAAGGCAAGAAACCTTGTCAACAAACTCTTTATTAAGAAAATGTGCTTTAATTACTGCAATGTGCATCCTCATGAGGCTTATGACCTGGAAAGGTTGGTAAGCGGAGCGTAAACATCCGCATCCCCAAGTTCTTGCAGCCTTACTCAAAGAAATTGAAGTTGCAGTAATTACTTTCTTGAAAAGAGCCAAGAGACCAAATTAATTACTCGACATGAAAGAACCCGTTGTCGGAGGCAACAGGCTAAGCTAGGTGAGAATCTAACGTTTTGCGGTTTACTTGGCTCCTCATCATCAGGTACGCGTTTGAAATTCAGGTCAAGTAAAGTTAGCCGTTATCTGGAGTACGGCCATGAAGCGCGCGACTACCATGGCGCGCGATTACCACCCGAATGACGGATTGACTGGACTGTCCGTTTAAGACTTCACTTCAGCGTCCCCCATGTTATTTGTAGTGATGTTTTACACTTGACCACACACGCTCTGAAGTTAGATGGTTTACTTCCTCTATCATCAAATTCCGTTCAGTGGTTCACGTCATAAAAAAGGAAAAGCGCGAGTTAACAATGAAAAATATAGCCCTTTGTCCTTACCACAGACAGGCGAATTGGGTTGCTAATAAAAATAATAAAATAAGGTTTTAAGCTTTTAAAAAAATAATGTTTTAAGTAACATATTACTGACAATTAGCGACAGAAAAAGTGTTAATCTTCGTGGTAAATCGACCTTGAACATTGGCAGGTAATTATTTGTGTCCGCATGAAATAGACGTATTTTGAATCAAGTTCTGAATTAACCGTTGAGAATGTGATTTTTGAGAAAATAAATCTTGAAGGATCTTGTTTTCGACCTAAATATTGAATTCAATTCTTGGAACCTGGCATTAGCAATGCCTTTGTAAATGCTAAATTATTTATCAAACACAATGCACGGCCACAAAATATAACAACAATTGATGAAAAGACATTCCTTTAGCCCTATCGCTTGAAAGGGCTGGGAATTGGACCTTGGGCGACGCCAGTGAGGGCAGCCGTGACGCGCGCGAAGCAGCGGCCGCCAGGGAGGCGCACCAACACGCGCACGCACGCCCCGCACGCGTTGGGGGTCGCCTCGCAGTGTGCGCATGACTGCCTCTTTTGTCATTCGCGAAGAATTGCGATCATTACTTGCGACAGTAAATTCAAGAAAGGGAGAAATAACGTCAGAGAAAAAGCTTTATTCCAATTGCAAGATATGCTAATCGTATCCCGCATGGTGCCCGGTCCAGTGCCCGTCCGTTACTTACGATAAGACATCTTCCTGTCCATTCTTTTCAAGCGAGGTATCATTCGAAACGTTTGGTGATGGACATTTTTTTTACGAATCCGGCAAGAACATTGGAAGAGAATTCTCGAAGATCACTAATTCGGGGAGGGGGCGAAGTAAGCGTCTACAAGGCGTTTTTGATGAGCTTCAAGGCGCCTAGGCATGAGATTATATTTTCCTGGGCCAGAATCCATTAGCAATGTTTTTATCCAGAACCTCCTAGAATATTTAGAAAGAATTCTAGAAAAATCATGTTCCTATTCGCTTGTTTTTTCCAAGGCACCTACAGTGTTGAAACGCTGACAATTCCTTCATTGCTTTTCCGGCATAACAGAATCGTAACGGCTTGATTTATCGGATTAACGATATACCTAATTTTACAAAAAAGCATTTTTAAAATTATTTCTATTCTTATTGATGGTTGAGTTAAGTAACTATTGTACATTACGTTTATTTTTATGAACCTTCGGGCGGAAAAAAGTAATGAAACCCATCAGAAGCGCCGAGCGAAGTTAGATATAATGAAGTTAATCCTATGAGAGGCCAAACGCCGTCAATGAACGAGACTTTTAATAACAACTTAGACTCCTATTATTCTGTTGATCAAAATAAGGAAAACTCTCTTTGCAGATATTTAATCATTACGGCCAGTATATAGAATATTTATGTTATCAGTTCTTTCAATTTATTAATTTATCGAAATCGTCAAAAACATCAATGAAATCGAAGTTAAATCGCTGGGCTCCTCCCCTCCCCCTATTGGTAAAACACGTGATCATTAACCTCAGTAACCTCGGCCTCCGCCTCCGCCACCGCCTCGGCCTCTAAATCGGCCTCCGCCTCGGCCTCGGCCTCCGCCTCTGCCTCCACATTGGCCTCTGCTTCCGCATTGGCCTCTGCCTCCGCCTCAGCCTCCGCCTCAGCCTCGGCCTCTGCCTCCACCTCTGCCTCCGCCTCCCCCTCCGCCTCGGCAGCGGCGTCCGCCTCCGCCTCTGCCTCCGCATTGGCCTCTGCCTCCGCATTGGCCTCTGCCTCCACCTCTGCCTCGACCTCGGCAGCGGCCTCCGCTTCCGCCTCCGCCTCCGCACCAGGACGATTTGGTGACCCGGTTTCCGCGTCCCTGCGAGACCGCTCATGGCGCCCGTGTGTCCGGCGGCGGAGTAATTAATTAGAGCCCCAACCGCTGCACACTGCCCTCCCACTCCCCTTCCTCCCCTCTTCCCTTAATTAAGTGCACCGCTACACCGCAATGCATCAGCCGCGCCAGACGGACTGTCTGTTGATAAAAATCGGAGTGTATGTTTCCGCACACCGCAGGGCAGTTGTGTTTTTCGCCTGACAGTAAATAAATGGTTCATGTTCGTTTTCCGAATGGTCGAGAGTATGTACGTACGTACTTTGGCACAACAGCTCTTTACGAGCTAAGACATACCAGCAGCCTACTTGCGGCCAAGGGTTAAGGGGTACGTGTGGTTAGCACATAAACAAGGTCGAGAGTGGGTTCATGAATTCGTGCAGTATTACTTGGTTCATAGAAATTCAGTCCATTTGATAAAGCGTGAAAAGTTGTTCAAATGAAGTCGTAAAGAAAAAATTGATTTCTAAAATATTTATAGATCAGAATTATTGACTTGACATTTTTAAGTCACCAAAATTTGCTATCGGGAAGTGTCTTTTACAGCTCAAAACATTTTACAAATGTCACATGTTATTATTATTATTTGAAACATTTCAATTGAAACATCCAAATAGCCCTCGTTAGTTCGATTCAAATACCCCTTTAAACTTACAAAAACCGTCTAGAATCTACGAAAATGACAGATTCACGTTGTAGGACTTATCAGCCCTTTCACTTTCGTAGCTCGTGCGTTATCATTATAATAAAAGCATAGCATAATCGATAGCATTCTTTCATTATATCGTTGCATTACATTGTAGAGAGAACATCTTTTTTACCGAAGAACTCCAATCTACTCTTGACCCCGCCACGGACCCACCTCTGACCCTCCCCCCTGCACCCGCCACCGACCCACCTCTGATCCTCCCCCCTGCACCCGCCACCGACCCGTCTCTGACCCTCCCCCCTGCACCGGCCACTGACCCCCCTCTGACGCCCCCTGCACCCTCCACCGACCCACCTCTGACCCTCCCCCCTGCACCCGCCACCGACCCAACTCTGACCCTCCCCCCTGCACCCGCCACCGACCCCCCTCTCACCCCCCTGCACCCGCCACCGACCCCCCTCCGCCTCTCCCTGCACACGCCACCGATCCCCCTCCGACCCCCATTCGACTCCCCCTTCGACCCCCCCCCTTCGACCCTCCTTCAACTCCCCTTCGACTCCCCCTTCGACTCCCCCTTCGACTCCCCCTTCGACTCCCCCTTCGACTCCCCCTTCGACTCCCCCTTCGACTCCCCCTTCGACTCCCCCTTCGACCCCCCTTCGACCCACCTTCGACCCCCCTTCGACCCCCCTTCGACCCCCCTTCGACCCCCCTTCGACCCCCCTTCGACCCCCCTTCGACCCCCCTTCGACCCCCCTTCGACCCCCCTTCGACCCCCCTTCGACCCTGTTTCGACCCCCCCTTCGACCCCCGCCCTCCGAACCCCTACTATCCTGTCCGACCTCCTCCGACTCCCTCGGACCTCCTCCAACCTCCTTCGACCCCCACTGATCCCACCTCAGAAACCCCGCGTCCGACCCCCCGCCTCTGACTCCACCTCTGTCCCCCTTGTACCAGACACCGAACCCTCCCTCCCATCCCCTCAGCCCCCGCAGTTTCTCTTTGCACCTCACCACCGCTTCGCCTCTGACGCAGGCCTGTCCCCGAATAGCCCGAAAATTAATTGAAGGGGCGTTAGGATTTAACGCGAAGATAATCTGGGGCAATTACACGCAATGTTAAATTGACGGTTAAACGTCGCGTGAGGCCGACTTCATGAAATAACCTCACCGTCTCTCCCCTGCCCCTCCGACGTCACAACCCTTGCACCACTCCCCAATAGCACGGACCACGCTGTCCTGAAGTCATTAAACAGTGCGGAATTCATGGCCTTCGCTAGGCTCTGTGCTTCCGTTTGTCACTCAGCCACGTAGCGTTTATCCACGTCTAACAGTGGTGGTTAATGCATTTATAAGAGAGGAATAAATGTCGGCAAAATCCCTCCCCTACTTTTAAGGAAGTGTTCGAGATTGAAGAAAATAAATAATAATTGCAGTTAAAACTTACCATTAGTGAAAATAATTGTGGAACTTCTTCTTTGTCGTGTTCCATATTTCCATCATAATCAGATTTCACTCTCACCATTTCTAGCGCTAGGATTGTTCACAGACGGTCAGAGAAAGTAGCAATTGGGGAGCCATTGTTATACGCGAAAATTTTCAACTCTGCTGTGATAAAAAAGTAGAACTGCGTAGAATATTTTTAGGTCTTAATGTACTTCAATAAGAATGTAAAAATAGGTAGAACTAGTAACATATTGAGTTTCTCAGGTCGTATTTTCCTGACACGCCTCATAACCAGCACGCATTTCTGAATTCTTCGACGTGGACTTGGTGTCTCTTTCGTCGGACCTGTAGCAGATCATTTTCACTTTCTCGCATACTACTTACGTGGTATAGAGAAAGTTATCTAATGCTGCAACGAAAAACGGGGACTTCTCAACACCAAAAAGTATTGTAGGTTTCTGATAACGATGATAATTATTGTTCGTGTATGTACAAATTTCCCGTTGGTCTACCACATATCGACCTCACTTAAAAATTATTTCATTTTGAAGTACTCCCATTTCATTTCCAACGTGGCTGTGAAAAGTAATAAAAATTTATTTGGAATCTTTGTAATACGCTCGCGAAGTATCGGACGTGACATCACAAAAGTAATAGTACTTGACGATATTTAGAGGTTCCAAACACTCAACAGATCAAGGGATTTTTAAACAAGAGATTCCATAATTTAATTAATGAAGTCTTCGTTTTTGTGACATTGTCGAGACCACAGGGACCTCACCCCATGGAATGTTGCATTTTAATTTGTTTCCTGGTAAGGAGGGGATAGTTAAACAATTGGGGAAGGTACCACACTCCAAAGGGATGACTGGGTAAAAAAGTGCGGGGCTCAGGCATATTTTAAACTGCTGTGAACACAGGCTTTAAATATGAAATTGAGGCACCAACCTTAATTTTCTCTGTGTATCTTTTGAATGTACCGAATTGAATAGCATTCGGTTCGGCAATAGAACTTCGAACAGGTAGTGAGCTCTCCGACCCGCGGTGACGCGCTCTTGGACATTTTCCTCGTTCGACCGGCTGAGTCTCTAATTTAGTGCAGCGTAGTGGAAGGGATTAGTGACCACCGCGCGATAATACTTGAAGTAGAATGGCTACCGAAGCCCACAGGGGTCTTAAGGGCCAGGCGCATTTCGCTCTGGAAAAAAAAACGATATACTGGGGCTCAAATCTTTTTTCGAAAGCAAATATTCACACTGGGCCAGCACCGGCAAAAGTTTAAATGAAATATGGGAGAATTTTAAGAATATCTTATTCGAAGGCATGGATCGGTTCGTACCATGTAAAATGTTGAAAGACAATTCCGATCCCGAATATTATAACAAAACCGTGAAGCGACTTAAAGTAAAAGTTCGTAAAGCATACAATAGATCCAGACGCGACAAACATTATAAAACAGCCTTCAAACAACTCTCGAAACAACTGCTACATGCGAAAAAGCACGCGCAGGAAACGTTTTTATCAAGCTTGATGCAAGCCAAGAATAGCTGGGGACAATTTTACAAATATGTTAAAAAGCGGAAAGAAACCAATATGAGGATACCAGCAATCAAAGATAGCAGTAACCAGCTAATAACAGATCCAACGGATAAAGCAAATGTTTTCAATCATTACTACGCATCTGTGTTTACAAACGCCCGGCAGTGCATGCCGATGGAAAATTCTCTAAGTAACTCGCCATTCAGAATTAATGTGAAAACTATTAGGAAAAATATAGCAACAATAGGACGCAATAAATCGATAGGTCCCGACGGTGTACCAGGGGAGATACTGAAGCTTGGGGGCGAAATCATTGTGCGTTATATCATGCGTCTGTTTGAAATGTCCATAAACAACGGTACTCTTCCTGATGGCTGGAAACAGGCCATAGTTGTTCCAATACTCAAGGGTGGAAACCGCTCTGACGTCGAAAACTACCGCCCGATTAGTCTAACTTCGGTAGTAGGTAAACAAATGGAAAAAAATCATTGAAGAATACATGAGAGTGGTTTGGGAAAACAGCGGATGGTTGTACGCAGGGCAACATGGGTTCAGGCAAGGCCACTCATGCGAAAGCCAACTTTTAACAGTTTGCCAAGACATTTCCGAATCTTTAGACGCAGGGGAAACAATAGACGCGGTAGTCAGATTTTACAAAAGCATTCGACTTAGTGCCGTGTGAGCGATTACTTAATAAACTTCGAAATACAGGAATTGATACAAGAGTAATCACTTGGATCGAATCTTTCCTTCGCGGTCGCTCTCAAAGAGTTAAGATAGACGATTACCTTTCTGATGAAATTCAAGTGACGTCAGGAGTTGCGCAGGGAAGCGTGCTAGGTCCCCTTCTATTCCTAGCATACGTTAATGACATTTCCGATTCTATTAATTCAACGATTAGGCTCTTCGCAGATGATTGCATACTATACCGGAGAATACATGACGCGCGAGATCGGCAGATTTTGCAAAAGGATCTTGTTAAAATTATGAAATGGGTGGAAGAAAATGAAATGAAAATTATTCCTAAGAAATGCAAAGCGGTAACCTTCAGTAGGAAACGTGACAAAACTTCACTAAAATACACACTTGCAGATCAACTTGTGCCTGAAGTTAGTAACTTTAAGTATCTGGGGGTAATTATTCGTAGCGACTTGAACTGGTCGGACCACATCAATCACGTTGCGCGTAAAGCTTGGAAATCACTCCATTTTGTAATGCGGATATTGAGGAAAGGAAACGCAAACACAAAGCGCTTAGCGTATACTTCCCTTGTGCGTCCGGTGATGGAATATAGCTCCGCGTGTTGGGACCCGTATAGGGCTGCGCAGATAAATTTGTTAGACCGTATTCAAAATAGAGCAATAAAACTTGTTGGAAAAAACATTGATCAAACTCAGATGTGGGAACCCTTATGCAAACGTCGAAAGATCGCTAGACTAGTAAACCTTCTCAAAGCGTACACTGGATGTAAAGCGTTAAATGACATTCGAACTAGGATAGGGCATCCTCAATATTTCGGAAGAGGAGATCATCCATACAAAATCAAATATAGGAATCAAAAAAACCGACGTAGGTAAATACTCTTTTGCCAACTGGACAATAACTGACTGGAACAATTTACCCGCTGCAGTACTGGCGACTTTTCCCTCCAGTGTGCGTTGCTTCCGGAAACGCCTAGAGAATTGCGTGTGATGCCAAATGACTGTGTATGTTAGGTCTTCTTAGACATTCTCCTTAGTTTTACTTTGTTGGTTTTTACTTAGTTGTACTTTTCATATTATATATATGTAACATTAATATCTCTGTATATGTGCTGTAAAACTCTGCCACCGAGCGAAAGCTCATTAGCAGAAAAAAATACATATTATTATTGGGTGTCAAACAGTAAAATGTTTGAGAGCTTTTCCCTAAGCTGTTTGAGTTTAACAGGAATTAAATCCATTGAAGCCTTTCTAATAAAATTGACTGATTTTACCCTCTGAATGACTGTATTTCAAGTTTTTTTGAAAAGTATTAATAGAAACTCTAAAGGCTTTGAAAATACATTTAGGAATATAAAAATAATGCTAAGAATATTACAAGCTATTAGTGTAGTATAATATTTAATAAAGATATAAGAAATGTAAATATTAGGATATGTAATATTAAAGAATCATGATACCATCAATAACTTTTTAGAAATCAAGTTATAAAAGGCTATTTTAATTTTTCAACTGAGTTGTCAAATAATTTCATACACTTCATTCATGGATGTTCACAGTATGCCAGCTGCAGAGTACACTAAATCATTTATTACGTCAGTGGTGCTGGGGAAAGATGTGGTGCCACGAATTGGTTTGCATCAGTTGGAGGCATTGCGAGCAGACCTTATCAACACCATCAAGCGCTCCAAAGATCCTAAGGTATAACTTCCTTGGTTTGCATACTATAAGAAGTAACTACAAATATAATTGTTTATGAAAAATGAGTATGAAGTTAATTTAGTAACACTGTTTAGTAATTAAAAGAAGAAATGTGAATGAATGCACATGACAATTATGGGTACAGCAGACCTAGTGGTTAAGGGGCGTGGGCCCAAGCAAGATACACCAAAATTTCAAATCCATCTAAGTTTTTAATGTTTTCATCACATATTTGAGATAAAACCATTCAAGGCCAACCATCACCTGTTTGCATGATAACCTTGTCACTGCCCCATGTATAACTTCTCCTGCAACCGTTCATCCACAATCCTTCTTCACACTTGGTGTATAGAAGAACAGAATGTAAAGATTAGCCAAAATGGGCTATGGGCATCAAATCTTGTCAAGGACTGGGATGAAAGGAGGATACAAAATGGAGGTAGCCAGGTTAGGTGTTGCTCAGACCAAAGAAGATATATGAGCCGTCGAGAGAAAAGGGTAAGTCAAAAAACATAATACTTTCTAGAAAATGATGAGTAATGAAAAACTACATTTAGAAATAAATGACCTAAAGTGTTATGAATGTCTTAAAGTGTTATCCTTTTAACTTACTACAGATATTTTGGACTGAAACATTGCTTAATAATTAAGTAATTGACTATTTTATTGACTTACACCACTTTTGCAAACACTGTTTCTGAAAACTATGACTTACATTGAAATAATTGGCAGCATAATTTCCAGCGGTAGTGCTAGATAGTGTTTTTGCAGTAGTGATGTGATGTAAAAATAGAGAAAAAGAGTGAAATTAATGCAAAACAAAAGAACAAAGAACACAATACATTTTAACATTAAGTTTTGATATTTTATACTTATCAATTATAATTAATTAATATCACACAAAAAAATAGATGTTTGTTTACTGTAATAACAAGTTTTACATTAAGCCACTAAGAATAAGCATTTCCCTAAAGAGTAAGTCAACAGTGCTCATTTTGTTGACAAGTTAGTTGGGACCGCAGGCTCTTCCTCATCTTAAGCTTGTTATAATGGTCTATATCTTCCTGAACTAGGAATGTTTTAGTGGATTGAAGTATTTTAGTGCACTGGAGGTACACGTTGCAAAAGTTTAATCACGTCTTTTTCCTTTTTGTACAGTTACTGGCTATAGTTAGAATGTTCTTCTCTAAGTAACCACACCCACTGTATTTCCAGCCAATTTACTTTGGCTCCTGCATTATTAATCTTTCTCACAATTGTTTTTCCAAGCTGCAAAGTAGACTTAAAATCTTCTTGGGCTATTCACATGCTGTTCTTCTTTTGAGCGAACGGATTTAATGGAATGGTTCACTAGTCAGAGGAAACATAATGAATTTAATTTTTGTCAACTTACTCTATGTTCCCAAACTCTGAGTCATTTTTCTTAAATGAGTGCAATGATACCCTGATACAAGAAATTTGTGGTCAATAATATTTAAATTATTGTCATTGTGGGCCATGATTTTCATCAAAGCGAGAGCAATTTTGAATGCGTTATGACCTGTGCACTTGTCACTAAAGGCAATTAAATGTTTTTTCCAAGATGCTTTTTCTGTGATGGGTGCAGATATACATGAAGCTATTTCTTGAAAGATCCTGGAAGCTGTTGTTTCATCCCACATGTGATTTACACCACAATTGCATGCAGCACCATAAGCAACTTGAATACTTCTGTTTTGTGATGGCCCTAACAAAGAATTATTAAAGTTTAACTCGCACCATTTTAGTCCGTGATGGAACCATGTTAAAACCACCTACCAGTGCATCTAACTCAAATCTTCAAAAATTTGACTTGCACCACTTTTACTCTTAATAGGTCATATAACAACTTAAAAATAAACATAATAAACATTTTTACTAACTGAAATATTATTTCTTAAATAAAGAAAATTATAATTTTCACTTCTTTTTTTTACCATTTCAACAGTACTTAAACTGTCTGTTTTGGAATGTAATGTTACAGTAATTGAGTAATATAATGTTATTCTAAATCTAATATCCAATTTTTTCTGCTTCAGTGGAAGACAATATTCTGCAGTGTGGTGTGTTGTGGCTGCGCCCCACTTCCTACATCAGTTGCTGAGTTGCAAGCAAGTGATGTGTCCGACTATCAGAAGGAGAAAGAAGGTGCACGGGAGCTTTCAATGCATCCTTCTGATTCTAGCATAGCACTTACTATGCACCAGCCTCTTTATCCACCAGGACGCATCATCCACATTGTGAGACACCATCCGACAAAGGGCGAGTAAGTAGACTGATGTAACTTAATTTCTTAAAATAGTTACATACATAACATTCATCCTTATTTTTCTTTGCTGAAAACTAGTTCTTAATTTTCTGTTTTATTGAATGACATTTGATTGCTTCCATTAAATATCTTGTCAAAATTGCTTCTTTAAGAATACATAAAGCACAAGTACTTTCATTGATCTTGTAAATTATATGAAAAAATGTTGGGAAGGTATTGAATCATGTCATTTTTAATTACATACAAATCTATGCATTTTGAAATAATGTATCTCAGAATTTGATAATTATGAAGAAAAAAAGACCATTTTTTTAAAATTTTGTGTTGTAATCTTTTCAAGAAGTTACATGACATGAGAAATGACAGAATATGGATAAAAAGAAATCAGTTATTCCAATAAGTTTCTTTAATTTTATTAATAATATTCAGGCTGATTCCTCTCCTATATCATGTTTTCAGAAATGTGCCTAAAGGAAGACAGAAATTCTTTTAAATAGTACACTGATTTATGATGTTAAAGTTATTTGCATTCAATTCACAATTGCCTCATTTTATTCACATACCTGCAATTTTTATTTGTCTTTCCAGCATTTTGCCAAAGTTATTAGTAATTTTTGTGACCATGCAATTGATTAAATTAGTTTTGATTGCATTTTTACTTCTTGCTCATGTGGCATGAAGACAAACCCCTCCCAAAAAACGAATTGTGAAACACATCTTACAATAATAAATTAGAACGAATAATGAGTAGTGATATCATCTTTATTGTTTTCATATATATTTACTTGCAGATTATACAATAAAATTAATTTTCTTTGAAAAGTTGTCAAAACATTAATGCCCAAGATTCTTCAACAATGTTGTTTGAAACATGTATATGCAACTCAAAAAATCTGTCATATTTCTTTTCAGACTGTCTCTTTTACAAAACATCAATATGCATACAACAAAATTTGGAAGAAAGTATGTGTTGTCTTTTCAATAAATTAAGAAATTTAATTTTTTTTTCTGATGTTCACATTTAAGACTGATCACTGTATAATTTTAAGATTTAGAAACTTTAAAAAGCAAAACTTTCAAGATTTTTAAAAAATTACATTCTTGGGCAGTTCCAGCTCACCAGGTTTCTTGGAATCTTTATATACACATATTTTGTAAATGGGTTACAACTGCTTAGAAGCAGCCGTTCTCAGAACACCGGGAAGAACTCTATTGACACCATGCTCTTACCCAACCATATTCACTATAGTAGAGCATTGTTTTCTTTTGTAGGCAGAAGTATGAGAAGCGCTGGAGGTATGTAACCCTCAGTGTCTGCACGTGCTAGACAATGTTCTGTCCCACAGCATGTAAGCCCCAGGGTCAGCTTGGCAACATGGGCTCAAGCTGTCTACTTTGGTGTTTTTTGCCATTTTCTGGCTAGATACAGTAAAATCTGTCAATGAGCTTAATCTTTGCTCCTAATGGAGAATCTTTCAAAAAAAATACTTGTTTAAAAGTACAGGCTGGAGAGATCAATTTAAAAAAGGGAATCAGGAAAGCAAATAAAATTATTTTTGTGGCTACATTTTAGTTTTAGGGATTTAGTATTTTTTATTTATTAAAATAGAACACCAATAGATGTTCAATGATGTCTTTGTTATGGAAAAATGAACGTGAAATGAATTAGGAATAAAATTTCTTCTGATCTATTGATATTAATTCCATTACCACTCTTATAAATTTCATAAAAATTCTTTTCACATCACAACTTATAAACTCTCTTTTTCTCTTCACAACATTCAACTACGATAGAAATTTGACAATTCCTGTCACGAATCATATTTTTTTAGTCACTGTAATATTTGTGTATTCAAAAATAGATGACAATTCTTTCACTTATTGTAACAACCATAAAATTTACAATTTCATCTTTAGATGTGCAAATCTTTATTTTGTGGTAGATTTTACTGTATTGCATTAATGATGCTACAATTCCTTTCCCAAACATTACCCTATAAATATAAATCCTTTTGGAACGTTATTAAATAAAACAAGAGTCAGTTATCCCTTTGGGCCCTACCTCCCTGCATGGTTGTCATGTTGCCAGAGAGTATTATAGAGCTTTGGTGTCTGGCTGATTCCATTTAGCCAGAAGGAATGGAGCTCTTTAAAGCTCAGTGTAAGAAATGGCTCTCATCATCTCAAATCAAGCAAGCATGAGTGGTTGGCAGCACGTTTGTGGCCCACAACCTTGTGTAGTCAATGAGTTTTCCCTCCAAGTTGTCTAGCTCTGACCTCTGATGTTGTAAGGGTTGAGTCTGTGCTGTGGGCAGGCAGGTCTGAGAATGCCTTACTTGTGACTTGGGAATGTTGTATTGTGTGTTGTGAAACTCATAAACAGATTGAGAGTAGTTGATATTTGGTTCTGAGAATGACATGCTTTTGTGGTGTAATATGATGCATAGATATACATATTTGATACCTTGCTGAGAGTAATTTGGCCCATTGAGTTTGTAAGTGTCCCCTAAAATGCATTGAAAGTTTTTGCCCATATTGTTTTAAATAAGTAGTTTCTTCATTAGAAGAAAAGTCACAGAGGGAAAAGAACAGAATGTGGCCTAATTTGTAATACTAGTCAATATTTCCCTATTTTTTGTATTCCCTGTACTGAGAGATGTTGATTTCCTAAATGTTGAACCACATTCTCCTTCCTCTGTAATATGGTGAGCTAGATTGCATGCCGAGTGATCTTGTAGGCAGGTGTTGAACAAGCACGAGCCAGTGTACCAAGCTGTATGGGCTAACACAACCGACTTCGACGAGGTGCTCATCTCACCAGTCATGATTCAGGACCACATGCCTGACAACGTTCTGGAGGCTCTTAACAAGGTATGTCAATAAAAACTGTTTCGTTGGTTGTGATTCTAGTGATTTGGGCTTGTAGAAGTGTTCAATTTAAGTTGCATATGAACCATAGATATCGTAACTGCTTCCAAATCACACTGTACGTAGAATTGTTAATTTTTAAGTATTGTATTGCTATAAACACTCTTGTGCACAAAAAATCAATGTATGTGTTTGTTACAAGTATTTATTTTTATAAATTCATAACGTATTTTCCTTTAAAGGCACACAATACTGATACTTTTAAGAACAAAAAATTGGGTGTTTGACTGGTTTATTTACTTTCTATCACCTATAAGATGCTTATGCAACTTAAATAAGCACTCATTGTAGGCCTCAGTTGTATTGCTAAATGTGGACACTAGTGCATTAGCGCACAGCATTTCCTTGTACCACCTTATGGTATATTGGTATGATAATTTCTACTACTGAAGATCAGTCGCTTAACAACACTGATTTCCTCTGCCAGATGCTACTGTAAGTTATTTTCCTTCTCGTGTTCTCTTTGGATACTGTAATGACATACTTGTTTGCTGTTTCTTTTTGTAAATAAAAACAAAAGTAAATTACTATATGTTTATTAGTGTCTGGCCATTATTTTGGAATATGGCTTCAAGCTCCCAGCTACCGACATATCGCTGGCAAGGCTGCTTGGGCCTGTTGAATACACTTTGCATTCTGCAAGTAATTTGTGGTTGTATTTGGTTTGCTCTTTTTCTTTAATACTTTTGTTAGATAATTATAACATTATTTTCATTTAAATATTGCATTATAATAGACATCAGTGATTTTAAACCATTTAGTTAAATCAAACATTTAATAAATATGTTAAATTTGGATTTGTAGTTTCTGCAGCTTTGGCACTTGCTTTCCTGCTATTAGTGATTGTTCTGCAGGTGCATGATTAGCACTGCCAATGAAAAGCATTTCAGCTTTTTTGAACCAAAGTTCTTGAGGCAGACATATTAATAACTTCACACAGTATTATCAGTCAAAATTTCAATTGAAAATTTATGAATGTTTAAAATATTATTATATTGTAGCTGCAGCAACAAAACTTAACAGATTATTAAAAGAATTTCCATTAAAATTTTCCACAAAAAGAAATAAATTTAAAGACCTACTATTAAAAATTAAATTTTACCACTAAATATTTCAGAGCAAAATAATAATTATCTTAAGACTGCTTTTAAGTTCAAATAATTCCATCACAAAGCTCAGGGCTTTTGTAGCAACACAAATGACTAGTTTTGCAGTAGATTTTGGCAAGCTGTGTGACATGTGAATATCATCTTGCTTTCCCCAAAGCTTGAGAATGAGCAGGCAGATAAAGATGCAAACCTTGAAATATAATATAATTATCTTCATTCTGCGACACCTGCAAGTATTAAATTGAATAAATTCTTAATCCTGCTTAGAAACCAATAGCTAAACTATCCATTATAATCCAAAAATCAAGTAGAACCATAGAATCTAAATGAAATCTTTAAAATGATTTTGAATTCTTAATTTCATTTTGTTTGGAAATGGTTGTACATAAAACACAGATTATAGCTCCAAACCCAAACATTTGTACAGGCTATTGTTTCGCACACTTTCTTATGTGCATCCATTTGAAAAGTAGAACCAAATTATACATTTTTCCTTGAAACAATTGATTTTAATTTTCTTGAAATACATTCAGGAAATAGTTCGACGTTTTTTTGTTCTGCCCTGTAGGTTGTCTCCCATGCAAAGCGTTTCAATGCTGCCGTTTCTCGCCCCCCAGCAAATTGCAATCATGTGAGCCCTGAAAACTGTGACACCAGGTACGACTGGACTAAAGAAATTCGCTTTTTCCGTTCTCTTCATCTTGTCATTTGTGTGTCAGCTTTGCTGACGCAAGTTTTATGTTCATAGTATCCCTGTAATCGCGCTCTTTTCTCCTGCAAACCATTTTCTTCCTGTGTGACCAGACCTGCTTTTGTTTGTCTGCAGTTTTGCTCAAACAATCTGAATTCCGTTTTTGATTGGGGAAGCTTTCTGGAAGAATTTTAGAGCATCATTATTATTAAACTGCTCTATTTCTCATCTAGAAATGGTATTCGTTGTGTATTGGTTTGTCTTCATCTTCCCCATTTGTCCCAAGGATGCGTGTTAGTTGCCTAATGAATCCTTTTAAAAACGTGCTTAAGTTTGTTCTCAGGTGTTTTGTCCAAACTTACCACTTTTTTGTTATTTAAACAGACTTTTTGCATGAGTGTTGTGTAGATCTTTGTAATGGCATGAAACAATCCCAAAACAGTGGAGAGACTCATTAAGACAAAATGATGCATGAGGAAAAGTTGTGTTTCATGTACAAACAAAAAAAGGAGCAAAATGTTGCCCTTTATGAAGTCTCCACATTTTTTGGAATGTATTTGTGCTCTAAATGTAGAATAGAAAAAAATACACTAATTAAATAAAGATGTTTGGGTAATACACACTTGGAGTCAGAATAATGAGTTGTTATTTCAATCAAAGATCTCTAGAAAAGAACAAAACATCATGATATTTCATGAACATATCAATCTTGAAACATCACAATGTTAAAAGTTCTGAAGAAAAATTTAAAAAATGTATTGGTTGATAATGGCTTTTCTCAATTTTATTTAATTAAAAGCAAAGCAAAGCACATGTACTTTTTGCACGATTCTTGTTTTTGCATTTAAAAATTTACTTTTACTGAGGAGCTTTTATGTCTGAGTAAGCAATGCAAAGAAAGTAAAAAAGGAAACTGATTATAAATATGTATTACATATTAATGAAAATGATGGTATTATTCACATGCAAGAGTTTTAATATTAAAAATTCAATATTTTTAAAGGTGTAAATTTTAAAGGTTTTTTTTGTAAAGGTGGTGAGTGATCATTGAAAATATTTTAGAACACACACAAAAAAGGAATATTTTTATGATTTTGCAACAAGAGGAGATTGAGTTTGACTTCTGTTTGAAGTTCGTATGATGACAGCTTTGAAATCAAACTTTTTATTTACTTGTGTCAAAAATGTGAACTTAGACGCTGAAAAGGAAAGGTACCAAAATAACATTCATTGAATATGCTAAATTTTTGATATGATGTAGGGGATGTTCTATGAATAATATTCATGTATTTTTTCGTATTTATGAAGAAATGAATTCGTATAATCTGTTCAGCCCTTCACAACAAGTTTGAGCTCATTTTAAGTCACTCAGAACTGCATTTGTTGTTTATATTACCTTTATTATAAAGATAATAATTAATACACCAATTCAAATTCAATTTAACTTAATTTAATCAGTGTGGTTGTTTACTCCACTCAAGCTTTGAGCTCTATCTAAAGTATACATACATAAGAAAATTGAATTTAGTAAAAGGAAATATAAAACAAGTTTTCAAAATTTTAATAATGAAAATTAAATTTAATAAACATTCAATGGGAGTCAAACTTAACTCGACCAAGAACCTCTCTGTTGTTATGGTTTAATTAGGATTAAAAAAATGTAAGAACACGTGTTTCGTCATGAAGGTCAATAGAATATCCAACTGGGAGTGTTATTCAGTTGTTAGTGCACCGTCGTAGATAAAATAACTAATTCTTTCAAATATGAATTCATCGACTGTGAGTATCCTCACAAAGCGTACGAAAACCGGTCGAGTAATGCCATCTATTAAAATAGTCTCTGTATCGTGTATGGAAGCAGACGGAATGCAGAGCTTGCTCAGTGGCTGACCCCAAGCTGTGCACCGCCCAACACCTTGCTCGCTTGCCTCCGCCTCGAGTGTGGCCCTCGTAGCGACTAGTTGCATGTCTGTTGTCAGTGCTAGTAGCTTGCCCCGAGGCTGTAGTGTAGTAGCCGCGAGTAGCGCGACGACGCCGGCGCCGGCCCCGCCGCCGCCGCCGCCGCCGCCCACGTCGACTGCGACGCCGACGCCGGGCGCCGCGCCGTCGTCGTCGTCGCCGCCACCGACGCCCCCCGCCACCGCCACCGGCACCGCCGGCGCTGCCGCCACCGCCGCCGCCACCGCGGGCGACCCGCTGCCCGTGCTGATGCCTCTGCGCAGGCCGGCGCCTTCCTAGCGCCCGCGCACGCGCCCCCGCCCCCAGGTACGTCCCCCGCGCCCCGCGCCGCCCCAAGGCCGGCCCTCTCCGACGCACCCCCGCGCCGGCCCGGCCGCCCCCAGACGCCCCCGCCTGCCACCGTTGGCCTGGCCCATTCGCGCGCTCTCAGTCGCCACGTGCGGCTCCTGTCCGTCCGTCGGGGGAGGTTACAGTTAAAAGCAAAAACAAAGGAAAGAACAACGTGCACCGTAACTTCCTACATATTTGTTACACACGATTCTCAGCGATGAAATATTTCAGACTTCCTCATGTAATCATTAGTGCACACCCATGACTTTATATTTCGGAAAGAACAGCAATATCCTTTTCGTTTTTTGCTTTTCTATTAACCTAGTTCATTGTCACTTTGTCAGATACCACGTACGAATTCTATGCGACCGTCGAGGAGGCTAGAATTGAAATAAAACAAGAAACGCTCGCTGTTATGTCCTATCAGTTGGTCACAAACGCTATTCTCAGAAAAGAAATATTCCCACCTCCTCACATAACCATTAGTCACGGCTTTATTTTCTGAGAAATTTTTGCATTCGATCGTGTGTCTAAAAACCATCATCCGTACGAAAATTGTGGCAAATTTTTTTGAAAATCAGCTGTGTTCTTGGTTGTGTTTCACTCAGCCTCGCAGCTTTTCACAAAATAAAACTTCTCTTCCCACAAAATCCACATGCATCATTTCGGGTTCTTTGACATTAACAAATAACTGATTGAATTTCGTCGATCGTCATTCGGAATGTTCTTTTCAACGGGTACGCGACGGACGGGCTGAGAGCTTCCGTGGCTGAGGCGCTGGGAAGTCGGCGTCGGCGGGGGGAGGGGAGAGGCGGTCTTTCTCCGCCGCGGGCGCCGCCCGGCCGCCGCCCGGCCGCCGCTTGGAGCCTCCGCCGCCGCCGCCGCCGCCGCCATCGCCCGCCACAGACGCCCTTCGCCCAGGGCGGTAGGCGCCGCCCGCGCCGCCGCCCGACCGCCCGACCGCCCGAAGCCGTTGAGCTTCGCGGTTCGCTGTCTACACGCGCGTTTGCGTCTCCGGCCTTCCGCTCCGCCCCCACTTATTCCCCTTTCCCTTGTTTACGTCTTTCTTCAACAACCGCTCTTTCCGTAACTGTTCCTCAACCTCGACAAGGAGTATACAAATTTCCTCACTCTGTGGCTTTATCGTCTAAAATTTTTAACTTATCGCGCCCCTTCTTCTGAAGCTTTTCCACTAAGTCCGCTCCGGCTGCTGTAAATTCGCGTTGCCTTTCCACTTCAGTCTTTCTCTACCCCGCGCTTCTCATTTCTCTTATTACCTTTATCTCGGTTGTAAAGGCCAGGTTCCATTCACAACATTCTTCTCATGATTCCCTTCTTATATTCTTATAAATCTCTCGACTCTTGTCCAGCCATTCCTAGTCCTTCCTGGTGGTCCCACACGCTCTCTTCTTCTCCACATTTTTATCTCGTGCCCTTCTTTTTTAATCCGTCATCCACCTTGAAAACATCTATAAACTTCCTCCCTTTCCTTTCTTACACTCCATTCTCCTTATCTTCCATAACCTCCTACATTGAACAATCTCGCCTTAACGTATGAATGATATCTCAATTATTACTCATTCTCGACGTTTTCATTAAGCTTTACCCACCAGTTTGTACTTACCGCGCTCCTCTGTACCCACATCTTAAACTTCTGTTTATTCGCTCTCCCTCGTGAGCCGCTCTGGCAGGTGACCAATGATGAATCCTTCTAATGTCCCTCCTGCACTCGGGCCAACCTGTTGTTCTCCCGAGTGACCTTAGTTTCGGTCCGGCTAGTACTTCCTGAAGGTCTCCCTTCTCCGGCTCGAAGTGGGGCGAGCCGCAGTTCCACTCCGGCCACGTCTTCCGGTCGGTCCCTCCCAGCGCCCCTCCCTCCCGGCGGCCGCAGCGAGCGTGGGCCCCTTGCAGGTTATAACGACGGTGGGCCCGGCCAAGCCGCAGCGCGCGCCGTCGGCGCCCAACTCGCTGGTGACGTCGGCGGAGCACCTCGACTCGGAGCGCTGCCACCTGCTGGCGCCGCTGCCGCCACCCACGTGCGGCGTCGCCTCCTCGTCGGCCCTGCCCGCCCACGGGCCCGCCTCCCCCAAGGCCACCACGCCCCCGCACCGCCTCTGCCTCGAGACGAGCTTCACGTCGCTGCAGAGCCCCTGCTCCGACGGCCAGCGCGACCCCAGCAGCGTCACCTCGTCGTCGGGCAGCGCGGGGCAGAACTACGTGACGGTCACGTCGGCGAGCAACGGCGCGCGCTCACTAGCCAGCGGCAACAACAACAACAACAACAACAACAACAACAACAACAACGGCGCGTCCAAGGCCGCCAGCCCGTTCGCGCTGCACCCGGTGCTGTCGTGGGAGTACGCGTCCATCCTGCAGGAGCAGCTGCTGGCCAGCCTGCAGCAGCAGCAAGGCGGCGGCGGGGGCGGATGCGGGGCCGGGGGCGGGGTGGCCCATGCGCCCCCCAGGAGCGCCCCCGCGCCCGGACACAAGGTGGACCTCATCCATGACGACTGGTTCGGCCTCGCGCCGCTCGCCACGCCCGAGTCGCTCTCCGAGGTACGACGCCATTTTGTCGCTGCATCGCTCATCGCTTCGTTCATTAAAAACAATCATCCTGATTACCAAGATACTAACGTACTCGTACGAAAACTCACACCCTTTGAAACAAGAACCTCCTCCCTCCACACACACACACACACACACACACACACACACAGAATGTCAATAAGAAGTGCCGGAGCGAGAAAATGCTGGGCTAAAGGAAATGCTGGAACGTGGACTCCCCCCTCCCCCCAAAAAAATTAAAAATGTGAAAGTTGAATGAAGAAACTGAGTTATTTTATTTCAACAGATAACAAAAATTACTAGGTTTAAGCTAGAAAAAGTGTTTGGAAATATATTTTAAATAAGTTTTCTTCAGTCCTATACTTATATTAAAATACATAGCTGCATAATACTATATATAATTTTACAAAATCTGTATAAAGAATCGTGGATGTTAAGAAGAGACAATTCTAATGTTTAAAATGCTTTTAATGACAGCATTGTTTTGTAAAATTTTCAGAATTGTTTCACATTTTTCATTTCATAGTCTTACAGTACAAGTAATGACTGTAATTAACTATTTAAGGTAAAAAATTAATTGAAAAGTTTACGAAACATGAAACTGCTGTACCACGACATATAACTACGATAATGATTTTCCCGAGTTCTAATTTTTCTATTTTTTCCTATTATTTTCCCATCAGTCCCTTCATCGGGCCCCTTGATTTGTGGGGCTCCAAGCGATTTTCGGAAGTTAATAAGTCAGTTCAATTTCACATCGAATTCGAGAAACTGCTCGCCTCTAACCCCTCTTACCAAAAATTGTAATTGGAGAAGAATAGACAAATATGTTTTGAAAGATTCCAAGAGTTCGTATTTTGTAGATTACGTTGTCATAAACATAACTCATGGACGTAGAAAAAAAATTAACGCCCTAGGACGCCGACAAATTTGGAATGCAAGGGAAAACAAATTTAAATTGAACCATGTGGGAATCCTTGCCGAAATGGTCAGAGAAAGCTAAACTCTGCGCTTTAGGGGGAGGGGGAGAGGGAGGGAGTCTATGTTACATACCAAATTCATTACAAGAAACGATCTCAACAGTTGGTAACGATCACTGTGAATAATAATTTAGCCCACAGGGCAGTCATTGTTTAGAAAATAAAAATGAAGGGCATTGAAATTGCAAATATTAGATTACACTACTTTAAACTTCGCTTGGTAATTTCCACGGAATAAATATAAAATATTTATGTCTCTTTACCCTATATTTTATCACAATTACAAATGCTTCATTTAATGACAATTTCTTATGCATAGATAGAACGAACGTAATATCATCGCCAGAGAATGGCTCAAGAAAATATATTTTATCGAGACACAAACCTAAAGCCTTCGGCTCAGCACATGCAGTTAATTATTTCCTATGATTTTTTTTAAGGATATAAATTCTATCTTCAAAACCTTTTGCCTTCGTTAGCCCTGCGAACTCAGGTGGCGTTGAAAGCAGAAAGAGTTCGGAGGTGGCCATTAAAGCATCGACCCGAACGCTCTCTGCCGGCGCCGCGTGAATATTGGAAGATCTCATTTTTTCTCGGGGCGCTCTGTAATTATCGCCCGGGCTTCGTCCAAGGAGGCGCTGCGACTCGATATTGGGGGTGCGGCCTGCAAACGACCTCAGCGCTCGCCTCGCCCTCTCCTCCCCTCTCCCCAACACACCTCTCCACCCCCGCACCTCGTCGCCACCCCTCCCTCAAATCCCGACCCTCATCTTGCCCACCAGCCTTCTCCTCCCCTCCCCACTCCTCTGCACTCCGTGTCTCTCTCCCTTCCCTTTCCCTCAATATCTGGCTCCCTCTCTCGTTCCTCCCCCTTTCACATCACTCCCTCAGTCACCCACCAAAACCGCCTCCTCAGAAGCAGGCAGTCAAAAGTCACGCGATAGCTCTAACTCTTTTTTACCTGTTCACGGGGTGTAATGAGGCGCACTATTTAGATGTTCATACGAGAGTAAATGAATGGTTGGTACGCCGTAAAAACATATATTTTAAGCTCGCCTTCTACGTTGCTCAGTTATTAATAACTATATTTTTTGTATAATATAATATTTTGTAGTTAGTACATCTTCAAATATTTTCGTTTTCATTTAATATATTGGTCAAATTGTATTATTATTATTATTATTATTATTATTACATTTTTATAACCCTACATATGGCTGTAAAATTTTCAAAAAGCCCTCACGGTTGAAGTAAATTATGTTTACTCGATGTTGACTAACACTCTTTAGTATACAGTGGTTGACAATTCCAGTTATAACAAATTCATAGGTTGTCATTCGAAGAGCTCCCTACAAATAAATATTGGTTTGAACATGTTCGATTTGCCAATAAAGAACAGTTTTCTTTTCACAAATGTTTATATATTTTGGGAACGTTAGAACTTCGTTGCAAAAAACGAATCCATGTCACGTGAGTAGCTTATGCGTGACTATGCCACGTTAGCAAACTAGTGTGGTTTTATTTAAAGCCAACCAACCTCCCGTGAACACAAAATAATAATTATTATGTAATTAAGTGGTCATAAAATGCTACACATTTTCTCCCCCGGCTGACCATGTCGATAAAGGGTAATTTCATCATAAGCAATTATTTTGTTGCTGATTTGCCACTGTAATCAACATTGGTTTTGTAACTACCGGGGTAACGGTAAAGGTAGCGGAACTCACATACTCGCAACCAGACACACATAAAGATCCATGTCCCCGGCGGGATTCGAACACGCGATTCTCCAGGCATGAGGCCGCTACGACCTTTCAGCCTAAGCAACTTCGGCTATCCAGGCATAATTTGCCTTTTATGAAGTCGTAGGCTTCCGCGGCCAGAGTCACGTGCATAATCTTGGCTGTCCGGTTGACGCCGCGTCGAAGACTGTTGCCCACTGGCAACACAGCCTTCGACGCGGCGTCACCCGGACAGGCAAGATCTTGCGCTTTATCTGTTTGTGTTTGTGGGGCGCCGCTCCCGCAGGTGTCGAGCATCTCGTCGCGCGCGAGCAGCCTGGTGCTGAACGTGGACCGCGCGTGGCGCGACCGCGCGTCCAACTGCCGGCGCTCGCTGACGGCGGGCGCGGGGGCGGGCGCGGGGGCGTCGGAGGGCGACGGGCCGCTGCCGGCGGGCGGGTCGGCGCGCCTGGCCCGCCGCCCGCTGCCGCCGCACGCCGCCGCCGCCGCGGCGCTGGCGTCGCTGGCCGCGCGGCGCGGGCCCCAGGACCTCGCGCACTCCTCCACCGACGACCTGAGCTTCGAGTCGGCGCGCCAGCTGTCCAGCGAGGACTGCACGGGCGGGGGCGGCGGCGGCGGCGGCACGTCCAGCGACGCTTACGTCAGCGTGCAGGGCACGCCCTTCTCGTCGGCGGACTCGGTGACGGTGAGCGCGGACGTGCACCGGCCGGCCCCGCGCCCGCCCCCGCCCGGCGCCGCCGCCCTCGACACCGAGTCCGACTCCAGCTCCGACCGCACGGAGCGCTACGACACGCCGCCCAGCTGCTGCCGCACGTGCGACGCCGGGGGCGGGGGAGGGGCGGGCGGCGGGGGCGGCTGCGAGGGGGCGCGGCGCGCGGGGCGGGCGCCGCCGCCCCCGCCGCCCACGCGCCGCGTCGGCCGCCGCAGCCTCGCGCTCTGCACCCCGCTCGACCTCCCCGCCCCGGCCCCCGCCACGCCCTCTCCCCTGCCGCAGAGCGCGCAGACCAGCCCGTCGACCGACGACAACAGCCTGTGCAGCCGCGCCAGCAACAACAACATCAAGGACTTCAAGGTCCCCGGCGCCGGCGCCGGCACCGGCACCGTGTTCAGGATGTGCCCCGAGCAGCGGTGGAAGTGCCATCCGGCGGACGCGGTGTACCACTCCGTGCAAGGGCAAGGGCATGGGCACGGGCAGGGGGGCGGGAGGGGGGCCGCCGTCTGCAACGCCAACCGGGGCAAGGCGGAAGACGGCAGGTACCGCCACCACCCGGCGCTCACAAACAGTCTGCACGCCATGGAGTCGCTGCCGCTGCTCTCGAACTTGGGGGAAGTGCAGGACAAGGGGTTCGCGCAGAAGTACACCTTCCCCATCACCTCGGTCGGCAAAGGGGAGAGTAGCGTGTGAGGGAGAAATATGTTCTATGTTTTATACTTATTTATAAGAACTGTTTTATTTTACGTTGAAATGTGAACGCTGTTACCTAAATGTTGAAAGTGCTCTGAACTGTGCAACTGAAAAGTATTTAATGAAAATGAACCCACCAAATAGCAATACAACCCAAAGATCTATATTCATACATTATACAAAAATACCTCCTTTTAAAATTTTAGCGTGGCTCACGTCCCGAACTTTACTGGTCTTATTCAAAACTTCTCCCCTGATTCTTTGTGTAAAGCTGCACTTCTATGATTGTCTCCTAATGCTCTTAAAGAATGCATTCACCGGTTAGTTTGAGACATAGGTCTAAATGTACTTAAAATATAAAGACTTGATGCATTGTCTTGACCCATAGCCAATTATGAGCTGTTTAAAGTAGACAAATTCGAGTATCACATTGGTGGCATCATTTTGAAACTTGTACTGAAAGATCACAATGCAATCTTGTAAAATCTTTGGCACAATGTCGTCAGTACAGTTCATATGGAGTGAGTGATCCAAAGTACAAATGACTCACCACTCAGAATGTACTCTGTTCTCCTATTTCACACAGTATTATACTACATTTTTATATCTCTAGAATTCTTTCTGATGTCATTTATAGGTAATGTATTTAAATAAACTTTTTATATTTTAAAAGATGTTGCTAAAGCTAATTTGTCAGCGATAAGCAAATCAGTAACACCAATGACCTTTCAATAAATTCACATATTACTTGTAATTTGAGATATCTTCCATTTTTTCTCTCTTGTTGACCACTGATATTGAATGTTGTGATACAATATGTTAGAGCACATTCCAAAAAGAAGATATAATAATCTTAAAATTGTTATACCTTATCTAAGTAATGTATTTATTTCTTCCATTGTAATATACATATTTTATAATGAAAGAGTTACATAATCACATAGAATAAATTATACCATGTTCCCACAGTTGGACTTTTTCACTGCAAAATTTCAATTTTATGAAAATTAATACTACTGTTTTTTAGAAGGGTAGAAAACATTTTACTCATATAAAATATGTACATGACTGTATTAACTGTTCTTCACAAGTATGCATTTGGCTGAGTAGATAATAAGGATGATAAGAAAGGATTATCTAAAAATTGTTTTCAATAGCTTTGGACAATTCCAATCCCATGCATTTGTAGTATGAGTTTATTTGATTTCCCACAAACCCATAGAAAAAAAAAGTATTCCGACACTGCTGATAGGTACTACATGGTGAGGATGCAGATTATTGAAAGAAGTTTAGATCTGCTGCAAACTTTTTGTTTTCTCCTCCAGAAAAGAAAAGAAGTTATTTTCAATTTATTTCTGCTAAAGCTGAAAAAAAAATTTATATTTTAAATATTTTACTTGTTAAATTTTATTCATATCTTTAAAAAATATTTTGATTCATAAGTGTTCAAAAACTGCATTATGCCACACTTTCCAATCATCTAGAACACTTTCTTGTTTCATCATTTCATCAAACACTACATGTATAGCCTAATATGAAGTTTTGAATTTCTCCAGCTTTTCTGCTGATCTCTTAAGAAAAGGTAATGGATAGCTTTTCTATTTTGGTTTTGAGACTTCATTTTTAAATTTCTCTTTCTTATTTTTCTCCCTAGAGTTGCATGATTATTAATTCATTTAATGAACTTTGAACATTATGTATTCCTTTTCTTTAGCATTTCACTTAACTTTTCTTCCCTGCTAATCTTTCAATTTTAAATGTGTACTATAAAAATTTTGTAAATTTGTATTGTTTTCATTATCAAATACTTCGCCTTTTTCTAATAGTTTTTTTTAATTTCACTAATATAATTAACTACGATGTATACTATCTCAAAAATTTCTTCTTGCAATATGTTTTTACAATTTGTACATCCAATTTTTGTTCATTCACATGTGTAACCTCCATGACTATCTTGCAATAGCAAATCTCTTTCTAAGATCCCACAAATATTCTGTACGTAAATAAAACTCATGTACTCCATATCTACATTGTATCCAATTTAATATTTTTATTTTTTGCATGATAATTACAACTTTTTCTCACACCCCTCATATAATAACTTGATAAATGGCTGTGAATCTAAATATATAGATGATAATGTATGTAGAACTTACTATACAGGATACAAATTATTCTAAGAAAATAGAACAATTTTACTCACTTGCTATACTTATATTACTTCAATGAAAACTGTTCTTCTTAAAACAATAAATTTATTGCATTTTAAAGAATATAAATACGATTTGTAATGTTGGAAAGACAACAACTTCCAAGAAGTTAGCAGTCTGAAGCCAATGAACAATTTTCAGCAAATGTAAAATGAATTGAAATGTATCAAATTTTTAAAATTGTGAAGCAGTTTTAAACATGAATTTAATATATTTAAAATTGTATCACATTTATTTGTACTTGACAATTTAATCCTTATGGAGGGGGTTGAAGAATCTTCTGCAAAATGGGTCATAATTTTATCATTTATGCGTGAACTAGTGATACATTTGATGTGAAATATTGATGAAACAGTAAATAAAAAACATGTTAGAGATTGTAGATTGTTAAAATAAAAATGCAATTCAGATAAATGTTTATGTAATTTCAGTGGTCATCAAGAGTGAAAAGTAGTACTATGCTTATATTAGAAATAAGGTGCCTATTGCACATCAAA
This sequence comes from Gryllus longicercus, assembly GCA_038098605.1. Taxonomy (NCBI): domain Eukaryota; kingdom Metazoa; phylum Arthropoda; class Insecta; order Orthoptera; family Gryllidae; genus Gryllus; species Gryllus longicercus. The sequence continues at coordinate 1,321,287 of JAZDUA010000262.1, forward strand.
TGGGCATGTAAGAGATCTTCAGTTATAAATCTGGGTCCAAACTACAATTTATGTTGATGTCCTTTTGGAGGTTCTCTTTCTTTATAAATTGAAATATGTACATATATAATACAAAGTTATTTATTCATATAATAGTGTATTTTTCTGCATATTTTGTGGCTGAGAAAAATTTCTATAGTACTTTATAGTTGAAAGGAAGAGTTACATGCAAGAATATGAAAGACTGGAAGTACGCGGGAAAGTATGTATTAAGAGTCTTATAAACAGAACTACTCATTTCTGCCTTTGTGTATATTTCATACTATTTAGAGTATTAACGTGTATATTATGCCATACCTCTCAATAGTCATGACTGCCAAGTTATTGTTTATTTATTGATTTAGTGTTTAGTACTGAGATTGCAATTTGTGATTTAGCAAAATGTTGCTGAGCAGAGACAGCTTTCATGTTGTGAAGAGTACTTTTGAATGCATTGTGTTAATTGTGTATTATGGTACTGTATTCATGTTTAACTTGTTATTTTATACTTTTATATTAAGATTGATTGCTGATTTCTTTTCTCTTATTCGTTCAATGCATTTCATCTTTACCAAGTGGATGTGTCAAGAAGATTCATAACTCACAATTGTGATCATGGTGGCTCTTTGTGGTATTCTCATTAATGGACCTTCCAACATGGGTACCAGAAAATAAAAAAATAATGGGTTTAATTTGTTTTCGAAAATAATTATTAACATCTTAATATTTGAATCATGCTTTATGTAGAAAACCACAGACTTTTAAGTATATTGGTAAATTTTACCTTATTTCTCAAAGTATTAAAATATATATAATTTTTTGAATAGGATAAATGCCACCATTCCTGCCTGTAAGAAACATTGGCATTAACATTGTTTTTTCTTCAGTGTTAATATAATTTCCTTCTTCAATCTCAACTTTGTGAAACTAGAGCTGTGGAAATTCAGAATATTAAAATACTAAAGTCATGCTTTAAAATAACAACTTTGTTTCAATCATAAAAAATTTAAAAAATAATAATTTGTATCATTTTTATAGCTTATACATTTCTAAATTTCTCTGCAATAACGATATTTCTAATATGTTGTAATTTAAAAAAACTTCCTTACAAAATTTTTGAATGTTTATGGACACATAATGTTCAACATAGACCTTAATTTTTAAAGAAATGTTGAATAAAAAAAAAAGCTGAATTAAATGTCACTGCAAGAAAATATATATTATCAGACTGAAAAGTAAAACAAAGCTAATAAATTAACTGTAAATAAAATGAGGAGATACAGGTTGTTTTCATTTTGAATTCTTCATTTTCTTTCTATTTCTAGATTTTTAATGGAAATTGTAATTTTCATAAATTTTAACTTGAAAATATTAAAAGTATTTAAAACATTGCAGGCAAACACTCATTTATGAAATATAAATTATTCAAGAGTTGAAAATTGTTATTTTGCATTTCATAGCTATTTAATTTCTTTTCCTTATAACTGCCCAAGGATTCTGCATAGAGTTGAGTAGAGATAATGAATTATTCATTAAATATTTAAAATTCATTAGAAGAAAGTCATCTTTATAATTAATCTGAAGGATTTTGTAGGTAATTTACACCAGTTTCATTCAGTATTAATTTTATGTATTGATATTCATAGAAAATTTCTTAAAATCTGTCATTACAAAATTAATATCATTTTAAGATAATTTTCTGTATCAAGAACTGTATACATAGATTTTAAATTATTAGCATTTATAATTCATTACATTTATGTTAATTTCTTCAGCATTATCTCAATATCTTTGTTTAATGATCCTTAAGGCTTATTTTCCAATTTGTTCCATTTGGCATGTAGTGGGGTTTGAATGTGACTGAATAATCAATGAACTTTCATGGACATTTTCTAAGTCTGAATGCAGCATTTTAAAGTACTTCTGTTGTTAAAATATTTTCATGTTCCTGGTGTGATGCACTCATGGTCAGTATTAAAATGCTATTCAAAATAGTAGAAATATGTTGATACAAGATAATAGATGCGTGTTAGCATTGGTGTTAGTGACATTAGAGTTGTTGGTGACAGCGGTAAATATTTGCCAAAATGTTCATGGTTGAGTATTAATAACCTGTACATTTTCTGCTGTTACACATCAGCCTTCCTCAGGAATGTCCAACGACTTATGAAATGTCTAAAATGAATAATTGGAGAACAATTAAACTACTAATTTCTATGAGGGCATGCCTACAAATGATTTTATGTTGCACTTTAAAGTGTAAAAAGATATTTAAAAATGTTTATATTAGTGTTATAGAATCAACCATTTTTAAGAATCCTGAAAAATTGTTGTTTCATTCTCTATTCAGTATTGTGGTTTCTTTGGAATAACTAGAAAACACAATGTTTATTTTTTTTAGACAAGAATTATTTATTGCACTTAATTTCTATCTTGTATAGCACTCTACATATCACAGAAGTTTTGTTTAGTTTATGGTTAAATAAGTTTCTGAAATAAATCCCATAGTTTACTACAAAGTATATTAATGGTTCTAATTACACAACTTGTGTAGTGTAATCAGAGTCATTTTCCTGATGTTGTTGATATTCTGTTAGAACCTCTAATATCTTGCCTTAAAAATATGTAAAATGTATGTTCTATTACTTTATGAAAGAATATATTACAGCTGTTGATAAAATGGTTTATTTTCTGTAAAATAATAATGTAGATATTAAAAATAAACTGAAAATCTTGGGCTTACAAAAATAACCAACCCAACTCTGAATACTGATAAATGACTTCTTAATTTCATATGCAGAATAGTTTTGATCAGAATATAAATTACAGAGGACAATCAGAATTTTTTTCACTGTTATTAATACAGATCAAATTGTTTCTAATGTTATAATCAAGAGGCTGCATTTCTACATTTGTTTGTGATTCAAAATTTTCTTTTGTTTACTATGAAATATAAACACCAAACCATGTAACTTATAGAAAAGAAGTGTAGTAATATATTTCACAGGTAGTAAACCTGCAGCTTTAAAGTCAATACATTTTCTATACAGTTGTTATATATCCATGAGTTTATTGTATTGTACAGTATGTTGAATTGAGAAACAGTATTGATAATATACATTATATTGTATTATAATCATATTCAAGCATGAAAATCAATTAAAGAGTAGCTTTGAAGACAGCTTATATATTTTTCCCCTGTAAACATGAAGAATAAAACATTACTGATAAATCAAATACTAGGGGTTTTGACAAGGTTTACTTCACCTTTATTTTCCCAATCGGTATTCTTTAACTTTCAACTGTGAAAACTTTCACATACTATCTGAAATTTACTTGTCGGAATATCAAATATTTTCTTCCTAAAGTAAGTAATTGTCATTCATTTTAGATTTAAAAAATAATGATATTTGAAATCAAACTTCATTTCATTGTGCATACTTTAAAGTACTATTACAAATTTTAGATTTTTTTAGAGGTTGATTAAAGGATTGTTTTCATTATCAGGTAATATTTTTTGCAAAAGTTTTCACTAACATGAAGACATAACTACACTTATGTAGTACTAATGATATTGCTAAAAATATTTTGATCAGTGTCATTGATAGAGGAGGCAAAGCAGAACAGATACTCCCATTTCAATCTATACATTCATTCCACTCTGCATTTTTAGTCTCTACCGCTTACGCAGTAGGAAAAGAAGTTATGTAATGCTGCGCGAAAAATTCCGAATTTTCGACGTAAAAACTCTTATTGTCAGGCCTTGGTAACGGAAAAAGTATAAATCCAGGGGGGGGGGAATGTTCTAACACATGGTGTAGCCAGATTCCATGTTTTGTGGGTCCTTGATACCAAAAAATGAATGGCGGCAAAAGGTCTGTCCGTCCGTCTGTCTGTGAACAAGGCTAGCGGCTAAACCGTTCAGCCAATTTTCTTCAAAATTAATATTCCGATTGATCTGGCTGATGCCGCGGTCCCTGGAATTAGAAACCGATATTTTAATTTTGGGAAGTACTTTACATGAAGCCCCTGGGACACTTTCCCAATTTTCAGAAAAGTGGCTGCATTGTTTTTCGTTAAATTTTGTTTTTAGTTAGTGTGAAGGACGTTTAAAAGAATGATGCTGGACTCACGTTCGTTGAAAATAATTTTTTCGGAAATAGCAACAAAAAAAAGTTTTTTCGGCGTCTTCCTACAACTACTTTTATGAAGATAGAGATTATTTCCCTTAATGAGGTCTGTACCTTAAAGATAGATTTTGAAATAAGGTCATTTACAATTTTTCGAAGATTTGAGTACTTTTCGCGTAATTTTGCCTGAAAATACGGGTGAAAAAGTATGCGCTGTTTTAGTTTTAAGGAAGAATTGTAATTGAAAATGGCTTAGTTATTACCTAGTATTAGTATGTACCTAGCATTGCACCAGAGAATGCTCCAGCAAATATTTATTAATTTTAATGTAACCAGAGAAACCTGTTCAAATGCTCACTTCAGTTAAGCGATCACCTCTATTAACGGCAAATTGAGACAGATTTTTACATGCCTGGGGTTGCCCTTAAATCAGTCAGTGGTGGGTACTGAGTGATTTTTACAGGCCCGAATTAACCCTTGTGGGGGCCCTTGTAATATTCCATGATTTTATGCTGATTTTTGCGTAAGGAAGAGAAATAAATACATTTAATTTTCTTCTGAGAAAGTGATGCCTAACTATTCTGTTATGAAAAATATTTGATGGAACTTTTCGAGAAAATATTATATAATAATAAATTGTGCATGTTGGAATTCAGTAACAAGAGGTAAGCTACCCAAAAGAATTACATTACTATTTTTCATTTTCTATTTATACATGAATAACAATGCAATTGTAATGCAGTACCAGCTGTCAAGCTCATGTTGCCTCAAGCGGTCATAAGTGTCTGGCGATATCTTGAAAGCTCATGTTGAATTAGCGAAGACCGACAAACACATGACAACACGATCCCATTGCTGATATCTAGAAAGAGAGAACCATGGTGCAATGAATGCATTGCATCGTGCATCATGCATCATAGACAAACCCCGAACGACAACACTCATTGAAAGGACAGTTTCTATCAGTCTAACGATTACAGCAAGAGTTACTGGCTGCAAAAACATACGAGTTGACTTTCGTGCGCGCGTTCTTGATGCAAGGAATTTTTGTGTCGCGCAGTCTTGTGAAGCCTTTTTCTCTTACGAGAACGAGAGAGAATTTAGCGACAATTAACCTTTTAAACTACGTTCTCTTCCTTTCTATAATCCGGACCTGGATTTTTAAATAAATGTTGTCTCTAACGGCCACCCGGATCGCAGTCATTTTGTACATTGAACTGTATTAGTGGTTACTATCACCACACATAAGTTAAATTTGAATCGAAGCTAGACGGAAACCCTCAAATGACTTATTGTTTCAATGCTAATTCATTGCTACATATTCTCATGGTCAAAACGGGCGTGGGCTTCCTTGAGGCGACACCTTTTAATTTCTCTGAAAACATGATCACACATAACTGTAAAGCCAATGTCGTTATCTCTGCCCTTCTGATTCTTATTATTGTTTATTTGCTTATCAAATCTCACAGATCGAACTTCGGCTGGCGGGGCGTCGGAATTGCGTTGAGAAAGAGCAGTACCAGCGTCGGAACTAGTACGTAAAACTCTTCGGGGAACCCGAGCGTGATGGCGAGGATACCAACTGCATTGCGGTCAGCGAAACCAAAAAAATAGGTGTCCAAACGAAATTAAGCGATATTCATCGCAGCCATCGAGTTGGATGAAAAAACAATTATGGTACCCACCTGTAAATATTAAATTGACCACTTACAGAAATTGCTTAAAATGTTCGAGTCCCAAAGGAAACTTAAGAAAACGAGTACCATCATTCGAAAAGACCTGACAAGGAAGCGTCTGGTATTACTCAAAAGAGCTGTGGAAAGTTTTGACCTCCAGAACGTGTGGATAACTGACGGCTCTGACGGCTTTATCATAGGTAACACGGGTGCTTTGGAAATTGTCGATAAGACCCTGACTTGCGAAGCGAGGAAGGGCGTTTATCTGAGAATTTCCAAAGCACGAGTGCTATTTATGTAATAGGAGTATTCCGCGAACGAAATTATGTTAACCAGAGTTCCAAAATGCGCCAAATATTGAAAATAACTGAAAGTATGTTAAAATCAAATAGGTTGTGTTATAGTAGTATCTACGCGGTTTATTGAACGTCAACATATCAATCAATACATACCGCCTGCAGAGATAGACGAGTCGCAGTTTATGTTGGCCACTAGGGAGGAGCGGTAAGAAAAATCGGATAGAAAAAGCGATACGATTTTTTGATATACACTGATCACTGGCGGATCCAGGGGGGGGCATGAGAGACATGTCTCCTTCCCCAAAAAGCCTAGAGTTTTCGTTTACCTTCCTTTATTTTGCAAAATTGATTTAAATATTTATTTATGTTCAAATTATGTAATTATTTAAACACCAGCGACTAGTTCTGCTCCCGGCTCGGTACTAACCCCAAACCCGCAGGAAAGCAGTGTCGTTTTCTTTGGATGTGCAAGTAGTATGTCAACGCCCAAGGAAATAAAAAGAGCATCTTTTCGTTTCATTTTATTTAGCTGTTTCTCATTTATTCGGCCTTCCGCGCGATCGGCGCCAGCGCGTCTATGCAACGCAGGTAATGTGCGAATGTTGTTTAGGCCATATAGGTAATACAGTTTACTCTCTGGTTCAGGCCGTTGGCGAATGTATCCAAGGTCTTCACGACGGACTGGATAGCAGCAGCGCATCGCGACGTCCCCCCACTCATGGACGGAGCGGGCAAAGGCGTTGGATCCCGATTTAACCGCCTACTAGTGAGCGAGCGTCCGTGATTGTGATATACTCCTGTGCGCGTGGCAGCCTTTAGCGATACTCATAAAATTAGTGCTGTTTATTGATGTGAGTAGTGAAAAGGCGGTGCAAAAGTTTTTAAATAATTGCTTTTCTTTCCTTTCCTATGAAGAAAAGAAACGGCAACAGAAGAATGGAAAAAAAAAAAAAAAAAAAAAAAAACAACGTCGAGCATATTTTTTTAAATACTTTAAAATGTATTATTCCAATCTTTTAAATAGAAACTACATCACCCTCCTTGTTATTTTGCCACTATCTTTCCCTTATTTTTTCAATATTATAATTTAAAATAAATCGGGATTTTGTTTATATAATTCAATTTTACTCTAAATATGTTCGCGAAAAGTGTGTTGTGGGGGTTAACACTTTCCTTCACTGTCAGCGCCCTAGGTCCAGAGTGAGGAGACGTCACGCTTATAAGTCATCTGGTGGCTCAGAGTGAAGTCGCTCGCCTTTAGCAAAGGAGGCCCGGGTTCGATTCCCATCGAATCCCGGACAATTTCACGTGAAATTTGTTTTAAAAAAAGTTCGCTGCTTCACAAGGGCTAGTACAGCCACTGTGGAGTGTCCTAAACACCCTTATCCTAATGCCTTCCCAGTTCTGGCCGCTAGGTGGTGACGCAGGGGCGTTTAGTAGGAGGCGCGTACGTGAAGCTGCTACCTGGCGGTCCTCTTGACAACTGACAGCGAGGAGACGTATTGAAATATTAATGGAAGATTACTCTGAAAACGCAAAGGGCTCGCCGCCCTAAGGGGCTTAGAGAAGCGTTGCCACGGCCATTTACAAATCTCTTTCTCTCAGGTTCCTCGTCGCGTGTCGGTCTTCCACGTAAATGCTCAATCACCACCATTTCTTGAAACTTTTTAATATTACTGTTGAAACGACACCAGGTCTGCTATTATTTAGAAAAACATGACTAAAATCATCGATCAAATCAGGACTCATATCGGTGTGTAATTAAAAACTCTTTCGGAATCATAGATCGGTTATTTGAAAAATTCCAAAAGAAAATACGGAGGGGTCGCAATGTTTGTTGATGGTGACATTAGAGTTAAAGTTCGCTATATCAACACCCCCTATTATTCCTATTAAGTTAGCTCTTCGTACGTAATAGAGACAAAAATAACAGAATGATTTAATAAAACAACACAAAACGAAGTCTCGTGCCTTCTCAAGAGAATCTTCGTCACCAGCAGGAGCGAGACGAAATTAGTGCGGGCCCGCCCGCAAAACTTTTTATTCAGGCCTGCTTTATTAAAGTGTATAGCAAACAAGAAGTGTGTGTACCTTATGTAATAAAATATCCTTTGACAAACTTATACTCATCAGTCTACGATTATAACATAAATCAATGTTACTGATTACGTTGATTTAGAAACAAGATTACATACGCTACCCAAGGGGGGGGGATTGTTCTTGCTGTTTTTAATCTTTTATTGTATCAACTATCGCAATGTATCAGAGAAAGTTTAAGTAATTAATATTTCTTACAACCGCAAAATCGTCAGCCTAGAAATATGTACTCTTTACTGGGCCCGCCCGCTTTGCGGGCCTGAACGTTAAGCCACTCCACTGGTCACCAATGCACCTGGAGTGCACCCCGTCGACCTTGGTGCACCGTCTCGACTTTGTAGTGGCCAGCAGGTGGCTGTTCCCCCTCCACAACCTTCTCCCTTCGTGGGCCAACGAGGATAACTCGCCGCAGTATGACGCGCTCTGGTGCGTGGAAGGCAGAATGCCGAATTGACCGTGTGTGGTGTGTAGTGTAGTACGCGATATAACGTAGTGCGTGTGTAGGTGCTATATTTAGAAGGACACGTGGTCGTCTGAGAATCATGCTTTGGCCGCGAACGCGCCAAGAACGAAACCTGTTCTCCACGAGCACCAACGATCGGTAGCACTGTAGTGAGTGACGATTGAAGAAAAGTAACGTTACGTCAGGGAGCCAAGTAGTTTGATGTCACGCTGCGGGTCACGAGATAGTTCAAGAACAAACAGAATTGTATGGGGCGACGACTAAGTGATCTCGTTCTCCCAGTTTATGAAAGTATTGAAGTGCATATTTAGTGTTAAATAGATAATTACAAACTTAAAAGGCAAAATGTCCTCGTGTTTTGTTACGATAGCCCGTAATTTAAATAACGTTGCAAGTTCAAGAAAGTTTTTCGGTTCCTGTCAGAAACACGTTCGATTGGCTTCTCAATACTACCCAATAACAGAAGACATATATGGACTTACAAATGAACAGAAAGAGGTGAGTGCGCCCGTGTATATACCCATGCATGTACACGTGAATTCACGGACATAAAAGTATTAACCTCATGATGAAAATGCTTTTTGTCATTTCACTGTGAATACGTCAAAATAGTTTAATAAAGCACTAAGGCTTAATACAAACCAAATAAACATTTTGTTGTAGCTGCGGCAAACTGTTTTTAATTTCGTTCAAAAAGAACTAGCACCGAAAGCCGCTGAAATAGACAAAAATAATGATTTTCCTGGATTGAGAGTGAGTATCGTAATTAATATCATTTAAAATGTTACATTTAAGAAAGGAAATACCTAATTTTATTTAAAAATACATATATTGTTTAGGACTTTTGGAAGAAACTTGGTACCATGGGCATGTTAGGTGTGACAGTGTCCAGTGATTATGGTGGATCTAATATGGGATACTTGGACCATTGTATTATCATGGAGGAATTATCACGTGCTGCAGGAGGAATTGCATTAAGTTACGGTGCACATTCAAATTTGTGTGTAAATCAGATTCATAGAAATGCAAATGAAGAACAAAAGAATAAGTATCTTCCGAAGGTACATATCTTCATTTCTGTAGTTTAATACATTTGTGTATTTATCCAAAAAGGCAGGTACCAACTTCATGTATTCCCTCTTTAATTTGGAATTGTTCAATATGCACACAGTCTTACTGGTTTATTTTCAAGTTTTGAGAAACCATGCCAAGTTTTGAGAAACCAACCAAAACAAATGTTAATATTAACATTTTGTAATTTATTTTCCAATAAAGAGTTAGGAAGTTGTGTCATTGGTAAAATAATTGCATTTGTTGGTACACACATTTTCATATTATCCCATATTGTGTAGTAGTTATATCATTATCCATTTATTTAACCCCTTTCCTTTAAGAGTTACAAGTTAGAATTTGTACCTGATGACAATACTTAAATTCTATAAATAACACCACCTCATATCACAACTAGTGATTTCTTATGCAACTTTTATAATTATTTTCTGCAATTTATAACACTAGGTTATACAGACACCCTTCTCACATTCATTGCATATGTATTTTATTTATATCTTAATTTTCCAAATCCTTGCCTATTTACTACATCCTTTTCTCACCTTCCTTTAGAAAAAAAAATTCATGCATATTTCTGTCTCCTTTACACTTGATTTAATACAATGGTTTACTTCATGCTTCACTTTGCTTTACCCCATTTCCTCCCAAATCTTTTTTCCTTCAAAAATTCCTCCAAAACAAATATTCAGGCAAGAAATGAACAAATTTTCGAAAGGAAAAATATGTATCTTTTAATTATAATTACTTCAGTATTTTACAATAATAATAATAGTAATAGTCATCATCCTGAACTCCTTTGGTTTAGGAATGATTCTGTAGTTCTACTAGTGGGCATTTTTATTCACTTCGGAATTTCTAGAGAGATATTATGTTTTTTGAAATGAGTTTTTGATTAATTGTCCGTAGATGTGAATTAACAAAGAATTATTGTGACAGCTTTGTTCAGGAGAACATATAGGTGCATTGGCAATGTCGGAGCCAGGTTCTGGATCAGATGTAGTGTCAATGAAACTTAAGGCAGAGAAAAAAGGAGATTATTATGTCTTAAATGGAAACAAATTTTGGATTACAAATGGCCCAGATGCAGATGTTTTAGTGGTGAGTGATTGTTTTTCCCTTTTGTTTTATGTTGCATTTCACTTGAAGTAAATATTAGAATGTATAGAATGTTGCAAATGGAATGGCCTTTCCAGCTTTCACCATTTATTAGTTTTCATTTCCCCATAACTTGCTGTCAATCTATTCACCACACTGTGGATCCTTAGCTGATATTCCCTTTCTCCAATTTTTCAATGCTCTTCCCTGTTTTCTATGTTTTGAAGGATTCATTTCAAACTTTTGGGCCATCTTGCATTCTCTCCATGTGGCCAAACCAGATTAGTTGTTTGTTCATATATGTTTAAATTGTTACTTTCTATTTCTAATTCCATTGTTACTTACAATATGGTCCACCCCAAAAATTATGGTGTTCCATTGCTAGAAATCCATTTCCTTGATTTTCTTTAATATATAGTGTTCTTTAATGTTTTATTTTTTTTTAAATTAATGTCTTTTAAATTTTTGTTTAGGTCTACGCGAAAACTAATCCAAATGCAGATAAACCACAGCATGGAATTTCTACCTTTATTATAGAGAAAGGCATGGAAGGCTTTGAAAGAGGTCAAAAATTAGATAAATTAGGTATGAGAGGCTCTAATACAGGGGAATTGATTTTTACCGACTGTAAAGTGCCAGCAACCAATTTGCTTGGTGAAGAAGGAAAAGGAGTTTATATTTTGATGAGTGGATTGGATTTGGAACGTCTTGTTCTGAGTGGAGGACCCCTTGGGTTAGTTTCATTCTTTGCTCATTTAATCTTATTTGTGAAGATTATGTATCCAAGAGTTAGTCTTCAAACATTTTTTTTATGCGAGTGTATTTTATTGTACTTTTGCAGGGTAATGCAAGCTGCTTGTGATACTGCATTTGAATATGTTCACATTCGAAAACAATTCAATCGGAGAATTGGTGAATTCCAATTATTACAGGTTTGCATTCTTCTGTATTTGGGATAATATAAACTATTTTATCTCCTCTTCCTTGTGCACTTAATTGTTTGATGTAATCTATAATAGCTTTTCTTTTTTGTGCATCATTTTAAGTTGATAGTGGATTAATAAAATCATTGATACACTATCAATTTAAAATGATACATGAAAAATAATGGTCTATAATAGCTTTTCTATTTGGTTTCAATAATTTGCCATAATTGGTTGTGTTATATGATTGTTTCTAACATCCCAAAATCTCTCCAAAGTATAGTACAATATTTCTATTCATATATGAATGAAATAAGCTTAAAAATAAAGTTACACTTCATAAGTTTTTTTTAAATTTGGTATTGACATCTTGGTTGATGTTAGCATCATTCTCCAGCATTCTTGGGAGCTTTTGCCGAGATGGTTCTTTGTTTGCTTTTGACAGTAAATATAGATTTACTCTTCCATCATTGTCATTGCTATTTTGACACAATAAATTATTATTTTGAATGAAAAGCATCTCATATTTTTGAGATTTCCCTTAAATAAGCATTATAGAAGTTAAACGAGCACTTTGGAAATTGTTGATAAATCCCCAACTCGCAAAGTGAGGTGGGGATTTATTCGAAAATTTCCAAAGCATGAGTGGCACACTTTATTGGACATTGACATAGCGATCGATGTATACCGCTTTCTAAAATGGATGAGTCACAGTTTATGATTGGCCAGAAGGGAGAAGTGGTAAGAAAAATCTGATAGAAAAGTAATAAACTTTTTAAGATACTCTACCCTGATTGGGGCATTTGGTATGTAGAGTATGTAGACTTAAATATATTATATATAATTATTATAGTATTATTATATATATTATCTGTTTTATAAACCAAATGTTCTACTATATATAATGAAGTCCTGATGATTTTAATAATTAGAAGACAATACTGTGAAAATTCAAATTATAATTGTGAGCAATTAAAGCTAATTATAATTTTTTAATATTATATTCTTAACTATGAGTATTTACATAATTAAAAAAAATTGTTTTCTATTTTCTTTTGCGGTGTACTTCTTTAATATTATCATTCATAGCTTGTAGTATATAGAATTATGGAATTTCATGGGTGGCTCAGTATCATTAAAACTGGTAAAAATTTTGCATATTATGTATTTCAATTTTTATTTCATTTTTATTCCTTTATTAATAAGTATTCTTTTTCTGTGGTTTCTACTTCTCTTGCAGGGTAAGATAGCTGACATGTACACTAAATTAAGTGCATCTCGCTGTTACCTCTACAATGTTGCTCGTGCTTGTGATAATGGCCATGTTCATCGTAAAGACTGCGCTGGAGCAATTCTGTATATCAGTGAAGCTGCCACTCAAGTCGCTTTGGATGCTATTCAGTGCTTGGGTAAGAAATTGTTTTGAATTTTCAATTTTTTGGGTCTTGCTTGTCATTAGCAGTATGAAATGTAAAACAATATATTTTTAAGGGTGAGCCTTGGATGTTAGATGAATTAAACCAACATTGATGTAATCTGTTGAAAAGTCTTTTGAAAAATTAATACCAGAAGAAATTATACTGATGATAAAGAAATTTCCTCCCCAAATCTTCAATTCCAAACTGATTTTTTCCTGTACTGAAAACTGCCTTGGGCAACAAATGAAAGTAAACTGTTTTTCTTTAGATGCAATGTGAGTGAAATGCATTGTAATACCAATACTATAGTTATCGAATGTACAAAATTAGTAGGGTTCCATAGAAAAAAGAAGAGATAGCTTTGAATACACTTTTAGTTCTATTTCATATAATAATTTGTGTGATTTCAGTTATTTTGAAGACTTGTCACTCTCATCTTTCTTACCAAGTTACTGCAGACTATTAACGATGGCTAATATTGAGGATTGGGGCAATAAACCAAAGCTTATGTTTGACAGATAAAGTTTTTCTGAAGTGTGCATTGCATTATAATTTAATCTGTAATATTTATTTTTCTTTCAGGTGGGAATGGATATATCAATGACTATCCAACAGGTAGATATCTGAGAGATGCAAAACTCTATGAAATTGGTGCAGGGACCAGTGAAATTCGACGCCTTGTTGTGGGACGATCAATCAATGCAGAATATTCATAAGTTACATTCTGAGATGGAGTGCAGCATCTTTGTGATATTTGGGGCCAGTGTAGTTCTTAGTTCTCTTTAATATTTTGAACTTTCTCTTTCCAGATCTTGAAGATGTATATATATATATATATATATATATATATATATATATATATATATATATATATATATTTTATTGTATAATGTATAAACTACATTGTAACTGCCTTTGCACTGTCAAGGCGTAATAAGACTGAAGATATGCTTATTAGGAATTGCCCTGAGTAATGTAAGGCTTATTCGCAAGAAACAGAGGCAAATGATAACAAATTATAGTTTTTTTTAGCAATGCGAATCATCAATACATTTGAATCATGTCATGGTTCAAATAAAAGAAAAATTAACTTTTAAGAAATAATGTGAAGAGAGGAGAAAGGTTTATCCTTGTTTGCCTTGGTAACAATTTCATTATGGTTGTGTTGTTTAGCATTTTAGAAGTGCCTGAGAAGAAAAGTGTGATTCTTGAATGCTATTCAAAGCAAAGAATAGTTTATTTTATTCCAATACCTATCACCATAGGACTCCCAAGATGATAGATCATGTTGCATGTTATATGTGTATTGTAGTAAACTGGCTCTGAAGTTATCTTCAACTGAGTTGCTCATAAATTAGTACCTGATTTTATACCTCATTATGCTTGGAATTTCCATTAATTTTTATATTATGTTTATGGACAGAAGGTGTGTTTTTATTTTAACTTGTTTTGTGGAACTTATAAAGATTGTAAGGATGTGAAAGGTTATAAGTTTATGATTGATGTATGAAATGACTGATGTGGGGGAAATATGCAGAGTATTATCTTTTGGAATAAAATCAGGGTTTTTTGAAAACAATTTGTAAGTTTTTATTAATGGCATCAGGCAAGTTACTCGCTCTAATAGTAGGATGTACAAAGCTGTAATTAGAGAAAAAGAACAACATTCCTTTTCTTCAGAAAAAATCTTGTTTATAACATTTCATTCTTAGTGCATGATCTTAAATCATGTCAAACCAAATGAACATTCATACCCATGACAGGAACATCATTAGTACGTACAATAATTCATGTGTGCCAAAAAGCTGTACATAGCATTCTGTGATGAAAAAATATTGTTATAAGTATATATAAACTGAGATAGACAGAGCATTTTCCTATTCAGAATTAATATGAATAGGAAATATTATTTTCTGACTAGAAAGTACACTCAAAGTGGTCTTAAATAACCGTATTTCATTTGACAGACGGAACATAACGACAGTTTGACTATTCTCATTCAAATAATTATGAACAATGAATTCAGTGAATGAAAGAATAACCAATATGAATAAGTGATCTTACAAACACACAATCTAAATAAACAAAGGTTTGCAGGATTTGATACCTAAACTAGTCTCAATAGCACAATATATTTGCATGATAATTACAAGTGTGTGAACACAATTGGATGGTTGTTCCACAAATTGTTTGTCGTTTCTGCTAAAGATGCAATGCATAAAAGCATATGCCAGCCAGTCTCTGGGAGACATCTTCTCTTCCCTTACGATGGTTTCAGCCAACAGGCCAATATGATCTCTGTCTCTAATATTCAGATTCTCCCAGCACAGCGTTCATTAAACGCCTGAAACTGCCACTCTGTTGGATGTTGTCTGCCGTATTTCCAAGGGAATTCACCTGAGAAATTATGAAATGTAAGTAGATGAAATATGTTTATATTCATATTAAATATTATCAGTTATCTGACAAATCTACACTCAATTACTACATCTGTTTAGGAATGTACTCACATAAGTCTGATGGGGTGCTGAAACTGGTTTCTGAAGGGCGTGAGCAAAAACAGATGAAATTAGTGCGGTTCAGACAGCACAAGACAGCACAGATACTTGGTGATGGAGGGGGATTGTAATAATTTACCACACAAACTGAAGGGACATTGATAGCAGGAATTCAAATGTATGGGTCAAGCAGCATTAGCACTTTTTGTACTCTTATGCTGATTGCATTACGAGCAGAGACCCAAAAGCTACATAATAATCATAATATACAAGTTTACTTATACCATAGCAATAATAAAGCTTCATACCACTACTGCCTATTTCATTACTTGACTTACAGCACATCAGTGGCATGTGCAAAGGCTGTGCAGGTTTATTCAATTTTTGCCTGGAAGAATATTGGGAATCTCTATCGAAGGTACAAGTCAATTGTATCATGGTGCCTTGCTTTATGAATGCAAATTTGTTCCAGAGCATTACTAGAATGTTAATAGATTGCTATAATAATCATTAAAAATTATATTGAATTTAAGTCCAAAATGGCTAAATATTACAAAATATCTGAGAGTAAACTCTCAAAATCTCAAGTTCTAGAAAGGGGGTACAAATTTTTAGCATTTTGCATTCCCCTTGATTTAGGACTGAAAATTTTCATTTTGATATGTTTTAAATCTTATTCATGTTTTATACTCTTGGTGTCTAAATACACCAGTTTTGTTGACATAAAAATGCCTATTGGCAGAATAAACCCTGAAGGTTCCATCAGCTGTGTGGTACAGGTGCGTTGTTGGAAAACATCACTACACCAGGGAAATGGCCTATTTGAAGTAGAGAACCATACCTGTATGTTTATGAATAGCTGACACGGTATATTTACATGTAACTACGTTTACAATATTTTCTGAAGCAAATTGTGGGCTTAACATCTTTCCTAAGATATGTCCTTTTTAAAATACCAATTCATTTGTGGTTTTCATTTTGTTATATTATCTTGCGATTATTTTAAGAATAGAAAATTATCATATGTAAATTCTCTAGATCTATTCATGACTCACGAATAAAGGAGTAAATTTATCTGAAAATTCACAAAGTGAATGAGAAAGCACAAGTGGGATGCAGTATGACTATTTCACAAATGCAATTCATCCATGTAATGAAATATAATTTTAATTTGATGTATTAATAATAATGAATGTTATATTTAGTTATTACTTTAAACAGAAATGTAAGCATGAGACAAAATAAAAAATTATATAAGCTCTGTTTGTAAACAAAAGAAGGTGCAAAATTCCAGAAAGCAGTATCACAAAGCGTTTTGGGACCCTCTGAGTATACTTATAGGACAGAAATCAAAGTAAATTGCCCAAGAAATGACTTCAATGAAATGTATCAAAAATACATTTGTTTTTAAAGATGATAGGGAATAGTTTTCTTTAGAAAGTATACATTTAATTATTTATTAAAATGAAAAGTTCTTCCTATCTCTAATTAAAGTACTGGAGCCAATCTTTACAGTTTTAAAAGAATTTTACTCTAAAATTTAGAATCTTTACATATCTTCTAAAACCCTTGATTGAAAACCTACTGTGTATTTTCTTATTTAAAATTTCTAAATAATGAGGAATTTTGCAGTAGGCATTTTATCAGTTTTTTTTTAAATAAATTTTATTTGTTTTTGTATGAGAACAAAATGAGATTTTAATGAGAACAAAAAAATAATTTGACTTGATAGTATGAGTGCATTTGTATTTATTTGTTACACAAGGCACCTCTGTATTTGGTTTGTAAGTTCCTTCATTTGAAATTCTGCACATGCCACTGATTCAGTCACTTTGGTGGAGGGACAAGCATGAATGTATCCAAGGGCATTCTTGTTAACTCTGAGCTAGAATTTGAGCTGCCACTGAGGCAGCTACTTACCTTAAAATGGACATTCTTGTTGACTTGGGGTGTGAACACCTTCGGCTGTACTGGCTGCGACATTTCCTGGACTTCTTCACCAAACTCAGATTCTTTCAGGGCCTTGAAAGTTTCTGACTTGGAGGGGTCATAGACGTACGTCTTCTTCAAACTGTTTTGTCGATTTATTGGTCAGGAAATAGTTTGTGGATGTTAGAAATACGTTCCAGTCAGTAGGAGAGGACAAAATATTTATTATTGGTAATGAAGTCATTACTTTCATGAAATGTTTTGAATCAACAAGTTGAGAAATTGCAAATAAGGTGTATTACTCAAGTAAAATATAACAAAGATATAAAGATTCATGTCTCGTATAAAATGAAAACAAGTTATTGCAAACATGGAAGGTTAATTTTCAAATGGATATGCAATCATGAAAACAGATAAAAATCCGGAATTGATATTGTTAGTAAATCAGCATTCAAAGAAAAGTGGATTTAGTGTTTCCAAGGTGGTTGTGATGGTCCCGGTTTTTGTGGAGGTTGGTTTTGAAGTTGTATTTTTTGTTTTAGGAAAGAAAGATCAATAAAAATACTACAATTAATGGTGCAGCAAGAGCTCTCTAGCAAATAGAATCTATACAATAGTTAAAAATAAGTAGCATGCATTATTTCTATAAAAAATTCTGAAATACGTTTTAAACATGAAAGTCTATGATCAAAAAATTAAAAGCATGATAAAGAGCTTTACATTACCAATGGACTTCACATCATAATTCTGCTCTGTTAGCTTTCTAGGCGTTACCTTATTGTAACTGAAATAATTTTTGTTACTGAAACACATTTATATATCTAGCTTCTACTGAATACCACATGATGTGTTTTTAATTATACTAGGAACTTGAAATCATAGAGTTTAGTTTAATGTATGAAAAATTAAAAAAGCAGTTTGCTAAAGCATAAATATTAATTGTAAGTAAAGTACAGAATTAGCACATGTCTACTAATGAAAGCATAGCATCTGCATTGAAAATCTACATTTGTGATCTAACAACCCAAGGAGTGAATGAACCTGAGGGCGTGCAGGCAGGCAGTTACATTTACTAAGATCACTGTTATCCAAAATTGGATGGATACAATATTGTAGGACACATTGCAGTTGCATTCAAAGGTCTAATTGAAATAAAAATTCTGAAATGAACTTTCTTCAGTGTGGATTGGCACCTGGTAAAATGTGTAATGTATTGAAAGAAAGCAATTAATTCTCTACTTGCCTCACAGGGACTTGATTTCGCCGGTCCAACGTGGATGTTCGGGCTCTGCAGTTTTATAAAAAGTAAAGATATTAAAACATATGCATAGCATACATTTTTCATGGACTTCCATGCCATTTTGAATGTTTCATTTAACTTTAACTTCAAGGTTTCATTGGGCATGTACCAGTTCAAAAGTTTCCAGCGGTTTTCAAGCTTTGATAATTACAGCTAAAAGATATCATTTTAAAGTACAAAATAGATAATAAAGTGTTGTGAACATCTTGTATAACACCTCTATAAATGAAATATTTCGATAAAAGTCATTGTGAAAACTACGATAACATTGTATAGTATATATGAAAATATAGTTCAACATTTCTTAATAAAAAAAATAAAATTTCTGTTCCATTACGTAACATGTGAATAGTAAATATTGAATGTTGGGTGGCCTCGTCCTTGGAGCCTTGATGTCAGCTGTGTTGTGACCAGTAACTCACTGAGTATTAGAATTCAGTCGGAATGTATAGTGAGATATTAGGCAAAATTTCACAATAAAATATTTGTATTTTTCAGTCAAAATAAATAAAGTTACGTTATTGGATTTTTCCCAGAATTCCTGGGTATCCAATGAAACCATAGCCCCTTTTAAAAGGCTGGAGGCTGCATAATTTTCTTTCAATTTCTGCACATAAGGAAAATTAGTAATACAGATGTCTGATGTGGAATTGGAGCAAGATGCCAGCTCTTTCAGAGTTTTTTACTAAAATGGAATGATTTCCTCCCACTACTGTTAAGATTTGTTCAAGAGATGATTAGGGAACAGTATGTGAATTAATAATTTAGTTAAAATAAATTTCTGCAGTGTGTCAACCAGAAAAAGCAGGTATTGCATTTATATTTCAGGAATTACACTCTTTGAGGAAAAAGCTGAAAACATATTATCTGAACTTTCAAAGTGGTACAGCACCCAAGTACTAATTGTCCACTAATTCTGCAAATGCATATTTTTTCCCTTGCTGAGAATGTTGAGAGACTGTTATTGCACGGTTTCATCTATGCCTCTCTGGGCAAACTGCCCACATTCATTCAATGCAAGTGTGTCCTGAGCATGTGACATCCAAAAGTTGCGGAAATCAGTGCCTGCTCTTGTGGGATAGGAAATGTACTGCTTGACCTGTGCCCCCTCCTACACTCTATACATGTACACTTATTCTTTATTCTCCCACCCACTTATCAAAATACATAATGGTTAAAATCTGAAGAGATGGATAGTAAATAGTACTGTTGTATATTTACTTAGAATGTATCCTTTATCTGAAGATATACATCTTCTGTTGCACATATTGATCTTAACTCTGTACAATAGAAACAATGGTTATGAATAATACGCAAAAGAAAGAATTATAATCATGAAGCTATTAATTGTTAGCTCTTAATAATGTTAATTCAGTTAATAATTTATAATGAGTTTCTTGAATGATATTTGTAGAAACTCTAGTCATTGAATCTAGTAAGTCTTTTACTTACGAACATTTATCTAAAGCAAAAATTAAGAAAAAGAAATACATCCTTTTCTCTTTATACAAAAAGCAAAAGACAAATAGTTGACAAAATAACAGTTTTCATTTGTTAGAAGAAATTCCTAATGTGGTGAATACAACTAATTTTTATTTTGTTTTGAGATATCCATTTTAAATTCTAGCTGTAGTCAGGATTATGTAAATATGTTTCAACAATGTTATGAATTATTGTAGTATGAATTTTCCAATACTTTTTCAAAATGTTTACTACACATTATTATTTTATCGAAGATACAAGTAATTTTAGAATACTAATTTGATATTTACCAGTATGAAATTCAGCAAGAAACAAAGAAGAATAGTGATTGAAAATTGCTCTATCTAAGGCTAATGCTTAACCATTGGGTTATACTGTGATGTTGAATGGAATATTTGAAATGGAATTCATTTTTCTTAAATATTATCAGAGCATCATGATCATCATTATACCTTATTTACATGTTTCATTCAGAGAAATGGTATTTCCAACTAAATGATTCCAAAAATCATTGGGAATCATGATTGCTTACTGCAGCGAAAGCACATTTCTTACTTGCAAATATTTACTAGTCAAATACAGATGAAAGTACTGCAATTTTACTTAAATTTATTGAATTGCATATTTTGAAGGCTGTATGGTCAATAAAATATAATTCTGCTGATCCCGGTGGCCGAGATCATGAAGGCACAGTGCCGTAGTGATTTCAGACAGAAGGACCGCAGGTTCAAGTCCTTCCTCGAGCATGGTTGTATACGTGTTTGTCCTTTCATCACCATATCATGTCATCTTCACAGTCACCAAACCGTTAAATGCAATAGTGATCGCTAATGACCTATATGTTGATGCAATCTTAATTTGCCTCCCAAAATTCAAAAAATAATGTAATTCTAAAATGTTTTCCATTTGTTTAATGAAAAGATGTAGATGACATTACTATTTGAACAAGACTGCAATACCTTGAATTCAATGAAAGTCATAAGATGACAGTTCAGTATCATATGAATTGTGATATTACTGAATGCCATAAAAAGTTATCTTGAAAAAATTCAAGTTTGCATTTTTAAATTTTGTGACATTCATATTGTGTTAATTATGTTACCATGTCATCTTGAAGGTTTTTTGACTCTTTTTGCTTGTAGCTTTGAAGACCAAAATAATGTCAAAAACCAAAGTGAAGGTGAGAATGTAAAATTCAAATGATTTGACTGGGTAGATAGAAGATCACAATGTGTTTTGTGGAACTTATAAAGATTGTAAGGATGTGAAAGGTTATAAGTTTATGATTGATGTATGAAATGACTGATGTGGGGGATATATGCAGAGTATTATCTTTTGGAATAAAATCAGGGTTTTTTGAAAACAATTTGTAAGTTTTTATTAATGGCATCAGGCAAGTTACTCGCTTTACAACACTTTCAAATTAATTATTTTAATACATCGGAAAACTTTTTTGGGAAATGTTAGAGAAATTTATTTCATTGTAGGTCCTGAACCTCAGACAGGAACCTCACACACACTTTACGACCACGGTTAGGTCGCAAGCCCCGTCTTTTAACATATTATTTAGTTTTCGTGAATTTGTTAACTTACGAAAGTTATTTTTTTCAAACATCTTTCAACCCCATCCTAAACGCTTCTGTCATTTTTGTTGTAAAAAGTTTAAAAAACGCAACTCTCTTTTATTCATGTTTTATTTATTTACGTCAAAAAAGGTTAAAAACTGTGTGTGACGTGCTATATGGAGAAGTTAATTTGAAGTTACATTTATGTCCAGTAGCTAAACAAGGGGCCATCTCATTATTGGCTGAAGGATCAGGGAAACTGGACGAAAACCTGATCGAGATGGGGATCATTACCCAGATGCTGAAGTACAATACTTGTTACAGGTTCTTTAGAATTATACAATCCAAATGGTAAATAATACACTAAATGTCGTTGTTAAAATACTACTTTCTTAATATTACTTTCCTTTCAGATGTTCGGTATAGTCTCTAATTATATAGAAACAGTTGTGCAGCAGAAAAGATTTCCCAGTAAGAGTCCGCAATGTCTGGTTAGTGGGTAATAGAAGATGTAACAGAAGGGGGAAACACGAACAAAACGTGGGTCCCGAAGGGGTCGCAACAAACCGGTAACTTCTAATCAAATAATCGGATAACACGAACTCCGATTATTTCGAGCCCTGGTATTCGCGTTAATGAGGATGTACAGTATTAAGGGAGCTTGCAGAAATCTCAGTCGAGAAATACGCGCTTCTGGCGTGGCGGAATATTTTAAGAGAGAACTGAAAACTCGCCTCGCACGCTGGCCGGCAAGCCCCCTCCCCCACAGCCCTCGGCGGGGCGAGCGGGGCAGCGGGCAGCGCCAGTTGGCGGTCCGCCAACGCGGGTGAGAGGTGGTGACGAAAGCTCCCCTAAGAATTTCCCTGCCGATCGTTAATCACCCTATAAGCATCTCGATGAGGCGCTCCTCCCGGAAATCGCCAATACGATAAGCTGATCTGGAGACATTTTTATTTAATTCGTAGGTTGGTTTATGAAGAGTACGGTCGTGGAAGTCGGGTGTAGACAGAGGTTTGGTTTAGAGACTTCCATTGTTTTTTAAAAAGTCGACTGGGGTTATGAATGAAATTGCCAATCTGACGGAAAAGCTCAGACAGTTAAATTCAGTTCGTATTCTGAAAACACAATGCTTTTTAGACTCGCAAATCGAAAAGAAAGAAAAAAAGTCTGAGTTAGTTTTAAGGTCCTAGATGAGTGAAATGATAATGAAAGTTGTGCATGGGTGAAGTATTGAATAAGTATATTATCTGGCGAAAACGGTTACTTGGTTTTACGATTCAAAATCTTAAAATAATTATTTAGTATTCACAGCAAACATTTAGAATCTAAAGAAAATATGTCTGCAAAGTTCGAGTAAAAGCTGCAAAGGAAACAAATAGTAAAATACTTCAGTTATTAGCAGCTCTTCCTGCAAATTAAATTTGTGAGAGGGACGTTTTGAGAAAAAAAAAACACCGGCGAAATTTAAAAATTACGTTAAAATTAATAATTATGTTACCGAATTGGTAACAAATTGCCGAACTTAACACGCATTTTTTTGTCCTTTTGGTCCGTTGCCATTTCCAGGGATCGGTAAGAAAACATTTAAATCAAATTTATGAAAATACATGTTATTCCTTACGATTACCCATTAGTATACATTATTTTCTCTTCGCATCTTGTATGTGATAGTGGGCGTTTTGCTGTTGCCGTGTTTGACAACAAGCGTTCAGACTATCTACTAGTTACGAATGCTTCCTGGGATTTGTCGGTCCTGGATAATGTGTCTGGCCTCAGTGGCTTAGTAACGAGTAGTGGGTCTGGTTGTCGGTTCGTAGCAGATCGAGCAGCACAGAAACCAGCGTGTTTGCTTTGTACTTCAAAGAACCGAATTTTGAAGCACGATCTAGAATTTGCGATTGGCATAGAAGGTTCGCATTGGCTTTCTCCAGCTGACCCCTTCAATTCAGTTATAAATTCACCTCCATTCAACCGATTGACTATCGTCACCACCTTTAGGTCTCGGGAAGGAGAAGCACCATCAGTGAATGAACATAATGCTATAAGGTTCCTCAAGATTTCGGTTCTCGTTCGTGGCAAGCGCTGCAGACTGTTGAAAGGCCACCCAGAAGGCGCTGCGTGGCAATCAGCGCGGTGTGGCGTGACCGGGTTATGAACGGGCGCAGGGGAATCAGACATGAAATTGCGTGCGCATTCCGGAGGCCGATGGCGCTCGGGGTTAATTTTAGGCGCAGGCGGCCTGTGCCTGTGCAGGCCCCTCTCCGGCCTGATGGGCCGCCGCTGCGCCAGGCCTAGCGGCGGGGGCGGGGCGGCGGCCGTGTGGTTGTGGGCGGGAATGATGATCAAGGGCGTCCAGAAGGGGGGGGGCAACTTTCCCCTAACCTCGATTTCTGTGGGGCCCCGATTTGTTTTTCATCTAAAAGAAATGAAAAATAAGTCTTATCTCTAATGCAAATTTAATGCTAGAAGTTATTTCTGATGCAAGGAGAAATTCATTCTGTTAATGAATTGGGGGAGGAGGGAAATTTTTGTTTGATACAAGGTGCCCCTGTTTTTTTCCTGGGCGCCCCTGGAAGTGGTGGTGGCGGCGGCGGCGGCGGCGGTGTTGATATGGGAGTTGACGTCAGCTGCAGTGTTGGTAGTGATGACAACAGCAGTGGTGAAAAAGACGGCGGCGAGGATTGCAGAGCGAGGAAACTCGATTGTAAAGCAGTGATTCCAAACTTTGTTCACAATGGTCTCAAGTTCCTCATGGAAACACCCCAGGGAAACCAGGACCTTGTTTTCATAACAAGCGGAAGATTAGACGATATGATATAAAAGAAATCCACCATTCAAGACGTATTTTGTAAGATAATTGCCTGCATCAACAATTGTGGGTTCTCATTGGTTGTAAAGACCAATGACATTTTTGCCATTAGACATTTTTGTAATATAAAAAAAATTAACCGGGCGAAGTGGTTCAGAGCACAGCGCACTGGAATCGCAATCGCAGGTCCGGGTTTCCGTGGTTTCCCTGGATCATATGGCGAATGCTGGGATGGTTCCAAAATCCCACGAATACCTCCCACCTCCCCTTATGCCACCTAACACTTCCTACCATGATTCCTAGTATTTTCACTCCTCATCATTACCCTATAACAATGATAATAATAATAGTAGTAATGATAATATATTATAATAATAATAAGAAGATCCTATCGCCCCCTAATTGATATTCAAGGCTAATAATCTTGTCTTAACCTAGGGATGCAGCCGAAAGATCCCCATAATTCCACACATTGATGTTTTTATGAAAGAATACAACTAGGCCTCGGAGGGAGATGTGTTGAGTGGTCAGTAGTGGCCCATATGCGAATAATAATAATAATAATAATAATAATAATAATAATGATAACGATGATGATAATTAATAATAATAATGATAGTTAAAAAAGGGGAGTCCGAAACGAAATGCCCCGCCGAGCGCCGTGCAGCTGGCCCGGGGGCGCCTCTGCATTTAGAGGAAGAGGGAGCGCGTGATTTGTGGCTGCGTTCGAGGAGCCACATGGCGGTTTCCGGAGTCCGCTCGCAATGGGCCAGTGGGTGTCGCAGCAAGCTGGCCGAGTGGCTAATTCGAGGAGCTGCCTCTTAATTTTTTAAAACCAGAAACTGGCCCATTCATTTTGATCAGTGGATGTTATCTGTGGGATTCGAACATGGGATTCTGACATGGTTTACGAATATTCTTAGAGCTTTCGTTTTGCTCCCTTGCTTTGATGGTGCACTTCTATGATTTTCAACTGAAAAACGTTATATTCTTGTACATGTTAACTATGGCAAGTAAATAGAAAGTGTTTCTGCTTAGGAGAAATCGTTACTATATTTCTGTCATATATATAGATTTACTTAATCCATGAATATTTCTCGACTTAACCCCAATCAATTAGTGCGAATTTATCCAACGGTTAAATGTCATAATCTCTCTTGATAAACAAGCTTGTAGATGATAATGGGTTCTGAGAGTTGTTTGACCCAAGCGAATTATCAAAAGTTTGCGGTGCCCGTTCAGTAAATAAGTCAATAGAATGAACTGCGTCAATGAATGAATGAGTCAATAGATTTAATTGTTCATCTTGTATTACGAACGTATTAAAATATGCTCTTGGCCCATCGGTATTGGTGACAGTCCATGCTATTCAAGCAGGAGTGCATGACCTTTACACGTGTCAACGAGCTTCCATCTATCTGAGAGCCCGGTGAGAGGTTGACTTCCCCTTTGCGACGGACGGTCGCGCCTTCAAGGTCCTTTAATGCGAGGTGCATTTTAATTCGATTCATAGGTGTGTTTCTGGTAACACATGATAACATTAATAACATATTTGTAACACAATTAACACAATTTTCTACTATTTTTATTTGTGACAAAAAATTTTAGAGAATCAATTCAATTTACAAATACATAGGGCGTATTGCAGTACTTTCAGTGAAATATGAGATATAACAAATTAAATTTAATTTCATCTCAGTTCAAAGAATACTGAAATCTTGAAGGAATATGGCGTCAAAAATTAATCAGGAAAGCAATCAGCAATTGGGTACCTTGAGAGTGTTTTCCAGAAAATTTGTGGGATACGTATTGTACGCCATACGCAAATCCTGATGACAATTCTAATGCAGAGAGCATTTATACTGTGTTCGTCCAGTATTAATTTCTTGAAATGGTTAGATTCTGAGACATTAAAAATTGTTCTCGTTTACGCAGTGGGCTTTTGCCATAAACGTGAAATCGAGACGTTCGCTGTGAAGCCATTATCTTAAGAGACTTATCATCTCATAGTATCAGAGACATAAGTGCTAACAGACTTAATTGGCTCTTCAACAATACTTGCTTTAGAATAGCCTTCATTAATATTTTCTCTCTTTTTCGTTCTTATAATGCGTTTATTCATTTAATCGTCTAATAATTTATTTTCTTTAACTTAAAAAAATCAATGATTTTTTAATTTTAAAACTATTTTTTTAAATTTCTAATTGGTTTATTGGTGCATTCAATATTTTTTTTGGACTTTTTTTGTTTGTGGCGTGGCAGCCCTGCGCCCCGTCCCCGCCGCCCGCGGCGATGTACTTACGGTGTGGCGCCGGTCTGCGACTGGATGGTCTCCGCGATGTTCTGGTCCGAGTAGAGGCCGATGGGTGAGTTGAACTGCTTGTGCACCACCTGCGCAGAGGGGGGCGGTGAGGCGGCGCCGGGGGGCGGGAGGCGGCTTACCCGCTGGGGCTCTGGGTGAGCCACGTCCCGCGCCACGGGTGAGCAAGGAGGCGGCGGCGGAGGCGGCAGAGAGAATTCGCGGAGATCCAACGCTGATCGGATCGAGGTTTGGCAAGCGCCGGGGAATGTGGCTGGCGACTTCTTGTTCGGATTTCTTTGTGCTTTTCGGATTCTATTGTGATCTAAATAAGGTGACCGTTCTTAAATGATCGTCTGTTTGGAATTTGTGAATACATTCTGGTTATTAGGTTTTACTTCCGTGTGGAATACACGAATAAGCTCAATCTGTGAGAAATACCGAAAAAAAGTCTTAATATTTTTTTCAAGTTTGTAAAAATGAATAAAATGAAGAATATTATTAAATATATTGTTTCTGAGATTTGTTTTTAAATAATCGTACTTTCTTGCTCATTCTAAGCTCTTATTCTGTAAGACTTTTCGGAAATACTTTCTTTTATTTACTCGAGGTCAAAAATGTGCCAGAAATGAGAAATGCTTTTAAACTCTTCTTGAACTTAACATTTTCTCTAGATTTTAATGATTTGTCAGAACAAATAATATTTCTTACGCATGAAATGTGCATTTGTATATTCCCTAACGTTGAAGCACTGTAAGCTTTGCAGTGTTTTGACCCCGGGCTGCCTTTTGACTTACGAAACGGCGTTTCTCGCATTCGCAGTGGCCTGATGTCACCTTGAGCCGTTTCCACAACGCGGTCGTTATTTCGCGCCGAATGTCTGGTGGTCGCGGGCCCGAATCCGCGGAAAGCTCTCCGGTCGCAAAGTGTCTTTTGCGCGGCACTCGAGCAGCTATTTCAGAAGGCGCGGGCTGGAGCGCGTTCGTCCCGCAGGAAGCCCTGCCAGCGCACGAATTACGTGCTACGTCAGCCGCGCGCAATCACCACACGTGTTTGCGCACAAGCCAATGCGCATTTCCTTATCGTTGTGCGCGGGGCACATTAAGCGACGGCTTCACGCGAACGTAAATTCCAATGATCTTATTTCGAGAAGAAGGTGAAATAACGGTCGTTCGTAAATCTTTCGCGACGGCAGGAGATGTTTCAAATTATTTTTGGAAAACTGTTTGTTGGTGTTTCGTAGCGGTAATGTTTCCAAATTATTTAAAGTAAAATTTTGTATGGACCACGGTTATTAGACTTGTTTTCTTAGAGGAGTAAACAAGTTTAGAATACAAAATACTAATTTTCTTTTGACATATCATGCAAACGGCAATGGACTTATTTTTTTGTTGAATAAAAAGTATGTATCATAGTTTTCTCATTCTAATGTTATTTATATCGAAGGAAATCTCAGCAGTAGTCATCTAATTTCAGCGCCGCCTCCACCGCCGCCTCCGCCTTCTTGGAGCAAAGACTTTCGTCGGGGCACGCCGGATCTCGGACAACCAGCCCCGACTGCACACTTGTGAGAGAAAGAGAGAATTAGTGAGTCGGAAAATTAGAGAAGAGCACAAGAACAGACGAAGAGGTGAGGCAAGGGACACACTGCACACTGGTGAGTTTACACGTCTGTTGAGGTGTGGAGGATCTTTCTCCTCGGCGTGCACCGGTGGGTTAACATTGGGGTTACTCCAGGGTGTATGTCTGTGAAAGAAATGTTTTCGTTTCTTGCTGAAAATATCAGAGAACCACAGTTAAACTGTATTAGCTCATATTTCTTTATGAGTAATAGAAAGTTTTGGCCGTAAATGGCTGTTACGAAAACATTGTTAATTGTTGCTTAAACATTATTTTTAGAAGCACTCTTTCAAACGTTAATGTGTAGAAAGGGGAAGCTGTGTCTGTAGTTCTCTGACTGATAAACATAAATAGTTCTAAACGTTTAAAGAAGTTATTACTCACTAGAATTCCCATAATTGCACTGTAAATTAAACATAGTCTTATTTATTGACATTTTATTCTGTAATGTTTTCAACGGTATGCAACTTTTAACTCTATTAGATGACCTTTCAAAGGTTTTCAAAGGAATTCACCAATTTTATTTTTCTACAGCATTATTTTTTATTCGTATTATCGATCTTTTAAAAATACTCGGTAGATGTATAACGACGGGCATGTACATTCAATGAAACAAAAAATGTCTTATAATACATTTCAGGAATAAGTCCTGCGTTTATCATAACTTTATGAGGAAAGAAGAAATACTGTATATAGAAAATAATACTTTAAGCCGCAAAGATATTTTTTAAAACTCGACGAACCAACGAAGCGTCAATTTTGAATTACACTCTTTACATGCTTTAGTTAATAGATATGACAATATTAGAGAATAAAATATAAGTAGGTTTTCATTTCAGTATCAGTCTTACAATAAGATGAAATAGCCATCGTGTCATGCAGTGACCTTTCTGAAGGAGAAATCGATGATGAAGATGAAATAAAATAATTACATTAAATCAACTTTGTTATGAGGAAATTAGCGCTCTGTAGTCATTTATCGAAAGTTTTGCAATTCCCAGACGTCTCTTTCATCTTAAAAGGGAAACTGACAATCCTTCTATTCATCAGCAGCATTTCGAGTTGGGGCAAATTGCAGGTTCCCTTTTGGACACGTCGGTACGGCCGTGTTGACATTTCTTCACCATTCTGCCTGCTTTCGTGTCTTCCACACTTCATGAGAGAATTCGTCCTATTTACCTATACACGTTCCTGTGAAGTCGCTCGGATTTTCAGTTCTTGTGGTTAAGGGTCGAAGATCAAGGAAAATCAGATCAAGAAATTTACTTCATTGATTAAAGAGACACCATATCGTGTCGTGAGCGACAGTTGCCCAGTTTTCTCAGATCCTACGTTGCTCTTTCATCTTCCGAAGAAATACTGTCTATCATTTACAACATCCACATCCTCGCATCAGTAGCATTTCAAAAAGAAATATCTCGTAACATCCATCCTTTGCGAATTTGAAAGAAAGTTTGCAAGTCCTCTGAATGATCAATCGAAATGGACGTGTGAAGTTGTAGGCTTCTGCGGACGAGACCTGCGTTCACTCTTTCCCTTCCGGCGGCCGAGCAAACTGTCCGGCAGCACCTATCTGTCTCCCGTATTTTATAAAACACTTCGATGGCCAGATTCGTACTTTCTGTCAATACTCACTCCTTTGTATGTAATCAGAATAAAACATGCGATTTCCAACTCTGCTCAGAACAAAATTGGCATTTTAAATGTGTGTGTTCGTTCCAAGAGGCTCCGAAGACTTAAATCCCTTATAGAATTGAAATACCAAGAGCCGTTACTGCTGTCTTTTGTCTTCCCAGAACAGAATTGTTTCCTACAACAACAGACCATGCTCTCTTCCATCTTACAAAGGTAATAGTTCACTTCCACTTCTCAGTAGCATTTGGAGAATCTTGATTGAGCTGTCTTTATTTTTGTTGTAAGAGATATTGAACATCTGAAGAATCTACGTGGTCATATTCGTAATTGTTCAGACTTCATCTGTCTTCCTGGTTCGAAATAACATCTATTCATGCTTTCTACTTATAACGTTTCCTCTGATCGCACTCCATAGTTTCAAAACTTGAAGTCAATTCCAAGAGCGCTGGAGCTTGAGGAAAATCAAGTGAAGGAAGTCATTTTAATCTCACCACTTTGCTTCAAAGGAGCTTTACACATGACTGTCGCAGCGGCGTCGCACCACAGTGTTGTAATTCTTAAAGCATACGCTGATGTATTTTATGTTACGAAGGAAAACCGCTAATCATTCGCAACTCAACATACAGTCTTGAGGAAAACTTCCTACATCTTAGTTGAAAGAGGGATTGCAGAGTTGTAAATGAGCACTGACTGAGAAATCAGCGAGAGCGTGTCTACAATGCAAACCACATTTACCCTTAGTTGAATTTGAAGTAAATTAATCGTGCTTACTACACCTATTTTAAGGAGAGATTACATCTCCTCTGTTTGACAAACAGAGTGGGCGTGTTGACGATAAACAACGCACATCCCCTCGTCAGTTGTATTGGAGGAAAATTGGTCACGCTTCTCCATCCTAGTTGGAGGAGAAGGGACTGTAGGAACTGTCCTTCGACTGATGAATGACGATGCAACTCTCCTCACGTCAGTTGCATTTGATGAAAATCGATTGCGCATGCTCCATCCTGGTTGAAGCAATATTACACGCTCTCTGGCGTCCTATCAGCGTATGCGTTTGCGAGTTTTTTACTTCCATACAGGCCCGGTGGATAATGTAGGGATGGTGGGTAGCTATACTCACACGAAAAATCCCGTGTGAGTGAAATTTCCTCTCGGAATTTCGGGCGAGAGAGAAATATTCCTTAAACGTCAATTTCCAGAAACGAACGACGTTTCTCGGTTTTGCGGCGATTCAAAACGTAAATGCGATCAACTATGTTGCAAGATCGGCTCAACACTATTGCGATTTTACATGTTTATAGCGACACGACCGACAAAATTTGCAAAAATTGTTAAAAGAATTTATTTTAAAAAATGCAATGCCAAGCGCTATTTTTGCATTGCAAAAATGAACACCCGAAGTTATATAACATAAATTTGATAGCAATTTTATGATAAACATGACAATTTGAATAAAATCTGTTTTGTATGTTTCCTTTCGTACACTATTTCAGTGGGAGACGAAGGGGAGGGGGCCCGCGAGGCGTGGTTTCGCGGGCCGCTCGCCTCGAGGCGTGGCGTGGCGTCGCGGCGGCGTGAGCGTGTAAACGGTGTGTAAACGCGTGTGTTAACGCCGCGACTGCGCCTCCGCGACCCAGCGCGGGAGAAGTAGGCCGCCGGTGTTTGGGTGTGGCGCAACGCGGCTGCTGCTGGGCCTCAACGTCTCCCACCTGCTCGCGCAACGTCTGACACGTTCGGGCTGGCGCCCAATCACGGCCGCCACACGGGCGGACGAACAGTTTCGCTGCCTTGCGACTCTCCTCAATCTGCATCGAGGGGGGGGAGCCAGGCCGACCAGTCGTTGATTGGGTGTTTTAGTGATTCTGGGCACCAGGGTCAGTAGTCTCTTAAATGTAGTGCACGTTTTCACTCGGGAGGTGACTGTGATGTTTACCTCGCTGCACGGCGATATCCGGTGCCGACCTTCCGTCGGCTAGCGAAATTTTCTCTAAGCGAAGCAAGCTTTTCTCTAAGCGAAACAAGCTCTAAGTTCCCGACCGGTCTCACAAGGAAGAGGTAGGAAAGATCGCGCAGACCGTGGCCGTTTGTTAGGGTACTGCTCCGGCATTCCCCTGGTGTTGATCGGAGAAACCATAGAAAACTGACGATCAGAGCAGCCGGGCGCTAGAATTCTCCTCCAGACAGCGACTGAAATCGACCTAGCTGATAAGCTACTGTCGAAAATCCTACCACCGTCGGGACTCGAACCTAGGTCAGAGGAAATGCAATGATGCCCTGAGCCATCTCTATCGGTCCATGTAGTGATCAGATTGCTTGTCTACCGCCGCTGGATCGGGCATCGAGGTCCGGCTGGTCGATGTGGAATGTGTAGTGGGTAATGTTGGTTAGCGGTAGACTGTTGGGGACTATCCTGTTTTCCCATCATTGCTCTATCATCACTCATATGAGGAGGTAGTAATCAAGATACACTGGTGGAAAAAATGAGTTTGACATAAAATCGTAGTTCTTAATACATTCTACACGCTCCTTTTAGATTTCTTCGAAACGCATTTTAACACATTGAATTAAATGTGTTTTGAAGACATCTGAAAGTAGGAGCGTGTAGAACGTATTAAAAATGACACAATTTCATGTCAAACTCAATTTTTCCAACAGTGGACAATTTACGTTTAGATTGGTTGCTCTCACATTTTGCCACATTCATAATCTCTTACATAACGATTCTAATATAACATGAAGATTCTGCAAGAAAAGACGTCAAGAATCGTCGTTGGCGTTCAGAGTAATATCCATTGTCAAGGACTTGATATTTTTGGCTTTGGTTCATAGTTATTTCGGTGTATCTCCACGCACATCTGTTATGTCAGTTTTCTGTTGACGACCCGAGTAAAGTAAGTTACGTAGTAAAGTAATTTAGAATTGGAATACAATAACACTTGTATTCAGTTTCTTTTTGTGTTTTTAAATAGTATTTTAGTAGTATCTCCTTATTAGTTATTTTATTTCAATTTCTTTCATTGGAAGAGAAAATTGAAACAGCGTTCTCCTATTTATTAATGCGCTAACCTGTGAAAAGTTAAGCAGCTGGAAATGAAAAACAAATATGTGAACGATTGTGTTCTATTTAATAAATGTTCTACGCCATTTTAAAATAAAATCTAACGATTTTGTGCCTCGTTAAGTAAAACTATTTTAACTATTTTTAGATTATTTTGTATGTTCATTCCCGTTGTTTGCTGTTGATGGTTTTGGCTATCTGCTGCGAGAGAATATCTTTCTGACGAATTGAACTAACTTTTTTTACTTATTTAAGATCGCTTCTCATCTACTATGGTCACACAACTGTAATTAATATTGGTTTTGTAACATTGGGGGTAACAGTACAGAAACTCGCATACGGACACACAGAAACATCCATGTCCCGGGCGGGATTCGAAACCGCGTCCCTTCAGGCTCGAGGCAGCTACGGCTCTTCAGACTTAGGGACATCGGCTATTTGGCAGGCTTGAAATAACTTTATTAGGAGAACATTTGCATTTATCGAGGGGCAAGTTCACCCGGTTTCTTGCTTCGCGAGTTGATTTAGAAGGTAGGATTGAAGACAAGGGCGGGGCCTCGTCAAAGCGATCGCGGCCGCTTTTCAACGGAAGCAATTCCGCAGCATCGGCGGCGCGCTCCTCAAGGCTATCCCCTTTGAAGGCGACGCCGCTGCCGACGCAACTGTCTGCGACGAGAGGGCGGATTTCCGGGACGCGCCTCTACTCGTCTGCGTCGACGCCGCTCAAAGGTCGCGTCGCGTCGCGTCGCGGAAACCTGACCTGCCTTCCCCGCCCGGCGGAGCAACGTCTGGAGCCCAAAGGGGTGCCCAAAGCGGGCGCGCGGGCGCGACATCGGGGCCGGTGTTTTCAAAACACGTTTCTAGAAAATATGTTCCTATAAAATGTCGACGTTTTAAACATCGATGAACTGAAAGTGATGTTTTTGAACATTGATGATTTTTACTCGATGTTTTTACGTTTTCGATGTTCTGTTCGTGAATGAAAAATCCCTGTAGCCACAATTTTGTAGAAGTTAAAACATGAAATTAAAATTTACGGTACCATCGTCTGTTAATTTCTTCCAGAAAAATGAACGCGGTCTCTGCTATCTTCATCGAGTAGACTATTCCTCATCCGACATGATGTTTTCTTCGTCTTTACCACGTGGTGAGCCGTTTTATAATTTTATTTTCAGTTAAATTTTAATTATAAATACACACGGACGCTCTACGTAAATTTTGTTTCACACGAATTTAATGTTAGAGGTTGCTAAATCAGTTTTAAAACATTGATCTTTGAAACAATCGATGAGTTTTGCTCCATGTATTATTAGTATCGTTGCTTTAATTTTAAACGTCGACGTTGCGCAACTGCGTCGTTGTCTCATCACCAATGGGCACTCTGCAACTTTGAAGCGTCAGTTGAGAGTTTTCGTTCTGTGGAAACTCCTGAGAAACTTCCCTGCGTTGTATTCTTCTCATTGTCAAACCAAGGAAGTGTCATGACCGTACTGTAGAGTTTTGCAATATGACATAGCACAGTTAAGCATTTACTTTTCGCAGACGCACAGTGAAGCATACACATTGGTGTGAAGAGAAGCATATACGTTTCAGGTATCCTACGCGTTTTTCGCTAAACGGTCACCAGAGATATCCATATGAGATGTGATTCAATATCTTCTAGCACTCC
Organism: Gryllus longicercus; assembly: GCA_038098605.1. NCBI lineage: Eukaryota > Metazoa > Arthropoda > Insecta > Orthoptera > Gryllidae > Gryllus > Gryllus longicercus. The sequence continues at coordinate 1,356,341 of JAZDUA010000262.1, forward strand.
CAATGTTTTTTGTGATGTTTAAAAGGTCCAAATGCGGTTCTGGTTATTCGATAGGCAATGTAGGTGAAATAACCGTTAAACAATAAAACCGTTTCCAATCCGTTTGCTGCAGGCGTGTATTAGTGAGCTTTATATTTTAAAATGGTAAACATTGATATAGCGCCAGCTGTATGTTGCAGATAGTGAGTCGCTTGTCGTTGTATACCGGTCATTGGATTGTGGTGTGTTCCTTAAAACGTCTATTATTAGTTCAAATGTCCATTGTAACCAGTCCATTATTAGTTGCAGGCGATCTTGCTTCTCGGCGTGGAGCACGTATTCTTGTAACTACTGCACCATGCGCTGTTTGGCTATGACGTCTGGACAATGGCAACGAATGCATCGTGTACTGTATTGCGTGTATTATATCTTCGAATCAACAAAAATATTTGGAGTACTAATTGTAATTGAATCTGCGCCCTATCTGGTAAGGATGACCTGTTTATCAGGAACTGACATTAAATATCCAAAACTATTGTATTGCACTCTGTGACGTCCCAAAACTCCACGGAACGGCCATGCCATTTCCTTGAAAGTTCGATTCTACTTTGGCGTCTCCTACGCTTAGACCTCTCCAAGTTCCTCCCTTGCGAATGTGGTCCAGCCGCTCGTACGCGTATCACGTCACATCTCTTGGAAGCCTGTGCTTACTCCTACAGCTATTTCGGCCGCGATTCTCCTTCTTCGTCTACACTGACAGGTTACTACACACTCGTGCAAGGTAACCAAAGCGCGATTCCAGCGACGCTCTGTGTTTGACGACTGTGACGACTCATAATAGAAGACGGCGAGAGAACGCCCTGAAGGAACTTTTAAGTACTTATTTGCCTATCATCATATCGTGTCATCCTCATAATTACCATACCGTTCCACGCAATAGTGGTCGCTAATGACCTAGTAGTTGATGCGACCTTAAATTAAAAAAAAAATACTTATCTGTTGAAATATAGTTCTCCCGTAAATAATAGTGTAATTTCAAATTTTGATACTTGATTGTAACGAAAGTTAATTGAACTAAATTTATTTCCTAATTATTTATTTCTAAGAAATTTATGAATTTCATTTACATGAAATATTTCAGACCGCAAATACTGAATTCCTTTCAATACAATTAACACATTTTGTGTTCGTCGAGTCAATTATTACAGAAACTCCGTTTAACTCTCTGCAAACCCACCATTATGTAGTTTTGGAAGTCACTTGAAAGTTTGATAACACCATTTAATATAATATTGCGTTTTTTCAATTATTCTTTTGTCCTGACATTTGTCCATTGTAGAACGATGCACATGAAGAAGTGGCAGCATTATCTATCTTGTAACACAACGTTTCAATCCACATTTCCAGGAACGTAGTATGGAGTTCTGAGTTGACACACTCCGTTGAGCTTCGTTGTGAGTTTTTTCTTCAAGACAGTATTTGTCACTATTAATACTACTATACGTGGGTAATTTTGTCCGAAAATATCTTCATTTATGAAAAAAAGACTAATTTCATTGCATTTACAACTCACGTGTAACACCTTTTCCTTCTCTTATGTAACTAAACAATCGCTTGTGTTGTGAAATGGAGGCCTCTTGCAAGAACAAACAGAGTTGAAAGAGATGAGTGTTGCAGAGGCAGTTACGGAACAGAAGTCGTGTGGCTACAACGTAATTCCCGGCTGTTTTGGCTGGTAGTCCTGGCGTCGATTCTTGTCTGAGTCCAGAACGTTCTGCCAGAAACATTGCTGAGACCTCTAATTGCGAAATCTAGCAGAAATCTTGGACGCAAGAGCTTTACGATGAAATGAATTGTAAAAGAAAAATGTTGTAAACGAACGGTGTCAGTTTGCCACAAACCATATAATTTCTTTTCAAAAGCCGTGAAATGAATTTTACAGTGCAAACTTCTAGATTACATCTTTTGGAAGATGCGAGAAATTTTCAGCCATGTAGCGTAACGAAAATTATCGTTTCGGAACGCCGTGAAAATATCACTTACATTGATTCAATCTCGAGTTTTGTGTGAAATACTTTTTAGTCGAAGTAATAAATTTTAATTTTAATAATAAAAGTCTAAAGTTTTCAAATTTTTATGTCATTTCAAGTAAGAAATGTACTCGTACTCTTTCAATTAAGGTGCACTTCAAGTGGTTTGGAGGGTATTTGCTATGTACTTAAAACCCAGGTATTTTCTTACATGCTTTCTTAGATGTATTTCTTTATAAATCATTAACAAAAACTGAAATTCTGTTCCTTGATTTTAAACATAAAACGCATACGTTCCTCGTGACCATGACCAAGTACGTAAGTCATCAGGACTGTAGAGATGTTACTTGTTACAGAATGTTTAAAACTCAAGCTCACGAGAAAGGAAGGATAAGTAATTGTCACAAACTTCAGTGGCCCAATCAAATTAGAAGAAACGTCACCCTTTGATAATTTTCTTTTTCATGTTAATTACTCTCGTAATTATTTGCTTATTTGATTTGAGCGTTTACGAAAGTTTGCTGTATATTTCAAATAGCAGAAATGTTCAAGTGAATGACAATACATTTCATGAATATATGGTTATATTCATGAAATACTTAAAAATTGTATGAAGTGAACGTTAAGTTCTAGTTCTCTGGGCCACGCAATAAGAACATCTCTCCACATATGTTTTTGGAAACTTCATCATTCCGAATGACTTGTTCAGACTGTAAACACTTGGAGGGGGGAAAACCATGCAATCCGTATCCTTCCCCGCTTCGCTCTTCCAACTTGTGGTCGCCTTTCCACGACCCCACAACCCACCATTTCCCACCACCCTTCTCGTTCAATCTTCATCCATCCCGGATTTTCCCTGGCGACCCTCCATTCCCCTCCACCCCTCCTCTCCCTTTCCTGAAGCGACGCTTCACCGTCTTGCCCCGCTTCACTCCCTCCCCCGCGCGGCGCCCGCGAGCCTCGCTTTCCCGCCCTCAGCCCCATCCTCTGCCCTCTTCTCCTCTCCCCTCCCCTCCTCATCCCTCCCCTCCCTCCTATTTGTTCTCCCAGCGCCGCCGTCGCCGTTGTTCCATGGGGCGGCGAGGCGCTACCTCGAGCTCATGGTGTTTCAGGGTGCTGGGTTAGTGCTGCTTTTTGCAAAATACCATGGGACTGGCGGAGGTGGATAAGCCTACCTCGAGAATATCATAGACGAGAATTGTTCTTTGTAATTACTCTTTATTTACTTCCTTTATTACGTGGGTTTGGACCACATTCAGTGAAAGAGAATCAAACATTGCCTAACGTTAATTGGTTTTTGAGAATTGTAGTAATGAAATGTTAAGACATAATAACCGCTCAAAGTAAAGTGCTATTGGAGAATAAGTAAAGTTTATGAAATTTCCTTTTAAATCATATCGTTAGGAACTTGTTCTCTTTGACTTCACTTGGTCCATTTATGGCTTTCAAAAAACAACAAAAAGCATGCATCATGTTATAGAAAGTGAGAAAAATCCGACGAATCAGTATTCATTTTCATGTGTCTTCATTCAAAAAACAAAAATAACAAAAACACAGTTGTCGAAGCAGCCATGCAACGTATCGAGTTTTTAAACTCTTTTTATTCATTAGGTTATGAACAATTCTCGTTCTAATTTGTGGCAGGTTGCCGAGTCCTGTGTATTTTCCAAAAAGCGTGTGCTGTTTCAAAACAAGGGCTGGATCACCAAAAACCATCCACAGGACACACTGCCGGCGGTGGGCGACAAACCTTGGTTCCAGCCGCCTCTTCGCCTACTACTCTCTGCAGGACGGTGTCTGCGACCTAAGACAACACAAGGCCTCGTCACACCCGGGCTTGCCTGCTCGGCGGCCTTCTCCCCTCACTCTGGCCTTACCTCACTTACACCCTTACCTCTCCAAACCTGGTGTTTTCACAACGGAAAATCGGTGGACACGTGCAACACCTGAGTCAAGTGCCCACAAAAATCTAGGCATCCGTTTGCCGTGAACTAAAAACTCTCACACCTATTTGTCCTTGTGAATGCTGAGGAATGTAACTAAGCAAATGCGCCATTCACTTCACATAACATTTTTTTAGAAATGATAAGCATACTTTGGCTATACCTTTATCGGAGAAAAAAACTTAGTTTAAATATTGACATTAATTGTTTGTGTGTGATGCGTATTACGCAAATCCACATGAATGAATTGATTTTTTTGCATTTAGAGAATGAATTTCTTTGTCAGCATTAGCTAGTATTGATTTATACTACGTCATTCCTCTAAAATTAAAACAATAACAAATAGTATTCTTAGTTTGTCTAGTAACTGTGACCCAATGACAGGTGTGCTGGTAAGGTGAAAAATTATTCGTCCACTTGGCACGAAGCAAAATAGTATCAAGGAAGAATGCGTAGCCATTTTGAGGAATGAAATTAGGATAACACCTGTCTCCTAGCATTTTCTTGAAATCTATAAAAGCATTGTTCAATTGCAGACTAATGTGGGATTCTTCACTTCTCGATCTCTATTTTAAAAGTTATATATCATGTAACAACATAACACCAGTTGTTTTATACTAACATAAATATTTTGCAATATACAATACATTGCAATATACAATAATATTATACAATATTATATTGAAGTACATTGCAATAACAAAGTTTTAATGTTATTAACTCTTTAAAATATAACATAAAATTATGATTTGAGTAATATCCACACACTTCTAAATAATTTGAATCACAATTGATTATATTACTACACATACAGCTGCAGCATCTGAAATGTTTGTTTTGTTTTGTTCTTCATGATAAATATCAGTTACATAACTATTACTGAAACTTAAAACTAATATTAAATTTCCAAACCACCATGTAACATTTGTAAGGAAAAGTATTAACATCCTTTTGTTCTCACAATACATTGATGTTTTACATTAATACACGTTTTCCTGGTTGGACATGATAATAGTGTAGAATATTTATTTGGTACGTCCTATGTAAGTGCTTCTACTCCTTAAAATTAAGTCTCTTAATCCAGAATTACACAGTGTAGTAAATATACGCTTTAAATTTCGACGCAATCTGTAATCCGGGGTTAACGACCCGTGATTATCTATTAGTGTTACTCTGTTTATACCCGCATTTCTGTAGAAATCTCGACCACTCACTCACTCACTCTCTCTCTCTCTCTTCTGGGATCACATCACGCTCTATCTTTATTATGCACAGTCCTCGTTGGCCCTTTTCCAGTATTGACACATCTGCGTTCGCGATTCCATGCGGATTTTTGTGAAGAGGTTGATGGAATAATGAGTCCGGAACACATTCTTACCAGTCACTACGCCAAGAAGCAATTTGTAGAGCGCGCAGTTCTCTCGAAAAATGTTCGCCCTCTTGTGCGAGTCGGTCGTCATTGATCACGCACGCCGAACGAGCTTTTAAAGCTTTTTTAGTTTATTTTCATCATCTTCAGTATTTGCTTATGAAACATTTAAAGTTGGATTATTAGATTAACAACCAACTCATTTTTATCGAGTGAACAGTTTATTATCTCCTCGTTTCCTCCAGTGTCTAAAAATTACAAATAGTATAAATTTCGATAATTATCTTCAAATATATCTTTAATTAATACTAAAACTGCCATTTAAAATGAAATACAGAAACGGTATGACACATTCTCTGAGTTGGAAGAGGAAGTGATATAGTGATTAAGGGCATTAGGTTGGAGTAGAGCAAGTAAAGGACGCTCGTTATGTTTATAAACGAGGCGATTAGCGTAGCTGTCGAACAACTTAGTGAGATCTTTTCTATATTGGCCGTGTGTCGTTCAAAACTTTTTCACAGTACATCCTTATAAGGCGAAACAGAAGTAAGAAATATTTGTTTTCGGAATAGATTGATTGGTTCAGGGTGCGTCAACAGCTGCCATTAGTCCTGTAAGTGTGCATGTTTTGTTGTGGGCGGTGGCGGTTGTCTTCCCACGTCGGATAGCGAGATTCGGCGCCGACCTATCCGACGGCTTCAAGTTTTCCCCTCCGGGTATCTCCCACCAGCGGGACACCGCTCCAGCCGGAAGCAACTCTAGTGTCCCGACTAGTCTCCCGTTATATGTGGTAGTATAAGCGTATGCGTAACGTATGTAAGAGGGGGATGAGGATAGGACACGGAACAGGAAGGAAAGATCGCGCGCGTTCCGTGGTCCGTTTGTTAGGGTACCAAGAAAGGCTACCGGCCAGAGCAGCCGTCCGCTACAATTCTCCTCCAGACAGCGGCCTAGATTTCGACTAACTATCTAGACGAAAATCCTACCTCTGTCGGGATTCGAACCCTACGCCCTCCCGGTCAGTGGCACTGCAGTGTTCTGTATCGGCCGTGTGCCGTTCAAAGCTTTTTGCAATTTCACCTTTACGGAAACGTTAAGGAAAAACGTAGAAAAAAATACTTTTTCTTGGAATAGGAGGACTCGTACGCCTTTTTTAGATACCTTCTTGGTTTCTCAACAAAAGTACTCAACGGCCTCCCGACGTTGAGGGTGATTTTTCGTTTCTCTATTTTATTGCGTTAAATCATAAAATAGAACACGTATTTTATATATTACGTTAAATAGTACAAGTATAACGAAAACATTGCCATTTACAAAATTTCAGTGATTACTCGTAAGTTTAGGTTGGTTACCTAGTTTTAGTTCATCTAGTTTACGATGATTGTTTTAAAAAAATGAAACTTTGAAACGTAACATCAAGTTGGAGCATTTAAAACATTTAAAATGAGCGGGGCTTGAATTATTTGCAGCATGTACACAATCAAAACGTTGTAGAAATAATTTTTTTTTTCAGTTTCAACTTTTCAAATTTATTTTATCCACTCGAAAACACTAAATCAAGATATTCATTTTTTCAAAATATTAATTTAGGAACAAGGAAATTAAATAAGCGTAAAGACAAATCTTTAATTTTCTTTTCCCGTGCTCGTCCACATGTGACTGACATTACATGTTCAGCGAAGTATTGCGAGGCTGTAAGGTATATTGATCGCGTTTTGAAGTTGGCAAATGAACAGACTACTCTCATCACTCGCGTGGTCTGGTTTCTGGAGCAGCGAAATTTCTTTCGTCGATGTGCTATGCGTGGTCCCACTTGCATAACGATCCCCACGACCGAGTTGGCTGCTGTAGCGCGTTCATTGTGCTCTTTCTAGCGGGCCGGAACCGATCTCCATAGCGTAAAGCACGATCGTGTTTACGAGGAGTCACATTTCTCACCGCTATATGCGTATAACTATCGTAAGCAATAATGATTTACTAGTTGTAACTTATTTTATACCTTTTTTACAACATGTTCGATGTAAAGTGTTGGTTAGCGAGAAATAGCTCACAGAAGTGAAACTAAATCTGGTAGATGACCCTATTCACAATTGTGTAATGGATAAGAACAAAATTTTAAGTTTGATTAAAAATATTTATCGTGTTTTTGGTCCTTGTTATTTATCTCTGTTATTTAGTCTATGGAGTAAAGATTATTTATAACAGTTCTTCATTCACAAACTTTCTACAACTGAGGAGGATGAACACTGGGATTAATACAGTACTTAATGAGTTCTTCCAATAAGGACACATTTATGAAACGTATTAAACCTTACGATTCCGAAAGATGTTTCTGAAGTATTAATTATTTGTTGAAAAAGGATGTGAACTTTCTTGGAACAAGACCCTCAAAACCTACAATTGGAGCTATGTTAATAAACGGGTACTTATATTTAACGTGATGTATCGCGCAGCAACAAATAAAATTAATTCACATTCTTGTTTTCAATGCTGAAATGTCTTAGTCACTTGACATTCTGCAATGAAATACATATTTTATTGTCAGAGGTCCATTGTGATTCATTTGTCGTGTTTTTCTCAATGATCTAAATTCTAATAATTTTTTGATCAATGTTCTTTGCGCGGTCAGAGTTATGACTTTTTTTCAAAATAAACTTTTATTTTTTTAGATCTTGGAAGAACACACAATATTTGAGGAATGCTTAGTAACTATATTACTTTGTCTTGTCTTTGTATGTTTAAAATGTAATTCGATAGCGCAATCGTCACGGTAGCAGATCGATATTCTATAAAAGAAGTTATCAGTTAGAGAAAAAATAGGCTATACTAAAATAAAATGTGAGGTAAATATAACACTTTTGGAATCATTTAGTGCGCAAAATAGAAAAACCTCAATTTGTAATTATTTGTAAAACGATTTTTATGGGATATCACTTACAGATTCATGGGATAATCGACAAACGTTTCTAACAGCATAACTACAAAAATAAGCAATTTAAGTTTTCATTGTTCAGGCTTATCTTAATGAATGCGAGTAATGAATAAAATTTAATTTAGAAACATCTTAAGTTCATCCTTAGCAAACTTTATCTTCCAGCGAAATTCAAGTTAACCATTCGGCAAAAGTTTGACAATACGAATAAGTAAACTAATTTATGAAAAACGCACAAGGAACACATTAAAAGAGTGTAGATACATAGAGTATTAAACTGCTCCAAAATTGCAAATAGTCATATTATTAAATATTCATATATGAATTCTATTGGGACAAATCAAAAATAAAATTAATGTGCTAATTAAAAACTCTTCCTTTCATTCATTTCTTACCAAAAAAAGGGAAATTTCATTAGTACATGGAATTTAATTTGTAAAAAAATGTACTTTATCGTGTAAGTAGTGTACGACGATTATTTATTGCATAATTAATCGCATGACTTGATTGCGGGTAGACTACCAAAGGCGTTTGTTTCCCACCCAGAATACCCAGTTACCTTTCTAGGACGTGTCTTTTTAAATTGCGAGATGATCGGAAAAGTAACGAGACTAATGACAGGCGAAACGATACTGATGCACAACGATTATGGATTTACGGTGGAAAGCAAGGCAAATGAAATGCGGGGTCTTAGAGAAAACTTGCCGCGAAGTAGTTTGGTACGCCAAAATTCCATACGGAGCCGCGATATACCCGGAGGTGGATGGCGAGATGTCTAACCGCTCACATTACGGGTCGCTCAAGAAGGAACACATGTAACAAAAGGAACGATTGGGAAGAGCGCACCGTTAGTTGAGTTCGCACAAGGTATCTGTGCACTCGACAACGACTACAAAGCGACTCAATGAGATGTCTGTGCGCTTGACACCAAATACAATGCAATCCAACGAAATATCTGCACTCTACAACCGTTAGATTGCGATTCAACGAGATCGCACAGACAAGGTATCTGCGCACTCAACACATTTACAATGCGACCCAGTGAGATATCTGTGCACTTGACGACCGTTACAATGTGACCCAACGAGACGTCTGCGATCTCGACAACCGTTACAATGCGACCTAACGGGATGGCTGTGTTCTTGACTACCGCTTCAGCGCGACCCGGCGTCGAGCGCACCGACAACCCTTCGAAGCCGCGACGCGCGCGCAGTTGTCAAGGCGGCGCGCGTGGCAACCCTGGCGCGGGGGCCGTGCCTTGTTGGGCGGCGGGCGGCGGCCGGGCGGCTCGCGTGGCGCGGGCGTGGGCGGGCGCTGGCGGGCGTTCGCTCGCTCGCCCGCGCCAAGCGCCGCCCATCGCCCCGGGCGCTCGCGCCAACCGCCGCCCCGCCCCGCGCTCGCTCCGGCCTCGTGACTCACGCTGCTCGGGCCCGGCAGATTTCGGCGGAAAGAACCATCGGAAAGTAATTTTTAAGCGGGCCCAAGATCGGTTTGAATGTTCTCGAAATTCTGTATCGTTATATAACGTGTAACCAGAGGGCGGAAAAGCCATTTTAAATGGTCGGCGTACGTAAAAGGTTTTTTTTGTAAACCAACATTGTAAACGACCTCTTTTGCTGCAATAAATCGGTTATAATCGGGCATTTTACGTCACAAATTATGATGTAGTAGTATTTTATGCCATGAATGATTGCGTCGTCACACATTCAGCCAATCGCAGCGAAAGAATCGTGGGGAGGTAGAGGTAAGTGGAACAGTCGACCACAGTTATCTTGCACAGATGTCAAATACCCAAGACGTCACAAGAAAGTTGTTTCGCAAAACTAAGTTTGATTATCTTATAAATCTATCATCGTTTCTAATGTTGCTTTATTGCATTCGTGCAAGTTTGAAAACTCGCTCCTTGAGTCGCTCATTTTCAAAACATGTTCTCGTGCAATAAAACATTATAAACTAATTGCATAAAGTGATATTTACAGCTTACTGACTGTTAAGATCAATCATATCAAATGAATTGCAGTTAAAAATGGCGAATGAGTTGTAGTAAATAAGAGTTCTTTATTCTCTTGTAATATTTCAACAAAAGACTTCCTTAATTATATTTTTTCTCTCATAAGAAGGTAGAACTGCGAAAAGTTTTGAATTACACGGACAATATAAAAATAACTCGCTTAATTTGTTAAAAACATCGGCTGCCACCTCGTTAACAAATTTCAACTGCGTCCGTTGTTTGCTTTACATCGGCCTAATGACTTCAGTACTTATAACACTGTAGGTCGAATATCAGAGCCTCGTTAAGAGCTAAGAAATTCCCAAGGGAAGGACATTCAAATGGACAGCATATAATAATAATAATAATAATAATAATAATAATAATAATAATAATAATAATAATAATAATAATAATAATAATAAATGCAGTAATAGTAATAGCAAAAATAATAATATTTATTGCTAATTTTCCTAATGGGATTGTTTATACACGTAATTTTGTTGTTATTGAATGTACCGAGTTCATTTTATGCATTATTGTACAATCATGCAAGTAAGTAAATAGCTCTTGCGAACTATTACCGGAGTTTATATTCAGTGGATGGGAGCCGTACTAAATCCGATTCTACAGAAGTTATTTCCACATTAAAAACAATGATTTACAGAGCGCAGATATCCGTGTAGGCTCAACTAGTTATTTAATAATAAATAACAAATTTTCAAAATTTTATGTGTTTCAAGTAGTCAAAAACGAAAAGAAACAAAATGTATTTAAACTGTGGAAACCATATTTGGAATTTTCCGTTAGTCAATTAAGCAATTAAGTATTTGTAAATCCTAACGTGATTCCAATTAATAAAATTTGAGACAATCATGAACGTTATACATTTCACAGTACCAATTCCCCTCTTTGAAAGAAACAACCCTTTATTTTCATATTATAAGGATGGAAATATGTTCGAATGTAAATAATAATATCGTTTTCCACTACATAATTTTGAAAATGATGAAAATTAAAAATAGGTGTAAAAAGTTTTATTCACTTTAAATTTTGGACTTCATAACCACATATCTATTTTGTCGTAAATTCCTGGAAAAATAAAACGTTTAGACCAATGTTCGCTGCTTAGCTATCTCCCTGGTATTACTCGCTGGCATCCCGCAACGCGGATGTGTGTCACAGGTTGCAGCTATCGAAGGGGTACTTCTCTAGGGAACACGTTCGATCCATACTCTAATTGATTGTCTGATATAGTTAACGAGCGAGATTTGAAGTTGTACGTATGACGTTTGGGATTTTGCGGTTATTTATCAAACATCTATGTTTTTACAAAAAAAGTGTGCCTCGAGTTCTTTGTAAATCTCTTCCCAAACGAACAGCCCGCTAATCGTTACGTGCTGTTAGCATTAATTCTAATGCACATCGCCTATTTAGTGTTTTTGAAGAAGCGTGCTTTTCATAGTGAAGTGTAGTTAATATAAGTGAACATGTAACATCAAAAAGGAAGCGCATGTGCTCAACTTCGTGACAAATCCGCTGTGACTTCATTCCCAAAATTCAATTGTAGAGTAATATTTATCACAAAAATGTTTCGATTTTTCGAATTAACATTTTCAAATCAAAGACTTAAAGCTTCGATTATTACATGAAATAACAATTTGTCTCTTGAAGGAAGAATTTTATTGAATTTAAATATCATCTGAAAGAAGAGCGATTCGTTTTTACTCAGCGAGTGAAATAGAGCGAATAGTGTTTGAACAGATTTTAAATACCGCTTAACATAAAAACGAGGCTCAAGAGTGTTTATCATTTCCAATTAGTACTAATACTTAAGTAATTATTTTCTGCAAGGAAAATTTATGAGAATGTTCGTAATAAATAATATTTTTCTTTAAAAAGTGATCAAGTATCAAACTCAGTTTAATAGTTAAATACGAGGAACGAATTCAATTAAGTTTATTTATGTATCAAACCAGGAAAACGTGATTTTCAATCAATAGGAATAATTCGCTGGAGTTGAACCAAAAAAACTAACTGCAGTTAGACTAAATTAATTTGACTTTTTATGTAGAACCCAAAGAATTATGCAAACAGTTCTTTAAACTGATATAATACAGATAATTTTTAAGAAATGAAAATATCATTTTTTTAAATGTTCTGCTTTGTGAACTGATTTGTACAAGTCTTTGACCTCTCCACTGTGGAAAAATAAGTTTAGTGACAAAGATAACATTAACTAAGTGAAGCCTTTACAGGAAAATGCCGCAGTAACCAATCAAATTTGAGCCAAAATTCCAAGCCAAAGTAGCAAAGTTCGTATATTACGAGCGTGATTGTGAAATCATCATTACTGTGTGCCAGGTTTGTAGTGAATTTTCACAAATAAGTTTATTACTTTCATCTAGTACATTGTGACACTCCACCAACTTAATTCTAACTGGACCTAATCGGAACGTGACAGAAATGGGCTGTGCGTCACAATAATTCAGTCACATGATAATTAATGAAATTTTTTAGTCGAAATGGTGGAGCAAGTATTGACACAATTTGTGTATTAGAATATTATCGTTTTTTTAAAATAAAAGCGAGAATCAATAAATTCAAGTTATATATTCTCTAATTTATAATTAGGGAAGCGAATTATGTGAAATGTTAATCTATTAATTCTGTTGTTACATCGACGTAACTCAACCAGCATAAGCCGCAATTAACGGCCGCCGTCCGTTAAGTATTCTAACAGTCGGTTAAAAAGAATGAAACCTATAAGGTGCAACAAAAGTCGGTGTACGAAAACTCATATTCCCGAAAAAAAAAGTATTTCTTAAGAAGGTAGTATTTTGAAAAATACTGCACTACACACCCGGTCGATATCACCAACTTAGTTTCACACATATCTTGACTGTCACCTCGGTTTACAAACTTCTACCGCTTGCGTTGTTTGGTCTCCATCGACGTACTGATGTTAATAGCTATTTGACACAGTATGTATTTCATTAAACGTGGTGAATAGTTTGAATTGGGCGGCGAGGTTCTGGCTCAAACGCTGTTGGTTGGTTGGTCGAGCGCAGCGCCGCGCCGCGCGGCGGAGGGGGCGGGACTCACCTTCTGCTTCATGAGCACCTCGACGGAGGGGTCGTAGTGCGAGGGCGGCGCGCGGAACATGGGGTTCGGGTGGTGGCGCAGGTACGACTCCGTCTGCGCCGCGTCCTTCTTCACCTTGGCGCCCGGCAGCACCAGCGGGGTGGTGCGGTAGGGCTGCGGGCACGCACCAATTCCCTTCATCACACGGGGGCCGAACACGGGGTAGGTGTAAGTGGACGGGTCGAGAGAGGAAGGGTTGTGCAGGAAATCAGAAAAGAAGGGCAATGCAGGAAGTTCTTGAAAAATGGACTATATAAAAATGCAGATTACTGATATAGATATTACACTCATTCCCACATCACATCATCACAGGGACATTGAACACATACTAAAGGTGTTTGTGTGGATCTAGAGATAAAGGGTTGTGCAGGAAATCAGAAAAGAAGAGCAATGCAGTGTGAATGTGTTTCATAAAAATGCAATATTGTTGATACAGATAATAGCTAAGCTCAGCTCAACAGCACATTACTACAGGAATATGGAACACATGTTAGAAGTAATTGTGCAGGATCAGAGAAGAGAGATTTTGAGGAAATTAATAATTAAAGATCATCATTTGTCATTTGCTATGACAATATCAACAACAAACAAGTTAAATCTTGACATATGTTATATGCACAAGATTAAGATGAAAATCCCGCATCATAAAATAACATGAATAATTCATACTTCAATTTCCATAAGCACTCAGCCAATAAATTATTTTAACTTTCCTCTCAATGTATATTTAGGATTAAACATCTATAAATCAAATAACAGGTCAATTACTCATAGAAGCTTATATTATTTAACGTAACTCCAAGAATTTTCATGAACTTAAATTATTCTAAATTAATGTGTACGAAAAATCATCATAACTCCTTCTTCCGTAGTTAATACCCAACTACATAACGAACTAAAAGTTGAATACCTACAAAACTCAATCTTATTTCATAACAACAACCTTAACAATACTTGATTTATTGCATAAAACGTGGAAAAACATGAAGTTCCGAACAAACCTAAATCAAGATCCTGAGTGACAAATTTGACTACCGTACAGTGGAAGCTGACTCCCCTTTATATCACACAAACGTAATTCAAACGTTTACTATTCAAGAAAATATTTGACGCTACGTTTAAATAATTCATACTTAAACAATTCCGAAATATCATAGATGAGCAATTATGAGATTACTCCATCGAAAAAGTTCTGAGAATGACCAAGTCCTAAGCGTTAATTATATTTTACCAAAACACTCTTGTCCAGCAAGAAGAAATAAATATTAAAAAGAAAAGGGTCGTCCAGGAAATTGTTTTTAACTACTTGGCATGCAACTCTGTTTACCCTGAGATTAAATGTTACAATGGAATAAGTGTATGTACAGTACAACTAGAAAGTATGGGCTAATGTATATAGAAAAATATCAGAAACCATTTGAAAGTGCCATGTTATTAAATAAAAAATTAAAATAATAAAGTAAGATTCGACCGATCAGATGGCCGAGATCGCTAAGGCAGTAGTGCCGGAGTGGTTTCGGACCAGAAGATCGCGGGTTCGAGTCCCGCCTCGGGCATGGATGTATTTGTGTATGTCTGTATGTGTTGTCCTTTCACCCCCATCATCATCATATCATCATTTCATCTTCCATACCCCCAGGGCTAACAACCGTGGGGGATAAAAATCGGATCCAGCTAAAAATGCTGGTCCCCCCAAAAAAGTTGTTGCAAGCACCTGCCACCGTGATAATAAATAAAAACTGAGCCACGGTAAATGCAGGATGCTTGCATGCGTGGTCCTAGTCGGCCGATTAACGAAAAAAAAAGTAAGATTCACGTCGAATGCTAACTGCACAGATCATGAATTTCAATGAGAGCTCACAAGTTTGGTAATAAGTGATGTTCACCTCGAAAGATTATATCTTAAAATCCACATTATCACGAATAAAAATATTGTACTAGTTAAGGATGCAAATCTAACATTACACTACCTGCACTACGCAGCATTACTGGGATACTTCCTGCATATAAAATTTCTTTCATTAGACTCGTAAATATTTAGTAAATAGACAAAGTAATTGAGTACAAGAAATAATTATAATTTTCATATTGTTAAGAAAATTTGTTTTGTTGCTTGTAACTGACATTCACCTTCAACTGTATTGGAGGCTTTAAAATGTTCAATATCCTCTAGTCAAATTGCACATTATTTGCTTAGCAAATTAGGATATATCTCGAAAATATTAAAATCACAAGTAAAAACGTTTGTAAATGTTATTGTAGAATGTTGGAAACTGACGCGATGTACGTCTGATAGAGTTTACAAATCACTTCACACACGGTGTATATTTGATGACATCTCGTCAACTGCCATGCTGAATTTATGCAACTGCACTTGAATTCAATAATTTCTTATCTTAATCACATTTATCTTTAATATGATGTGTGATTTCCCAATGAGGTGATTTAATGCCTTAACTTCCGAGTACGGATTCTCGATTGGCAAAGTATCTCATTAAATCGATATTATTGAATAATAAATTATTGATTGAATGAGAAAAAAACTAAATCACCAAATCAGCTTGTATACTTGTTGATAATTGTAAAATATTCTAATCTGAATAATTTGACATTTGTTCATATTGAAATAGGTGTTTTGAAAATCTTACTTTTGTTATCGATATAGGTGGGAGATACTTTGTGTAACTTTGCATTCACATTTCTGTCTGCGGGATAGACACATTACTGTCTGCGGGAGAGTAATTTCTGACATTTTGTTTATTTATTTATGACAAATAATACGTCTGGTGAAATTGGATAATTATTTGAAATCAATTTAGCGTCTTTGAATTTTCTTACATGTATGCAGACCTGTTTATGTATCTGGTATACATCTCATTTTCATGAAAAATGCCCTTGATTTTAACGCACTTCCTTCTATATTGTGACATTATTGAAACTGACAGGTCATCGTTGAACAAGCTTAATTATCTTTCCAATTGTGTTATTCCACGTATGAACTTGCATACAGTAGTAATTGAGGATGGCTTCTTAATTCACGTGCACCGGCATAGGACGACCTTTCGTTCTTTTTGGCGATTTTCAGAAATGGATCAGGAGTCTCAAATTGAAGTAGATTCAAAACATCTCCCACATTCAAACAAAATTTATGTACTGTCAAAAAGTTCAATACGTTTATTAACAATCGAACATGTTTGTAAAGATTTTGTAATTGGATTCCCAGTAAGCAACACGTTTTTAAAAACCAGCTTTGGCGATTGCTACTTCACAATTGTCTTCGCTTTTAAATAACTTCGTTCTTAATTTGTAAAAGAGAGAAAATATGATGTATTCAGAAACGTTTTTGTGTGTGGTTTAATTGGTGTAGTAAAATGTGAGAATTATTGATGGATATATTGCCCTTAATTTTAGAATGAAACAAAAATTGCGCTGTGGAATATAATGGATGATTCTTAGATAATTCTTAAAATTGTTAGAGGCCATGCGGAAAAAATTACTTACAAAAGATTTACTAGGTTTGTCTAAGTCAGTTTGAATCTATTTAAAAAAATTGCAAACATTTTTGGTATTGGAGATGAAAGAAGAAGACTTTCTATAAGAAAACTATAAATAATGAACATGCAATAATTGAACATGCCTATATTTGTTTGTTTATGTGTTTGAAAAACTGACATCATAAGTAAAGTAACATCTAAAGAAGATTTTAACAGAATTGGAAGTTTTAAGTTTTACCATACAACAAATTGAAATAAGTTGTTTTTTATATAACCAAGCGGTTAAAACATATAGAAGCACGGAAATGAACAAAACATCTGATGGTAAAATGTTTGGTTAGGTCAGTACTCTAGGACAAAAAACATATACGTGAACGAGCGTTATTTTTAGTTGCAGAGGTGTTTTTGAGGTGCAAAGTATTTTAAGCTGCGCCCACAAACGTAATGGGGAGTGAATGGATGCCTCTGGAGGCTGCCTCAACTCGAATGTCAGAGCAGAGTCCGAAACGATCTGTAGCATCGTTAGAAGCTCTACACTTTTATCTTCGATAAGAGGAGGAAATTACATTTGTCGTTTCGTTTCCTAATTAAAGAGCACAAAGCATTATTCAATAGGATATCTCTTACGATCTTTCGTATTGTAAAGGCAACACTTTGAGTGAGCACACTAGAACATTGAAATCAACGTGCAAATCGAATTCATTCCGCGTGTGGAAGACATTTGTTTGAAATATAAAACGAATATAGTGTGTATTAAATGTCATGACATATTCTACGTTAAAATATAAAATAGAGCAAAAATGAAGGGTTTGAAACGTGGGAAAGAGGGAACACAGTATAATTTGTCTTCTCTATTCAGCTGAAAAATCGTTCTTAGTTGCACATAAGATGAAATATAACATTATTAAGAGTTTTAGTTCATAAATAACATTCATGACATGCACAAATATCTAATCATTATTGATTTTTCTACAGTTTACATATTTTCAATAAGGGAATAAATTTTTATTTACAAAAAAGATTTATTAATGAATATTTTGAGACAACTTTCAAATAATGTTCTGTCCTATTAGGCATACATTTATCAATAACACTGACAAACTTCGAATGATTGTTCTGTCATGAAAATAATTCATTGTGAATAAACACTTTGTTTTGCTTCTTAGTTTTTCGAATATGAGTTACATTAACAATATTAAAACTTCACCCTTCACTATGAGGCAGTACCGAGCGAATCCGTAAAAAATAGAAGCACATTTTCATGTTCATCTTCTATTTTGAACGGGGATTACGTAACGCGCTGTTCTCGAAGTCTTCTCGTGCAAAATAGTAAGCGATAAAGTGTTGTTATTATTAATAATATCCTATAAATATACCCGACGTATGAGGAATTTTGAGGAACCTAATTTGATTAGGAAAAACTTATAATAAAATTGAAATTTCCGTGAAGAATCTGAAAGTTTCATGCGCAGTTTGCTCAATTTTTAACCCCGATTACGAAACATCTTAAATCATAACATTTAACATGATATTGCCTTGGCCCCTCGGAATACTTGAGAAGATATCTTTATCTTGGGGTGGATTAGATTTGGAGACGCGACCCGTTCCGTGGGAATCAAAGCCCGCCGAACGAGTCCCCCGAATCGAAAGCCACGGCAGAGGAAGCGAGCGGGCATCGGGCGCCGCTGGAGCCATCGCGGTATTTGGGCCTGCGCGTATTTTTAGCGGCGGTGCTGGGCGGCGCGGGCGGCGGCGGGGGCGGCGGCGGACACGTCCACCCACCGCCCTCGGCGGGGGTGGCGCGGCGCCGCCCCCCGCCGCCCCTTCCGCCCTAGCTCCACCCCTGCGCCGCCGAGGGTGGCCACGCCCCCCGACCAGCAGGTCTGTTCGAAGACTCCCCTTAGAGCGACCGGATCCTCGTCTGGAGAAGGGTTACAAACAAAAACAAAAACCAAAAAAACCAACAAAAAAAGCAGCATCGATGAGGCCGGTGGTAGCAGAGCAGTAGCAGCAAGAGCGGATTAGTGCGAGCGACTACAACACTGAGGCGAGGCTGTGCGGCGGTGGAGGCGGTGGAGGCGGCGGCGGCGGCGTCGCCCTACCCAGTACGCGGCGGATTCGCCGTCCCGGTGTGCGGTGGCCGCCATGCTGCGTGCTCCTGGCTGCGCTCCGGTCTTCGACGATGACTGCGGGCGACTGGCGGCCCCGTGCGCGCACCGCCGCCGCCACCGCCACCGCCGCTCCCCGCCCCGCGCCCCACCCCGCGCCGCCCCGCGCCGCCCCGCGCCCCGAGTGGCGAAACCGCGACGGGGCGTGGGCGGGATGCGCGCCGTCGCCTCCCGCGGCACAGATCGCGCGCCCGCGTCACGCCGTTCCCCAGGGCAGGCGGCGGCAGGTTGGCAGCAGTGGGGAATGGAAATTGGGGATGAAACGTTCGCGCTCTCGAACTTCGGAATCGATCGGATATAGGAATCCCTTCTTCTGGAATTATAGTATTATTTCCTGGAAGAGCCTGGACGAACTTCGAGATTCCAAAAGTAGTTTCCACCATTTTTTCGCCATTGCAATCTTTAGAAATCTATTTGTTTAAAACAGTTTCCTTCTCTATTCACTGTACTACTCTTTCAAGAGGGTTGACATCGTTCGCTCACGCAGGCTATTCCTTCAAGGCAGAAGGCAGGTTGGCAGTAATGAATAAAAGTAGGGGATGAAACATTCGCGTCCTTAAGTTTTGGAATCAGTACGATATTGAAACTCTTGTAATTATAGAATAACTTCCTGGAAAAGCTGGGAGATTTCAAATTTCATATCAACAGTTTCCTCGTCATTGAAAACTTTAGACTTCTTCTTCTTTAGACTTCTTTAGAACTATTCTTTTCAAACCGCTTTATTCTCGTTTCACTACTCTACTTTCAAGGCGACTGAGATCGTGGTTCTGTCACGCGATTTTCCAAAGCCAGAGCGTAGATTGGCAATAATGATGAAAATGGGTAGGACATAGTCGAGCTCATTAGCCATAGAATCAGTCTGGTTTTGGAAACCTTGAATTTATGAAATGGGCTCTCTTCCTGCAGAATCATGTACAACATTCGGGCCTTCGGACCTCGGAATCTAATTCTGAAATCCCTTGAAAGCAGGAATCTCTGGAATGTGTTAATCTTCTCCGGCAAGATATTCCATATTTAAGGAACAATTCAAGCATTTCTAACCCTATTCGGTTGGAATAGCTTTGTTCTCACTTCTCAACTCTTTCATGGTTTCAGATGTGCTTTTGGTAACGCGATTTCCTAAAGGCGGTAAGAAGTTTGACCATAAATTATTAAAAGTAGGGCCTGGGACATTCACACTCTGCTATTTTGAAATCAATAGAATTTTGTAATTCTAAAAATCCTGTGATTCCTGTAATCATGGAAATATGGAATCTCTCCCTGAAAAAAATTCTGCTATAGCTTCGAGATTTCAATATTCGAATCGAACGTTTTTTCGTCAATCAAATATTTACTATCTCTTTTTAACAACTTAATTTCCACTTTATTACTCTAATAGTTCAGGTCGGCGGAGATTAGGTCACCTGATTCCCTCAAAGCAGACGACAGTTTGACAATAATGTAGCAAGAAATTTGGGAGTGAATCATTTGGGCGAATCAATCTAAGAATCGAATCCTAAAATCCCTTAAAACCTGGATTCCTGGTAGACGAAATATCTTGCTGGAGGAACGTAAAAAAACTAACATTCCAATACATGAATCCAACGTTTTCAAATCGCTTTATTTTAGCCTCTGTAATTTTAAGGATATTTAATTAGTATTTCTGTTATAACTAGTTTATATTTTGCAACACAACGTATATTCACGTATTTTTTCATGTATGAAAATTGTAGATATAGGCCGACTCTAGTGATAACGGTGTTTGCAGATTGACTTCCTTACACATGAT
This sequence comes from Gryllus longicercus, assembly GCA_038098605.1. Classification (NCBI taxonomy): domain Eukaryota; kingdom Metazoa; phylum Arthropoda; class Insecta; order Orthoptera; family Gryllidae; genus Gryllus; species Gryllus longicercus. Next base: position 1,377,158 of record JAZDUA010000262.1, read on the forward strand.
TTTGTAAGTTCAATCCGGACTGAGAGTACTGCGGGTTTTCAAAGAGCGGGATATTCTCAGTGTATTTTGACACGCGTGTTGGATGTAAAAGTGACCGGCAAAATTAAATCCTCTGACAATCCCTGTCCTTATCCAAATCCTTACTCTCTCAACCATAAAATGATACAAGTGGGTACGTACATAGGAGTGAAAAAATATTTGGAGGATCAGGTGTGCATCTGATGTGAAATTTAAAAATGTCCAACAATGCATCCTATTCCAAGGGTAGGAAACAAATAATTTTCCTCAGCTTGGGCAATAGTAAAAATAACATCAAAAATAATAAAATTATTTGAACTGAAACCTCACCCAAAATTTCTCGTAACTTCGCAATTATTTCGCTTTAGGTTTCCCACTTAACATTCAAAAATGTTGTCTAAGTATATTATTAATAATACGTATAATTATGTTTCAAAGTTTAGAAATATTTGGGAACATTTAGGATTTATTTTCGAGAAAATTTTGCCATAAAAATGTTTTGTCTCATAAAAATGCTTCATGCGCACGTCAATTTTCAGAAAATAAGATCATGATCGAAGCTGTGTAGAATTCTATCTTTATAAACCCGAAATAACCTAGAACTGTATGTAGATCCACTATATTTTATTCCCTGAGAGCTTACATAAGATTCTTTGGCAGCTGACTGCAACAGGTGATTTTCTTTGTTTCCTTTCGGCTGCCGAGATTTGAAAGCGAAGGGTACATTGACGTGACTCTTCTGGCGGTGCAGAGTTTGCTGGGAGTTTGGACAGAGCAGGACATTTCGTTGACACTTCACGCTTGATGTATTTGTGACAATGATCTGTGACTAAAGATAAAGCTAAGCTAAGCTAAAGATAAAAACACAAGCAGTTCGTCCCTATTTCATGCGGGCTAATCTTCATCTACTTATTTATAATTTTCTAAAATTGTGGAATCCAGGAATATAAATTGTTTGTTCTTGTTTTTTATAAGCGATTTAGTTTTTATTCCTTCTCATCTAGCTTTAAGACTGATGTAGTGATCTAAATGTTAGTCATATGCGGCGTTGCACAATACACCCAGTAGTGATAATTGTCAGGATTTAAATTGTCACAATAAATTATTCAACGTATATTGATTGTAGATACCAGAATTGATATTGTTAGAATGATTGGTAATAGTTAATTCCTAGTTTTCAAAAGTCTTTATCTGAAGTTTTGGATTGAAACTACGCTCATCAGTTGGAGCGAAAGCTGTGAAAAAATTACAATTTCGCCAGGTCGACGAAGTTTTGTAATTGAAATGAACTTTTATGGATATTTTGTTTTGTTTATTCGAACTTTACTGCAATGATTATTTCGTCGTATTGCATCACAACGTTATAACATAGTTATAATTTACTCCAGGAAACCTGTCACTAAAATTACACTAGTGAATTTGTACAAAATTATTATTTTAATGTCAGTCATCTGACACTGAATGAATAACGGGTATTTCTTTTCCAAAGGTTGTATTATTTACCTAAGGCTTCTTTACGGCAGTGTGGTAGGTCTTGGGGCTCTGAACCGTGTTGCTAGCAACCCGGGACACCCGTGTGCCCGTGCTACTTGGCCCGTGTCCAACCCAACGACAACACTGAGTTCTTTACGATCTTACGTTGCGAACAGTTCCGACACTTGAGAACGTAAAAAACTGTTATTTGTGGAAATATTCATTTCTTATTTTTCGGTTATGTTATTTGCCTCATTGATTATTTGTACCTACACGTCTCGTTCGGTTGAGCCCGTGCACACAAACGTGTTAGTGATTAGTGTTCGATTCGAGATACTACTCATAGTCTTAGGTGTCCGGGAAGATGTGGCTGAATATTCATCTTTCTTAGAGGAAGTACTTTTTTTCACAATTTGAAATTATTATAAATTGAATGACAGGAAAGTAACGAAAATATATTTCTTGAATTACATTAACGAAAGGGAACATTACATTAAATAAAAAATGAATTTTGATATAATCATTGAAATTAATATAATAATAATAATAATAATAATAATAATAATAATAATAATAATAATAATAATAATAATAATAATAATAATGTAATAATCAGAGAGTTGCATTTATATGTTTATATTAATGTTTTCTTTATTCATTTTATTAACCACTTCATTAATAATATTATTCACATAAAATAAAATATTAGCTTATTGTTTATTTCAGTGCGAATATTTTGCAACCTAATTGTTCCTTATAGCAACTCATTTGACCTGCCCACTGGTGCTGCCCGGTGAAAATTACTTTGAGACTTGACCTTCCGTTAGTAAGTTGGACTTCAAAACGCGCGACCTTTGGGAAACAACCACAATGGGCGGCCCTCTGTCAAAAGGTTACTTGAATTAGCTTTCGCCTCGTCGTAATGGCCGCACGTCATATGCGGAGCATGCACAAGTTTACTCATTCCACTGGCCAACTGTGAGAGCGGTCGTTGGAAAGGTTCCGGCCCAGGGGCCTATGAATGGCAGACAAAGCTAACGGCGGAGCAAGTGCAACGTAGTAGTTTGAGCATTGGGAAAGATACGAATGGAAAGTTGAGGTTGTAAAGAATTGGAATAGAAAACTACAGGTAACGTATTATAAATAATCTAAGATAATCAGTTTAGACATACATATTTTGTTTGTACTGAGGTTTCCGGGTGTAGGCTCTTTACTAGTGAAATAATTATGCAATGAAACCGTCATATATAAAATGATAAAGTTTTTATAACACGTTCCATTATAGTGGTGGCCGAAAACAGAATACTTCAGTGAAGATGTAATTTTTTACAGAACTTTGGAGACAACATTCAAAGTCCGAAAGAGAGTTTTTTTAACTACCTGATCACTTGGTTAGAACTGTGTTGTTGAAAGGCAGTTTAATGCAAATGAGAGCGTTTATAAAGATTCACTGACTTTTGATGGATATTGAAGGAGAAACTGAAATTGGTGAATGTTGAAGGAGAAGCGGGGACAATTTAGCAAAAGCTATGCAGTAACCTCTCAAAAAATCAAAGAGTCTGTTCTCTCCGTATATTTTTGAGATCAAACGTGTTCAAACGTATTCAAACGAGATCACACGTGAACATTCGATTAAAAATCGAAATGCGAATTTGGAAGCATTTGTGGTTCCTTTCGAAACTATCAAGACACGGTAACTCTACGTTATGATAAACAGATCTCTCGTTTATTGAAAAAAAATTAACCTGCATTCTTTTGTCAGGTAAATCAGTAGTTAAAACCCTTTGCAGTGCAAATTATTCAAGAAACAACCTCCGTTGATGTGTACCTGCGATAGTACCATGTTAAAGAGATTATAACGATGCAAATAGACTAACCATTATCGTCTCTCTGCACCTAAACATTCCCATTCCTTACAATATTTTACGTGTTTATTATATTCGAAGGATTATAGAAGAAGACTTATACATGGGTTACAGTTAGGAATACTATCGTGCATTCTAGAATTCGTATATGTTACATTTTAATGAAATAGTTTCTCTGGAGTATTTTAAAAATGTATTTTGTTGCTTCAGTAAAATATAACGCCTTTATTAAAAAACTTTTTTTACGAAGTGTCGTAACACCATAAAACACAATTTTGTAATTAGAAAGTTTTCCCATTCAATATTATATTTAAGGAGAAGATTAAACAGTTTTGGATTGAGTCTCTTTGAAAATATCTCTTTAATCCTTAATCAATGAATGGCATGTTCCCTCATTTGAGGTCGCACCTTCTGGTCAACTCAAATGTACTTCTTTTGCACTAATTGGCGGTTTTTATTTCTCTCATACACATAGGCATTCTAAAGGAAACACATAGGAGATTTGGAACTTCTGAATGCTAGATGTCGATTTAGTAGGTTTTCCATAACCAGGTATCTCCCTCCTGCGGGGCACCACCCCACACGGGACACGTTCTAAGCTCCCGACTGGTCTATGTGTGGTAGTGTAGTGCAGTAAAAGTGTAAATGTTTGTAAAGATATGACAAGGAAGAGGAAGGAAAGATCGCGCGCAGTCCTTGGCCCCCTTTTTTTGGGTACTATCCGGTATTCGCCAGATGTTGATCGGAGAAACCTCATAAAAATATCGATCAGAGACGCCGGCCTCTAGAATATTCCTCCAGACAGCGGCTGAATTCGACTTAATTATCTAGCTAGGGTGGAAACTCCTGCCACCGTCTGAAGTATAACCGCAGGATTGAATTGAATTGAATTGAATTGAATTTGCCTTATTTTACGTGGCGAGACTCGGGCCATCAGGCCCGCTCTTCCGTCTGACCACGCAAATTTCGCTACGCTCCGTTCATCAACTAGCAGAGAAAGGAGATATTTCTTGGGCGAGAAACAGGCGATTTGAATTTAGTTCAGAGGCGTCATTTAGGCTTGAGGATCTTTTACATGCAAGTAAATCTACGAACATGGGACAGCCGGCTTTACTTCCCCTCCGAAGGAAGGCGTACGAAGGGTTTTGTCGCCCTAAAAATCCACGGCTTCGACCGGGTCTCCCGGCCAGAGGCGGTGCAGTGACGTTAATTGACGCCCTGAGCCGGCTAAGCCGGTAAGTTGCATCTCCCGACAGTGAGGGTAATCGCGGTTACGCGGGGGGCGGCGGCGATGAAAGGCACGAGTGCGCGGCCGCGTAAAGACGCGCCGATTGCGCACAGCGGAGGGCTATTTGCAGCGCGCCCGTCCGCCCGCCACGACCGCCCCCAACGCCCGCCCGCCCGCGGGCGGTGGGTGGTGGGCGCACGCGGTTTAGCGGCTGCTGACGAATGCTGTCTCGGCCCATTGAGGCAAGCTGTCGCCCAGTCGGTGGACCAAGCGTTGGTGACATTCCGATGAAGGAGGGAGAGGTGGCGAAGTAAAATGAGGTTGCTGTACGACTTGACACGTCTACGATTGTCGGTGACGAAGCAAATAAACATCAATGTACCCTACTTTACGAAATATTTTACGGCTTTTTTCTTTGCGTCATCAAATAGCCTGGTTGTGAAATTCATTTTTGTTCATGGTTTCAGATATGAAAGTATTTGATGTTCTAAATTTTATGACTGAAAAAAATATTAGGGGTCGATAATAGAAACACATTCACAATTTCTGTCCAAAAGTTTAATGGTTTGGATTTTATTTCTTATGGATTATATTCCGTTTATTATATCTGATAAAACTGATATTGAACTAGCTATGAATGCTCAAATATTGGAGAAAAAATGGGTATTAATGTGAAACAAGGATAACCTCCTTTATACACCAAGAACTGAACTTAAGGGATATAACTTCTAACAAAAATGTATTTTCCTCTTCGACTGCTGGCTAGTGACCTAGCTCATTCAGAGTTATTTCGTCTGTGTTGACGTATGGACAGAACGATAGGAAAAAATGTGTTGTGAATATTTAAAAACGATTATCGTCTCAGCAGAGCATTCTCTGTAAGCCCTCGATAAATCCCATCGCCTGACAGGGAGATTGACATAGTGTGCCGGAGAGTAGGTCAGATTTTCTCAGAATCTTACGTCTTACTCCACACAAATATCGGCCATTCACTCATCGTGGCCTCATCGAAAGAACATAAATAGTTTCGTGAATTCTCTTGATGTATCGAACAATATCTCATGTACAATGACCTCAAATCACATGGCAAGTTGTGAGATAACATGGGCGATATTTCCTTGAATCTTCTATTTAAAGGTTTTTAACATTCACGTACTTCTCATATTATCATCATAAGATTTATTTTGGGTCTAAGGTGTGTAAAATGAACTAATAAATTATATACATAATGACACAGATAAGCTTGATGAAATCACCATCGCTTAAAAAATTAGCATCGAAAACTCAATAGGTTTGTTAATTGGGATGTTAATTAAGGATGACTGTGGAGATTATTGCAAATATAATTTCCGAAATAATGCAAATGTTATTTACGAAAAATACTAAAAATGGATTGTTTCGAGACTTCATGGATTTCATTATGTTACTTGTTTCCTTGTAAGAGGGTACGTAATTGGAAGAATTTCGAATTAGTTTTCTTTTTTTTCCGTCAAGATTACCAGGTAACAATAAAGTATTTTAAGTACTTCTCCTTAACAAAGTACTACATTGCCGATACGTTTCGCCACAGCCCTCAGTATCGAGATCTGCATCGCATCCGACGTAAGAGATTTGCGACTGGGCCTTATAAATAGGCCGCCATGCCCATTGAGAAGGCGGGCGGGCGATGCCGCGCGGCGCGACGTGTCGGAGCGTCCGTCTCGTCGAGTCGTCGACCTGCCCATCAAGGCTGGGGTCACCGCCCACCGCGAATAGGCGCGGCGCGGCGCCAAGGGCCGGCGAGGGCGGCGGGGGCGGGGACGAGGTGCAGCGGCGGCTGAGGGACGCCGAGAGCCGGCCTGGGCGCAGGTGCACGCTCGCACTCAAGGCGGCGGCGAAAGGGCGCGGGAGAGGCAGACGGGGACGAGAAAATTCTGCTGCCGGGGATACAACGTTTGGCCGATGTGAATATAAATTATATACAATATACGTACAAATTGACAGAGAATTAAGCAGCCCCTGGCTATGTGGCAGGGGTCAATGGTTTTGTGAGATACCCAGGAAGGTTGGAATGATGCTAGAGCAATGACCGGCTTTCTAAACTCAGGGCATCAATTGGTGTCACTGCAGATCTGACCGGGAGGTCCTACCCTAACTAACCTTCCACGCACCGCGCGCCATCCTTCCTTGCTCTTCCTTGTCCTATCCTCACCCACTTACACTAACATACACTACACTATAACACATGCCGGGAGACCGGTCGAAGCTTAGAACTTTCCCCGTCTGTGGAGGGGTGGGAGATACCTGGTTGGGGAAAAGCCCGCTCGCCGACATGTCCTTCGGCGTCGGATCTCGCCAACCACCGGGGCAACATTACCTCCACCTCCCGAGGAAAAACATACACAACACTTACCGGACTAACGATCTTAGTTGTCGACGCGCCCAAATCACTAATTAATCAACTAAAACAATGGAACAGTTAGGATTTTGACTTAAAATGCAAATATTTGATAATGTTAATCCAGAATTTCTCATTCTTGATTTTACACCTGTATTCTCATATCAGTGAGTCATTCCTTACAAGATCCCTTTTTTTTCATTTATTTTCTTCTTGTTCGGCCATGTGGCCTTTCAAGGGCTTGGGTACAATAGATTTTTCATTGTTAGGAATAGGCATCCTTGGCATTTTGAGCTTGACATCACTGCTCCGTTTTTAAGGTGTTGGATTGGGATTGGAATAATTTATTGTTTATTTAGAATTTACATGCTTTAATGTTAGGTTGGATGTTTGAATTGGTTTTATCATGTGCTTACGGAGGGCGAAACTTATCTTTTGGGAATTTGGATTTGATTCGGTAGGGGTGCACAGCATTTCGTCCTAGGTTAAAGTTATTTGTTAAGTGAGAAATGTTGAGTGAAGTATAAAAGCATTTCGAAATTGTAGAGATGTGATCTTTGATTAGATCCATACGTAGCTCCCCATGTATCTGGGAATTTGGTATAAACCAAGGTGCTTGTATGACTTTCCTAAGGCATTTGTTTTGTACCGTCTGAAGTTTCTCTATTGATGAGGGTGCTGCATTTCCCCAGACAGGGCAAGCGTATGTTAGGGTGGGTAAAATGATCGATTTAAATATCATGAGCTGGCATTCGATTTTTAATGAGGATTTTCTATTTATTAATGGAAATAGTTTTGACATTTTCCCCTGAGCTTTATTTACTAATGCAAGGATATGGGGTTTCCATGTTAATCTTTTATCGAAGTGTACACCAAGATATTTAATTGGGCCTATATTCCATTGGATCGGGCTGCAATTGATTTTTAAGGTAGGGGGCGGTCTTGGTCTACGAAGTGTGAATATTTTCGCTTGGCATTTTTCTGGATTAATTTTTATTCTCCACTGATTTGTCCACGATATTAGTTCTTCCAGATTATTTTGTATCCGATTTTGGGCTATGAGAATATCTTCATGAGCAGTGAATAATGCTGTGTCATCAGCGAAAAGAGCTAATCTGGTGTCTGTCATTCGTGGAATATCGACAAGATCCCTGACGACATGAAACAAGGGAGAACGAAGATTGAATATTCACGTGTGTTGCTTCGGATTGTGCCAATTTTTGTTGCTCCAAGACCTCGTTTTGCACAAACACGACAGCTGAAGATCACCGGTGTTTTCTGTTATTATACCTAGCCTTCCAGGACATACCTGGGATGGCTTGCGCCCACGTCAGGAATACTCTGTACAATAAATGGTGATTCAAAACATTGTGCGTGCTGAGATAGTTCAGTTAAGTTGGCTTACCAAAACTTCGCTAATGTCATGTGGTCAATTTGACGCATTTTACACCATCGCATTTTCACCAAATACATATATGGCTTATCTTCTCTCATTTTCCAGCCTAATTTCTACTATAATAGCCCTTCTATACACAACATCCAAAGAAATAATGACCGTTTTGAACTTTGTAACAATTTATTAAAAAACTATTGTAATTTTGAATACGATAATGAAAGTTTGTAGGCACTTTGAAAGCAGCTACTTGGAGGTCGTCGTTATATTTTTTGAGGTAATAATATATCCTCTTTGCCTGAATGTCTAGAATCTAGTCTGTCTGCTCTAAGTTTAGATCATTAAGATATATTTTTTTAATAATGTACAGTAAGTTCCCTTATTAAGGAGGTTACGAATTTTTTATTTCAAACTGCAACTTAACAGCGGGTTTCAGATAATGTTTTTGCATTACGATCTACTGCGAAAATTTTACAAAATTTATACTTGTATTAAAATATGGTCTCATATTTTATTTTGCAGGTAAATTAAGAATCAGATAATTATAGAAACAAAGAAGACAACGGATCAGGTTACAATTATTACTTTAAAATAAATGTGTTGTTATTAATACAAATAAATTATTGGAATTTTAGTAAGACACGAGATTTTGCTAGATATTAGTGTAGGGGACAAATGCTACGAACGTTTGCAGACGAGAAACAAGGTGTGAGGTTAAAGAAGTAAATAAAGCAAGTAGTAACTGATTCGAACGGAATATGAGAAGGAGATCGGGTAATGGAGACAATAGCAAGGCTTCTCTAGGGGCAATGCGAGCATTTTAGGAGCGAGAGATGTGGTTCATATTTCGGAAGTGCAGAAGGTGGTTGCAGGATCGTTAAGATAACGTTAGTCATAAAATGGCACGATGCTCAGGGTCGGAAATAGCCCCAGGGCGCAGGAAGGAAGTCTTAACGAAATGGAAATGGTTGCGCGTTGGAAGGGGTGGGAACAAGGAAACGAGTGAATATCAAAGCAATGACGTCACCAGAGCAAGAGAAAGGAGAACCCTAAAGTGGGGCAGTTGGATAAAGTATTCGTCTTATCTGCAACCATGACTCAAACTTTTAGAAGAATATTCTTTTTCGCACTGTTCAAAGTCAATGAGTAATAATTGGATGACACGTTACGTTGATGGAACTTTAAACCAGAGAGGGAGTAGATTGTGATTATGACGTAATTAAAACATGAAAATAATATTTTAGAACATTATTTCCAGACATTATAGAAAATTTGAATTTTTTTTTCGACCATCTAATTTGTTTGCCTAATTATTTAGTTCTTATTAATCTATATATTTGTTTGATTTTAGCCTACAGGATCTCGTTCTCAGTCACACAAAATTTTTAAGGCATTTGGTCTCTTGCATCACGAACTAGGCTCACAGTAGCTACAGACGATAGCAATGGTGGTAGATATGTTAGAGTTTTAGCATCAAGGAGAGCAGATTCAGTAGGAGCGGCCTGTGTTGTCATAGCCTGCAGAGACGGCAGGCGGCGACATGTGTTTGGTGATGGCCGCAGAGTTTATTGACGTTTGTAGGCCAATGGGAGAAATATTTTGTTTCGGCCTAAGGTTGTATTTCGCCAACGAGTTCCTATATACGCTTTTCTGGACTACCTTTTGAAGAAGTATGTCCATTCACTATGTAAAAAAACAATTCAATGTCGTTTTTTCTCAAGAAATCCACAACTTAGAACCTGTCTCCTCAGGGAACTGGAAACAAATGTACCGCAACGGATAGTGCTCAATTATAGTCCATTGTAGCGGTAATACGAGTAAGACGTGAAAGAGAAAAAGAGTTTGATGTGAAAGTGACGGTGTTCACAATGCCGTTGGTGTAAAGGCGGTTGCATCGACAATTGCAATCGTGATAGTGCGAAGTGCGAATGAAGCAAAAATATGGGATGATGGACTGAAATGATGAACAGTCAGGCGCGATTGAGCTGGCAATGAAGCAAAAAACCTTAGCCTCTTTTGTCTATTTACCTTTTTACCGTCATTACTATACCTTAGAATCTATTATTTTAAACAATATCATAATTTCTTTGTCATTGTGTAAGATCATAATTATGGCGTTGTAAGCTTGAATCTTGATAAATACAATTGCAAGAAATACCTCATTGATTGGATTCCATCAGAGACAACACGCATTCGTACTCAAAATTCTTTTTTGAACCCACACTCTGAAAATGGCCTTAAGATCAAATTCAAGGAACATAAGCAGTGGTAAGAACATTTTAATGTAAAGGGAAAATGTATCATTCAAACGAGTGTTATCATTCCTTTTGCCTCCGCGTACTTCACACCCACATATAAAAGTGCAGACGGGGAGCCCGAATCCCCCTGTCAGGGTTGCCTGGGTTCCGAATGACTCGTGAGGATAACCTCGTGGTGGAGGAAGTGAGGAGAGGGGTGGGGGCCCCGAATTGGGCATTTGCCTTTGTCGTGGCTGTAGCTTCTTAGTCTCGGCAAAGAGGAAAGACTTGTCCCAGCGCACGTGAGGAGCGAATTGATTTAACTACGGTGTTAGCCTGCATAGCTAGGAGCTATGCTGAGCTGGCAGAGCGGCCCGACCCAGGCATACTTGTGCGCCAGCAGGGGGTGAGGATAAAAGCATAAAGCTTAGGTGCCCAACCTTGGGCTAACGCCTCCTGGTTGAACACGTACATGTGTGGTGCAGTAGACCACGCAAGGACCATACATTATTTTTCCTGTATTCGGAAGAAAAGAAAGGAATGCGAAAGAACCTCCAGGCAACGTAAACGAACTCGATAAAATTACTTATGCTTCGACAGACATATTGCAACGTCCATCTAGGCGCTACGCCCTGATGAATACATGGTTCTCTCAAAATTATTCCTTCTAATTCTGAGACGATCTGTGAATTTATGGAAAAAAATCGAAAAATTTAAATTCAAAGGATTTAAATTCAAATGAAAGGATTGTAATAAAAACTTTTATGATTCTCATTAGTAATCAAATTCCAGACACTTTCGCTACATAAACAGTTTTGAACATAAATATAATTGAATATGAACATAAATATAATTGAATATGAACATAAGTATAATGTCTTTATCCACTTAACGTTTCAGATAAGAAATTATTTTATTTTTCAGATCTTCTCACGAATGTCTTCTCATTTTCCTTTCAAGCTCCTCGCCACCCTTGTGGATTTGTGTACCTCAGTTTGAGAGCTACTGGTCTGAATTCTATAGTGTGTATTTAATTGAATATGTGAATTCCGCCTAAGCTGCTAATACATGTTGAGGGGGTATGCAGCGCTTGCGGGCCGCCTGCGCTGACGATAACCGTTATTCCATCGATGTTGCTAGTACCCATCAGGGGCCATTATAACGCCGAATTCGCTAGTACCCAGCCCTCGCGGACCGTCTGCGCCGACGCTAACCGTTTTCCCACCAATGCTGCTAGTACCCATTCAGGGGCCGTTCTACCGCCGAAGCCGCTGGTACCCATTCAGGCGGCACCCAGCGCTCGCGAACCGCCTGCCGCGCCGCGCTGCGCCGTTTCGCGGGCCCACGGCGGCCGCGCTGGCCCCCCGCCAGGGCTGCTGCCGCCACCGCCGCCGCCACCGCTCGGTATTTCGGTCGCCGGCGGCGGCGTCGCCCACCCCCGCTCGAGTGGGCGCGCGGCCAGCGCCGCTTGCGCAAACGCGCGCGTTATGTCACCCCCGCTCGCGCGCTCGCCCCGCCCCGCCCCGCCCAGCCCCGCCTCGGCCTGTTCGCCCACGGCAGGGCTGCCACTTTTGCGCGCGCTGCACGCGAGCTGCACCTCTCGCCGTCCGCCCCGCCCCGCCCCGCCCCGCCCCGCCCCGCCCCGCCCTGTCCCGCCCTGTCCCGCCCTGCCCCACCCAACCCCACTCCGCCCCACCCCGCTCCTCTCCGCAACGCGCCCGCCCCCGTCCCACCCAACACTACTCCGCCCCTCCGCCCCGCCTCGGCCCATTCGCCCACGGCAGGGCTGCCACTTTTGCGCGGGCTGCACGCGAGCTGCACCTCTCGCCGCCCCGCCCCGCCGCGCCCCGCCACGCCCGCTCCCCGAAATATGCCGTCGCAATGTTGCTCTTGCCCGACGCGATGGCGCGGGGATTTCGGGCTGCGTCCAAGTACGGAGACCAACCCCGCGGGTAGCATGCATGTACCTTGCGATTGTGGAGCGGTTGGCTTGCCTTGCCATCTCGTGTCGCATTTACACTATCTATAATAATTCATGCATCTCTCAAGAACAGCCTGTCCAAAAGATAATGGGAAACCAGAATCTACTCGGAAAAAGGAATGTCTGCCATTCGAGTCTCATGTCAGCGGAGTGAATGGGTTTGGCATCTTTTCCACTAAGTACCACACCATGATCCAATCCATGATCATTCATCTATTTCTTATTCTCATATATCCCTCATGACCAACCTCTCCTCATCCTTCCACTGGAAGGGAATGGCAAATCCCTCCTGTGATCAACGCAAGACCGGGAAACGTGTAATGGTCTAAGCGTCCTCCCTCATCACCACAACCGTCATCATCACCATCAGTTTCCTCATCATTAAACATTGGCATTGTCGGTTTCGTTGGTGCTGTAGCTCTGACTATTGCCCATGTACACGGAACCAACGGTTGTGGGTATGAGTTCTGTACAAGGCATTGTGTTTACACCTGATTGTAGCTTTTATCAATACCTATCCCATTTAAACTATCATGTGTTTATTTACACCGCACTGTATTTCGGTCGCCGGCTGTGTCGTGGCCCACCCCCGCCCGAGTGGGAAAATGCTCGAGTATGAAAATGATCATGTATCATATTTTGTTTTACCATGTGGATGTATCTTCTTGTAACAATACCCATCAAAATCATCACATCATTAATTAATTATTAACCTCTCATCATTATTTAGCCGTGAGGATCAAGCGTATAGTGGAAGACAGCGGAAAACCCCACCACTCTGGTCACCTGTCACGAAAACGGAGTCATTAAGACGCAAGCCTCTTCCCCCACTCATCTTCACTCATCACTCATTGCTATCATTCTCATCGAAGTTTCTTCTTTCTCTTACTGCGGCCAAATGTTCAAGCTACAGATATTATATTACCACCTAATTATGCGAGATACAAAGCATTGTGCTCTCGACGTGTCTGACGCCTAAATGTTTCCCCAGTGTTTTTTAAATATCGTTCATTAGGAAGGAAACATCAGATGCCACAGGATTATTATCGTCCGTCGGGATGGCCGTAAGGTTGCCGGTTAGCACGCACGTTGGTCCAATGAAATATCTGCTTTTCGTAATGTGCTTTTCGTAATAAACTTGCTCGGACCTGTACAAACGTGCAAGAGCGATTGCAGCCCGTCTCTCATCCGAATTGCCCGCTGCGAATTTCATCGCCAGATGTTGCGCCAATTCCACTTCATTTTGTAGCAACCCAATCGGTATTTTATTTTTAATTGTTTATAGAGACGATTTATCTCTAAACATTTTTTCTCTGCATACCTTTCAATCGTATGTAATTTTAAGCAAAAATCAAGTTTCTATTTTGCTTGCTCAAAGATTACGATACAATTTCGAGAATACAAGAAATTATATTCAAAACTACAGCTTCGTAAAATTTATAGTGTGCATGCTTCGTTATTTCACATTCTCACAAAAACATGCATCGATTATAAAGATGAATATATTAAAATACGTAAGGGCGAGGATTGTAGTAAAAAGAATATACGGGTTACCAACAAAATAAACTTTAAAGATCTAAGAATTTCTGGAACAAACACGTGTATACAAATATTTTTATTTGATTGGTTAAATATGTTCTGTGCTGTGAAGCACTTAATGAAGTCAACATTCTTATTGTCGCTACGTAACGACCGTCTTTGATTGCAATGTCTGTGCAGCTTCCAGCTTCACTCCTGCGTCCCCATTACGCGGATAGTTCCTTGTAAATCTTCTGAATTACTCGTCCCCCTCCTTCTAAAAACACTGAGGTGATGTCGAACTTAGAACTGTAACTGCCAAAATTTCAAAAAACTTCGAAGTGTCTATATTAAGTATTAAAGAAGAACGAATTGTTTATATTAAGTTATATAAACGAAACATTCATTTTATTACAATAGTTATGGATTATAGAGTAGAATTGAAAATACTGGATGTGCTTTTCATGTGGTACTGTTGTAAGACTATTACAATTAACTCCTGAGTTAATGACCCCCCCCCCCCATCACGATCAGGTTTTTCGTTGTTTCTCTTGATTCGTTAAGCATGTACTAAGACTGTGAATGCTAAATGTAACTTGTATTCATTCTAAACGTCACATAGATTTTTGAACATTTTTTATTAAATAAATAAATAAATATTGAAAGGATGAGGCATATATTTCAGTTTACACACCGTACGGGGCAAATGATCACATATACTTCAGATAATCCGAGTTTATGCTATAAAACAATCAGTACGAATCATTACGTTTCTTTACAGATTGCGCATTTAATTGTAGTAACCATACGTTAGTTTACCGATATTTCATATGTTCTTTTGTTTATATATCGCTGGTTTCTTTGTTTAAAAAGACGTGTCTTCATAAAAGACAGAGGTTACGCCTTGTTAAAGATTTTTATCCTTGTTCGAGTCGTTGAGAATAACTTTTAATAATCCTCAGATTTGCCTCTGTTTTGTTCAATCGTGTTCTTGGCCCTAACCTTTTTGTATAATCATATTATCTCTCTTCCCATTTGCAGATTTGCGGGCGGTAGGCGATACTTTGTTTATTTTTTCCAGTTTCCTCGTACTTCTGTTTTCTGTCTTCATGACATTCATCTTTTTGTTGTTTTGAAACCTAACTTTATTTGTTGTTCTAAGCCAAAAGCAGAAACCATCTGCTTTTGAGGAGAAGTTTATGTATTTGTCCTTGGACTAGCAATTGTACTCAAACATTGTTGATTCTTTAGATCTACAAATGTACTGTTTATATAAACCTATTTGCAGTAAAATTGCCCAAACTAGACAATGTGCAGTGTAAAGAGGCTTATAGTATTATCATATTAACATTACAAATTAAATTATGTACACTGAATATTTTCTTTCGTTACGATTAAGCAAGACTGTGGACGTACTCTTATTTTTTCCAATTACAAATGAAGTGCGCGGTAAAAGCAAATATTGCAGCTACTACTTGTTGCATATCAATGCATTTTATGTAAAAAGGAACAGGAAAAAACTTTTTTATTAGAGATAATAATGTAAGTCTACATGTGCTAACATTTATCTATCTTTTAGATTTACAGAAATGCACAAAGTTTTATGAATAATTTTTTTCTAAACCTGTTTTCTATTACTTCGCACGTTCGGGTTCCTTCAAAATCTGCTGGTGAGACTCGTCGCCGTTGATTTACTTCAGAGCCTCACTGACTGATGACAAATGGAAAAGTGTCAAGAGTGTAACTTTCTCTTCATTAAGGAAGTTGTTGAAAGTTTATTTAGTAATGTTATATGATCACCTTGCACATTAATTTGACAGCATATGTAGAGTGGGAGACAGGACAGGAAAAAATTACATACTCTCTACCGACGGTTAGTCTCGCAAAATTGCTTTGAAAAAAATAATAAAAATATGTGGACATGACTACGGAGTCTTAGAAGTACTTTTGAATGTATTTGCATACAGAATTTGGTGACATGAAATGTGTAGACACTCGCATGAGGGGAGTTTTTTTAAGGTGGTGATTCTCTATTATAATTATCACGCTGTTAGTAGATTGAATAAATGGTAGTTGTTGAATTACTCCAACTATGCATAAAAGTTAAAGTATAACACAACTTCACCCAAACACAGCGATGAATCGTAGTGTACATTCGCTTTCTGGGTAAGAAAGAGATGTTTATCGCAGCGGTTGGAGAGGTGTGTTTATACCCATAAAGAGCCCCTCGCTGTGAATCGCCTCACCGCGGAAATGCGCCCAGAATTTTTTTTAATGCAAATGAAGTCAGAGAAGACAGCTCGCTCTTTTATTTCCTAAGGCATATATCTCTTTTGGGTTTCACTTATGCTTCCTGACACGGGACAGGCTCAACACAATAACGCTTGCCTTCTTACAATTGAGAAATGTATTCTCAAGGCAAGTGTTCGCTACATTCTATTAACCTTTCTCTTGATTTTTTCCTCAATGAGTAGACGGTTTCTATGTTGCCTTGCTCCACGATACGTGTGTGTCATACACACCGCGAGCAGCGAAGTGCCCCCGGGCCGGGATGTGTGCGAGGGGAGGGGCTCCGAAGCAGAGGCTGCAATTGCGCGCAGTGGCGGCGTTTCCTTCGAGCGGCCTGCCCGCTCACGCTATCGCGCGGCTAAATATAGGCGCTGCAGCCGCCAACGCACAGGCGCACAGGCGCAGCCCACGAGGTGCTCTCCGCTCTGCGCTCTCGGCGCCCTTTCAACTGCGCCGGCCGCTCCGCCCTCCCAACCCCTTCACGCCCAGCTCTGCCCCGCCTCGCCTCACCCCACCCCACTCCGATCCGCCCAATCCCGCCCTACTTTATCCGCTCCGCCTCACCCCGCCCCGCTCCATCTTCCTCACTCACCCCCTTCTGCCCGCCCACCCCTTCTCCCCAATCCTCACCGCACGCCACCGCCCTCCCTGACCTGCCCCCACCACCTTCACCCCGTCCACCCCCATCACCTCGTCTCACCCCGTTCCTTCCAACCTCGCCTTGCCCTGACACACCCCGCCCCCGCCCCGCTCCACCACGACTCGCCGCGTCCCTCCCCTCCCCGCTCCGTGCTTCCTCGGCCACACGTCCCGCCCTGCTCTACACCCCTCTGCCATGTTCCGCCGCCCCTTCGCCTCGTCTTGCCTCGCTCCGCATCACCCCACATCGCTTCATCACACTCCACTCCACCCACACTGTATTTCGCCAACCCTCACCATCCTTCACCATCCCTCCCCGCCCCGCCCCGACTGGCTCTGCACTGCCCCACTTTGCTCCTCGCCCCACAAACCACCAAATGAGTTGTTTCTTGTGATGACCTACTCTACGAAACGGGACATTTTCGATACTCTTCCAAGTTGTCGTAGCACGTTTATTAAGAATGTGGTTTGGGGTCCAGCGAAAAGCTATTTCCACTTCTAAGACAAAGATAACAATCATTTACAAAGACGGATGTTCAACTTGTCTTTACTTGTCTGTTTGTTTTAGTTTTCTTCGAACTCTTGGACCTTTAACTGTTCTTGATAGTAACTTTTCTAAGATATTGGTAAATTCGTTCCTTTATCATGGGTCTCTCTCTTCCATTGCAAGTTTCTTGCCGTTGCACTATTATGACCAGTCCTTATTGATTCCCTAATTTATCAAAGTTATGTAATTTTAGATATTAAATATTTCATTTTCGACGTCTCTTTAACTTGTTGCTTTCCAAAAATACATTCCCAAGGCCCCGAATATCTGAGTTATTATATAATATTCATATTTCTATCATAATATATCTATAAAAATATAAGTTTCAGCGCCCCTCGTACATCAGTTTGACCAGCTCATTCTCTCCATAGTACTCTTGGTTGAAGGTGATTGCTGGCAAGCGGCAGAACAAGAGGAAAACATGTGTATTTAGTCGGCACGGAAATGTAAACTCCATAGAGCTTGCAGTAATGAATTGCGTTGGCAACCTCCAAGGGGACTCTGTTGTCTGCGCCGTTCCGGCACCTCGGTGCGAAGCATTCACGGCTGGGGCGACAACGCGGAAGTGATCCTGGCCATGGCGCAATCAGGAACTATTACGTACTACTCGCGGACTGTTTCTTTTCAAAATCACAGAAAACTCCAAATCGGTACCGTGCTAGATCATATAAAATACTAGCAAATCATTTTTATTATTCCCTCCCCTCATCTCATCACCCACTGAAATTCCATTTAGGCCGAACAGCCAAGTCAAATCAAATCCAAATTTCCCAAAGATAGGATTAAACCTCCCTAAACTATATATTTTTTTCTATTCCTATTGCTTGACCTATCCTAACAGTTTATCTCCCAAAATCAAGATTAAAATTCAATACCATTTAAAAGAATGAATGATGAAATGAAAATAATGAACAAAATGAGCCACAGACTTTTAACCTCAAAATGTCAAAGAATACCCAAATCAAGAAAGTCGGCATAAAAAACTGAAATTCCTCGAGAGATCTTACGTAGAACGAGAAGAAATAAATTATTTCGTTTTGCAGGAAAACAACTACCGAGCGGCTTTGCTTCAAAATTTACTCGTTAGGCGAAAGCCTTATCTCACTGACCTCTAACTTTCCAACCAACCGGTCAGTGTAGCGTGAGCAGGGAGGAAAGAAGGCAGTTCCATTGCTGCAACTTCCAGTTGAGGTGCGCGACAACATTTATTTCTTACGGAAACCTTTAATTCATCGATTATCATCGCTGCTTCTGTGAAATGTGCAGTTCTAACGTGATGAATAATAGTGCCCGGTTTAAAACGTTATAAACGGCGGTCGTGTAAATATGTGTGACGAAGAAATGTTAAGTTTCCTTAGTAGTGATTTCTGTATTAAATAGTGTGTTCAAAATTGTGGCTGCCAGCTACTTTTGTCCAATTCCATATGAATTTTCAAAATGCTTCTCAAATTGTTTTATTTACCCGCAAATTGAATAACCTCGAATTGAAGTGAACATCTGACTGAGTTCATTATTAGAATAGGTGTTGCAAGTGTGAGTGCAAAATACTTATATCAAGTATTAGCATGTGTAAAGAAGATTGTTTTCATGAAGAAAAAGAGCAGGTTTGTAACGAATATTCGCAACTATTTGTTAGTAGTTTTAATTTGATTGAGAGCAAATTAATTGTCTAATAACTTCAATATTACTGCGCCACTTGGCGCAGGAAAAGTGGTTATTGTATATTGGCCAAGTGTGATGACGCGAGTTCTTCCAAGAGTAGGAAACAATGATAAACGCACGTATGGTGTAACATATGATGAAACAATGTTAACACCTTAATGTTGAAATGTGCTGAACAATTCACGCGATAATTGGCCTTAGAGATCGGCTAGAGATAAATATTTGCTAGGTGAATATGAACATAACAATTTTGTTTGTAAAGCTTACACGTGTTTGAAAAGTTTAGTACTTCTGCACAATTTTAGCGGTAAGGGAGACTTCATTATTTAGCCTTTTCTCAGCAGGAGGTCGCGTCGGTGACTAAACTGGCGCGTCGTACAAATGTTATTTTGTTAGTTGGCAGCATATTTAAAACATGGAACATCGAGTAATTGTGGTACTTAAACTACCTACTACATCAAAAAAGGTAAATTACATATTTCGTGTGACATGAATAGCTCCCTTTACATGTTAAAGAAGTTGGGTAAAACAACACGGTAAATTTAGAATTTTTGTCTTTTAAGCGTAGCTGAAATCAATATATTCTAAAAGATTTAGAATTGAAAAATAGTAGTATTTTGATAGGTCATATTTTTGGAGTTTTGAGATCGCAAAGAATTCTTGAAACGTATTTATACTATGGAATCGTAATAGTTGCTCTCGAATTATTCGATTGAAAACGTAATATTTACATTTTTGAAGTGTTTTTAGTGCAGCAAACGTGTATCCTGTAGACCAAGTAGGTTGTAATGCAAGTTTATAGATACGTATTGAATGGTACAGAAGCATATAGCTTCCCCTACGACACTTCAGAATGAAATTGAGGTATAAAACAAATGCGTGTATAGCATGACTAAATCTAATGGGAAAGGGAATGACAACTGAAACAATGGAGAAGTTACGTTCTCGTTATTTTTTTAACTTTTCGCTTTCTTGACGTAGGAGGTCGATTCATTAACGTGTTTGAATTCAGTCACGATACAGTCACGAATCTAGAACAGACTTCACTCAAGTTATCTGAAAATTGTTGTACAAATCGTGTACATATTTTCTTAAACTGGAAAGCTAAGGGCTGTGATGATGATATAATCTATTTTTTGCCAAAATGGGTCAGAAGGCTGTCTGACTCTCAAGTTGTTCGTCTATATTTTACGCTGATGAATGAAAACTAGAGCTCCGAATGTGCAGCTCCGTTACAAACGACACACTTGACATTGTTTCAGCACGAGTATCAACCAAAGAAACTGATATCTAAGAAGGCGTAATAGATTAAAAACTCGAATGGACATGCAAATTCCCTGGATTTCTGTTCTCTATAAAAATAATCCAGTCGACTCGAGAGTGGCGGTGTCCTTGGAAACTCTCTGCTGAGCACAGTCGCCGCCTCCACGAAGCCTCCGCTTGTGCCGTGGGAGTTCTGAGTGGTCGTTGCCCCCATGAGGCACCTGCGTGTGCAGAGGACTGCGGCTATTTTACGCGATGCACAGTGATCCCAAAAGCCACCACAACGCGCGAATTGCCTCCGATTTAGAGGCATTTCGCTAAAGATCAGAAGTACAAATGTACAAATACAACACTATATTAATACCAATACGGTTTGTTTTTATTGCTCTGTAAAATTTCTAGGCTCTTATCCTATACCAAACACGTGAATGAATCGACCTCGTACTTCAAGAATACGAGAAGTTAAAAAAAATAACGAGAACGGAACCTCTATTTCAGTTGTCATTCCCTTTTGCATTGACCTCTGGATCAAAAAGCGCAATCTAGTGGGGAGCTCCAGTAAAGTCGTACAATACAGGGCAAGACAGAAGAAAGGACGATCGAATTGAAAACGGGCTGTCTGAATAAGTAAAGCCATCAATTAATTAAATGAGCACATAGGTCTTTCGTCCGAAATGTAAGCGCAGAGGCTGTTTTATTTCAGGGGCCGAGGAGGCTCAAGACAGGACGGAGAAACCCTTTACTCCAAGAAATAAATAGTTTAGAAAGGGTTTAGTGAATTAACGCGTAATACTGGACTTCTGGCGGCAGGTTCTTCCCCCTTCGGGTTTTTTCCTCAGCCGTACCTTATGATCTCTTTTCCGCGGATTTGATGCGGTGGAGAGACCATTTGGGATGAAAACCAGAATTCGAAAGGTTAGAACACTGTAGGATGTAGGTACGGCTTGAAGGACTTCGACCTAGCCATACACTTAACAAGTAGTGCAAGTATATGTAACTATTGCCTATTAACTAAATTTAAAAAAACAGAAGTGAATCTTCGTTCCGCTCGCCTTCCGGCCCGTTTCTTTGCACTGCGGGTCAGAGCGGCTCTCCGCTTTGGCGCGTAGCCCGGCGGCGCTTATTTTTCGGAAGCGCGGGTAAATCCAGAAGCCGCTCGCCCTCGGAGGCACTGACCCCGCGGCGGAAGAGGATGAGGAGTGAGAGGAGAGAGAGAGAGATAGCGGAAGAGGAGGAAGAGATGGAGGGTTTGGAAAGAAGAG
Organism: Gryllus longicercus; assembly: GCA_038098605.1. NCBI lineage: Eukaryota > Metazoa > Arthropoda > Insecta > Orthoptera > Gryllidae > Gryllus > Gryllus longicercus. The sequence continues at coordinate 1,398,910 of JAZDUA010000262.1, forward strand.
GGGAAAGGAAGAAGAGGGGAAAGGAAGAAGAGGGGAAAGGAAGAAGAGGGGAAAGGAAGAAGAGGGGAAAGGAAGAAGAGGGGAAAGGAAGAAGAGGGGAAAGGAAGAAGAGGGGAAAGGAAGAAGAGGGGAAAGGAAGAAGAGGGGAAAGGAAGAAGAGGGGAAAGGAAGAAGAGGGGAAAGGAAGAAGAGGGGAAAGGAAGAAGAGGGGAAAGGAAGAAGAGGGGAAAGGAAGAAGAGGATGAAGATAAGGGAGAGGCGAAAGAGGTTGAGTAGGAGAATAGAGGTAGTACGAAGAGATGGTGGAAGAAGAGGACGCGGACAACGAGGGGAAGGGAGAAACGAGATCAGAAAAGTGTGAAAAGCGATATGATGCGAGAGCAGATGCGTAAAAGGAATGAGGTTAATGTGCGCCGTAACATCGACTTTGACGCCTCCGCAATACAATTTTGTCTTTCATGCTATAACCAGAATACGTGATTTTATCTATTGCCGATTTCAGGCCTCCCTCCAAACTGATCTTTTCTCAACGAAAAAAAATGCTTAAAACCATTGACATTATGACAGCCTTATGTCCATTGGGCACTGAGATACATTGTTGATAAAAATGCGTAATAATTTCAAAATAAGATGAAAACTAAATTTTTAGAGTTTATTGTAAATGAAATTAATGTCTGTACGTGTGTATTATAATTAATAATATTACGAATGATTTTTTTGTTCTGCAGGCTCACGTTCACATCATCTCCACATTCAGCTGCTACACACTGATATGTAAGTCAATGATTATTTTCTGTTAGAGTTATTATCGGAATCTCCTCTTATCAGCTGAAAAATGTATGCCATTGTTTTTTTTATGAAATTCGTGCAGCTTCGTGCAGCATTCGGAACTCTATTCAAAGAAATTTAAAAATATTTATAGATCCATTCATTCCTGTGCCCTCTCAGCCTCAGGACTTCTGGACTCTCTTCTCTCACCACCGTATACTTTTATCTTCACAACCGCTTTGCATCTTTCGAGTAGTTTTTTTTCTGTTCAACCATTCTTCCCCGTCCACTTTTCGCTGCCTATAATGTTTTTATATCCTGTTATCAATTTTATTAATGGTTAATATATGCCACTCATTACTTCCCCCGTTCAACACTCCCATGTGCATTTTTTTCGAATATCCATTCATTTTGTTCCTTTTGTTTGCATCGAAGATACAAATTATGTGTTCCTCTCATTACTTTGTGTAAATTTTGTTTCATGTTTCCATTTTTGTAAAATTACTCTTTGTTTAAAATCAATGAAAGCGTAATAATTTTATATTATTTTATTATATATAAAGTTTGGTAGATTTCTTTTTCTGCAGGACTTGTAGCTTATTTCAATTCCATTTCAATAATAGTCTGTTACCTACAGTTTTTAATCTAATTCTTTGCTTTAAAGTTCAATTGTATTCTTGTCCTCCCAATGTTCTCTTACTTTTATTGGCTGATTTCAATTTTTCTTGATTTATGGTTTCTTGGTGTCACTCTCCAGCGAATTTATGTATTGTATATTCGCCTATTATCTGACATGAACGTCTCGAATTTTACTCGTGTCTTGTTTTTAATAATTACTGTTTACTGCTGCTGATTGAGATTATGGAATTTCATGACATAGACCTAAAAACTTAATGAAAGTGTGCGGAAGGAAAAGTAATTGAAAGTACTTATAATTTAAATGTATGTTATTTTGATTTTGAGCTATTAGAGTAAATTAACATCCCATACATCTGAAATTGACAGTACGTTTTAAGACGTTCCTATGATGCAAATATAATCTATGAAGTGATAATTTTTATTACCGTCTCTGATGTATTGTTATTTACCAGTTTCCGCATTCCTGCATTATTCTTACCTTACTTTCCTCTCACTCACGTCGTCTCAGTTTTCTTCCTTCTATTCTCTCTCTTTTTCTCTGTCAGCATTCCTCGTGCTTTGCTTCTTATTCCTCTGGACTTCTGGACTTTTTTCCAGCTGACAGCCGATTACCTTTCGCGCTCCGATGGGTCGCATATTTGATCATACACTAGTCATTAACACACTTCACGGGCATCTCTGGGGTCAGAAGAACGCGAAGCCCTCCACAACATACGCACATCCAAGAGAGACTAGGGACAAACAATCCTGCCCAAGGCGCGGCTCGAATCCGCGACCCTTCGGACCAAAGCGCTGAGTCGGTACACGCTCTCAGCCGCCTCGGCTGTCCAGGTGGGCGCTGCGCCTCTTCTTTCGGCTCCTCAAAGCTCTGTCGTTAAGAGCCGTGAGAGCGAGGCTACCTCACAATGTGTGGGTGTTGGAGCCTAGAGGTAGGTTGGGCGATTCTCCCAACGCGCCCTCATCTCCTAAGGCGCGAATGCTGCTCTGCCGTCTGGCCCCGACGGAGCACCCTGCGGAACTCCACCTGTGCATCGCGAGTGTGACGCACGAGGCGCGATACCCGAAAGCTGCAGCGGCGGCCCCCCCGGCGCGGCTGGTCACGCGTAGCGCTCGCGTGCTCACGCGCGCTCGCGGACGCTCGTCGCGCCGCCTAAATATACGCGCGCCGCCCTCGCAGGTGCTTATTCGCGGGAGGGGGAGGGCGCGTTGACGGACAGACCTTGACTCGCCGCGAGCGACACTGGGTCACGTGTTCAAGTACACGCGCAGTTTCTGCGAACAATGGCCAACTCTGCAGATTCACAAAGCGCAAAACGGTCTATTTCATGTTCCTGAGTTTTATAATGCATAAATAATGGAGATAGTGTCAGAATAGTCACTTATGTGAACATTTTGAAGAATGATGAAATTTGCGTTTATGTAACGTAACAAAGAAAATCCAGCATCATGGCGCACACACGGTGAAATATGGGGCGTTCTAACGTGTTTTTTAAATGCCATTATTTTACGGTTTGAATACATTGCAAACAACTTGTAATAGAGACACAATGTTTCATAAAAAAGGTTGCCGTCTCTGTAATGTGTCAGTCTACCTGCGGGAATAGAGTAAAATGTTGAGAACTGATCTGTTGAGAAACATAGGCAGACTAATGGTGAAAGATATATATTTTAAAAAAAACATTACGCTGCCACTATTCTTTTAGGACAAGTGTTACAGAATTTGTTAATGTACATTTCAACTTTCGACAAAGTTTTTTTCTTCAGTGATTCCAAGGCGATAAACCCCCTTTATTCCATTAGAATTTGTTGCTAAATTTTACAACAATTCTATGTAAATAGTTGATTTTAAGTAAACACTAGTGTTTCCGGATGAACAATAAACTTAGTATTTCCCCCCTCTAAAATGTTATTCAGTTGGTGTACACTAGGCATTAAGTGAATAAAATCTGAATTCTTTGTCGTGGAGAAATAGCTCACAAAATAAAAGTATAAGATCGGCATAGATTATTTCAAAGACGTTTTTCCTCAAGAAAAAGCCTTAAAATGTGCACATATATGAATCTTTGATTTGTGATGAAAGTAATTAAAACTTTGGGGACTAAAATTTAGATTCAATTTAGTAAAGTTATTTCCTGGAATTGCAACATCAAATGCACGAATAAAACATACAAACTCAAAATTGTTTAATTCAGTTTCTGTATTCGTTCTGAGAATGGCAAGAATTTCTGCTGAAATATTCTCTTAACGTCTTGCTTTGGTGCTCAGTTATTTTCTTCTCTTCCTCAATATTCTAAGCTGATCTTTGCCGTATTTATAGATGAGTAAACATGGGCCGGCGCCCAAATGATACATTTTACAGGCTGGTGCTGCAGAGGGTGATTAAATTTAGAGGTCCATAAGAGTACAAGGGCGCCCCAAGACATTGGTACATTCCTCCTCGTTAGTAGAGTATTAACGTGCATAATTAAAACAACTAAAGCTTTAAAGGGAATGAAATAGTGAAATCAATTGCATCCACACGTGAATATTGTATAATTACTACACAGGATCCCACGTGGTTGTCAGCAAAGAATGATCCTAAAGGATTTTAAAATGAAGATAATTCAAAAGAGCAATTATCTACCAAAGTATTGTGTACACTATGAAACAGGTAGAATAAACGGTTTCATATAAATGAACCATAAAAAGTTTAAAAATAAATTGCCAATATTGGTGAGCAAATAAATATAATTTTTCAATTAGATAAGTGTAAGTTAGTAAAATCTGGTAGTATGCGAAAGAACAAACTTATTTCCCATAGCATAACTATATAAATAAGCAAAACTTTTCATTTACCGTATTGGACTGAACTTCGTTTAAGCTTTCTTTCAACTTATCGCAGCACTTTGCAGCCAAATTGCAGGCGAATTCAAAACCTTCGCAAAATTTATTTGTTCGAGAAGTTCTGACAAATTATTTTGAGCGTTGAGAAATACACAGCAGCAACGTTGCATTGCTTCACTATAAAACGAATATTATGATATTGTTCGTATTTTTTGGCGACTGTCACCTTTTGGAGTCGAGTTAGGAATACGCTCTCCGACAACACACAAGTGGTCCACCATTACGTAGGCATTTGAAGACTTTATGACAAAATAACAATGACTGGCAATGTTATACCTATGCACGAAGAGATTGGTGGTTGATCGAAGCGAACGACTAGACTAGGAAGGATCTCGAAAATAAATATTTTGCCCGTGCGCTGGGATTAACGTAAGTCATTGCTTGGGTTTCTGAGAAACACTGTTCACGAAATGCTAAGTGAGTAAGGTAATAGGTTATCGAGAGTTCCAAGTGGCAAAGTGAACAAGGTTGGCGAAGCGGGCGAGGTTGGTGAAGCGGCCGGTAGAGCGGGTGAGGGGGATGAAGCAAGTGAGGCGGGGCGACCAAGCGTGGTGGGCAGAGAAGGCGGGACAGGTGAGACTGGCGGGCAAAACGAGACGGAGTACGATGGCGAAGTGGACACGCTGGTTGGAAACAGCTGGAGTAGGCGGGGCCGGTTAATATAGAATCGCGATAAATAAATACCCACCCAACACCTGGTTCATAAGTTACCAAATAATAATAATAATAATAATAATAATAATAATAATAATAATAATAATAATACCATTCATAACAATACAACCAATAGTTCATAATTATTAAAACTTTTCTTGATTATATTTCTACCTCTTTTTTAGTGTTTACATTTCAAAATTATTTTCAAATTCTCTTAATAATAATTATTAAGAGCATTTGAAGATAATCGTACAGTCATTCTGCGTTGATAACGTTATATAACAATTATTTGACGTTATTAATGAAGAATGACCGTACAAAAATCGTATAGAAAGGCATATACATGTGTAATGTAGATATTGGAGTTAAATTATTAATTGTTCTCTTACACATTCGTTAATACTACTCGCACATTGCAATATGCCTACCATACCTATATTGCACATATGCCAGGTCTTGAAAATTATTCAGCAAAATATATTTCGCGAGAAAACTGAGAATTGTATTTGTCTTGTATTAAAATTGTCTCAAATAGCAGTGATCTCAAAAAAACAGTTCAAGTAGAGGATATTTTTATGACATTTCTTCTCTGAAGAATGAAATAATGAAACATTTTCCAAAAGGAGACACTGACACAAATACAATACATATGTCGACGATTATGTCACGCCCTTAACAAAGAAGGCCGAGTTCCAAGAGAGAGGCTCATCTGTCGATTCATCAGGGCTGTTTATCCTTTTCTGGGCTAGTTCACGCAGCCGCGGCCTGGCACCAGCGCGCTGCCATGCCGCCGGTCTGCCAAGTTCCTGATGTGAATCACCGCTAAGAGTACGACACGTAAAAACCTGCTTCCGTGCAGCGACTGCATTGCGTTCTGTCCGGCACGGGAAATAAGATTTTTCTGTTTTCGGCAGTTTCACCATAAATATCACGGAAAATGGCGAGTGGTCAACAATATTTTTATTATGGTTTTAACCAAAAGTTTGATCAGTTCTTACAGAAAATTTTAAAATTGTCAATACAATTGTGTACTTTTTCGGGTTTTCTACAACAACACTTCTTTTCGTAGATTAAAAGGGTTACGCTATAGGCTAAATCGTAAAGATTCGTTCTATAGTAATCAATACATTCTATAACTGATAACTGAATTGCATTCTGTAAATAAAATATTTGCTGATATAAATCAATGCAGTACATCACCCTTACATTGGCAATTAGTAGTTTACTTCTTGTATAATCAAAATTCCATTAGTTGTAAAGAATTCGATTGGGTAGAGAAAACTCAGAATTTCCACGATGAGAAAAAAATCTGGCTGAAAATAAAATTTTGAAAATGTACATCAGTGATATTGAACATGTGCGTTACAAGAGAACTATCAAACGAATTTAACAATTACATAATGTCTAACAAGTTTTAAGAATGACTATATTAAAGTACAATTTTTACGATGATCCTCTCACATGAATACTTTATAAGCAGGTCTTAAGTCAGAAGTGAATAATGATATCCTACTGAAATGTTCTCTACAAATTTTTACTCTGGTGTGCTTGATTTGTTTTCCGTTTTTTGAGCTATTCTGTCTTGCGTTCAGTTTGTAATCGATATTCTGAATGTTTGGTTGATTTTGCGTCTCTTCGTTCTGCCTCAGCTTTGTTTCTTTCTAACGGCAAAAATATAATTTTATTGCTGTTATTGTCAATTTAAAAAAAATTGATTTACATTATTTTGATTATTTTCACTGGTACAATGTATTTGTAAATACACATTACATTGAAATATTTCAATTGTGTAGAACGACATATAATTTTGCTCTTGAAATTTCAATTAATATATTGGAAAGTAATTAGAAAAGGGACATTAATTTACCTGTTTTTATACTTCAATTGTAAACACATGCTTCAAAAGGAAGAGCATTCCCATAATTCAAACACCTAAAGAGAAAAGTATTTTCAGATAATGAACAAAATATACTCACACCATGGACATCGTAACGCAAAAATCTTAAAAGGGTCTTGCAGGGGCAGTAAAAATTGCAAAATTTTGGGGCCAAAAGGGAGCAAAAAGTCAGTCAAAAGGGGTTCTCCAACTTTACCTTCGATCCCTTTAGACATTTCCACCAAATTCCAATGGCAGAAGATGGACGTTGTTCAGCAGAGCGAAAAATAAAAGCAAAAATGCATGAGCAACAAAAATCAAAATAAAAATTTTAACGTACAAATTCTGCTAAAAGAAAAATTAAAAATACTAAGAAAAAAATAAAATTAAAAACGTTGAAATTGATAATTTATTATAGTAAATGTTTCTCGATGAATTCGGAACAGTTAAACAATGTAAGAAAGCTGTACTTTGAGTTTTATCCCAGAACATTGTGAATATTATTCGTTCTCGGGGAGTCTTGCGATATCGTTCTTCAAATCCAAAAGAACATTTTTTAATTTTTTTTATCTTTTATTTAAACGTGTACGGAGACCTCGGCTTTTTAATAATGCGAAAACTTCTCTTCCTTGCAGCCTTTGTGCTAAAATGTGTCATAATGTATGGTTTCAATATATTATTCATTGAAATATTTTATCCGTTCAATATTTGTATTATTTGTTATGGTAAATATATGTGTCATCTAAGAATAACCACCGTGATACTAACGACAAATGTGGCTCTACAAAACGCTGAGACGAGATAGAGTTACACGTAACGTCTTAGTTGTATAACAAAAGAAATAGGAATACTTAATATAACTGCAAGAGTACATATAATAATCTCTATAATAGTACTTAATTTTCAAATTTAATTTGTCCTGACGGTTTTGTGAATGTGCACTGGTAACAAAAAGAATAAAGTGTTAGGAGTGTGATGGAGACAAAGTATTTTCCTTCTCAAAACGAATTTTGTAATAATACTTATTTTCAGATTACTTGTAAATCCCTCTTCTCTGTCAATTTCTGTAAACAAATGATAAGTTGAAATATTGTTTTTAAATTAATTAGCGACGTTTAGCAGAAAAAATCTAATGCTGTTATCTATTTATTTCTTATGAACAAAATATTACAATAAAGATGGAAGATATAAAAATAATATTTATTTTCTCTCGCGAATGCAGTAACATATAGTTAAGAGCATTAATAGAATGCTATTAATGAAAAGTATATTTGATTTTATATTTATTCTAATTTATATTTCACATTTCTGAGATATTGTAGAAAAATATCTTCAGCACAATTAAGTGAGATATTTAAAAAAAATAGATATGCCACTGGAGTAGGTAATTGAACAAAACAATTTATAAAAATATAAAGTAAAGAGGTGAACATTTTAAGTAGCAAACCGCAATAGGAATTATTTATAATACACAATCAATATTCATTTTCAAAGCAGATGCTTCAAATGATTCTCCCATAAGAACTAAATGATGGATATATCCGAGAAGATAAGAAGGAAAATACTTTAACCAAACAATGCACCGTACAATTAAATCATTAAAACACAATTTCGAGAAAAAAAAATGACTAACTTACAAGAATATAGATAATGCTTGTGAAGCCTTGACAGAATCTCTAAATTCGTGAATAAAAATGTTGCCTTGGAAAATAAGTTGTCAACACTATATGAAAGAAAAGTCGTAAATAACGGAAGAAAGATACACTAATCTAAATAAATTGCGTGAAAATTAAAAAACGCCACAGTTCTACTTTTTAAGACAAAGGAAGTAATCCAAAAAATGGAAGTCAAATACTAGAGACATATTAAATAAAAATGATAATCAATGTGTTCGTTGAATGGCGGTTTGCAAAAAACAAGAAGTCAGTGTAATTCTTTGACAATGCTCATGATAACATTGTAAAAATTGCAACGCACTCTTGGTGGGAATGAATGAACTTCCGAAAGCGTAAATGAAACCGGTGTCTTTGGAATGGAATTTTTTATCGCATGAAAGTTGCAGCGCGGAAACCTTTGAACGACTCACTCTACAGAATGTGACACCTCCCATAAACTTCCCTCTACACCACATCTCGTTTTTCAAGAATAATTTTAATTCTATCAACCACGCTCCAGCTATAAGTATTTAAATAACGTTAAGATAATGGAAATTATCGCTGTCTTCACGTGAACGATGCAGCGGTCATCAGTTCACAAAGACCGAGTTGATAAGGACATTATGCACAGTGTAGTGTAGAACTGGAATCTGGATCTTCTACGCAAGCGCAGATTCTCAAAAGAGATGCGCAACTTAAAGGACCAATATTGCTGTATTCGACGCTGTGATTAATTAGCGGTTTCAACCACCTCATTACTGCTTAACATTTAACCATCTCGTCTCTGAGATGTTCCAAAGACATGAACAGGACTCCAAATATTCTGAATTGGGCAACGCCTAACTGTATTTCGGAGAACCCAAATTTCGACAACTTTTATAAGCATTAATTTTGCATTACGTGCAAATTAGGCAAAAGAAAAACCGTGCACACATAGTTTAATTTTGGCTAATCCTTCAATTTCTAGCACTTATTTTAGAAATGTTTTCTACAAAGCAAATTGCAAATTCTTTTAAATCTAATTGGAACTTTTTCTTATCCTTCATTTCAAGCAATGACACTAGCAAACAAAATAAGTTTGCTAGTCATATCCAATTACATTAGACAATTATAATATTACAACCATACTGGAGAGTCGGTTACACAAAAAATATTAGTGGGTTGTAACAGTTGTGTCTCTGGTAACCTTTAAGTCGAAGTTAAAAGAACTCCAATAAAAATAATAATACCAACGTTAATAACAGAAATGTGGAATATTATGACAATCAAATCACACAGAAAATTATAATAACAATGAGTGTGTATTGTGATTATTGTGTAAAGGATCAGTAAAAACAAGATGAAAAACATAATAAATTAAATAGCACTGAACATGTAGAACGCATGTATTTGACATATAAGAAATGCCTGTGGCAACGCCACGCGCAAGGCAGAAGAGTTAGGAAGGAACAAGTGTGGAGGCAGGCGAAGACGAGAAGAGAGAGGCGGCACGAGTCGAAGTGGAAGCTGAGGAGACAGAAGGGGCTCGGAGGAGGAGAGATTTATGAAGGCGTGAATGAAATAACGACGCAGGTGGCGGGAAGGGCAATAGGCGGGACGGGGCGGGACGCAGATCATGGTCAAGGCGCTTAGGCGGAAAGAGAACGAGAAAGCTCGCGGCTCCCGGGGACGCCGCGTCGAAGGCTGAGATGCCGGTTCGACCATCATGCCGTGTACTTCAAGTCTGACATCAGGATGGACAGCGCTAAGGTTTTTACAGCTAGTCGTCACATACACGAGGGCTGATCATCCCGTTGCATTTCAGCCTTAAAGGCTACAAGATGAAAACTGAAACGTGTGTAGCACAGCCTTTGTTGTGGGATATCCAGGAGGGCCGACAGCATTCATGTCTCTGGCTGCGAGATTCTACGACGACGGGGAGGAAGAAGCAACTGGAGGAAGGACACTGGGGGCGCGAAAAGCGATGCGGCCGGGAAGGAAAGAAAAGATAGAAGCTTTGACGGAGACGAACGGATAAGAGCGCGGACGTGTTAACAAGGATAGAAGCTTTAGAAGCTAAGCAGATGGGAATGCGGAAGTCGTGAAGTTGTAAAAGCGTGTACGGGATGGTGCGACGAAGAGTTGGAATCGACTGCAGGGAAGATGGAGTACGGTTGCAGATACTGAGTATGGCAGGCGCGGACGCGGGCGTGTCTTTGGGGGAGTTGGTCTGAAGTGGTGAAAATGAGGTTGAGATGAAGACGAATGTTGGAGCTGCGCGGATGCAGGATCTCGCTCTGCGGCGGAGGTTTTGAAGGCAATGGGAGTAGAAGGAGATGGCTGAGCGGCAGGATAAGGGGAAGCGAAGTGGAGATAGTCGAAAGAGATGCCGGGTGTGGATCCAGAAGGAAGTGGAAGATCACGGTGGGGTACGCGGAGGTGTTGTGGGGGAGGCAGAGAGAGGGGGAGTACGAACACGGACGGCGACGAGGGTGTTAATGACAGCAGGAATGGAGATGGTAACAGAAATGATAATGGGGATGGGTTGGGAATGGGAAGAAGAAGCTGACGGGGCTGATGTCGGGATTCTGTGATAGGGATGGCGAGGCTGTATTGCGTCGGGAATGATGAGATTATGGTAAAGGGTGGTGACTGGGATGGTGAGAAAGTGGTGAAGGGATGGTGACTTTGAATAGTAACTGGGGTGGTGACGGGTTTCTGTGACTATGGTCGGGGTCTGGGTTCGGGGTCTGGGTTCGGGGTCTGGGTTCGGGGTCTGGGTTCGGGGTCTGGGTTCGGGGTCTGGGTTCGGGGTCTGGGTTGGGGGTCTGGGTTGGGGGTCTGGGTTGGGGGTCTGGGACCGGGGTCTGGGACCGGGGTCTGGGGTCGTTGACCAGGATCAGTGAGGGGAGATGGCGAAGAGTGGGAGCCGGGGGCTAACCTGCGCGTTGATGTCTTCCTCGAGCGGTCGGTCGGGCAGCGGCGGCGGGAAGGAGATGGGCAGGTTCCTGGGCGGCTGCGGGGCCATGGCGAGGGGCGACGGCAGCACGTAGGGCGAGCCGGCGCCGGGCCGGCCGCCGCCGGGCGTGGAGGGCCGGTTGAGGCCCTGCGCCTGCGAGGCGATGGCGAAGGGCGTGGCGACGCCGCCGGCCACGGGCGGCTTGTTCGCGGGCGACAAGGGCCCGGCCAGCGGCGTGAGCGGCGTGGTGGGGCGCACCTGCGGCAGCGGCTGCGTGCGCGCGCGCGGCAGCGTGGCCGACGCCCCCACGGCCGCCAGCGCCGGCGAGTTGGCGCCCTGCCTGCAACACCACCCACGCCACACGGCGCTTTTTAGTCAATCCATACCTATGTATTTGGCATTTTGGATTGATTGAGTGATTGGTGATTAGACCCGTAAGTGTAGTGCATGGTTCTGTCGTGAGAGCTAGTAGTGATATTCACCCTCTGGATGGCGAGATCCGGCGTCGACCGAGGTGTGCGTGCATGGATTTTTCCCACATTGAGGTATCTCCCGCCAGCGGTGCACCGCCCCAGCGTGGACAAGTTCTAAGCCCCTGACTGGTCCCCCGACAAGTGTGAGAGGGTAGTGTAGTGCATGCGAGTGTAAATAAGGGCTGAGAATAGGACAAAGAGGGGATTAACTCTAGGACCACCTGTTCATGGGCACTGCAAAGATATCAGTTGATGCCCTAAGCCCCAAGCCTTTACCGATATTTGTAATTTGGGGTCGATTGTTTGACTTTGCTGGCTAGCAAAGTGTCCCCCAGGCCTGGGATTAGTTTAATTCCCGCGGTAGGGGGGTAAGAAAGACATGTGGTGAAAAATGACGTATTCCATTCTCAATAACTAGCAAACTCCAAATGCCTGAGTTTTTCTTCGTTACGTAGGTAGGCGATTTTAAAGGAAAGCTACAAATCTATTTTGCCTCGACCGGGACCTAGGATCACACCTTGGGAAGCTGGTACGCTGTCTATGAGATATCCTAGAGGCTTAGTAAATATATATTACGATTTTAAATCAATTTGAAATGGTCGCCAGTGATCATAGTTAATGAAGATCCCTTTAAGCCCCTATTAATTAATCACGTAGTGGCTGAGTTGCAAGTTTCCTGCCATTTCAATCCCCACAGACCGGTTTCAGTGTGTAGATTTTTGAAGGACTAAAAGACCTTAGCGGACATGATGAACTTGTGGTGCGTCAAAGAACATTGAATATGCGACAAAATTAAATTCTCCGAAAATGCCCTCAATTTCTAATCATATCCCGTGTTCACCTAGCTACACAACGTAAGTAAATAGATGAATATTTCTAAAGTCGGGTGTTGTGATGCTTTCTAGAAGATAATATTAGAATCGAAGGGGAAACTCTGGAAGCCTTTTGGATGCTAATTATAAAATTTTCATTAAAAATTTCATTAGGTTTGCTTATTACGCTCTCTACGATACAATGTGTGTACTGAATAATTGTAATTATTAAAATTATGTGTCTAATAATTCTACAAAAAATCTGCAACTTCACGTGACAGATGCCTTCTGTTAAGAAACGGCGTGACGATAAGACCTTCACCTTGCACGAGTGTCTCAAGGCAATTGAAATTAGAATCATGATCTTTGATATTGCAACCGCCAGGAGATTGAAGGCCAATGCCAAGAGCAAAGTTGCCTTCGATTGGCACCTGCCCCGCCCGCCGCCGCGTCTGCATACCTGGCAGGAGCCCACAAAGCGCAGTTTCCCCCACGTGCCACGTCGCGTCACCTGACAGTTCAATTACATTGACGCGGCCTTAATCGCAACGTTGCATCATTCTGACTCCCAAGTCGTAAGCTTTCCCCTCCTTCTTTTCGATAACGAATTTAATCTTGAATACGAATTTAAGGAGGTTGGCCTACAAACCACATTTAGGGAGGAATTATATTCTAGAATGGTGTCTCAATCTCGATGTGATGAAAATCTCTGACGAAATTAAATGGAATATTTGTGCCAATTTCCTACCTTAATAATCTCTGAAGTATTAAATGATGGTGGGCTTTTTCAGTCAGATATTGGTCCTAATTGTGAATGACATAGTTAAGATGTGCAAATTTAGACCATTAAAAATACTAGGAGTACTTTAAAATGTTAACTATTGTTTGCTGGAGATTGGTAGTAGATTAAAGTATAACAATTCTAATTTTACTTACATCGAACAGCCCCAAATACTATACAGAAATTAAATAACTAGTACTACTTAATTTGAGCAATCCGCTCATCATTGACATGTTCTTAATTTTACACTTTCGATTTATTTTTATAACAGATCTTAAAAACAGTAAAATTCGTGTCTTTATTCATAAGTTTTCAAACAATGCCATATTCAATAGATTGTATACATACACTAGATCAAATTTTGGTCTGGAAAGAATGATGCTGGAGTACACATCGCCTGATAAACATTGAGCACCAAATACACGTAAAGAACCTGTTAATATTTTCTACGTTTGTAAGATTAAAACTCGTAGATACACTTGAGATAATCTTCTTGATATGTTTTAAACTAAAAATTTGACTCATTAATTATTTGCAAAGCAGCAGTATTCGTGGTTTTCATCTTTCATTTCATATCTACGATGAATCTTTCAATTCGTGTCCGAGGAAAACAACCGCGTGTCTCCACATCTTGTTCCTAGTCTTAAAGACATCCTAATCTCAATGATATCTTTTGAAATACTATGATGCGAGCAACTCCACAGTTACTGCGAACAAGATGTTAATGGTAAATGACATGATTTTCGCCATTGATGATTTTTCTCTTCTCCGCAATTTACATTTCTTTATTTTGTGGAAAAATTCTCAAGTCTGGCAAAAAGTGTCACGTCATCACATATTTCACCACATCACAGGCGCTTGCAAATGTTGAGTGACGTAAGAACGCGTCGATTGATTGATTGATTGATTGATTGACTGACTGGTGTTTCTGAGCGCGTCAACTGGCAACACGTACGGTCGTTACTACCGTAAGTGTAATGTTATCTTCCCCCGCTGGATGGCGAGGCCGGCGCCGACCTTCATGTCGGCATGCAGTACGTTTTTATTTCCCAACCAGGTGTCTTTCCCCCTGCGGGGCACCATCCCAGACAGAACAACCTCTAAGCTCCCGCTGGCTCCCGCTGGCTCCCGCTGACTTTAATCTGATTACCCGTCATTTGTGGTAGTGCAGTGCATGTGTGTTAAGAAAGGTATGAAGATAGGACAAGGAAGAGAGAGGAAAGATCGCGCGCGGCCCTTGGCCTGTTTGTTAGGGTACGTTTCCAGCATCTGCGTGGTGTTGATCGGAGAAAACAAAGAAAATTACAGATCAGAGTGGCCAGTCGCTTCCAGACAGCGGCTCAATTCGACCTAGCTGCATAGCTGTCGAAAAATCTGCCACGCAAAAACCCCAAAACATCCCGGTCAGAATCACTGCAGTGACATCAGTTGGCTAGCCTGGAACTAAAGTGGTCTATGGTACGAGTCACAATGTGACTTACACAATTTAAGAATTGACGAACATTGGAAATCATCTGCCAATACTAAAGTGGTACTTTTATTATGCGGCGCCTACAACGACACATGACACATAGACCACTTTAGAATGTATAGATGCGCACCTGTTCAGATCGAATTTACCATAAGTTTGATTTTATCCAATATGTTTCATAGACTACTTTACTTCCAGTCCAGCCAATTGAGGTCCTGAGACACCTATACCGACACGCAGGAAAGGGGTTGTGTTGTAAAGACCCATTCACAATGTAAACATAAACATAAGCAAGCGCATAGACGTAAAAATGAACATAAATGATAGACTGAAGTATTCACAACGTCCCATAAACGTATGCAAAATAATAGTTTCTATTGGCTCTGTGACATTCTTGTTTACTATTGGTTGGATGTTAGAATCGATTTTGATGTATCGACTGTGTCTATGGCCCATATGGCGTTAGTTCGTCTATCAAATTCGATACTCGATTTTGAGTTAACGTACTGTGATTGGTTTCTTGTGTCTTACTTAAGCATAAGCGCAGAAGCTTGAAGGTTGCAAGCTTTTAAGTTCTCTTACGTGTAATGCGTATGCGAACGCATTGTGAATGAGTCCGCTTGAGGACGTGGTCTTAACTTTTGTGTTAACGCCATGCTTATCTTTGCATTGCAAAAGCGCCTTAAGGGAAGCCAGAATGGGCAAAAAATATGGAAATATCATTTTTACTTTTTTCCATCATTAATAAGTCTATAGTTTTCTGTGTTAAGGAAGCAGAGTTTTGTCTTAATATGCCATCTCTTAGGGTTTTTTTTAATATTGAATTTCATGTGGCTTGGAAGTGGGCGTGGCATTTTGACACTTCATGGGTTTCGCTTCAACTTTTTTCTGCTTTCGTTGTGAAATATAGTAAATAGTTTGCTTCCTAGTATTTGAAAAACTGTTTCTGGTAACAATTGAGGGTTGAATAGCGTCAAAATATTGGCGTGTTTGTTTTCCCGGACCAGGAATGAACTGATACCATTAGGAGCTATTTCCTGTAAGTTTAAAATTTTCAATTTTAGGAAAAACATTTTCTCAAAAACTATTAATAGAATGATGCTCAAATTTTAACAGAGCATGTAGCACCCTAGTTTATATACTTCATCGTGGCAGAATTATAAAATGTTAAATTCTTTAAACAATGGTTTAAATAACAACAGAACCTATTAAGGTAAACAAAAATGTATATTTAAAAAACTGGTAATATTAAAAAAAGGCTTCGTTAAAATACTTATATATAATGAATGTACTCTCTCACAAAATTTCACGTCTGTAAATTGGAGAGTTTGTGAGAAAATGTTCCCTGCACTAACATTGGCGCGATAGGCTGTCCTTAAGACTGGCGCTTGTGTCTCTTACCGTTCGACGACGAGCGAGATGGAGTTGCCGGCGCTGCGGAAGAGGTTCTGCGCGTCCTCGTGGCGCAGGTCGCGCGCGTCGTAGTCGCCGATCTTGCGCACCACGTCGCCGCGCTTCAGCTCGCCCTCGCTCGGCGACCCCACCTGCGCCTGCGCAACACAGCCCAGCGTCACACGCGCTGGCAGGGGCAGGGGACACAATGTATAACCTGCCTTACATTTACTTCAAAGCCTCGCCACAAGAGAGAGGTAGTGAATGCGATGCTAAACAATAATGATGATGTACATGGAATTACAGAAACTTGTCATCCTCAACACATGCGCAATGGAAAAATAATTCCTTAACCATAGTATTACTCATGCCTAATTTCGTACATATAATCCTACCTCACACTGTAAAGAGCCGTCACTGGGCAAAAGCCCCTACTTCAATCCTGAGATTTTATTCAGAGGCAGAATCACATAAGAACAAAATTATTATTATTATTATTATTATTATTATTATTATTATTATTATTATTATTATTATTATTATTATTATTAGGTGTTTTGGGCGAGGCTCAGGCCGCAAGACCTGCTCCTTCGCCTAATCGTTTGCATTTTTACATTTACATAATTGCAATTGGAATTTGCATAGATAATACGGTTAGGTTAGTTTTAGAAAAATAAATTGTCACATTTTTTATTGCTGATGTAATGTTTATTGACATTTTTTTCATTTTATTGCACTGTACGTATACTCTTTTTGTAAATGATCAAATAATTCATAAGCTTTGAGTATCACGCTGTGGCATTTTTCGACAGCGCGTTTGCTCTAGGAAAACTGAGCCCGCGTACGTACATTGTTTCCTTCCACGCCACTAGGTGCTCTAAGCTGATAGCATGACACGGAAACGCGAGCTGTGCTATTGTCACAAGTCGATTACCTTGACATCATCGAATTAAACAAAGCAAGATATCCTTATGGGCAGGTCGGCAGAACATGCGTCCCAGGAATGGGGCGCATTAGACTCAGAAGGCGCAAAAGTAACTGTCGCTTTCACAGTCATGTCACAGTTCAAGCAAGTGCCTAACAAGGTGAAAGTTTCTGCCGTTTTTTTACCGATCCTAATGTTGTAAGAGGTTGCAACCTGCTACCGATGGGTCTCCAGAGCCCATAGCCGATAGCTGGGATGCCATGGCTCGCTACTAAGGTCTGACGTGACAGTAATGTCAAAATTCAAATATTGATGTCAATAGACATTATATATGAAATTCTCAGCTAATTAACTTCATAATCGTTCCATATTTACCATAATTTAAATCTTCCACGAGACCCCTTTGTGGAAAAGACAATGCGGAATTTCGATAAACTAAGTTATTTTCCGTTCCTTCATAAAACAGTAATATTAATAAAATAAGAAACAAATAACCACATGCAAACAAATCCTTACAGCAACGAAAAAAAATCTCTATGCAAACACATATTTTTTTCTCTTAGCAAATTGGAATACTTAAATTCACTGCTGAAAATTTTATTTCGCTGCTAATATCATCATGTGTCAATTCGTTTACGGCTTCATGACAACAAACTTGTTGAAAAAAGAAATTCTGTTCCGTACGAGCATACATATACTTTGAATATTTCATTTCAATATTGTAGCTATCTTTGAAGTAGTTGGTTGGTTTGGTTGGTTCGGTTGGTTCGGTTGGTTCGGTTGGTTCGGTTGGTTCGGTTGGTTCGGTTGGTTCGGTTGGTTCGGTTGGGTAGGTCGGGTAGGTTGGGTAGGTTGGGTAGGTTGGGTAGGTTGGGTAGGTTGGGTAGGTTGGGTAGGTTGGGTAGGTTGGGTTGGTTGGGTAGGTTGGGTCGGTTGGGTCGGTTGGGTCGGTTGGGTAGGTTGGTTCGGTTGGGTAGGTTGGGTAGGTTGGGTTGGTTGGGTTGGTTGGGTAGGTTGGGTAGGTTGGGTAGGTTGGGTAGGTTGGGTAGGTTGGGTAGGTTGGGTAGGTTGGGTAGGTTGGGTTGGTTGGGTTGGTTGGGTAGGTTGGGTCGGTTGGGTAGGTTGGGTTGGTTGGGTTGGTTGGGTTGGTTGGTTGTTAGTGATTCCAGACGCGTCAACTACTGAGGTCATTTTCCCGCTAGTGTAGTGCATATGTTTTTCCACCGGGGGTGGCGGTGAACTTTTCCCGTTGGATAGCAAGATCCGATTTGACCTACGTCGGCTATCGGGGTTTTCCTCAACCAGGTATCTCCCTCCTGCGGGGCTTCGCCCGAGCCAGAACAAGCTCTAAGCTCGTGACCGGACATCCTGCCTATGTGTGTATGAGTGTGTGTGTGTAAGGGGGTTTAGGGTTGGACAAGGAAGAGGAAGGAAGGATCGCGCACGGTCCGTGGCCTGCTTGTTAGGGTACTGTTCCATCATTTGCCTGTTGTTGATCGCAGAAACCACGTAAAATTGCCGATCAGAGCAGCCGACCTCTAGAATTCTCCTCCAGACAGCGACTAAATTGACAAGCTAGTGTCGAAAATCTTGCCACCGTCGGGAGTCAAACCTAAGACCTCCCGGTCAGAGGCATTGCAGTGACATCAGTTATGCATCAGAACTGAGCCACCTATGCCGATTTGACGCAGTGGGTCACACAGAGTGAATAAAACAATGTGTGACTGTGAAGGGTAAAAGGACATTATTGTGAAAGCTAATGTGGAACAAGAGTCATCACCATCGCGTGAGTATAATTATAAGGTTGGAAGAAACCAAAGTAACAACTCTGCTTATTTGATTAATAGTGGCATTACATAAAATAACATATTGTTCATTTGTGATTGCAGTTTCAAATTGGTGAGCAAAATAAAGTGACACAATGGCGATTCATCTATTTTCCCGCATTAAATTTTCACAGAATGTAAAAGTCAATAAACCAGTAGCAAGGGAATTACGTAAACACTGTACTTACGAATATTAATTAGAAGTATTATACAATGTTAAGGAAGAAGTTTAAATAATTAATTTTATGACCATAAATATTAGTCGCAGGGAGAGATAACTAAATATAGAAAAAATCGTAATTTTGCACTCTTCGTATTCCTTAAAATACGAATACTGTGTGCACGTAAATGTGATTTGGCAAGTGTTCGTGTGTCTTTTAAGTTGTTGGCAAGTAACAATGGCTTCATATTCACCTTCTCCCTTTAGACAAATGGGATTAACAGAATTGTTATAAAAAGTCTTTTTGAACAATTTGTACTCTTATTCTTGGGGATAATTGACGTTTCTTATACATTACCGTAATTACAGCATTGTAGGCTTTCACGGCCGGAGTCAATATTCTTCATGTCTTCCGGGCTGATGGGCCGTGGTCCAATTGGCTTTGAGATGCCAATGGACCACGGCCCATCTCAAAGCCAATTGGCATCTCAAAGCCAATTGGACCACGGCCCATCAGCCCGGAAGACATGAAGAATATTACCGTAATTGTAATTTATAATCATTTAGAGACTACTAAATTATCCTTACGCAATTTGACCAAAAACACGCTAAGAGCTAAACGTCTAGTGGCTTTGGCTCACACTTCGCGAACTGACTCATTGAGCTGTTTAGTCAGCGGAAGAGATTTAGTTCCGTGATTCACTTGCTGCTTGTCTTCTCTTTTCTTGCGGTCCTCTACTACTGGCACTTAGTGACTCAGTCTCTCGGAAAATTTCTGTATTTAACGTAACTCGTTTTTTACTTAGACTCCACTTCTTTAACTGCGCTTTTAAGTTAATCATATGGCTGGTCCATCACCTTTAAAATTAGTGGCTAGAGGAAAATTAATTCTACAATACATATTTGCTCTTAAGACATGAAAGTTGCTCCCCGTTGTTTCTTGGATTTTTACACCTTCTGCACAGAGGAAATTAAGTAGTACTGTCATATCACGTAGATGTATGAATGGAAAAGAATAATGTAAATAGCAACGAATTAATATTTTCGTCAGTCTTTTCTTTCATCTACAAATATTTTGGAAGTGGAATGGTATGTGTAGAATGTAATTAGTATATTGATTGCAATGAGATGTAGAGTGTGAGAAACACCGGTGATAATTTCCAAAGGTTACATACAGCCGAATCTAAAAAAATATCCAGGTCTTACGAAATTTTTAAATGGACTTGGAATATGTGCATATATATACATCAAAACGTATTTAATTACATGATCAACTTGAACCTTAAATTAACAAAATTTTCTAATTCTAAGACTATTTCATTTCATTTTTAAAAAGACGTCTGGGCGGAGATTGTTCCCGAAGGGGCAGCACGAGATGTGTAGCACAGAACTGTGCTGCGGGTTGCGTTATTCCTGACTTTTGCCGCGTAATTCAATCGGTAGTTTGTTAGGTTATATACTATACAGATAAGCCGATATACTGCACACTGGTTTAACGATCATCACCACACTTCTGAGATACGAGTTGCTCAGTTAAAACCAGCTGAGATAGTAGATTGACATAGAGAAAAATAGTGTAATTACATACGTCAGAATTTTGTGCCAATTCTTTCAATTGATCCATTTAGAATTACCGTCAGCAAGAATTTCCCTTGGATTCAGGGACACTGAAATTAAAAAGGTTTCCTTACCCGGCTTTGCCAGACTTCTCTTTTATGGCGTCGTTTTGTGGAATTCGAAGCATATAATATGTATAATTTCCTGTCTCAACTCTTTAACACCCTCTCTGATCTCCGCCTTTTTTCCCTGAAACGGAGGTTTCAGTAATGCTAACATGACCCGTTTGCCGGAACTAACTCATCTTGATCTCTCCTTGACAGTCTCTCCTGAACAGCACTTCCAGCTTTCTGTGGTTCCTTGTTCTCCTGCTTCTATTCTCCAGTCACTTCAGGAACATCTGTTCCCCTTTATCTTCAGAAATTCTCAAGGAGCACTGTGGTTTTGTGTTAGTGCCCACCAACAGCAGGCACTTTATTTCACTAGAGTTTGAGAAAAGAATGTTTATTCTCAGCTAAGTGATTTCCGGTTCTTTAGGTTAGGAGTTTCCCTCGCCACAACAGCGTTGTTTGTATTCGAAAAATCTGTGAAAGTGTACGGAAAGAAAGGGTGTAAATTATTTAACTTTCTCGGTTACTATCATTTTATTGTTTAAAAGTTCATTCATTTTCGTCTGTCACATATTGAAACGCTAAGGTCTACTACAATTCAAACCACTTAGCATTACACGGTGTATATGTAAGGAATTGTATATATTAAGAGTATATATGAAATGTTAGCGAGTGAATGAGTCCATATATTTTGACCATTAATTGCCTTAAACCCAAGACGGTGGAATTAGCACTACGTCGTAACTGAACATTTAATTTATTGCGAGATAACCATAATTCCGACATCACATTCTGTAATTCCAGCTTTCTTAAATACGTCTTAGAGAAATCTAAAATCTCCATTGAAAATGGCGATAGAACAGTTAAGCATTTGCCCCATTGCCAGACGGCGTATCGCATTCTTGAATGTCACCCGCGTGCTGAGGTATATAGAACGTGCGCGTCGCAGGTGCCGGGCCACCTGCATTAACGAGAGGGGGCTGTCACGGCGCCGCGAAGCAGCCGTTTAGCCGCGCGAACGGCCGCTGAGGAGCCGCTGCCAGATCCGATGCGGCCTCGCTTCCGGCGCCGCGCCCGCGGCGGGCGGCGGCGAGCCGTGAAATGCGCGCCCTCGTCGGGCTTGCGAACGCCGATTCCAACCACTTTATTCATTCACTCATTTGCGCTACTTCATTCATTTAAGGGATTTCCTCCACGTCGTAAGACGGTTGTGCAGTATCACTTAGCGTTATAATTATTCAAAACAATTTTCACTTGGTTATTTAATATTTTGTGAAAAATCAGGTTAATTGAGAATTTTTCTTCGTTTCGTGTTATTTTTGTTGTCATTTTATTGTATGTAATACACAATTTCTTACTGTCTAGCTTTCATGTATATAGAAAAAATAGCTATTTATTAGCTAAATATTTCTTATATAATGAAATTATATTACATACATCTTTTCCTATAGACATAATCGTCAAAAATGATGGGATCATATACACAAATTTGAAATCAACATTTTTTTAAGTTCTTTAACACGTTTATGAAATTAATTTCTGATGCAATTCTATTCATTTAATGCGTGATTTTACATTTTGAAAAAGGAAAAATACATCAATTATACCTGGGATACAATTATTTTCAATTGATTGTGGTCGCTTTCTGGGGGATTTAGGGAGCTAAAGGGAGCAATTAATTCATTTGTATAGAGAAAAAATTTCTGGTGTGTTCCTATAATTTGTGTAAAATTTCTCAGAAATAAAAATTTGAAATTTGTCTATAAATCCTATCGTAATGCTCTCAACGAGATATTGGGTTCAGCAAACAAATGTTAATGTGTGCGGGTAATTTCGATTATATACCCATTACTTAAATTTCTGTTGTGGACTTAAACAACGACCTTGGAGAATTGTGCAACAGCTTAGGACGATCTGGTCGTTATAGACCTGAAGAACGTCCCGGTTAAAGCGTTGGGTCCAAAGATTCGTATCTCCGCTGGCGGCACCGTGAGTTAAAATGGAGCTTCGGCGCTTTGGAGGAGGCACTCCCCACCTCCTTCCCGCCTTCCCTCTCCCCTCCCAGCCGTCCCACCCCTACCGCCCTCCGCCCTCCGCCCTCCGCCCTCCGCCCTTCGCCCTCCGCCCTCCGCCCTTCGCCCTTCGCCCTCCGCCCTCCGCCCTCCGCCCTTCGCCCTCCGTCCTCCGCCCTCCGCCCTCTGCCCGCCGCCCGCCGCCCTCCGCCCTCCGCCCTCTGCCCGCCGCCCTCCGCCCTCCGCCCTCCGCCCTCCGCCTTCCGCCCTCCGCCCGCCGCCCGCCGCCCGCCGCCCGCCGCCCTCCGCCCGCCGCCCTCCGCCCGCCGCCCGCCGCCCTCCGCCCGCCGCCCGCCGCCCGCCGCCCTCCGCCCTCCGCCCGCTGCCCGCCGCCCTCCGCCCTCCGCCCGCCGCCCGCCGCCCGCCGCCCGCCGCCCGCCGCCCTCTGCCCGCCGCCCTCCGCACGCCGCCCTCCGCCCGCCGCCCTCCGCCCGCTGCCCTCCGCCCGCCGCCCTCCGCCCGCCGCCCGCCGCCCGCCGCCCGCCGCCCGCCGCCCTCCGCCCTTCGCCCTCCGCCCTCCGCACGCCGCCCTCCGCCCGCCGCCCTCCGCCCTCCGCCCGCCGCCCTCCGCCCTCCGCCTGCCGCCCTCCGCCCGCCGCCCTCCGCCCTCCGCCCGCCGCCCACCTCCCGCCGCACTCTGCCCGCCGCCCTCCGCCCGCCGCCCTCCGCCCTCCGCCCGCCGCCCTCCGCCCTCCGCCCGCCGCCCGCCGCCCGCCGCCCTCCGCCCTCCGCCCTCCGCCCGCCGCCCTCCGCCCGCCGCCCTCCGTCCGCCGCCCTCCGCCCGCCGCCCTCCGCCCTCCGTCCGCCGCCCTCCGCCCGCCGCCCGCCGCCCGCCGCCCGCCGCCCGCCGCCCGCCGCCCGCCGCCCTCCGCCCGCCGCCCTCCGCCCTCCGCCCGCCGCCCTCCGCCCGCCGCCCTCCGCCCGCCGCCCGCCGCCCTCCGTCCGCCGCCCTCCGCCCGCCGCCCTCCGCCCGCCGCTCTCCGTCCGCCGCCCTCCGCCGCCGCCCATGTCACCCTGTCGCCCGCCGCCGCCGTGCCAAATCTGACGCAAGGTCGCGTGCGCTGCCACCGCTGCCAGGGCGCGGCGCCCGGCCAAGTGCCTCGACGCGCCAGCGCAGCCTCCGCCGCGTCGCGACGCCTGCGCCTTCAGCGCAACTCTCTCTGCGCCTTACCTTGGGGATTAGTGCCTCCCTCTTACGTCTTCATTGTACGTTACGAAGGAGCGGGGTCTTTTATGCACAACTTACGTTTATTGTAATGAGAACATTTTCAGTGATGTGAACTATTGAATTTCTTAATGCAAGTTCTCAACTTATGTCCGTTACGTAGCATGGAACTGAACTCTTTGTTGAAATCTGTTAATCCGACGCAAATAACCTCCTAATCTCAAGAGATTCCTCTGGAGATTCCTCTTCTTTACTGCAATCGGGACACTACAGTACTTGAGGTGAGAATGGTGTATTGGCAAAAAGTCGAAATGCGTCTGCATGTTTCCGAGATGAGGTGGTGGCGACTGACGGAGGTTTCTAGTAGACCAGAATTCCAATGCAAAGTCCAGGTGTTACCTAAAACTCAATACATATATCTAAACTCAGCAATCGATGATATATGCTAATTGCACGTGACTTAAAATGCAGGTATTTTACGAAACATTCTGATATTTTTGTTTATGGAGAAATAGACAACGAAAAATGGAAATAAATGAAACTTTATCACACTATGACGGTATTTGAAGTCCGAAATGTGTCCTTTTTAATCTAAAACGGAAGAAAAAGACACATTTTGTTCGGTAGTAAAATCTAGATTGTGACTGCGAAAATCTGTTCGGGGTCCTGAAGTGAGATTTCTTAGATTCGTCTCAGGAGTAACAAGACGAGATAGATTGAGACTTTTATTCATCCAGGAGTACCTTCAATTCTAGATATCAAGAAAAAAATTGAGGTATATTTAAAAGAAAGATGTAAAAAATTTAAAATTGACTTAATTCTTTAATTACAGTACGATTCCTGTAGCATTGTTCAACTGATTTCAAAGATTATAGAGTCGGAAGACTCAACAGATTCAAGAATTTTAATATTTGAAGAATTAATTTTGATATTTCTAATATTTCGGATTAATCTACTTATAATATTGAGGATTCGAAAAAATCAGGATGTTCTTTTTTTTGAACTCCGGAAACAACAGCTGCTACTAATGAATTCCGCCAAGAAGGCGAAGTTTGGAGATCGATCCGCAACCGGAACGTCCTGCTGACGAAGCGTAGAGAGCGGCCTATTGCGCCCGTCATCGGCCGTGGGCCATCGCTCGCCCGTCTCCGCCCGCGAATAGAACCCGGCCGCGTCGCGGGCGCCTCCTGTCAACGGCCTCTGGTGCGGGGGAGGGGGCGCGGGGTCGTCGACCGCCCGCCACTTCCGCCCCGCAGCCCCAGAGGAGAGCGCGGGGGGGGGGCGTCTGGAGCGCCGCGACGCGCCGTGCCAAGTGCCTTCGCGACGCCTCGCGGCCGAACGACGCCGCGCCCCGCGACGCCCGCGGGAGGGCGAGGGGGGGTTGTGGGGGTGAGCGCGACGCCTCGGTGCAGGGGTCGGATGCCACTATGCGTTACGGAGAGATTGATTTATGGATTGATCAGTGATGCCGGGCGCGACAACTTCTAAGGTTGTTTGTACCGTAGATGTAGTGCATGCCATCGTGTGAGATGGCGGTGATTTATCCTCGCTGGATGGCGAGATCCGGGGCCGGATTACACGTCTGCTTTCGAGGCTTTCAGGGTTTTCAGCAACCAGGTGTCTCCCACCAATGGAGCACCGCCCCACCCGGGACACACTCTAATCTCCTGACATGTGTGTTTGTGTGGATGCATGGATGTGGGGGCGAGGTGAGGGTAGGATAAGGAAGGGAAAGGAAAGATCGCGTGCGGTCCATGGCTCGTTTGTTAGGATACTGCTCCGTAGCCCGTTTGTTTGAATTATCTCGTGACATTAATTTATCTTTTGACTGATCTTGTGTTGTTGAGCAGATAATTCGTAATGCAAGAGAATACCTTTTTCTATGTCCTTATACACTTGAGATACATTACATAAATGATAAATATTAAATATGCCATCATATTTTGATGTTCAATTACTTTACTATTCATAAATTGTTAAAACAGCGTTCTATAAGTGATGCCTGTTTCCGTAGACTTGTTGAAACCATTCGCTTCTTGATCCGGCAAATTGATTAGGCACTACATCTTTTAAGATTTTCTCTGTACAATTCGATGATCCATAGCCAAACTAATTTTAAAACTTTTCTTTGTGTTTTGATTGATATGTTCACTTGAAATTACTTGCTTCCTAAAATAAACAGACCATCAGTTACCGAGATCAACATGAAGTTAGCGACTGTAAATAACACTGTTTCAAAAGGTTTATCTATTGAGCATTTTTTTAACATTGTTTTAACTTTTCTGTAGTATACACGTTGTCTTTCTATATAATACTACTGATAACTTCAAATCTGGGGTCACACGATAGTAAACTGTTTGCTTGAGGGAAGTATTACTTCGAGGTTATTATCTCTTAATAGTTACGAATGTTCCTTTTCTAGACTTCCCACAGCAACCTCAAAAAACTCTATTTTAAACAAAACGTAATTTTTCCAAATAAATGTGACTTGTCTTTGCTCAAGTAAGAGTTTCAATTAATGCTACTGCTGCTTAGTGATGCGATGCATTGCATTGGGAGGTCGCGAATGGTGCTACAACGGATAGTAGATCAACAACTTCCAGTGACCTGCCGCAGTAAAAGTGCTCCTGAACAAAACCACGCAATGCTTTCCCAAAAGATAACACGCGCACTGCTTAAGAACGATGAAAATACTCTCGTATAACTCGGTTAATAACATATTTTAACACAATAGACCTCACGAACATTACAATAACTTATATTGATACACAGTTGAACAGCTCTTTAGATACCATGAATATCAAAGTTGCTGTTCCATTACGAAATTCGTAGATAGTGAGTACTATGTAATAGCGATTGACCTCTTGCTTGGAACCTTACTGTCGCATCACGTCAGGTATATCGTAAGCAGTCACACACTGAACATAATTCAATCGGAGTTTTGAGATTAGGCGGGATGATAATCGAAAGTGTTTCATTCTTTATGGATTTGTCCCGAGTTCGTTGGGAGCTAATAAAACCATAGACGCATCTCAAAAAAGTGGAGGCTACAAATTGTTCTTTTGATTTCTGGTCGCGACGGATCTCTCGTCGTGTCGGAGGGCCAGGCGAAGGGGGTGTGCGCCCCGGGCGACGCGGAACCCCGCGCCAAGTGTCGCCGCGGGGCGGCACGGGGCGAAGCGGGGTGCCGGCGTGCCGTGCGTTCCTTCCCCTCCCTCCCCTCGCCACCCCCCTCCCACACCCCGTGCAGAGGGCGAGAGGGGCAACCGACAGTTTCGCTCATTAGGAGCAGCACCGGCAGAAGCGCGCACTCGCGGGGCAGGGACTCGTGCCAGCGCGACGGGCAGCCACTGGAAAAACTTTTCGTAAATTAGTTTCGAGCAGGGATCTCGTATTTCGGGAAGAACGTCTTTGAGTTTCTGCAGTTTTATTCATTAATTAATGATCTTTCATCTCTATATGAGTACATGACGCAGTGCATTACATTGCGGCCGTGTGGCGATGTGCCCATCTGGGCCCTCTCACAGAAAGATGATATTTTAATACTCTAATCTTCAAACAAATGGGTGGGTTACTGTTCTGGCCGTCAGAATAGTAACGGTAAAATACTGGGGAATAAACAACCATGTGTTTTCTCTTAATGTGAACCAAAAACAAATTTCTGACAGTGTAACTCATTCCTAAGTTTCATCTCGAAGAACTAACTTATATCTTTCCATCAAGTTTCAGGCAAACGCGCATTTTATTCCCTTGGAATCGATATTAAAAATAAATTATAAAGGGATTTTATGTCTTGGCAATAACAAAGAAACATTAACAATGTTTAAAAATGCCTATTTCATTATTAGGGCCTAAAAATGCTTATTTGTAGTATCAACGCAAAAAAAATTGGCACTTCCTCCAAAACTGTGTCCTAGTTCCTAACATAAACAGCTCGAGCATAATGTTTCTGTGAGACAACGAATTGAAGTATTATATATATAATTTTGCTTTACCCGAATTAAAAACGCTCCTATAGAAACAAATGTATAATACAGTAAATGTAAAGTCACTGTTTTGAGAATATAATAGTTTGTCAGATAACAACACAATTTAGAGAAATTGAAATAAATATATAGCAAATCAATTCAAAAATCAATTAATATTTTAATAACGTATTATACTTCAATAAATATTAAATTTTGTGGCTCATAATACTATGTTTTCTCAATATGCACACGCGCGTAGCTACACAAAATGTGATTGCATGAGATTTTAATACATGCAAACATTCGGAACATTTACATTGATTTAAATCAACATCACTTGTTAGACAAAATAAAATCCTATTATGAAAGGGAAATTCAAGAGATCCCAATTTGGAGTCACATTTCAAGAGCATCTCTCATCATTTTTCTGTAGCTGGTGTGTTCAGTAATAGTTTTCCTCCCATT
Organism: Gryllus longicercus; assembly: GCA_038098605.1. NCBI lineage: Eukaryota > Metazoa > Arthropoda > Insecta > Orthoptera > Gryllidae > Gryllus > Gryllus longicercus. Next base: position 1,427,503 of record JAZDUA010000262.1, read on the forward strand.
TAGCAGTTGAAGATCATTAGGCTTAAGATATATATCCAGGAATATGAATTGTTTATGTTCCTAATTGTTTACTCAAGGTTGAACCGTTTTCCAAGGGCCCATTCTCGGGCCAGTTCCTCGGATAATTAATCGTCGTGTTAAATGTTTTTGTTATGTAACAGCGCCATCATACATCTTTCAATGTAAACACGATGCAAAGGAGCCTAGTGCCGTGTTTTGCGTACTGAACGGAATAACCCCGAAACCTACATAACACGTGAGGGCGCGCCAGGGCTCCAAGGCCGCGCGGGGCGGGGAAGTGGCGGGGAGGAATTTGGCGACCCGTCTGCCCCTGGGCCAGGCCGCTTCTCCTTCGGCCGTCCGCCTGCCAGGAGCACGCCCATGCCCGCCCAGTGGGCAGACACTTTCTGCAAGTCATGCACTCGCACCCTAGCTGAAACGTACGCTCACAAGATCATAAATTCTATCGGGGCAACCGGGTCAGTGCTCCGTGATCCCCAGTGAGAACAAAATTATATACTTTTGTGTGTTTTCATTGGAGATTTTATTATTATTATTATTATTATTATTATTATTATTATTATTATTATTATTATTATTATTATTATTATTATTATTATTATTTTAATTAACGTCTCTAACGTATATTTTTATTTTTCAATTTATATTTTCATTTCTGAACGAGATGAAATACGAATAAATAATATCACTCATCAAGAGACGTGTTGGCAAAGTTTTCATTTGTTTGAGATATTTTTCGACATAAATCTACTTTTTTATGTTTAAAAGTAACAAAAAAGTTTAGGTTTGGAGAGCACGATATAGACGCGATGGCGCTCTTTATTATCTATTGTAGTGGGACTCCAACAAACCAGGCTATTTGCGTTCCGCCTGGCGTACACCAGGATATGGTAAATGGGATCTTGTAGGTTCTTTAGTGCAACTATTCGATTCTATACTAATTGTATGGTTCAAGTGGAAATGTTGCGAATAGTACCAAAGAATACATTAGTTTCATATTTGAGATTCGCCTACGGTATTTGTATATTAGTAAACCGAGAGTGCTAAAGCGATATATTTAAAAAATGTTACTTATTTCATCAATCTAGCTTGTCTATCTACCTCTTATAGTACTGACTTTGTGGAGGCAATTAATGTAGTATGTCGTACTTAAATCAAAATTTCAAGTTAGTAAGCGCAATTTGAAGTTTACGTTCGAAATTTTTATTTAATAATTAATAAAGTGTTTTAATTTTGTAATATTTTGATACTTAAAGCTTTACTTCTATAGAAGAATATATAATTTATTAAAAAACGCGTTCTTTTGTAATAACAACCAAATTAATTGAAATGTTCACCAAACTTTTTTGTTATTAGTACCCTATTTCGAGTTATTTGTATGTTGGCAATTTTACTTTCATGATATATGGCTTTACATGCAAGTTTATTACACCACCACAGCTGGACACACAGAATCGCAGAAAAGCAAACAAATGACAGAGTATATATTACTTAAAAATTAATTTCGAGCAACTGTCTATTGTGATATAGTAATAATGATGACAACAATAATAGGAAGTATAAATATCTATTGGGATATATTTTACTATGATGTGTCCCAATGAATGAAAGCGTCTTAATTTTATCTCTACTCATAATTCTATTTGATTTTGCGTGAAATGCAAGATTTTAATCCAGATAACGTTCAAGATGAATATCTTTTGGCACAGCTGCGTGTAATCTTGTCCAGTCACAATGGTGAAGTAAACTGACAAAGAATTGCGTAGCAGTTAGTAGCATGTGCCTTTCCTCATCCAGTTACATTTTAATTGAGAATCATTTTTTAGAACTTATAGTCGCCATAGTAAAAGTCGACGCACTACACATTAAAAGTTTTAGATCTGATGCACTTAATAATTTGGTTAGTTATTTAGAGTACCAAATCATGTGATATTTCTATGTTTCATTTCGACCTAAATATTCATTGCCAAGTGCGTTGACAGCTACAAATATTAGTCATAAAATAGGTTGTCTTGTAAATGTATGCAATTTAAAAACCATAAAATGCAGGTAAATCGAGTGACATAAGTCACTTCAAAAAAATGTACTAAGAAATTATTATATCTTCAAAATTTGTTGTGATTTCACTCACTGGACCTTGTTTCTTTAGTTGCATTTACGTATGACTATGTCATATTATAATGCAGCAGAAAATTCATATTTCACACACGTGTTAAATTAAGTTCCATACGTTGCTATTTCACATGGGGATGTATGCTGTTGCATGGTTTTAGTTCGTTGAAATGCATTATTTGCTCCTACGTGCAGGATCTAAGTTACATCAGCGCCACGACTACCACTAGTCGATTCCAAATCAACCCTCACACATCACTGCGAAGTCCTTTTTCGTAGTTTACGTGTGTGCCAAGATTGAAAGGATCATACACCACTGTGTGAAGTAACGATTCGTTCTTGTAAAAGTGACACAACGGTTAGGTCTCGTTTCTATCTGACAATCCACTAATAGGAATCATCATAACTAACGCTTGTATGTCCATCTAAATGTTTTTCTCATTGGCTCATTAGGTGAAAGGTGTACCATGTTAACACTGTTTTCAATCACAGGTGTTTATTAACATTGGCGGGGCATCTAGGGCAAGAAATACAAGCATTTGCATGAGACTACTAACCATGACACATTCTCTTAACATTATTGGAAGCCAAAACCTACTCATTGCTTTCACATGCCAATCCAAAATTAATGACAACCATCGTGAAAACAATCGGAGACACATCGACAAAGAGTCGGCCACGACAACCACCGTGACCAATCTGGATATCCACGTGAAACACATATTTACTGGACATGTGGAGAAATTATTTTGCACTTGCTTCAGCACACGCTTGCTTTAGCACACGTTGGAGGATGTAAGCAATAACACGTTGTTGATCGTGTATCTCCGGGAGTCAACCATCCGATAAGCTCCCTTCTCATTCTGGCTCTAGGCGCGAGTATTATTTTGATAACAGCTCAATGATATGGATCAATGAAACTCGTGGGGAATGCGCTTTGTAGTTGGCAGTGGTCCAAAATGTGGTATGCACTAACGTAGTAGATGTTTATCAAACAAACTCGCCAATTTGACACAATGAATTGTTTGTGGTTTTGGCGCATTTCCGCATCGTCAATCGGAATCGTACGAATGTCGGAAAACGGCAAATTTCCAAAGCATTTTTGCACCAAAATATATTAGCAACGCCTGACATAACTCACTTATCTCGCCTAAGAAGTGACGTATATATTTATTTATGTATTTATATATTTATTTTCAGCCTAAGTGCGTCTCCTGAGGTCAATAGCCTCCCACATCTCGGCAGGGTCGGTTCACACAATTGATGCTTAAGTGAAGAACTGGCGTACTTCTAACCCTATAGCGCCGGGCTACTCACTCTGGAACTGGCGTGCTTCTAAGCCAATAGCGCCGGGCTACTCACTCTGGTGATGACGAGCGGCGCGCCCAGGTCGGCGCCGCCCACCAGGCGGATGCCCCAGGGCGTGTAGGGCCCGTCGCGCCGCAGCGTCACCGTGTGCGTGTTCTTACGCGGCCCCACCCCGCCCAGCTTCATCCTGCTGATGGTGATGCGTTGAGGCGCTGCGCTGCACGGGCTGCTCCTGCCTCCTTCGCTCGCTCTGCGCACGTCGCGAACGCGCTTCCGTCAGCCGCCGCCGCCGCCGCCGCCGCCCACACGCGCGCGATGCTAACTAGCCGCCCCCGGCCCCGCTGCCGCTCACGCCCACCTCGACGCCCCCCACCCCGCCCCCCACCCCGCTCTCACCCGCCCACGCGCGCCCGCGTACACGGGAAGGGAGTTCGAACTCGGAAACCTCCATAGGACGGAACGAAGCCAACAGAAGCTCCCAGCTTGGCTGAAATGGGCCCAGGTCAGAGCTCGGTCACGACATGTGCGCTGTTCTCGCCTCCCGCTTACACGCCCACGCCGTGCAGGAAGGGAACAGCAAACACAGCGCTCGAATACGGAAACTTTAAGAGAACGAGAAAGGATGCAGTCGAAAGCTGCGAGCAGCCTGATATGGCTACCTTAGGGTCGGACTGACGTAACTACACATATGAGATGTTTGGAGACAGACAAATACGACTGCTTTTACGTGTCTTTAACTCGAATATGATATATAATTTTGAAAATAAGTGAAGCTCTGACTTCTATACTAACATACCTAGCGATTTTTGTTTGCTCCTAGAATGCAAAACTAAGTTATGATTCTGGTAGCGGTTGTAAACCAAAATTGCAAAAATCGTAGTGACGTCAGTCTCTCTCTAAGGTAGTGATATGTGTCCAGGCCGTGCTCGATGAGGACATGTGCGCACTTCACGCTCCTTACAAACACGCCCTCGTCAGGCAGAAACGGAATCGTTTGTCACAACGGAAAAGCTTTCGAGTACGGAAGCTTTAAAACGATCTGTGAAGATGCAGAGGAAAGTTGCGAGCTCGCCTGAAATATGTCAAGGCCGTGCTCTATGAGGGCATGTGCACCCGATCCCCAAGCTTCATATACCCCCTCTCACACACAAACACGATGGGAAAAAGCAGAACCGAATACTCACAGTCAATCTTTCTTTATTTCGGAAAGTGAGATATCGAAGTCATTTGTTCTACAAATCCGCTAACCCTTCCACACACGTTCACGCCTGTGGCAAACACGAAACAAAATACAACATCTTTCGCATACGGAAACGTCACGGTTCGCATAGGGAAGTGCGAAAGCTGCGAGCTCAGTTGAAATGTGCTTCGGACGTGTTCGATCAGGATGAATGTGCGCCTCTCTCCTCTTCACTGACCCCCCCTCACGCCCTTCTGCTTTAAAACAGCACTTTCGAGTGATGGGTAGTTCAGTTCTGCCACATTTATGGTGGAATTTATAAGTTATTAATACGGTTCTATGTTAGACTGTTAGGATAGTAAAGTACGACCTCGCAGAATATACAAAATGAGTCATTTAATATGGTGAGATGCTTCGTTTCTACCCAGCAGCTTCTTGATGATTTCTCTTCTACAAAGCCTATAAGATTCCGCTTATATTGAACCAAAGCTCTGAAAATAGTTCACGTATTGTCGAAGAAAAAATTATTTTTTTCATTTTTGAAACGAAGGAAAACGCGATTTTGTGAATTCAAGGAATTGGGGTGCCAATTACAAAAGAAATGTATCGCGCTCAATTGTGGGGCCAAGGCATGACCTTTGCCCGTCAGCCACGCCAGCTCTATTTACGAATTGGAGGCACTTTGACAAATGACGCTAATGACATCCAGAGTCTACAACAGCTCTTCGAGATGCGGAAATACGCATAAAGTACCGTCAATAGAAAAGCTACGAATAAATTGGAAAATTACAAAAATGCTTTCTACGAGAATCTATGACCCTGATTCCAAAATGAAGGGATAATTTATTAATTATATTGTGAGGATCGTGCTGCTGTATTTTTTACCACCTAAAATGACTCTGTGAATGAAAAATTTTCCTTTATTCAACGAATGAGAACTATTTGATACGTTTACGGGACTGCATTGTTTTAGGGTGCAAAATTGTCTAAATATTGATATGAAATTGAATTATAGAAATATGTCTTCAGTAAAAATTGTTGGAATCCCTTAAGTGCAATTAATTACCTTCATATTGTATGCCTGCTCCTTTTTTTACACGAGCATTGACCGGCATGTAAACGCTCCAGAATAGAAATAAAACCGCAACTAATATTATATTCCAAAGTTGAGTGTCGAAGACGCTAGGTTAAAGAACCGTCGTTGAATGATTCTAGTTTGTAACTTTTATATATTGCAAATAATATTTATTTGTACACGGGATATAGACTACATAATTCATAACAGACCATGCGACAATAAATACTTAAATTTCTCATGGTTGAATGTTTCAATTTTTTTTACTTTCTCATGATTGTCTTCATCGAATATTAAAAATCAAATATTTAAATAGAATTTTAGTGAAAAGTTTTTTGAAATTTGAAAAGAGGAACGTAACGCGGCAATGCTGAAATGAAGAAAAATTACCGCACATCAATCTCCCTACAAAAATTAGATATGCAAGTTGTGTCTTTAACAGGGCCCGTATAAATCGTCTTAAAAATAACTCAAACTGCCTGGCCGATTTCACGTTTCGCGCCCATTCAAAATATTTGCTCCCCATTGAAATCCCAACCACTCGTCCGCTCGCGAGGTCAACGCCCGCTGCCTTACATCATCCGCGCTCTTCGGCGGCGCCGATCGCCGTCGCCCGAGGCGATCACCGCGCGGGGCTCGCGTCCGAGGAGTTAGTCATGATCCAACGCCTCCCGCCCCGCCCCGCCCCGCCCCGCCCCGCCCCGCCCCGCCCTGCCCCGCCCCGCTCCGCCCCGCCCTGCCCCGCCCCGCCCCCACCCGCAACGCCCTACCCCATCCCGCCCCACCCTTCTGCACCCCGCCTCGCCTCTCCCCGACCTTCTGCACCCCGTCTCGCCTCTCCCCGCCTCTTCCCTTCCCGCCCCACCTCACCTCATCACGCCTCGCACTGTTCCTCTGTGCTCCACCCCGTCTTGCTTCACCTCTCCTCGTCCTGCTCCGTCCCACCCCGCCCATTCCCACCCGGGTACCAAGCGCCGCCCCGCCCCACCGCGCCCCTCATCACCCCATCGCATCCGACCAAGTCCTCTCAGCTCCGCGTCCGTCTTTCTGTCAGTGGAGGGGCTCTCCAGCGCTACCGCCCACGTCGAACTCCCGCCCCCAACCTCCCTTTCCCTCAACCAATTCTACCCTCCTACTAGCGAGGAGTTCTTTCGCAAATCCTAGAGTATTGATAGTTGGCCATAATAAACAGACAAGGTAAACAATGTCAGGCAAATTAATAAAAAAATCGCACATTCATTACAAAAAGTCAAGCATTGATTATCAGAACAATGAGTACAATACTTCAAAAAGTAATGCAACGTTTATCGAGCTGTATTATGAATAATTGTTGTAAAATTGTTTAATGTTATTTTATCTCAATTTTTTTAAGTGACAAGTCTGTTGTTTATAGTCAAGTATTATATACTTCGGAGTTATTCAGACAAAAATAAGTATAACTAAGTGTTAACGCGTTCTGTCGCTTGTGGAAATTGTTTAGAATTATTTCGATATTCAAAATTCTCTCGCATTGCCTACTCTACGCATGAATAAAACATTTATTTGACGAAGAATTGAAAACAGTATTAATTATTGACAATTTTGAGGATAATTATTTGCGATTGTCTATCAGGCAAATAACTCTATTTTATTTTTAAAACACGTTAACGTACACCAATAAAACAACTGCCTCAATCTTAACAATTACTATTGCAGATGTAGATGATATACCTATATTGATTCTAAATCATGACTTTAATTCAGCAAACAAGTGATGAAAATTTCAGTAAGTTACGCCCCAAAACTCAGTACGCATAACAACAGTTGAAAAAGATTCAGCGGAATGCACTTAAATAGCTCAAAGACCGATGTGTGTTATTGCTCCGCCCGCTGCAACCCTTCCTCGAGTGTTTTTCAATGAGCGCGAGAGCGGAGGGGGGCGGGGGGGGCGGAGCGTCGAAAGAGGCGCTTTACTGCGCCCTGAGTGGAAGTGGGCGAAAACGAGTCGAGCTGTCGCCAGAGGCATGTGACTGCGCTGCGCTCTCCTTCGCGGTCTCTCGGAACCCTTTCATCGCCCCCGTCCCCGCCCCCGCCCCGCCCCCGCCTCCGCCCTCGCCCTCGCTTCCGATCCGGGAAGCTTCGGCCGGAGACACGCTCTCGAACATTCTCAAGCGTAGAGGCCTCGTGTTTCAAAAGAGTTACACAATTTTATGGGCGTGCGGGAGTTTGTATTTCGTTCCGGTGGTGTTTTACTGAAGGATGAGCCTGTCAAGAGGGATTAATTCTTTTCTGAGTTTTCAATTTGCAATATAATTATATCTGTTTCTACCGAAAGGAAATGTGAGATGATAACCACTATGACTTTATGAACACTGCAAAATAGTTAAAATCATCATTATATTATTATTATTATTATTATTATTATTATTATTATTAAATCGTCTAAAACATCAATTTTGTAGCAGTTTCTGAATTGTAACTTTATAGAGGCGTTTCATCTTCTGTAATAATTTCCTACGAAGGAAATTTACACTTGAACTCGAAAGGTGATTCATTGGAATTTTTACTTAGGTGCACAGTTGAAATGGTAATATGCATGCGTCCATATAACGTTCCACTAAATTGAAACAAATTATATTTCGTCAGTTTGATATATTACATCACTATTATTCATTATGTACCACTATATTTCATCACTTTTAGTCATTACGATAATTGATATTAAAGATTACACATTCAAGACTAATAAATATCGGTATATGTTGTAGGAAATTACGTATTTTCAATAGTAAATTTCAATTGAAAATAAAGACCACACTATACATGTCAGGTTCGTAGAAACTGCATGAAGTATTCGTGTGTACAAATACGAACATACGCATCTTTAATCATTAAGCAGACAACATACTCCCTTCATCAATATTTTGAACTCCTCGCTAATGCTAACACAAGCAATATTACAATTCTAGTGGTTCTGTAACGCAGAGTACGAAAGTAAAAGTGCAGTTGATCCCCTGCCAAAAGCCACTTCTCAAAGGTTAAATACTAAAGCGCCGGGTCTGATCGAACAGAGGTTATGTTAAACACGAAAGTGCCGCTTCAACCCAATGTTTCACTTCTTTCCGAATTTCTTCTCGCCCGGTGCGCGCGCCCGGGCGGGCGTCATAATAATAACCGGCGGTGGGCGAGGCAGCGGGCGCTCGCACTTCGGCCCGGGCAGCGGCGCGAGGCGCGAATCGCGTGCCAACTCCCGAGAGCCGGCGCCCCGCGGATCCGATGACGACTCGCGGTGGAGTTCCAAGAAAAATTCAGAGCGGGCTCCTGGAATTATCACGGCAATACATCTGCGCTTCAAACACAAACATCGTATCGCCTTGACATTTCAAAACACGTGACTGGAAACAAACACACGGAAAAATCCGAGAAGTTTCCGAAGGATGGTATAGCTAGGGAACATGTTTTCAACAAATTGGCTATTGATATTATGATAATAATAGTTAATAATGATACTAGTTTTACACGATCGTCGTAATGAAACGAGGATCGCTATTGCAACACGATGGGTTAGCCGAGAGCTAGTCAAAGTATTTTTTATTTCATTTCATAATATTAAACAAATTTCAAATGTATTTGTTTCGTCAATAACGACTTTAATTTGTTTTATGGATTTAGCACTTTTGGTATCAGTAACAGTGTTGTTATGAATCCATAAGAACACGTGTTTCATTAGGAAACTCATAAAACACCTAATGAGAGATCATAGATAGATATTAGTCTATCGTCGTGGATAAAGATGTTTTCAACACTCTGTTTCTACACTTGAAGCTCAATTTCCAAGCTTCGTATTTGCAAATTGGCACGAACGTCTACACGCTTGTAGAACATTCAAAAACGTACAACTGGCGCATCTCATTTTTACCAAACATCGAAAGAACGTGTTTCGGCGGCAGCCAACGATTCTTCGCTTGCGCCGACGCCGAGCGCGCGCCTGCAATTTATTTCCGGGCCCACCCCACGGCGCGGACGGCGCTACCGGATGGGAGCATTGACAACTGCGATGGGCGCCGCACATTACACGCTTGGTTTCGGGCCCATCGCTGTCTGCCTCGCTCGTATTTCCCACACGCAGCACCCCTCGGCGCTCCCCGCCCCGCCCCGCCCCGCTCCACCCTTCCCCTCCCCTCCCGGGCTTCCCGCCGGCGCGGGGCGGAACGCGTGGTTCACCGCTGTCCCGAAATCCGACGGACCGGCACATGTCCCTCCAGCCGGCGGGGGCGTAAACAAACACTGGGCGTGGCGGCGTGCGTGGCGGCGTGCGTGGCGGCGTGCGTGGCGGCGTGCGTGGCGGCGCCGGTGGCGGCGGCTGCGGCTGTCTTACAGTGGTGCAGATGCGCGCGGCTTGCGGCAGCGTGGCTACCCCGCCGTCACATGGACGTCCCCGCTGCCCGGCGAGCACGAGGCCCAGGAGGCGCGTCCGATGGCCGACCCCGCTGGCTTCCGCACTGAGCGCCGCGCGCCGTGTCACCCGCTGGCCGCCGCCCCCTCCCCCTCCCTCTCCCTCCCCGCCCCGCCCCGCCGTGCACCCGCCACCCCGCCGCCGAGCCCGCAGCAGCAGCCCCCGAGCGGAGCCGAGCCGCAGGCGCGCCCGCCGGCTAAATATACGCGAGGCGGCTCGCGAGCTGGGGTCGCCCCGCCGGCCAATGCCAATGCCGCGGCGAAGGCGCTGGGCGGTTGCGCGGGGCGACGCCATGGGCGACGGCGCTGGGCGACGCCGGCCGCTCGCCGGACCGGGCGCGGCCGCCGCCGCCGCCGCCGCCAGCGGCTAGTGTTGCAGCCGCGCCTAAATATAAGCAACCCGGTCCGTGCGAACAGGGCTGCCCGCGGATTTATTCTTAGGCCCCGTTGACCCAGAAGCAAGCGCTCCCACCACCGCCGCCGCCGCCCGCCGCTGGGTTGCCACATGCGGCCCCAGCACCGCGTGGGTGCCGCGCCTGAGCCGCGCCTGCCAGCCACCGCCAGCCACCGCCAGCCACCCCCGGTCAAGCGACTTGCGGCGGCTCCAGGTTGAGGCGCGGCGTTCGCTTTCTCACATGAGCTACCCGCTACTTTTCTATTCGGTTTCGTGAAGTCATCGGTATAGCTGGTCGGTCTAGCTACCAAAGCGATTCCTGTGAAGTCATTCCATTTGTGCGTGCCTGCAATTAGTGGAATTCGTAGAAGATTTTCCGTCGGAAGTTAGTAGTTAAGGCGTAGATTTGCGTCGTAAAGGAATTCACGAAGCGATTATAAGAATACACTTTGCCCATTTTTGAATTCCAAAAAGTGGCTAGGCATCTTCGTTAATTTCTTTATTCAAATTAAGACAGATTAAGTACAAATAATTTTTACCTACTCTACATCGTATTTTTGAATGTCATTTATCCTCTCCTCACGTGTCTCATCTTCTGCCCTCCTCTTCTCTTTTCCCTCGTCCAATGTCTTGCAGCCTCTCCCTACTGATGACGTAACTACACCGTTCACAAACTGCTCTGCAACTTTCTATCCGATCTCATCGTGTTGTTCTCGCTGAGGAAGAGAAGTACATTTATGGGACGATGATTTTTTTGTGTGAATTTTTTGGTCGGGAAGTAAATACGACCTGATGTAGATTTGGAGCATGTGAAAGAACGAAGTTAGGCCTTTTAAATGATTGGGCATAATAGGATTTCAAATTAGGTGGTTGTGCATTATCTTTGTTTCTTTCCTTAAAATTCAGTTTATTTCAATTCTATTCACCTTAACTTCCTCTTTATATTGTTTTATATCCGTCCTCTTCTTCCTGCGACGCAACCCGCTAGCACTCTTCCCCCTCTCTCTTTCCGTCCCCCACCTCCACCCACAACTCCATCCCCTTCCACACTACACCTTCTGCGCATCTTGGCCGCGCCCCTGTTGCCCGCTACCTCCCCCTCCCCCCCTCCCCCCCGTTGCGCTGCAGCGGCGCCAACTCTCCCACAGCTTCCACTCTCCTCCAGCCCCTCGGCTGCCCCTCGTTTCTCACGTTACGTCTTTCCACTCGCTCCGTCTTCATCTCCGGAACTCATCCTGCCTGTGCTTTCTTGTACAAAATCGTTTATCTTCACCCACCTCTAACGTTGCGCACGGAATTATTTTATGTTTAGTAAATACTGTTTTGGCGTAGGCCTATAAAGCATGAAATGACGCTAGCAAGATGAATATATAAGAAGGAAAGAACAATTAATAGGTTCCTTTTCTATTCTTCACTCAATTCGAATAGGTAGTCAATAATATTTATTTCAATGTAATTTTTAAAAATATTGAAGTTATACACTAAATACATTTCTTTAAGGCAAGCGTTCCCAGCCTTTTTTTGTTTTTGTTCTTTGCTTCGATCCGTTTTAACACAATGGTTTGCTTTATCGAGTCACTTCATTTTCTTTCTATAATATACAGCACACAAAATATCATGATAAAAATTATTGCACGTAACGGGCTTAAATATAATAATTGAACTAATTAAGGACAAGGTTTGGAAAATGGTTAAATTTATTTATTTTAAATTTTTTACTAGATTTTACAAACATGAACAAGTTTTCAAAGATTAAATCACTGATTATAATTGCGCTTAAGTTTTATTTTATGAATGTAAATAAAGTAAATTTTCAAAAGATAAGCGAATTTTTAATTTATTATTAGATGTTTTGTAGATTTACATAAGTTAAAAAAATAATAATGAAATTCATAAATATTTGTAAGCAATGGAATCTTAATTTTTATCATTCAAAGGTGCATATTTGGATATATAGATGCAAGATAGATTGAAAGTCATGGATGGTAATGCCATCTGTGCTTTGCGTTGAGAAGGAAGTTTGGATCCACATTCTTTTAAATTGCTGTGCGACCGAAACGTGGAAATGAAAATGGATGAGAATGGGAAACTACTACTTCCAACATAGAAACGTAACGCTCGCCCAGAACATATTAGGTGATAAAAGGTCTCACGTCATGAAAAAATTAAGAGCATTTCTAGGAAAGGTTCGAACCATTAGGACCATTAGGAAACGGAAATTAGGGACTAGGAAAACAGCACTGGTTAGTAAGAGTTGAGCCTAGACTGGAGAGGAAATAAATTAGTTAATAAGCAAACAATGAATAAGTAAATCGGTAATTCAAGTTAGTAAACTGTTAAGTAAATAACTCGTTAGTAATAGTCAACTGTTAAGTAATAAGTAAATAAATATGTAAATCAATTGAACTAATAATAATAATGATAATAAGTTATTTAATTTGTATGTTTAATAATTACCTATTAAATAAGTAAAAATATTTGGATATCGATCCCCAATTGACTGCTTGGTTATGATCGACCTCCTATAAAATATCTTTGACCCCCAGGGGTTGATACTCAGCCCGCAGGGAACCCCAGCTTTAACGTATTATTATTTATTTTAAAAAACCTCTGCAAAACCTCTATTAAGATTTGATTTTGCAATACTGAAAATAAATGAAACATTGCAAATTTCACTGTTGTTACACCAATCGCCAATACCATAATCTGCAATTATAATTACCTTCACAATTATAATTTAAGAAACATTTAAAACATGTTCATTAATATACAAATACAATAGAGATGAAGTTGCAAAATATATTTGTCTGCATCTCGACCGTAAAGTAATATTTTTCGGACTCGCTTTTTCACTACTCGAGGTGGCGCCATAGTTGGCCTAGGGTAGTAAACCCATCTTCCGAAAAGTACCGACTTTTACATTTCAGCCTCAATAAATAAAATAAAATATCTGTTTTTCATTTTTATTTTTTGATATGTCGCCCGTATTTACAATCGATGTACATCTATTGGGTCATTTGGAGCATTTATGAGTTCTTTGATTTAATAAAGACTTAATGTTTAATTCGGAATTGAATTGTTTATTAGAAATAAAGCGAGCAAAATTCATTAATGATTATAGAAATATATTTTTGATAATTCGTAGTTATCTTACATCTGTGTATAAAGTATTTGTACAGATCGGTTAAGCATAGATTATGAATGCTCTGATTATTGATTTTTATGTCCCAGTATCGCAGTATTTTGTATCGCAATATATCGCTTCAGCAGTATGGAAAAGGTATTGTAATGCTGCGAGGAAAGGGTGAGTTTTTGACAGAAAAGCTCGCATTGGGGTACCTTGAGTAAACGTGGATAAAACTTGTTCTAATATGAAAAATTACATCTTCTAAAACATTGTGAAGTCAGAAATCGTGTTTTCTTGGTTTTCTGATATCGAAAAATTGGTTTACGGCAAATCATCAGTCAGTTTGTGAAAAATGCTAGCGACTCAACAATCAGTAGAATTTTCATCAAAATTGATATTCCACAATGAGACGCGGCAACGACAAGCGGTGACACGGCAGTGTGGAATTCTGAGGATTCCTTCTCATTGTTAGGCCATGTTTATGGCTGTATAAAACACTGTTGAGCTGTCGAATTAGTGTTGATGTATTAGTCTAAAATGAACAGTTTTAGCACCCTTTAATTTAAGATTTTTAATGAGTTTTACGAGTGGCAGCTGAGATGTATTAATATTCACAGACATTATTAGGGGTATTGTAATATTACATAAGTTTCCAATGCAAGATAGTACGTGATGTTGTAGCTCTACTAGTTCCTTGATTTACCTACCTACAATTTGGTTATAAATACCGCTGATTCCGCTTGCGATCTCCGTCTCTTCCGTTTGCCTTGTGGCCTGCCTCACAGCCAAGTGCGATTCCGCCACACTGCCCCCATTTCTTATTTCTCCTCCCGGCCTGGCATCTCGAGGTGGCCGCGGCATTCCAACCTGCGGTTCCTTCCCACTTCTCTGCCAATTTAAGCCAGCCATATCCGTACTTGCCTCGAGCAAGCCTCGTCGACATTTTTATCAGTTACGGCGTGCGAGTTTCAGACTTTCCTACACTCGATAAATAAATAATCTCATTAAAGTTTTAACTTAGGGATACATTTTGTTTTAAAAGTAAAAGGTAATTGTAAAAGTGAAACCCGATATTCGGATACTCATTCTAGAGTCTGTGGTGATTTTTCAAGAACTTATGTATCTTTGTTCGTATTTTCAACTTGAACATTCGACCGTATGTCCGAATTGTCTTTTACACTACATGCCAGACCGACTTTTTCTGTTACGCTACATCCCCGTACATGTTTTATCAGAGTTTCCGTCAAACTTCTACTCTGGTTAATCTCTAGAAATTTGTATGTTTTCATATCTCAAAAAAAGCGGGCGCGATAACTCAGTGGCAACGCCGTTACATATCCCACATACTTAATCCGAGGTTCTCGGGTTCGAGTCCCTGTGATGGTAGGTTTCAACTGTAACTGCTTAATTGGGTCGCATTCAACCAGTTCTAATTTAACCAGAAGGAGAATTACGGCGGTCGGCTGCTCTGATGGTCAGTTTTACAGGTTTCTTTGATCCTAACCTGGTGAATGTCGCAACAGTATCAACACTAACAAATGGGCCATAGACAGCAATTTCTCATTCCTTCCACGTTCTTGTTCCCTTACTACGCACTTACACTTGCGCATTACTCTACCACACATGTGGGACCTTAAAACGTGCCTCGTCTGGGGCGGGCTACCTCTGGCGGTGATACATGGGCGAGGGAAAAGTCACAAGCCGAGATGTAGGTCGGCGCCAGATCTGACGTTCTAGCAGTGTAGGAACATCGCAACCCACCAAACTATAACATGCAGTACACTTACGGGACAAATGATGATAGGGTTAAAATTTAGTATAAGGTACACCCTTAGAGAAGCGTGACGGCGGGGCTTAAGCCCTAATTACTGTACGTCCTCTAATAGAAATGAATAAAACTTACGGATAGGCAATTTTCATGGTTCGCCCTTCATATGCTTTGTCCCTGCCGCATTGTAACGCCAATTTACTTTCAAAGGCAAGTTTTCTCGCTTCGCTCGCCCGGATCCAAGTCACGGCGAGGCTCGGGCCTTCGGCCCTCGCGTTCACTATAAACATCCTTGAGTCTATCCAACGCATAATTACCAATTCACTTTTATAAGACATCACTTTTCAAGAAAGCCTCCAGAATTCTAACAGTCTCGTTAACGCCAGAACGGCGCGAAGTGCCGGTTTAAACGACTTCCTTAGGTTGTACCGTATACTACATTTCAGCCGATGATAGTTATGACGCGTAACGATAAAATAATTCGAATCTCTCTTGAAATAATTGTGTGTGTAGAGTATTTAGTGAAAGTAAATCTGAGCAGTTAGATTTGAAACACATTTTTCGAGAATCTCAAAAAATAGTCACAAGGTCAATTATATATTCATGTTCCACATAATAATTTCTTCAGCACCAAGCAGGGAAATTATACGAATTTTCTGAGTTAAAAAGTTGGTGTGGGTCAAATTAATTTACTTGTTATATTAACAAGAAGTCATTATTGCACACGTCAACTGATTAATATTTGTTGAATTTTTCGAAAAACATTGTCAATATAACAAAATATATTACAGAGAGTATCAGCCATGAACAGTAATATCAAGGGATCTAACTCAAACCATGGTTCAATGTAGACAGGTTTTTGATATTGGATTACAACTAATTGCAACACTTAATGGTAGACTTCACGCATGCGTGAGTGGTGAAGGAAAATGTACGGTACAACTTTTAATCGAGTATTTATTTAACAGAACAATTGGAAACACGTGTCATAAACTAAAGAGAAGTACTCTTACGTTTTAAACTAAAGAGAAGTATTGTGTGGGTCGGGAATTCCTCCGTTGCCGCTGTAGAAAGAACATAAAGGCCGAGAGTGCCACTACAAGGCTCTTTACATTTCGCCCTCGCGTGCTCCTCTTCTTCCCTCACTCCCACGTGACATGTGCACGGAAACTCGAGCGCCATCTTCCTGTTGATGCTGCGCACGGCATTGAACCAGTCCGCTCTCTAGGGCAGCGGGCAGAACGCGGCCTTCGCCAACAACTAGACAAGTGGGCGTTGTTGCGTAATTCCAATAGCGAATCGCATTTTGAAAGGAGATACTTGGCAGTTCGGGAGAAGCCGCGTCCTTGACGGTCTCCCGGACAGGCGAATAGCTTCTGGCTCCGGCCTCGTAAGCCTACGCTCCCGTTTTGAAAGCCAAGAGGCGAAGTTTTGCCATCAACAGATGGGAGAATCGATTTCTTCCTCTTCAGAAAGCTTCATACAATTTTTCAAAGCATGCTCGGGCGCTCAGAAGTTGGTAGTTTACAATATAATAAAACTAGCTAGAAAACTAATAAGATCCATGCGAACATATCACAATTTGTAAATCGTTGTTTGAGTGAAAATAGCTTGATATCGAATTCCAAATTTGAATGGCCAGACCCTGAACTGTAATTTATAGCACTATAGGCTAGTCAAGGATGGGAGCATCAATTTAATTTTATGTGTATTTCGAGTTTCTATTTGTTTAGAACGTTCTATGAGCGCTGTGGAGATGGTATCTAAATCTAAAAAAATTTAACAGTTAAAATTTGTCTCATTTTCTAGAATACTGCTTAAGAAATGTATTTTGAGCTCCACCTTTACCCTATATATTTTATTAATGTTTCCCTGCATGTTCCTTACCATTTAATATTAGAATTGATCTGGAAGTTCATATATTGAAGTGTTGGTTTTTTTTTCAACTTATTTTTAAATCTTATGGATTAAATAGTGCAACTGCTCTTGTCTCGGATGAAACGGGAAAGTACTGAATAATGTAAAAACATGTCTACCTAAAAAAATAATAGAATGAACCAAAAGAATTTTCGAAAAAATTGTGATCTCTAAAAAATATATTACAAACTAATATTTTAAAAGATAAAACAACTTCACACTCGCACAACTTCCGGCGTTCCAGGCGATTTATGCCACGGAGTGATGGAAACTTTTAAAGATATAATAGATCGTCCAAAAAGATCTCATTTTACAGTTTACGGCATTGAAAATACAGCTCGTATCCCCTCGGAGACAAGAAAACTCGTTTTTAAGGCTTTAGAAGACATTGTTTCCGAGTTAGGGTTGACAGTCAAGTGTGAGGTGAGTGGTTTATTGCGCCTGGTTGACTAAGCCAACTAATCTAACTTTATTATTATTATTATTATTATTATTATTATTATTATTATTATTATTATTATTATTATTATTATTATTATTATTATTATTATTATCATCATTATTATCATTATTATCATTATTATTATTATTATCATTATTATCATTATTATTATTATTATCATTATTATCATTATTATCATTATCATTATTATTATTATTATTATTATTATTATTATTATTATTATTTAATTTAAGGTCGCACCAACATCTAGGTCATTAGCGTCCACTATTGGATTTAACGTTATGATGTATGAATATGACGTAATATGGTGATAAGGGGAGAAAGGACCAACACAAATACAACCATTTCCGAGGCGGGACTCAAATCCACGATCCTTGAGTTCGAGATCGCTACGACACTACTGCCTTAACGATCTCGGTCAGCGGACGACTCTGCTAATTTTTGTTTGCGTCTAAAATCAATTTGTTGAAGGGTACGTTCCATACCACGTTATGTGGAGAGAAGATGAGTGGGTAGTCAGATGAAACTTCGGTAAAACGAATTGATACGTTTACGTATTTCGCGTGGTCATTTTCCTTCGAAATATGTCCATTTCATCAATGCTTTTTCAGTTTCATCAGAACTTCTCTACAACGGGCATATCTCTTGAGTAAGCATTGTTTTCGTTTCCGAGTATGTTTAAGACATGTGAGAGGCTTCACTGTACGTTTCTAGCTACAAGGCATGAGCAAAAATGAAGTTAACCCTACTGGCCCCATTGCATCTTTATTACACCGAGCAAAAATTATTTTCATCGACCTCTTTTATATTTCACAATATTTCCCACGTGCCCGCCGTAAACCACAGCTATAAGAAGACCTTCGTCCTACGCCAACGCACGCCCAGGCGCCCGGTCGCCTCCCAGAGTAGCGTGTCCCACATTCGCGCCCTCGCGAGGCGTGCCTCATTGTCCCCACGAGCCTCCAGGCGCCCAGGACACAACGCCTGTGCTTCCCGCAGCCTCGGACGCGGGGCGTGGGTTGTGTCAGGAGGCGTCCTCGAGCTGGCTATCAACATGAGCCCCTGCTGGTTTGTTGGTTTACAGACGTGCTATCGTGGCAGCTGGAAAGTTGCGTGTGCAGCTGGGAAGAAGACGGGTTGAGCGGTCTAGGACAGGGGATGGGTGGGTGGAAAGGTAAGGTTCACGCAAAACGAAAATGAAGGAAGTCGATCATTACATCTGTGGGCCAATCTTCGGAGAGCGTTGTCGATAGTCTAATAGTGCGTGAAGATTGTTTATTGACGTATTACATACTTTTTTATGACGAGTGCTTTGGAATTTATCTGTTAATTCCAAAGCACGAGTGATATTTGAAAGGGTTATTTTACGAATGGGAATATAAACATATAGTTAGTAATAAATTTTAATATCACCAAGCGTTTTTAATTATTACTACTATGGACACCAACATTTGAATAGAAGATACAGCAGCATCGCCTGCGATGTCAATGCTCTCTGTACAAATTAGCCAAAGTGAAATTAAAACATTGTGTCAACAATGCAAAACATTTATTTATTAAATTAGTAACATTGTTTTCGGGTAATCAGTAATTGACCAATAAACAAACTTAAGTGTATGAATGTAACACCTTTTATTTATTTTAAATTTAATGAAATGAGCACCCTTGAAATGTTCAGTTGTTGTAATTATATGTAGCTGGTAAAGTTATATTTGATTCTCGTGCTGAACTTGTGATTTCCTAATACCGTATTTTGTTCAGAATTGAAGAATTCCTCATGGTCCGATATTTTAATAGCTTCTTGTTCGTGTATTCCAAGGTGGGTCATACGTGAAATATAATTCGCGAGCGACTTGCTTAATGGTTAATATTTTTATGACTCGTATCCAAACCAACTTTTTTGAGCATAAATATTCGTCCATTTACAAATTCCATTCCGACCTACTGGACAAATCTTATATCAATCCGTTTTCACTTGCTTACCTCGTTTCTCCATCAACAATTTGTAAAGACATATAGGACACCTATGTAGATTATGTTCATTTGTAATTTTCTCGGACATGTACTGGAAACAAGTGCACCTCGCGACGACAAAACGAAAGCGATAAAACGAAAAAAAAATTGCACAGGTTGGACACAAAACAAAATTGCACACGAAAACAAAATTGCTCTGATTGGACGAGGCAGATGTCTTACATTTCATTGGAAGACATCTCGTGAGATAAATATCTAGTCAATTTGTTATTATTGATACACTAAAAAATAAAATTACTGAAAATTGGTATTAAATGATTTGATTGTTTTAAATTTTTACAAGTTGTGTAATACTACATACTTTTATACTTACAAAAGTATTTAAAATATTTTTAAAAAGAAGACATGACGAAGAAAGAGACTTGGACTGTTATTCAACTGAGTTTTAAGAAAATAATTTAATGAAGTAAAAACAGAAAATTCATAATGTATTGGTTAGTTTACGAATGAAAAAAATAACTATTTCCTCTCTGTATACAATCTGGAATCTACAACTCTTGGATAAGAAAGGGAAGCAGGATTTACAGGCAATAGATATAAGGTTTCTTCGCGTAATGTTAGGGCGTGTTCATAACGTCCATTTTCATATTAGGTATTTTTATCCTTACTAACACTGTGTTGTTTGTATAGAAAAAATAAAAGTGGCCCAATTACACTCTACACACTTGAAAAAAACAAAGAAAATAGAATAAAGCGAAGCAAACTATTTTATTTAATCCTGCAATATTAACATGGAATCTGTTTGGACCAACAAAACCTCATTCCTTATATGCTCATTTCAATGAAACTGTAAATTTATAGAGATATATTGCTACAAAAAATAATTTCAATGCATGGACTCACAGATTCCCTCTATTCAATCTCAATTACAGTGTAGAGATAATAAATTATCTCTACAATGTTAATTAATACATAGTACTGGATGACCAAGATTTTCTGAAATAAGTAAAGGAATCGCAACAGACTACAGATCAAAGGATGCTGAGGGAAGGAATAATGTAAAGAAAGAAGGTCAAAATCGAAAATGCCGAAAAAGACATTTCGTAATGAGTACTGTTTAAAGCAGTGTTGTATATTTGTTTTAAATTTTAAACGCAGATGAAATGCTGACAGCGAGTAAATAAAGCTCGCAGAACTCGTTTAATTTTGGGAAAATGCCACTACATATCCGACACATAAACGACGCAGGCCATTACGTTGCTTACTGCAGCGCCCGTTGGCTGCCAACGCGAGCGTAACATCACTTGCTGGTGCGGGTCCAGCGCTCTCGCAACTGTCTTAAATTGAGTTTTCGCAGAGACAACACTGGAGGTATCGAAATTGCCAATTCATGCTTACGTTGCTGTTGGTGTGTTCCTACGGGGCAGTACAGTCAGCAGAAATTTCTGTGTAAAGTTCATTAGGTTATTTATCATATTTATGATTAAAGAAGTGGATCTTCAAATTCTATTGTAAAAGAACGTGTTGTATTCATTCGAGAAATACAAAATTTGGAGAACTAGACAGAAAGTAGGAATTTTGTTTAACAAAATTTCAGAAGACGAGAGTAATATGGTGTACGCTCCCTCCATTTCTTTAGTAATTTTTCGAAGTAATATTATTTTATACGAGCTGCACATTTTATACATGTTTTATAGTACTTGAAATATAACGGCTTTGGCCTAAATTTAATTTACGTCAAAAGCAGCAATACTTATTCAGAAGTAATTCAGTTTTAAAAAGGTTATAGGCTGCAGAAGAGATAACTTTATACTCGTTATGTTAATACTAAATTAATGTTAAGTGTCTTGCTCTCATTTTATTTATTTATTTTCCCACATTTGTAACATTTTAAAAGGCCTCAACGTGTTTGAATTTTGAATTCTATTTGTCACGGCAATAAGGGTCAATAAATGAAGATTACTTTATCAGTAGCATTCTAAATTGCATTACAAATGGAAAGGACATAAACTCAGAGTTTTATAATAATTTGAAGTATTTATTCAGTATATAAAATATTAATAAATTTACTAGCACTTACTTACAATCAATTTTAAAGCACTATTAAACTATCAACAACACTCTTAAGATTTGCCTCATATTTAATAACCGACTTCATTCTTCTTTTGTGTGAACTTATCATTACACCTTCACTCCCTGCCCTTTATCAGCTTTTCAGAACCATCAGCTCCTGGTGTAGATTATATAGAATGTCTTAATTTGATAGAAATGTGTGTCCATTTGAGAAAGGTCGAATTATTGAATTTGATACTTTAATGAATAAACGTTAGTCTCAGTGGATACTTTGTATTCCACTCAATGTTTTACAACTTTTAGCTAACGGGCATAAGTAGATGTATCATGCTGGAGTAAAAAATAAGAAATAATAGATGGTAGTGTCAATGTTTTACGTTAGTTTTGGAACGAAACCAGACCTTGACTATTAGTCTCCATGTTCTGACCAACTAAACAACTTCTTTTTGTTGGCTATGAATTTATGAATCTTTGCTTCGAGCAGGTTATTACAAAATTAATTAATCATATGTATTACGTATACATCAAATTATATTTTCAAAATTTTGAATAATCTGAATTTACTGCATTTGTTTTGTTTTTTTATATCTATGTCACAATTTTTGTTGGAGTAAGTCTCTCGTTTCCCTAACGATGGTCACGCGGTTTAACACACCACTAACAGAACAATCACGTAAAAAAATGCACGCCGGCCGTTCAGCAAAGGGGGCAATAAAGCTGTTTACGAGGGCGTACTCCACGAGGGCGATAAATAAAGCCGCTGCGCAACGCCACGCCAGCCACGCCACGCCACGCCACGCCACGCCACGCCAGCCACGCCAGCCACGCCACGCCACGCGCACGCCCTCCCGCGCTGCTGTGCACCTGCGCCTGGCACGCCCGCCACGCCGCCCGCTTCGCTTTGCTTTGCTTGGCACAGTTCACGCGCCCGCCACCACGCCGCGCCCCGCGCCGCCGCGCTCGCCAGCGCTTCGACAGTCGAAGGTCGCCGACGGACGCTAATACTCGCGCCGGAATGGCGTAGCACTTGCGCTGTCGGAGGTCTACGCTCGCAAAAAAAACGAATACATGCGTTAATAAGTAGTAGATTCATAATAAATAAGTAGCTGAATGAACAATTAATTGAAAGGAGTCAGTTAAGCTAAAAAAACGTTCCCCTAATGTCAATTTTATAATTCTTTCCTCTCATCTTCGCTTTCCTGACAAAAGTTCCATTGCGGTTCCTTTCTTCCTCTACCTTCTGAATTAAAAAATGTTATTATTAAAAATTGGATACAGTTTCATATGTAGTGCTATAATACAATTTTTTCCACTTAAACACAAGATTAGTTTTTAAAATTAATTTTAACATCAATGTTTAGTTTCATGAGAATTATCTATAAACCATGAAATGTAGAGAGAACTTTTATTTTTCAATATTACCCCTTCTTTGGTTCCCTTTTGTCTGTTGTGGAAATCCCCTTAATCTCTTCCCAAAGTCAACCTTTTCTAACACACTCCCCGCCTCTCACAAAGTAATATGCACACAATCAATGATAGTTGAATAACAAATGGACGGCTGAATGAGATTGGGTTAATGCTAAAGAACCCATGCTATATTCAGTAACCTTCAAACCATCATCAGTATTTGTTCTGAATATAAATACACGTCCAAAGACTATACACCTTCTGGAAAACACGAATACATTCTAAGAAATTTCTCAAATATAATTATTTTTCTGGTTATTTATTATGGAAAGCAACCATAATCCACCATAAACCATTTTATAAAATTATCCAATCATATCTAAATTTCCTAGTGAAATTACGAGTCCGAAGTTTTGGTTACCAATGTTTCGCCAAGGATTCAGGATCTCTAGAAGTCAGTAAAAATGCTTGCCAAGACCGACACTCTGCGAAGAAATTAAACGTAACAGAATATAGGACAATTAAAGATTGAAAAGTACCAATTAGCCTCTTTGCTTTCCTTCTTGTATAGTTTCACGTACTCGCGTTTTAGCCCACAGGCAGACCGTGGGGAAAAGGAACCAATTGAAAGACTGACCCATTCCCCAAGCTTTTATATTAGCCCGCAACCACCACTGTAGGTAGTTTGAGAGCTTCACAATCGGTACTAAACTTTATCCACTTCGCTCTTCATATCTTCATCTTCTACACTTCACGGGTTAGCCTCACGCCTGTTCCGTCTCCACTGTATCTTTCCAACTTTTCTTAGGTCTTCCCGCGTCTCTTTTCCCTCTCGGGTTTGTAAGAATATGCTAATTTTTACTGTCTTGCTTCTTCCATTCTTTCTAAGTGCTGCAGCCACTTTTCGTTTATTTCCATTATATTATTTATCTTATTTGCATTCAATTCTCGCCTGATTTCTTCATTTTTTATCTGGTCTTCTAAGCCTCTTGTTTTTCTAAGGAATCTCATCTCTGAGCTCTAAGTTTTGCTTACTCTTTTCTACGTTAGAACCCAGCACTCTCTGAGATAAAGTAATATCGGAAGAGCTATGTTTTATAATTTTTTCCCAAGTATCTTTGTACTCTAGTAGGGTCTTGTTTTTCAGGGTTGTGGGTATGGTCCCACAGATGGATTGAAATCGTGCTATTTTTTATCAATGTTTTTTTGTTCGTCTGTGTCATATTCTAGGTAATTAAAATTTAGAATTTTTTCTAAGCTTACATTGCCTAGAATTATTTTTTAATGGAAAATCTCTTTTCCCCAAAACTCTAATATTTTGGTTTTGGCTTTTGAGATGTTTGGATTGTAAGAGCTGCGTAGCTAATTTAAGTGGTGCAGGGCATATTGTAGGTCCTTTCCCGTTTCGAGTTTTCAGTCTTCATATATTAAGAGAGTTGTTCTAATTATATTTCTTCAAAGAATTGTCACCGTGACTGGGACTCGAACCGGAGTCTCCTGGATTACGAAGTTGCTCCCAATCGGGGTGAACATTCTTTAAACAAGTTTAATTATTAAAAATCATTTGTTACTCAGTTACAAGTCGCAACTTGGATTCCTTTACTGTTGCGGATCATATTTCCGAGGGAATTTGCCTCCAAAAAGGGTGTCAGGATGGTGACAATTATAGAATCATTCTAATTTTTATTTTAACGCATATTTATTTGTTGTTATTGTAACATCGGTATTTGAAATGCAGCTTTATTAGAAGACAGGAGGTAGCTTTCCACACCACATCCCCTCCAGCGCCACTTGCAGCTTCCTTCTTTTTCACGTGCGACGGAAGGCGCTCAGATCACAAGCCCGGATTCTTCACTTCGGTAACTAGGTCAACGGAGCAGCTCAGTACTTGATATCCCGTCGTAAAAGGTTGTTGCTCTAAATGTGGCGCTATAAAATCTACAAAAATAAATGCCGGAGTCTAGCGAATGACTCTGTTGCAACTGTTTCACATTTGTAAGATTCGATTGCGAAAAGCGAGACAAACTATTACCAGTCTGGTAAATATTTATGGAACTTTCATATCCGTAAATCTCAAAGCAACAGCAATCAGTTATTAATCGTTTTTGTTTTTAGTATAAAAATCAATTACAAATAAATGACATGTTTTTTATGTTTTTAAACATTTCATTTTAAACTGTGGCAAATGAATAAATTTGACACTGCTTAGGACTAAAATTAAGGTCACCATTCAATTAATAATGTATTTGAAAAAATAATTAACTCCAAGAACACGTCAAGTATTGAGGAGAAATCTGAATATTTGTGTCCTCACATTTCCTTCGCTAAGATGGAATTATTTTTATCGTGTAGATAATGGAAAATATTTCTGAACGGGAAGTGCAATTGAATAAAGGTTTCTGCTGGCGCCAAAATAAAAAAAATTGTGCGCATGCGTGTTTTAACCGCAGTCGCTGAAGTTCTTCTTTCTTCCGCCAGAGGTCTCGAGCGTCGAACGAGTTCGAGGTTGAGAGCGCTCAAAGCGACGTTTCTTGGAACTACTAACTCAGGCACAGGTGTTACGAAACGACTGGTGATTGACCAACTCGCCGAAAACAAACGCTTCGCGACTGCGTCGTAGCGGCGGCGTGACTAGAGCGATACGTGCGTGAATGAGGTCTCGCTTCCAAGAGAAAGAGAGAGGTAGATGTTCCGATTGTAGAATAGTATTCTTTCAACAACTTTCGCTTTCGGTTATTTAAGTCTGCCCTTGACTTCGCATAAATATGTATTCGGTTAGAGCCATCTGATTCAGTGTCAACAATAGTGAGCATTTTCTGAACATGAACTCTTCGATAACTTTTGATAACAAGAAACTTTTGAGTGGAAGAAGTAGAGTATTCCGAAGTTCTTTTTATAGGTCATAACCTTGATATTCCTTTCCGATGGTATAGTAAATAAAAAGCTCTCGTTGCTTGGAAATTTTCTTGTATAACTCCAACTTCTGAATTATTTGACTTGGTTCTGTAAACCTCTAGTCGATTAGGCCAATGAACAATTTGTAGCCATCACTCCATCCCCGCTGTCCGTCATTATCCTATTATTCCTTCCTTAATTTACGAAGATGGCAATGCAGGAAAATGAAATCATGAACACTGGCGATTAAACATGATTCGTAATATTAGCGATTGTACACAATCGTAGAACAATAGCTCATGCACTTCTAGATTAGTTACGCATTTGATAGAACATCATAATGATCCTCCTTTCGTTTTTTAGCCAATCCGCTAAGGCATTGTGATGCAATAGCGTTACTCGTTTTATTATGATGTCCATGAAACGTATTTCGTTAATAACTGTTAGTGGAAACCAGTGCAATTCAATCTCACGGAGAATTTAAAGCCGAATTCAAATGTACTTGCCTGGATATTTATTTATAAGTAATATGACGAGTGCTTTGGAAATTGTCAATAAATTCCAGACTCGCGACGTGAGGAGGGGATGCATAACGCCTTCAGTCAACTCTACCATTTCAAACTATTTTCAAACCATAATAAAATATCTAGTCCAAGTGTGTGAAAATATTTACTTGTTTATTACCTATAATTCATGGCACTTAATTGTATAAAAATGTATAAAGGTGAAGAAAAGATACGGGAACTGAAGAATGCGTGTGCAGATTGCTCTTCTCCTCTATAAGTCGCAAACAGTTTTAACTCTTCTTTGACGAAAAATAAATTAAATAAAAGGAAGCAAGTGTGTGTTGAGTAATGACATTTTCAGTTACGTATTCGTTATTTTGTTATTTACAGCAGTTATTGCATCCAATAATTTTCTACCCTCCGAAAATGTCTGAATTTGAGAAAGGTCAAAAAAACAACATCGACTTAATGCTAGACATTCTCAAACAAATTAATTTCAACAAAAAAATTATTTTCATATTTAATACAGAAAGTTTTTTGTTCTACGAATGAATTGTTTCGAATTGAGTACGCCAAAAATATTTTCGTACGAGTTGCATACTATACTTTTTAATACAAATTTATGCAAACGTAGAAGTGTAATATAGTGAGATCATTCTCAATAAGCAAGGTGACAGCCACGTTGATTCATTTGCCCCAATGGTTTGTTTACTTTGCAGTTCCCAGTTGTTTCAAAAGCCCATGACTTCTTTGCAGTACCATGAAGGAATATCCCTCCATCCGTGGAGGAGTATTCCTTGCGTATTTCCATTGCGTTACGAGTACGTCAAAGTCTATTTTGCTCTCTGCAAAGAAACTGTACCGCAAAATCACACTTTAAAAACTATAAACAGGGAAGGTATTGAGCGAGTTATAGCTTCCATGCATTAATGCTGGAAATTTCGTTGCATAATGAATATGAAGGCGGAAGGAACTGAATGAGCCGCGAGCTGAGATATTTATAACTCGGATTGACGTCATAAAAGAAAACGAATAAAAACCCACGCTTGCTCGAACGTGCTGGTGTGGGTAGCATCGTATAGTGGGTCTCTCATTCAAGTGAAAGCTTAACCGGCTCGTTCGTCTTTGAAGAGTTCACGTGAATGACTGAGACTCTCCTACGTTAGCGTATGTTTATATTGCATATTCTTAACTGAAATTTCGGATACCGGAGATTCCTAGGTTTGAGACCTAGCGGTAGCGGTAGCGGTAGCGGTAGCGGTAGCGGTATGGTAGCGGATTGGAAGCCAATTTCTGTAGCTTGCGTTGTTTCCTCCGATCAATACCAGGTAGACGACCGAGCCGTTCTTTAAATGAGTCAGGACCACAAATTAATCACATCATTCCTCGCCCTCTCTCCACTCCGCTGGAGCAGGCGTTGGAATGTTCCTCTGCCTGTTAGGTGGCCCAACTCCCACAATCTGAAACGCTTGTGAGATATTAGGTGCGAGTGACTAAGACAAGTCTGAAGTACATCAGAGAGAGTGGGGCTCCAGTCAGATGCAACACTGGTGTAGCACAAGGACGAATGTAGTGTACTGGTCAGACCGCTCTGTTTACACCTCTGCGTACCGGCGTCCAAATTCCGGCCGACCCATGTGGAATTTGTGTTGAATAAAGCGGGTGTGCGATAGGATTTTTCGGAATTCTGCCATATTTCTGGCCTATCATTCAAGTATTTCTCCATATTTTAATTATATCCTCACTAATCTACCAAAACCATCCGTCTTCGGTATGGCCGAAAACTAGTAAGGACTGAAAATTGTATTCTATATTCGATTGCGGTTGTGGGAACTACAGTATCTCCAAAACTGCATAATGTCTCACTCGATTCTTTATTAACTCGAGATATCGAGAATCAAAATATAATCTCCAAGTCCATTGTAACTTCCACATCTCATATAAAATGATTTATCATTGTAGCGGAGTATGTTGTAATGCTGTGGAATAATGGAATGTTAATTCTGCAATTTGGCG
Source organism: Gryllus longicercus (assembly GCA_038098605.1). Classification (NCBI taxonomy): domain Eukaryota; kingdom Metazoa; phylum Arthropoda; class Insecta; order Orthoptera; family Gryllidae; genus Gryllus; species Gryllus longicercus. Next base: position 1,456,173 of record JAZDUA010000262.1, read on the forward strand.
TTGTACCTTCAAGAACAGGCTAGGTACCACGCACGAATCTTCTGGTTTTATTGTCATCGCGCAATCGGGTTGGAGCGTAAAGAATCTTTGTGTTTTCACCCCTCCGCATTATTACTATTACTATTATTATTATTATTATTATTATTATTATTATTATTATCATTATAACCCGGTACAATTCCGTAGAAGGCAAGGGCCTCCGATTGTCGGGTGAGTTACACAATGGTAGAATTCCCGAGCAACCAATTCAGGAACTTCCTTATACATACGCTATTTACATATGAAAGTAAGGAAATGTTAACCTACTTTCATACAAAATAAGGAACACTTCACTTTGTCACTGTCAGATGTAACACTGTTCTCTTTGATTTCACTACTTACATCTAATCAGCTAACACTTCATCTTCACCCCTCCGCATTCCAGGCTCTAAATGTAACGCCGAATTCCAAGCGGGATATACATATACCCCTCTCGGGATTGCTTTGAAATATGAAATAAGTAAATAAAATATGAACATTTTGATTCATTTGAGCAGTTAATATATCATGAAAGGCAAATTTAATAGAATGAAGTAACTTTATTCCTATGTTTCTCTTTTATTACACCAATACACTACATCAAAACACTTCTTTCAAGGTTATTCCTGTTTGAGACTATTGCTACATATTTTTATCGTTTTTGTGTCTGAATGTTTATTGCACGTAAATGCCGAACATTTATTGCATCTTTTTCTACTCTTTCTATCTGTTTCTAATAATTAATAAGGAATAAAACTTGCTGACACGGAATACCGAGCAGGTTATAAAAATGGCTCGCACGCTGCTCCAGAACGATAAAGCATGCTCTTCTCGAATATTGCAATTACATAGTATATTACACTTACACAGTACGTATAAATGTACTTGGTGCGACAGCCCGTGAACGGACTCAGGCCTACCGGCGACGTCCCTGCCTCGCGCCCATGGGTTAGGGGGCACGTGTGGTCAGCACGTAGTCATCCCCACGCCGTATTCCGGTCTTCTCAACCTGAGAAGTGATTTTTTTGTCATACAGCTACGTATACTGGGACATTACAAGGAAAACGCACACTGTAGTCTTGGCTCCACCGGGAATCGAACCCGCGGGGTCGCGTAGGGGTAAACATTTACACAGTACAATAGTTAATTGCATTCAAAGAAGTACTGCAGACTCCTAGTTCAATAAAATGATGTTCAATAAAACGAACGTTCAATCCACGGAGACCGTGTATAATATTGACTACAGATACTGTTTCTTTTCAACCAATAGTACATTAATAGTGAATGTAAGGAAACGTGAAATCAAAGAAAAAGGATCTATCCGGATAGTGTTTCAGCGTTGGTTTACAACAGGTTATTTTGGAACAAAATTCCTTTTATGTCCTGGGCTTTGGCGCTCCCAGGAAAATTGACACCTTGGGTCATGGCCATTCAGTCCATTCAGCCGCAGTATCTCAAGGTTGCTAGTCTCCAATGTTGTGATGAAATCAGTGGGGACTTTAGGTTTTGTGTATTTACTTTCGCCGACGTCCTTACGAACTCAACCACCGCCGCCTCCTTGTTCTCTCCTTCCATCCACCGCAAGAGGCATCACTAGGGCTAGGGTTTTGATCACCTAAAAACTAAATTAAAATGCCGCAAAAAGAGTGCATTTATGCTCTAAGTTTACAATATTGCCAACAACGCGGCGGCGGTGGTGTAACGATTAGCGTATCGGACTGTTATACCCAAGTTGGCGGGTTGAAACCCGATCGAAGCCGTGGATTTTTAAGGGTGAAAAAAGTCTTCGTACGAAAAAATCCTTCGGAGGGGAAGTAAAGCCGGCTGTCCCATGTTAGTAGATTTACTTGCATGTAAAAGATCCTCAAGCCTAAATGATGCCTCTGAGCTAAATTCATATCGCCTGTTTGTCGCCCAAGAAATACCTCCTTTCTTCGCTAGTTGGTGAAAGGAGCGTAGCGAAATTTGCGTAGTCAGACGGAAAAGCGGTCCTGATGGCCAGAGTCTCACCACGTAAAATAAGGCATCAATTCAATTCAACAACCACATCGTACGTTCAAAACAATCGTAGCATTTCTCGTAGCATGCTTTGGTGAGTTATGTTAATGCCTGAAGTTGGTACACCCTTTTAGCCGTGACGTAGACAGAGCCCTCCTCTCCCCGCACCCCCTGCTGTGGAATATCAAGAAAAGTTGTGCGTCTCGTATCTTCGCCATGATAACTAGCGTTGGCTTTAAACATAAGCTGACTAACCACATGCCTAAAGTTCCAGCTGGGGTCTCCCAATATTTTCGAAGAAATATTTTATATTAGTTCTTACATTTTAAAAACATTTTAATTTACTGTGTCAATTGAAAATATTATAGTTTATTTTAATTTTAATATTGAATTCACACTGATGTACAATTTTTTCTGTTCTTATCTTCTTTCTATTTCACCTGATTTCTACCTATATTGGCTGGCTGAGTTCTATTTTCTATATAAAAAATATTATTAAACTGATACTCGCAATGCTCATACATCTCAGGGCTTTATTTATCAAATTAATTAAAAGAGTGAGCCTGAAAATTCACCGCTTATTACGAGTTCTTGGCTGATAAAATCTTTACTCTGGGGAACTTGGGACCGATGGAAACATATTGTAATTATTATTAAAATAACACAAAATTTTTGGACATTTCGATACCCCAAAAATGCCCTACGCTATTTATTCTTGTTTAAATATGTATTCCTCTAGCAACGGCACCTTTGCTTGATGTTTCCAAGTTAACATGGACACATACACGTATAAACATTTACTTAACTATTTAACGATGAAAAATAAACAATTACATTCACTGTATTTACATACAACAACCATTCATCATTTTCATGTTCGGATCTGTGCATTATTACTAAATTCAAAACTCATTTAATTTACGAACTGATTCTATTATTTTAATTCCTTTAAATCTTACTACATTCCTGGCCTTCAAGAAAATTTAGAAAGCCCTTTTCTTTAGCAAAATTTCACTTCCCTTTCTAAAGGCCTCACAGTATGCTTGGACGACGAATTGGTCTCGCGAACATTTCTTTCTTCAACAGACCATACAGCTTTTCGTTACACACTCGAAAAATTTTAAAGTTCTCCTTTCGACGCCTGAGCTAATTTCTAATTTGAAACGTCCAAATTTACCTTCTATTCATTGCATTCCCATTAATTACTCCTTCTACCAGAAAATTATTCAAGTAACGTATTTTCGCGACGCGTCAAGTCCCTTATGGCAACTTCTTACGACCTCTATCGCCATGACCGACCTGCATGACGACTCCTTGTAATCTACTCTTTTCTTCTTGCAATAATACCTTTTTATGTGATCGTCAACTATCCGATTGTCTTTTCGGTGCATCGTCGTTATTTTGTCAAACAATCACGTGTTCCAAATCATTATATTTTCTTATTGTCTATTTCACATATTAATTTATGTAAAACATATTCCATTGTCACTTCTACACTTATTTATTAAAAATTCAAGTCATTGAGATGAAATGGTCAATATCTTTAATTTTAAAATATTTTTAGGGTTTCGCATAATTTGGCCAGGCAATGGCCCTTTAGGATATTAATACGTCACAACTCTTTACCGGCATCCGCCGGCGGGCAAGAGACGGAATATCCGATAGTTGAAACTGGCTGAATATATAAAATGGCCTGCCAAGGCGTGTGTCGGAGGGGGCGTGGTCGCTTGCTGCTGTTTCTTTCGAAGACGCCGGCTGTGCCAGAGCTCGGAGCGTTCTGCCAATACTCTGCGGTCATTTCTATTTCGCTCTGCATCTGGGGCCGTCGATGTGTGCCTTCGCTGCGGCTGTCGATGGGAGACGGCTTTATCTCGAAATGAGATCGAGACTTAGCTTTTACTGTACTCTACAGTTACATAGTCAGTGGAATATACAGGCTGAAAGAAATGTAATGCGAAAACCAATTTCTAAGCATATTTGATTTTAGATTATTGTTAAATTATTTACGGTTGCGAATAAATAAGTTGTAATAGGTGAGTGAAGAAGATGTCAAAGGAAAACAGTACAAGAATAAAAAACAATGTTAGGAGTTGAACATGTACTGTAATGGACACTAAGTACATAACTTGTGATAGAATTCGAATTTCTTTTTCATTGGGAACAAATGTCTTTCATTCATTATAACTGAATATTTCTAACTAGAGTTGTAGTTACATTAGTGAACCAATAATAAATATAACAGAATATAATAAAGGGTAAATGAGAGAAAAGGAAATTACACGATTTTTACAACCACAATATTCCACGAGTACAATAATATAGTTCATAATATTCTGTTGTTAGACACGTCAGAACCATTATAATTAGTATTAGAAATATGAATTATTATTGCTTGACCTATGTTCGATTCTTGAAATGCAATAAATTTACGTATCTATCGTATGAGATTTTTTTGCTCTATTTTCTCAAGACCTCTCCTTCTTTCTGTGGCAATATAATGTTTCTCAGAAGAGCCTTACAATATTTAGGAAACTTTCGAAGATGAAAAAGTGTATCATACTTGACATCTGCAGATTCTACCTTACAATTTTACGTAAAATGTTGTTTTTTTGTGGGGGGAGGGGGATTTTGAACTATTAGACTGTTGGACTGTTTGAACTATTTGGTACTGTCACACTCCACTTTCCGTATTCCTAGCACTTATACTCTTCAACTCCCATCCTGATATCAAAGATCTTCGAGCAGAGTAGCTCGTCAGATGCTTGCGTTCCGCTCAGTATTTAATGAAAATGCGCGCAAGACTCGCGCTCCAGTTTACGAGGGAAGCTCGGGAAATAAATCGGGGTCTCTGCGCCGGTTCGCAGCCTCATTGGAAGCGCGCCTGGCACTTGCGAGGGATCGTTGCGCCCCCCTCCCCCTCCCCCTCTCTCAGGGCGGTTGGCACGCGGATGCGGTGGCGTCTTGGCGGTCGATCGCGCGGCCCGCCACGCACCCCCCCCACACACACACACACACACAACGCACTCCATCCGCGAGAACTGCCCCGGAATGTTTGAAAAGTCTCATATCAGTTCCACCCGTATGAATATGTCGCTCTGCATTTGGTTTCTCTCCCCGTTCCGAATCGCCCCGCCCTCCCTCCCGCCATCCGTCCGCTTGAAGTATTGTGCTGCTTACCGCCTAGCGTATTCATCTATGACGTCCGCTGCCTGTTCAAGCACTCTCCATCTCTTCACACGTAGTTTCCGGCACACGTTTCTTTGTCCATTTCGCCATTCCCTTTGCGTTCTCCGCCGCGTCTTTCCCGCCTGTCTCACCCGCGTTTCTTTCACCCAGATCGTCGTAATAACTTGTCTCGTTCCATCCACATCGTCTCACTTCGTCAACTGCTTCCAAACTTCCTACCCACACCGCGCTCTACCTATCACCTCAACCCCACCTGTTCTGCCTCGCCCATCAGACCTGCCTTTCCTCCATGTCCTTCTGATCCGTCCGGTCGGCCCGCCACTTCACCTCGTTTCTACACATCTATTATTCCTCGTTCATTTTTCATTTTATTCTTGGTTCCATTTTGTGCATCCCTACCGCCCGTGCTACATTTCTCTCTGCTCGCCTCATCTTTCCGCGATGTCCATAGACCCGAACCCACACTACCTCGACCCACCCTGCCCTGCCGGGCGCAAGTACCCTCGCTGACGCACCCGTCTCAGAGCAGCTCAGGCCCTCTACGTTCACCCTCCCACGCAACTCCCACACCCACTCCGCCCTCGGAGGTGCCAGGTCGCTCTGAGCTAGATGGATAATGCGCTTAGCGCTGCGCAGCCTTCAAGGCGAGGGGAGGGGGTGATAAATTACTCAGAACAAGATTCCATGACCAGCGAACACGTCTGTGACTGTGTGACGAAAGGTGAGTAATTAATAAAATAGTTCGTTATATAAGGATTTCATAAACAATTTGTATCGACGAAAATATTTTGTGAATTTATTTTTACTGATTTGTTATGGCTTGGATCGAGAGAATCGTGGTAATGACAACAGTTAAATGATGATTCATGTTCTCTTATGAAGGAAATTATGACAAGGAATTAAGGGAGGGAAGTATGAAAAAACAGGCTGAGTCAAGTTAATATCTAGTTGGTAAATATGTATTAGTTAATACGTAAATCTGAATCAATACAATTTTGATTGAGTTTTGAAACTTAGCATGATTGTTTGTTGGTACCTACTGCATAACATACTAAAAAGCCTAAAGGTTGGGGGTGAGCCTGGGGCGAGGGAAACGTTTCAAGATGTATTTTTGCATATATTTACATAACTATATTATTTTATGTCATTTGTATGTTGATAGTGTACACAATTCTTCACCAAATATTTTTACTCGATACCTATTAAATAAACTATTGATTATCAGTTTTGGTTCCGAGGTAATTTTGGACCCCAATGACCACGGATACTCACAAGTCTATATACAACGTAAGATTTGTGAAGGCGTAAAATGTTCCTGTTTTTTGAATAAAATATGCAAATACATATTGCTGATAAATGTTGAACAAAAATAAAATTACTTCCGTGCATTGAACTTACAAAAACATAATTTTTATAAGAGATAACTGGGAACTTGTCGTATACAAAAACAATAAGTTTTCAAGCCTATAACTTTAAAATGATTTAATTTACAACAAGATCTTATAGAACTTTTTTGAATGAAATTTTATATAGTTAAATTTGGTACAGAATATAGTTTACGGTGGGATGAAATTATGGATATATGTGCAAAAACGTCGAAAATGCACCTTCATACGGCCCGCTCTGCCCGGCCCGCCGCGCCCCCAGACTTAGGATTATTAGTATGTTGTGCAGTAAGTACCTACAAATAATCATGCCACGTTTCAAAACTCCGGAATTTTTTTTCCTTCGATCGCCATTTTTTGGTGTAATTTGACGGTGCTACATGTGCGTCTGTAAAGGGTAGGTATCTGGTCTTTTTGTTCACGATTAGTCTATGATAGCAACCACGTTGTCAAATGACGGAGTGCTCCCTACAGAACGTGAACGGTATGTTAGCTATAGCATGGCCTCTGACAGTGAGAGACTGGCGGGTGTCCGTTCTTTTGGAGTGGTCATCTTTGAATACTTAAAACTTGGCCGCAATTTTTAGCGATGTTTAGAATACGCGCAGCCTCGACCGCGGCATAATGCTATGTATATGGGAGACTCATTATTCTTCAAGGTGATAACCATTTAAAGAGACATTCTCTAAAGCAAGGTCATTACCACCACAATCTTTTGAGAAAGTGTACACAGATCTGTTCTCTGGTGGGTGGATGATATATGATTGTTACATAATCGAAAGGCACTTTCGATCCATCGGCCCTACACTGAATACGATGGAGTATGTAGTTGCTATTGAAGCTTTACGTATCGGTAGGTTCTAGGCTCAAGTTTTAACGGTGGCAATTTTTCGGCAGGAACTAAGTATCTGGTTTGGATCCCATAGGTGTATAGATACGATTTGTAGAATGCAGCGGGCAACTCTTTCTCCCCAAACAAACTTGTTTGCGAGCGATGTGATCTTCGAGCCTTAAATGCCCCGCTCTATTCGATCTAGAAATCGGCCGAGATGAATCGCTGCAACAACATTCGCAATTGCCGCGATTCTAATGGGGAGGTCCTAGGGTTCAAATACCGACGATGTCGAATATCGACACCAGAAGCCGGTGCCGGATCTCGAGCGTACCTAGTAGGTAAATAACTCCGCTATCGAAATAGACCATGTTCTATACTTACGAGACTTCTGACCATAGCCATTGACGTGCTCGGAAACACGAAATAATTAACCAACGTATAGATCTAGGACTCGTATATACGAGGAATGCCGAAGTTGGAATGCAAAACAATAGAACGAATTTTATGGAATATAGTGAGTGTCTAAAATAATACCTTCCAAACTACAACCCTTTGCCCGAGCAATATAACCACGAGTGTCACGGATAATGGAACGACCCGTCCTCCATGTTTCAAGCTTCCGAACTGTCGCGTAGATGTAGAAATTTCTCTCAAGCATGCATTTCAGATCTAACGCTCGCCATCACTTCTCCTCTAACCGCCATCGCTGTCATCTAATCTGCTGTAACCGTGTTTTCTAAGTCGATTGTCAGAATTATTATTAAATCCATGAATGGCTAGCCATAACGTGACAATATTGTAGAGGCTTTGTTATATCCGGGAGAGGCTCGCCCTTCCTTTGTTGTCCCTCGCAGAGTGTCCGTGCCAGAGATTTCTATGCAGTGACCTGTCCCGTGCAGTGGCTGATTGATTAGTGATTCCGGGAGCATCAGCTGATAAAGTCATTGTTCTCGTACGTGTCAACGAATTACGAGGATGCTCAAATTGGACTTGCGGGAGGTTGCATTGATCTTTCTCCTCTGAATGACGAGATCCGGTGCCGAACACCCGTCGGCGTGTGGGTTTTTCTTCTAACTAGGTATCTCCAGCAGCGGGGCACCGCATCAGCCGGGACAAGCGCGATGTTCCTGACCGGTCTCCCGACATGTGTGGTGGTGTAGTGCTCGTAAAAGTGGGTATAAGTAAGGGTTGACCATAGGACAAGGCGGAGGAAGGCAAAATCGTGCGTGATCCATGTCTTCTTTGTAAAGGCACTGGTCCGTCATTTGTCTGGTGTTGATCGCAGAAAGCTCGGAAAACTAGCAATCCGAACAGCGGGACGCTAGTTTCTTCTCCCGTAATCGACTGAATTCAACACAGCTATGTACCTAAGGTAGCAAATCCTGCCACCGTCGAGACTGAAATCCTAAGACCTCCCAGTCAGAGGCACCGCAGGGCATCAGTTGATGCCCTGAGCGACCTAAGGCGAGATTCGGGTGGTGCGAGGTGTGGTGGGCACGCGCGGCCCCGTGACCCACTTCCGCGCACGCGGCCTCCGCGGTGGACCGCCTCGACCTCCGCGCGGCCCCCCTCCCCCCTCCCCTCCCCTCCCTCCCCTCCCGCCACCTGCGGCCACTTCCGAAGGCGCGGCCAGCCCGGCCTCTGCGCGCTGCGGCGCGGCGGGCGCCGTCGGAGCCTCCTCAGGGCGGGACAACGGAAACCAAACCACGTGGAAACAAATGTTCATATTTAGTGTGAATAATAAATATGTAGGAGCTTAAGAAACAGTCTTATGGAATTTTGCGATAGACTAAATATTGTTTTATTTTCTCACTAATTTTATTCCTGCCGAGGTGGCTCAGGGCATCAATTGATGTCACTGCAGTGCCCGCGACCGGGAAGCCCTACGTTTCGAGTCCTGTTAGTGGCAGGAATAGCTAGGTCGAATGCAGTCGCTGCCTGGAGGAGGATTCCGACGGCCGGCTGCTCTGATCGGAAGTTTTCCGTGGTTTCTCCGATCAACACCAGACGAATGGCGGAGCAGTAGCCTAACAAACAGGCCACGGACATCTTCCTTCCTCTTCCTTGTATTTTCCTTATCCCTTACTGACTTACACACACACACACACACACAATGCCCACTTACATGCGCTAACTACCACACGTGCCAAGAAACCAGTCGGGAGCTTAGAGCTTGTTCCGGCTGGAGCGGTGCTCTGCTCTGTAGGTGGGAGATACCTGGTTGAAGAAACTCAGCAGGTCGGCTTGTAGGTTTGCGTCAGATTCGGCGGAGGAGGATCACCGTCATCTCTCGCGGCAAAACATTCATTACACTTACCTGACTACTGGCCTGTTAAGTTTACGCCGGGTTACGCCCGAAAACATTACGCAATCAATCAAAGTCCACATAATTTAAATAAATATCCCTCTCCCTGTCCGAAAATGTGTTTGCGTGTGAGAAGTGAGTGACTGCTTGCGTGCGGGAGAAGTAATCTCTGCAATGGACCTCTATGTGAAGGCCTGTCTGCCTACCCGTAACAAGGTTCAAGGGCCGCATCGGGATTACGAACTACCAGTGACTGGAGGCGTTTCTCGGAAGCATTGAACTAGTGTGGTAATGTTGGTGTGTTAAGAAGTGGAGGTGAGGTTTAAGTTTCTCTGGGGTTTAAATAGGAAGTGAAAAGATATAACTGATGACACCAAAAGATAAGTCACGGGTTAAAGCAAATGTTAAAATGTCCGTTGATAATGATGATGACTCCTTCACCGAGATGAACAGGAAAAGAACAGTTGCCACTGCAGTGATTTTGACTGGAACATCTTTTGGCTCGAGTCCCGATGATGGTATGTTCTCCATAGGTCGAATAGATCGAATTTATCCGCTGTCTGCAGCCAATTCTAGAGACCGGCTGCTCTAATCGGTTCTTTATCGTAGTTTTTTTAGACAGTTACCGAGCGAATACTCGAGAAGAACGTTCATAAACGGGCCACGGATCGCGTCTTTCCTTCCTCATCCTCTTCCTCTCTTCTCTCTTTACACACGCTCACGTGCGTTTTACATGCACTTGACTTTCACACACAGAGGGAGCTTAGAGCTCGTCCCGGCCTTATCAGTTTCTCGCTGGTGGAGATTACTGGAGCATGAAAACTTTGTAGGCCGACGTCTTCCGCCTCTCACGTGTTAGTGGGGAAGAAGAAACAACGCCACCTCTGGGGGGGGGACATAACATGCACTACATTAGCGGGACTAATAACTGAAGCACTTGTCGCGATCGAAATCAATTAATCAATGAATTTTTCAACAAAATATTTTTATTCCGTTAAAATAGTGTTATATATTTAAAATATAATTTAATTGTTTGAGAGTGAATTTAAATTTCAAACAGCTTCTACGTTTTTGATAAAAAGGCAAAAGAACGACATGACTTCCATTATCTCCGGCGAACTGCAAGTAAACGCATGTTAAACGAACCCGAGGCCCCGAACTGAACCAAAGAGCAATCCAAAAATGATGTAAAAAATTGTTATATTAATGGTTTGAAGGTGCCATCCGAGAAGTGAGGATCAAATGTGGCTTCTTACGTGGTCATACAATAAATTATAAATATAGTATCATATAACTCACATTATTTATTACGCTAAATTAATCATAGTTGTCCAATACATTTGTACATTTCAGCTCCATAGACACGCAAAAACGAACGTCGTAATCCACAACACCGCTGGAACTGAATAGGAATCTCCCGAGTGTGAGTGAAACAGTGGTTTAGGCGATAGTATTGAATTTGTAGAATGAAAAATAATATTTTAATTAGATTTTTGTAGAAAAATAAATTTCTATTTTTTATGTGTACAACTGTCGCCCAAACCTTTTTTTTAAATATATTTTTAAATTATTAAATTATAATTATGTGGTATTCAATAGCCGTGCCTTGTATCTAAAACGTGAATTGTTGCAATTCAAAAAATTTTCGAAAAATGAGATAATTTGAATGAACGGAAATTGCATCCTCGCTAGTGCATGTTAATTTGTCTCACAAGACTGAGGTTATGTGGAATGGACATCATCTAAAGAGCGCTACAAAGCAAATAACGAAAGTGCGTTATTTCGTCCAGACAACGTTTATACTTCATAGACAGTGGAGGATTTAAGCGAAATGGCAAAGAGCCAGCATAAGGTTTAGGGGTCCATTATTTCGGCGATGATGTCATTTTGGGAATATTTTAAGCTTTCGACAGAGCTTACACGTGAGGTCTGAGAATTACGTTCGCGTCAAGTTGACCAGAAGCCCGTGCTGCCATCTCGTGACGTTTGAGAATGCACTGAATGAAATTCTCCACGTGATCTCTGAATACAGTTTGAGAAATGTTCATTTTATTCCAGAGTACAAGAATCTGCTCGGAGAAAACTGCGTTTGGTTTTCGGTCGGTTACAAATTCGGGAATTCGCATAATTCACCATACACATAAAGTGTAAATCTGCGAAGTATTACAAGAATTATAACTTACGTGTATTACGATAAAAAGTGTCAAAATGATGGAACTCAGTAAAATATATATTTTTGAAGCTAAAATTGCTACTAGGCTCTCAATAATGGACTTTGAAACCAAGCAAAGCTAATTTTAAATATAATTGATAACAGTTCTAATAATACCAGTGTATCAGAATAAGATTATAAAATATATCCATTAATTAAAATCTTGAAACAACATAGATGTATTAGTTACTGACAATAAAATATACAAAACGAAATTAAGAAATCTTCTTTGAATGGTCGTCAGCAAAGATATTTTACGCTACTGAAACGTTCAATTTTGCAGAAATTCCGTGTCTAAGAAAGCAACCAATCCAAGGTGGCTTTGGTGTTTGTGCTTACTAGAAACCGTGTGAAGACAAACGGGTGCACCAGGCAGAGCCCCAACTAATACAAAACCAAGTTTTACTATTTCTTCGATTCGTTATAGATAAAGGTGGGAAATGTGTTAGACATATTAAATAAAAAAGATTATAAAGCTATTCTGTTTGTGCATTTGAACTCTTGGGAATATTCATTTTAAGACGTAGATTCCTGTTAAATTATTTTCCACGGTGCACTTTCCTACAGAATCACGTACAATTCGACCATCGCGTTCTGTGTCGGAACAGAAATGTTTTGGCAGGAATCCATGTGATTTAACGCGTATCCTTTGAGATGTTTTCAGAGTGTCTGCGAGAAACAGGTGGTTGGCATTCTCCCTGGCAGTTCTTAAACATTATTGCAATTCACACCTGCACCGTTTAAACATTTGAGAATTCTAAACATTCATCTTTTATCGCATAAAAGTTTAGTCTGTGCTATGCAGACTCGTACTATTGCACAACAAAACATTTGTTGCAAAGCAATTACAGATTCTGGAATAGCCCTAACCAGTGCGTAAATGAAATTACGTAAATACTTTGATATGAAATGCTCTGAAATAAAGGTAGTTCAATCAATGATAATAAGATGATAGGTAACATTAAAGTAACCACCAGGATATGTTATTGCAAAACCACTTTACAAATTGTCTAGTTCGTCTAATCCCTTCAAGTGCACCTTAGATAGTTGAGTTTACTTCTTTCTTCGAGAAAATCGTATTTGGTGATGTACGTTTTGCATCTTTCGGTCCTTAATTGAAACAAGCAAAAAAGACTACTTGTTCTTATTGCTCGCCAATCTATCCAATTAATGGGCATTGTGGATCTTATTTGAGGTCTTACGTCATTCAAATTTTGTGATTGGGCGCTGATGTAGACAGGAGGTACAATGTAATAAATTCTAATTAAAAATATTTTTCTCCCATTAGGTAATGAAAAGTCATCGGTGTCAGTTTTATGTCACAAACGCATTTATAGACATTCTTTCTAGGAATGTTTTCCTAATTATTGTAGTATTTGAGGCTTTGTCGTATTGTAATTTTTCAGAGGAACTCTGATATAAAGTTCTTAAATTATACAAAACAAATGTGCCAACAGGCAATTAATTATATTGAAAATAAGTACAACATATACATATGATTAATAAGTACTTCAAATAAATTTGTTAAAATAAATTCTGAGTAAACGAAAAGTAGTAACACATTGTATTTTTCTCACTGGCACTCTCTTTTGCGTTCTAGAAAGCGCTAGAGACCCACACAATCCAGATCTGCAATTAGCGAAGGGATATGCTCTTCGCAATACACAAGTATAATTTAACAAACTATTAATAGGAAAGGTAAACCTCTAACGTAGGACTTTAAGCGTGAATACTTGACGTGATAGGTTAAAAAATTGTGAAATAAAGTAGAGTAAGTTTGCATTATTTATGTAAATATTCATTTATTGACAATTATTTTACAGATTACAGGTTATTTTACGTATTACAATTATACTCCGCCGGGAAACAGAAATGAAGCTGAAATAAAATTTTAAACACGGCTATGAAATTCTAAACTAAACCCTAAACTAAAATCTGAACATTTTTTAGAGTGTTCAAGATTCCTTATGTTCCCCCTTAGACCGTTTATATTTTTGAAAAACTTTGGTTCCAACCGAAGGGACGATTCAGAGCTGTGCGTTGAGGGGCCGCGATGTGCAGAGGGGGGAGCGAAGGGCTGCAGGGCACGTGCCCAGCGCGGCCATCGCCCCCGCCCCTGCCCCCGCCCCCGCCCCCGCCCTCGCTATTCCCGGCGCGGCCGCGGCCCAGCGCCCAGCCTCTCGGCCCGCCCCCCGCTCCGCTCCGCCCCGCTCCGCCCCGCCCCGCCCCGCCCCGCCCCGCCCCGCCCCGCCCCGCCCCGCCCCGCCCCGCCCCGTCCCGCCCCGTCCCGCCTCGCCCCGGCATGCTCCGCTCCGCATTGCGCGCCTCCTATAGACGCCTGCTCGCAAACGCCCGCCCTCCTCGCCCAGCCGACGTAAATTCACGCGCAATACTCGTCGAATTTCCGGTAAGGTCATTACGAATGTATACCATCTATAAAGACACGTTTTTAATCCACTAACCATTCTTAAAATATGTATGCAAAGATGCGTCATCAAATAGACAAATTAGCACTTTAAAAGTAAAAATGAGTAAATAAGTTAAGTCAAATTTATACAATTATCTCACTTTCTGTTTAATTGCTCTTTAAAGCAGTACACAATTATCAATTTGCAATTCTATGACTTCGCACATCAATCGGTCAGAGACTATGAACTTATCTGTGCCTAATTTTTCTCCGCAAAGAGAAGGTTCCGTAATTTCCCGAGGTACCATTCCAAGGAGCAATGTCCTAGCACATTGCAGACATTCTTGGTCAGCGTAGGCCCAGGTTCCATGAACTGCCTGACTGCTGTCATTTTCCCAATGACAGAGTCTAGGAATATGCCAACTATGCTTATCATTCATTAATTTAATGGCAACATTTTTTGTAAAAATCCTAATAAAATTATTTGTCATACTAGGTATAATTCTAAATATGCCATCAAATGTATGAATATGCATTTTGCATGAACATATCAAAAAAATATAGAATTTGTGACAACTAAAACATGCAAACATGCGCGGAAAAGTATAGATGTTTTAAATGAGCGTGCCATGAAACACGAAATTTGATCGATGAACCCTTCATTGCTTGCGTCGGTGTATTCTGGGCCATCGTGGGTCCATTTGAAAACGTAACAGGCGCGAGCTAACGTGCGAGGCACCTTGTGTGGCGGCGGCGGGGCGTGCAGCGAGCGGCGTGGGCGGGCAGTGGGCGGTGGGCGGCGGGCGGCGGGCGGCGGGCGGCGGGCGGCGGGCGACGGGCGGCGGGCGGCGGGCGGCGGGCGGCGGGCGGCGGGCGGCGGGCGGCGGGCGGCGGGCGGCGGGCGGCGTGCCTGGTGGCAGCGCCCTCGGCCTCTGCAGACGCCCGCCCGTCTCCGCGCCGCCTGCGCCCACGGGTCGGGATACCCCCAGCCAAGAGCGGCGGATCGTGATTTTATGAGGGACCGATTGTACTCTCCCCTCAAAATATTGGCAAGCAGAAAGAAAAAGAAATAAGAAATGAAAGGAAGAAAAAGAAATAATGAAAGAAGGCGATAGAATGAAAGAAAGAGAAAGAATGAAAATGTGAAAGAATGAAAGAAGTAGAAAGAGTGAAAGAAGTAGAAAGAGTGAAAGAAGTAGAAAGAGTGAAAGAAGTAGAAAGAGTGAAAGAAGTAGAAAGAGTGAAAGAAGTAGAAAGAGTGAAAGAAGTAGAAAGAGTGAAAGAAGTAGAAAGAGTGGAAGGAAAGGAAGAGAGAAATTGTGTAAGAGTTTCTTCCCGCAGACACATACTGTTGGATTCAATTTTTCCACAGTTGACCTGCTAATAAAAACTAATTCGACACATTTAGCATTCCGTTCTGCATTAGGTGTGACGATGTTAGTTCTATCCGCATTCTTTCATCCTCTGCATGTGACATCTATAGCGCTTCGAATCTGTATCTTTATGAAGATTTACATCTATCTTTATATCGTGTGAATGTTTGCTTGTGTGTCGATAAATTGATTTTTCCTTATGATTGTAAGATAAACACTGTCACCTATTGTATTAACATTTCAATTGTGTTTTGTTTACCGATATCTAGTGGGTCCGCTGAAGTATGCTCCAACCATGACAGAACGAGCGAGATGGGATTCAAGTCTTTCAAAATTGTGTATATCACAACTTTTACAAACGGAAGTTATTTTTTATAAACCTGAATATTCATTACACTTTCACCACCTCTTGTAACAAATTACATCTTCTTCATTAATAAATGTGTTTGCTTAATGATAATTATTGATATGTTATATTGTTTGTTGTGAAACTTTCATGCTCTCGTTGTTCAGTTAGAATAATATTTACAGCACAATTGGCCTACCAACTTAATTTGCAATCATAGTTAGAAACAGAATGGTGTTTTCGATTTTGATCATGTTCCGAAGACATATTTTTACGTTCTTATACTTGCTCATAACTATTGCTCATTCATTCACCATCGGTTACCACGTGCTACCAGAAGTCAATAACACTAGGCTCTCCTCTAAACAATAACACTCGAATATCTCTCACGTACATTCCGAAGTGCTTTCTTGAATGCTATCGATTTTTAAAGAAAAAATTACGTAATGTATTCTTATTTTGCTTAGTACTTTCCGGTATTAAGGGTTGCATTATGTTCAATTTGCATTACAAAATAGCTGACCTCTTTGGTTGCCTTACCGTTTTAGTATTAAAAGTATTCACAAATGTAGACAATATACTATACAGTATGGAACTTTCATATAAAATTCATATTGCCTCTTTCGCTTAGTTAATGTCAATTAAAGTAGCGGGTAACATGAAAGACGCGAAAGCGTTTAGTTTCCGTTATTAATTATCATGTATATTAATTCTAGGTAGTGTGCTATCTGTAACAGGTTTTCAGAGGGCTCGCTGCAGAAGACGCAAATGGTGCCTATATCTGAGATAGTCAATAGAAACAAAGCAATCAGGAGTTTTAATTCTAAAATATATTATAAATAATACATAGGTATTTTAAATGATCACTTAACGAGCGTTGAAATCATTCCCTATTGACTGCGAATAAGGTTCCCATTCCTGGATTCCTGTTTTGAAAATGAATTCGTAAAATTTTCTTTCGTGATTTACATTATGTAGAGGAGGCAACGGCGCAGAATTAACGTATCATTTGCATAACAAACAGCGCTCATCAACATTTCTAATTCCCAATGCGCGCGGAAATTGAAAGAAAAGTAGGCAGCCTTTAGCCACGTGAGACGTGTCGACCTAAGAGCTCGGGAAAAATATAAACACATCTGAATTACTAATCTACGATGCGCTCAGAAATTGAAAAAAATGTACGCAGCTTCCGTCCATGAAAGAGGTTTCTGTGGTTTTGGGTGTCACGCAGACGACCCAACTGGCGGAATGAGACTGCAAGATTCCAAGGAAAAGACCGCCCTCCATGAAATGTCTTTCATCTATTGCCTTATGAAACTGGAACTTTTTTTACTATCTTGATATATAAAGTAGTGTTCTGTTGTAAATCTGTGTATTCTACATTACATTATATCCGTATGTTATTGTAGTATTCAGGAAGACTATTTTGTTAACCCTGAGTTATTGTTCGAATTGACTATACGGCTGTACTCATCGGTTCTCTCTAACCCGGAGATTTGCTTTGCGTACTAGCGATGATTGAAAAACATTGTTGGATCTACCCATTTATAAACTGGACTTATACAATTACACACAGTTAAAATAACTTCAGTTATTAAATTATTAGTACTTTAATAATTTGTTATAAAATGGGAAAGAATTGCTGATAATTTGCAAATATGTTTCACTACATATGCAACACCAATTAAATATTTTCCCCACTTTCTATAGAGCAACATTTGCAACTATCACATGTGAGATACTCCCAAAATGCCTTATTCTTATTCATGGGTATTCATTAGCAATTTAGACAAGATCTATTAAAGTCCATAACATGAAAGAAAATACCGATCTTATTGCAATACAGATTAAATTGTTCGATGATATATTTTCCTATTGCAAGTGAATGCACTTATAAGGTGATATTACCAGCAGCTTCTTTTATTTTATTGAAGTCTAAAATAAATTATGAGTTTTGTGTAAGCTTGCCTTTGTTAATATTTTATGAAAACAAAGTTGTACTGTCATATTAACAATTTTCAATCCTTACATAACTTGATTGGTTGATTTTTGACAATCGTAGGCCCGATCAGCATGTAGTAACTAATTTCTGTAGAAAAACTTTAACATGTAGACAAAAAATATTAAAGATATTTAGACACTTAACAAATTCACGATATATTGTAATACTCACTTGTCAACCATGCCTGTAAGAGCATAATGAAAGCTACCCCCTGATAATATGGTAAAACGTTCCACAAAAGCAAATGACATATATGTAGTTAAACTATGACTATAACATAAAAATATTATTGTTGAGTTTATTAGCCCCCCTCTCACCACCATCATCCCTTTCACCAAAGCCAAAAACGTGCTTCTTAATTTTAGTTTTTTCGTCAATTTTTACATTATTTTATGTGATTGAAAAATATGAAAAAAATATTGTACATTATCAGGATAATATTTTTTGCTATTTTCTCGCCACCAATTTAAACATAAAAACAGTTTTGAAAAAAATAAAGAAAATAATTTTTACTTTATCTTAAACCCCTGTAACAGGTAAGAAGAAAAATCAAACCTTCCTCTCCTAACACGAATTGTTGTGAATTTTTTCAGAGTTTTTAAATTTCCGACTTGTAGTTAAAAAATTTAAAACTATCTTTCCCGTCTTTAAATCACTTACGACTTTAAATAAACTTTGAAAATGACTACAATAGTTCTAAACATTTATTTTGGTGCTTATTAAATATTTTTGTACATTGTTGTAGTACCAAGTAATTTTTGACCTTTCAATTTAGTTGTTAATTATTGTGTTTTTAAAGCCTAACAATGTTTGTATATTATATAGTTTATAGTATATTGCGTTGTATTGTTTTGACGTATTTATACGGACCATGTGTGAACCGTCATCTTAAAGTTGTGACTTGGTGGTCGAAGAAAGATATATCTATCATTGCTTATACGATAGTGTCGATTGCCTATACCAGGGTTGTCCAAATGGCGGCACACGCTGTCATTTATTGTGGCTCACGAAAGGTTATTAGACAAAAGGAAAAGTCCATTACATGCACGTTGGGCGAGAATATTCGGTGCCTAGCGCACGCCCGCTGCCGGAGTCAACATCTCTTTAATTAAAAAAAAGAGGTTAAGCTTAGATTTAAGGATTTTGTCTAGTAAATTCAGAAACTCAAAATCATCCCAATGTGTTTCTCTCGGCGTGATATCGGGCATGGTTTATTTCTCTCCCCCCCCCCCACACACACACGCGCGTATTAGAGCAGCCAGGCAAAGTGCCGAGAGCAACAATGGCCCGGCGTGGGTGTAATGAAAATACGTATTACCCGCAACCGTATTTAAGATTTTAGGCGTGGCCCATGAGGCCCTGGAATATGGACACCCCTGTCCTCTACGATGTTTCTGTTGTGGCGACGCAAAAGTGAATATGCCAGCCTACTGGTTTCGGGTTAAACTCCAGATTGTTTTATGTAAGTCGCATGGGCCAATTGTGGCATCTTTGCGGCAACTTGGTAATACGCAAACAACGTTAGTCTACTAAACCGCAACACAATGTCTTGGCATGGAAACTTTAATTTGAACGAAAAATCGTCTTATAAACTTTCAATAATTTTGTTCAAGATTGGAATTGTGGTAAAATTATTTAACTGTTTCTTCGAAATGCAACATTTTTGCACGGTGTCAGCTAGTAACATAAAGCTAACAAAATAAGTTACTAATAAAATAGACAATAAACAAATGTAAATATGTAGTACTTTAAATTTCGAAAACGGAGATTTTATATGCGATGAATTGCATGCTAAAAAAGTCCCAAGTGTGAAGTGCCAGATGCCTTGCGTCAGTTCTTCTGTCAGCTACATCATGAAGGTCATCTCGGAAGGCTATTCATAATAAACTGTACGAACGGTCGAGAAAGTGAATATCACGTAGCGTAGTGGACAGTCCTTTAGCGTTTCTGCCATAGTTAAAGATAATTTGTCTGTCTGTGTTTTATATTGCATCTGACGTCCGGGGAGAAGTGTAGCTACATTTAATACCCAGAACAAACTAAGTAGTAGGTCAGCATTTCCTATGTATGGATGAAGTTCACATTGTTGTGGAATGTAATACCAAAGCTGTATATGCATACCAATGCTGTATATGTGAAGCAATGTATATACCAAATACGTTATTAGAAGTTACAAGCCCATTCAGTATTTCTAAGACAGAACGGCAATATTCCAGAATTAAAATCGAATGAGAAAAAGTCGATTCTCCCGATACCTATTTTAAAATGTTAATAAATAAATATGATAATAATGTCCAAGTTAGAAGCAACACAAAGAATCGAAAGTAATTTAAAGATTTTAAAAATCGCATTAGCAATTAGACAGTTATTTTCTGTCATCAGATTGCCTATCAATGGAAACACAATTATGAGGCAGGGGAGTGTTTGTGTTTCAAATTTGTCAAATAATGTTTTATCGAATATATTATAAACTTAATTAGAAGGCTTCTTTTAACAAAAGAATTCAAATTAGTAAATGCACGAGTATATAGGCACATAACTTATTGTATATGCATTCATTACAATGAAACGAAGTTTATCAATATTTTGAAATAGAAATGGAAAATATAATTTTATTTTGAGGTTATGAAATAAAAAGAAAGATTTAAATATTGAAAACAGATTGAATAGTGTAACAGGAGGAGAGTCGAATAATATCAAACAGATTTTGCAACAGATATTAAAGTATTTTGTATAAAATATCTGATATTACGGATCTTTCGCATTTTTTATAAAGATCTTATTTATAGGCAATATATTCCTTTAATTTTAAATAGTCATAAACGTTTAAGACGTAATGTTCCATTGTTGGTAATGTTTCATTAATTATTTTTAGAATGTTTAAACATCCTGAAACGTAAATATTAATAACCAGCTCGAGTACAACTTTTCTGGGCATGTCCGTGTTTATTAAATATTTACATTGCATTATTTCTCAAATGCGTGCAGTTTATGTTTGAATCAATTAAATCTAGCATCCAGCGGCATGTGGTACATCATACTGACGTAATATTGCGTAAAAGTTTTCTAACTGGAGATAATGAAGTCAATATATTACGTCAATGGTTATGAGTTTCGAAATATTATGAAACATGTTCTCTGGTTTGACGAACGTAACAGTGCATAATTTTATATCAAAGAAACATTCCATACGGGCATAAGTGGAATTAATTCATAGATTAAAGATTGAAATTGGCTTCATTTTTAATCCACACTATAGTCAATTTTTTTGCAGCAAGATATTTCTAGGTGTTTGCATGGGGTTACACTAACTTTTTCGCATAAATATTTCATTTCGATATAATACAGAGTAGCAAACTCATAACAAAAAATTACATGATATGAACAGAACTCGGGTGTTTGATATCGATTTTGCTCATCATTTCTAGAAGAGAGATACTCTTGTACAGATAAACCACAAGACCACTACATTCACAGTCCCATGAACGAAAAAATGTCTTTGTCATATAATAATCGACAAATTCATTTCAAGAACATTACTCACTCGTTCTAATTACTAATATTTAAAAAAAAATAATTGCAACTTCATTTTTGCATTCTTTAAGTTAAGGAGAGTTGAAACACGAAAGAGAGAACGCGTTTAAATCAGGAATATTTTGATATTTTTATTGTGTAATAAAAGCATTAAATATTTTTTATTGATTACCAGAATTATAAATTAATAGGGAATCGCTTTTAAAATTAAGCCTCATCATATTTTGAAAATTATATTTCCTCTTCAGGATATAAAGACAGAATTTTTCTTCTCCTGGCTCCAAAAATAATGATTCTTTCATATAAACAAAGTTCTCCATTCATTCAATGTTACCAAGTATTTAAATTTTATTAATTAGTAATTTCATCAAAATACGTTTACTTCAATGGACTGTGATTGAAATATAGGTAAGCGGTTGAGTTTTAATTTGTGCTTATTAAAACTACTGATTCGTATGTCCTCAGGACATTACTATTAAAATATTTACAGTATATTATCTGATACAGAATAATGATCGATTCGGTATGTAATGTTTCCGACAAACAAGAATATTGAATGCCTTTAAACGGATACATTTTGTTGGAAAAAGTTTTTCAGCAAGTAATTCTGGAATTTATTATTCAATGAAACATTTGATACATTTTTAAAATGTTGCTTAGGAACAACTGGAAGACAGTACGAGACTTCGTGGCTCATTGTACTAAAACAGAAATCTGTCACTAAAAGCAGAGAGAGCTAACATACCATAGCGACCATCTGAAGAGGAAAGCTCATGCTCCCAGCCAATCTTCTGCGCGAAGTAATGTCTCAACGACGGTCCCGCGTAGAAGATACCCCGGCCCAAGAGAAATGAGGCGGTTAGTGCATTCTTGGCTATCCGGAATGAGCCGCGTCTCGGTCAATGTTACTGACGTTTCGGCCATACTTCTGAGCAGTATAGCTCTGAAGAAGGCCACAGAAAGATGGCAGAAACGTCAGTGACATTGACCGAGACGCGGCTCATCCCGGGTAGCCAAGAATGCATTGACTCCGGCCGCGGAAGCCTACGAACCCAAGAGGAGGTTAGGTTTTAGTCGGTATGCCATACTGGAGAGTCCGACATAACCGAAAGCACCGGTATGCGTAACGCATTTCTCCCTCCTCGGGGGGGGGGTGCTACTTAGGAAACAGAAATACTATTATTTTTGTCTTTCAAATTGGCACTGGATTCGTTCGTAACGAAGTTCCTGGAATGAAAAAAAATAATTCCATTCCCAGTTTTAAGTATCCCATTCGCAAAAACGAGGTATTTGGGAACGCCCCCCCCCCGAAACGTGTGAGTAGTTATCGTTGGACATGCGATGTCATCGCGAAGTCGCGTGCGTCCGCTCCTGACGGAGCGCGGGGAGGCCGCAGGGATCGAAGCGCCCCGGGAGGCGGGCGCTGTAGCTTCTTCCGGCGGCGTTTTGCTGCCGCCCGTCACTCGAGCCGGAATGCTCTTCGGGGCGCATCGAAGGCTCTCGAATTAGAACGCAGCCAACAGCGTCTCCGCCCGCTGCCGGACCACCTCTCCTTCCAGCCACCGCCCTTCCTCTTTCGGGAACAGTCTTCGTGTTTACTCTCTCGTTATGCACGATAGTGGAACTTCAACGTCTAAAGTAAAATAAAACTAATTTGAGGTTAATATATATCGTGGACAAAACTTAAGAACAGAGTGATATAGTTTTATGTCTTTCTAATGCTAAATCAATACGAAAAATAAAACGTCACAATATATACGTCACGGTATTTAAAATTTGTTGTGAAAAACATAAGTACTCATATAATAAACGTATTCTTGTGATTAACCTTATTTTACTCCTAGGATTACTCCAAATATACTCGTGATCAGCTCCAATTTAGAGAAGTTCTAAAAAAAGAATAAAGATAGCTTACATGATTTGTAAATTTCTGAGATGTGTTTTATTTTGCATCTAATTCCCCGGGTATTGTAATTCTTCTTCAGATTCTTTGTTTTCAATTTTCTTTTGTGTGGATCGGTATTATAAAATTCTGACGTTTCAAACCTAGCTAAGAAATGCAACACATAATTAAATAGTACTACAGGATGTGAAAATTTAGTTTCTTGCGTAGTGAGACCAGGAAGCAGGAGGAGGTTTACGTCACGAAGGGCATCTGTTTGTAAAATCTCTTGGCATAATGAAGTAAAAAGAGAAGCGCTTCACAAAGAAAAGTAGGACGAGCTAAAATAAAACGACAAAATAAATGAAACGTTTATGAAGAGGGAAACGAAACAAATTAAGACAAGGGAGAAGTAAAAGACGATGAAAAACATTTAAAAAATAAGAACTAGTAAAGAACAATACATCTCTTTTAAAATGGAAGCATGTGTGTATGCGTGTTTCAGTATAATTCTGGAACGAGTGGAGCACTCTCGACCAAACTTAATACAAATGTGACTTACGATTTGAGCGAATATGATGACGGTCATCCCTAGCTTCCCTAGGAATGGGTGGCATGTGCTGTGTACAAATAAAATGTGTATGCAACCCGTCCTTCAACCAGGTTCGGCGGGGAGGGGCAGGGGCAGGCAGGTCGGTGCGTCGGTCGGGGGGGGGGGGGGGGTAACTAGGGTGGGGAGGAGGGCAGGTGAGTGTGTTAATAGATGATTGTGACACATAAATACCGAATTTTGCCGAATGCGAATAATGCGTTTGCCGAATAACACTAGGGATCAAAAAATAACCTTTTTTGTCTCAGAAAGAAAATATGTAAAAATTCTGATAGTATTTTTTCTCCTAAATTCAAATATGATATCAGTTTTTTCTCCATCACGCGAGGCTTTAGAGAGATAGACATTTAATAATTTCAAACATTTTAATATTTTGCATCCTTAACTTCAAAATATTCAAACATTTTCACTCGCCTAGCAAGTAAGAAATGACGATTTTTCTGCTACATTTTGCCTGCATAGCATCCCCTTTATTGGCCCAATAATAATTGGCCAACATAGTAGGATGCCATTTGCAGTAGGATGCCATTTGCTTTGATTTATCTTTTCCTGAGCTAAAATCTTCTGTTGAAAGTATTCCCTCGTGATCATCACTCACTGTGACAAGATTTTCCGGGAAGAAACGAGGATGCTTGTATAGAAACTGTGTTTTAAGGACATATGATAACCCCCATTTTAAAAGATATTGTAAGAGAGTTAACAATATCTCCACCTTCCGATTTCCCAAAAAGACTAACATTTTTGAATGCCTGTCAAGCTGCTTTCACCAGTGGAGTCAATGGTTCCACAAACTTTTCATCATGCATGAATGATCGTACTTGAGGACCCACAAATATTCCTTCTCTAGTTTTTGCTTCACTAATTTTTAGGAAACTTGCTTTTTAAGTTCATGAAACCATGTGTAATTTCCATGTCTTTGACTAATTTCATTAATCCTAATTTTACATACAACGGAGACATTTCAGATTGTTTCTAGATAACTTTAAAAATCATATGAAATCTTTGAGAATTCCTTGTGTCATTAAATAAGGCTCACATGAACAGCTTTGTTCAAAATGTATCACCAGAAGAATCTTTTTCTTTCGTTTCCTTCTATCAGAATCAGAACTCTCTACATCTAATGCCGCGTGTTCTGGAGGTTTTGGCATGGGCAACTCTTCGCAGTGTGAAACTGGTCTCATCGCAGATTGCAAGTTAGGGTTAGCATAAGTACCAGTCAGAGGAGTGATCTTTGGGTTCCTTCCAAATCATAGGAATTGCAAATGGCAAGTGGGTGCCACTCTTCCATGCAGTGACAAACCTAGAACACTATAAACAACAGATATATATTGGTGTACTGGTCTCGTGAGACAAAAATCATGTTGCCCAGTGTAATCTGTTACTACACAAACATGCATGCATGTTCCAACATAAATTATAAAGCCGCGCCAATCGGTGCATCTGTGATGCATAGTCTCGAAAAATGTGCCCATCTCTAGCATCCCGGAGTTTGGAAGATGGGAAGGAGTAACATTTACCAATTAGATATAGTGTAGCCCACAAAGCATGTAATGCTGCACAGAGCATCGGTGATGGTGGTAACTGCAATCATAGCACCCCAGGGAAACAAGCGGGCGAGTGGAGGGGAGAGGAAGAGGAAGAGGAAGAGGAAGAGGAAGAGGAAGAGGAAGAGGAAGAGGAAGAGGAAGAGGAAGAGGAAGAGGAAGAGGAAGAGGAAGAGGAAGAGGAAGAGGAAGAGGAAGAGGAAGAGGAAGAGGAAGAGGAAGAGGAAGAGGAAGAGGAAGAGGAAGAGGAAGAGGAAGAGGAAGAGGAAGAGGAAGAGGAAGAGGAAGAGGAAGAGGAAGAGGAAGAGGAAGAGGAAGAGGAAGAGGAAGAGGAAGAGGAAGAGGAAGAGGAAGAGGAAGAGGAAGAGGAAGAGGAAGAGGAAGAGGAAGAGGAAGAGGAAGAGGAAGAGGAAGAGGAAGAGGAAGAGGAAGAGGAAGAGGAAGAGGAAGAGGAAGAGGAAGAGGAAGAGGAAGAGGAAGAGGAAGAGGAAGAGGAAGAGGAAGAGGAAGAGGAAGAGGAAGAGGAAGAGGAAGAGGAAGAGGAAGAGGAAGAGGAAGAGGAAGAGGAAGAGGAAGAGGAAGAGGAAGAGGAAGAGGAAGAGGAAGAGGAAGAGGAAGAGGAAGAGGAAGAGGAAGAGGAAGAGGAAGAGGAAGAGGAAGAGGAAGAGGAAGAGGAAGAGGAAGAGGAAGAGGAAGAGGAAGAGGAAGAGGAAGAGGAAGAGGAAGAGGAAGAGGAAGAGGAAGAGGAAGAGGAAGAGGAAGAGGAAGAGGAAGAGGAAGAGGAAGAGGAAGAGGAAGAGGAAGAGGAAGAGGAAGAGGAAGAGGAAGAGGAAGAGGAAGAGGAAGAGGAAGAGGAAGAGGAAGAGGAAGAGGAAGAGGAAGAGGAAGAGGAAGAGGAAGAGGAAGAGGAAGAGGAAGAGGAAGAGGAAGAGGAAGAGGAAGAGGAAGAGGAAGAGGAAGAGGAAGAGGAAGAGGAAGAGGAAGAGGAAGAGGAAGAGGAAGAGGAAGAGGAAGAGGAAGAGGAAGAGGAAGAGGAAGAGGAAGAGGAAGAGGAAGAGGAAGAGGAAGAGGAAGAGGAAGAGGAAGAGGAAGAGGAAGAGGAAGAGGAAGAGGAAGAGGAAGAGGAAGAGGAAGAGGAAGAGGAAGAGGAAGAGGAAGAGGAAGAGGAAGAGGAAGAGGAAGAGGAAGAGGAAGAGGAAGAGGAAGAGGAAGAGGAAGAGGAAGAGGAAGAGGAAGAGGAAGAGGAAGAGGAAGAGGAAGAGGAAGAGGAAGAGGAAGAGGAAGAGGAAGAGGAAGAGGAAGAGGAAGAGGAAGAGGAAGAGGAAGAGGAAGAGGAAGAGGAAGAGGAAGAGGAAGAGGAAGAGGAAGAGGAAGAGGAAGAGGAAGAGGAAGAGGAAGAGGAAGAGGAAGAGGAAGAGGAAGAGGAAGAGGAAGAGGAAGAGGAAGAGGAAGAGGAAGAGGAAGAGGAAGAGGAAGAGGAAGAGGAAGAGGAAGAGGAAGAGGAAGAGGAAGAGGAAGAGGAAGAGGAAGAGGAAGAGGAAGAGGAAGAGGAAGAGGAAGAGGAAGAGGAAGAGGAAGAGGAAGAGGAAGAGGAAGAGGAAGAGGAAGAGGAAGAGGAAGAGGAAGAGGAAGAGGAAGAGGAAGAGGAAGAGGAAGAGGAAGAGGAAGAGGAAGAGGAAGAGGAAGAGGAAGAGGAAGAGGAAGAGGAAGAGGAAGAGGAAGAGGAAGAGGAAGAGGAAGAGGAAGAGGAAGAGGAAGAGGAAGAGGAAGAGGAAGAGGAAGAGGAAGAGGAAGAGGAAGAGGAAGAGGAAGAGGAAGAGGAAGAGGAAGAGGAAGAGGAAGAGGAAGAGGAAGAGGAAGAGGAAGAGGAAGAGGAAGAGGAAGAGGAAGAGGAAGAGGAAGAGGAAGAGGAAGAGGAAGAGGAAGAGGAAGAGGAAGAGGAAGAGGAAGAGGAAGAGGAAGAGGAAGAGGAAGAGGAAGAGGAAGAGGAAGAGGAAGAGGAAGAGGAAGAGGAAGAGGAAGAGGAAGAGGAAGAGGAAGAGGAAGAGGAAGAGGAAGAGGAAGAGGAAGAGGAAGAGGAAGAGGAAGAGGAAGAGGAAGAGGAAGAGGAAGAGGAAGAGGAAGAGGAAGAGGAAGAGGAAGAGGAAGAGGAAGAGGAAGAGGAAGAGGAAGAGGAAGAGGAAGAGGAAGAGGAAGAGGAAGAGGAAGAGGAAGAGGAAGAGGAAGAGGAAGAGGAAGAGGAAGAGGAAGAGGAAGAGGAAGAGGAAGAGGAAGAGGAAGAGGAAGAGGAAGAGGAAGAGGAAGAGGAAGAGGAAGAGGAAGAGGAAGAGGAAGAGGAAGAGGAAGAGGAAGAGGAAGAGGAAGAGGAAGAGGAAGAGGAAGAGGAAGAGGAAGAGGAAGAGGAAGAGGAAGAGGAAGAGGAAGAGGAAGAGGAAGAGGAAGAGGAAGAGGAAGAGGAAGAGGAAGAGGAAGAGGAAGAGGAAGAGGAAGAGGAAGAGGAAGAGGAAGAGGAAGAGGAAGAGGAAGAGGAAGAGGAAGAGGAAGAGGAAGAGGAAGAGGAAGAGGAAGAGGAAGAGGAAGAGGAAGAGGAAGAGGAAGAGGAAGAGGAAGAGGAAGAGGAAGAGGAAGAGGAAGAGGAAGAGGAAGAGGAAGAGGAAGAGGAAGAGGAAGAGGAAGAGGAAGAGGAAGAGGAAGAGGAAGAGGAAGAGGAAGAGGAAGAGGAAGAGGAAGAGGAAGAGGAAGAGGAAGAGGAAGAGGAAGAGGAAGAGGAAGAGGAAGAGGAAGAGGAAGAGGAAGAGGAAGAGGAAGAGGAAGAGGAAGAGGAAGAGGAAGAGGAAGAGGAAGAGGAAGAGGAAGAGGAAGAGGAAGAGGAAGAGGAAGAGGAAGAGGAAGAGGAAGAGGAAGAGGAAGAGGAAGAGGAAGAGGAAGAGGAAGAGGAAGAGGAAGAGGAAGAGGAAGAGGAAGAGAGTGGGGAAATGGTTTTGTCGAGCGGAGCGGGTGGCGCGAGCGGGGGCGAGCAAAGAGGGCCGGCAAGCAGGACTGTCTCATGAACGATGCCATAAATAAATAAATAAATACAAATGCTACGCCGGTTAATTGGCTAGTTGTTGACCTAGCTGAATAAAATGAAGTGTCTTTCTGCATTTCAAAAGAACTGCCTTTTTATAAGATCTTATGGTTATTTACATCATATCAACTTTATATAATTGATTTTACAGTGTTTTTCTCAGCCAATCTCTGGAAAGACTAGTCCGATTGCGTTGATACTGTTATACATAGTTTGCTGAAATATAATTTTGTGAAATTTGAACATGTGTTCCCATCTTCTAGTGAACACCAAATGAATATGATTCTTACGCAGTATTAGATGTATATTCTGCACGAAATTGTTTTCTCACCCGTGTCTAAGTTAATTAAAGAAAAAAGAAAAATCTTGAGAATAAAAAACGCGCAGTTTTGTTCATTCAAACCCTTCAAATAAAATACATTTTACACCCTATTCTGTCTTCTCTACTTTAGCTACCAGATATGTTTCTCTTCTAACCCGTTAGAATAGAGCCTACATACCATCATTCAATATCGCATAACATAATTTTCCTTAATATACTTTTAGATTTCCAAACATAATGGATATTTCTCATGATTTAATGGCATTGAAACTAATACTGGAATTCAACGATTTCTTCACAAATATTCCCCTTTAACAATCTTTTGTTTCTGCACAATCTGTAAATTTAGTACCATTAACATAATTGCATGCGGAAGAATTCAATCTGCAACAATTTAGAAGAGTTCTTAGGCATCGCGTAAAACGTTGGTAATGTGGACTATCAATTGGAACGGTGGGCCTGGCGGCATGTTATCGAGAGCGATAATGGGGGAGGGGAGAGGTGGGTGAGGGGCAGGTCAGAGCCGCTGGCGCCCGGCCAACACATTCGCCCCTGCTCCCCCCCCCCCCCGCCACCGCCACCGCCACAAACTCAAACCCCCCTCGCGGCCGCAGGCGCCGTCACCTGCCAGGCACTGGGACGCTCACACGTGAGGGCCTCAAAAGTCGACATGCGCCCACGCAAACACATCCCCGCTCTCCCCCAGCCGACACGCCCCGAACTTCTCAGACGACACGCCTACAGTACCCCACAACGACACTCTTCCACACTTCCTAGCCGACACGCACGCACTCCGACACGCCCTCACGCTGACGAGCTCTCGCACTCCGGAACCGACATGCCGATACACGCGCGCAACGACATGCATCCACGCCGACACGCCCTCGCTCTCCGTACTCTGACACGCCCCCAACTCCCAAGGCGACACGCCGATAAAAAAACCGACACGCACCCACGCAAAAGCATCCCCGCTCTTTCCCAGCCGACACACGCTCACGCCGACACGCCCTTGCCGCCCAAGCCCACGTCAACACGCCCTCGCACTCCCGTCTCTGCCACACCCCTTATATCCCGAGGCGACACGCCTACAAATCTCCACAACGACATGGAGATACAATCCCACAACGACACACAAACCCACATCCACACACCCTCGCTCTCTCCCAACCGGCACGCACTCACGCCAACTCGCTCTCGCTCTCCCAAGCCGACACGCCGATAAAACCTCACGACACACGCCCTCGCAGACACCTCCTCGCTCTCCTCCAGCACACCACACGCGCTCACGCCGACACGCCCTCATTCTCCTTCAGCCGACACGCCCCGATCTTCTCAGCGGACACGCCCCCACAACAACACTCTCCTGCACTCCCTAGCCGACACGCCCCCACGACACTCCTCGCACCCTCAGCCAACACGCGCTACGCCAACACGCCCCACAACCCTTCGCCGTCGCCTTCCCGCACTTCCAAGGCGACATACCAACACGCACGCCGACCCCTTCCGCACTCCTTCCACTAGCACCCACGCCCGCACGCCCCCGCAGCGACACGCTCACGCACCGACTCGCCCGCCTTCCACACCAACACGCCCGTCTTGCCCGCCGACTCGCCTGTCGAGAGATGGAGCAAAATTTTAGAATATCGATGCTTTCTTCGAATTGCTCCTTTTCTGTCAGAGGCGAAGTTGCACTGGGGTAATGTCATTTTCGTTTCGTAAGCTATAACAACACTGAACGGTTTGGTATCACCTCTTAAGTTGCCCTTGAGGTTAGATGCCCTTGAGAGTACGAGGTAGATTCGAAATTACACATATCTTAACATTGGGTTCAGAATTTCTAACGTAAGTAGTAATTAAGTCAAACATTATCTTCTGAGACACATGGCTTATATAATAGGACATATTATTTTAAAGTTATCTACTTTCATAGTCTTTAGATTCCTTCAGGTAAGATGCATTTTATTAAAATATTCAATATAATATTTGTTCTTAGTGTTGTCAAGCTCTTTACACAATAATTTATTTATTAGTACAAACAACATCCCTATAATATAACATATTCTGTCTGACAATGGCAAAGTTTCTCAATATTAATTAATACTGATAATACTGATCTACATAACATAATTGTGGTAATACTGATCTTGGACATAATACTCATCTAGAAAATATGCGAATGTTTTCCAGTATTCACGTCATTCTCTTAATATATTAAAGATGTCAGCATGAATTCATTTTTTTTTTAATCCTGATTTTTATGATGGCAACAAAATTAACAAGTTCGTAGCAATTAAAAACAAACAAAATTTAATACAACAAGGGATTGAGAGGAATCTATTGATCTAATTGAATCACAATATTGTCAGATTTTAATGTACGGGATTTTCAGATACTCTTCTTTCAGTTCGAACGACTCACTCATTGCGAATTAGATCGTCTCGTATACTAAACCTCAGGATGCATTTAACGAACACTTCTCCAAATTACAGAATGGATGGCATAGTCTGAATTAGTCAACCACTTGCGTAACAAACGTCGCGTACAACGGAGAGCGCGAAGCCGCGCCCTTGGAACTCCTAGGGCAAGCAAAAAGCGTGGCTCCTGGCGTGGAGTGCGAGGTCGCATGCGGGTCACGCTCGTCTTGGCGCGAGGAACCACAGCTGAAGAGCGGACGCGACGCGGGGAGACAAATCGCGCGGCGGTCCGGTGGCAAGGCGCTCGGCCAGGCGAGACGGCGTCAGAAGTGTTAGCGCGTGCGACATTCTGACATTGCAGAGACGCGTCTGGAAGTGCACTGGTGTCCAACACCCCCTCCTCTCTCTCAGTAAGCCTTGCTTTCTTCCTCGCTTTCTGGGTTTCTCTTTTTCTCTATCTCTCTTTGTCTCTTTATTTTTTGCTTTCTCTCTCGCTTTTTCTTTCCTTCTGACTTTCTCTTTGCCTCTGGTTTTCTCCCTCTCACCCCTCTCTCTCACTGGTTTTCTTCTTCTCCCCCCTCTCTCTCTCTCTCTGGTTTTCTTCTTCTCACTCCCTCTCTCTCTGGATTTCTTCTTCTCACTCCCTCTCTCTCTGATTTCCTCCCTCTCACCCCTCTCTCTGAGTTTCTCCCTCTCACCCCTCTCTCTGATTTTCTCCCTCACCCCCTCTCTGATTTTCTCTCTCTCCCCCCCTCTCTCTCTCTATGGTTTTCTCCCTATCCCTCTCTCTCTCTCTCTCCCTCTCCCCAATTTGATAAAGGCAACCGGCCTCTAGAATTCACATAGTGGATTCATTTGTTTCAGCTACTTGACAGGTGCTGAAGATACTCCCGCGTCGGGACTCGAACCTAGCGCATCCCAATGGACGAATCTTCATCATGGAATCAAGTTGCTAATATGAAATATCATTGCTTTGGACGTATTACATGCGCCGTGTAGGCACACGTTCTCCGACAGACGAACGAAGAGCTCAAGAGAAAGACTTGTTGTTCGAAGGGTTTCCGTGTTCGTCTTGGGAGCAGGTCACGACCACGAGGCACAATTTCCTAGTTTATTCTTAACTCAGATCGAGGGCTGACCGCTTCACATTGAGTCAAGCCCAAATGAACTACCTACGTGCAAGGGACCTCTGTAATTATTTAACCACAACCTTCAGTTTGGATTAACCTAGTGTCTTCTTCTCAACACTCATGAATAATGCAAAATACACAATGTCGCCTTATGTTCTAATTAGAAAAAAATGTTTAAATCTGGTGAATATTGTTAAGATCGAAATAAATAAGCAATCATTAGAAATGGGTTTTATTTCGTGATATTAAATCGTTTTTGTGAAATAACTCACTAGTTTAAGTTTCTGTACTTTTATGAAGCATTTGTTTAATGTGACTTCTGAAATAGAAGTGTAATACACCAGGGCGCCCACACTCACTAATGATGCTGATCTTATTTAATGTTTTAAGAGCCTTTAACACTGAACATTTCTATACTAAAAATTCAAATTGTAATTTTAAAAAATAAAAATTATTTTTAACTAAATTTGAAAAAGATACGTTAAATACATTTTATTTTAGTCACTTCGAAATGAATTTCCCAATGAACTTGAACTTCAATAACACTGTTACTTCAGAGCTCGCCTCTTGAATACCATTCATAAGCGACCACACATGCTCATGAAATGCCCCTTACCAAAAGTGTTGTTTCAAATCTGAAGAGAGTTTATTTTCAGATTTCAGTATTTAACGATACGTATTTCCTTGGACTCTTCGAAGTAAAAACTCACAAAGCAGCTGGCATCCTTATCAACATGTTTAGTCGGATAGCAGGAAACAGTGAAGGTCGCACTAAATGGAAATACATACACACAAGTAAGTATTGAGGTAATACTATTTTAGAGGACGTATTTAAAAATATTTTAGATATTATAGAGGACGTATTTAAAAATATTTCGTGTCAACGAATTTAACGTTCATGTTTTCTCACACAATAGGACGCATTGTGTACTAATACAATACTTTAAATTAACCTCACGTTGCAAAAGCGTTAGTGATATGATTGTTGCAATATAGCTGCAAACCCACGGCATGTTTTCTTTATCATCATATTACATTGCAAACCAAGTTTTCAAAAATGTTTATCAACGACCGCATTGCCGGAATTGTACATCCAATAATGAAAGGAACACGTTTTATGAAAGAGTGAGTGAACTAAAAGACATAGTTCAGAAAGGTGACATGATTGGCAGCCCTTTAAGCAAACTTCCACGCTGTCAATATAATATGGTACATTTTTTTATTAACATTTAATTGAAGACTGGTGTGAAATTAAACTTTAATATCATTTCGAGCACTTAAGTTGTCGAAAGTGTTTACGGGAATTTCCTATTCACAGTGGACCACCTCGGGTACGTGTTAGTGAGCAGTCGCTTGCGGGGGCGCGCGTCACACGCTCGTCGCCACCGGGGGCGGGCACTCACATAGAACCTCTCGTCGGGGTCCGGCTTGTTGACCGGGACGCGCCAAAAGGCCGGTCTCTGCATGTCGGATGCGGCGGCGGCGGCGGCGGCGGCGGTGACGGCGGCGGCGTGGGCGACGGCGCGGGCGACGGCGGCGGAGCGGGCGGTAGCGGCGTGCGCGCGAGGGCGATTGTGTGTCTCCTCGAACGCGCGCGTCTGCGGCGCGGACGCCCCGCCGCCGCCCCCACCGCCGCCGCCGCCGCCAGCCGCCCCCCGCCGCCGCCACGCACGCGGACCGCGGAGGGGCGGGCCGGCGTGCGTGTGGGGCTGGTCGCGCCGCGGGGCGAGGGATGAGGGATACGGTGGCGCGGAATAGGATTAAGGAAGGGCGGGATAGGAATAGGGCGGGGGGAATAGGATTAGGGCGGGTCGGACTAGGAATAGGCCGGGGAGGAATGGGCAAGGCGGAATAGAAATAGGGCGGGAAGGAACAGGAATAGCACGGGGCGGAATAGAAATAGCAATACGGTGGCGCGGATTACGGATAAAACGGGGCCAAATAGGAATAAGGCGGGCGGAAATAGAAATTCGGAAGGGCGGAATAGAAATAAGGCGGGAGTAATAGGAACAGGGTGAGGCAGAAGAGGAATGGGGCGGGGAAGGGGTGGTTAGAGAGGACAGCATAGAACGGAATAGAGCGGGCAGATAGAGGTGGGTCTGGGCCGTGTCGGAAGGGAGTGAGGGGAATGGCCTGGGGAGAGAGCGGCAGATGCGAAGACGAAGGGAAAGAGAGAGAAAGGGTGGAGCGGGGCGAAGCGCGGCGAGTGGGGGGGGGACGGCGAGCGGCCGCGAGCGCGGGCACAGGCCTGTGTTGTCTGGGGGTCACACTATGTTTAGATTCGCTCTCCGGCAGGGTGGCGGCGGAGGCGGCGCCCATCCTGCGTCCTGACGCGAGCGCCCGCCGCCGCCGCTGCCGCCGCCGCCGCCTCCGCCCACTCCACGTCCTGGCGGCGCCGCCCCCGCAGACCCCGCCCCCACTGCCCACGCCCGCCCCCGCCGCGTGCATCTCGCCCGCCCTTCCGCCGCCTCCGCATCCACCGCCTTTGCCCCCGCCTCCACCACAGCCTCCGCCGCCGCCTCCGCCACCGCCGCCGCCACCGCCGCTGCCTCCGCCTCCATCTCCACTGCTTCCTCCACCTCCGCCTTCTCCTCCTCCTTCGCCTCCACCGCCGCCTCCACCTCCACCACCGCCGCCTCCACCTCCACCACCACCGCTGCGCAGCGCGCCTTCAGCCTTGCACAGCTCCCGGAACACGTGCACTCGCCCCCCACCCCCAGCTGAGCGATTGCGTGCATCTCTGGGCAGACACGAAGCCAGGGCACGTCCCTTCGGACATAAAATAAAAATTCCGCTTAGTGTTGTACAACGAGTTCATTTTCGTGTCTCTGGGCACTTGCAAATGCTAAGTGATTTAATTTTATATTTTTAAGTCCACACAAATATAAAAAATATCTTCCATCAGAATCTTTCACGTCTTGTTGAGATGATAATGAATCAAGATTTAGTCATTAATATCTCAAAATGTCACACATAATGGTATTTCTTGCTAAAAACATTTTTTGCTTGTCAATATTCCTCTGAAAGAAACTTGTGGCCATTACTCGATATCCAGGTTGAATATTACTCTGCCAGCAACGCTACTCTGTGAGCAACGAACGTATAAATGTAGAATGAACAGTTTATTTGAAATACATCTGTCCCCCTCCTCTATTTATACACGAGTATGTCAAAAACATAAACACTAAGCGTTATGTTGTTTAAGGAAGGGGTAGCGATCTTTGTTCTTCCGAAGCAACGCATGCATTCATTATTTCGTCCATATAACGTTTAATTCACCTCATCATTCAATACCCCTGGTACGAGCAGAAAGTTCCCAGACTTCCAACCGTAACTCTGAAACGTCCTCAGCATTTCTTTCGTCCTCATTCAACTCAACCCCATTGTCTCTGTTCATTCCCCTCTGATCTAATTCCTACCCTATTATATATATCCTATTTCGAAGTCTAAGCTCTAAATGCCGTCCCAACTCTTACACATTCATACCAATCCTCACTGTGCGTCGTCCTCACAGCTCCCATCGCAACGTCTCCTTTTCATCTACGTTCCTTTCGATTGGGTTTTATCTCTTTTTGCTTTCACCTCGAGCATACTTTGGTGACGAAGAGAAGAAATTAATAAGTTTCGTATGTTGCGATGAATACTATATCTTTGGAACCTTTTCTAGCAACAGTTAATGTTATCGTAAGGCATGATGGACCAAACTGCACTCTCGGAAGGCAAGTGCTAGCAGTCGAGCTCCCGAGACCGGCACTCGATCATCTTCGTACTTCGCTTCTTACATCTTTTTACCACGGCTAAGAATACGTTGGCTAAGGTCACTCAGGGTATCAACCGCTGTCCCTGCGGTGTCTCTGACCGGGAGGTCCCAGGGTTACACTCCCGATGGTGGCAGGATTGTGGGCACAGCAGGGTCGAGGTCTGCCGCTGTCTGGAGGAGAAATTCTAGCGGTCGGCTGCTCTCATCGGTAGTTTTCCGTCGTTTCTTCGATCAACACCACGCGAATGCCGGAGCAGTACCCTCAAAAACGGCCAAAGAACCGCGCGCGATCTTTCCTTCTTCTTCCTTGTCGTATCCTCACCCCTTACTTGTACCCTCTTACACTTACATGCCCTCACTATTCCGTATGTTAGAAGTCCAGACAAGCTAAAAGCTTGACAGTTATCTGGTTGTGGAAAATCCGCTAGCCAGGCTTATTAATCAATTAATAATAAAAAATATTTATTTAAAAAAGCATGGTTCCATAAAGGACTTACATAACAATACACTTTGTACACAATACACTTTTTACAAGGGAAGTTATTACTATTTACATTAATAGCCAAGATTCAATGTTTATTATTTCATTTGATACTTATTTACTTGAAAGGTTTCAAGTAGTTGTCTACTGCCAAGGAAATAGATTATTTTTAATGAATTATCCGACATTTTACGTCTGACAAGAAAGGGAAACAACTGCTCACAAATGTGTTTACGAATTCACAGAGACCATACCTAATGCAGTTTTTAACAACACCACCTTGATATACAAGGCCTTAGCAGTCATGCAAGATGGCCGCCTAAGAAGACAATACTAACAAATGTAAAGTAAAGTGAGGTTACCAGACGTATCTAGGTGGTGTTGGTTTTTAAAGGGCAACAGATGAGCGTAGTCTATTCCTTCCGCAATTGCCCCTGCTGCCGCCTTTTCAGGCACGTGTGACCCTTCACTTCCGTTATTCTTGTTCCGCCGGCAAGCACCAAGAACCTGGCTCTCATGTATTACGAAAACAGTAACTGTTTCTAGAAATTCGTGCAAACCTTAGTACCCATCGTAAGATTCTACTACACTTTTTGTCATTTATTTCCTCTTTTCATCATCGTCATGGAAATTTGACGCTGATTGTAGGGGCAATATTAGAAGGATGAGGAGAGAAACGCTACTTTATTATAATTAGCAAGGTAAAATAACGTACAAAATATAAACAATAATGCCAAGAGATACCGATCATTACAGACCAATATAATAGCATATTTGGACTACTGTAATGAATGATGACAATTCTCCGATCAATACCTCGTGAATGACAGGGTACAGGCCTAACAAAGGGCAACGGGCCCTTTAGATACTTCCTCTTCGTTGTTTTATCCTCTCGTTACACGTACATAAGCTTGCACACACTACACTACCACAAATGCCGAGAGAGCAGTTGAGAGCTTAAAGCTTGTCCCGGTGCAACGCTGGAGGAGATATGAACCTGCAAACCGACATGCAAGTCGGCTCAGGACGTCACCTTTCAGCGCAGGAGAACCCCCCCCCCCCCGGGGGTAAAACATTCACTACACTAAAGGGACGGGACCATTGAGGGGGATTAATAACCATAGTTAACGTGTCCGGTATCGCCAATCAATAAAAACGTTTCAGGTATTGATATAACGGATTCTGAACAGTTTGAAGTAGGAAATAAATAAAGTTGCTCTGCCTCATTAAATTAAACATTTTAACTCATTAAAAGTTTTTGAATGCAGGTTTCGTTTATCTTATGTATTTATTCTAGAAAAAATAACACCGATAATTCAATACAGAGACGTCGTTGCTTTTTAAATAGATCTAATGGTGGTAGATTACTTTTCATTCTGTAAAATAATTGTATGGTGTTACAGATGTGATGAGCATTCACATTCGCGCTCTATTTTACGTTACGTAATTCAAATCGAAAGGAAATGCATTAAAAAAATAAAGAACATAAAATGCGTTATAGAGAACACCAGAATGTCACTTGAAATTAGGGTAAATGGATTATGGATGGAGTAGGATTAAGAAGGGACGATGGTCTTGGCAATGAGGAGGAGGAGGAGGAGGAGGAAAGATGTAAAATTACTTCCATTCACGCAGTGGTAGTCTTCAGAGACATCTGAGGTGGCCTGCAAAAGTGCACTTAAAATTCCTAACTCAAGCTGTAAATCAGCACGAATTCACGATAGATCGTAAAAGCCTGCTTAACACGCTTTTTGATGACAAATTTACTATTTGATTCATTACGCATTGCCATCATTATCACATTACCATCTTTCTTTTTCGATGAACATGCTGCGTTGCTAAAAATCTTACCCCATATTCCGATAAGTCGAACGACGAAGTACGAATAAAATTGTTAAAACAATTAATGCCATTTAATTGTTCGGTTGTGAAGTCCAGATTCCTCTCTCAAGTTTTATCTTCTTTAGATCTCATTCTCTCTAAGATGTGATGCCAAACAGTCTCTCTGCCAGATCGCTTCTGCATACTTAATTGCTCATCAAGGTCTTCCCACCTCGCCCACCTCCCAATATTCTCGCTGAATTCACTACCAATTCACTACCAGGTCTATACCCTCCATTCCTTCTTTACAAAACCCTGTTCTCTAAATCTTAATTCGAGACAACAGACTTCATCTGCTAACAAAAAGTACAGGTTTTTTTTCTTTGAGGATATCCTTCCCGGATTTAGCACTTGCTTTGCTTTGGAATTTTATTTAGACACTCTTATTTATTGAAATATTTCAAATTCTTCACCTACAATTTAATTATATCTAAACAGTTTCTAATGCCAGTATAGAGCCTTCAGATATTGATAAGTATGATAACCGTATTCGTCAATGAAATCTACATCAAACCTTAGTTTAGAGTTGTAGAATGCATTATTTGTCATGAAGCAATTAATTCTACTCAAGGTATTTTAATGCGGAGGGATCTCAAATAAACCATTCGAAGTTTTCACTGAATAAAATATTTACGAATTGTGAACGTAACTCCTCGTCTTAAAAAAAACAAAAAAACAACAACAAACAAACAAAAACAGCAGGCGAAGCCAGTTTAATCTTGAATTGCGTTCTCTCCTTCATTTTGTTCACACAGCTTGTCTTGGTGCCAAGTTTAGAAAGTGTTTATGTAATAAAGGAAGCACGATTCCTTTGTGCTGAATTCCACGGGAAAGAATGATGTGAGTTTTCAATTGATTCACAGCCTCAGCATGTTTTCTTGTGTCTATCTTAGTGACGAAAAGTAAACTTGTTAGCAATTTAATCCAGGTTTAAGAAGAGGCGTTGTCTTCTCCCATGCATTGATTGAGTAATGATTCCGGGCGCGTTAACTGCTGCGTGTGTAAGTAGGGGTGAGGACAGGGCAAGGAGAAGGAAGGACAGATCACGTGCGGTCTGTGGCCCGTTTGTTAGGATACCATCTCCGGCATTCGCCTGGTGTTAATCGGAAAAAACACGGAAAACTACCGATCAGAGCAGCCGGCCGGTAGAATTCTCCTCCATACACCCCTACACTCTCCTTGTACAGTGGCTGAATTCGACTTCGCTCTGTAGCTATTGTCGAAAATCCTGCCACCATCGAGACTCGAACCTACGATCTCCCGGTCAGAAGCACTGTAGTGACATCAGTATTGTAGCGGTACAGAATTCTTAAGAAAAATTAAATTAAGTAAACCAGACCTAAGGAATTTTTACTGAGAAGAAAACATACGGCGTCACGCGCGCAGCCCCCCTTCTAATAACAGCCAAGATCCCCCGGCCCATTTCGGATTTTTATGAGGGCAAAGGGCTAATTGAAAACCGTCCAGACGCAGCCACATCTGGAAAATCTTTGGAACGCCTGTCGTCGTGAACGGGGAAACCCAAAACGATAATTCTGTAGCCAGGGGGCCCCTTCACAGACATGGCCTATTTTCGAGACGGAACAATGGGACACTGTATTCCGACAGAAACACAGAGAGTGGAAAATTCCTTTGCTCCCCCCGTCGCTATTGGCCGAATATAGTGTACAACGCCATCACCTTTAGCCAATAGCGACGCGATCATTGTAGGGAGCAGGAGCATATGAGGAAAAAGGGTGGGGGTAAAAGTTAACCTCATGCGTTTTTGACTTACAAAATTACAGATCGAGAGAGACTTCTCTAGGGGTGGGAGCCAGTCGCGGGGAGAGGCGAGTGCGCCTCTGAAGGCACTTGTAAAATTGCAGTGGGCTAAGAGCAGTGGGCTGAAAACAGTTAGAGAGAAACTTCTCTAGGGGTGGGAACCAGTCGCGGGGAGAGGCGAGTGCGCCTCTGAAGGATTTCGCAACTTTCTGAATTTGTACCTGAGAACATTATCATGAGAATCGGAGGAACACATTGTTGTGTGCTCCTCACCTGCGATCGTGAGCGATATCCCCGGCTACCTACGAGCTCTGCCGAAGACGCCGCCAGACGCCGCCAGATGCCAGCCGCCCCCTGCTGACGCCACCAGACGCCGCCAGACTCTGCCGCAGACGCCGCGAGCCGCTGCGAGCCGCTCAGCTGTTGAGGGCGTGCGCCCCGCCCGAGAGGGTGCAGGCCATCTCACATTCCAGCGAAGGCCGCGCCGCCCCCACAAGCTTCGCCGCGCCCGCCCGGGCGGGCATTGAACTTTTGACACGAAGCTCTCAGGCAATGTAACTGGGGGCTATTCACCTCTGTAGAATTTTGTCAACGCGGTGCCGCGCCAAGGCACATCGAATGGTCATTTTTTTATTATTGAAATTTTAGTTATAATAATTTTGTACTCTTCTCTAGATGTAAGCTTTCCTGTTAATTTTAATCTTTATTTTTTTTTTCCTTTTCATTCAATCTCTTCTTTCTTTATTTTATAGATGTAACTTCCCTGGTACAACTTTGTCCAGGAATAAAAGTAGTTTTTTCACCAGTAATCAAAGTGTTTATTTCGAATGTCCATTGAATCTAATTAACAATTCCTTCCATCACCGACTGAGCTACAACCGGGCCGCTAACCGCGCATTGTCTAGATGTGCGGAGGTGTTACAGTATATACTCTGAACAACCTTTTCCAGTTTCTCTTTCTCTCTCATCAACACAATTATTAGTACACCAGCATCTCCATGCATGTAGAATTGCCCAGATATTTATTCAACAATATTCAACACTGTTTAATTTAAACTATGAAAATCGGATTCAGGATTCACGACTCCTTTTTGATTATGTGGCAGAAGTAGTTACGTGTGTTGTCCTCATGTAAAGAAACGACCACATTTTACATATTTTAGGATACCTCTTGATTTAAGAAACTAATATCATCATCATCATCACCATGGAGTGAGCCTTTTGGCACGTTCCATCTTCAAGAATATCTTTATATCGCCCTTTTCGTCTCCCCCTACTCCCTTTTCCTTAGGTTGTAATTGTAAAGGATTTCTGGTATTCTCATTAAATGACCATGTCAATTCTTGTTTAGTGTGTCATTTTTTTAGGATAGGTTGAATATCATTAATTAATCTTTGATGTTTGAGTTACTTCA
Organism: Gryllus longicercus; assembly: GCA_038098605.1. Classification (NCBI taxonomy): domain Eukaryota; kingdom Metazoa; phylum Arthropoda; class Insecta; order Orthoptera; family Gryllidae; genus Gryllus; species Gryllus longicercus. Next base: position 1,498,040 of record JAZDUA010000262.1, read on the forward strand.
AAACAAGAGGTCGGTCTCAGCTTAATGGTGCTCTTCAGTTTTCAGTTGTTTGGCGTTGTGTGATTTCATTTTCTTCTTAATAAGTACTGGGAACTCTGCAGTGATACTACAGAGTAGTATTACAGACCATCGCTTCTGGAGACTCTATCACAAGCTTTTTCAAAGTCTATAAACAGGTGTATGAAGGTAGATTGTATTCACGTCTTTTTTTAAATAGTTGTTGTAAAGCCAATGTACAAGCTGAGCCAATGTACAATTCTTTTACGGAATCCATTCTGTGTTTCTGACAAAAGTCTGTCGTTTATATTATTTAGTCTGTCAGGCTATGCTCTTGAAGGTGATCAGTAATGTAGATTTCCTCTGGTTGCGTTTCGAGCGTTGCGCAGGAGAAGATTGGTGTTGGGGATGCGTCTCACTGCCGTCAAACTTGCAGGGCAATTTCTTCTGGTCACACTACCTGTACCTTGTCTGCGAATATGAGCTGCGTCTGTCTATTTGTGAAGCCAGTTCTTTCTTCCCTTAGGGTATGGAGTACGAGATCTTCCTATCCCCATTTTCCTCTTTAGTGTGTTTTCATCACTAACATGAAAAGTTCTACCTATCTACGTGCGCAGTTTATTTTCTCCTCCGTACGTCACATAGTTTCTACTGTTTTTTGACTAAATAAATCAACATCAAATCAAATACCATTAGTTGTCTTCCCTCTTAAAAGGAAGCCGCCGAAAGAACAAGAGAACAGTGTATTCTTCAGTTGCATGGAGAGAGGAAGGAGTAGCTTCGATTAGGAGTGGGATGGAAAATCTTGAAAGCTTGAAGCTTAATTATTAATCGGTTTAAGATGCGATATAAACGATATAGGAAAAAGAGGAGACGAGAACAGAAATAAAAGAGCGAGTAAATATGAAGAATACAAATGATTTGCGCTCTAATTATTTAAACCTAATATCATCAGGGTCGAAAAACACAAAGGATCTAGAGTGTCCTTATAGGAAAGATAGAAGAAATGAGGCAAACGTGTAAAAAGTGCCTAACCACCTGCAACAGTGCCTGCGATGGAGGGATGGAGAGGATATTGGATGCGGTGCAGTGTAATGATGAGGTAGGTTAGGGATGGGGCTGGGGCGTTATAAGAGCATTACGAATTACGCATTACGGTTCCAAGCAGCATTACGCTGCGATACATAGGGGTGGTGGGGTTTTGTTTAGTGTTACGTAACACTTATATTTTGTTTTTACTTTTTCAACATACGTTTAAATACTTCCTTTCTTTGAATCTTGTACTAAAATGTTAAATTACTAATTACTTCGTTTTCTTCTTCTTCTCTTCTTCTTCTCCATTCCAAGGATTAGGCAGGAATGCCTGTTCCGTCTTCACCTTGCACTTCAGGACCATCTCTTTCTGGGTCGGCCGATATCTCTTCTTCCCTTCGGTTGGTAGTTCATCACTAATTGTGGAATACGATCTTCCTCCATTCTTTCGATATGGCGTCGCCATTCTTTCCTGTTTTCTAAGATCCTTTCATTTATGTTGTATATATCTAGTTCTTTACGGATATCCTCATTTCTTATTTGGTCTTGTTTAATGCAGCCTTTAACTTTCCTAAGAAATCTCATTTCTGCTGCTTGAAGCTTACTTTGGTCTCTTTTTTCATTACCCACGATTCACTTCCATACAGGAGAACTGGAGCAGCCATTGTCTTATAGAACTTAATTTTTGTGTCTTCCTTGCTTTGTTCTGTAGAATTCTGTTTATTATTCCACATATTGATTGAAATTTATTAATTTTATTTTCTATGTCTTTATCTGTGTCATAACTGATGTCACAACCAAGGTAATTAAAATTTGAAGTCTGGTCGATCACTGTGTTGTCAATAACTATTTTTGAGCGTATGGGGTATTTACCGCAATGGGCCATAACTTTAGTCTTCGTTTTAGAAATTCGGAGATTATACTCATTTCTTCCCAGTTGATGCAGTGTGTATACAGCTTTTTGCAGATCATCTTCACTTTCTTGCAGTATTGTTACGTCATCTGCATAAAGTAGAACATTTAGGTGTTTATTCTGCTTCAACTGTATTCCAGGACAAGCTATGCATCTCCATTTTTTAATAAGGTCATCAATATATATATTGAATAGTGTTGGAGATAAACTACATCCTTGTTTAAGTCCCCTATTTATTAATATTTCTTCAGTCTTCTTTATGCCAGTGTTTATTATAATTTTGGTCTCGTTATACATATTTTTGATGGTTTTTATGAGGTGTTCAGGATAGCCACTTTCGTGCATTATTTTCCATAGCTTGTGTCTGTCCACGCTATCAAAAGCTTTCTCGAAGTCAATAAAGGCTATATGGGTTTCCTTATTTACTTCTCGTCGTTTTTCTAATATTCTTTTAAGACTAAAAATATTGTCGTTACAAGAGCGTCCTTTCCGAAATCCCGATTGTTCTTCTTGTAATTTAGCCTCTGCTATAATTTTCAATCGAGCGTTGATAATTTTTGCAAATACTTTATAAGCGGCATTCATGAGGCTGATACCCCTGTAGTTTCCACATTCATTTCTTTTACCTTTTTTAAAGACAGATATGACCTCTGTTATTTTCCAGCTATTGGGTGTCTTATAAGATTTCCAGCATTCGTTGAACAGATGAAGCAGTCTAAATTCGCTTAGGGGGCCTGCATATTTTATGAGTTCCATGTTAACTCCATCAGGACCACATGCCTTCCTGTTTTTTATACTGTTCAAGGCTTGCTTTAATTCATCCAAGGAGATGGAATCCACAGTATTGTTGTAGCGAAGCTCTTCCTCTTTAGGTTCAACAGTTCCAGTACACCAAAGTTTATATAGTGTTCCTTCCATTGTTCTTCATTGATTATGCGTATATCTGCAACATCTTTCTCCGTCTGATTTAAATGTCTTAACGCTTTGTACGCAAACATTTGTCTTCCATGTACATCATGTTCAATGGTACTTATAAATCTATCCCATGAGTCATTATGTGCAGATCTTATTATTTGTTTAGCGTTATTCCTTTTTTGTTTATATTCTTCTTTAGCTTCTTGGGTTTTGTTTTGAAGGAATTTTTTATATGATATATCTTTATCTTTTATGGCTTTCGCTATACAATCGTTCCATACTCTCAGTCCCTTTCTTTTCTTATGCTTTTTTTTCTTTCCTAAAGTTTCATATGCTGCCCTCTCTATGCATTCCTTTATATTCTGCCATTCCTTATCCACATCATCAACAGTTGGAACACTTGACAGAAATTGTTGTAATCGAATTTGATATAGTCTTTTTATGCTTTCTTGTTCAAGTAAGTACACTTTGAAAATTTCCTGACTTGTCTCTTTCCTTGGTCTAATTTTCTTCCATTTTGCTACCATTGCTATTGTTGCAATCACTAGGTAGTGGTCTGAATATATATCACATCCTCGGTGTACTTGTACATTCTCTATTTGGTTACTAATTTTATCATTTGCGATTACATAATCCATCAGTGATCTGAGGCCTCTGGCACTCCAGGTGAACTTGTGTATTTCTTTTTTCCTGAAAAAGGTATTAGCAATTTTCAACTTATTGAAGGCTGCAAACTGTCTAAGTTCTTCTCCGTTTTTATTTAAGTGCTGTTCTCCAAATACCCCGACAACTCCCGGAATCGGAATGTTACCAACCCTGGCGTTTAGGTCGCCACAGACGAGGACATGCTTACTTTTGTTTATTTTGCTTATTTGTTTTTGAAGATCGTCATAAAACGTCCGTGTGTCCTCTTTCCTTCCTTCTTCTGGTGCATACACGCCTATAAGTATTAAGTGGCCCCTCTCTATTTTGAATTTGCACGTCGCAATTCGCTCATTTACAAAGGAATACTCCACTATCCTATTTTTCCACCTCTTGTTAACCATAATTGCTACCCCACTACTTGCCCGTCTATTTTGAGTTACTCCACAGTAGATCATCGTATAATGTTTCATATCTTTTGTACCTTTCAGCTTTTTTTTGGTTTCCGTTATGACAGCTATATCTATTCCTTTTTCGTTTAGTTTGCTATCTAGTTCTTCTTCTTTATTACTTAGCCCTCTGACATTCCAGGTAGCTAGTTTTAGTCGTTCCGTAATACCGAATCGTTTATCCTTGGCATGCTTAAGTTGTTTCCACGATCCATCCAGTTGTGCATTGTGAAGAGAGCCAGTAGTTATTGAATCCCCTGGCCGCGTTACGAGCGCTGCGCAGGTTAAGTTAGGTAGTGGGGCTGCCACCTCACAGCTTCCAAACAAGCTGGGTGGTATTTTGGGCCACCGACCCTAGGCGGATTGCCGTTGCTGGGCTAAGAGTTCCGCCTACCCTTTCGAGGACAGTCTCGCCATGTCGAAGCCGGAGATCTACGTCGGAACTTCCTCTTCTTCGTTCAGGTCCTCTTCTTTGGGGCCTCTTCTAACGCCGGTGTCCTCTTCTGGAGTACTTCTTCGTCTGACCCCTCCCCTTCGACCTGTCCGGCAAGGGAGGCCCTACCAGTAGCTACGCTACCGCCGGCATAGCTCTCAGGTTCACGGGGGCACACAAGCTCCACCACCACGTCAAGGTCCTGTACTCCCTAGGTGGGAATTACTTCGTTTTAAAATTTTAAAACGAAGTAATTAAAAGTTTTTTTAATTACTTCGTTTTAAAAACTTAAATCAATTAAAGTTATTAGTTGTTAGAATAAATAGAAATATGTTCTATCATTTTTATTCTTTTTTTTAATCTGTAAGATGACGAAGAAAATATTCAAAACTGATCTGTAGTGAATCCAAATAAATTGTTGCAGTGGTCCTTCGTCCATGAGTCATTCACAGCGATTTATTCTCGACACATTTCTTTTAACATCTACTCTGCATCTTACATGTATTTGTCTATCTTGTTATCATCCTGTAGACAACCACCTTTCGTAAGTTTTTCTCTTTTCTTTAACCATTTCCTCGAATTATTCATTTCACCATTCACATACTTTCTGCTCCCTTTCCTTGATGCCGATAGTTAATTCCGCAGAATTCTTTATAATGTGTGTAAGATTTAGCTACATTTGTCTGGCATTTCCCACTAGCATAGTACTAACACATCGAGCTACGTACAATTGGTATTTAAACCTTGTTGAAGCTTTCTGAAGCGTACATACATTAAACACATTTTGTTTTTGAATACTATTTTCTTGTCTACGATCTTCATCTAAAAAGTTTACATATTTAAAAAGGACAGAGGATCTTAATAGGAAGTGATCTGAGCCAGAATCTGCTCCTACAACCGTGTATCTAGAATTTTAGTTTTTGTTTGCTATTTTATCACCACGTAATCTATAATTGATGATAAATTTCTTCTTGGTTGAAACCATGTTTTTGTGTATATCTTGATGTTGAAAGAAAATATCTTTTATACTAATTGCAGATGTTAATAAGACGCTCTCTGTAATCATTAAGAGTATCTTCCCCATGAGGCCCCACTAACTTATCGCCTACTTTTTACCAATTCGTGCATTAAAGTCGCCCATCATAAACATTTATTTCCTGTCACTAATTTCACTTATTGCCTTGTCAATTCCTGCATAAAACCATCTTTAAGTTGCACATTAGCATCATCAGTTGGGGCGTACACCCCTACAATTACTACACGTACACTAAATAATTTTATTTCTACTTTTACAATTCTGGGAGAAATAACTTCCCAATTTGTAATGTACATTTTATACTTGTTATGGACTGCCGTAGAAACACTATATTTTCGTTCTCTGATTTTTATCTACCCCACTATAGAAATGAATATATTGTTCTTGGAGTTCACTTCCCTGTCCTTTTTTGTTTCAGTGAGGACTGCCACATCCAGATGTAATCTGCTTAACTCTTTGAAGACTTGAATACATTTTGTGTTAATACCTTGTACATTCCATGTTCCAAATTGCATTGTCATTTTTCGATTGCCTTGTCGTCGTTTATATTGCAAGTCTGGCTTTGTTCCTTGATTAGGCATTTTAGCATTGATATGTTTTTCTGAGAGACGAGGAGCTGGTCCGACTCTCAACCCCCGCCCTGGAGGACCAGATTTGTAATTGTGGGAGGCTGGTTTAGTTCTGGCAGCCTTCCCTTAGGGAGGCTGGTTGAGTTCTGGTTCACTACGACTCTGGAGGCCCCCTCTCCTTTGGTTTACTGTCAGGGTGTTCCTTCCCTTAGCCCAAATGCTCCCGTTTTAAGGCGCCGGAGACCCGCCCTTGCCCGTCCCCATTGGCTACTCTCAAAAGTATACGTCCGAGAGCACCCACGGGCCTCCATGAGGAGGAGAGAGAACGGACGTCCTAACCACACCCCGATCTCGACTGCTCTTCTCACTCGCTCTTCTGTCGGGGTACCCCATTCCAGGGGGCATCTGTGGAATTTAACGGTATAAGCCTATGGGCATCGGCTTATCCTACCGAGGTCTTAATCAGCTTTGACCCGTAATTATTTTTAGTAGCAAAATGATTTAACATATCAAGATTTGTACAGTTTCATGTTTAAATTCAAAGTAAAATTTACTTGTTGTCATTTTACTGATACTACTTATAATAATAATAATAAAAATAATAATAATAGTTATAGTAATAATAATAGTAATAGTAATAATAATAATAGTAATAGTAATAGTAATAGTAATAATAATAATAGTAATAATAATAATAATAATAATAGTAATAATAATAGTAATAAAATAGTACATGATATCAATTATGGTAGCAACTACAGAAAATTTAACAATATTAGTACATTCTATGTTTAAATCTTGAAATGGTGAGGAGATGGAGGCAGGTTTTCACCAGTTTTTTTTCTTTTGAACACCTAGTTCTACTGCAGCACCTAATGTATCTAGCAAATCCAGGGTGAAGGAAACAGAAATTTTGGTCAGGCATTCCTTCTACATCGCAGGACGTGATATGCCAGTTCTCTTTTCTTTGCTTCAGCTTGAAACAGTCAACATGAAACAGAAAGTCAAACGGGATTAGAATTTTTATTTATTTATATTTTTTAAGGGAAGCATTGTTGTGATTTGAATATTCTTTCACAATGTAGAACATGCTGTTAAGTAGCAAAGATTTCAATTTACTTTTAAACGTATGAATTGTGTTTATGCCTTTAATATCATTGCCCAGTTTGATGTAAAGTGTAATGTCCTCTATTAGGGTACATTTTTATAAAGTGTAGTTTTAGAGTGGGGAAGATGTAGGTTATCCTTTTGACGTGTGTTGCCGTTGTGTACATCAGAATTTGGAGTAAAAGTGCCTTTGTTTTCCATGAGAATCTTCTCTGTAAAGACCACTATTTCAAAAATATACATGCATGGTAGAGGAAGAATCCTTAGTTTAATGAACAGGGGTTTGCAAGACCCCAGCTTATGCGTGCTGGTCATTGTTTCCAGTATTCTTTTTTAGTTAATAAATGTGCGAGTGCTTACAGGAGCATTTCGTCAGAATATGATCAAGTTTAGCGGAGGAGGCCCTTGGACAGATAAAATACGGGGCCCCCTAATTAAAGGCATGTCATTAATTTCATTTTGTAATTATAAACTGAATTTTAGGAGTGAAAATGTTTATTATAATACACTTTTAGAAAAAAATAAATTATTATTTTTGCAATATTATGGTAAAATTTTAAATTTAAATTTTGATATTTTCTTCGCATTTACAAATTTATTACCGACAGAAGAAATATTATTTTTCAACCACATCGGTTTTTGTATTCAGTGGATAAAATTTATAAATTATCGACGATCTTATCCCATTTTACTTCGTAATTTTTTGTTGTTAAGTGTTATTTCTGGAGTTTTATTAAACTGCGAATTTGCAGAACACGGAACGCAGCGATTCTTCCTTTTATTTAAATATTCACTTTTTTTTTCTGTTTCTCACTCATTTTTAAAGATGTGTTTAAACATTCGTCATATGCTCATGTACCATGTATACTGGAATGTACCATGTATACCATATACCATGTATACTGGAAGTTACTACATGTTCCCCACTCTGAAACTACACTTTATCAAAAAAGTACCCTAATAGAGGGCATTACACTTTACAACAAACTAGGCAATGATATCAAAGACATAAACACAATTCATACATTTAAAAGTAAATTGAAAGCTTTCCTGCTTAACAACATGTTCTACAGTGTAAAGGAATTTTCAAATTACATTTCCCTTAAAAAATATAAATAAATAAGAATTTCTTATTCCATTAGACTTTCTGTTTCATATGAACTGTTTCAAGCTGAAAATGATCCTGTGAAATAGAAGGAGAATAGAAGAAGAAGAAAACTGGTCAAAACTTGCCTCCTCACCATTTCAAGTTATAAATATAGAATGTACTACTATTGTAAAATTTGATGTAGTTGCAAACATAATGGATATGTATTATTAATGTAATTATTATTATTAATGTAATTATTATTGTTAATGTAATTATTATTGTTAATGTAATTATTATTGTTAATGTAATTATTATTATTAATGTTAATTATTAGCAAATAATTTATCTACTGTATAATATCTTAATCTAACTGTAACAAGTATTGTATTTCTAGGCCAATGACCCCATCTCGATCAGGTTTTGTTCAGTTTCCCTGGTCCTTTGAGCAAATGCTGAGATGGTCCCTTGTTTGCTCCTGAACAGTAATATAACTTCGCTCTCTCCACCCAAGGCATCATATTGACTCGTCATACACGATTGTAATTGTATATGTGACTCAATAAATATTATTATTATTATTATTATTATTATTATTATTATTATTATTATTATTATTATTATTATTATTATTATTATTATTATTATTATTATTATTATTATACCAGCAATTGCCGCAAGAGGTATCGTTATTTAAGCAAATGAAACTAGGCATACAATATAAAGCTGTAACGCACTAATATTGTTAAAGAAACTGTCAGCAAATAACTTGTTTATTTGATTTGATTTTTTTGTAAGAAAGAGTTCCTCATTTAACACTGAAGTTCACGTTTATCACGTGTATCACGTTATTCACAAGGCATCAGATCCTCGAGGGGGGGGCGGACATGGTCATGTCAGTCCCTATGGAACTTATGCCGCTACCAATGTAATATCACGTCACTACCGACGTGGATTGATGTTAAGAGTAAAGTCAAATAAAGCGCTCTGTCAGATTTAGTTCAGCAACGTATCACAGTAAGCGCTGATTGCAGGAAGGCTATCGGGGAAGAAAACATTGCGTCAATTTGACACCGACGGTGGCCAGGCCATTGCCGCGAGGTTATTGCAAGAATAATATTAGTCGCCAGTGGCATCGTGCGTTCTAATTGAAACACAAAAGGCAAGACTATCACGTAAGTAAGAGGGAAAATAAAAGCAGGATGTTGATTCAACCTTCACTTTTTGAGCACTTAAATGGCGTTTTGTAGAAAATTCGTTGACACGGGATGATTTATACAGTGCTAGAAGGAGATGGCATATCGTGGGAAATAAATGGAAGGCGCCCTTGACCGTTGGTTTTTATAGGTACACTATTAGTGGCCTTCATTACCGAGTTGGTTCTTTAGCCATGACACCTAACGCGTGAAGGTTAAAAAGTCACCTTCTATAGACCACGCCGAGCAGAATCTTGCTGTCTCTCCACGAGTATACAGTCACCGTCATTTGTGTTGCAGTTTTCAATGCGAATATGTGGTGTGCTGCGAGAGCTGGGACGCGCATTGCTCGAAGTTATGTGATCCGGAGGTGTCTCATCCCGGGAAGTCACGGAAGTGTTCTACACCTTGCACCTCTTCAAAACCGAGAATCCAGTAGTAGGGCCACTAAACCGAAAAGAGGTCCATACCAAAATTTTGGCCATCGACCGGTCCCAGAAACCAAGTTTAAGTCCATATTATATATCTTTTTGGCTGTTACGCTAGTGGGATGCTGTCTGAACTGGGAAGCGTGAGTATATTATTTACAATATTTTGTAGCTTAAATTTCTTATTCTTCACTACTTTCTGATTAATTTTATGTACACTTTTATGCAGATTGAAGGAAGGGTTGTTTCCAAGAGTTGATGCTGCAACGCAGGTTGCTGAAAATCATGTTGAAGTAGCCACCTCTGATTCAGATGATGGTGGGGAATCGGATGCTGACGATACCAAAAAGAAAAAGAAGAAAGAAAAAGAAAAAATTGGATTTCGAGATCGCAAGGTATTTGAGAAAGAATGCAATAGAAATAAAGGGCAACTTTCTACTGTATCTTGATTTGTGTAGTACGATAAAAAAATGAAAAATATTAATAATAAACGTACTGAGACAAAAAGAAATTACAAAGTTAATAAGCATGCTAATGTATTGTATCTTCCCTCATTCACCTTGTGATAAATTGTCAGATACACTTGTATATTGTAATTCTGTTATATAAGTCGAAATATTTTATAGAATCTACAAGTGATCGATATATTAACTAACCAGGTTGAGAATTGCTGTCATTGCACTTGCTCAAGTAGTTGAGAATTGTAGTCATGAAAACAGTTTATTTTATGTGATACCTGGTATGATACAAATATACAACTATCTTTGTCTCAAAATAAGATTTAAAAGTAATTTCTTTTGACCTCTTCAAACACTGTAATGAAGGAAGCCTCCATAGCTTTTAAGAACCATGTGTTAAAAAAGAAACTGAATTAAGACTTTTCTAGATATTAAATGTTGCAGAATTGAAATCGGAAATCTGGACGAGGTTGGTTTGTACGGATTAACATTTTCACAGTAGGGTCTTCATACTGTTAAAAATCAATGTTTATTGTGGTGGATAAAAGTAAGGGGATAAACTATGGAATCACAAATGTTTATTCTTTCCTTTCTTAGATCTACCTGGTATTCTGTCTAGTAACATCTTATATTTTCTGTTATCTAATGGAATGAAGTAGAGAACTGTATTTCTAATACATAATTAAGTAGATTGATGAAATAATCAAGCTAACATTCTAATTCAATCCACAGTTTATTTTTAAGATAAAGTCCTTCCTTGATTTACTAATGAGTGAATAAGTGGCATAGTAACTTTTCCTTAACTACTTTTAATTGTTTATCATGGCTTACATTTGTGTTGCACTTTTCATGTTGCCACATTTACAGATAATGGAGTATGAAAACAGGATTCGTCAGTTTTCTACACCAGATAAGATCTTTCGTTACTTTGCCACTGTCAAAATAATTCGTGGAAATGACATGGAAGTATTCATGACCCCAGATGATTTGCTGAGATCAATATCCCCAGGCGCTAAGCAGCCTGATGGTAAGCTAGGGATTTTGAGCAGCATGCAACCACCAGTGGTGTGTGTTGAATGTGGTTTCAATTCTAATAAAATTTGTATTGTGGTGTGGTGATTTTGATAATAACATTCTTCTGTGATGACTTTCCTTACTCAAAGACTAGCTATGGTATAGTTGTGTTGTACACTTTAGAAAGGCATGATGTAACATGGTAGTTGGTGTGCTGCTATATTGGGGAAAATCTAATGACATTTGCTGTAATTTTATATCGTAATTTTCTACTTTCCTTTGAAATAGTTTGCTATTTCAGAATTATAGCCTCTAATCCTTCTTTACCAAAATCCAAGTTAATACTAACTCATTATTTGTATGATTTTGGGGGAGATGCACTATATTAATGGTTAAAAAGCTCTTAATGCTTTAAAACTGTGTTGAAATTGTGGAAAATGATCTAGTGCAGTGGATCTCAAACTGTGATACATAACCAGTGCAAATTTTAGGTACAGAAAGTCATAATATTGGGTTAGGAGCCCTTTGAAAACTGGATGAAAGCAGAAACAAAAAAACAAATTAAGCTTGATTCAGCAACTAACTTTCTGATGGAAATGGATTTTATCAAATTGAGTTTATTAATTACATTTATTTGAAGCTTAGAATTAAATTAAAATGATTATTCTGAAATTATCATGATCACACAATTACTTCAATTTTAGCTCTTACGAAGCTAATTTTATTTTATTTTATTTTATTTTGTTGTTGTTGTTTTTTTGTTGTTGATAAATTCAATGAAGTTCAACTCCTGAAAGTTTTAAAGCAATATTGATGAATCTCAACAGAGTTTGTGAAGTTTATACCAAATCAAATGAAGAAATAGGAAAATAATTGTTTTAATTTTCTTTCATAATCTTCCAAAAACTTTTCTGTTAACTGGTTGAAAATATTTCTTTGTGAAGAAGAGAATCACATTTCACCTTTTGAGTAGGTCACGGCATACATATAACAAGGTATTTTAATATTTAGCAATAAATTAATGTATTTACATAGGAAAATAAAGTGGTAAAATTATCGATGTTGAATGCAATATTTATTACTTAGAAGCAAACCTCAGAATCATCCAAATTTTTTTAAAATGTTATTGGAGAAATTGGGCAAAAAACATACCAAGGTATGTCTCAGGCCTGGATGTTGTCAACAATTTTTGTTGCATTTTATAGAAGTTTTTAAAGCTTCACGCACCAATTCATACACAAATATAGTACATGACTTCAGCACAGAACAGTGAATGACAACTAACAAAGTGATAATTTTCTGGAAACTGGAAGAAATCCAAGAACTTTAATGATTTGGAAAAGTGTAGGAAATGTCAGGATTTTTTGAAGAATCGTTAAAAGCCAAGGAAATCTTTGAGGCAATTGTAAAACTCTTTGAAACTTGCACAGAGGTATTGTTTCAAATAGACCTTTCTTCAGCACTTAGTGAAGTCAAACACATGTAATACAGGGAATGCAGCAGATTAGCTGTTGTCTCGTATCTTTTGCAGCCCTTTATTGAAAATGATTTCTATCGTGGAGAAAAATTGGGAAAAAGAGTGCATTTTGGCAAAATTCACACCAAGATTTTCCGAACATATTTTGGTGCTATCTACAAAACTAATGAATAGGACCACACATGATTTGGCATTTCAATTTTGTTTTGCTATTTATACAAAATAATTATTGCTAATGGAAGATAAGGTTAAAAATGTTCTAAATGAGTAAGAGGTATCCTAGTCATACTCTTATTTAATTTTATTTAAATTGTGTGAAATGGTCTACAAATATAATGGATGCAAAAATTAATAAATGTTCTGAAAATGTTAAGAAATTCATTTCACGACAAGTGGGTCCACTGAGTTGAAGCCAGAAGCCTTGTACAGTGTCTGTGGTGGCTGAGGAGTACAAATTTAGATTCTATAAAAGCAGCAGTCTTGGTGTTATACTGAAACTTTTAATTAAATAAGTTCTTGTGCACATTTAGTGCCTTAATAAATAAAATATTAATATTGTGCAGAAGTTTTGTAAAAATTACTTAGTTATAACTGAAAACCCTTAAATCAAATTTGTATGGTCTTTCCTAATATCCTTTTCTGTTTGGAAGTGCTTCATGGAAAATGATTTTTGGCTCTCCATTTGCATAACAGCATCCCTCCGTTCTGTAAAATGCTCTATAATTGTTGTTGTAGACAAACATCTTCTATCGTACTTCCACCTGTCAAACAATCATCCATGTAAAAATCTTCACGGATAATCTTTGGTGCAGTTGTAAAGTGTTTTTCGTGTATATTAACCAGTTCATTCAAACACCTCATGACATGATAAGGTGCAGATGCTGTGCCATATGTCAGTGTATTTAATTGATATACCTTTACATCAGATTTAGGTTCTTTCTACAATATTTGCTGATATTTTCTATTTTCAGGATGTATGAGAATTTGTCTAAACATTTTCTCCACATCTGTTATGACATATTTGTGACTGTGAAATCTAATAATAATATAAAGATCTCTTTGTATATTTGTAAGTTAGGTCCTGTCACAAGTTTATCGTTTAGAGAAGTGCCATTTGACATTATTGCAAAGGCGTCAAATTCAATTCTAATTTTTTTTTTGTTGAAGTTTTGCTCTCTGGGCGTGATACAGCTTGATGGGGTATAAAATATGAATTTGCATGTGCTTGGTTTTCCTTTTCATCAACTAAAGTCATGTGTCTAAGCTTTTGATACTCATCTATGAAATCTGTGTAAGCCTTTTTAAGCCGTGATTGCCTAGAAAACTTTCTCAATAATGATTCTAATCATTTTTGTGTGTGTTCTTTTGAATTACCAAGAATAACTTCTTGTCTGATAGGTAATTGAACAACAAATCTACCTGATACATCTCTAATAGCAGTTTTAGCAAATTGTTCCTCGCATTTTTTATCTTCTTTTGTGAAACACTGAATTTCTGGTATTATTGTTCCTTGTATCCACAATCTTTCTAGTTGTTGAAATAATTCATTAGAAATTTTCATGCACATAAGAGGATTCTCTCATGTTTTCATTAACTTTGCCTCCTATGATCCATCCTAAGTGTGTATTTTGTAGAGCTGGTTAACCACTGATAGGATTTCTGATTTGACCAATTACTATTTTCCAAAAAAGTCCAGCACCAATTAATAAATCAATATTTCCAGGCTTATAAAATGTGGGATCTGCTAAATGAATGCCTTTTGGAATTGTAATTTGGTCCATATCTATTTCCAGTTGAGGTAATCTCTCTGTGATAGATGGTAGAATTTGAAATTCTGCACATGTTCTGAACTCTTTATTCAATGAAGTGCTACACGTGTGATTCTTCACGAGTAATAGATGATTGTTTTGGCTTATCAACTCCTACTATCTACATACTCAATTTTCAACTATCTAATGGTAATTTCTTGCACATATCCTCAGTCATCAAATTAGATTGGGATCTTGGATCTAATAATGCACGACATCTACTTTTTCCATGAATGTCTTGAATATAAACCAAGGCAGTCGATAGTAAAAACTGTGATCTTCATTCTTTTGCTAAGTTCACTCTGTCAGAAATGGGTAAATGTTGACAATCAGGGCAATGATTTACACTCCAATGATTACTCTTCATTCTTTTCTTTCATTTTGCTTTCTTCATGTTATAGCAATGTGTTGCGAGAGCGACCGCATTTTTAACATTTAGATCCCTTGTAGTGTTTTGCTATATGTTCTAACTTCAACCAATTAAGACAATGTCCTTTATCTTTGTAAGTTTTCTTTTTTTTCTTCTATGGATTGATTTAATAACTCTTCATATTTAAAAATATCATGGTTTCCTCCACATATGTTACAAATACCTGGAGTTGTTGCCATAATAACTTTATTTCCTTGTTTTCTATCTTTCCAATTTGTCTTTAAGTTCATTGTTGTGTTTCTGCTTTGTTGCAACAGCATTTATTCTTGTGAGCATTCAGTTAAAAACTTTAAAAATTCATCTAGAGTTGTCATATTTTCTGGCTTACATCTTTTTACTCTTTCTTGCCAATCTTTTTGTTCCACGTAATCTAAATTCTTCCTAGCTAGATGAATAATTGAAGTGTCCAGGTGTTGAGTCGGTTGTTTCATAGCTTTCAGTGAAGAGATATGTATCTGGATATGAAAATACAGCTGACTTAAAGAGTCTGATTTCTTTTCTTTAGATATGATAGGAAATTTTAATAATTCTTCTAAGCGTGTCCCAATAATCATAATTTGGTTATCATATGTTTCTACCAGCAGATTCCATGCACTTGTATAATTTTCCTCGGATATCTGGAATCCTTGGATTACTTTCAAAGCTTCACCTTGAAGAACTCCAATCAATTACTGTTGTTTTTGAACATTTGTTAATTAAATATCTTTGTGAACTGTAGCTTTGAATTTGTTTTTGAAAAAAATACATTTTGAAAAATTTCCATGAAATTCCATTAATTTTATTTCTGGTAATCTCTGCATTTTCATATTGATTTTGTCAGAAACTGTTTGATAATGAACATCACCTACCTCTTCAATCAGTATCTGTATACATTCAGTAGCATTAATGATTTCCTGCCACTGTCTCAAAATTAGCCGACTTGAAGAGTTCTTTTCTTTTCACACTCTTGAATAAACATTTCTGTGGCTTCATCACCTGCTATCTCCTGTTGTTCAATTTCTTCTTGCCTGTGAAATTTTTGCCAAATCTCTTGACATATTTTTAGTTTTTGCTTTGGATTTTGTTGTGTCTTTATTGATGCTATTTTTCACTCTAGTTAATATTCCTTTCACTGAAGCTCTTGATAATTTTAACTTATGTAATAGTGACATATTTGAGGTTACTTAAATATTTTAAGTATCTAATTGCTTGTAAAACTCAGACTTTGAAATTAATGACTTGCACCTTAATATAAACAAACTACTATTAATTGTTTAAATGAAGCAACACGCTAACCTGTTTTTTGTTTGTCCTTTTGCTATATTGGGTTCCAATGTTAATTAATGAAGGATGCCATTCACAATGTGTCATTTATTGAGCCTCTGAATTAGTTTGTACAAACAATGTCTTGACCACTGTCAATCTCTTTGCAATTGTCAATGCAGTACATACATTCTAAGATCATTATAGATGCCAGTTCATAAATGGAATAAATACATTCTAAATTAATTGAATGACACTTTTTATTCCCTACATTTGCACCAACAATGTGAGTGTCATCAGCACCCTGGGCACCCTGGCAGAAGATTTCAATATTTCCTGGGGATCCATATTGCACAGCAAGCATGCTGACAGAGCTGTCAGTGTTTGTATGTCATTTCTATCTATTCATGTATTGCATTTTTCTCCTTTTGTATCCAAACAAAGTAGATTTTCTCTTTGGTGATGCTTAGCGATTCAACACTTCAACGATTGAGCACAAGTATCCGGGTATTATGAAGCAAGAGGATTGGTCCAAAGCTACTGTGCAATAACAAATCATTTCTCAGATAAATTATATTCTAAATATTTGTTTATCTCATTGGTCAAATGTACTTCTGTGTTTTCTTTATCCCAAGCAGGCATTACTCAATTTCTCAAAGATGGGGCACCATCCAGACTGCTAAGATGGTAAACCGTTTGTGTTTGTTCAATTTAAACAGTTTCTACTTTTGGGTTCTATTTTCTCTCTTGCTCAAGTATTGACACTTAAGTTATTGATAGGGGTTAGCCATTGTGATTTGTGTAGTTGCTGAAACAATGCTTACACACTACATTCAGCATTTATTCTGTTACTTAAGAACTAAATTTTAGTTTGCTTTTCAAACTATTATTCAAATGAAATAAATGTGGAATTGTGATTGGAATTACCATTTACATTGTTAGATTTGAAGCTTTGTCTAATATAGTGTTCTCAGAATTTAACGTGTGCCAATGATCAGCTATATCAACTCAAGTGAATAATGGAGCCTGGATCAATGATAAAGCTTCTGTTAAGAATTTCCCATTTTACTTACTTCTTATTTTAGAGAATATTTGTTAAGAATCCCACCTTCATTGTAGAATCACACCATTGGGACACACATTACTGTCTTTGGGAGCCACTGTGCTAGACAGTCTGTATTTTTATTGTATGTATTTTTGAAAAAATTGTTTTCAGTCTTTATTTGCACTTTTTTCTGCAATGTCATTGAGCAGTGTATAGTGGGGAGAAGGTACTGTGCTCAAAATGCTGTGTGCGCTTGTGCCATGTATTTTAAGCTTTTGTGTTGAGTGTTTTCAACTAAATTTTCTTTGCTCTGGAAATCACTTGCTTCCTCCCTACTAACTTGGTGTCACTTCTGTGCGTTGACCAGATAATGGAGTATGAAAACCGCATGCGCCAATACTCCACACCTGATAAAGTTTTCCGCTATTTTGCAACCTTGCAAGTGGTGCATCCATCAGGTGAAAGTCACGAGGTTTACATGACACCAGATGATTTCTTGAGATCAATGACACCAGGTCTTAAGCAACCAGATGGTAGGCATCTCATAAGTTACAACTTATTTTATTTTTATTTTTCTCAAATAATGTGCAAAATGGAATTATTTAATTGACTGAGATTATAATGATTGAAATGACTATTTTTATATTTGTGTTTACAATTACACCAATGTTGTTGAAACGCCAAATGAAAACTGATAAAATGGGTGAAAATTGAAATGAAAATCAAAAGAATTCTTTAAAAGTGTTATAAACATTGTTGGTATCTAGAAGGCAAATTATTGATATTCAACAATTTTCAATGATAAATTCCTCCTTGTAGTTATTTGTTTAGAAGAAAGGTAGTTAGATGTAATATCAAATATTTTGTGTATTTTGAGACTTAAATATTGTGATTGCTCTTTTGATCTGTGCGTGTAGTGTGTGAAACGTAAAATATCAGTAATGCATGTGTTTGTTGCATGTGCTTTCATGTATGTATATAAATTGATAAGAAATAATATTGTGATAAATATTATGAAATAGTGTTAAAAAAGAAAGAAAGATAGATTATCTTAACATCTAGCACATGCCTTAATAAGCACCTCTGTTTACAGGCCTTGGATTGGACCAGTACAAACGCTATGACCCTAAGGTAAGTCTTCAATTATGTTCCTGGCAAGAAAATTGCCCGTGAAGTTATATATTTAAATTTCACGGAAAAAAGTATTATCGTGTACAATTTTATGATTTATACTATTACTTTTTTTTTTGGTAAAAATATTTATCACTTGGTATTGGAAAACTATTATCTTTAATTTTATTTTGTTTTCCATGTATTCGGGGTTTTGCTGTAAGAGAATTATAGAACATACTATGTCTCATAATTGGAATATTGCTCAGTAATATTGTGTGACAAGCAGTTACATTGCCATGAAGTTGCCTTTTTATGAAAGAATTAGCTTTTCCTGTAATGCTATCTTATTTTTAACTTCATTATGAATATGATCATTGTGGGGTAAATCATGTCTTTCTGCTGGTTCATAATAAGAGGTGTGTTAGTGCTGAGATCGACCATTCTAAAAATTATATTTGCGCATATATTGTTGGTTAGTCATGTAAACTGTTGTGTTGATGTAAAATAGTTGAAAAGGTTATCAGGGTAATTGTAAGTGGTTGCATATTTTTTTCAAATAATTATTATTAGTGTTAATGTGGTTTATAATAAGTTTGTCATTTGCATGTTTTATAGTCTCTTGTTCAGTATACAAGAAATGTATCATCCAAAAGTTCTTATGAAGTGATTGCCAGTTGTAAAGAGGAAGATAAATCCCAGGTATAAAATGTATTTGCATTTTCTTGAGCTTTCACTAATATTTTTAACAGGGTTTGTATGCAAACAGCATTACAGATGAAGAATGTGTGTTAAAGCTGACTATGTACATAGCTGAAATGGTTGAGAAGACAAATTTCCAGTTGTTTCAAAATTTAAAATACAAACCTGGACACTAAAGTACTAACATTTGCTTACAATGAATCAATTTTAAACACTAGTTTCACTGGGTAATTTTGTGTACATGTATTTTCTTCTTAATGGAATCACTATTCAGTTTGGTATTTTAAGTGTTTACATGTGTGTTTTATATGCTGCTTTGATTTGCTGTTTTCACTATGAAGCTTTAGTTAAGATGTATAAATTCCTCATTGTACCTCCAAAGGTTAGATTTGTTTTGTAATGAGGGATTGCAATGAATTGGTAAATGAGATTCGTTTATAGAAAAGGAGAAAATGTATTTCAGTACATGAGATAAAGGCAGCAAAATCTTAAAATTGAAGAAATTTTCTTCGTATCTTAAAAATTATTGAAAGTGAATAAAATAAATATGATATTATTAACCTAGAATTAATAAATATATAAGTCAAAGAACCTAAAATTAATAGCAGAGCAAATTTTCAACCTGTTTGAAATAAAAATCTGCAAGTCTACTTATTGAAATGAGTTTCCTACTTTGAACATTATGATGGACATGATTATAAACTTAGAATAAGAATCAATTTAGGTTTGATATAAAAGATGAATTGTTTGTTATTCATCTTTTATATCAAATGGTAAAATGAAAGAGGTCAATAATAAACATTTTATTTCTGAGCTGTGACATTTTTGTGATGAAGAGAAAAGGTTTGAGATGTCATTACATTAAAGAAGGGAAGGGCAAATGTTCTGATATGTTAAAAGCATATTCTACATTCCAGATTCCCTGTCATTCAAATTTAAAATAGAAACTGGCCACCTGTAGCTGGGACACTCAATATGATATTTAGTTCTGACTGAATTTGTGGATTTGCATCATTAATAGAAGCCTTTTTGTTTTTGTTTTTGTTCTTCTTCAAATTGTCTCAGATAATTCTCAGCTCCACTCAGTCTGCTGAGGGTACACACTGAAGAGTGAAGATAGCTGTCTTCATAATTAGGTTCAAGGGTCTTCGTTCAGGCAAATATGCCCAAACTGATGGCAATTGTGAATGTCAATATAAAGTTCACAATCATTTCTGTAGCAATTTTTGTAACTAAACAAATGCTGTATAAAGCAGCAAGCTTTGAGTGTTGTTAATCTTTAAGGAACTGATCTTCAAGCTTTTGTGGGAGGATATTGGAAAATGTATTTGTCATTTGCTATACTTTTGTAAGATTTTCTGTATACATATTCAATTCAATTCATACATATATATTTAAAATCTTATATTTGGATAGTTCATAGTTGATTAATTTTTTATAACCTAACTGAAAATTGTTTTTGTGAATTACTTCATAATGAAAGTACAGCACCATCAGAAGACTATGCAATTAATTGCTTTAATGCAAACATCTGGAATATACATTCGAGCAGTTATTTTTCTAAAGAAAGTTTGAATATATATGGAGGTATTTTGTATAGAATTTTTTATCAGCAAATTCTCATATCCTGAAAATAATAATGAAAATTAATTTACCGTATTTTATAATATTATTTATTTTCATTTGAAATATTTACGATGTGCGTATGCATGTTTCGAATGTCATAACATAGCAAGCAATTTTAGCTTGAAGTAATAAAATGAAGGTAAAGTAAACAAGACATTGCTCACCTCAAGTAATATTTTTTTTCATTGAAAAAAATGAATTTTGCTTGTACTTTTTCACAATTTTATTCAATTTTTTTTATATTGAAATTATTAAAGGTGTTTTAGGAAATGGTTTTTTGTTCCTCTTACTTGTGAAGAATTGTTTAGTGTATTTACATTTAAGAAGCTTTAAGCTAGATATTTTAATACTCGCTAAAGCGTTAAGTCACAATTATTTGAGCATTATTGATATTGATAACATTGTTATGACTTTGAAATTGCAAGTGCAATATTTTGTGTTAATTGCTGTTCTCAACCTCACCCAAGGATGGGTTAAAAAAGAAAGGCCAGAAACATCAATTCAGATCAATTTCTTTGTGACTACTCAACCATGTATTTTTATGTGTATCTAGTTCGTCGTCATGTTTTGATATGTTTTTGGTCTTGGTGTGTCATGTTTTTGATCATTCGATGTGTGAATGCCAAAGGAAGAGAAACTGTGTGATTCTTCTTTCCTGTTTGTCTCTTGTTTTTCTTTCACTTGCACACTTTTCCTGTGCCTTTTAGGATTCAATCTCTCTTAATCCATGTACAGATGGTATACCCTGTAAAATGACATTTAAATGCATGGTCTCATTTCTTCAGTTTTCTGGTGTCATGTGATGGTGCCTGACTTGCTGTTGGCTGACATCAGTGTGGTATTGGATTGATCTGGATTGATTGATTCGCTTGTCCTTGCGTAAGGACTGTGTGTCAGTGTTTCTGTCTCCTGTTGTGTATGGTGTTTCTTCTTTACTGATTTTTCCTTACTCTGTTCTCTATATCTTTGCAGCATCATGGCGAGGTATTTATAGTTCCATGAAAATGTTTCACCTTCTGCAGCATGTCAATGAATGGCTTTCTTTTAATCTTATATTCATTATGCTCTCTGAATTGTACATGTCTAACTGTACTCCCCTTCACCTTTGCTGTTCAGTGATTTTTATCCTGAATGTTTTTATCAATGTCAATGGGAGCTCTTTGACAGATGCTTTCTACCTGCATTATAGTACCTACACTTATACATTGTGAAGAAACGCAGCAAAAAGGACTACATTTGAGAATATTGCATTATATTTTGTCAATGAAGAAAATTAAAAGACTGAAAATTTAATCAAATTGTTAAGGCAGAAATGCCCTTTTATTATTGCATTTCATATAGGAATAAAGAGATTTTTTAATAAAGAATAAATAAAACATCCGTTCAGTTTCATAAACTCTTTTTACTGTGCTTCTTAAAGATGTTTGCCTGAACAAAGGTTAACACATTGAACGTGCACACCCTGAAGCGGACTATCTCAATATTCATTTACATTCTTTGACTCGCAATACAAATATTTACTTTCGAAAGCATGAATGATTCATCTGAAACAAGTTTGTTAAATTGAAAAGAAGTTAAAGTGCAATCAATCCTTTTTCAAGTTTTTTGTTTTTCTGGCATCTTTTAACATTGTTCTTCCATTCATTCTTCCTTTTCCTAGTTTTCATCTCTCTCCAGTTTTCAGCAAGAATTGTTTCATGGCATGTCAGCAAACAAAAATTTAGGAATGATGTACATTTGCATGATCACAGAGATACAAAATTCACCCAAAATCCTTTAGAATTTTAGGAATAAATGCACATGGGAATGTATCCTAAAATATCTGCACATGTAAAGATATATTTTCAGTGCAAGCAGTAAGAAAATACTATTCACTGAAACTACAACCTTCATTCATGAAGTTGTCACGAAGTAGAATTTAATCATCTCTATTAATGTACCACTATTTCCTCTCCAAGTGAAAATTCAGTTCATTCATCTGAGAATATGTCTTACAAATTGTGTAGACATATTGTATACATTCAGTGTTTTCTGGAATAATTGAATTTGGAGGGAGAGAGATTTTGTATTTTGTTTTTTACTACTCCATTCGTGTTTTATTAACCTTATTAGTAGGAATATTTTTTATTTAATATTGTGACTGCAAATACATTGATATTGCATCCCGTCTGTTGGGAAGCCTTGCTTCAGGGTTAACAAGATTTGCTATAGATACATGCTCTAAATCAGTATTTCTCAATATCATTGAAACTGCCTTCCATTAAACATCCAGACAACACTTCCTGTAAAGCTGTTGGATTCTCTCTTCTAATGTTCATTTAAATATCATTTCATAAATCTTTAAAAAATATCTAATCTTCTCTAGGTATTTTCATCTTAAGTCTCAAATTGATTCAGTGATTTTTCTCTTTCTGATATTTTAAGGACTTGTAAGATTGCTAATCGTCTTATAATAAGAAGAAAAGAAACGCTGATCTGAATGTAGGGACAGATTGATTACTGAGAAATATTGTTGTAGATGCATTGCTACTAGATTTAAATGAATCCTATTAGTACCTAGAATAAGCATCAGCGGGAGCTTGGAAGCAGTGTTGTCAGACAAGTCTTCTTTTCTGATGCTTTCATGTGATTTTAACATCCCTTAGATGCTTGGTGCTGTGCTGGGTTACTCAAAATCTCCACCCTTATTTGTTCTTATTTGCCACCTGTGTCTTTTTTTTAAATTGTGCTAAAAAAGTTTAACATTAATTAGATCATTTGACAAGTTGTTCATTGCTTCTTAAATTTTGGAAGTATCAAAAGAACAAAAAGCAATTAAAAATGTATTTACCTTAATTTAAATGTAATAATAATTTAGAAAATTCTTAGCTCCACTCTTTTAGCACATTTTTACTCATGTATTTCCATTTTTGGACACTCTTCAGTTGCTGGAATGCAGATTATTTCACAAAGTTACACTTTAATAGTTATACTACATGATTCCCATTTGTTTCCTTTGAGTAATTAAATTTGAAGAAATGTTTAACCTATTATTCATTCAGATGGAGCTAAAAGGTTTTTGAATTCCTTTTTGTAATTTTTCATCAAAAGTGTTTTGAGTCATAATTTTTACGCACTTATATTTTATTGTGCTAAACTATGCATTTTTCATTAAGCAGAGAAGTCCAGTCAGATATAATGTTCAAAAGAAAAAGAAATTTCCCTGAACTTCATCTCTAGTTTACAGGAAACAGGAAGGCTTCACAATAAATATTGTATGAATAATATTTGCCTTTTGGAAATTGCAGTTAATAAAGGTCTCTTATTGGGAGAACATTAATAGAGGAGAATTTTTTTTATTCAACCGTAATCAAACTGGGTATTTGTTTATAAAGAACAACTAGCTTCTGCAATATGCATTCCAGTCTGGAGATCTATTAAACAGAGATGGCACCATGAAATTATCTGAAATGGATATTATTTTCATGTTTTGCTTAGATGTAATTTTATATAACCTAGAAAATTGTAATAACATTAATAATGGAGTTGTCTAATCTGTGAATGTAGGACATTGGCTTGGTGCTATCTCTGGTGTGTGTATGTTGTATCTCTAGATAACATCATATTTTGTATTGCCATGCTAGCGTCATGAGGTTGGCACCGTGAGTACCCATTGGATGCCCTAGTTTCCTCTGTATCCATTGACGCTTTATTTCCTTTGTAAGTTGGGGTTATGTAAAAACCGATGAAGTACCTCGTTTCACGTATATTTTCATTCTTTCTTCGGATTGCAAAATGTGCAAACAAATGTACAGTTGTAAAGTGACATGGTATATAAAATAAAGGGTTTGGGAGGAAATGATGGTAAGCTTCACAGTCATAGTTTTTATGACATTAGCATTTTATTACGCTTCTATCTGCTATCCCTGTGCTGTGATTCTCAAATAGTCCAAATTATGGTACTAATTGTCCCCTGGCTCTTGTCATCTTTATGTACCTCATAACGTGTTTAACCTGTCAGCAAAACTGTTCATTTGTTTATATCTTGTAAATGTTTCCATTTGGGTTACCATGTTTTACATCTGAACCCTTCAAATATTTCAGTATGAAGGATTGTTAAGAATGTGTCACAATACTCTTCATATACAGTTATACGTGGACAATTTTACATTTCCTTGAAACCAATAATTGAATAAAATTTTTCCTTCACATTTCAATGAATATCATGCAAATGAAGTTTTGCATAACCCTAACTTTAGAAACACTCGTCTGCTTATTGATATTCAAATTTTAATGAATTCTTGTAGTTCATGTTGGTTGTTCTCACTTTTATAAACTGTGATCTAACATTTTCATAATTTCCACTATAATTCCTGTCAAATTCACTGTAACAAAGAGTGATTGTACAGGGTGTGTGCGTGTGTGTAAGTAGATACTGCATTCATTGGCAGTGTTAAATATACCTCATTAGAGAAAATTGTGATCTGAATCTAAAACATTAGAAAGGCTTTCTTCAGGATATCAAGAAAAATGAATACAGGATCTATGGTTTAAGGAAGATAATGAATGAATTTGTGAAATGACTATTTTAGCTTTGCACAGATAGAAAGAAGCACTTCCATTATGATGAAGAAGTTTCTTAAATGTATATATGTGTGCATGCGTGTGTGAGTTGTGTGAATGTCTGGCTATTTTAAACCTGTACATTTTTCTCATACCTCAGCAGTCACTGTTACACTTGAGGTCACATATAAAAGTGATTTACTGTCAACCAGAAGAAAAATAGCGCATGCATTTTATCTTTTCCATTTTTTAAACATTTTTTTTTATTATTCAAGTTAATTTATGTAAGCACAATATTAATATGTTTTATAAGATCTTTTTGACACTTTAAAGTTGTGATAATTTAATTTTTTATGAAGCAAATTTTAATTCTTTAAAAGGTGTTTTAGATTTTTTGAACACTATTCAATATTAGTGTTTAATGTTATTTTTTGTTGTTTTTTTCACTGGTTGTAGAACACATGGCATTCAGTGCATGGTAGTTGTTACTGTGGTATATTTTGAAGTTGAAAATTAATCAGTTGTTTTTTTTTCTTTTCAATATCAGATATACTTACAGTATCAAATTCTATAGAATAGTTTGTGAATTTTTATTTATTCACTGGCCCTAGCGTAAACATGAATTCAGAGTGGTCACATAATTTTCTTTTTCCAGAATGTTCACACAAAGTTGGAACTTGCATTGGATGAAGATAGCATCTTTTATAAATTGGGCAGTGCGGGGCTGATCTCCTTCTCAGACTACATCTTCCTGCTCACGGTCCTGTCCAGTAAGTACCTACTGTCATTTTATTTGAGTAAATGTAGAGCAGAGCTTCGTATTATTGATAGAAAATTTAATTTACATTCCCTGAAATTTAAATGGTTTTGTTAAGTGTGCAGAAAAATTGATTTGTCAGTGAGGACTTAAGTGAAAAGTCATTTTAATAAGTGTGTTTATGTTTACTTAATTTGGCTTAACAATCCTGTGACTCCTCTTAACTCTTTACTTGTGTGCAGTTGTAGTGAACGTGAACAAGTGGTTATTATTGATTTCAATCGGATGCTGTGTGTGCTCATCTGGATAACGAAGACATTTTATAAGCTTTGAAATTTTGTTCGAAAACAGTTTTGCCAAATTTTGTGTTCTAAACATTTCAATATTTATTTATTATTTGGTGAGGTTTAAAATTTGAACGTTATGGACATAAAGTTTGTGAATTTACCTCGTTTATTAATTTATCCAATTATTATAATGTTGATAGAGCATTATCGGCCTCCTTGATTAAGCAGTCACCTTCATAAACCATTTTTTTTCTGGGAACTGTTTTGGTTTTCGAGAATAAGAAGTAAATTCCAGTATATATTTCTTTATGCAGCTCCACCGCCAGAGTTGCAAAGGAATTTGTGTTTCAGATTACAACAGATGAATTTAACAAAAGGTATCTTTACGAAATAATAACTGTCACCAGTTCCACAGTATTCTCATTATGTTTGCTTGTGAACTTGATACGTGCTTCTTGTAATTTTATTGTCCTGATTAAGCAGCCACCCCTTTTTGTTGGCCACTTTTGATAGAAGCATAAATGGCTGCATAAATCAAGTTTCACTGCAATTAGAAATGTTAGTGTTTGCTGGAGTATTTCACAGAGCAATATTTCGTTTGATTGTAGATCAAATTTGTCAGATGATTTTGATTAATTGTAGTAAGATGTGTGTTCTAAAGTGATGTGAGGATAGTGCACGATTTTATTAATATAGAACACTCACAATTATTGGGATAAATTTCATTTATTGATACATTTTTATACCTAATGTTGGGAATTCGTGGGAACATGTTCATAAATATACATATATTTTTACCACAAATATTCAGAGCATTTCATGTACCTTTCCTTGGACACACTGAGGAAGGTAAATCAACTTTCATCTATATTGGTGTAGAAATAAAATTTATCATGTATTGATATCAAAACAGTACTTCATAATTTGTCAAATTCTAATTTGTGGTTTTTGGTATTAAGTGGATATGAACTATAAATCCATGAATAGAATTCCAAAGTATTGAACACATTATTTATTGAATTTTGATATTTGGTACACTGAATTCAGCATTTTTTTTCAAATTCAGTTGCTTGCACTTACATAGAAGGTATCAGAATTGAAATTTACAAGCTTCCACATACTACATATTGGAAGTAAATTTGCCCATGCAGATGCAGTAAAATAAAAGTTTTACTAGACAATATACTAACATATATTTGGTATTAATATTTTTGATTGAGAATTTTAATGTTTACTGTATGTAGCGATGACTTTTTAAATTTCTGAAATAACATGGTGTGTGTGTATTTATTGTTTATATATTGTCATTAGGTGTAAAAAATCAGGGAATATGCTTTCAGTATTCCTATAACTGCCATACAAAATATGGTAACATCTTTGTACTCACAATTTTATCCTATTCTATGACATTTAACCTACACTCTGAATCACAATTTTAATTTGGTCTTTATTTGGGGATCAAACATTGAAGTGCACATAAAATTAAAAGTATGTTTCTGCAGCATAAGACTAATGATGCCCATACATACAAAAGCTATGATGACTTGCTATGCTACTGGGGTCCACATACAAACAGGCTGTTTAGAGACAGGTACAATTTGGTGACCACACAGAATATATGGGGACGGGCGTATGACTTAACTGTCAAATTTAATTGGGTACTACATTTGGAGGTCAGTCTTGTATACTGGACAGGTTTATGCAGGTTACCTGTAGGCAGAGTTGCCAACTGTGGGATGACCTCTGATTCACACCATGATTGGGCAAGTTAGAAAATGTGCTTTTAAAAGAATAAGTTTTTTTAAAAATTTTGTTTAGTTTCTTTGCGTTGCCATTTCATTTTGCAAATTGTGTTCTGGTCTTTTGTTTTCTGAAATTTTCATTATATTTTATGCTTTGTTTAACAAATACTACATTTTAAACCAAACCATTAGAATTTAATCTTTAAAGAGAACTATTCCACTTACATTTTATGATCATGCTTACAAAATGTGGAGAATGTTCAGGTCTGGGAATTTTTAGGTAGAACTTCAAATTTCTGTTGATTTAAAGATGAAAATGAGAGTGGAATGATATTTTCAATTAACAGATAAACAAAGTTTCAAGCCATTTCTGAACAGCAGTATTCATTCTCTTTTCATATTTTACTCTGCATATTTTATACATGTTTTGATATTCCAAGTGTCATATTATAAACTTTTCATTTTGCAAAACTTTTCTTTCAAATTTTAAAGAATCTGAAACTTGCATTTAGCCACCCTGCCTTCAGTTTTCGCATTACTATTGGAGAGATAAGGTCATATCTCCTTACTCACTCGAACATACATATTGTGCTTTACATCACATTCTGTTCCCTTGGTGCTTGAAGTAAAGTGACATACATATGGTACTACATTTTATCAATGTGCGTTTCATTATTTGGAGTTGTGCTTGCTGACATTTTCCAAGCATCGGAATAGTTTTGATAAAATAGGTCTACATTACAAATTTGTGGCACGTTTTAAAATATAAAATGTACAAAATACAAAGAAAGTGGCTGCTCTCTAACTCTTTAAAGAATATAAAATTTGTTAATTTTGGACTTATTATTGTTCTTAGTTGATGAAAACCTCACAAATTGAATTAACATAAGATACTATAAACAAATCAGGCATCTTTCATTCATTTGCTTTTTGTGGGATACAAAAATAATTTCATTCTTTCTTCATTTATCCATAACGTTGTTATAAAGATAATATCATACAATGATTTTAGTTAATGAAGTATTGCAATGACAAACAAATATTTACATTGCTTTTTGTGTTATAAAATATTTATTGAATTATACTAAAAGAAAAGAAAAATAGTGTGATTTTCTTCTGAGTCAATTGGGGTATTATTTATCAAACATTTTTTGCCTTTTCAAATTCACAATCTTCCACAATTGCTCTGTCATCTTGGTTCATCCATATTGAGTTTAAGTACTAGAAACAAATTATTGCATTAGATGCAAAGGTATTTTCTTGAATCGAATTGATTATTTTTTTGGAAACTGTTTCATAGCAGTGTTTGCAAGTTTAAGCTTTGCAATATTTATCACACCTATAATACTGAGAATACCATTACAGTTAACCGTTGTATTGCCGTGAAAATGAGCCAAACTTGGAGGACTGTTGAGCATAACATCAACATTGAATAATATGTTGATCCTATGACATTTCCATCTTTCTTGGATACAATGTATTTGCAAAATATGCATCTAAAAGTAGTACTTGTAGGTGAATTGCACATACAACTACATTACACAATTTAATTTTGCTTTTTGGAAAATCCAAAGTATTTTCTGATTTCAGGGGTATCTTAAAAATTAATTTCTGACCTTATAATACTGGCCTTGCTGCTTCTTCTTCTTCTCTTAGTTACTTTTAGCCACTTGTGTTCTTTAAAGCAGTGTTATTCAAACTGCAAGGCACGCCTTCCCAGGGAGGAATGAAAGTTTCAGAGGGGAGGCACGAGCACTTCATAACAATTTAATTAAATAATATTCTAATGCTTAATAATGCTCTAATTATTTCTACATGAATAAATTACTATTGGACTGTGCATGTGCCTTCATTAAATTTAATAAATGTAGGAGAAAACATGTGTGTAATATGTGATTGCATTTACTTCCATGAAACCAAAATTGTCAACTATCTCTTATTTTAAGTGAACTCTGGCAGTTGGCGCAATAGAATATGGCTCGCTTTGTAGTGGCGTGATTCATTCCTGTAATACTGTCCGAATTTTGGTGCTCTGTAAAGAATCAGTATCCAAAATAAAAAGGCCTTGCGTGTTCTGCTTCCTTTTTCCACTTCTTATGTGCGTGAAAAAGGATTTTCAGTCATAGCAGTGATCAAGAAAAATGTAGATAAAAACCAAACCTCCAAAATGAGATGCATATTGACATTTCTAAATTAGTGCCAAGATTCTAAGAACTGTGAAACACCAAAAAGTTGATCCATCTTGCAGACTTTTCTGTACTATCAATATGTTGGCTTTTTATAGTTTGCCTTTGTCAAATATTAATTAAATTCATTAATTATAAGAGTCAACTGTGCAAATCACTTGCATTAATTATTTTGTAGACTGTAAGTATATAATTACAAAATGTACATTATGACTTTCAGGAAAAATGTTTACGTGTTATTTTTTATTAACAATTTAGTTTTAATAAGGGGAGGCATGAGCTGATTTTGTTACCTGAAGGGAGTCACAGCAGCAAAACAGTTTTTTAAACACTGTTTTCAAGCAATCATTTTTGTGTAAGCTGGGATACACTTCCCAATAAAGGATGCATTTGTGTGTTTCTACTATTGAATAGTATTGAATTTGTCAGTGTTGATTGAATTTGAGAAGTTTTCAGTGATCCACTTTGAAGAATGAATATAGTTTGGAAAATATCTTTAAGAAGGAAAAGTTGAAGCAATATTCAGGTTGAGTTTCACAATTGAATTTTGACATTAATTTCAAAAGCAATTTCTTCATCTTGTAGGAGTAAAGATTAAAGTATTCTCAGTCATTTAATTCAGTGGATTTGATGGTGAGCGCTTGCAAAGCCAGAAATTTAATTGGGTGGGGAAAAAATAATCAATTGTTCAATAGATATTTACTCCAACTGTTGACTGGAAAGTTGTCAGTGTCGGTAGAAATTAATTTGACTGATCATCTATTAATTATCCAGGGGGATTATTCATAGCATTACATTTTCATTAATTTTTAGATAAATAATTAGTTATTTGAAGTTATTATACCTGAATATTGCTAAAAGATTGCTATCGGGACTACATTTATGCAAGGACCTGAAACCCTTATGATGCTAATTGTAGTTTGGTTAGTATTTCATGTGAATGTGCAGTATGTTTCTCCACTACATACCATACACAAATTGAGCTTGTAGTTTTCTTGTGATCTGTGCATGGCTTTCCATTTTATGCAAAAGCCTCTGGATAATAATTTGAAATAAATGTATCAATTTATTTGTGCTATGGCATGGATAATTCATAAACTTCCTCTTTCCTATTCTTTTTTCTAATCTTTCAATTACGTGTTATTAATCTTCGTATTTAAAAATGGTGGGATATAACCACCAGTTCCTTTAGTGTTTTTTTTATTTATTCACCATTTGTAATGTGTTCTGCTATACTACATGGGGCTGCTGGCTTTAATCAAGTTTATTTCGAGTTGACTGAAAATTGTGTAAAGAGGAAGATGTCAGTAGCCTGTATTTCATTAAATATCAACCATGTATGGAACATGTGGGTTCTCCAAGTTGATTGGTCTTTGTATTGAAGGTGGGAAATTATTACAATTGAATGCTGGGCAGTAATTATTACAGTATTACTGTTATTATTGTTGTTTTGTTTGTAAGCCAGGGTATGATTTTTGCGCATAAGACATGTTTTTGAATTGTTGTGAACTACTTGCTCACCACTTGAACTTGGGATCAACAATTCTTGGCTTCTTTGATGCTTTTAGTGTATTTTTATTTTTTGTTGTATCTTCAAAGTCGCCCCAGTCGCTATCATTCACTATAAGTTTCTACAATCAAGTAAACATCACTGTACTTATTTGAGAGTAGTGTCAACACACCATGATTTTCACAGGCCGTCAGGCACAGGAACCTTCCAGCTCTTAATTTATTCCTTATCAAGTTTAAAAAATGAGAGAGAGAGAGAGTCCTCTTCCTCACAATGTTTGCTCCCGTCATCCGTTGGGCAGAGACATTAGCATCGTGACGGCTATTGCTGGAGGTTTCTCCTTCCGTGCACGCAGAGATGCAGATCGTGGTACCTACACGGCGATCTAATGTTGCGTTCTTTTTGCCAGGTTCTTACTTGCGAGCACAACCCTTCGGCATTTAACTGGCTTGTAGAGGGCTATGAAATGCTCTATCTGCAGATCTGCTGCTACCCCCCCTCCCCCTTCCAAACTGCCGCGGCCTCTTTCACACTATCGCATTTTTATAGGTTTTTATTCCGGTGTTCTCGCGAGGAACCTATGGCAAAATTAATAATTTCATACAAATATTTATATTAAATAATTATAAAGGTTAATGTTTGTTCAGTACTCTCAATGCAGCCAACACACCAACTCTCAAAACAATTGAAATTAGAACAAATGGTGTAACATGTTTGACTGAGCACACAATTTCTTGGGAGACCGCGCGTGACGCACCGCAACGCATTTGGGCACTGACTTTTCAGTGCGTTTATAGAGAACGAAAAGGATGAAAGAATATCGTAATTACCAAATAATAAAATTAATTCTTAATAAATCTTCGAGACTGCGCTAAGGGTGGGAGCACACACATCACTCGGAGCGGAGTTGGTCGTATCCCGAGTGATGCGTTGAAGAAGGGAAGCTGCCTCGGCTTTCGTTGGCGCTGTATAGATCCGCGCATACGCCACTCGGAGTGGAGTTGGTCAACGTGCAGCCGACACATTGAAGACAAGAAGGGCCTGGCAATCGGTTTCGATCTTGTTTGACACTGCACGCTGCGTTGCACAGACGGTGCTCACACGACGTGCGTTACAAGGACGGTGCTCGCACACGCTGCGTTGCACAGACAGAGCTCACACGTCGTGCTCCAACGCCGAACAGCGCCGAGTAACACTGACGGTGCTCACACGACGTGCGTTGTCGCTGCACAAACGGTGCTCACACACGCTCCATTGGAGAGATGGCGCTCACACGCCGTGCGCTAACTATGAACAGCGCCGAGTAACACAAACGGTGCTCACACACGCTCCATTGGAGAGACGGCGCTCACACCGCGTCCGTTGTCGGCGCACGCTCCGTCCAGACGCAGCTCTGCCGGCGTCGGCGGCCGAGGCGGGAGCGGGGCCGGGGCCCGGGCCGGGGCTAGGCCGGGTCGGGGCGCGCCAGGTCGAAGTACTTGGAGGCGTTGTAGCCGAAGAGGTCGAAGTCGGTGCCGTAGATGCGGTAGAGGTCGCGCAGCTGGGCGCGCGTGAGCGTGGCGTAGTAGCGCGCCACGAGGTCGGCGGTGGCCTTGGCGCCGCGCGCGCGGTTGGTGACCTTGCGCGGGCGCTCGCGCCGCCGCGCCGTCGCCAGCAGCGCGCCCCGCAGCCCCGCGCGCTCGATGATGTACTCCTCGTCGCGCGACAGCGTCTCCACCTGCGCACCAAGCGGCACTTATTGGCTGTGCTCCAGACAACAACAAAAATAATTAAGAAATTAGCCGGCGCTTGCAGTGTGTGTGTTGCGCCGAGTAGCGAGCGTTCGCTCGCCCAACGCCCGATAGCTGACGTAACTTGGAGAATGCTCGCTTCCTTTGACGTATGCCAAAGACCGATACGCGGAGGGTAGGGCGAGCACCGGGAAATAGCGAGCGACACATCCACACTAATATTTGGGATTCGGCGAACAGTCGCTCGCTACTGGCGGAATACAGAGTGTGTGGAGCCGCTTTACAATTCGCTCTCGCCCTTGCGTCTCCTCGTGTGTACACATTGTTACAGCACTTTGCAAAGGCACCGCTTTGCTGCGCTCCCGAGTACCGCGTTTGATGGGAAAACATTGGTTTTAATTGAAGTATTCGGACAAGCTATGCAGTGGCGTTTAGTATAGATCTCCCACCATCAACGTTCCTTTGCAATGACGGGTGAACGCGTCGTTAGACTCGTGCGACGGAAAAGACGACTCGTAAGGGGGTACGTTTGCGTTCATGTGAGATCGGTCTACGTTTGAAACGTATTGTGGAAGGCGCGAGTAGTGAGGGATACATTGTCGGTGATGATGACGATGGTGTGATGGAAAAGACGTGACTGGTTGAGTGGGGAGTTGACGGGTGCGTCGAGTACCTTGGCGATGACGGTGAAGTTGACGTGGCAGGGCGTGCAGAAGCGGTAGTAGGGCGCCCAGTGCTCGTCGAACTTGGGCTTGTGCGCGCGCAGGCCCGTGGCGATGACGTGGTCGACGAACTGCTCGAAGGTGGGGCCGGGCAGGCGCGGGTCGGGCGCGTCGCCCGCGTCCACGGCGTTGGGGTGCGGCGGCGGCGGCGGCGGGGGCGGCGAGGCGCGCCGGGGCTGCCGCGACGAGATCTCGCGCCCCAGCTTCCGGTAGAAGCGATTGCGCAGCCCCTCGAACTTGTTGCGGTAGGCCGAGAGCAGGCGCTCGAAGGGGTCGCGCACGATGAGGAAGGAGAGCGAGTCGGGCAGCGCGGCGCGCAGCTGCTGCGGCGTGGGGCGCGGGTAGCGCGCGCGCGCCAGCACCAGCGGCATCTTGAGCGAGCGCCGCAGGAAGCTCTCCGAGTAGCCCGCTGCGGACGAGACCGGGAAAAAGAGGCGTTGCCACCCGCCTGCACATCCCGCCCCCGCCCCCGCCCCCGACGCGGACCGAACCGACAGTATCGGCAGCGAAAATAGTACCGTTTATTTAGTCGTGTACTTGACGTGTGCCAGCTGCTGCGGTTTCATCCCATCGGGAGCTTACTACATGTCGCTTCACTGACGTCTCTATGGGGACGTTCAAGCTCCCGATTGGACGAAACCGTGAACAGCTGATTTACGTCAAGTGCGCGGTTAAATTAGTCCTAGTATAAGCGACTCTGGCTCTTCAGTGCGCTGTTGCCAAACATTACTATGCACGTAGCACCACTTACATGACAGATAAATGAAATCTCGAAACATTAACATCTACTGGCAGGCGGCGACACGTTTTGGATATCGTGTTCATAACTTTCGCCAGAGCCGAACCTTATCGATCCGCGACTTCTTGTAAGTCAGATGAGCTGCTACGCTGAACCCTGACTTTGGGAAAGTAAAGAAATCCTTGCCTTTCAGCAGGTCGCATGACGTACCACGTTGCGAGAGAACGGAGAGTACGTGGCGAGAGTCGCTTACACGCTGTCGGTACTGTAGTTCGACACTCCGGGTTTGTACAGGTTGTCATCTTTCAGGGAAAGCCGGGAAAATCGGGAAGTTTCACTGATCTGTAAAAGTCTGGGAAATATCAGGGAATTTGTGAAAAAATCTTTAGAAGTCAGGGACAATTTTGAGTTGTTATAAATCTGTATATAATTAATAAAAAATAGTACAGCATTATTTTTATCAATTGCTATGTGTTGAGCTCTCTTTAAATTATCATTGCAAAATCAGAGAGTTTACATATTAGTTTCACGCTTGCTTTAATATTTCATTTAAATAGTGTGAAATACTCTATATATCTTATCAGTGAACAATTTTTAAAATGCTCTGAAAAACCGGGAAAATGTAGGAAATTTGTTTCAGGAGGTATTGACCTCCATGTCCTGGTCATCATTTTCGCTTCGGAGGAAGAAGCGTCGGGTATACCTCCTTCCGTGTACCCACATTCGATCCAAACCTAGCTCCACGCCGCTTCGTTCAACCCCATCAGCGTCTGTATTTATGTATCAACTCCTCCATCCCCTTCAACGCTCCTCTCATCCGACTTTCCCCAACGACCCCAACCTCTTTCGACCCCGTTCCACCTGCTGTTCATATCTCCATCTCCTCCTGTTGTTTCCTCGCGGAGAGAGGGTAGGTGCATCGTGTTCGTCTCACCCGTTCATCTCTTCCTCGACTTCAAATGCCCCAAGTTCCCGTAGCGAACCGGTCCTAAGTCGATTTCCATCCACGACCAAGCCTTTTCCTTCCTTGCCGGGGAGAGAATAAGAAAGCGTTAGCGCTGTCGATTACAGACCGTTTGCTGATACTTTGCCATTCCCACTCTATCTTGAATGGTCGTATTTCGATGTTTCCATCCCACCCCCTTCAATCCTTTTGCTCCCATTTCACCATCTTATACAATTGGACTCCCTTTCAATCGTCTCCCATTCCATTCCATTCCATTCCATCATATCCGTTCCTAACGTCATTGAATCTCGTTCCAATACATCTCCCCCTTTTATCTTTTTGTGTTGTCGGGTCCATTTCTTCCCGCCCGTCTGACGCTTTTCTCTCCCATCCTATCCAAATAATTCATCACGATTCTCCCTCTGCCAACCCGCCTCTCCCCTCCCACCATCCTGTCTCGTCCTCTTGAAGACAGTGTCGGTAGTGCACAAGACGAACGTGACCGGACGGTTTTCGTGCCCTGCCTTGCACACTCTAGCGTCTTCAGTTTGTAACTCCCGCGAAGTCAGTGCTGCACGTAAGTTCATAGCGTCCGGTTTGTAGTTCTGTGTTCGTGGCAATGGCTGGGGAACTGAATCCGGGCTGATTTTGCTTGTGCCTGGATAGTATTATTGATTGAGGGGTAATGTGAAACAAAATTAAGTCTGATATTGATCGCTGACATTATATTTATCGGCGGACAAGTTGGCTTGGAAGTCCTCACGTATACAAGGGATGTCCTCGAGCTGCAGCCGCTAGGTTATGAAATGTCTTTTGAATCTCTGAGTTCGTTTTATTAAAATATTTAATTTGCACAAAACTACCTCTGTAATCAACATACTATCTAATAGTGTTCTATTGGAAATTGTGGTGTAATAAAGGTTTAATTTGCGTACTTTTCCGTTTTCTGTGATGCGAACAATAAGCAGTTTAAATGAGTTAATGAATATGCTGTAATTTAATCTTATTTGGCTTGTTTATTGGGTTTTTTAATGAATTTCATTTGCACAATACTTCTTTTTCGTGAATGTGGAAGTAAATGTGTCGTATTTTAAGCGGACGTACATAAATAATGGCTTATGTGGCTCAGACATTTGTTCAACACGCTCTTGCCCGTGGGTTGCGTCGGTTTTTCCTCGTGTCTCGAGGAGAGAAGCGGTTTTGAAATTGCATGGCAAAGCTCACCTCTTTCCAGAATAATAGTATTTGTCTTCCATTGTAAGTTCGTCTGTACTTTTTTGGGAGCTATTGTATCTAACAAATGAACATCGTGACACTTCTGTCAGTTACGGTACTCGGGTAACGCGAAAAAGTATCCAAATTAGAGGGGGGGGTCAGGATGGAAAAGTGTTAAGTAGTGTTCTGTTGTGAATCCACTATGTTCCAAAAGATGTAGTACAAAGAAAATATGTAGTTTTGGGAATATCGAGATTAGAGATGATCAAAGTGAGGAAGTTGCTTCTGCTGTGATTCGAATGTTTCCATTCCAACACACTCGACGATGTAGGCCAGAGCCTTGCACTCATTTCGTGTCACTCTGCATTTATTATTCCCTTGTTTTCGTGCTACGTGATGTATTACAGTTATTAACATATTTTCACTTTATCGGTTATCTCCAATGAAATGCATTATGAAAATGTGGACAATGGTGTTCTGTAATGCTTCATTACTTCATTATTTAATTTGAAAGGGAAACTGTAACAGCAACGATGACACCAAAGATAAAATGGACTTTATGGCAGACGTGATTGTTGCCACATCTCCATGATAAAGGAAGAAAACGGCAGAAGTTGGTATTCCGTACCGTTTTATTTGTTATTTCATGACGATTTTCCGAAGAATAATGAAAATGTGCTCGATGCGTCATTTTACCCGTGATAGTATTATTTTCGATATTGCACTTAATTTGTCTCCGTATAAATTAAATAGCAACAGAAAAGTGAATGCCAGTCTCTGAAAGAGAGGAGGAGAATAAATAGAAAAAAATTGTGCATAAAATTGAACTACGTTTGAGAGGAGGTAAAAGGGACGAAAACCTACTAAAAACGCTGCCCGGTTCTGTATCGTGTATAAATTTTGCGAGTACATGTAGCGAATAATAAAAACGTACATCATCGTAGGCTTTAATGTGGTTGGTGAAAAAGTCGCGTATGTTTTTCTTAATACTGCGAATTCTTCGCAGTTTTCTTGACTCGCTTTCAGCAGCCATCGCATTACTCTTCAATGCTTTCGTACCATACTCGATAACAATTTATTTGCATGAGAAATTTTTATTTCTTTAAAATCATGCAACACAGCGGAAATAAGCCAATATCTCTCCAGTCTGGCTATATCTATGGTAGTGCAACTTTTTTCTTTTCATTTTAGAATATTTCTCAAAGGAATTCCGATTTATTGAAGGATAGGGAAATTGTATTAGTTACATACAGGGCACACTGAGTTCACTCTTCCTGTATGTGTGTACAACGGTATTTTTTTTATAAAATCACTTCCTCTTCTCGAGAGTAGGGGCGAATCCAGCCGATCTATTTTTTTTGGGGGGGAGGGCATCGTAGATTTTTGTTAAATGAACATATATGTTGCTATATTGTATATTATTTGTGTACTGTAAATTTAATACTATTTAATAGTATTGTTTAAATACTTACATAATTCGAACATCAATAACTATTTAAATGAATTTTGCGAAATAAAGGAAGGCAATCAAAAAAAACTCTTAGCCTCTTGGGGTGAAAGGCGTTCGTTGTGCCCTGTCCGGCGCCCGCCGCCCGCCGCCGCTGCCGAGTTGGCTCCGGAGAGCGCCGTCCATCGATTTCCGCGGGACGGACGGCGCGTCGGCGCCATCTGGCGCGTGGGCTGCGCGTGTTGGCGCGAGATGATCCCCTCCCCCCCGTGCGGTCGGCGGCCGACGAGACCGCGCCGGTTTTTCGAACCCGGTTGCGA
Source organism: Gryllus longicercus (assembly GCA_038098605.1). Classification (NCBI taxonomy): domain Eukaryota; kingdom Metazoa; phylum Arthropoda; class Insecta; order Orthoptera; family Gryllidae; genus Gryllus; species Gryllus longicercus. The sequence continues at coordinate 1,536,899 of JAZDUA010000262.1, forward strand.
AGAGCCTGTCTCGCTCTCTCGAGATTAATTCGCGCCGACGCGCCGTGGGCGGGGCGCTGATTGTTTGTCTCGCTGTCCGTTGCTGGGCTCATTTCAATTTCTGATCCGATTTCGCTTTTAGTTTTCGCTTTTTGATGCCTAGCAATACGAGTATTATGAGAATCGTATTGAGTGTGACCTGTTTTTAATTGTCAAACTTTTTTTATATTCTTTACTTCCAAATACATTTTAATTTAATTAAGTCGTTTATCCATAAGTTGCTTTATAGTTTTTTTGACTCAAGTTAATTTAATTTTAAATTTGACACTGGAAGTGAAGCTGTTAACATCTTCAATTTCACCGTATCATTCATAGATTTAAGCAATTACAAATTATTTTTCATTTGAATTGTTTCTCGTAACGTAGAAATCTACAGAAGGTCCAGTGTCTTTGTATGTATAAAGAGTAACTTCAAAGCAACGAGAGGAATGAAAGAAGACGCGATGACAAAATTGTAAGCTTTTTTTCGTGTTAGCGTGACTTAGAAGAGTCCAAACTCTCCTGGATTCCTTTTGTAGAAAAACCCTTCGAGAACCCAAGAAAGAAAGAAAGAAAGAAAGAAAGGGGGCGACGGCGTGAAGTGGTGGATCAAATTCGAAACGAAAGGAGGGAAGAGGGAGGCGGAGCAGGCGCGCTCACCCAGCAGGTTGAAGTTGTAGAGCCAGGCGGTGCTGGCCGCCTTGAAGACGTTGCACCAGACGAGGCTGTGGTGCGAGTCGATGAAGAACTCCCAGGCGTTGGGCTCCCCCTCGCGCTGCAGGCCGCGCTCCGCGCACACCTTCCACACGCGCCGCCGCCGCGCCTCCATCTCGGCCTCCAGCGCCCGCGCGTCCAGGCCGCCCTCCTCCTCGCCCTCGCCGCCGCCCTCCTCCTCCTCGGCCGCCGCCGCCGCCGCTGGCCGGGGCAGCACCGCCTGCTGCAGCGCAACACAGCAGCACGCGCTCAGTGCGCTTCCAAAGCAACATTCCCTTAATGAATATTATCGCACTTTTTTTTCATATTTCAGGCCAACAATTAAAAAAAAACATTGTTCAAAAATATTTATGGGGGGTCCGAACTGAAGTTATGCTTGCTATTTCCGCTCCTGAGCAGTAGCCTTCAGGGCAGTTGGAAAAGTGATGGCGAAAAGGGGGCGATGGACGGAAAAGTTTGCTTTGCTAATTTGACGTGTTCATAGATACGTGTTTGAACACAGGCCCTTACGTAGCCACCTACCAACACACACACACACACACACACACACACACACACACACACACACACACACGCGCGCGCGCGCGCTTAGACACAAGTTGAGCCCTGAAAAGTGCTACGTTTGCACCTTACACTCTTTCGATCCCAGAACAACGTTGTGTGCGTGTGAAAGTGGTTTCCATGCACGAGTTCTGAAATGATAAATGGTGTGTTCAGTTTCCACGGTGGCGTTCTGGAGTTGATTTTTCTAAAACGAGACGCTACGACGGATAATGAATACACTTTACAACTTTTGTATTACACATATCAAGTTGATAAGCGCTCCAAAGGAGAATTTACTTCAGTTTCGTAAGTGCAATAGCACTTGCGTTCCTGACGTAAATTTAAACTTACACACGTTTCTAAATATAGGGTTTAGTTTTTATTATATGTATTTTCTGATTTTGTGTGCAATTTATTTCATACTTTACCTATGTGTAGGAGAGCGGCATTAACATTTGGTTTCTAGATATACATTATTTCTTTAAAACGCACGGTGGATAATGATAACTTGAGGATATCCTATTTCTGTGTTCACGAAAAAAGCATATGCAACGAGTTCATGGTCAGAAGGAAGAGTTTTCAATTAGGTGTTCGTTCTCAGTTTTTGTTCGCAAGTACTTCCATCGTAATTATCTATATATTTTCGAAACTGTTGGGAACCATCGCGTGATGAAACAAAGGCTAGAAATAGAGACGAGGAAAAATGGAATCGAGTCAAGTTTTTACAAATGACGTGACGGCAAACGAATACACAAACAACTATAAACAGACGAATGAGTGATTTATAGAAAGTCCCCGCGTTTCAGAATAGTGTGGTTACGTGAGCATGTGTCATTTTCTCCCTCCGTTTATATCGATACATCGCTATCACAGGCCGGCGATCTTCGACACGCGAATGCACTGTCGTGTGTATTTCCACTGGGATTCAGCGGCTGGCATCGTCTATCAGCCCGGGATGTCATTCCGGAAAGAAAGCAATTTAAAACGATGGTTCCATCGTTTTCGTTGAACAACTTACAGGACTGAAATAACTCGACAACGCGGAGTAGGAATTGCATACCATGCCATTTGCCGTTTCAGATGAACGTAAGGCCCTCGAAATCGAGACTAAAGTACTGACAGCGCCTGAAGGTTAGACTACCTGGTGTACAGGCTACATAAGTTCCTGAAATAATAAATGATTTAAAGGCCAAAAATGTAAATATTTCGGAGAATATAGCAGTTATAATGGTAAAGCAAAAACTAGAACGTGTCGTTGCAGACTTTGGGAAATGTATTTAATCGTCAGCCCTTGTTAATATATTGTAACTACAAGCATCAAACGTGGACAAGCCTAGTATCAATAAACTTTATGCATCCGATATTCATTAATCTGCGAAATATTTAAGTTTGTGATAGCTTAAATCTGCATGTGTATCGCACCATTACGAGAATCAATCATGCGATTGTTACACGGAATGGCCCAGATGCAGATCAAAATATATACCTTGTCTTCATTGCATGTCTGAAAGGGGATATTTTTAAGTGTTATATTCAATCCGTTCAATAACCATTATTTCTGAACAGGTTATTGTGGATTTATTTGTTGTCCCCAAATAATATTCCAAAAGCGTGGAATGACAATAGAGATGAAGGGAGAGACTAAGTAACGGTCAAGTAGATTAATTTGCTACTTTACTTTTTGTTACTTGTAAGTAAACAACGAATTAAATCAGAATTTGCGTTAATGGTACTGCTCACTTATTAACCGTTATTCTTAAAAAAAAGGGAAGTTATCTCGACATTGACTAAACATGGGTATACGATAATTAATATACGAACATTGACATGTTTGTGTTCATGTTCTGAAGAAATGCCGTTCTGAAAAAGATGAATCGAGTCAGTACTTGGAAAGAAAGAGTTGTAGAGAATGCTAGTAAATATATCACTTGCGTACTACTAAGGTGGTATAACTTAAAGCTTTGCAGTAATAAAGTTACTGGTAGAAAGAAATAAGCGTACTTTGGTGATTTATCGCGAGAGAGCAGTTACATTGGACGTTGTATATGTTTCTTTCCATTGACCAACATCAAATTTTAAAAACGTCTCCCGCGAAATATGTGTTATTTTTATTTTTGTCTTTGTTGTGGGAACAGCAACCATTTTGGCGATATGTTGATGTAGGCCTAACATAATGAGATGTTTGGAAGGCGTGTAGTATCCACAAATGAACACTCACGCAGCCTTCTCCCGACGCGTTGGCGCGAATAAATCTCCCTGCGTCGCTTTGAGGCGAGCAGAAATGGCTTTCAATAGCGAGCCCCTCCCCTCCCCCTCCCCCTCCCCCGGCGCAATCGATGCGAAGCCGAAACCCGTGCAGCTGTCGAGGCGATTGGAGACGAGCAATCGACCAGGTCGTCCCCGACGCAACGGGCCGCGTGGGCCGAGTGCACTTGTCACCGCTGACTAACGACGCCCCGCCCCGCCAGCCAAGTCCCCGCGCCTCCCCAGCTTCACCTCGCCTCGCCCCGCCTTGTCTTGCCCTGCGCTGCGCCGCGCGCTCTAAGAATAGAAGGGCCGGCGTGCTGCAGGCGCCGTGGCCCGCCTCAGCCCGCTCTGCAGGGCCCGTGTCGCCCAGGCCGGCGGCACGCGGGCGGCGCACTTGGCGCTCGCCTGCGCTCAAAGGTTAGTTAGACAAGCTGGGACAGTCGTGTCAGCATACCGGAATGAAACGCGTCAAACAATTTATTGCTATTTACTTGCTAATTAGTTGCCACGATTTGGAATTAATAGCCACGTTTTTGTGTGTGGTGAAAACGGGTGTGAGCTGGCTTGACGCGACCCCCGTGAGTGTGTGTGCGCGCACACACACACACACACACACACACACACACACACACACACACACACACAGAGACAAGTTAATTTCGGGTCGTAGCCCGACGGACGGAGAGTCACGATGACCAGGTTTTGTGGTCGATGCTTTTAAGTTGCGATTGTTTTTGAATGAAAAAAACTACAAAGTCATACGTTTCCCTGATTGATAAATTGAAAATTATTTTAAATTGAGGCGACTGGTTTGAAGAGGAGGAGGAGGAAATGTTACATTCTAGAAGGGTTTCGCTTTCAAATTAAAGGCGGGCAATGAGAGCGCTTGAAATCGGTCAACACAAATCTGTTTCGTCAACCGTTTGTTGGATGGGGTGCTGAACAGGAGCATGGAACACAAAAATTCCACCTGCTCTTCAAATAACTGTGAAACGGAATTCTCTTTGCCTTCTAGTAGAATATGAATAGCTTGAAAACTGTCAATATTTATTAGAAAAGTAATTTAGAACTTTTACTTTGGTAATTCATTAGTGTCCGTCAACATTAATGTATTGTTTTTGCGTTGCTCTATGTGATGATAAAAGTTTTAATTGCACCTTTAGCTCTTTAGCTTTGGTTTGTCAGTTGAATCGTAATTAAAATAATAATCTGGAGAGAGTTGGACATTGTTGCGACTTCCGGGCGCGTAATGGAAATATTTAGCGTTCGTGCGGCGGCTCAATTTTCCCGCCTCAATTCACTCCCAACCGCATCCGCCCCACCCCACCCCACCCCACCCCACCCCACCTCACCCCATTGCCTCTAATTTCTAGGCGTCGGGTCGGGTCTCGGCCTTCTCTTCTAACTCCCAGAGCAATGCAGCTGCAGCGCGTGTCTCAGTGCACTCTAGTGGATCAGTAGCGCACCTGGAGACAGCTAAAATGTTTTTTTTGTTTGTTTTTTTTCGAAAACTGCATTTTTCGACTGGAAACCTATTGCACGAAACTTTATAAAAAAACATGACCATGAAACATGAAAATGTCTACATATTTTTGGCCGATATATTTAAGCTGCATATTGTCTTCGGCACATTCTGTTTATTTTTTCTCGCATGTTCTATTGTACCATCATCGGTGTGAAGCGCTTGTACCAGTGTATATACTTTGATTTCAAACATTTTGGGTTAGCGAACAGTGCTAGTAAAACCTAAACAAAATGTTTGTTTTTTGTTAAACGAATGCCAACTCGTATATTGTTTCTCAGTGACCTCGTACACCTGCTAGGTTTACACTCGGCAACTGCTTTGTTCCCAGAAAAATGGCCCGCCTGTGAACTCTCTATTTAAGCCTGCGAGTCTGTTGTCCTGTTCCCCGAACTGTGCTGCTTCTCCGCCTGCCAAAAGCTGCCCATTACGTTACCCACGGACCGTAAACGTCTATTACGCTGCGCGGTGCAACATCTTTGCGAAAGTAGGAGCTCTTTTAATACAATGTTGAGTGGCGCTGGGTTTTTTTTTTTTTTTTTTTTTTTTTTTTTTTTTTTTTTTTTTTTTTTTTTTTTTGACGTCTGCGCTGGTCACACCGCGCGCTCTCGACTTGACACCAAAATTCTCGCCCTTTGCAAACGGTTTCTCTCGGGCGCGCTTGGGAGGTTGCCATGAAGTGCACGATTGTATGAACGTTCTGTTTTCGTGAATTTTACGCGAACCACGAACATATACTTTTGATTTCCTGTGAAGGAAAAGCGTTGACGCGTCTGCAACCGTGACAAAACACCTAAAATACATCACAAGCGAAGATGACTTGAACAGTTTCGCAATTGCGGTTTTCCTCTCTTTTTATGATCGACAAATGTCTTGTAAAATTCTGTTGCACTACGTTTACAGTGATGAAGAAAAGCCTCTCTTTCTGGAAAAGAAGAGCTAAAATTAAGCTTTAAAATAAAAATATTTTTTAAGATAGTTACATGTTCTATATATTTCGTAATACCAGTTAATGTTTTTCATGTTCAAAATCTATTGACCCCCAAAAAATATATTTTGTTCCAAAGTTGGACAAATGTAAGATACCGAAGAATAAAAGTGTGATTGTTCTTCTTTTCAAATATTCCGATATCTTCAACTTTACCCATGCGTGACATTCCTCTAACATCCGAGATCTTTCACGTGTACTAATATTCCTTAAAATTGATAGTCTTCATTTCGTCTTGGATATGCATGGACACACGCCTAGTAGACGTTCAGCTTGTTTTATCTACACTGAATGATGTAGAATACCGTTACGCGTCGCGTGCGAAACAGTTTTTGATAAGTAAATTTGGAAAATGATTCAACTGCAGGGGAGGAGCTCGAACGCAGTGCCAGTGCCAGTGCCATCGCAGATTGCATCCGCAAATTACCGCGAGGTTTCTCCCGACTGCAGGACTTGCGTGACCTTATCTTGACGGCTGACACGCTGTTATGCCGGCGCGCCGCCGTGGTGACGTGAACGCAAACGGATCCTTTTCAGCTGTCCATAGCGGTTGCGTCCAGTTGAATTGCCCCCAACGCGTATCTTGGAGGGTTCTGCAGCCTGCTCGAATCGCAAGAAATGAGGGAGGAGAGGAAAAGGGAATGGAAAAATTAAGAAAATGGCGCAGGTGGAATGCTTGAACCGACAGGAGCGACCTCGAGAGACAGGTGGCGGAGACTGTGTTGTGAAGGCGGCGGCCACGCAACAGACGTCACGAGGGCGACATTGGTGGAAGTTCTGCTCCCACGGCTTCATTAAAGGAGGCACTTGGCAGTGATCTTGATGTGACATAACTGTAGAGGAAGCATTGCCGAAAACTACGTCAATAGAAGGAATAACTACCAAACCTCTGTAGTAGTTGGGAGTTCTCATCTGATACTTCGTTGACTGGGAGGCTTAAATATTCTACTTTCAATGGTAGCCGAGTCAAAACACTGTGTAAGTAGATGCGTTGAAGCTGCCCGTTGTCTGGGTGACACTTCTCGAGGACAGCTGCTCTGATAGGTCGTTTCGGTGGTTTTCTCCCATCAGTCCGTGGCGGGTGCCTGATGAAAGAAGGGCCAACGATCTTTTCTACCCCGTTCAGTTCTCACTGCTATTCTTAGGGACAAATGATGGACAGATCCTTCATTCCCGTGTGATTCGTCTTCGCGTGGTAGAAACGACTCCGGTAGTTCTGCGCATACACACCTTGTTACATGCGAACCTAAGGATGAAGTACGATCCAGAAAAAGGGAAGGTACGAAGCTATGCCTATTCAGCTTGCTGCGTGTTGGAATATATTTATGGCAAGAGGAGAGCGTGAGTGTGGAGAAGTGTCTTCTACACAGTGGCATTGCCCGGTCCAGCCTCTTCGCTGGGGATGGCAATCACGGAACTAGAGCCTTGCTTTGATGAAGCTGCGGCTGCAGACTCTTCTCTCCACGCTACTGCACTAGCTTAGATCATCTTTATTCTCATGCGAGTACCCAAACATTGAGGTCTTACCCAGAATAGCTGAATGATATGAAATTGACGATATGAGATGAGTGAGGGAACGAAGGAAAACGGGACAACACGCTTTGTTCTTCACAATGTCTTGGCTGAGATTTGAAAAGGCAGCGCGCCGGCGCGGGCGCGGGCGCGGGCGGCGATGGCCCGGATGGCCCCGTGCGTGCATCGAGGGCGGGGTGGCTGCGCCGCTGCACCTGCCCCTTCCCGCAGCCGGTTCCCGCGGCCGGCGGCGCCGCGCGCCGCCTGCCCGTTACCTTCCGCAAGCGGCCAAGCCCCGTCCCGCCCCCGCCGCCTCGTGGCTCACAAACCCCGTTCCCGGACGGAAGCGGGCCGCCGACGCCGACGCGGCTAACGGGGCCCCGGACGGCGCGGGAGCGCGATTCGCAATGTCCTCCCACAGCGTCCGCTCCCCGACGCGGCCCGCTCCGTCACGCCCCGCACGTGACAACCAAGAATTAAGTTAATATAAGTTAGGTAAATATTTTCATGGAACAATTTGCCAAGTGTACCTAATCAGTCCTTGTACTTTGCTCTAGCAGGCAGCCATTGCACTTAAAAGGGTGCTACAAGACATTATTATAATAGTAATTATTATTAACAGTTCTCTTATAATTAAAGCACCCGTGATTCTATAATATAAAACTTTCATGTTCTTTACTTGTTAATTTTTGTTTTTACTTGGATTGTTTTATGTTCACCAGTTGTTTTTTACCTGAAAACTGTTAACCAGTCAATGCTAAGAACCGGTAGCATTTCAGAAATTGGAACGATACCGAGACGATTTTGGCGCAAATGAAACGGTAAGGCCCAAAGAAAGATCGCATGACTTTTTTTTTTTTTTTTGAAGAGATCAATTTTTCCGCTGGCAATGTCCTTCCGTCCGCAAATTGTTTTGGAGAAGCAAGTAATTATTTCCATCTACCTTGAGAAAACTGATAATGGTAAATTATCGCCATGAGAGCTCTCCGGGCAGAGTGTTGAGAGAAGTTCTCTGTGCATTAACGCGAGGGGAGCGCACGGGCCGGCGCGGCACAGAAGCGCAGTTCCTGCAGCGGGTCCGGCCCTCCGCCCCCCACCCCCCACCCCACCCGCTAGACCGGGGCTTCCCGCACGCGGCGCTGCGAACTGCCGCCGTGAAATTACCCTGCACCCTAAAGTTCGCTATTGTGCTTGTTCCGTTCCGGGCGACGTGCTTTTAAATAAAGCCCCGGCTCTTGTAATCGCCCTGCTTGACCCCTTGTTACGTGCGCAGTTGCGTGATACGTGGCCCTGCAGCGAGCGTTTGGGTGCATCGCGCGCTCGCACTGCAGCGAAATCACGGCACGCGCCCATTCCGGAATCATCGTATTTTCTCGGAAAGTGTCGTTCGACACGAGCACTTGGTTGTAAGACTTCAAAAAGTGGGGTTTATAAAATGGCAGAGGTTCAGTATACGTTGTTAAATATATACCATTCGCCGAAGCCCGAGAAATAATAGAATTATTAGTTTTCAGAAAATGAGGGTCAGTCAAGTTTTCAGAAAATGAGGGTGGGGGAGGGTCTCGCTCAGCATGAATTTTGTCAGGAGCTCGCAATGTCTGCTCTACGTGCATTGCCAGTCCCATTTATATTTTTGATTCAGCTCAACAATCCTGAACGCTCTACGAAGAGGGACTGCCCTTTAAAAGTGACTGAAATTCCTTCATCCATTTTAATGAGAGTCTCTCCTCACAACTACAAATAAAGCAGATAGTAATGACACAGAATCTCTGGACTCACTCGAAGGTGTTCAATTTCTGGTGATTTTTCAAGCATCGTATTGCAAAAGTAAAATGAATAAATGAGGTGTACACTTAACTAGGCAATTGTGGTCACCTCGTCTGAGGACCAATAATTAAATCGTGTCAAAAACTGTGTAATCGGGATTCGCGCAATAAGTCCAAACGCTAGTTTGTTCTTGAATGTCCGTATACCAAGCGTTTATTTTTTTCGGCTTCAACACACTGTCCAATAGTAGACACAGTGTTGAAGATCCCATAGAACGACCCTATAGATCCGTAAACAAAAATAGCGCGATAACCCACAAATCGAAAAGACATCAGTTACGATGTAATTGAAGGGCTCAGAAGATCAAGGGGCTATCCCACATGGAAGTAGTTCTGAGGTATTGAGGGTTTTAATAGAACATTGATGAAGGAACTCTGTACACTTTTAAACATAGTACACTTGCATAAAAGTTCAAATAATTCTGGTTCAAATAACGTATTGCACTAAACAGAATATTATTTGAAGTTTTATTTAATACTAATAACTCAATTTCACAAAAGAATGTGGGATTGTGCTCCTTCGCTCTTCCCCTGTCACATACTGTTAAGAGACGAGGTAACGGTGCTGTAATGGTAAATGCACCGACGTACATGTGAAGTACGCATTGTTCAAGAAGAGCAATGAATACTTCTTTCAAGCTGTAAGTGAAAGAAATATTACCCCTTCACGCTTAAATTAGGGTCGCGCCGGGAAAGGGCGCTCAGGCTACGGTCACGGGTGATTACGCTACTCGGACCGCTGTCAATGCTAACACGATCCAGGCGTGGAAACAGAGACGTTTGGGAAACTCGCAAGTTTTGAAAAGGGCAATGACAAAGGGCAGTGACAAAAGGGAAGTCCTCTGACAGTCTTGTCAATTTATGGCGTCGAGGGCGTGCCGAGCCCTGGCGGGGGAGGCGGCGTAATGGCCTCGTTGAACTCTCTGTTTCCTATGTAAGGATCCTGTAGCGTTGAGAACAGGAGAGACAGCCTACAGACTTTGCTGTGTACACATCACGCTGCTCTGCAGCTCTATTCTTATATTAAAATTTCATACTTCATTGGACTTGGTCTATGTAATTGAAACCTCGCTGACCACCAGGCTCCTCCAGGGAACTTAGCTTCCCTGCGAACCCAATTTTTATTGCATCCTGTACTGGAAGCAATTGTAATTGCCTGCAATCGCTGCTAGTAGCACTACACCTGCAACGAAAGGCATTACAGTGCCAAAGCCTGCATCGAATGCCGCTCTCTTGGGGTGGGGGTGTGCGAGCGTGCGAGAGGCGGCGGGTTCTCCCCGTGCTTCATCCGCGTGGCGGTCGATGGCGCGAGGGGGCGCGGTGCAAGGGCAGCGCGCGGCCGACGCCTGCACGCCTCGCCGGCGCTCAGGCCGCTGGACGCATACGAATATGCTCTACTACAACCTCTTCTCGTGAAATGATTTAACAATGAAATGATAATTGGTGATTATTGGATTAATCTTTTCTGTCGGTAAGATTTGGAACTCATTGTATTGAATTAACCGTCTTTGCATCGATTACACAAAATATTATTCTATAATATAAACCGATCCCTGTGCCCCCATGGGGCTGTGGTAGGAACCCGCTCCCCGCGCCTGCCCCAACACGTGAGTCTGTGTCGGCCCCGCCGAGCGCGCTTGGCGTCCGCGCGGGGCGGGGTGCGGGTGGGCCGCGCGTGGGCCCGGCGAAGACGGCGGCACTCGGCCTCGTGGGCAATTGCTGCTCCTCCCTTTCCTCTTTCGCCGGCCTCGTTCGTGCTTGCCGGCTGTGCGCCTGCGTCGTCGTGCGGTGCCACTGGCGACGAGTTGCAATTCTTTTATCCCGTTGTGTTGTGTTGTTTTCATTAACATATCGGTGGATTATCACGGGTTAAACCTTATATCTGTTTCCATGAGATACACACGTTAGCCCTTAAATAATTTCGATGCCGTTGTTTCGTATTGTCGCAAATTGTGACATGAAGTAGGCTCCTTTGCTGAATGCCATATAGCGAGCTAAGGTACATATTATACTAGGAAAGTACATATTCAGTTTTTGCTTCAAAAGATATTTCAGATTGAAGTTTTTTTACATTCCATAAACTGCGACATGTTGCGGATTGCATTAGTTCGTCGATATTACCGTACATGGGACAAGTTTTCGTATTTTAAAATAATTTATGATTAATTCAAACCTATAGATGATTTGAAGTCCTGATTATTATAATAAAATATTATAACATAACTCCAGAGCCAAGATGCGCCAAACCTAACCGCAAGGCAGCCGAGACAGTTAAGCACGTTCTCTGAAGTGAGCATCAAACTGAATAAATTGAGTCGCATCCATACTGATCTTAAATGTGTAAGGAAAAAAGAAAACTCGATCTAATGCATTACGTACACAGGAATGATATCGGAATACAGGTATGATGAATCTCGGAGACGAGATAAGACTATAGTAGATAATGTGAAAAAAGAGTTCCAGACATGCGTGAGTTCATGCACATGTACGTGTATGAAGGTATAGAGTGTGTTCTGGCCAACTATGTAAATTACACCTCTGAGAATTCACGTTTTATCAGCCACATGCGAAAGTACGGCTTTCTTTCTCAGCCAAGAAGACGGTCGTAATAATTTTACTTGTTTCACTTCTGTGCGTCGGATGTTAATATTTATGACTTTGGAATCTGCCCACTAATGTTCTCACGCCTTTCTGCATATTTATGTGAAAATAGGGTCGTCGGCGATTTACTTATAAGCTTAATCACTGATACCTCATTGTAATGCGCCATGAGTGATTCTGGAAAGGAGAGGTAGTTGAGAATTTTCCAACATTCCTTGTGATTTTTCCTATCTTTATCACACTAACGAAAACTTCATTCAGTTGTTTAGCCGTAGCCTATTTGTAAAACGACAAAGTTTCTGTCATTTAAATCTAGAGAAACAGGAACTTGGAACATGGAATCAAACTCTGTGTTTCATGAAGTAAATGGAAGATTGGACAACGGCAGAAATGGAAAATGGTAGATTTGTTGGTGTACAGTTCATGTCATAATCGTTATCGCGAATTATTTTCTTCTTTAAAGGAACATACTAAGATAAAACAGTTTTAAATGCGCTGTAGCAGTAATTGCCTAATTACAAAATTATTCCCGAATCTTCAGCGCAATTTACAAGCTAAGATTTCGAACGCGAAGTGATCGTTTCGTTCGCTGGCCGACTGCGTGGGGAGGCAGGCGCTTTGTTATTGCTGGAAAAGTTTTAATTAGTTAGCTTTTTTAAAACTACATTCCCCCTTTTGTATCGAAAGTTTCCCAGACATGAAAAAATTACGATAACGAACGCTGCAATGCCGTTGCCATGCGCAGTGTCACTGGAAATGGCAAACACCGTCCTGGGTGAATATTTTCCCCCTGGTCTTCCTCTTGGAGTGAACTCTGAACCCCCCTTTTCTCGTTCTCTCCCCCTCTCCTCCCGTGAGCAGCTATGTGCTTGCAACGTGCTGCACGCCACGGCTGGCCAATACTGTGCACGACACGCCGGGTCTGGTGCGACTTGAAAATCGTAAAAACAGTTTTTCTGCTGGATCTCAAAAGAACAACTTTTATTATTTATCTTCATCATTTGATTTTTAGTCTCTACATATTCAATGTTTCTTGATTAGCGGTGCTGATGCTGTGAAATATCTCCAGAATTTACAATTTGTTGCTATCAACACTAATAGAATTTCGTAAACAATTATAATTGATAGCCTATTCTAAGCAACGCAATTGAGATCTTATCACAAGAATCGAAGAAAAATATTGCGGTTTCTTGCATTAATTGTAGACAAATGTGAGTGAGGTGATCGGACAAAATATTACTCAAGGATTTATTTATTATTGGCATGCCTGTGCCGAAAGCGCTCCAGAATAAGGGTCCTTTCGCCCCAAGAAAATAATTCTCCATTGAAAGTACTCTGCGCCTCTGCTTGTTACTATTAGTCTGACCCAACACCACGATGCAGAAGCTGGCCACACTATTTGTATGGGTGGGGTGCAGAGCGTATCGTGGATAGCGAGAAGTCCAATGCGTCTCGAGAGTTGTGTGTTGATAAACAATGCGAATTAATCGGCGAGGGGGAAAATCAAGTTTCCTTTTAGACATTAATGATTTTCAATGCTTCTGCTAATCTAATAATAACTATCGAAATACTATCGTAAGTAATAACTATCGAAAATACTTGGTTATATTATTATCCATGGCAATCTCAAGCATGGTTATGCGGTAATTTGCCCGAAGAGATGCAATCATCCAGTTCAGCAACCAGCAAAGTATATCACGGTGTAACGCGACGATAAGTAATGTACTTTTATAAGATTAGGTTTATTGAAAGGGAGGTAGCAGGAATATTTCTCATTTCATATCGATTGAAACTTACTAAACTGGTGAAATAAAAAAAAAACTGTTTATGGAAGATAATTACTTATAATTCACTCATTAATGAATGCAAGTTTATTTGGTAATAAAAATAATACGCAGTATAATGCACTGTGAAAACATAAAAAAGAAAACATTTGATTGAAGGTTCTAACGTTGCATGCATGTATTGGGAGGTGTAGTACTGTTAATTTTCGTCTCGTATTGACTCCACATTGCGTTTGTCTTGGGGTGTACGAAACCGAAAAGTCTGGGGATCTATTTCTGAAAAAGAAGGGAGGGGGGAACTTGTTAAACTCGTTAAAAAAACTAATCGCAGAAAGTATGCAGGAGAATATGAGAAAAAAATTGATTGTTTCCGATGCGTGACTGCCCTTTCTGGGTAAGGGAAGGTTGAGACGTGGGTTACCCGCGGTGACTAGGCTGAGAGACAGTGGCGTCCCTTGTTAAGTGCCGAGAGTACATCGAGTCGTCTACGGGTAGAAAAAGCAGAGATTGCCAGTACAGATAAGGGAACTTGTTTCGCTGTTTTTGTATTACTGCCAAGGAGAAAATGGAGTACTGTTGTCGGTCCTTTTAAAACCGTTTTGTGCATTGATTCGCGTTTCGGAGGATATGGAGTGAGGGCTCAGTGGAGGCAGATGGGTGCGCGGCGGGTACTGACCTGTGCGAGGGCGGGCCCGGCGATGGCGGGGGCGGGGGCGGCGGAGGGCAGGGGCGGGAGCTGCGCGGGCGCCAGGGCGCTGGACGCCAGCAGCAGGCCGTAGCCCGACGCCGCCAGCAGCAGCGCCAGCAGTTGCACGAGGTGGCGGGTGCGCGGCCCGCCCGGCGCGCCCGGCCCCGCCCCCGCCGCCGCGCCCGCCCCGGCGCAGGGCAGCAGGCGCAGCAGCAGCGCGGGCGGGGCCGGGGCGGGCGCGCGCGGCGGGGGCAGCAGCGGCGCGCGCGCGGCGGCGGTGGCGCCCAGGCGCGCGCTCATCCCGTCATCGACGCCGCTTCCTCCGCCGCCGCCTCGGCCTCGCCCTCCCCGCCGACGACGCCGCCGCCTCCTCGTCCGACGCCGACGCCCACGCTGTCACTGCCACCGCGCTGCTCTGCGCAAAGCGACACGCACGTGCGCCTGCAGACGCCGTTGCTGCCACCTAGCTATTGCAGTCAAAGCGATGCGATGATAAGCCTTCCACACACACTCGTACAGCAGTCGCGGCGTCGATACTGCCTTTGCCACCGCGCTGCCCCGCGGCAAGAAACACACACACACACACACTCACACATGAAGGTTTTGCTAACACGCTGGGCGACAATGAATTTTTTGTTGTCTGGAAGGTGCGCAGCTCGTACGGTGTTGCGACGGTTTCAGCTGTCGTACTGCGAATTTCTTTAGGACATTACTGTCTTAAGACGTTGCGAGTTGGTAAGACTCCAAACATACTCTCGCATTAGTCACACTCCTCCCACAAAGCATTTCACGTAAATACAGATCAGTATTGTAGGACCGAGATCATTGTTGGGGCAATCCCTGACTTCGAATTTGCGAGTCCAAAGCAATTGGTTTAGTGTTGCGTGCCGAGGTGATGCCAAATTAGGAAATTGCAAAGAGTGCACCTGTAGTGTGCCATTGGATACGTTTCGAGGGTCCGAACATAATTTTTTTGTTATTATTTGAAGGGCTAGACGGAGACAAACTGTTGTAAGCATGCTGCAGTTGGTTGACAGAAGTGGTCCTAGAGCCTTCAAGGCAGCGCATGTGCCGACGTACGAAATTTGCAAAGCTTTCACGTCCCACAAGTCATCCCCAATTATTACATGTCCAATGCCCTATCGCGAAAATGAAATACGCCGTTTCAGTTCGGAACTCAAAGGTGTGCGTTTCGGTCTGCAGTATCAAGAGGATGCCTTTGACAGCAGTTGGGTATCGGTTGTCGAGTTTTACTTCAACTCGTGCATATTTCGTTTCATTACTCTTTTTTTTATGGACTGCTCGATTGGAGTGACTGGAATAAGTGTTACTGCGCGAAGCAAAGGGCAATTGTTATCCGTTGCTGGCATCGTATGTGGCGAAGACGCCTCATATGTTTCAGTGAAATGTCTTCAAATTTCTGGCTAAGTGCTGCAGTGTAGGCAGTCTGTTCAAGCGAGTGCGTTGAAGGAAAGACTACGTACGTTTATACGGTCGTTTTTGTTCGTGCTTTCTCTTCTTTAGAAAGTAACGTGTGGATTGCGTTATATTCTGCAAAGAGGAAGTGAAAGTGCAATTTTCGCAGACACTTAAATGCTGCTGACTCACTAAATTCCTCGCCAGTTGAAAATTCGCAATAATTGCCAGTTTTTACGTTTTCTGTAATTAGGTTCGTATTGAAGTTATTTCACTGCTTGTCAAATGAATATTGGAAATCTTATGAGTTGTTTTCTTGATTCCTTATTTCTTGCATGTGCATCGAAGATACGCCATCGATTAGTAATAGTAGTGGATTGGTTGTTTGTATTGTAGAAAGTTATGGCCAGTATTTAGGAAACATTGCCATTAGGAGAACGCGATTCAGACGTAGATTTTCCGCTTTGCCATTACCTACAAACAGTCCTTTACTGAATTTGTTTCTAATACTCTGTTGAATTGTGCTTTAACGAATATCATAAAATGACCAATTGATGCCATAAATTAGTGAACTTGTTGCAGCGTGGATAAACGAATGCTCAGATCAAATCGATTGCTTTATAAAGTTACCTTATTCGGCTGGTGATGTGAATAGCGCGTGTTTGTTGCAGTGCTAACGCATGTCAATTTTCACTGGCACAGAACGAGTGCAAATGTGTGTGAGTTAGCATATGATACCATTTCTTAAAGATTTTAAAGATAACGAAAGTGAATGTCAACAGGAGTAAGGCTGTGCGCAGACAACAGTCTTTGCGACCGTCACTAGGAGCTTCGTCGCCCTAAACTCGTGGTTTCCTTTTTTCCTCGTAATTATTAGGCCGTAGATGGGCTAGTTACCCTCGTAGTATGGGTGATTGACAACTGTGAAGGTGGGGGTGTAGTGAGGGTGTAGTGAGTGTTACATCCCGAGAGGGGCGGTGTTCCTCCCCCTCTGGTGAAGAGATCCAGCGCCGACTTGCAGAGGTTCACCATCTCCATATATTTCCCCCAGGCGGGGCGCCGCTTTAGCTGGGGCAAATTAACCTCCCACTGCTGTTCGACATGCGTGGTAGTAAAGTGCATGTAATTGTGTGTGCATGTAATTGTGTGTGTGTTTGTATAACAGATGAGGATAGGGAAAGAAGACAGAGAGATCTCGCGCGGTCCATGGCCCGCTTATTAAGGAACTGCTCCGGCATTCGCGTGTTACTAATCGGTGAAACCGTGGAAAACTGCCGGTCAGAGCACAGGAGACCTGCCGCTGCGAGTCTCCTCCAGGCAGCGGCTGAATTCGACAGTGCTATGTAGTTGGTGCCGCCACCGTCGGGACTCAAACACTTGGACGTCCGGGTCAGAATCGCTCATAAGACAACGGTAATTCGGCTCCATCCGCAATGGGGTAATTAATATGTTATGTCTGAATTGTTGACGTTATAATCACCGCCATTATTTCTTTCCCACACCATTAACAGTGGCAACACACAAGTATTATTGGAGCTTTCATAGATAATGAGATTTTGATATTAGATGGAACATAGCCGGCGGCCAGTTTAGCACCGTGGTGGAAAGCGCATAATCGTTCTATTTCTCTCTCCGCGACGTTGCAACAAGCACTCGCCATCTCACCTGTCACAGAGAACATTGAGATGTGGAGAGAAAGAGAGAGATGTAAGTGGGCTTAGTCTTCGAGTGAAATGAAGCGTATCCAAGATGCCTGTAGTTAACGTTTGTTGTTTGGAAACTTGCTCGTGTTGCTGAAGGGCAACGTGACGGTGTCGAGGAGCAGCTTCCGGCACTGCCTGCGGAGAGGGGGAAGCGTCACTGAGAAAAGGCGACCAGTATTTGCAAGCAAGCATTTTTACATCCAGGGTGAATTATTTCAAGCTCAGCCGCGCTCAGTCCCCCTCATAATACTCCCCCCTGCCCCGCTTTGCTTCGCACCCTCCCGGATTTGCCCTGTCTCGCCCTGCCCGGCCCTGCCCCGCCCGGCCCTGCCCCGCCCGGCCCTGCCCCGCCCGACCCTGCCCCGCCCGACCCTGCCCTGCCCGACCCTGCCCTGCCCGACCCTGCCCGGCCCTGCCCGGCCCTGCCCGGCCCTGCCCGGCCCTGCCCGGCCCGGCCCCGCGAGCCGTTTTGCTTAGTATGCTGTGTGGCGAAGGCCGCGTGTCCGCGGGTGCCTCGCATGCTGGGTGGTGGCCTCACACCTCGCCGGGCGGGCGCGAGGGAGCGTGCTTGCAGGGGACAGGCAAGGCGGCCAAGGCTCCCGACTCATCAGAAGGCGAGTGTGTCCTGGCCGAGACTGTTTCAAGTTTAAAATTCCCTGCGTCAGTTGCAATGCGACGTGCTCGATGTAGCGAGTACAAATATAATGAATTTGATAAGGGCCGTCTTTATTATTGTAAATCGGACGTCTTCACGGGTCATTGAAAATTATTGCACGCGGAGATCAGTAGCGCTCTCATAAGCCATATGGGTGATAGAACATAATTATACACGAGGTGTTGTTAGAGATTAGGATGTTAATGATGACCAATGTTGGACTAGTAGATGCAGTTTCCCAATGTTGAAAATTTAGAAAACAACTGACGGATGTAAGAAATATGGTTTCTCTTTTGAGTGCGCCATATTTTTGTGACTTTCGTTGTCACAAAAGACAATTCCACATTTCTGATGGATGATATGTACATCTGCCGCCTTTTAACATAATTTTCATATTTGGCACCGCCCATGTCAAGCACGTTTGTCGGAATACAGAATGTAGTCCGGACCAAATCGGGCCCCCGAGTGAGGCAAACGGGATTCCCAGGAAATTGGATATCCCGCGTGGACAGAATCATATTAACTAAATAGTAAATACTTCCAGTTACAATGCCGCACACGTTGATGACAAACCAAGGAGCAGGAAGAAATGCACAAGTAAAATGCAAAGTGATGTATCGATCCAGTCTGACCTTCAGTGTGTTAAGAAGGGGAGTCAAATATCTGTATGCAAGCACAAGTTCCATGCAATATGCATGGTCGTGAGGAATAGCGTGCCAGAAGAAAGATTGTCTTGAAACTAACGACACTTCAACAGCGTATATATTCTCGCATTAATTGTATCCTTTTCGATTTTCATTTAAAGATAATTTTCAAAGAACTGATTTCATTAAGGAAGCAATCGGGACGTGCAAATGTTTCTTGAAAACAGACAGAAGTGGATCTATTATAATTGAAAAAGGTGATTTTAAGCAGCCCAGGGTAAGCGTAGCAATCAACCCTTATGCTTCGGAGCAAAGCGGAACGGGAGGCAGCCTGGCTTTGCCTTTCCGGGAGGTAGGTAAATGGCTTAGGAAACGTTGACGGCGGGATGCAGCCGATGTACGTACTAATACGCCCTTGACGAGGCCCGATGGCCGCGGAGGCGCCGAGGCGGCCGCCCGGCTCGTCAAGAAGCTCTTATCCACGGCTCGCGCGCACGGGGCCGGGCCGGGCCGGGCCGGCGCGGCGCTGGGAACGAGGCTGCGCACGTGGGCGGGGCCCGGCCCCAGGAAAAAAGCCGCGTCCCGCGGGGGACAATGTTCGCGACACAACCGCCGCGGCACCGCGCGCTCCGCTCGGCTTTCGCTCTCGCTCCCCGGAGGACGTGCTCTGTTTTTGTACTTTCTCGGAGTCGTAGTGTAGAGTCGTGTAATACACGTTTTGGGAAGGACCTTTTCTTTCCCTGGAAAAACTTCCTAGTCCCTATTCCTGCACGCAGATGTTTTCCAAAATAGGCACTGCTGGAAGTATTGCCAAGTTCGGATACGGTTATTTTGATTTTGGTTATATCTTGTGTCTGTAGGTTTTTTTTTAATGCTGAACTGTTTTTTGTTGAAACTAGTTAATTCGGTCTGCCCTCAAATGGGCTTAAGCTACAAAGTAGGTAAGTTACGGAATGTTTAATAGATCGTAATATTTATAAGTAAAGAGCTTATAACTTGTCTTAAACATAAGTAACGTTGTCTTCAACGGCCGGAACGCTTACAGGCCATTGGTTGGGAGTTCGAATCCCGCCCTCTGCACGAATGTTCTTCGGACTTCCTTTCAGGCATGTGGAGTAAGTTCTGTCTCCTATACACACATTTTTTTGATGGACGGCTGTTGTGAATCGTGATCGTGCGGGAAAGGGGTCGCACTTTTCTACCACATTTCTTCTACATAAGTGGAATATTGGGACAAAACAACTTCCCGTTTTTCACTGAAATAAGAAATAGAATATTGTTTTGACGCTTTCTTGTATGAAAGGTATTTTCGCAGCGCCCGATTTTCGACACAAACATTATAATGTAAATATTACTGAATGCCGTTGGTGAGAGACAACATCGTTGACTGGAGGACTTAGGCTTCGGGTTCCGACAGTGGTGGATTTTTGACACTACCTGCATAGCCCAGTCGAATTCATTGACTAGAGAATTCTGGCGATCGACTGCTTTGATCGAATGTTTTCCGTGATTTCAGCGATCAATAGTACACAAATGTTGGAACAGTTGCGCTAACAAACTAGCCTCGGACAGCGCGCGATCTTTTCTCCCTTATCGGTGCATATCTTCCTTTGCATCCGCGCATACTCTTACATATTCGACGGTACCACGCGACCCGCGAGCCGACGCCAGATATTGCATGCAACGGGGGAGGGGAGACAGCCGCCTCTCGGAGAGCACGCACTACATTTACAGGACGAAGGACTTCGGTAGGTGACGCGCCCATGGGTCAAAACCGAATTGAATGGATGCCTTATTTTACGTGGCGAGACCCAGGCCATGAGGCCTGCTCTTCCATCTGAGCACGCAAATTTCGCTATGCTCTTTTCAACAACTAGCGGAGTAAGAAGGTATTTCTTGGGCGATGGAACAGCTGATTTGAATTATGCTCAGAGGCATCATTATGGCTTAATGATCTTTTACATGCAGTAAATCTAAAACATCGGACAGCCGGTTTTACTTCCCCTCCAAATGACGGTGTATGAAGGATTTTTTCTCCGAAAAACCCACGGCTTCGATCGGGTTTGTACCCGCGAACCGTTTATAACAGTCCGATACAGTAACAAACGAACGCCATCTCCGCCACCAAATACTCTCTCATTTGCCCAAATTCTGGGGAGAGATAGAGATAGAAAATTTTTCGCTTCCTGTAGATAAGCAAGTTTATAAATGGGAATAATTTAGTTCACTTTGCAGTATTCTCCGAGAGGTGAGTTCGGCGGTGGCGGGCGCGTCTCCTTTAGGGCACGCGGGTGGGTCTCCTCCGAAGGCGCGGGGACGGGGCGGGGCGTCCGTCGGTCGATCTCCCGCGGCGAACGAGCAGCTGGCCTCCACTTGCTTCCTCATCCGAATCCTTCGAATTCTTCGCAACGGATGTGCTCTGCGGGGTTTCAACGGCCCAAGTCGTTTGGGGCAGGCCGATGTAACGGTCTTCATTTCAGCCATGGAATCGTTTATGCTTCTTTGGCAGCTCTCACAATAATGTCGCCTTGTAGTGGACGGAGCTTCCACTCGGGTGATGAACTATTTTAATTCTGAATTGTTACGAGGCTTTTTTACACTTGCAAACCAAAGGATTTGTTCCTTCAAAGAAATTTTTACTGTTTAAAAATCAATTCAGATCTTACTTACCCTACTCCAAACGACAGTGTTATTATTGTTGTTGCTGCTGCAGCAGTTGTAGAAAGAACCAGATCATTTTGAAGATTAAAGAAGAACTTTGTCATTCGTGTCATCTGTGATTGGAACGCAAACGGAGTTTTATATACCGACGATGGTTGAAAGAAAGGCAGAGGTCGTGTCCGGAGAAAACCTGCTGGGAGCCCGTTCCGTCCGCCCTTTGCATACAGTTGGATCGGGAATCGAACCACTCCCTCGGGGATGGAAAGCGAACGCAGGCCGCTCTGCGGCAGGAAGCGCCAAGTGCGTCGCGAGTGAACATCTCGAGAAGAGCCCGGGCACCTCAACGGATCCTTTTTGCCGCTTTGCGCCGCGCCGCGCCGTCGTTGAGTTATGCCTCAATTGCGCGGAGAAACTCGGCTTTGGAAACTGTGAGCCATGTTGAGTATAACGAACATTAAACACAGCCCGCTGAAAGGACACAGAACTTACTCTCTTAATCTTGCGAAATACAGGATTTAAATATTTAAATGATTTGAAGGGAATGAACGTGAACAATTTAAGGTGCTAATTATTTCAAGGATTTCACAATCGCTGTGATACAGCTATCTAAGCAGTGGGTTCTCCAATGACTGGTAAGAGTGTAGAAGTAAAAGGTTATTTTATTCAAATCTCAGCAATACGAACCTATAATAGGCTACTTCTCTCGCTTGGGCTTCTCCTAAGCTGCGTTACAAAAGGGTCAAGCTAATTCCACTGGCCTGGTAAGCAAACACGGAATAATTTTGTGTCTTTTTTTCTTTAACGTATCATTAATTACTCCTTTGCTTGTTCCTGGGTATTATTGACTAGTGTAGGTCAGGCTGTATGTGGTGCAAATCGCAGAACCGACATTAACGCGTGCCTCGTTGTTCTAACTCCCTTGCTTTTGATTAATGTGATAGTCCTTGAGATTTTTATTTGTGCAAAATTGCGTGTGTATTAGTACAAAAACGACTTGTATTAGTCTTGCAGACATTTGGAACGACATTAACAGACGTTACTCATAATGACTGTTTACGCACTTGTTAGAGTTCAAAAACTTCTAAGCTGGTTGATTCACTCGTGTCTCGCACGCATGCCCACCACCACATCATGATAAAAAAAGGGCTTCAGTTACGAGAACACTGAAATGTTATATTTACCACCGAAATCTCGATCTCTAATTTTTTCGACTGTTTCCAAAACGTGTCCTCTGCACTATGAAAAAAAGAGGAAATGTAAAAACGGAACTGGTATCTGTCATAGTTTTGTTTCGGACATCTTGCGAATCGAGGGAGATTAGTAGAGCCTAATTGCCAGTTGCCTCGACGATAGGTACATCATTCTAATGCCTTCTGCACTGTTAACGGAGTGTGGTACTCAATTTCTGAAAGAGTGAAGGTCTCCTTCCTAGGTCTTCGAGAAAAAATATTCTCTGATAATATCCCCGTCATTTATTATTATTATTGTTGTTATTATTATTATTATTAAAACGCATGTTGTGCTCTGTTTTCCCCTTGTTTGTTTGTTGCATTTTTCATTCCTTCACTCTTAGGCCTCTTTAATGCGGACATTCTCCATGAGTCCCAGCCATCCATTATCAAACCTTACTTAATTTGTGTTGTTAGCCAGACAGTGCATATTGTTATTTCTACATTATTTCGGGTGTTTTGCTTCAGTGTATCCATAAATTGGAGTTTTATGAAAAAGGTCTTGAGCAGTACAAGATTAATTTGTAAGCTTATTAGGAACGTTAGTCAAGAGTGACATTTATTATTGTTACGTTTGCCATTCTACCTTCGCAGACAATCTCGTATCCTACAAATTAAATCTAGTTGATGAGTTTGAAGATATCATCATGCGCGTTTCATAACTTTGACTAATTGAACACAATCTCTGGAAATAATTTCAGTGTTTTGGGAATGCACGAAATGAAGTTTCGTTTCTCAAATGAAGTTGATTTGAATGGTTTCGTTGCATCGTAAATGCGTACTTCTTACCAGTCATATCCATCATTCTGACTTAGAAAGGTTACGGTTTTTCCGTCAAAGTTAAATTTTTAAGTGAACAAAGAGCACAGTATTATTATTATTATTATTATTATTATTTAACAATTGATAATAAAATGTTTTAAAGTGTATGACAAAAATATAAATCGAATGACGTTTTTGTTTTATTTGAATCTACTTGGTTGTCTTGTAATGCGCATTTGAGATCTGGAAAGCGAATACTTTCCCAAAACTTTAGAGAGTAGCAGAGGAAGTAACAATGAAAACATTTATTAGAGTTTCGATTCAAAAAAGTCATGTTGCGTGCCTTATGAAGTACATGGTTCGATTTGGACGTTAGTAGAATTTGGGAAGGACGTCGGGCACATCAAGACATATCACAACGGCAGCACAATATTTCTACATTGAAAGCATCATCTCGAATGCTACAACACCGGGACCCGACATTGTAGTCGTATAAAGGCTCGAAATTCGAAGACCAATATTCATATAAAAAGGGACGTGTGAGCAACTGAAATACAAATAATGGGACGATATGCCGACAAGAGGTGGACTAATGTTAAATTTCCGGGATACAATTGACTATTAGTAGTTCCTCTGCATATAAAATTCTTAAAACTAAATTCCTTTTACATTTAACTGTGAGTGAGAAGCTTCTTGATCTGCATACGTATTTGTACGTACGTAGAGAAGCGCAGCAAAGGTCTATAAGGTGATGACCCGATGTAAACAGATCGCAGAGCTGCGATCAACATCGGCAAATGTAAAGCGAACTCTTAGTGCATTCTATTGTTCACCGTTTCAGCAGGAAGTGGTAGCGCTCACGGCCATAACCACAACCAGCGGTCCTTAGCCGCTTCCTGACTTGTGCGGAAATACTACCACGCCCTCTCTCGTATAGCAGTGTAGCGCGCGTTAACTAGCCCGCCATTCGAATAGAGCTGCCGCATATTTATAGAGTTCGTTCACCGCCCTCGCCCTCGCCCGGGCGCGCTCTGTTTCCCGTCAGAGGCGGCTTTTAACGCCCGCTTTTGTCTCGACCCGGGGCGCCGCGCACCCACTCGCCGGGAGGTGCGGCGAAAGAGGGGCCCGCCGAGCCCCCCGAACCAGAGTGCCCCCCGAAGCAAACAAAAGGCCAATAGCGCCCTTATCTATCGACCCCACATTGAGAGGCCCGGAAGCCCCCGCACCCCCCACTCCCCACACTCAAACAAGTGGGCGGTAGCCTGCCCGAGCGGCCGGGGCTCGCCCGCCCGAGGTCGCCGTCCGGATGCTTGGGGCGGGGCGGGGCGGGCTCGGGTTCGCGACGCCTGGCTGGCGACAGCGGAGCGCCGCTCGCTCACAACCTGGTTGACGCCATCGCCCCTTCCCACCCCCACCCCCACCCCCGCCCCCGCCCTTGCCCCCGAACCCCGCTCTTGCCATCGCCCTCGCCCCTGCCATCGCCATCGCCATCGCCCCTGCCATCGCCCCTGCCATCGCCATCGTCATCGCCCCTGCCATCGCCCTCGCTCTCGCCCTCGCCATCGCCATCGCCATCCTCATCGTCACCGCCATCGTCACCACCGTCGCCACCACCATCGCCATCGCCATCGCTCTCGCCCTCGGTAGATGAGCGGTAGACCAAGTCCCAGGCTTCAGATTCTTCCTTGGACACAGCAGATGCGAAATATGTCGTCATCAATGTGAAGAGCATACTGTCTAGTTGTGAACATCAATGATTCCAAGTGTATGGGTGGATATTTAGGGCTTCCTGAAAGGAAGTTTAGGGGCAGCGATTGTAGATTTACAACTTGTAAAGGAGAACCAACAAGTTTGAAATTCTCGAAAATTTCAGTAGAAGAACCATTGACCTACTTCACCGCTTGTAGGTTTCGTTACAGAAATCCATGAATCTTTATTTTTAAAAGAGAGCTTAAGACCTTCGCTTCACATGCTAGTGAATGAGATTTGTCTGTAATAGTATTAATTCCCTGATGCCGGGTATTTCAAAATTGTGATTTGATGTGTAAATTAATTTTTGAAGTTAGTTCGTGTGGTAAGTAATACACATTACATATTACGGCTTCAAAACCATAAGGGGTATTAAAATATCATCCCTTCAGTTTGTCATATCTCCATCGCTTATTTATGTGGGCGCAAACAGTAGAGAACATTCCGTCCTTTTATATCTTCCACTCTTATTCACGTATCTGATCCAGGTGAGCTGAGTGTCCACGACGACATTTTCACCCTCCCTCTACTGCCTTTCTTTGACCTCTTAAGTACCGTAAGTCGAGATACCTGGGAAGCAACCTGTAGATACGAAATGTAGGATACGAGAGTTATAAAACATAACTCGGAGTATGCAAAATATCTCGTGAGAATGTCATTAGTCAGTTTTAAGATCCAGACAGAAACCTAATTAAAATTCGGTCCGTTACATATATACCTATGTAATTTGAAACGTTGTTATTCGTATTTCTCTTTTTTTCCCGAATTTGTGCCTTAGTCATTGTATCCTGAATCCAAAAATTATAAGCTCTTTGCTGCCTCTTTTCTATGTTTACGCATTGATAAGCGTTTTACATTAATTGTGCAATAAAATGACTGTGCGGCCTACTAAACTTCAATTAGCCATAACTAATTAGTGTGAACACGAGTTACTTTTTCACGAACAGTTATCTTCAAACAAGAAAACTGGAAGAATTGCATAAGAGTGTGTTCCCGAATACCGTGTATTTTGTTTCGTACTGGCTTATTATGGTTGTCTGTCCACGGGCGTGTGATAGCTGTCAGTTTGTTGACAGATGAGCAAATTCATCCTATGGATACAACCACCGCATTCACGTCAGCGAGAGTTTCGATCACCTCTCACACAGACAGAAAATACAACCACCGCACTATTACGCCGATCGACCCGATACCTTCTACCGAGTTAGTGAAGTATCGACTTTCAAATGAAGTGTTGGACTAGAGAAGTCCCGATCACCCGACAGTCTGATGGCAGATATCATAAAATGAGTCTTCGTTTGGAACGGAGGCATTAACAAGAGTAACAGCTTAATTTCGATGCTCCAAAGACTGAGTGAAAACTGTACCTGTGGCAATATGCTGTATGTTGCTGTATGTATAGAAATCAACAGTTTTTGTTCTAAATTTTATACTTTACCCTGTAAAAAAATTATAGTTTATTTTTGGCGAATTGTTGTACTGTCCAATTTACGACTTTGTTAATTATGAGCTACAAAATTCGATTGGACTTGGTGTACAAGATATACAAAGATTTGATTTCAAAATCTGACCTGCCACTTCGCTTTCTTCTAGTTTCCTACATGCTTCCGTATGTGTTCAGGACTTCGATAGAAGTTAAGAAAGCATTGCAGTATTCGTCATTTTCTTCACTCTTTTAGTCTACAACTGTCCTTATTTTTTTTTTTTTTAGAGATTTTAGACCTTACTCAGTACTCGCTAATAACTCGCTTTTCACTTATGATAAAGCGAAAGAATGGCATATTCATTGAAATTCATTTTTTTTCTCGAAGAAGAATGTTGTTCTAGAAAAGGAGTTACGGCAATTAAACATGTGAAAAAGGGGGGTTCTTGAAGGTTCTTACTGGAGTAATGATTGTGAGTGATTCTTAGTTAGTTTTACCTCTTGTCAAAGCTTGAAACGTTTCTGGAAGGATTAAGACTTCTGAAGTACTTGGTATAGGAATGATTCGAATCTATAATTGTAAATCAACAAACCAAATGTATCCCCTTATTCAATTGCTATCCCCATATTGTATTCCAAATTAAACCACAAATTTGCATCCCATCTTATCGGTTCGCCAAGATCTGAAAGTCCGTATAAAACTTTTTTTTATTTCCATCGCTATAGGTTGTCTGGAAAAGAATCATGAAACTGTTTTTAGTTCACTCGTTTTCTTTTAAGAACTCGCTAACAATCTTTCTTGTTGGTATGTTACAACAATTACAGCATATAATACAACAATATATAATAGAGTACACGGAAGGGGAGGAGAGGATATAGAGGGATTGGGAAGAGCGAAGACGTGCAGGGTCGCAACGAACCGTATGGAGAAGAAAGAATGTGAATGCGCTTTATTTATTTGTTCCAATTGTCTCTCTGCCCGCTGGTTGCAAATTTTTTTGGGGTGTGCGCGCAATGTAGAAAAGTGGCTCGGATGCGGGCCCCTGCGGCGCGCCAGCTGACTGGAGCGGCTGTGCGCTGAACGTTGCTCTCCCCGCAGCGGGGGGGGGGGGTCCTGCCCGTTTTTTTGCCCCCCCCCCCACTTGTTGGCCGACGCCCCCTCGAGCAACCCCCCCCCCCCCGCGGTCTCCGCGCGCGCGCGTGCCGCGGCGAAGGCAGGACGGGAAAGGAATGCGAGTGATACAAGTATGCGCCACTTTCAACGTAACAACTCTTAGTGTCATCTAGACTCGGTTTTCGAATTGATTTACGCGTAGAATCACATAATGATTTTTGTGTGGAGAAAAAAAACAACTTTCGTGAATCTTGGTTTGATCTTTAAAATTATCTTTACAAAACTCGCTATGTTGTTCAGGGTTTAGGATAGGAGGTTTTATTCACAGATTGGAGTGATCACTGAATTTGAAAAAGATGGCAAATTTTAAATTTGATAATGGTGGTAATATGTTTAATATTTAATTTTTATTTGAACTTATTGGTGTTTTTGTACGTTCCCCTGAATCTCTTTAAGAAAAGTTGGCATTCAATATGGCGTAATTATGAATTGGAATAGCGTAACCATTAACTGATGTAGCCAAGCGAGCAGCGCACTTGGTTGTGATTAGAGAGGGTTCCCTGCAGGTTCCCTGCAGGCAGGGAGTAGAGAGGTCTTTATTCATTGGATTATTTCCGGCACGAGGAATCCGCTCGGGTTTTGAGAATCGTAAGGACGACAGCCTGGCCCGCGGGCCCGGGAGCTGTGCATCATTTATTTCGCGCGCGCGTTAGTAGGGCAGCGGCGAGAGTCGGGCTCGTCAGCTCCCCCCTCCTCTTCTCTCCTCCCCCATACCTCTTTCCTCTTCCCGTGCCAAATGTACGCGCGGAGTCTGTCTACGCTAAGGGCACTCAACCTGCAAGTAAAGCAGCGCTGTGAAGCGTCAAGCAATGCTAAGCTATTGCTATTGCTCTTGTCTAAGCTATTGCTCTTAGTCTTTAACAGTTCTTCCGTATGAAAAGCATCAATATCTTTTTTGTTTGCGGTATAATTCCCCTTAATAATACTGTACTGCACTACAGCATGCGGCGTATTATATTCTGCTCCTTGCGCAAAACGTAACTCAGCAAAGCTGAGAGTAGGTCAGTTCTGGGTTTCCAGTAGTGTGTAGCCGTGAAATGAAATTTCGTTGTGGAGAAAAAAACTTATCTCCTTCGTCCGTGTTTGAAATAGGCTAGCACATTGTACTTAGATAATGAATGTGTACGTAATTTATTTATTGTGTATACGTCCTGTAATTATCAAAATTAGCTCATTCTAGTAATCATCAGAATTAGCTTATCTGATGTGTACAATAGAGCTATCGTATTTTCGAATAGAAGGCCTTTGCCCGAAAGGGATTGATACAGACTTATTATAATAGATACATCCTGATGCTCGAAATTTTGAACATGCATTCAACATTTGCATATTATCTTTTGTTGGAATGCTTCGAAAAGTATTACATACATAAAGCATGCATACTTTTGTTTCTAGAAAATTTTGTCTATTAGAGTTTGACATATTCAAGAAAATTAAAACAATTCTTCATTAATAATATCTCAAGAAAAAGTGCTTGTTGGGACCAGAACACAATGCTTTAAGTTCTCGTGTGTGTATCAAACAATCCGGGTGTGTATATGCCTTGTGAATGGTCTTAGCAATAAAAAATCTCACTATTGACCTGTTGGACCGCGCATATCATCTTCGTCCTCTGTGCAAGAGTAATACCTAACATGTAGATAAATGACCCGGCCAAGAATTGACGAATTCAAAATACTGACTTTAGTGGCTCTTCTAATTGTTCTCTTAAATGTTTATGTAGGAAGGAGATACAAAGATCAGCTGGTGTTCCATATAATGCTCTATCTTCTCTCTGCATGTCTCCGGTTGTGTATTGCATTTGGGTGGTTTGGTGTATTTATTTAGAACGTTGACGTAATGAGCAGATCTGCCATCGTGAAATCACTCTTACGTTGTATGCTTCGCATAAAGTAATATTTTTCGTTGATCAAAACTTTTACGAGTATATTCATCTTCACGCTTAAGCGACAATCAATATCTCGTATTTTTGGATCGTATGCAAACGAGAACGAAGGGTACATCGTCATTTAATCAAACAAGAACATTAGCAGCGAGTTGCTAGATTGTAATGATCTTCGTGTGCAGAATTTAGAGAGATTCGTTAATGGATTTTTATCATGCCAGTATCCAACCGACGCTCCGCCGTTGCATTTTTGTGCTAATCGCTGGAAGGGGAGGGGAGAGAGTTGACTCGTTCGTGTGGTCGTCGTTTCCTTGCACCCGTATGAATTTTTATGAAAGAATCGAAGTCGCTCGATTGTTTCCAAGAAAAGCCTCCGAAAACTCCCATCGACTTTTCCCGCTTCCCGGACCCTCGTGCTTTAAGGCTCGCACCCTGCTCGGAAATGCACCCTGGCGCAAAATCCACCCGGCAGTCTCTTCATTATATTTCAAATTGCGTATTTATCAAAACTAATTTGGTGCATTTATTTTATCCAGAAGGTTAAGGGACACTTGTAATGGTTGTTAGATATACCTCCGTATCTATTTAATGTCTGCGGACGTTAATTTTAACTTCTCTCGTGGCAGGACTAGGTGGTGGTTCAGGAAGCTATCTAAAGTCGTAATTTTTATATCAGTATTTTTCTTTTTTTGCATTTTCCCTCAAACAGTTAAAATAAATCATCAAATATGTCACCCGAGGGTTCTAGAATATTTTATACAAGAAAACAAAGAGATACTTTATCTATGAGAGAGAGAGAGAAAGATATATATATATATATATATATATATATATATATATATATATATATATATTGCCTCCAGAGTGGCGGCGAAGCGAGTCAGGTCATCTATCTCGAGTGAATAAACTATCTTTACCGCCTTATGCAACATTCAAGTTTATTTTATTCAATTTATTTTAATATAACACAAATGTTTGTACAAAAACGTTACGTTAGGATAGGTTAAATAGTTTCCTGTAGTACCACCTGGAGTGCCCAAGGGAGAAGATAAAAATTTTTACTAGACGATAAGTGACATTACAGTTACACATTTAGAAGTGTACGTAACTTTCTGAATAAATTAAAGATACTTAATCCTCTCGACAAATATAACTCGTTGCTCGTTAAGTATTTCCTTCCTCTCTTAAATATTAAGCTATTATTATTTAATGTTAAAAAATGAGAAAAATATCGGAGACGAGGGAAGAACAAATACTTAAATTTGACACATGAATATTCAAGTTTAAACTTTAAAACAAAGGAGAGATTATTGTGTGAATTGCATTCTGCAATTAAGTCATTTCCCTGACACCTGACATTGCTTGAGTTACAAATCACGTCAATAGTGTTTCGTAAATTTATCTTTCTGTCAAAAACTAAAGAATGAAATCTCTATTTCCACTAGCTTGGTAAGGGTAGGTTGAGTCTAGCTGAGTTAGAAGCTAAAAATTACCCCTGCAATTACATTTTTGAAATAAAAAAAATAATTCGAATTTCCTGTTTTCGAAACCTTATTTTGTGGGCGTGTATGGAATATTTTATACGAAATATTTCATGAAAATATGTAAGTATAAAGGCGAAAATTGTAAAAATTTAAAAAATTGAATACAGAAGAAACGTTTTTTCTTGTAAAGAAAGATGGGTGGGTAGAGATGTGTAAATCAGAAACAAATATCGTGGGAGTCAAAATACTTGTTCAAAACCATTTATTCCATTTCGCGTGGCAATCTGTACGATCATACTCTGCGAGACCCTTGGCGCTTTTTTTATTTTTACTTCAAACTAAAATTTCATTCGAGTATTTCAGTACGAAACAATGCAAGTGTATCTATTTGACTCCAAAGACATTTCATTTCATATGACTTAATGGGAGTGATTAATTCGCGATGTTATATCATGATAATAAACTTTATTAGAAACAAACTTTATTAGAAAGCTTAGAAAGAGTTCTATAAATGTCTTCAAAGTGATGTATGCGTTAGTTTATGATACCAGGGCCGAGATTCGTATCTGTATTTGGTGGTACCTATGTGAGTAAAAAGACGTTTTCAGATATGAAATATCTGAATTCCCGTGACTGGCCTGACTTAAAAGATAAAATTTGCAATAAATTTGGATGACGGAAGTGCTGTCGTTGACCCCAGTTACGCCCCATAAAAACTGTTCCATTGATTCCATTAGTAAAAGTTTTAAACATAGTTAATTGTTTAAGAATGTTAATAAAGGATGTGGTCTGGTATCAACAATTTATTTGGCTGATCGTTTCGATCGCGTATCGATCATCCTCAGAGCTTGCTGCTTGCGTTCCGAAAACAAAGTTCTGAGGATGATCGCTACGCGATCGAAACGATCATCAGGCAAATAAATTATTGATACCAGACATCTTTTATTTATCATTCTTAAATAATAGAAGTTATCTACATCACCAGCGATCTAATTCGTAGTTAATTGTTTTGATTATGGTGTAGTATGGTAAATTGGTTTGACTATAGTTATTAAATATTTTTGCTGGTGTGAAGCACGTCCACGTACAAAAAACGATGTTTGGATGTGCCTGTATTGGCGCAGAAACTGAAATAATTACCATTTCGCCCTTCATCGGCAGCGCTGGGTGGCCACTGCGTTTGAGAGCGACCTCGCGGACGCGCGCTTTCGCTCGATCCTGCGGCCACTTGCGTTTGCAACAAGTGGACGAATGGGTTATGTGGAGCGACGTTTTTGTTGGGTGTGAACTTGCAGTGCAATTGACTTTTTCCGTCTCTTTATAACACGTTCTCGCGTCCGTTTAGGCTATAAAATTGTCAATAACAGACAACGTGACCTTGCTAATTGGTATGAATTTGTGCTGATAGATGGACTGTTTACTTTTTCGGAGGACACAGGTGGAAATAGAGGAAGGCTCATGATTGTTTACATCGGGATAGTATGGTTTTAAAAGTACACTATTTATTTACGTCATTAATCTAGAAAGGAAAATGTTCCTTTGTTTCTTTGTTAATTGGGCGCAATGGAAGGCAGTAAAACAATTCTGTCCTAACAATTGAATTGTTGAGTATATTTCTTGCGAAATTATTTTGCCAATCCCCTCTAAAATTCCCTAATGAAATAGGATGGAGATAAGAATGCACTGGAAGGGATTTACCTCGCATGGGTTCATCAAAAGTTTAAGAAGAAACAATCAGAACTTCACTGATGTAAGGAAAGCACAGGCCAGCAAGGTACAACCCATATCACACGTTTCATTCGTGCAAACCTCGGACGATGCATCCTAGACCCTTAAAGCATAATTTTCATGTACCTTAAGGGGACTTACTTTTCGTATTCCTTAATCCCTATATATTCAAAGATGTATGTGAGTGTAAAGCCATTTTCATTTTTAAGGCAGTGATTTAGAAAGTGCGGAATGTTCGCGCGTGTCTAATCTTAGCATTATAACACAACGAAAATTATTTATGTAAGGTGTGAAAGAGTGGAGTTATGTAATGGAAAAGAACGCATTTCAAGCATAGTGGGAGAAAATACCGAAACGTAATGAATTAGATACAGAACAATAGATAATTTAGGTGCTATATAATGTAAAAATATCTGGGGAAGCTTATCGATGGGTGTAGCGGGTCTCAATTTGTTCCTGTGTTAAGAATCACCGTAGACTACAGCACCCGGCAGGAAAAGTAGACACGGGATAAATCTCAGGATCAGAGCGACGGCGATGAGCAATGCCCATGCTTAAGAAGCGACCTAATAGACTATGAAATTAACTTTCTTTTACTAAAACTATGAAACACGCCAATTACTCATAAAAATGTTCGTAATTTAAACGTTGTTGGGAACTTTTGATGTGACTTTCAACACTGAATTGCCTAATGATCAACTGTTGACTCCGTGATTTTTTGTCTCTACAAAAGGTAGCCTGACACTGTCACTAGGCATTCGTACTTTGATCACCCCGAATGCACACTCATCAAATAGTGTCAGGCGCACTTGCTAACGCCGACTGCGACGTTTTGAAAGTGGTGGCTTGCAGTAAAGGATCACCGAAAACACAGTAGCACAAGGAATCCTCTCGGAAGACGCTCGTCGAATGTCGTTCAAGGTAAAAGAACGGCACCGACGGCCTTCTTTTAATTGTGGACCGACCCTAGTTATTTCGCACCCGCTGAATTCAGGCGTCAGTCGCTTCGAGTGAACCTGTCAGGTCAGGACGGCAACCTGACGACTGATGATTACTGACATGCGCAGACGCATTTGCACAGTGAACTCTCGGGCACACACCAAACGCCGAACCAAGTAAAGACCCGTGTATTCTGAAGGACGTTTCGAATTTTGCTGAATGACGTATGCCGTGAGTGGCGCAGGCGTTCGCGCGTTCCGCAGACGAGCGCCCCGGGTTGGCCCGGCTCCTCCTCGGTGGATCCGCTTGCCTATTACTGACACATGCACGCGTCCTGAGGGGCATATTCACGCCGATCTTAGCGAGGCGCACGCGTGGAGGCTGCGGTGTTGTTGGCGCCGCCCCCGCCCGGCGCCGCGCCCGGGCCGTCGCCTCGCACGTGCAGCGCGCACCCTCGCCGCCGCCGCCGCCGAGCCCTATCGACCCAGCCGCCTCCACAGCCCTGGCCGCCACCGCCCCCCTGCCCCTGGCGGCGAGCAACTGGTGGACCGACGGTCCGGCCGCGCGCGCCCCGGGCCCCGCCCCCTCCCCCACGCACGCCTGGCCTGCCCTGGACGGAGCGGGGACGGGCAGGAGCACCCACCTGCAGAGAGCCGCGGGGCGTGGAGGCGGGCAGCGCCGTGGCCGCGTCCGCGCGCCGTCGCCGCCGCCGTCGCGCTGCTCGTCGCTCGTCGTGTGGCGTCGCGTCGCCTCGCGTCGCGTCGCGTCCCGTCCCGCCGCGTCGCCGCCGCCGCTACATCTGCCAGGGCCGGCGGCGCCAGCGGCGCGGCGAGACGAGGCGGCGGCGGCGGCGGCGGTTGCAGCGCGCGCGTCGCGCCAGGGGCCTCCCGGTTGGCGGGCGCCGCGCCGCCGCCCTCCCACCCTCGCCCGCGCCTGCCGCCGCCTGGCCGCACGCAGCCCGCCCGCGCCCGCGTCCGCGCTCGTGCCGGGCATGCCGGGACGGGACGGGACGGGGCGCGCGGCGGATCTCGAGGAGGATGGGCGTGGGTGGCAGGGATGCAAATTGAGTTGTCGCGGATTACGATGGAGGTGACGTGTGTGGGCGGTGGACATGGCGGCCATTCTGATGGAGATATCGTAGGCGGTGAGCATAGGGCCGTCTTTGAGACGGAACGGTGCGGACAGTGGTATTGGATGCGGGGTAGTAGACGGCAGAGGTGAAGAAGGCGAGTGCGATGGCGATGAGATTGGCAGAGCGTGGGTGGAAATACGAAAGGAAATAGGGTGGTCGTGGAATTCGGGGGAAGGTCTGGAATGTGTCTCGGTTGTGGAAATGGCGGCGATTTTCGTCGGCGGTACCGCAGACAGGTACACCGAATCTTGAGCGTACGGGTGCGAATGATGTGGACAAAGAGTGTCGGAGACTTCAGATCTCGTCTTGCAGGTTGTGGAACATCGAAGTATCTGTGCCGATGGTCGTGGGAGTAGATTAGTAGGAGTCTGATCATGTAATTAGAACAGCGCTAATGAAGTTCGTTGTCGTTGAGGGAGAAAATTGCGAGAGACGGCAGTGGGAAGGCACGGCGCCGCGGCGGAGGTGGTAATGACAGCCACTAATGTGAGAACAAGGTTGTAGTACCGATGTAGTTGCTGTGAGCAGGGAGGAAGAGGGGGGGGGGGGCGAACTGTGGAACGACAATATGCAATGTATATAGAGTACTGAGGGGAATGGATCATTTTTTTAAACCCGGAACTAAGCGTACATCGATGTAGTCAAAGACAGATCAATATTTATAGAAACGCTGGCGAATAAATCCCAATGGAAGTGAAAAATGTGATGATGTGAAGGTTTTCCCGGGATCTCCGTAGTGCACCTCCACGAATTCATCAGAAACGGGAAGCGAATGAAATACGCGTTATCTGTCCGAGCGCAGGTCGCGCCGGTGGGGACGAGAGACGAGTGGGCTGGGTCGATAGCGGCGGCAGGCGCAGGCTCCTTCCTTCCGCTGCTATCTCCTCCTCCTCCTCCACCGTCCCCCCCCCCCGCGCCCTCTATCGCTTCCGGAGACCTTCCTCGCCCCGGCCCCGCCGCCGCCCACGCGCGGCGCAACAAGTCCCCGCGGCCAATTCCCTCGGATGCTGCCCCCGGCCGGCCCTCGCCGTCTGGCCGATCGAGGCGAGGCGCTCCCCCAGCGCCGAGATATAGGGCCGGCGGAAGGCGTGGATCTCCGGTATTCACCGCGAGGGAACGCGCGGCGGCGGCGGCGGCGGAGGCGCCGCCAGGGGGAGATGACGCGCGAGGACTGCTTCCGCGGTAGCCGGCCGCTTTTAGTGTTTTATAGCGCCCTGTTTCTTTCCTCTGCTCAGATATAGCGTTTTTTTTATCGACTGATAACACAAATGCTAATTTCATGTAGTATTGTTATTGAGATAGTGTCCCTGAAACAGAACACCGACGGAAAAGTGCTTATAATTTTATTGAATATAATAAATTTCTTCTTTGTTTCGATTCATTTTACTTCACTAGTGCCCATTTCTGAGCATTAACGTCTTTACCGGAAACTAAGACGAACAATTAGAACATATACCAACACATTGTAATGCTTTTCTTTCAACATATGCCACAATTTCATAAATGGATCCGGACACTGCTCGTATACAATTTTACCAAATTTTCTAGCGAAATTTTGTTTGAAAATAGTAATGTTTTTCTTTTTCAATACATTTCGCTTTACTATTATTGACAATTACAAGATAGTGCTAACCACATACTTGATTAATGCATGACAGTAAGATTCAAGTAAAATCAATACCTGATAGCTTATCTGCTGTTATACAGCTTTTGTCATTAAAGTCATCATAATGTTTTGACTAAATAATCTTTCCATTTTACAATTCAAAGCATTTAGTGGTTATTTTCTACATGGAGGTATCCAGGACTCATAACCCCGGACTCGCACTGCAGGAAGCGGCTCCGAAGATTTCATGATGTCAAGAAAGGCTCTCGGGGGCACTCATATCATTCGAGCTGCAGCAAATGGACCCATAACCTTTGTTAAAAAATCGAAATAAGTCGACGGAAGGTGCGATATGATATCAGAAGGGGTTGACGGATGGTTGAAAGTACGCCCTTCGCCCTGCTCCCTTCAAGTCCCGTAAACAAAGCTAAGCCGACATGCACTTACGAATTAAAAAGGTTCGCAAGGGATTGAGCATTAAGGGAAAGCTGGCATTTTCTTGGGAGAAGCTCTTGGCGTCATGGAGGGTATTTTACGCACTCTATTGGGTCAGAGACTATTTTCAAACAAAATTTCGCTAGCAAATTTAGAAAACTAGTATACAAGCAATTTCCGGACCCATTCATGATATTGTGGCACAGGTTGAGAGAAAAGCATTATAATGTGTTTGTATGTAGAGCTTTATAGACGTTATAATTATGAATATGAAATTGAAATGTGGACAATTTAAAATCAAATCGCACCCGACTGACACGAAACATAATGTTATTTACTGAGGTTACGCAATTTAAACATCCTGGCGAAGTATTTATAAACCTCACCAGCTGATGATGCTGGATAAAATAAACCTCCATCACGAGTGCATTTTTCTCGTCTTGTTTCTAAATGGGAGGGATTATTAAGTGCAGGGAGGACGAGAGGAAGTATTTAGAATTTAATGATAAAATTGCTCTAATTTGGTTTCCACCAAAATGATAAAATATTGTGTAAAATAGGCAAACACGTCTTGACAGCATGTTGTAACGCTTTCACGTCTTCTAAAATTACGGAATTGATTACAGGGACCTGCTAATATATTGTACTTCAAAATTATACAGAGATATGAAATATTCTGAGAAAGGTAGTGAGTGAATTTTACTTGATATGTATCAAATAAAATAATACACGATACCAAATATGCAACAATTGAAGACATTACAAACAAAAGTAAAAATACTTGAATCATTTCATCTTGTCACGAAATTCTGAATAATTCATTGCAAAAAGGATTAAGTGGATATTTTCGTAGATATAGGCATACGATTTTCTAATCTTAATTTTTCCTCGTGATAATGACTCAATTATTACTTATACATTTCCATATAATTATTGCCGTTCTTAATGGAACAGACTCCAAACCGAAATTGAAGAAAGTAAATCTTCTTCCCGCAATGAGGCGTTTCCGCCGAGGGCGGCCTGAGGTGCGAGGAGGATGGGGTCAAGGGGGCGGTGCGGTAGGGATCACACGTGATCGCACGCATCCTGATTCCCTGTCGTTAGCGCTCGTTCGGGGACCGTGAGGGAAGGAAATTGTCGACTCGGCAACCTATTTCCTGCAGACTGGTCTCTTTTGAATTTTGCCAACGCTCCCTGGAACGAGTCTTAATTGCCTGTTCATTCATTGCCATTCGAATGACAAAGAGAGCTGTCTGGTTAGTTCCCCCCGTTCATAGTTAACTTCTCACCCTTCTCTTAGTTCACTTCTCGATGAATTTTCTTATTCGCATTTTACTATTAAAGAGAATGTCATTCCCTTGTAGATCCACGCTCCAGTTCTCATTTCTACGACGTAGAATGTACTGTACAACATACATCGCCACACTTTAAAATTTTGAGTAATATGAAGGAAGATAGAAACCTAGTAATTTTTGGCATATTATTACTTATGGTTTAAGGATATGCCATCTGAAACTTTTTTATAGAACATCTTCATTAGCGATAAAGTAATAAAAACCGACGGATCGCTGTAAAATGTGCTATTGGAACCACATCCGGCGACACGATTAGGTGGTTTTCGCGGCAATGGAGGTGCGGCAGCAGCTGGAGATCTGGGGAAGTACATTGGTGGTTAGTTAAAACCTAGAAGATTGCAAAAGGCTTTTTTATTATTGTTAAGATTTTATGGCTTTTAACCATACGAATCACTTAATTATATTTCTGGAGTTCTTTTAGTAGATGTTCAATTTGTCCTCTTTTTTAGCCAGTCTTAACCTTTTTGTATTTTGCGTTTT
This sequence comes from Gryllus longicercus, assembly GCA_038098605.1. Taxonomy (NCBI): domain Eukaryota; kingdom Metazoa; phylum Arthropoda; class Insecta; order Orthoptera; family Gryllidae; genus Gryllus; species Gryllus longicercus. The sequence continues at coordinate 1,575,802 of JAZDUA010000262.1, forward strand.
TCACCATTATTTTGTTGTTGTTTTTCTCCTGGCCCCGATCTCGATTGAGCTGGAGTCATATCTGCAAACCTAGACAACACGAACGCACGATCGTGGTTTGCTTTCTGTGAAAGCTGAGGCTCCACAACCAGGTAGTATTAAAATCTAAATGGAAAAAGGAGATCATACCAGTCAAGATATTTGATTTTTTTTCCTTCATTGATGCTGACAGACTTTGTTCCAATCCCGTCCTGCTTTGGAGTGCGTTCTCCGGTCAGTTCTCTGTGTATTATTTACCCTTCTCCGCTCACGAAAACTATGATTCTGTTTTCACTGATGCCTTATCACATTAAGATTCAAAAGGGCGTCCACAACAGCATTTTGTAGAGTCAGCGAGCGACGCGAGTAAAACAAATTCTTGGTCATCATACCAGGGGTTATGTGGAAAGAAGGTTACAAAGAAAAGGCAATTTCCGTTCACGTAAGTGCTCATCTAAATTTCAGAGTTAGAATAAAAATGTGAATTATTTTTATCATTAATTTTGTTTACATAGTTTCTTTTAAATTTGATTTTTCATTAGTCACCAGCCTTTTTGCACCCCCTACTTTCGCCAGAATAAATGCCATTGACCCGCCTAGGTTACTAAAAACAAATGCCTTTTTTAAACAGTCAAAATTATATAAAATAATAGGATTGCCACAATAATAATAATAATAATAATAATAATAATAATAATAATAATAATAATTTAACACACGGAAATCCTTTTTTCGTTTTGAACAAAGTACAAAATATTCAAAAAGTGTTTTATTTTCACTTATTCTGGAACATGTTTCACGTAAAAATTGTTCGCATTATGTTTGAACAAAAATCATATAAATTTATTTGACTGAAAATGGAAACAAATTTTGATTTTATTGTTTAGCATGACTGTATTCAGAATGAAACTGCACAGTAATGAGGATAAATTACAAAAAAAAGTATAAGTTAAAAATAGTTGTAGTAGTACAAAATGTATAAGTGGATGGGAGAGTACTTACTGTCAAAATTTTTCCAACAATTAAAAAAAATTAAGTATAAAACCAAAATGCACAAAAAATAAGAAAAAGCATTTCCTTTGGAAAAATCTATTCTGCGGGAGATGAGACTTTGGTATTGACAGGTGGGTGGCGTCTCTTAAGTTTCCATGGCGACGACAGGCTCTGGGCCAATCGGGTGTGTGTTACGTCAGTATCCGCCGACCCGCGTTGCCGATGAACTGTAAACATTATTTCGGTTTCTTCCCAATTGCTTCCTTCTTTCAATCCAAGACGACCAGCGACTGCCATGAAGAGGTGAATCATTTCACATTTTAAACTAGTGATGGTACAACAGCTCATAATTTCTCGCATTATTTTAAATTTTCGAAAATTGGTTGCAAAAAATGTCTTATGAATAGTTTAGGCGTTAGTGTTGTTTACAGACGGGCAAGCATTTCTCCATAAACCAATTTTTTTTGGTAGCAAGGCTCCATAAATCGTTTATTCCGACAGCTCTAAGTGTAAGAGCATGTAATTTACTACATATTAGAAAAAAAATTATCAATTTTTTTTGTAGCATGGCACCACAATGTTTTTCTGACTAAAATTCCCCGTTTTTTTTGCCGCAGCATTACATAACTTTTTCTATACTACGTATATTATTCTTTACATGCTTACATATATTACTCCTTATGTAATTGCGAATACGATAAAATAAAAATGTTTTAGGGTATTCTTATTTTAGACAAATTGTCGCTTCTACAGAGAATTGGAAGATGCCTGAACAGGCCGGCTGCTGCCTAATCTTCGATACACAGGCTTCCAAGAACGCAGTGTGTCCGAACGATTGGAACAAACACCAGAGGAACCAAATTCGATTCATTCATTGAACGTAGCAACAATCGCAAGCAGCACAAAATTTCACATGGTGGCCCCTTCAGCCGTCTCCCTAAAATCGCTTCGCTGTCTCGAAGAGGACCTATTACTGATATTAAGGAAAGTTTAAATTAAAAAACCTTCAATTTAGAGTCAAAGAAATTGAATTACTATGAATTATTAATATTGAAGTTCGATTTCATCCGTCATTTTTGATTGGTTATCACCTTGTGTTTTAATATTTTCAATCGGTACAATAAAACTGATGTGGTCTGCGTCAACCACAAATTTAGGAAAATTGCTTTTTTATTTTCATTTATTTACGTCAAAAACATTTAAAAACTGTGTGTGACGTGCTATGGGGAGAAGTTAATTCGAAGTTACATTTATATTTATTGCTCGATTCATTAGGTCAAATATCATTAAAGCATATGACATATCTACTTGTATTTATTCTGCTGGACTTCTGTTTTAGTTCCTACAGATAGGAATCAGTTGTGTATGCATGTTTTGTTGAAGCAGTTCGTGAGAGCGAAGGATGCCATGCTGCTAGCGTGCTTGCTTTGCGTGCGCGAGACCCGGTTTCGATTTCTACCTCCCCCCTTGAACACCTCTTCATTACTTTGCTAATATGCTTCAGATAGTCCGCAGTTGAATAAGACATTTTATTATTGATTACTTCTTGTGGATCACTAAACAATATTGGTGGCATGGATTTGCTTACCGGAGTTCTGGCTTCTGATTTGTTCGTGACGTGGAGGATGAGATATCGGGCTCGAGAACTGCCAGAGGTCTCTTCGCAGACTTCAGGAAATCTGGTGTGGAGTGTGGGCATGTGAGAATAATTGGGTGGAACGTCTTGCCGGTCGGTATATATGTGGATAAAGTAATGGATTTCCTGTTACTGTTAGATTTGGCAAGGTTAATCACCATTAAGAATGCATAGTTGTAGGCACCGCTTTTACTTTAATGTTACTAAACTTAGTATGGAAGGTCATCCAAGCAGATTGTACATACCCAGATTATCAATTTCGATATGTCTTAGATATGTATTACGTGATTTTACATGCCAAAAGGTAAAGGTAGAGGTCAGGCTCCATTGTTGGGGTGTCAATTATCACGTTGCCACGAACTCATGGGCTGGGGCATTGCGCTTTCTTTGGAAACTATACGCCCTTCATTTGTTCTCCTGTGTTCATTCACATATTTCTTACTTCCCTGCTGTGTTCTACTTTTTGTAATTTTTCAATACCATGAACTTTAAGCACTATTTGTAAAGGGGAAACGTGCAACATCACTGTCACCATAAAGAGGCTATAATATAAATTGAAACCTTCGATCGCCGTAGACATATTGTTTGTAATTATCGTGAATAATAATGATAATGTGGTACAAAATATTTGTTGCTAGTAAAGATGTGGAGGTAATTCAGCTCAGATTACTATAATGGAATTAAACGAAAACTAAATAATGGAATGGCATTGGCACGCGAACAGTGATGTGAGAGCTGCATAAGGTCGGATCTTATGCATCCTGTGATGCCGGTACGTTCGTCATCAAGGCGACAACTTTCTATTTTTTTGATATTTTCTTCATTTTTTTATTACATTAATGCATTTTGTTACATGGCATTTTCACGAGTTGTAAGGAACCTGGGTTATTGTACACAAACTTCTCTTCCCAAACTATATCCAATTACTCAGTTTCAGAAAAAAGTGAAAGTTACCGAATTTGAAATTGTGTCCTCCAATATTTATTTGGTATGATAACTCCAAAATTAGAGTTTCGTAGTAATGAATCTTTAGGTACATAATTTAATTTGTGGTGTCTGTTTGACGCAAATTTTGGCGTGTTTACAATTTTTACCATGTTCAACGCCCTTTTTTACTTACTTTCGTAACTTCATCCAGTCATCCGCATTCTTGAATGCGGAATCGGCCCGGTCCCCGTTTAGTTGAGGGGAGAGGAGGTGCTGTGGCCTGGCGCTGCGGCCTTCTCCGGATTCGCCCCGCCCTCGCGGCGCCGAGGCAGAGCTGAGCCGAGCCCCGGCCAGAAGCCAGAGCTGCCTTGGCTCTGCTGGCGGGGTGCGAACCCTCCCTCCGGAGGATCCCTCTCGTTTCGTGCCCCTACCTGGAAGGTCAAGACGGAAGCAAACACGTTTTCCGAAACCAAAGAGGGAAGAATATAGTATCAAATAATCTTGTTTTTTACAGTAAGTGTTATTGTAGTTGAATCTTCATTTCATGAACGAATTCTGAATTTTATAACATCGTGAAATTTTGCAACATTTGGAATAATATTTTTAATACAATTTAGTTGAACCCTTGCAATTGCATAGCCAAAGATAGAGCAGTAGAAAAGTTAGAAAAATGATAAATGTTCACGACACGCGGAATCCAAAACTCCAAAAATATTGTTTCAAGTTATATAGTACTTATTCTCGAAGACTAATGAAATGAGGGAGGAACATACATGTAATATATTACACGTTTTCGAACATGATTTTACGTGTTTCTGAGTATGTAATTGAAATGTTTTGTATTTACCATGATCTGAACGTATATGCTGTCGTTAACTGTGGCAAAGGAATTTTGCTGTCAACCTTCACTGAAAAACGTAAAGGATCACCTATCATTGTAATCGATGAGTTTTCTGTGTGTAAAGGGACACATATGTCAGAAGATTGTTGAACATAGCTTTTATATGCACTCACTAATTTTGGCATTCAAAAACATTTTTCTCATTTTAGTTTCTCTAACTATAATCCCACACTCAAATACTTCCTCGCGCTACACTTCGAAATGTCGATTGCTTTCAACAAATGTATGTCTGCAAATAAACGATCATTCTATTAAATTTAAGATAAAAGAAAATCAGTTTAGTACGATAGAATCTAAGAGAAATAAGAGCTAATGTTGACACATCTAGGTCCCACTGTCTTTCATTTAAAGAAGAAAATCATGAAATGTTGGTTACAAAGCTGGAACTTCTTTCTTAAAAAAATTCCTTACTGTTAGGGATTTCAGGTGAAGTTAAATATAAAGGTGCGCTTATACTGTGTGGATTTATTTTTAGGCGCAAAATCAAAGTATGTTTCGTTATTATTTGAAAGAGACACGGTGTTCTTTACAATGCCAGCAAGAATTGCAATAGGGAAAACGAAATTAATGTTTTATTTTTCAGATCGTAAATTTGAAATGAATCCATGTTATAATATTTGGACTCAAACCAGTCTTCGAAGTATTTCGAGCTCGGTCGACGACAAAGATCGCCATTTTACGACTTTTTCGTGCAACTTCCGTGCGCACGTACACCAGGCTGTAAACAGATTCGCTGTGTTGATACAAAGAACGGAAGAGGCGGGAGTGGCGGCAAATGCTTACGCGAGGTCGAACAATGGGAGGCAAGCGTTCAAACTGGGGTGGCATTTTCTTTTGGATATTTTCTTCTCTTTCAGATCTAAACTGAGTGTTCAGGGTTGTTGTATGTTTTACTTTTCTTCCTTCAGACGTGAAGGTGTTGTCGGTCTCGGAAATGTCGCCTGATGTTTACGAGGGCTCTCTCTGTAATTTTGTCCGTTCGAATAGGGATAGGTATTGTTTTTAATTCACAAAGAGGATGTTAGAAAATTATGAAGGTACAATCACACAGGCTGCGACGTGACGCTGCAAGATAAACATTTTGTATTGCTACTAGACTCATAAACACAAGCTGCGCGGCGCGGCTAGATTAGGAGTTGCCTCCTTTGAAGTTTGGTTTGGGTTGTATCGGCAAAATACATGCTTATGACAACGTTGCTGATCAATCAACTTGTCTCTCCATAACAGATCATTTCATTGCGATACGGTTGGTTTTTAATGTTTTATTGCTTATAAGGACCAGAAACATTTTGTAACAGCGCATCCTTAAACCATAAGTAATTTTATGGAAAAAAAAATCTATCTTGCTTCGTTGGCTCAGACTTGCGAGACGGACGAGAAATTGTTATAGATGACGTTCCGTCGAAAGCAATATCGATTTTTTTCTCCCTTTTTAACGCAAGTTCTTGTCGGGGGTGGAGTAAGTCCCGTGCCGCCACCTCCGCGGATGCCAGCCGCCCCCGCAGGCGCGCCCGGGGCCCGCGGGCAACTTCTTGGAGTTGGTTGAGCGCCTCCTTGGGGCTCCCCCGCCCCGCCCCGCCCCGCCCCGCCCCGCCCCGCCCCGCGTCCTCCAACTCGCTCCAACAAACGCGAAGCCGCAGGCAGCCAGACAACCTGAAGCGCCCGCCCGCCCCAGGGACGACATCTGTCAGGCGCGGTGCAAGGGGTGCGGCTTTTCATTATGACATACGACGTTTGAGCAAACCACTTGACTTTTCAACCCTTCACGAAGGAGAGGAATATGAAATTTATGAGCAAAGCGTTTATTAACTGCCGATGCTACAACAGCACAGAGTCCCATTATTTCTAAATTTGCTACTGTCGAAAATTCAGTGTTCGACGAAAAGGAGACCTGCGCCATTCGTTTACGCGCCCCTTGTCTTATCCGTGAGAATAATTTAAAGAAGAAATTTGAAGTGCTTTTTAGAAAATGTTTTATAAATTTAATTAATTTCAAGCAGAAATTACGCGAAAGCTACTTGTTAGTTTTTTTTTTTTTTTTTAATGTACGTGACATTTTTGGAGACCTGAGTTTTTTAGAACAGATTTTAAGACAAAAATCTCTATGGTCAATTTTATAGTTTAGAAATGTTAACTTTTTGAAATTATCGAAAATACGGGGAGTTCGCCGGTAGTGAGACTAGCACCAAATTTGGAATTGTAGATAAGATAAGAGCAAATTAACACATCAGAGTTCTTGTACCTTTCATTTAAAGAAAAAATCACGTAATTTTTGGTTGAGTGAAAAACGCATTTTTTTTTCATGCGAATTCCCTTGCGTTTTAAGTATAAAATTGTGATTAATATTTTTGTGTAATAATGCGCCCGACTGGAACTCCGAATATGATTTTTGTTCTACATTACGAAGCGGAAGGTCCGAGTGGTGCTCTGCTTCCGCCTTTGGTGCGTGCTTCAGGAAGTCCCTTAAAATGCCTTCATTATTCACAGACATGTTAGCACAGCAGTAACAGGGAGTCAGGGAGAAATTCACTGAGGTCACACATTATGAGTGTTCGTGAAGTGACCGTTTCTTATTAACACAATGTGTCGTTATCCTTAAATGAGTGATCACACATTCCTGTAAGTGAGGTCGGATGCTGCATCAAGTGTGCCTCCATCGGCCAATTTCTTTCTTTCGCCACGCTTGCTAATTTGGGGAATGATGGCAATGTTTTCAAGACGATTTTGAGTTCTACACGCTCCACAAATCTTATTTGAAAAGGTAAATTAGTGACAGGATAATACATTGTAAAATTACAATAACGATCTATTTCGAAAGCTCACGAGTCAAAGTAAAAGGTTTTTTGCTCGAAAAATTTGTTTCTGTGTGTATGTGAACTGTGACCTCTCAATCACGAATCAGCTTCTACTCGTAACCACACACACATGCACACACACATAGTATCTCTCTCTCTCTCTCTCTCTCTCTCTCTCTCTCTCTCTCTCTCTCTCTCTCTCTCTCTCTCTCTCACACACACACACACACACAGAGCGTGCTCGCAAAATGTGTCAGGAAAGAATATTTTTGAGTCAGTAGTTCATATTTTGTAGTATGGTAAATAAAAGTAGTATTCATCCCATCATTTGTAACGAAGGGATAGGAATTTTTGTAATCAGCATGTTTTTTAAACGACGTTTATGCACTCCCTCTTCCCACGGAGTGAGCCAAGCCGCACAGTGGAGCGAGACTGAGCCAAAACAAATGTATCGCTGGTGCTTTTCTTTCGAGTTGGTTTCGAGGGTCTCTTTTCCACTTGAGCCGTCGTCGCGAGTCCTTCGCCGAGTTGTAACGCTCCGTTTGCGATCGGGAGGCCGCCTGGTCGAGGCGGGGAGGAGCGGGATCGGGGCGCAGACCAGGTCGAAGGCGAGAACCAGAACGAGACGACGTGTAGTTGGGAGAATGATGCTAGGGCGAAGGCGATGGTAGCGACGGTAGAGCGAGGTGGACGCTGGCCGCGGAGCTGCTGCAGCGGCGGCGCCCTCGCGCGATCGATCCGCCTTCTCCTCTCACCCCATCCCCACCCCTCCCCCGCTTCCGCACGCGCGCCGGAGCCAGCCACCTGTTCCTCCGGAAATTCGGGTGGCGCGGGAAAAAAAATTCCGGCTGAGAGGCGGGGGCGCGTAGGTGTACGGTGGGAGGAGCTCGGCAATTCGTCTGTTTCCCGTCTGCGCGGCTGGACGTGGAATAGTCTGACGGCTTGAAAGGCACGAATGCTCTTTTAACTAGGTGCACTGTGGAACCTCGATGTCTCGAAGTTGGGCGTGGGAATTCGAGCTGGCAAATATTTCGAGTTTCAGAGATTTCAGTTACCAAACAGTCTATTTAGAAGATGAAGCACGAATAAAAGTCGATAAATGAAAGTATTATTGTTATGGAAATAAAATCGTCCTGTGTAGGGTATGCGGTTGGCTCTTGGAAGAGGTTGATGCGTTGCTATAATATAAATGCCCTATCATACCCAAGTAAATATGACCCCCGTCCCCGTTGGTTATTGTGATTGGTCGTTTTGTACATCCTAATTCTTTCTTCAGAGTTAGCTAACGTTCTCTACCGCTATCTCTGTGTATTCTTGATGAAGCCGTGCTGCGAGGAGGACAGGACACATAGACTGTAGGCGCAGATCTGAATCAAGAACTCATTCGGTAACAGTAAATATTTTGAGAGTTATCGTGTGTTCCTTTCGTACTTACTGTACAATATTTTGTCCGTTCTTTGTATAATGCGTTAGAGACATATTGTAAGGTCGTGTGAAAAAGTCATTCGATCTCCTGGAGAAGACATTTGGACCATTCAGCTGGAGGTTTTATTTCGTAATAAACGTTGGAGCTTCGAAACTGATATTACTCTGGGCCTCCACATGACACCATAAAGCAAGCCATTTTGAAGGTGTTTTGATGTCCATTATATGGACTTTCGTGTGTGCTGTTATATAGCTGGGAAATAAAATCGGCAGAAAGGTGGGAGGTAAGAACAGTGCGAGTCCATGCCATTTCCCAATGGCAGTCCTTCCTGTAGCACTACAGCCTTAATTCGAGCGTCGGGCTAACATTCGCGAATTCGCACTAAAGCTGGAGTTGTCGAATTCATGCGGACTGCTAGTTTGTGTGTGTTGGTTTTTTGCAAACAGCTTAAGCTAATAAATGGATGGAACACACGTGGAATGCGTTGTACAATGAGTGCTACTTCAAGACAGTGCACAAATGAAGTTAGGCGAGTTAAGTTTAGCATATAGTGGCTAATTCGCCTCGCTGCCGTCCAAGCGCTTCCACTTTTTTCCAAGTCGATTATGAAGCTTTTTCCTTCGCCTACCGCGATTAACAAAACCATCCTGGAATGCCGATAATGCCAAATGTCTGTCGCATTTTACACCAAATTAAGGTGGTGCCGATCTGGGCTCTCTTCCCTGGCGTAGCTTGTAGTGAAGGATTTCTCTTTAAATACGTGCATTTTAGACATTTCCAAATTCACGACTTGCAAAAACTCTATTGATTGGGCAAACGGGTGGAAGAGTTCGGAGAAGGAAAGCACGGGAATGATCTATGAGAGCACAGGCCTCTAAAATTGCCATCTAGGTAATGCTATGCCCACCCAGCTATGTAGCTGCAGACCACATCCGAGTCCCAACGGCGGTGGAGTTCGAGTGCACCCCGGTGAAGATCAGTCGGGAAATGTTAACGGCGCGCCGTCGGTTCTCATCGCCCGGAGACATCCGCGCTGTTCTCGGAAGGTCGCTGCCTTCCGTGGGCAGAAGGCCGCTGACGGCCGTTGTTCAGTGTTCTTGCCATTGTGAGCTGTTCAAGGTGATTCGCTCCAAGTGTAGGTCAGTATTTAGCAATGGCAGTGGATCTGCATCAGAAAATCTGACTGCGGATGTTGCGTAAGTCAACTTCTCGAAAAAGGTGACTGTGTCCAGACGAGACACAGAATTTGTTGCGAAACGTTTATGTAAACAAATTGTACGTACCTTTTTTGCTAGGCGAAGATTTTTTACCTTTTTTGCTGCTGCCTTATTAAAGTAGCTCTAATAGATTTTTTCTTGACATGATCCAATCTTACTGGTTGCGACCCTATCTTTTGCCGTTTCCTGAAGTTCCTTTGTTTTTGGCGAAATCAGTAACAACTGAAATTGCGCGAATGTCACAGCTCCAGATTACACAATAGAATATGCGAATTAAAATATCCTTGGCTTGCGAAGGGTAATGCATTATTTCTTATTTTACCCCTAGCAAGTAATTGTTCTGTTGTTTTTTGTTTGTTTTTGATGTACGAATGCTAAGTTAGTTCATTACGAAACTAATGTAGTGATAATTAATGAAGTGTATATTTTGTTGTTGTTTTTTGTCGTTAGCAGAATAGTAGCTAAACAGTAAAATTGAGTAATTTAATTATTGTGTCTTTTGACGGTTAATCAGCTGGACGCAGTTACCCAATCAGGAGCTTCGTTACAACTTTTATTTTTGGTATTGAAGCTCCTGATTGCTTAATTGCGACAATTAAATTGGTCGATAACTAATCTATTTGCTCTGGCATGAAGAAAAACTGTGCAACGTACATGTGAATGGTACATTAAGATAGATTATTTGTCCTGAAGTAAACGAATATCTTAAGCAATATTCTAGTGAAGAATATAACAAACCTGGACAAATCTCGATAATGTGGCACATTCGACCTTTTACGTCAACATCCTACTGTAATGCTTTCGATTATTTCCGAGAGTGTGAATGTGTGTGTGTATATATACACACGCATAGATGTGTGTGGACATTCTTCCCTTTTTGAAGGCTTCGTCGTCTCGTCTCGCATCGCTTTGCCTGCCCTCGTCATGTGGAGCAACAAGTGAGTGGCGGCTGTTTGTCCAGCCAGAGCGCGCAAACAAACTGCGCCACTCATCAGATAAGGCTCAAATGCCGCGCTTCGCCGGACATTAGTAGCGTTCGCAAACACGATCTCTTTTTCCCTGCTGGGTGTCGCTTTAAGGCGGGCTAGGATGTCAGACTTTGCGGTAACCCTTGTTTAGTAACGACGTATATTTAATATTTTTTGTGACTTGAGGGTGGTCATTTTCTGTCAATGGATCCGTGAAATTGAGCATTAGTGGGATATGCATCTTCCAACTCATTAGTTCTAGGAAAACTACGTAAATGTCGGGAGCAAAATACGAGTTTATCTATGTACGTGTATCTCGAGGATTGGGTAGTTCGTGGATGTTGTTTTTATTTTTGGGCTACAGAAATGATAGAGAAATGATTTGATATGATACGCCAGAAAACAACGTTGAGCTTCGTTACCTTCTAGAGCTGTGTAGATCCGTGGTCCAATGACTTCAGAATGTCCACTGCATCCAAAATCGGCAGTAATGCCACTTGGAGAACTGTGTTATGTGTTCCTGGATGTCTTTTGGTAGTTACAAGTATAAAGATTTTAATTAAAACTAAGGACATTTTTGGACTGGGCGATCATGATAGTGGAATATGTAAGCCTACGCCTTCTGAGGGATGTTGTTCATTATAATTCCAATATGTAAGCCTTACAGTGGAGTAAACTGGAATGAGAAACGAATTGACGGATAGGTGGAACGATGATGGTGCGGTTCAGGATGAAATGCTGCCGTGAGGCGGCTGGGGAACTGGAACAACACGCAAACCTTTCATAAAATCGCTTTGTTCACTAGAAGTGCCACTTGGCTATCAGGGTATCATCTCGGGAGGCAGCCCAGAAATTGTGAAGATGTCGCAATGGCCTCACGCTGTGTCCTCTCATTTCTCCCTATCCCAACAGGCCTACGCCAAAGGCCCCCGGAGAGAAGCCACTTTCCCGGCAGCATCCAGTTGCTGCACACCGCGCACCCGTGCTCCGTGGGCGCGTGCGTTTTTTGCGCGGGCGGTGGCTGCGGTGCGGCGCCGAGGGCAGGCGCCCTGACCTGGGCCACGACGCGGCGGCTGGCGGCGGTCGCGAGAAAAGGAATAAAACATGCCCCGCTCCCGCCCCCGCGCCCCGCCCCTCGGCCGCTCTGGGCGGCCACTTGCCGTGCGCGCGGGATCGACGGCGCCCGCCCCGCCCCGCCCCGCCCCGCCCCGCCGCGCCACTTGGCAGTGGTCGCGAGCGGACGAGTGTGTGTGTGTGTGTCGGGGGGGGTGATGGGTCGAAATTGAATGCCTCTGCGGCCGTTCCCTTTTAGGGCAATTTCCTCCCTCCCCCTTTCGTGTGTGAGTTAATTGAGCATTCCATCCTTACCTTGGTCACGACAATTTTACAACTCTTCCATTGTATTCTGTAAAGTCGGTTGAATTGTGTCGAAAATTGAAAAAATCAAAATTTCAGGAAATAATTGAGGGTAAGTTTTCACATACTTCTTCATGGAAATATTGTGTGGGTAAATGGTTACATATCGCTTTCGTTTCTCGTACACCAAAAGGAAGCTACGTAAAAATCCGGAGGGAAATTTTAGCAGCCTAATTAGCTCGAGGAATATTGGCTGTAATCTCGCAACAATTTTATCCCTCTATAAAGTTGACATAAAGTACTGTGATTATAATTTATTACTTTCACTGTGTTGTTCTTACCTGGAACGAAAATTAGCACTCACAAGGTATTGCAAAATTTGGGGGTTAAAAAGAGAATTTTAGATAATTTCATTGATGTCATCTTAACGTAGAAACAGTAACAAACCTCCAGCCACATAACGCGAAGAAAAATCCTTTTTTGCGGCCACCATAATTTCACAAGCAAGCTACAAAAAATCATTTGTAGCGTCTATAGGCTCGCTACGCGAACACTACTATTTTCCGTAAACAACCGAACTGTAAACAACGGTTCTCGAGATCATTTCCAAGCAATATGTATTATTAAATGACAAATTATTTGTAAGAAAACATGAACACGGCTGAACAGAGCACGCATAGTCCCAGCCGAAAGCAAAGATTTAGCGCCAGTAAAAATAAAGAGGACACTGTTCACGATACAACCATCGTCATTAATGTGCGGTTGAATATGATGGAAAAGTTATTTGCTGCCCTCCCCGGAATGTAACATTGTGTGCCGTTACTGTAGTACACGAGTTCAGTTAATATTTCACAAGACGCCTCAGAACCGTCATGTTCGTATGTAATAAACGTGCGCGTGCTTCGACAGCAGGGGCCGCCCGCCCCCGTTGAGTTGCGGGCGATAAATGGTAAGTGGCCTGCGGCGGCTCTCGATAAGGAAACGAGGCGCGTGCCTTCGGGAGGGGGCGGAAGGAAGTGCGTGGGCGCGGCGGGGGTTGGGGAGACGCGGCGGCGGCGGCGGAGCTCGCTTCAAAAGAAGCGGCACGTTCCATAACAAAAGGCCGTCCTTCATGGCGACATTCAGATTTACTTTCCGCGCAACTAGTCTGGAAAAAGTTACGCTAGGCTGCAAAACATTGGTTTGTGTATATTGGCGGAAATTCGCGTTTTGTAGGGTCCCTCATTACCGAAAACGCAGTATTGTCAAAACGTGTGTTTGTCGCCTGTCCGTCTGTGAACAATACTAGCGTGTAAACAGTGTTCAGGATGCTCCTCATATTTGCCGCCAATTAATCTATCCAAAGTCGATGATAATAAATTTGAAACGGATTTTTGGATTTTGAGGTTCTTGATTAGGGGCCCGCATGTCTTTTTTCAAAAATGTCTTCAATGTTTCGCGTTGATGTCTCCAATGTGTCACACATTTTACATTGCAGATCGAAATTTTACGCCCTTTAAAAATCGAAAACGCAGAAAATCGAAAAAAACAAACAAACAAAAACGACAGGATTGGAAAAATACAATTGGGTGATAATTTGTCGCTGACATATTAAAATTATTTGTTAACAACTGATGCAGGAATCATCAGACGCCATCAACGGTTTCTTGATACAAACACAAACATAATTGAAAGGAGTGGGGCACTAATGAGATAAGAGACAAGTCTCCCGCCATTTCTAAATATAATTATTGTGATTTTCGGGAAAATGTGGCTTGAATTGTTTCTACGTCTTATTGATATTTATGTAGGGTTTGGGGCAGTAGCAAGTTGACACACTTCGTCCAAAATCGAGATACTAACATGGCTTATTTTGTTATTTCTACTAGCCTTTAAATTCATATTTTAAGAAACTTACGTAAAAATCAACTCATCACCTTGAAATAATGCATCCCAACAGTGTGTGAAGGAAATTTTTCAGTATAGAGAGAGGTCGAAAGACCACAATAACGAAAAAAAAAAAAAATGTTTGTCCCCGCCGAAGCAATGGAGAGACCAGATAAACCGGAACAGTAACGGACCGAAGGAAGAAGAGGAGGAGGAAGAAGAAGAAGAAATGTAGAAGTGGAAGAAGAAGAAGAAATGTAGAAGTGGAAGAAGAAGAAGAAGAAATGTAGAAATGGAAGAAGAAGAAATGTAGAAATGGAAGAAGAAGAAATAATGTAGAAATGGAAGAAGAAGAAATGTAGAAATGGAAGAAGAAGAAATAATGTAGAAATGGAAGAAGAAGAAGAAATGTAGAAATGGAAGAAGAAGAAATGTAGAAGTGGAAGAAGAAGAAGAAGAAGAAGAAGAAGAAGAAGAAATGTAGAAGTGGAAGAAGAAGAAGAAGAAGAAGAAATGTAGAAGTGGAAGAAGAAGAAGAAGAAGAAGAAATGTAGAAGTGGAAGAAGAAGAAGAAGAAGAAATGTAGAAGTGGAAGAAGAAGAAGAAGAAGAAGAAATGTAGAAGTGGAAGAAGAAGAAGAAGAAGAAGAAATGTAGAAGTGGAAGAAGAAGAAGAAGAAGAAGAAGAAGAAGAAGAAATGTAGAAGTGGAAGAAGAAGAAGAAATGTAGAAGTGGAAGAAGAAGAAGAAGAAATGTAGAAATGGAAGAAGAAGAAATAATGTAGAAATGGAAGAAGAAGAAGAAATGTAGAAATGGAAGAAGAAGAAATGTAGAAGTGGAAGAAGAAGAAGAAGAAGAAGAAGAAGAAGAAGAAATGTAGAAGTGGAAGAAGAAGAAGAAGAAGAAGAAGAAATGTAGAAGTGGAAGAAGAAGAAGAAGAAGAAGAAATGTAGAAGTGGAAGAAGAAGAAGAAGAAGAAATGTAGAAGTGGAAGAAGAAGAAGAAGAAGAAGAAATGTAGAAGTGGAAGAAGAAGAAGAAGAAGAAGAAATGTAGAAGTGGAAGAAGAAGAAGAAGAAGAAGAAGAAGAAGAAGAAATGTAGAAATGGAAGAAGAAGAAGAAGAAATGTAGAAATGGAGGAAGAAGAAGAAGAAATGGAAGAAGAGCATGCACCACTGCAATGTAAGCCGAGTTGGCGCCAGCGTCTCCGTCTTCGGAAGCCGTTGCGAGAAGTGCGCGGGCGCGGGCGCGGTATCTGCGAGTGCAGGCGTCGTCTCCGAGGGGCGTCGAGGGCTATCGGGCGGAAGCGCACAGCAGCGCCGCCTCGGCCGCGCACGCCAGGAATGCTCACTGCTCGTGCGACAGGCATGCAAGTCTTTCAGATTGCGACACAACTGGGCGTTTTGCAGAAGAAAGCTATTCAGTGCCCATCAGAAACGACGACCGAGTACAAAATTACATAAATTAAAGGTATTTATGGGTATGGACCCTTGAAACGTTACTTGCTTAGTAACAGCCTTATAGATTGTGAAACATTTTTTACACCCTTCATTACTTTCCCACGTAGAAATAGGTCATCCGAATCCTCAATCTTCAAGTCTTCTGGTGGGTACAAAACTTGATACCTGGAGGAAAAAGCTGGGAAAATCTGTAATTTCCTTCCTTCATACAGCCTGCTGCAAATCAATCATATTTAATGAATTAATGCTTGTTTACCAAAACTCTCATTCGTTTTTAGAAGGGAATATAGCGAGGTTAAAACTCAACAAGTACTCCTCCCGTGTTTCGTTCATTCCATTCCTCAAAAAAGTCATCCTCAACCTCTCGGATGTATTTGAACAGATTGTACACATCTAGTAATACAAAATCTTTATTCACAACGTTATGGATTTCTATGAAAATCGGGAAATAAGAAACAAAAAGAACTGCTGCAAGTGGGTTCTGACGGATCATTTACGACATTGACAATGCTGAAAATGAGCCACATTTCTCTCACAAGTGAACGGAAAGCACACAGGTAAAGAAAAAGAAGGAAAGGTTCCAGGGAAAAACAGTAATATGAGATTGTTCGATTAAATGACGGTGATTAATTACGGGTGTGTAGATAAGACGCGTGGAGCGAGTGGAATGGCCCCAAGCCACACGAGCGTTTCAGCACCAGTCTGTGTGCGCAAGGGGAAGATGGCGCGCTGGTTTTTGCACATGTGCACGATGGGTAAATGCGATAACATCCTGTTCTCGAAAGACGTTTTCTGTTTATTCCAGGGCAGCGTCGATGCTGCACAGATGCTTCCTGTTGCACTTGGCTGAAATTCCACCCCAGAAGATCCAGATTTGTTTGTGTAGCAAATTTTGCTTCAATACTCTGGTCCTTTCCTTGTTTAACTGCAACATCTCATTGGGTGAGATTCTTTCACGAATAGTTATTGAACAAATGAGCCATATCAAAATGACTATCCATTCTCGACCGAATGTTCGACGGAACTGGCACCACCTTATTGTCTACAAGGCACATGATCGTGCGATTCAGGTTTGTGATCGCACGCAGCGATAGGTCGCCCATGATTGTTGCATTTTCTGTCGTCACTGAAGTTGTTTTCTCGTATATTCGTCAAATAGGCTTTCATTGAGTCCTGTCATGTTCCGATAATGGTGGAAATACATGGGTGAGTTTCTCCAGCGCACCGATATTCTCTCGTTCTGCACAGCACCAGTTTGCGCCATGAACCACGTGATCACAGACGGGCACTTGGTTTGAAAATCCAGACCAGACGCTGGCCGCCATGTTGCATGGAGAGCGAGTAGTGTTGAGAAACATTTTGAAAGTGGTACAGAATGACAATTTTCAACGGTAACCAACCAAAAATCCTACGGTGAAGGTGTTCAAGATGCAATATTTTATCAAGTGCTTGTTATAATTTTGGCATTTAAAATTCTCGCTAATAAAATGACGCAGTCTGAAGGTCATTGGCTGAAGTCGGATACGACGCACAAGAGCCCTTCAGTTGAATCGATAATTAGCCTTTTTTTTTTTTTTTACTTTTAGGAGGAGAGTACATTCGATAAAGCAAGTACCGGCTTACGTGGCTGAGGGTATTGCGGGCACCGGCGCCATCCACGATAAAAATCTACTTCAACTATCATCACTACTATCATGTTATTTCTGAGAGACTCGGCGTAGAAAAAGCGCCTTTAAAAAAATGAGATCAAAGAATTGTACGTGGAAACCTGGGATTCTATTCGCAAACCACCTGTGGCGGCAATGATGGGGGCCTTGAAATGCTGTCGCCAACTAAATGAAAGCCTGTAGCACACTTGCCAAATGAGATTGTTGACCCGGTTGTGGAGAGCAGTACAATTAGGCTTATGCAAAATTCACTAGTGAAAGTATGAACATCTCTTAAGATTATATGCGTTACTGCTGATGGGTCCTTTTTTTAAAATCAATAGCAGGTTTAATTATTTAATAAATTACACTATCGTCTCGTAATCGTACACACAATTACTTATATTATGGAACGTTGGTAATGGTGTAGAAGTATTGGTCAATTCGCTTTGCAATATTAAAGTTAGAGAATTTTTCTTCAAATAAAATTTGTTATCCATAATTTGTTCTTTCATTAAGGTCATATGCATTCTTTTAAACATTTTAGTAGTTTTCGCGCAATATTGTGTGCAATTTGTGTAATTTTAAAAAAATTACAAAAACTAGATTTTCTCAAAAACCGCTCCAAATGTTCTACTTTTGATAGAGATTGTGCTAAATACACTCTATAAGATAGCATAAACGCCGTATTGCTATATTCTTTTGTTTTCTCAACAATTATTACAAACATTGCAAAAAAAAAAATTTTTTACTTGCCTCTCACGTCGTTAATGTTTACATAAACAGCAATTTGCTCACATTATTTTTATGAGTACGTGTGCTTTAAATAATATCACATAAATCTTCTCGAAAACACAATCGTTTTCTTTCAAAACTAGCTCAAAATTTCATAATTTCAGAATTTAATATCTCTCACGCTAGTAATACGCATATTTCCAGTAATTTGTAAACATTGTATTTGTGAGTTAATGTACTTCAAATGACGTCTAATGAAATTTTTCTAAACTCAACTTGTCTGTGAAAAAGAGCTTCAAATTTCGAAAATACTGTAGCGCGTAAGCGCTGTTTTCTTAAAAACGGCCAGAAAAAGACATCTCCATTTAGTTTGAAGTTTTACTGTTCTTTCATATTCTTAAAACAATATTTCCATTCTATTATTAGTAAATCGAAAAATTAAGAAATGTTCAAAACAAAATGTACTTTGGGCGGCGATAGATGGTAGCAGGCAAAAGTAAGCTGCGAATTCGAATAGCTTGCTGAGACCAAAGGAAATAGACAACTAATACGGGAAATTATGTGCCATTCTGTAGAACCACTAGTTATTTTTTTTTATTTCTCTCGAATCAAAATTCATTTTTCCACGGATATTTTGCTTAACATTTTAGAAATTGAAATAAGGGTCGTTTTTTCCCTCATTCTCTCTCACGTTACACTGAACGATTTCTTTTTTTTTCTTTTTTTTCTTTTCTTTTTTTTTTCTTTTTTTTTTCTTTTTTCCTTCATGTTGGAATTTGCTTGTCTAGCTCAGATTCAAAAGGCGAAAAATGTACCCAAACCTGTCAAGAAAAAGACACTTAAAATGGTAATGATTCTCGTCTTTAATTCCAGACTTTTCAACAGTTCTTTAACATCCGGTAATGCATTAAAATAGTAAGTTGCACAAAACTGTTTTAAGATATTTGCTTCATTTAATTTTATTTTTGTAATGTTTCTCTGAAATTCATTACATTTATTTCAGTTGTTTCCTATAATGTCCAATGATTTTTTTTCTTAGAGGTTTGGTTGTATGAAAGTTTCTGAATATTGGAAACAGTACAATTCTTCCTATCCCTTGACGTCGCTTCGCTTGCAAAATTTAGCATTTACCTTCAAATATTATTAACGCTCTATCGTTGCACAGTGCAAGAGCCAGTATTGTGAAGGTGCTGATCCGTCTTCGTCCATGGAAAATAAATTAGCGTAGCTTGAACGTTATAACGGAGGGCATTTTGGAAACGAGCTGGCACCTTCGCAAATGGCGTGGGCGCAGCTATTTGCAGTCTTTTCCTCATCTTTCTCGCAACACCTCTGTTGTTCCGCCTGGCCGCACCCCGCCTCCGTCTCCAAAACCCATCCCCGCTCCCCACCCACCAGCCAGCACATCATGGTTTCCTTGACCCCTCTTTTTCCGACCCGCCATGCCCTCTCTGCCCCCGACCCACCCCGATGCACCGCGCGTTTCTCCTCCCGGTCGTATTTCGCGAGTCCATCCCAGCCCTGCGCTGTAGCACTTTTGCTCTGCCGCCCCCGCCCCGCTCCGCCCCCGCCCCCGCCCCCGCCCGTGCGCGTAATTGGCCGGCGCCCTCTGCCCCGGCCGCCGAGTGTTTGGAGACGTCGCGCAGTAATCGAGCGCCGCGGCGCGGGCCGTTGACGCCCCCCTCCATCAAAGAGCACAAAGGGAGCTCTGCAGCGGCCTGCGCCTCTCCCCGCCCCTCCCCGCCCCGCTCCGGCTTTATTTACCGGCCGAGCGGCCCGCCGGGCTTGTTCGCATCCCGGCGCCAACACCCCGCCCACGCCCCCGTCCCCCCCGCTTTCGCCTCGCACCCCGCCCCCCGCCCACGCCATTCGCCCCGCCCACGCCACCCTGCCCCGCCCCGCCCTGCCCACGCCACCCTGCCCCGCCCACGCCTCTGCCTCCCCTTGCCTCTGTCTCCCGCCCCGCCCGCGTCTCCCACCCCTGCTCACCCCTCTCACCCCGCTCACGCCTCTCACCCCGCTCACGCCTCCCACCGTGCCTCCTGGCGGCCCCCTTCGCCACACTCCACAGCGTCCCCATCAAAAGCCCCTCGACCCATATTGGTATTCCTTACCTTCATTTAGAATCTGGGGGAAATAACGGCCAGTCATTGGTTGACGCCTGACAATGGCCGGACGCGTCATATATGAATGTAGTACAACACAAGTCTTACATGCGGCACAAGGCGTGTAATAAGCATTATTTTAATTTGCAATCGGCTCATGATCTGTTCCACCATCTACCACTTGTGATGTCACAATCGGATGCGCGTTAGGCTAAAGAAGTGATGTGACAAAAGCCTTGTAGGAGACCGAGTTGACTCCTTACGCTCGCGGTTTTCCTCGTTGGCGGCAAGGCTCCGGCCTTCGGCATCCGCCATTTACATAACACAAGCTGGGGCGTGTGATTCGCGTACTTTCAACGCATTTTTTCCCTAAAAGACTGTTTTAACACAAAATTCTCTTGGACTTGCTGCCTGAGGTGAGAAGGCTCTAGACTTCGGTGTCTGGAATTTGCAATTATCTGAAACATATTTGCGTTGGAAATTACGTATTGGACATACCTGGTTTGTGCCCAAATAACACTAAATCTTTGCGGGCGGGCCTCTCCAAAACGTGCACATCAGGCTGTACATTATCACTTGCGCCACTATTTGTCTCCACATCGTCTACTACACTGAAACATTGCAAATGTAACGCGCCTGCAGTCGTGGCAATAGGTAGTTGGTAGGGAACGGGCCAATGGCAAGCTGCAATTTTTTCCAGGTCCCAAATGAAGTAAAGGAATGGTACCCCCCCCCCCCGGCCCGTGTCTGACTAACTCGGGTCTTCCTGGCCTCGAGCGGGGGTCTGACAAGACCATCGCTCAGGGTCTGGAGGTGCCGAGGCGCCTTCTCTTCCGCACTGGTATTCACACCCCACCCCATCAGGCTACCTTCCATGACCCATCGCAAACTTCTTTCCAGCCTGGCTACTTACCTCCACCACGGACCAACATCCCACCATTTGGGGACCCCTCCCCCGGACCCTGAGTGACAACTCGACTTAGAACTTGCGCCGTGACCCTCCTAATCGTATTCACTCCTCCGGCGCCAAATGATTCTTCTTCTTCTTGAGAGGCATCCAACCCTTGGCGCCGGCACAAAAAAGCTCTTCCTCCGACCCCGCCTCGTCGTTGTCCTCCCCTCCTGGCCTAGTTCGTGCTGCCGTGCTGTTTAATCCGGCTTTCATACCCCACCCCCACTTCCACAGTGACCTCGCGCTCGCCAGCTTGCGCCCGGAGTCTTCGGCCAAATTTCCACTCTAATAATTATATCTCGACGAACTATTTTAATTACCTTCCGCGTGCGTTGGCAATTGTCTTATTAGACTCGCCGCTTTGACCAGCGCTAAGCATTTCGTAAATCACCTCTTCGTATTAGCATGTCCTCTCTTTGTTTCACCCACCTGCTGCGCTCCTTCGGCCATATATGCTCTCTAGTTAAATAACTGCGATGTGGTACCATGTCTCTTACTCCACCATGCCGTCTTCTGAGGCTTTGTTTTTCCTTTTTATTTATTTGACTGTGATACCGTATGCATCTCGCATTACACCAGGCTGTGAATGTAAAAGTTACATCGCCTCCGTTTCTCCTCGTTGAACTTTTGCAGATCACTTTGATGCTTCTCTGCACACTTCCTTGATTTCTTTGATGTCCTTTCAGAACCTTCTTGCCTCCGGACTTCAAAAGGCCTCAACATCAACACTTTCAGGACGCTGAAAAATTCATTTCCGTTTTACCGGTTGAAGTGGCTTAGGGCATGAATTCACGTCACTGCAGCATGCTTCCTAGGGTTTTAGGCCCGTGGCGAAATATTTGACACTAGATACATATCTAGGTGTAGGTGAGTCCCTGTCCGGAGGAGAATTTTAGTGGTCGGATGCGCTGATGGGTAGTTTTCCTGCGTAAGAAACTTCAAATATTGTTTACGTACCTGAAACGTAATCTTGTCTGTACATGGAATGACTGTGTTGACTGATAGTTCGTAGATAATTACGATAGCCGATAATGAAGTAATGTTGCAATATCAGAGAGAGGAAACGGAACATCTCCGTGAAACATATACGATGTGGTAAAAGGAATGTAATTAGATTTAGGGGGTAGAACGAAATTCAGCCGAGGACTTTTTCCTGTAAAAGAAAGCGCGCGAGTGTCTTTTGATAAATAGGCGAAGCTCATTTTTAGGTAGATACGCAAGGAAAGAAAGTCAATAAAAGCCATACGTTCTTTATGTGTAAAATGGAATTTGGAATTTTTGCGGAATTCAAAGGGATTGGAATTTTGGACTCTTCGTGGGATTGGGAACTTGGCGGAACTCAAAGAATGGCGTGTGATGTTTATAGTAGGGATGAAAGGCCGAAGTGTCACCGTTGTTTTGGAAATGCGCGTCAAATAGCCGACTGTTTTGTTCCGCCAACGCAATCCAACTACCTTAATACCAACACCTTTTTGACGTACTGTCCAGTGTGCTGCGCATTCACCGCGCGGTCCATTGATTGGTGCGCTTGAGCTGTTCGCGCAAGAAGCCGCTGTGGGGCGGCGCACGTGCGGCGGCGGGGCAGGTGGTGGCGAGGCGAGGCGAGGCGGCGCGGCGCCGCTGGGGGGGGGGGGGGGGGCGCTGGAGTTCCGCGACCGCCGGCCCGCCGCTCGGGCAAGCGCAGTGGCGGCGGGGGCGGCGGCCGCTCGATCGCGAGTCGCCTCTCGCGCGTCGTATTGATCAGCCGCGAGCGCGCCCCGCCCCGCCCCGCCACACTCCCGCCGCCGCCGCCGCCCCGGCAAAGGGCAAATCTGCCGTGACCCCACCGCCGGGCGAAGATGAGGAAGACGGGGGAGGGGGAAAT
This sequence comes from Gryllus longicercus, assembly GCA_038098605.1. NCBI lineage: Eukaryota > Metazoa > Arthropoda > Insecta > Orthoptera > Gryllidae > Gryllus > Gryllus longicercus. The sequence goes on from JAZDUA010000262.1 coordinate 1,598,667, forward strand.
AAGCACGACTGAGAGGCTGGAGGTGGTGGTGGCGGCGGCGGCGGTGCAGCGTCCTGGCAGCTGCGCGGCTGAAGGCTGGCTGTGCTGGATGAACGCTCAAACAGTGAGCGATGACGAGAAGAAAGCTGGTAATCCCAGACCTTGCAGTGCAATTGCAAGGATCGACAAGAGGAGAGGGCCGCCGCCCGTGTTGGCGGTTGCGAGCAACGGACGGCCCAACGCCGGGAAGGAGGGATTACGTTACCCTCTGGTATGTAAGGGTTGGCTCCGAAGGCTCCAGTGGGACTCGGAGGCTTTACTTCGAACGCTGAATGTTACACCCAGCGGGACTTTCGCTTGGGCAATAAGATGGCAAATGCGGTGTCGGGAGACGGGGTGGACCACGGAGGACGACGCATGGGTTTCTCAGATTAAGTAGATTCCCTCGCCGTTTTCTCTTCAGCGTCATTGATGCTGAATGCAGCATTCGTTCAGTATGTGTTGATGAAATCATTGACCTGCATTTACGTGCCCTACGCTCAACATGAGTTGGAATAATAGATTGTGCGCAATTGGGAGCGTCTTCGGACTCCAGAGTAAGGAGCACGAGATTAGGATGCAAATAGCGCTGGGCTCGATGTAGATTGACATGGAGAATATCCGCGGGTTTTATTTGTAGTTTTTTTATGGTGTCTAGACAAAGGTGGACACGGAAGTAAATTGTGTGATAGTGCGTCTGGAGGCGTGATTGTAGGGAAGTTCAGGACCGATAGGGTGAGTAAGAGTAATGACGGATTCCCAACGGAGAAAAGCGTTGTGACGGTGGCGGCGAGAGAAATTCGCCAGAGCCGTAGCGGAGAGGCGGCGAGGTCGGATGGGATTCGTGGCTCAGCAGCCAGCGTGCCCCGCCGCCCGATTCGCCCCCGCCCCCGCCCTGCCTTCCGGAGCTTCCACCGCCTTCCGCTCGTTTCCGAGTTTACTGCTTTCCCGTCCTTTCGCCGCCGCCCGCCCCCATCCCGCCCCGCGAACAATAAACAAGGCCGCCCCGCGCAGTGCATCGGATCGCGCGCCAGCTTTGTGATTTGACAGCGCTGCTTTCCCGCCGCCCCGCTGACCGAACGACGCGTTTGTTTGGGCGCCTGATATTAGTTGGTTCTGTCCCCTAACCTCTGTCCCCGCCCACGCATCTCCCACCTTCCTCGCCCCCCCCCTTCCTCTCCTGCACTCCCCGCTGCTCCCGAGCGTCCACTCTCTTTGTTACTACTAATCCTCTCCGGCGCCACTGCAACTCCGCCCCCGCACCCGCCCTCCCCTCCCTCGCGGTCTTTGTCCTCTCCTCCCTGCCTCCTCCATCGCCCTCGCCAGCACTGCTTCGCTGACGCTCGCCTTCTCGGCCCCGCGAGGTCGCGCAAGCAGAATGCCGCTCGCGCTCCTCGGCTGCCTTCCTGCAGCAGGCGGGGCAGATGGCCTCTGCTGGCGGGCTTTGCATATGCAGAAGTTGTCTCCAAGATTAAAGTGTTTTCGGGTTACTTATTAAAGTGAAAGCTGAGAGGCTCCGATAAAAAGTCATTAAAGTGGAAGGTTTCCAACCGGCCGGTTAAAATTCTACTTCTTCTGCTGCAAGAGAAGAATCAACCGAACAATTGACTTTTAGAACCTCTAGAGTATAGTGTGCCGTAGTGACTATTGACAAGTTCCGTAAACAGTGCACAAAAAGGCCACAGCGGGAAATAAATAGTATATTAGGTTCCAGCTCTGTACGAACGATCTCAATGTTCCCCTGCCCCCGTGCTTGAAATGCGTGACAAGTACACTTGCAAAGAAACTTTTCTATAATCCTAACTCGAAGTCGTGTTCGGAAGTTGGGAACTGTAGCAGTTGGCGGGTGTACCTTCTTGTCTAATGTGCAAGATAGGATTGCTGAATGGGAGTCTGAGATCGTTACAAATGACAGAATTCTCAGTTAAACCCCGCAATTTTGTGGGATGCAAACGGCAATGATGTATTTCATCTTGAAAATGTAGTAAAATGTGTAATCCCTGAATCCTTCCATAAATGTGGCTGACCTTACGCTACTCATTAATTGTCGAACAATAAAACTCAAATAAAACTTCGAAGATCTGTTATTAATAATGTCGTGTGGTTTGTATCGTAGGTACCCTATTCTGACACATTTTCCATAATTCTTAGAAAAGTGTTGGTAAATAATTTTTCAAAGTCACCAGCAATGTACTGTGTGAACTTGAGTTGATACATCCGGCTGCGGACGTATGGGTCAAAATTCCAAGTAGTTTTATTTAATTTCAATTTGTGTGGGAATAAAAATGGAATTGTGAATGAAAAGGAGTTTTCAATTGTTCCTGTTTATGTCGTTTTCAAGGATTAATTCCCCTTTTTTAAAATAATGAATTACCTGTAAATTTATATTGAATTCCCCATTTGCTTTCAAGATTAATCGTTTAAAGAAAATGGAACTTTTGCAGTTTCAGTAAATTATTAATGACATTTATCGTTTTGCTCGTCTTTCCATTATAATTTAGTTATTCCATAATATTTAATGTAATTTTTTTTACATATGAATATTTCCCCTATGTGTTGTCACTGCTAATGGATATTTTTAAATATTCATTAAGTTGGTCTTTCCTAAAGTTAAATTCGTGATTGTCTAGCTATCTGGTCGTGTATATACGAGATCCCCCAACTCGTAATTAATGCAGGCAGTAGTGGGGGAAACCTCCAACGTGAGTACTTCAAGATTTACGGGTCATAAAGTGTGGAGAGGCTGTGGAGTTTCGGAGCTTTAGATCAACGATCTGTTCATTGGTCATCAGCTCCCAGAGTTCATATAGAAAGTTGCTTTGCGTAATGCTGTGGTGGATAGCGAGAAGAACCCTGAAATCGTGTGCGACAAGTTCCGTCCGAATAATACAACTCGAATAAAACTTCGGTGTACAGTAACGCGGCCACTTTGCTCTGACATTTCGTTGTTCGTAGTGCAAACAATGACAGACATTCGCTTTGCGCATTCAGCTCGCGCCGTCCTGGCTCGACGCCACAGTCCACATCGTTAATTGTCCGTGAAGTCCGCTCATCGTTCTCTCCATGATTTCCTGTGTTGTGTGCGTGTAGCGTTAAATGCTTTTCTTTAATCTTGTATTTTGTATTCGCGTGTTTTCCAGAATTTTGTGACTGCTGTCCCTACGATTTTCTCGTTTAAGTGTAGTTTTATTTATGTACCACCTTAGTGTGGCGTCTCCGATTTCAACAGTATTAAACGTACGTTCATATTTGTTAATTTGAAGGTTTCTAATTAGATTAGGATACGATAAAACGCCAGTTCCCCATCAGCAGACCGGGATGCCTCCAATGAGACCTCGCTTGCCCCAAACGCAGGATGGTGGATCAGGAGTCAAACAGTAAGGGGCAGATGAACATCGCAGGTTACCCGGTTACTGTACTTGTACAGAAGTCCGTCTATGGTAATATCTAATTTAACGAACTTTTATCATTAGGTTTCGAAATTTATTTTTAATGCCATTTTATTCCATTAGGTAAAAAAATTCATATCGAGGCGTTTCATGAGGATTTTAAGTAGTTCATGGCCTTTAACGGGGCCCTAAGATGCCTCTGAAATATTTGTTAGAGCCTACTTTTGATTTCGTCTAAAAATGGCAAAATCGATGTCTTCTTATGATATTTATTAATTGACGCTTCCTCATACATACGCTCTGTGCTGAGAGTCCCGTCATGGATTTGCATTCTAAGAAATACAATGCGAGGTGAATCGTATTACTCTGATTGAACACCCGCTGCCCCTCTGGATCCCCTTCATCTAATTACCACGCTGAATTAAACTTATGAGGGAATATTAATTCCGGCCGTTCTGAGATTCTGCTAGTGTAATGCATGCTATTTCCCGTGGGCTCGTGGCGTAATAGCTAACGCACACGTCTTCCATTACTGGAGTCGTGTGCTCAAATACCCTGCCATTCCATATGGAATTTGTGATTACTGGGCTGGTATTTTCGCGATCCTTCCGTTATAGTTTCCTCTCATTCCAACATTGATCCATCATCGTTCACTATTTCCCGCTTATTAGAGCACACTCTGGCCGGCCTCGAGAGCTCTAGTAGTGTGGCCACAGGGGAGGGGACAACCATGAGGAAGTGAAGTAATAATTAGAGGCGGTCCGTCGCTCTTTTGTTTGAGTACTACTCAAAAATATTTATTAGAGGAAACTACGGATGAGGGCATTCGCTGCTAGAATTCTCCAGGCCGTGGTAGAATGCGATGCAGCTAGCTAACTAATGTAGGAAATTCGCCTCCCTCAGGATTGGGCCCCTGCCTCCCAATCCTGACGCAGACGCACATGCAGGCGCGGAGCTATCGCAGCCAAGGTAATTGCATGAAGTGTTTAAAGGACACGAGTATTCTACGCGCTTTCCTACGTACCTTTGGTTTGTTGTATTTTTTCGCAGTGGTCAAAAATAAAACGTAAATAGATTTTTTGTTCTTAAATACATATAAGTAAGATCCCTATTCACTGTACTAAAAATGCTCATTTTCTGTAACTGTAGCCTAATTCTAATTGTCACAAGCATATTTTACTCGATTTGTAGAAAACGTGAGATACTCGTTCGCGCCAAGAGCTCTCCTTCCCCACGGGCCAGGCAGGCGTGCTGCGCTGCGCTGCGGGTGTCTGGCGGGACGCCCGCCCTCCGCGCCGCTTCCAGCCCCTGCGCCCACGCCACGAGCGAGGAGCGCTGCCAGCTGGAAGAAGCGGACGCCCGTCCTGTGCCCTTTGTTGGGGTCTCATTACGCAACGCAGAGCGCCGCCACCTTTTCTCGGAAGCGCTGTTCATTTTCTTGCATGCCCTTGACGGCCGCCTCTAGTAAATCGTCGATGGGGAATTTGTTGGTGAAGGAGTCATCAGGGCGTCGGTCGATTTCTTGGGCGGAAGAGCTTCTCTCAATACCTGCAGCTGTAGAGGGGCCGTTCTTTTCACGACTTCTCTTTGCTGATTGGCATCTTACAGCAGTGGTTCCTGGTCACTCTAATTCGCTTCGCATCGAATTAATGTTTTCGGTGCAGATTGTCTAATAAGGTACTGATTATTATTTGGCCAGAGAAGTAAGTTCTGCTCAAAAGTTGTTTTCTCGCATACCAACAAAAGTGTATTAAATTCGAGAAAAAGAAGATAAAAAGGGACATCGCTCGAAGCATTTAATAATGTAAGAGTTCGTAATACTGTCCCCGGATTTGCGATTTTTCATGAAAAATCTCTTTGTTCGTTATGTGTAATTCACATCCTATTATATGAAGGATTAAAATTTTGTAATATGCTGTGCGATATTCAATGTACTCATTCTCTTCTTTATAATTAATTTCGTATTCGGTGTGAGCTGTCAAGATAACCAGGGAACACGATTTCAATAAAATAAAAAGAAAATTTTCCATTGTATTGTTTGCACACCCACGAAGCATGTAATGCTGACCTGAGTATTAATTGTATTCTTTAGTACAGTCCTCATTTCCCTCAGACTTTTCGACCATTCCCGAAGAAGAGTAGATTTGATGGGTGGTGATTTGAACGACAATAGCGCAGAGGTGGACTGGGAAGCAGAGGTCGGAAAAGCCAGAGAACTCCGAAGCCTACTGAGAACCCGCTTTGTCCACCACAGATATTTTATTTATTTTTGTCACAAACAGTAAAAAATGTAACCATGTAACGTATAGCGGAGAAGTACAGTCATCACACGTTTCCTTTTAGCTTCGGAATCTCTTTCCCACCCTTCGACTATAAATAGTTGGACGATGAATAAAAGTATCAACAATGTAATGTGAGTAACATTTCGAAATAAAGTTTTTTTCCTGGGTAATGGAAAACGAACGACAGGTTTGAACTTTTAGTATTGCTCATAAATTCCACATGTGTCGACCGGAAGGTGGGATATGAGTGGTCTATCCGCTAAACCCCGGTCGTCCATCCCGAAGACTTACACTGATTTTCTGTGCCTTTTGCCTTTGTAAATATGTATGCGTATGTTTTCCTTTTGGGAACGTATGTTCGTCAGTAGTTCTTTGATCGTATGCGTTCAAGAGCCTCTCGAAGGGATCTGAGAGGCCGCTGCCAGAACCTCTTCGAGGAGCCATCGCATGTTTTATCTCGCCTGCCTTTGAAAGTATAAAGCTTCGTTTCATCTCGTTGCAAGTGTAGGTGCCTCGCTTGACCTCTCCAACACATGCAGGCGTTCTGCAAAGGCTCAGTTATTCCTTTTTTCTTTCTTGATTCCACTTTGCGGACTTTGCTCGTAATTCGTCTGTTATTTGTGTTACCTTAACGGCATTTTTCTGATTGGGCCTTGCTCAAAGCTATTTATTTCTCCGTTCTGGTTCTTCTGTATCTAGGAGGTTAGTTTTTGTTACAGTCTCCTCCCTCTTTAACTCTCTCCTCTTTCGTCTCGATCTACTCTTTTTCCCTTCCTTTTATCTTCACTCTTCTGTTATCATGATTTTTGTTCCATTCTCTTTTGTTCACGCGTATATCGTGCGTCTAGAGACGCGTTGCTTCGATACTATTGGTCTCGAATCGGTATTGCTTCATCGATAATGACGCAAAAACAAAACTGTTATTTATCGAAAGGTAAAGGTATCGCTGGTATTTGATCAGTCTTTTGTTACTGTCGTCTTCTAAATTATTTCAGTACACATACCTTTTGCGGCTCTCACAGAACCGATTTTTACAAATGAGGTCTCTATAGAAAAAGTTGCTTGATACCGATGAAAATTGCTTGTGTGCAGTGAAAGCATTAATTTAACGTTTAGCCGAGGTTAGCGAGTGTGTTACCTGTATCAGAATTTTCGTTATCAGCAGTGATTCCTTGACGTTTTAAGTCAGCGTGTTTAGTGACGTAGCTTTCTCGAGAGTAAAAAGCTTTTGTGATATTTTTGTGACTATCAAGGAAAGCGAAAAAGCGAACTGTCAAGGAAGATTTAATAATTACATCAAATGATGTTTTAAGGGAGGGTTGTGACCTCCTCCAATAGCATGTCTATAATACTGAATAAACCCTTATTCAAAATTTGTTTCAAACGTCGATTTCAATGGTCTTTATTCTTATTTTAAATTCAATACGTACATTGGAAGTTACCTTTTTATAAATTATGCAAATAAAATTAATACGTTTCGTTAACAACTTCCCCTCTCAATATGGAAAAGGAAAAATATTTAGCCTGCGAGAGTTGTCGCACGAGTACACTAGTTGTTAAAAGATCTATTCTAAGGCATACATTTACATTGAAGTAGAATTTTGTTGAATTGGTCTGAGCACATTAATGTGAATTGCATCAATACGTAATTCATTTTAAATATTCGAATGTCGGCATGACATGTAAGGGAGTGAGTCTGTAACGGAAGGGATATGAACTCCGGGTTGGTTATTAAAAGAAGTTTGTTATGAGCCTTGGTTGCAAGTGCATGGTTACATGAGAGGCTTCGCCGCCCAGCGCTCAGTCGCTCGTTGCCATGAGGCGGCTGGGGGAGGTGTGGGAGGCAAGGACAAGGGAGTGGCGTTGCCTCGTTCGAGGAACACAGGGGTGCGGGGGTGGCGGGCGGGCGGCCTGGACATCCGGGCGGAGGGGAAGAGGCCAGGGGTGCAAGGCGGCATTGCCGCTAAATGCAATTTGGATTTGAAGAAAAATCATTTCATTTCCGTAATCGTCTACCGTCATCAGTTGAAATTAAAAGTATCAATGATTTAAGAACAGCAAATCGGTATAACAATTTATTTATTCAAATGGAATCCAAGTTGCGTTGCATCAAAAATTTCTTGATCTTCATTCAAGGGCGAAAGAGCACATTTTATGGCTTGAGACTCGCCACTAATAAAGATTTGATTATCCCTTTTTCGATTTTGACGCTGTGAATGTACTACTTGTGGATATGGAATTATTCTACAGAAGTATATCAAATCGGTATAGGGCGAAAAAGTGAAATTGTAGAGTTCGATACCGGACGCATACCCAATTCGGAAGTCCAGTTTTATGTTTCTTCTACCGCTAGCTTTATGAGAGGCCTTTTTGGACCTTCTATTTCACTTTGAGAAATTTAGCTTGTTTGGGTACCTCGCATTCTGTTACACGGGAGATCAGAGACGAGCAGAATCCTGAATATTGTGTCAAATTAAACGGAGTACTTTATATTCCTAATCTCGTTATCAATAATGGCTTACCAATATTAGAAAGTTTCCTCGTTCACCGTACAGGGCGTATACGGTGGAACGCACATTATGTATGATGTAACGAGTCTGAATGTTCAATGTTTGTTTCCAGAATGAAGTAAGTTTCACTTTTAAAACAAGGATTTACAAAATAGGAAATGTGCGAACGGATCGAAGTTATTTTTATTATTAGTTTTATTGTTATTAATATTATAATATTTTTCACGGAGATTGTCTCACCTGGTGTTCCAGACTTGAGGGGTCTTTAGGCGTGCCACATTCCTAACTTTTCTCAGCCGTGCGTAGGGTCCTTATTTAGAACCGAGGTTTCAAGAAAGACTTCACAGCTTTTCGGATAATTTTGCGAGGAGAAAGACCAATTTTTCCAAATAATACATAACTTTTTTTGTTTGTATTAGATTTTTGATAATACCTTCGAAATTGTTATTATTTTACTGCTAGGCGGTGATTATTGAAGCGTGCGCTTCTCCGCCGCGTGTGGGCGTGGCGTCTGCACGGCGCGCCTGTGGGTTAATTGCAGGAGGGGGGGCGGAGGGCGCGGGCTTGTCGGTGCCGGCCTGTGCTCGGCCGCCCCCGCCCCCGCTCCTCTTCCCGCCGCGCGCCGAGGCCGGCGCCGCCTTCGCATCGGGATGGAGCCACCCGCCACCCCCGGCAGGAGGCGGCTCCCGGTTGCCACGCGGCGCTTGGCGCTTCTGGCGGAGGGCAGAAGGCAATGTGGCTGGGACGGAAGCCGATTGGTCGATTTTTTTTTACCCTCTCCTATCTACTTCGGAAGAAGAGACAGCTTTGTGGTGCTGCGGGGAAAATTTGCTGATTTATCGAATGACAAACACACATTGTGGTTTACTGAAAGGAAAAATTGAATAGTTCTTGCTCAAATATGTACAAGGTGGTTCAAATATGACCGGGACTGATTTTTTTTTACGAAATACTTTTTTAGCAAAAATTTATTTGTACATGTCATTCTTCAAAGTACTCCCCTCCAGATTCTATACATTTTTTCCAACGTCCTGGGAGCATCCTAATGCCCTTTTCATAAAAGTCTTTTGGTTGTCGGCATATCCACTCCCGAACACTGTGGATGACTGCGTCATTATCCGCAAATCGCATGCCTTGCAAATGTGATTTAAGCTGTCCAAAAAGGTAAAAATCACTTGGGGCCAAATCTGGACTGTACGGCGGATGTGGTAGAAGGTCCCACTTCAATTTGCTGATGGTTGCCATGGTTGTTTTAGCAGTATGAGGCTGTGCATTGTCTTGAAGGAATGCTACCCGTTTCCCACCTCTCTTCCGTTTGGATCGGATCTTTTCTTTGATTTCTGTTTCCAAAAGTGCTGAATAATAAGCTGCATTGATGGTGTTAGCTTCTGTAAGAAAGTCTACATGGATAACACCCATCCAGTCCCAAAAAAATGTTGCCATCACTTTTCCCGCCGAACGGATCTTCCGCGCTCTCTTGGGTTTTGGAGAAGAGGCGTGTCGCCATTCACGTGATGCCTGCTGGGACTCAGGAATAAAATAGTGAACCCACGTTTCATCAGTGGTTACAATGGACTTCAAAAATGCATCTCCTTCATTTTCAAACCGCATTAGAAGAACACTGGCAGCTTGCATGCGCATCAATTTGTTCTCGTCCGTCAAAGTGCGTGGAACCCACCTAGCATTCACTTTTCTATATTTTAGGTGTTTTTTTATCATGTTTTCTACACTACCCACACTGATGCCAATTACTGATGCAACTTCTTTGATAGTGATGCGCCTGTTCTCACAAATAACCGCATTAACACGATCAATGTTTGTTGGGGTTATGGATGTTCGCGGCCGACGATTATGAGGTTCATTCTCAACGCGCTCTCGTCCCTCTCTGAAACACTTACACCATTCAAACACACGGGTCCGTGAGAGGCACTCTTCCCTGTACTGTTTTTTGTTCTCTGCAAAATTTCCGACGGTTGAACGTTTTCTCCAACGAGAAATTTGATGATAATGCGTTGTTCCACGCACCGCGGCACCTTTTGTTCACTCATCGTTCTAGCAAGACCCAGACGCAACTGAACAGGTTCTAACCTGCAAAGGAGGGAGGTGGGGGGTTGTGGCTAGATTCTCTCCAGGCGGCGCAGTTAATGCATATGTCGGGGTACTTGAAAAAAAATCAGTCCCGGTCATATTTGAACCACCTTGTAATTTCTTCAGTAAGTAGTGCAGTCGAACCCAGATTTTTGGTAAGCCCTTGTCACCGAAAAAAGAGTTACAGATCGATCTGACTGATGTCGAAGGGCCCGCGAATTTGAAACTAATATTTGTTGGGGGGGGGGGGTACTTTACATTAAGCCCTTACGACAGTTTCTCAAAAATATATACATTTTTTCTTTCTCGTATTCGTATGTAGATACGGAGTAAGATAGTGAAGAGAAAGTTAATGAAATGATGCGGAAAATCTATTTGGAGATTTCATCGGGATGGTACGTTGTACTGTTTCCCAATACCAAAAGTGTTGGTTTTCTTTCAAGTTTTAGTTTGTTCGAGTAAACTATTTGTATTGTGTTTGAGGTTGTTCACATGAAGCCCCTGGGACATTTTCATAATTTTCTTAAAATTTGTTCCACTTTCGTTCTTTAAGTTTCTTCTGAGAATATAATGAATTACACTTACAAATATTGCACTAATCTACTTTCGGAAAGTTTCTTGTGCAAAAGATGTCCCGGCATATGGCCACGTGAAAACCTCGTTCTGAGGGTTTTTTTTCTAACGCCAAAGCCAATGGCCGGCAAACATTTCGCGGCTCCTGCGGGGAGCGACGCCTGCGTTGCTGCTTCCAGCCAGTCGAAGAAACCTCGCGGCCGAGCAGATGTGTTTTATCGGATTCGCGGAGTGCGTGACAGGAAGCCATTGCACCGGGTAAGGCTTCCATGCGACTGCCACAGAAAAAAGAAAAATAATTTGATTGTGAGAATCACGATGAAAGAATTGGGATGGGTATAAACAATAGGGCTTTTTTGTAAGTCTTTCAGTCTGTTTTATTTAACAGGTGTTTGTGTTTTCATTTGCAGTCTTCTACCAGTGCCTTAAAGATTCATCTTTGCTCAAGAACGTAAAGGAATTTGTGTTCACTCACAGAAAAATCACAGCATTCAGTCTAATTTTAATGCTCTAGTATAAGCAGGTTCTCTGGTATGACCTACCGACCGAGATGACTCCGGGCAGCTGTTTCAACTGCAGTGTCTCTGTCCGGGACGTTGTGCGGTTCGAGTCCTCACGGTGGCGGATTTTCGGCTTTAATTAGCGTTAAGCCGACGGAGAGGAAAAATTTATTTCTCGAATCGGTAGTTTCTTGTGTGTGCGCCGTAACGAAGAGCTAAAATATACTACATAGAGAGGCTGGCCCAATAGTTTCAGCTGTCTTGGTGGAGGCCGAACTAGTGGCCGCCATGTTTTTTGAAGTGAAAACATACGAGTGGCGGTGGAACCGTCCGTAATCAGCGCCAAACTTAATGCTAGAATACTTTTTTTCTCTCAGAGAACGCTGCTTTGTCCGCAAAAAACATGGCTTCAATTTACTTCAAAGATGAGGCGCTTCAGCCACTCTGTGTAGTATATTCTAGCTCGTTGGTCGTAACAAAGGGGCGCGCGATCATTCCTTCTCGACTCAAGTCCCTCCTCTTTCCTTATACACATGCTACCGTGTTGGGAGACCAGCCGGCAACTTGGAGCTTTTAGCGGTATCCCGCTGATGAAGATGCTAGGAGAAGGATCCCCTCCCCCACAGCCAACGTGTAGGTGGGCGCCGGATCTTGCGTTCCAGCGGGAGACACAACCGCTTCCCGGGGTATGACGGGACGAAGGGCTGTAGCAGTTGACCCGTCCGGATACCAAAAAAAATAGTCAATAAATATTCTCGTATCACCTGTTTGTCTGATGTAAAAGTTAATGAAGAGTAAGAGCAGAGAATTAATAGAGAAAATACTAGGTTACAGGCTTAAATGAGAGGACTTCTTGGCTGGCCGGGTGACGCCGCGTGACTCACTTCGTCTCTGCCCTAAGGAAGCCTGCGACATGACAGGTGAAACGTCGACCTCTCAGCCAACGACGCGGCGTCACCCAGGCAGCCAAGAAGTCGTGAACCGGACCCGCGGAAGCTTACGTATACATTTAAATGAGATGACCATAAATAGTTCATAAGGGGTTCACGTCTGATCTAAAAGTCAATTAAGCGTATGAGCAGCAAATTAACAGTAAATACTATATTGTAGGCATAATTGAAGTGACCATAAATCGTTCGTAGGAATACTTGTATTCATTAAAAATATGTAGTTTTATTTCGATAAATGTGCTGTGGATTATAAAACATCTTACGCTTATTCGAAATGTCATTCTATTGTACGTTGTTTTTTTATTGTAAAACATTTTATTGTAAAACTAAATATGTGTGTTGGAGAAAAACTAATTAAAACTGTGCACTATTTCTTATTCGCTCACAGTCCGTTCCTGGTGATCACTTTATCGTGTTTCTAGATTCATAAAGTGAAAACTAGTCGCGACTCACACCGGTTGATTCCTTATGACAGATAGTGGCTATTCAAAAGACGTTGCCCGTCGTGTCTGTTGTTTCCCTCTGTGATCCTCATGCTGTAACTTTTAATTCGAACGAAGAGTCACTCCACCGGTTTATTAACTTCCTCTCTCAACGACTGTTCCCATGTCAGCGAGTCAGCAAATTACCTTCTTATAAAACTTCGGGAGTTTATTTACGTAATTGAGCTGTGTGCTCTGCGATATGAAAGAATTCAGAAACACTACACCATCCGCACTGCATGGAACAATGGGTCGTCAGAAAAGGCTAGTGGCTTGTGAATTTTACTTGGAAGGCAAAGGCAACCACTATGGATCACAAACATGTTGTTAATATATAGTTATCCAAGATATTATTACTAGGTAATTGTAATCTCGTCGACTCCAAATAATTTTCGTTCAACTTCATGCAACTTCCATAAAGTTCTAACAAATATTAAGTGAACTGAAGTTTTAGCGCTATCTCTACACTTTGTACTCGCCATATTCTCATCTTTGTGAAATGTATTGGAAGGTATTGGAACCATTTGTGCTGATCATTCTCTCCGAAAACATCAGTGTATCAACCCTAAGAACAATGGTCGGGCTTAGGGAGTTTAAATTTCTGTATTGTCGCAGGTTATCTGAGCATTCCGAAGATATTTAGTATTTTACCCTTTTTTTACCATTAAAACAAATTATTTATCGTAAGTTCGCTTTTTAACTGCCAGTAGTTTTAACTATTGAAGTGTTAGTTACTTATTAAGTTAACGTGCATTTAATTTCCAGTTTTACTTCCTTTTTCATTCAAAAACTCGGTACCCACGTCAAAACTTCCAAAATTAGAAGGAAGGTTATAGCAAGTTGTATTATAGCACTGATCCCAATGAATATTTGCGCATGCTAAAATATTTCGAACGTACATGTTTCTTAACCAAAATTTGTATTTCTAGGAGCCATATGTCCACGGTGTTTAGAAACATCTGTTATTCTTAATATCTTAAGCTTATTTTTTTTCTCGTGAATTCTGTTTCGCTTTTTAATATTTTTTAATCAACACGTGAAATTCTGAAAATGTGTACAATGTTTCCTGTAGGCATCACTCTAGCACATACATTAAAAGTGCGTACAAATATTCCCACAGCGCTTTTGTTTTTTCAAAACGAAAGTCAAAACCGCAGAAACCAATTGCGGCGGTAGCTAAAAGAGGGGCTCATAGGACTATGGGATCTTTTTCCGAAGAATGAAGAAATGAATTTGGCGTACTTTATTCTATATCCAGGCAAATTTTCATTATTTTATCTCTATTTGTTAGGTTGCTAGAACAATATTCCGTTACATGAAGGGAGTTCCCCAGAATATTGCACTTTAACATGTCATTTGAGTTCCACTTAATCCGGTGAAAGGTACTAATATTCGGAACTTATATGGGTACTTAAAGGAAGAAAGCAAACAATTTTACCAAAACTTTTTTGAAGGTTGTATTACTAAAGAAGTTTCCCCTGGAACTGACGACAAAAGTGAATCCGAATCATATAGTTCACAAGATGAACGCTTTGGTAAATAAGTAACAAACCACATAATTTGTATTAGTAGTTTATAATAAAATCAGGTTAAAATTTAATAAAATTTGTAAATTAAACCATTTCAATAATAATTATAAAGCATTCTCCAGAAAAAAGGCGTATAACGATTTTTTTCTTTACGTCACATGTTTGAAATTAAGATGAATTTAATTACGTTCTAAATATGGTATAATTAATTAAAAATGGTATATTAAAATATGTAATCCGCAATTAAATAGACCAGTGTGTAGAATGCTATGATCGAAAATTTGCGATGCGTTTTTCTCCAAACACAGTTTTAGGGCTGTTATTCTAGCTACCTCCTCAATTTATACTAGTGAAAATTTGAAATTATTCTCCATAACTAACGAAGACATCTGCATCATTTTATTGATCACAAGATCTCTGGTACTATATAATTTTACTCAAGTGTATGATCATAAACGAAAAGGAGATGTGCTGAGCTGATTGTTAATGAGTATCTTAGTGCCTCTCTCTCTTTCTCCAACTTTCACCGAGCGATGCCGCCTGTGAGCTCGCCCCGCCCCTCTCGTCCCCTCGCCCCTCGCCCCTCGCCCCGCGCCCTGCGCCCCGCGCCCCCTCGCCCCCTCGCCCCCTCGCCCCCCTCGCCCCCCTCGCCCCCCTCGCCCCGCGCTGGGCGCCGCACAATGGACGCATTGTGAGGGAGCTAACGAGATCGGAGGGGCTGCGCAAACAGCGCGCCCTTTAATTTTTAACGCCTTCATTAGCGGGAGGTCAAGTTGAACAACCCGATTCAACTAGCTGCAGGCGGCTCGAGAT
The DNA here is from genome assembly GCA_038098605.1 of Gryllus longicercus. Classification (NCBI taxonomy): domain Eukaryota; kingdom Metazoa; phylum Arthropoda; class Insecta; order Orthoptera; family Gryllidae; genus Gryllus; species Gryllus longicercus. Next base: position 1,613,801 of record JAZDUA010000262.1, read on the forward strand.
CGCGCGATAGCCGGGGAGGGCGGGCCGGGGCCGAGCCTCTGCAGCTGCGACTTGCTCCTCGCCCCGGGCCGCCTCGGCGGTGGGCGCGCGCCGATGGTTGGTCAAGATGAAATGTATTTGTTTATTTATTTATTTATGAAGTATAAAATAAATATCCCAGCAAGATGGATAAGAAAGAGAACGGACAAAAACAAAACTGACAAAATATACTTCAAAACACACTTGCTACAACAAGACAGTATAAGGAAATTATACTGCACAAGACTGCACAACTACTTAGACCAAAGAGCAGTAAGTTTAAACGTAAATGAAGAATGGGAAGACTTAAAGCAATTGATGATAAAAGTAGCAACAGAAGTTTTGGGAAAAAGAAGTAGAAGATCTAAAAAGAAAGGAATACGAATATGGAATGATGAGATAAAAACCATCATTGAAGATAAGAAAAGGGCTTATCTAAAGTACTTGCAAACACAATCCGTACAAGATAGGATAACGTATAAGCATAAATGTGCATTAGTTAAAAGAGAAGTTCGAAAATTAAATAGAGAAAGTTGGGATAGATACATTAGTGAAATCGAATATGATATACATGGAGCCCAAAATAAAGCGTACAAAATTCTAAAACACCTAAATAAAGACGACAAAGACACTGTACAAATAAATAATATATCCGAAAAGCAATGGCTGAGATACTATAAGGAATTGTGGACTTCAAACTCACAAGAAGAAAAACTCACAGAACAAGAATTTGCAAACGTAGACCCATTAGAAATGAACGAACTCGAAGAGATACTTATAAATTTAAAGAACAAAAAATCTCCAGGTAGCGATGGTCTGAATATAGAATTATTCAAGTATGCACCTTCACAAATCAAACTAAGGTTTCTTTTTATACTAAATATATGTTGGAATACATATCAAATCCCAGAAGAATGGAAGAAAGCCATTATACACCCAATATTTAAGAAAGGAAATAGACAAGACTGTAGCAATTACAGAGGAATTAGCCTATTAAACTCTGCCTACAAAATCTATGCAAAGATAATTACTAGGAGATTAAATAAAATAAGTAATAACCTACTTTCGGAATTCCAAAATGGATTCCGAAAGGGACGTTCATGCGCAGATAGCATACTTATTGTACAACAATTGATCGAGAAAAGACGCGAATATAACCTTCCTACCTATATCCTGTTCATAGATTTTGAAAAGGCCTTTGACAAAGTCTCTCGGAATAAGTTATGGAGTATTATGCGTAATAGTGGATACCCTAACCACATCATAGAAACCATCAAAAGCTTATATTTTAAAACCACTATCAGTATTGACAAAGGAACAGCGAACAACCTAACTGAATATACAAACCAAGGAGTCAAACAAGGGTGCCCGATGTCCCCGACCCTTTTTAATATATATATCGATCATGTTATTCAAGAATGGCAAAGTAAACTAACCACACATTTTAAAATAAGCAATACAATTTTAAACACTACTCTATTCGCAGATGACCAGGCCATTTTTAGTACTTCAGAAGACGACCTACAGAGAGCTGCCCATTACCTCGAGTTAACAGGGAAAAATTATAACTTGAAGATATCAACCTCTAAAACGAAAACAATGGCATTCCAGGGGAAAAACCATATCAGATGTAAAGTAGTGATAAACGAAAAAAGTATTGAACAAGTAAACAACTTTAATTATTTAGGATTTAACATCTCATACTGCGACAAAAAAGATATAAACATAAAGATCCAAAAATTCCAGAAATTGTGCGGTACTATACGCAGAACACTAAGACAAAAGACCAGACAAGACACCCAACTAAAATTTTACAAAACTATGGCAGTCCCAATGCTAACTTATGGATGCGAAAACTGGACAGTCAATAGGTCAGACAGAAGAAGGATCGAAGCGGCAGAAATGAGATTCCTGAGACCATTAGCAGGATATTCACTACTAGATCATAAGAGAAATGAAGACATCAGAGGTGAACTACAGATCTCCAGCATACTGGAGAAGATCGACTCAACGAGGAAGAATTGGTTGGAACACCTAACCAGAATGCCACAAGAACGGCTTCCCAAGACTATCCTCGAATACAAACCAAAGGGGAAACGATCCAGAGGCAGACCCCACACAAGATGGGAAGAGACTCTTGAGAGCGGAACGGGCCACTAAGCCCAAACCTTGTTGCTGATGATGATGATGAAGTATAAAAGCTGTAACATGAAAAGTACGCAATGAAGGCAAGTTATGGTGAGCACATTTTATTTATTACGTACATTTGAAATGTGAATACAGGCAGAAAAGTGCTTTATTCGCAACATTTGATAACAAAAAAATTCATGAACTTTTCATTTCTACCCGTAAATTGAGTTGCGTATTGGTATAGTTTTGAATGGTGAGAATGGACACCTATGAGAATTTCCTGACGCATTACGCATAGGGGGGGTTGTAAGTTGGTAAACATTTCTTTATTGTTTGTAATGACGACAGCTGAGGAGATATTTAAATGTAGAAGATTTAGAATTTAATGACCATGTCGTTTGTTGAATATCTGGGGTGGAAAATGAAAAAAATGTTAATAAGGACCGAAAAATTAGATAAATACATTGATTTAATACTAACACACACATATTCAAAGTAATTCTCCCTGAAATAAAAAGTAATGTAATGGCAAGCTCTTTTTAATATTTTCGCTTCTGCAGATGAAGTAAAAAAGAAATGTATGGTTTCAATTCCCCCTTTCAGTGACAGGAATCCTATATTGGCAACTGGTAAATATCTTATCATTAATTTCTTACGTCAAGATATCAGATTCTGATCCTTTCTTTTAAACTAAAGTACGCGTGTGAAAAATATTTGTTTATTATATTTAGTTTTACTTTACGCTGTAGTAACATATTCGTGTCTCTTTGTTAGTGAGGAGAAATACTGAATTTTACTTTTATATAAATGCTTAATGTGTGCACATGCACCGTCAAGGCGCATACCGAGCTGTCATTTAAATACTTGCTCTATGAATTAAGGGAAACAGACCTAAAATGTAAAACTGAAGAAATAACAGAAAATCAGAACACAACATAATTATACTATAATAGAGTTGAAATGTTAATCGCAAATTGTAAGTGTACAAAACGTGTTGTGTTGCAGAAAAGGCATCACTTGACATTTGAAATCGTGCAACACGTTTTTGCTTGAGCGTTCCGCGGAACAGGCGCTAGTGCAACGCAGCGCAGAGCGGAGAAGGGCCGCGTGTCGCGCGCGGTCAAATGGCCTCAATTGCCGGGTCACCTCCTCCTCACGGCCCGTCAGCCCCTCCGGAGGCACGGCTCGCCCGCAGCTCCCGAAACGAGAACATTCTCGCGGCGTTCTCTTGAACAGCGCTGCTTCGACGCATGGGCGCGTGGGTCGGCTGACCGTGAATTTACCTTTGATTTGGAGCGGAATTTTATTAATTTGTTCTGGAGTAATTTTTTAAACTACTTGTTATACATGTGTGCAAACGTTAAACTCCACAAGAAGACAGTAGAGGATCATTAGTACCGCCATAAACACGACATTTTCGGAGGTAGTCTGCTTACTGTAAAAGCAGGCCAACTCATTGTTTCCGGCGTGCATTTGTTTTCAAGACATCTTTTCGTACATTCGCTTTTAAAATGTGCGTGTTTTTAAGTCCATAAAAATTGAACTAACATGGTTGAGGCAGTAAAGGTTTTTCGCCTCCTAGGTGGGTAAAGACTTTTCCGACAACTTTAGGGAAACTAAGTATGAGGGAAAAACAAATCATTGTTTTTCGATTCCGTTTAGCCGTGTTCTTAAAAGTCCGGATCTAATTGTCAGTGAAGTTAATTTTTAAATGTGGAAGTTATATATATATATATATATATATATATATATATATATATATATATATATATATATAAGATCCTTTGTTTTTGTGTTTTAATTATAATTATTTATAAGGTCATTGTTTGAAAGTATTCACATGGTGGGCAAGTGGAAAAGTGCCCCTTGTGCTGCGAAAGCTTAATAAATTCTGTTTTCCGTTCAAAAATGTTTTCTCACGCAAGGATTAGGATGAAAAATTTGGAATGGCTCCTTCCGTAAAAAAAGGGAGTTATCAGAAAAAGATTTCCGTTATGATAGTATGTAGGATGTTGTTACGCTAGCTTTGTTACAAAAGCACAAGTTTTCTCGCATTATTTGTAAAGGCACCATACTACTAAATGAACCTGTTGCAATATTATTGCAGATTTTCATAAATTTAAAATGGTTTTTCGAGTAATTGCGTTTTGAAGTTTTTTATTGTTGTATGCCAGGAATAGCACGAAATAAAATTGATTTTTAATTTATACTTTACGTATCTTATAACTACTCACAATTTTTAATACATATTTATAAGGTCGCAAAAAAAATTAAAATAGGGTGTTCACAAGTAGTCTTAGATTTTAAAAGTGCATTGTTGCCAAACTATCAGAAACTTTTAATATTGTACCTCGACGATGTGGACAATATCCCAAGAATGTTCAAGTTTGAAGGACTCGTCATAAAATCTGCTTTTTTGCATGGAATGAGTTGTGTTTTTTTAATTGCATTAACTTCAAGAAGAAATTACGCGAAAGCTACACGTTTTTTCAATAAAAATGCATTCTTTAAACCTTCTTATTTAAAAAAAATTCATTTAACGCAAAATCTTCAATAGTATACTTTGTGAATGTTACCTTTTTGCAATTTTCGAAAACGCAGAGAGCACTGAAAACGGATCCAGCACAACTTTTTTCACCGTTTTTTGATGTATACGACGACTGATTCTTTCTGAACATGTTAAAAAAACAAGTCTACGTATTGGAACAAGATTTATTCACTTTTTTCGTCGCCAGAGCCTGACAATAAGAGTTTTTATGTCGAAAAATCGCACTTTTCTGCAGTTAGATTGCAATACTTTCTCTTCTTACGAAGTAAGGCAAGAAAGTAAAAACATGGCATTTATTAAGTTAACAAAATGTTTTGGTGCCAAGTAACTTTAAAGGAGTCTGTTGTTTATGACTTTCATAAAATACGTATTATGCTTTCCCAATTGGAGCTCTATCTGCCAAGTTGTACTGGATGGAAGTCTGTGATTGATGAATTTATGTGCATGTACGTCATAAGGGAAGGCGCCATCAAAACCATTGCGCCCAAACCTCTCGGTTGTGTAAGCCAATGGCACTTAGGCATTTCCATCACGATCACAATGATTGATGGCGTCGGATGAATGGTAAATGGAAATTGAGCGAACGGGGGAAATTAAGCTTTCCATTGGAAGCGACGTGTGTGCTGCGATATCAAATAGAGCCAGGCGAGCCCATTATAAGCGAAAATTGTTTTCTAGTTCGTCGCATCAGTGTCGTTTCAAAATGTGAATGTACCGTTTTATTTGAGGTTCTTTAGTGGACAGTAGTGTTAAGCTGTTGGCAGAAGTAAAATACTTTTTTGGTAAGCTAAATAGGAGTAAAGTTAAGTCAATAATATTAAAACTATGATATATAATTTAATTTTGTCATATTATTGGAAACAATTATTAAAAGAGAAATCAAAACATTCCACAAAAAAATCGAAATTCCCGAAATATATTATCCGTGGACAGCGTAACTTACTTACTTTGTCGCTGCGGAGTAGAGAGAAAGTTGTGCAATGCCGCCAGCTGTGTAATCCAGTTGCTAAATTTTGGCGGGAAAATAATCTATCTCGTGATGTAGAATCTGTGTTGTGTGGGCCCTTGATGCTGAAAAATCGTATGACAACAAAACGTTCGTCCATTTGTGTGTCCGTCTGTGAACATAGCTAGTGGCTAAACAGTTGAGCCGATTTTCTCCAAAATTCATATTCCCCAATCGATCTCGCGTATGTCGCAGCCCCTTGAATTTGAAACCTTTTTTTTTTTTTTTTTTTTTTAAAAAAAAATTTGGAAGTACTTTACATCAAGCCCCTGGAACATTTTCAAATTTTTCAAAAAAATGCTCCATCGATTTTGATTAAATTTTTAGTTGTTGTGTAGTGTGAAATACGTTTAAGAGAATGGTGGAGGTCTCATATCCTTTAAAATCCCTAATTTTTCTAAAATGGCAAAAGCTCGAAATTTTTCCGCAGTCTTCCTTCAATTATTACATTAAAGATATTTTTCCTTAATGAAATCTGTTTCTTGAAGATAGATTTTAAAATAAGATCATGTAAAAATTTTCGAAAATTTGAGTACTTTGCACGTAATTAGGCGTCAAAATACGAACGAGAAAGTACGTGATGTTTTAGCACCACTACTTTGTTTTGCAAAATCACTGATTTACTACAAAATTTGTCACGAAGAAATGATGATTTTTCTTTTGTTATCGTCCGGTGCATGGAAATCTAAAGTAAACCTAAACAATGATGAAATCTGAAATGAAATCCATTCGGAAGTTATCACGGTATTAGCTGACAAACAGTCGCGATCAGGAACTCGTTTTAAATATACTATAGATCTAAGTATCACTCCCACCCTCCATATATATAATTTGACTTTTCAGTCATCAAAATTCCAAAGTTACGAAGGTGCGTAAAAACTTGCAAATATTTAATGTCGAAGACGACAGCTCGATTGAAGACGACGACTGGAGCTTTTGCATTATTTTCGCAAACTGCTTTCATTAGACGAGCGCTGCAACGACGAACGCCCGGAGACGCCGCCTGGAGGCGAAGCGGAAGCGCAGTCCGCGCCGTGGGCGGCCGCCCGCTCGGGTGAAAGGCGCCGCGTGAAATGGGTTTCGGTGTTGGGTGGGTTGCCTACCGCACGGCGCTCAATTAACTTGCTACTCACCCACGACACATTCGAAGATCTTCGGTTCACTCGCCCATCACTGCGCGGGTTGGGAAGGCTTTTAACAGCGTTTTACTGTTTTCTGTTACTCGAGGTCCCTCCACTTGCAAAAATATATATATATATATATATATATATATATATATATATATATATATATATATATATATATATATATATATTTTTAATAGTGCGCCCTAATATTGGAAATAACGATTAGTGTAGTTACCGACGTTGAAATTGCGTGTTTATTTTAACGGAAACGATACGTGCAAAATCGACAGAGATAGAGCAAGTCTAGGAATGCGATGAAAGGAAATTGTATAATCAAAGGACACCATGCACAAGTTATAAGCATCAGTTCACTGTCAATTATTTTGGATTCAGACGAAACGCAAACTAGGGCGGAACTAGAAGAGGACTAAATTGAAAAAGTAACACTATTTAATAAAGAAAAAATTGATTTTTCACAGCGGTGAAATCTCCAAAGTTATGTTTATTTACGTGAACACTAAGTAGATTTCAAAATGTGTGGGTTTTTTACAGAAACGTACTTTATCGCTTGCTCATGGATGCAAACGTTATCAAAACTTTCCAAATCAACTTTTCTTAATTATTTTCCGTTAAATAAAGACAATTTTAGAAAGAATATTTTCGAAAAAAAGCTTCATTTTGTTTGAGATTTTTGGTACTGGTATTGCTCAATGCTCAATATTGAATAACAAGTGGTAAACGCAATTTTGAGTATTTTGATTTTTCAGAAATTAATTTTTTTACATCTCTCACGTCGTAAATACGCGCGTTTTTTAAAAAATTATTGCATTTGTAAAGTCGAGTGCTTTAATTTTTTCGACATTACGACTTACTTTTCTTACGACATTTCTCAACAATTCAAAATTATTCTGTGAAAATAAGCTCAAAATTGCGCATTTTCAGAAAAGCTCAATAGTCACTTCCCAAGGGCTGCTCCAAATTGTTCTATAAAAAAAATGTTTTAGTCTTTTATAATATTGTTTAGCCCATATTTCATATCTAGTATTAGGGGACTGAAAAATCGTGAACATTATAAAAATGTTATTTTAGGGGCCCATTGGTAGCATCTTGGAAAAGGGTGTGACAACTACCGTGCGCGAGAAAGTCAGTGCCATTCAGTAGCATAGCTACTTTTGTAAACAAGCCAGTTACCAATTGCTTTTCCGTTCGGTTTCTAGATTTCCTCCCTTCTTTCTGTGGTATAACGCGTACAGAGACGCCATGCGCACTCGCAGTTCCGAGCGCGCGTCGACCTCCGACGTCGTGTGACGAGCCACCGGAGCTCGAGCTGTCGCTCACGCTCTTTAATCCGAGTTGCACGGTATCCGTTTCAATTCCACTCCCGGATGGCGGAGCGGGGCGGGTCGGGGCGGGACGGCCGCATGCATCAAAATTTCTCCTCCTCCCCCCCCCCGCCCTCGGCGATGCCACCCTGCGGCGCGCGAGAGGGCAGGCGGGGGCGAGAGGCGTCGCACGCCGGGATTCCCCCGCACGAGGGCGCTCGGCGCGCCGAGCAGCAATTGCTCCCCCCATTCAGCACTCTTCGCTTGCCTCTCGCATCTCCGTTTCTCTTCTCCATATCTCGCTCCCTCACTTTCTGCTCTCTCTCTCTCTTCTCCTCTCTCTGTTCTCCTCTCTCTCTTCTCCTCTCTCTCTTCTCCTCTCTCTTCTCCTCTCTCTTCTCCTCTCTCTATCTCTCTTCTCCTCTCTCTATCTCTCTTCTCCTCTCTCTATCTCTCTTCTCCTCTCTCTATCTCTCTTCTCCTCTCTCTATCTCTCTTCTCCTCTCTCTATCTCTCTTCTCCTCTCTCTATCTCTCTTCTCCTCTCTCTATCTCTCTTCTCCTCTCTCTATCTCTCTTCTCCTCTCTCTATCTCTCTTCTCCTCTCTCTATCTCTCTTCTCCTCTCTCTATCTCTCTTCTCCTCTCTCTATCTCTCTTCTCCTCTCTCTATCTCTCTTCTCCTCTCTCTATCTCTCTTCTCCTCTCTCTATCTCTCTTCTCCTCTCTCTATCTCTCTTCTCCTCTCTCTATCTCTCTTCTCCTCTCTCTATCTCTCTTCTCCTCTCTCTATCTCTCTTTCTCCTCTCTTTATCTCTCTTTCTCCTCTCTCTCTCTTCTCCTCTCTCTCTCTTCTCCTCTCTCTCTTCTCCTCTCTCTCTCTTCTCCTCTCTCTCTCTTCTCCTCTCTCTCTCTCTTCTCCTCTCTCTCTCTCTTCTCCTCTCTCTCTCTCTTCTCCTTTCTCTCTCTCTTCTCCTTTCTCTCTCTCTTCTCCTTTCTCTCTCTCTTCTCCTTTCTCTCTCTCTTCTCCTTTCTCTCTCTCTTCTCCTTTCTCTCTCTCTTCTCCTTTCTCTCTCTCTTCTCCTCTCTCTCTCTTCTCCTCTCTCTCTCTTTCTCCTGTCTCTCTCTCTCTTTCTCCTGTCTCTCTCTCTCTTTCTCCTGTCTCTCTCTCTCTCTCTTTCTCCTGTCTCTCTCTCTCTTTCTCCTCTCTCTCTCTCTCTTTCTCCTCTCTCTCTCTCTCTTTCTCCTCTCTCTCTCTCTCTTCTCCTCTCCTCTCTCTCTCTTCTCCTCTCTCTATCTCTCTTCTCCTCTCTCTGTGTTTTACTGATAATGACCATCGCCCCCATCTGCTGTCATCGTTTCCTCTAGCTCTCATAGCCGGCTGACGCCATTTCTCTCTTTAACATTCTTTTTCACTTCCCTTGTGCGTCTTAGTTTTTTTATTAGATCTTTGCTTAGTGGCCTTCATGAAGTCACACGTTGCAAATATATTCAGTTGGCTCAAGTATTTTTGGAGAGGTTTTATATCGCATCTTACCATTTATTAACCTATTTATTTTCAAGAACACCTCTCCTGTGCACCAACATTCGCATATAGAACATAACACTACCGTTTCCTCTAGTTTACTTTTTCCTTCATCCTATCTGTTGATTTATTTCCTTTCTCTCTTTCGTTAATTGTTAATTTATCTTGTGATTTCGTGTGCTTCATTTTACATTTCTTCTTTCCATCTAACCATTTTGTGTATAATTAAACATGCGTGTTCTGAATCTATTTCCTTTTCATTCTTCGTCGTCTTTATGTTCTTTGAAGCTATTACCCTTTTCTCTTCCCATTTCTCGTTGAGGTCCGCATCGCGGCCCCTCGAATCCCTTTCGGGGACCTCCCTTGGCCGAACACGACATGCATCGACCCTCGGACCCGGCCCCCACGCCACGGACGCGGCCCGACAAGGCACCAAACCACGCGACGCGACACTGCCCGCCCCGCTCCGCCCCGCCCCGCCCCGCCCCGCCCCGCCCCGCCCCGCCCCGCCGTTCAGCGTTAATCCCCCAAGACTACGCTCCGGCAGGGACTTGCCCTCTGTCGCTGTGCACCGGACTCCAAATCCCGGATGACCGATGTGGAATATCTGCCGGACTTCTCGAATGTCGCATTCTGCTCTGGAGATGGCTCCGATCGTGGCGGCCAAAACGCTGGACACGTCTCTTCCCTGACTGCGAAGACCGTTCTACTGCTCCGTGTATCATAACCACTATTATTGCTGTTTATTATTATTATTGTCATTATTAGTATTATTATTATATGCTTGTTATCCACTGTTGACCAATCTACACGTTATCTTCCAAGGCTCTGTCACATTTATCTCGGAGAGATTGTATGTAATTATGGGGTGTCAACTTTTTTTCGGCACTCTCCCTTGGAATGACAAGGTTGTAACGCCTTGAATTGTGAATTATGTACTCATAGGATGATGATCAGGGGTAGAGGGACAATCACACATACGACCATGCCTACGCAGGACTGGAAAATACGCCCTCCTCGGCGCAAACGGCTGCCGGAACAGTTTGCGCCACGGGGGCCAGCTTATTATTGTTATTATTATTATTATTATTATTATTATTATTATTAATATTATAAATATGTATTTGGCTTTATTATGTGATGGCAAGATAGTAACCGTACACTTCCAAGTAACCATAAGTGTTTTACAATACAGCAAACAATATATATTATAATATTGTTCTTGGAATAGAATTGCCAGTACATTTACAGTGGATAGTTAAAGACTCAATTCAAAACTATGTAAATGTGAATAGTGTAATAAATTCTAATATTTTGTATATCTGAATCTAAATCCTGAAAGTGTTATAACAATTATTTAGATATGCCTGCAGAGTAAACCATTATTTACATATCTTATTCTTGAGTGATTTTTCTTCATACAAATTTGTAATGCTTTTAATAAGCAAATTAGAATATAAAAAGCCCGACAGATTAGGTTAGATTTGGAAAACTAAAGAGTTGAATAGCATAAAATGTATATGCAGATATCAGGATTGTTCAGGAAACCAGGAATCTCGGTTCTATTTCAGGATTCATGTAGCTTATCTCTAGAAAACATAACAGAACGTTGACTAACTTAAAATAAAAACCAAATTCAAGAATACTTATGAATTACAGACTTCATGGCAATCCATTATTTATTGTATGGAGAACTGTTTCTTCATTTTCACACAATACTGGAGCTGAAGCATAAACTCTCTTTATCACTATTAGATTCGCCTCTGAGGTTTTTGATTTTGGTAGTTTTGTTGATAAATATAAAACAAGTGTCGATATTTTATAGCGCCGACGTTTCGGCTCTGTTGAGCTTTCTTCAGAGTAATGCAATTTGTAACTGTTGAAACAGCAGACGAGCACCGGGAAATAGTAATCGAAATATCGAGGACTCCTTAAACAACCCAGAATTACAGGTTTTGTTTTAAATCAATATGTATGGTCGAATAGGTTTTATTCCATTCAAGGGAATGAAAACTTAAAAAAAACGTTGCCTGCATCTTGAGAAGAATTTTGTCAGAGGCGCTTGTCTTTCGCAGTCTGCCTACTCTCGAATGTGGATTGTGCTGTATTGAGAGAGAACTATAAAAAGGGGCCGCTTTGACAGCTACTGCTTGGCCACTGCTAGCAATATAACTGCAAGGCAAGTTTATCATTGCGTTCGTTCCAAGTTAGCCCATTTCTAAATTCCGCCATCGCTATCTCTCGCACTGCCATCGCCCTGCCTGGCGTTTCCCAACCTGTGGCAAAGCGGTCCCTTCGTAGAGTAACCCCTCCCCAGCGCGGGCGGGCTGGTGCACGGCGAAGTGAGCGAGCGTGTCGGGCGGTGTGTGTTGCAGCGTCGCGGCGCCACTTCGAAATCGCCTTCCGGATGTTCGACCTGAACGGCGACGGCGACGTGGACTCGGAGGAGTTCGAGAAGGTGGCCACGCTCATCCGCCAGCAAACGAGCATCGGCAGCCGCCACCGCGACCACGCCAACACCGGCAACACCTTCAAGGTGAGCGCGCCAGCGCTCCACGAGCTGCCTTCCATTGTACGCGGTTAAGAACGTGTTGTGAAATGAATTAATAAAAAAATGTTTGTATTACTGTCGACGAATTAAAAATAGTGTAAATGTGCGCACACATAAGTTTATAATGAAGAATAGTTGGAAAGAGTGCTGCCCCTTAATTCCACAATAATATTCCGATAGTTCTTGGCTTAAACGTCGTCTCGTGAAAGGGCAGTGGCTTTGCGAAGGCAGCACCCCGCGGCCAGCATTTCCATCCATTCAATGCAAGTGATTGGTATTGTAGTGGGGGATCTATGGCGCGGGGAGGCCATCCCCCCCCCCCCAGGCCCAGTTTTCATTTGTTACTTTCCATTATTTGGCAGAGTTAATTTAAATATTTATGAATATTAGAATTATGTATTTATTTAAAAACAATGTGGTATAATATCGTGTATACTCTACAACCTTAATATGCAATTTAATATGTTATTTAACAAAAATCAGTGATGCCCCCTCCTCCAAAAATGATCGACTGATCCGTCCCTGGATGTAGGTGATATGTTGTTGGTTTAGGCATTCCTATTGCTCTGAACGTAGTTGGAAGTCCGGCGTACCACACATACATGACCAGCCTGGTGAAGGATTCGGATGGTCACAGCCAAACGGTAAGAAAGATAAAGAGAGTACCAGTGGTGGCCGTAACTAAGAACTTCATCTGGTGAACAATTCTTGGGCGACAGTTCTATCTATAATCATTAAGGCAAAGTCAGTGAGCTATTAACGCACCCTTTCTAAATAGATTCCTTGTCTAATATGGCAAATCTTCAGTTCGTTCTGTATTTGTATTTATTTCCCACCTCCAATTTTTGTACAGTTGTTCTGATCTCCAGAAAATCGATACATGCGATATATCCGATGAGTCCTGAGTTGAAACAGATAAAATCACAGAATATGCCTTTTGCGTCTCCCGATTAAAAGTGAATTTGATGCGGGTGCCTGTTGTTGGTTTTTCCTCAAGATTTGTGTTTGTGTTAATTCAGAAGACGTGCCTCGTAACTGCGTGAACTGCATCTTCTTTGTTATATCTGGGAAAAGTTAACTCTTAAATTGCCAAAAAAGCAAACTTGTTACGGCAGGCTTAGTTTTTTCCTTGCATAAGTAGTGTGTGCGTAACCACCATGTTGTTTTTTCTAAAAATTTATCTCAGAAATGTGACGGAATATTTGACTCCAAGGAAAATAGGGTAGTCCTTTGTAGGACCAAAACTTACAGTATTAATGGCTGGTGAATATTTCGTTTATTTTTTCAGAGATGTTGAAAAGATGTCGTCAATGTCTTTCACAAGTGTCTGCGAAATATTTTCAGGCAATCATAAAGAAATTCTCAAATTAGGTTCTGTGCAATTCTAATAGACTGAATATGCTTGTAATACATATCGTAATTCAGTTTCTGGGTCTTTGACTCCCATCTCGATCAGCTTTTCCGTCCAGTTTTCTTAAATTAATTCGCAAAATGCAGAGATGGCTCCTAGTTTTGTTTTTGGACATTTAAACAACTCTGCTACTCGCACGTTTTTTAGCTTTCCTTTGCTAGTTGTGGTAGGAGTACAGACGAGTATGGGTTGCTACTCTGTTAGCAATATTGTCGAATCAACTTTTTATCTAGTTTATCGATACAAATAAGTTTTCAAATGATAGTAACCACGGTGTGTTAGTTCTTTATTCATCAATTAGCTGTGTATAGGAAAAGGGATTTGGGCCGAAATATCTTCCAGAAATAGCGTGATTTGTTCTTGTAAAAGAAGAAAGTGTTTTGGAAAAGAGTTTCATATATTTATGTGCTTATAAGTTTCAAAACCATGTTAACTTGTGTCAATGTTGACTGTTTATAGGGGGTGAATTCTGCTCTTACGACATACTTTTTTGGACCAAATATGGATGAGAAGTTGACCATTGAGAAGTTCCTGGAATTTCAGCAGCAACTGCAAAGGGAAATTCTTAGCCTTGAGGTTTGTATAAATTATATCAAGATATAATTAATTCATTAGATTCATTTCACATATTAATACATTCAATATGTGTTCCTTTCTAAATTAGTTTCTAACGTAAGAAATTAACAACATATTTTCAGGTGTGGAATTAAATATTAGTTTGATCTTTTACCCGCCTGCGATGTGTACAATTTTCGTTCTCTCGAAAAACGTGCTAACGAGATTCCACTCTTACACGTTTTAAAACTAATATTTCAGTTTCTGAAGGTTATTGGGCTCAAGTGTAAACGTAAAAAAAGAATCATGAACATCCAAACTATCCATTAATAATTACAATTTAAACTACAAATTCCATTAAAACGTACTTCATGAATTACTAAATAAATTAGTATGAGAAGCCCCTCAAAAGAACTTTTCATTTACTTGGGGTGGTATAAGTTATTATACCTTTTGTAGCATAAGATAGTCTTATCGCAAGACTTCAATTTACGAGTATAAATAATACGTTCTTGAAGTTAAATTCATTTATTGCATGTGAATGCAAATTACTGCTTGATTTTGTTCGTTATTATATCAATCCTAATTTATGGCTCTGAAGGTGATCACAATGTGACCCCAAAAAGCTTTTCACATAATTAAATGCATATGAGATTCATATTTTATTCTTCAAATCAAAATCGTTTCCCACTATTTCTTGTCTCTCGAGAAGCAAGCTATATTTGTACTTACTTGCCCTTAGGAATGTACTTCGTAAGAAGAGAAAGTTACGTTAATCGTGCGTCGAAAACCGGCGAATTTTCGGTCGAATAACTCTTTTGCCAGGCCGTAGTAACTTATAAGTAAATAAATCTAGAGAATGGCGCACATCTCACGTTCGTTGAAATCTCGGATGTTTTGAAAACTTCGAAAGTGCAATTCGGAGGGGGGTGACCTACTACGAAGTTGTCTTACTACAACTACAAGTAGAACGCGTAGATAGATTTTTTCCTTAATGAAATCTGTTACTTAACGTCGGAACTTTAAATACGTTCATGATCAGTTATTCGAAAATATGAGTTTTCGTGTAATTTAGAGCGAAATATACGCAATTAAAAATATTATTATTATTTTTTATTTGATTATATTTTATTTATTTATTTATTTATTTATTTTTTTTTTCAAAAACAACTCCAAATTTTTCTTTACATTTTTGCATGGATAGAAGCAGCAGTGCTTAAAAGAATGATTGCTGAACTCCCTGAATTTTCGAAAATTGTAAATTTAGAAATAATGCTTGAAATAATATGTGCGTGTTGTAGCACCACTTGTTTTAAGAATGTTGCTGAAGAAGTAACATTCTCATTTCAGGCCTCTGTTCAGTATCTATGGAATATGGTGAAAGTGATGAATAAAAGTTGAATTATCTCTGTATAATTCCATATAATATCAACAAAAGTTATTCAAAATGATTATCTTCAAATTCTCTTCAAAAATTAATTACCCAAGCCATTCTACATAATGACACTGGTCAACAGTTTTCATAACTATGACTAAACTATCAAAATTGATGATTGATTTTGGTAGTTATTTAATATCTGCACCCAAGAATGTTCCACCATTTACCATTCTTCTTTCTCGTATGCATAGTATACTATGCATACAAGATAGTATTGTAATGCTGCTGTAAAAAGAGGTTCTTTTCTAGAGAAGAACTCGTTTTGTGTGCCCCTAATATTAAAAAAACTATTTGCTCCTATATGTAGTGAATACTTATCTTCCTCGTAACTTCTTCTATCACATTGTGGAGTCAGAATCCATGTTTTGTTGGTCCTTGATATTGAAAAAATATTTTACGGCAAACTGTCCACCTTCCCATGAACATCCCTATCATGGACAGAATTTTCATCATTTGAAAAGCATAATTTGATAGTTGGGGTAAAGTATCAATGAATGACATTTCAAAATTTTTAAAACATGGCTCCAAATGTTTTCTTTAAAGTTTTCCTCAACCAGAGCAAAGTATACTTATGAAAATGGCTCAGGTCTGATATTTGTGGAATTCTCTAAATTTTCGAAAATTGCAAAAGTACTTTTTTCTGCATCTTCCTACAACTACAGTATTGAAGACAGGTTTTCTTAATAAAATCTGTTCTTAAAACTTTGATTTTAATATAAGGTCATGCTCATTTTACTGAAAAATTAGTAGTTTTTGCATATTACATGAAATATGGGCAATTTTCAAAACAAGATTTTCAAAAAAACCTGTTGTTGTTGTTGTTGTTGTTGTTGTTGCAAAAGGTAGTGATACATGCACTGAAACTTAAAACGTGTTCCTTTATACAATAAATTATTTTCTCTAACGTGTGTAGTCAGAATCAATTTGCTGATAATAACAGCTTGCAGAACTTCAGTTGAATAACGAGGAAGCTAAAACATAGGTTATTTAAAATATTATTGAAAATACATGTGATCATTGGAACTCTTGCTTAAGACAGTGCACATTGGAAGAATACTTAATAAAGAAACTTTCTCAGAATGCGGAAAAATATTGACAAGATGTTAACAACTGTATTGAGAGAACAATATTAACAAATATGTGCTGAGTATTCCTTTCATGTATTTATTTACTTGAATGAATAAAATCTTTCAAGATGCTTAAATTGCAGGAATCAATTTTTATTTTTTGTATTTAAATAAATAATTTTTGAAGTAAAATTGAATGTGTACATCACCACTTGGATCTTCTTCTCCTGAGGATCTTATTTGGAACTCAATATTGTTCAAAATTAAATATATTTCAAACAAAACAGTCAGGTTTTGTCTTGAGCATAGCATATTAAAAAATAAATACTTTTTTTGAACACAAATATTTTAATTTACTAAACATTTATTTTTGCATCATTCTCATATTTGAAGGTAACAGACTCGTCTGAGAATGAATCTTCTAATTCATTCCATTGTCATTTCAGTTCTTACGCAAAGGCCCTGATGAAAATGGTAATATCTCTGAAGCAGATTTCACCGAATTGTTGCTGGCATATGCTGGCTACCCACAAAAGAAGAAAACGAAAATGTTAAGACGTGTGAAGAAGAAGTAAGTGCAAAATAATGAAATATTATAATGACCACCAATATCGGAAGCTTTACAACAAAATGTATTAACTTTGCTTCATAACATAAAATAAATAACATTGTGTAAAATAAATAACATTGTGATGTATTTTGTTGCTTCCAGGTTCAAGGAAAATGCTCGTGGAATAAGTCGGGAAGATTACTTGAAATTTTTTCATTTCTTAAACAACATTAATGATGTTGATACAGCTCTTACTTTTTATCACATTGCTGGAGCTTCAATTGATCAAGGTTTGTATAAAATTATGACCTATTTTTATGTAAATAAAAGTTGTTTTTTCATGTAAAAACAATTTTCTTCAAAAAATTCATAATATAAAGAGAATAATCTTAAATCAAGTGTAGGAAGGAAAAAAAAAAACAGTTTTAGGAATGAAATGTGTCACATAAATTATTTTGTTTCATTGTTCTCCAGGAGTATAACACTAAATGGATTTCAGACTAGGGGAATGGTTTTTCCTTTCTAGGGCTATTTTTTGAGAGAAAGTATTAAGCCCTAATAACACATAGAAAATTGTCCAATTGATCTGATACATGACCATCATTTGATTTTTGTACCCATTGCCTGTTTTAGAGTTGATTATTGTAATGTTTTTGATTTATGATTCTTTATCACAATTGTATCTAGTGATTCTCTTTTTCAAAGCTGTACAGACCAAAGTATGAAATTGATCTCAAGTACATAAGATTCAAAATTATTTGTGCACAAGGAAAGATCAATGAGTGAATAGTATAGTTTTGACTTAATGTTGTAACACAGTACATACAAATTGTACATGTAGTGATACATTTATATATGTACACTGGCAGATCCGGGGGATGTCATGGGGGCCATGCCTCACCCCTCCCCCACCCCAAAAAAAGGCAGTTTTCCTTTACCTTCCTTTATTTGGCAAACTTTATTTAAATATTTATGTAGGTTTGAATTACGTAATTATTTAAACAATAATGTATATTATCACATATAAAAAAATTTATTTAAATAATATTAAATATAAAAACAAATATGTTTATTATTTTACAAAAATATACGATAGAATCCCCCAAAATGATTGGCTGGATCCGGCCCTGTATATTTATTCTTTAGAGGCATGTAACCATTATATAAAGAATTTCTAATCTCCTGACTGTATTTACCTGCATGTAAGGTGACGCCCTAATATTATAGAGGCTGCCTAAGAATTTTTTAAAATTATAATTAATTTTTACTATTGAATAAAAATTAAAATTGCCTACTAATGAGAATGTTAAAAGTAATTGCCTGTGCTATCACTATTTTCTTTTCTTTAAAACTCTATTAATGGTGGTTTTTGTTACCGAGATAGACATTGTGTGGACATTCTAGTTGCACCAAACAGATGCATAAATAATAAAATAAAGCTCTGAATGCTAAAATGAATTTTGGATATTTTCACTGCTTGATTGTTGGTACACATAAATAGTTTCTATGTAAATCTGTGATTATACATTATCACCATCCTTTCAATCTCTTTTGAAATATACCATGTCCAGTTCAATTTCTATAATAGAAAAGGGTCTAGTGTTATTCTGGTTTCAAAATTTTGTTACAAACTGATAGTTTTTGTTCAGTATATAAATTATCCTTTGCACACTTGTCTCCAAATTTTTACGAAAGTTCATGGTGGTAGTGAAACCCAATGTGTTATGAAATTGAATGAAAATGGATGTAATTAAAATTATACATAAAATAAATCTTCACAATAAAAATCATTTTCTCTCCCTTTTCTACCATTCTGTAATTTACATCATTTTGTTTCACTAAGAAAGCATAAGCATTTTGGCTGTAGCTTAACGAAATGTGTGCAAGCCCATCCACAAAACTTTTATCTAGGCCTCCGTTATAAAAGTGTATGGGAAACATGTATAGTGTTAATACCTACCTTAAATAATAAAAATGTCTTTTCAAAAATTTGAAGTCATCAGTGTATGATTAATAACCAATAATGGGAAAATATGCCTTTTTATTATTTAATTTTATCAAATTTGGGCTGATATAAAACCTAAATGAAAATCCTGAATGCTTACCTTTATTGATTTAGAAACAGGATTCCATAAGCTACCAACGCAGAAAAAAATCATTCTCCTGGAAGATTCTGTTTTTAATCTTTTATAGTATAAATTATCACTAAGTGACAGAGAAAGTATGAAGTAATGAATGTTTATTACATTTGCAAAACCTTCAGCTTAAAGTAGACCCTTTTTTTTCTGCGGGTCCGCTCCTATTGCGGACATTGCTGACCTGAACGTTACGCCACTGCAATGTGGCTTTAATACATAAAAAACGACAGTTCAACATCATTATTGGTGAACTCATTTTAAGCAAAAGGCTGTTCAGAGAACTATAAATTACAGGAATTTTCTTTCTATATGTTGGAAACCCATATGTTTCTTTCCATACATTAGTTATAAGAGAATCATACTGGATAGTTCATGGAATATTGGTTTCAAAGGATTTTGTTCCCTTCAAGAGTCATCAATGAAAATGACAAATTTCAAATGTTCTGATCGTAATCTGGGGTGCAGAAACAATGCACTAAATGGCGAGGTGTATGGTCCAACTTCATTGTGTACTTTGTATTGAGCTTTCCACTGATGATATTGGTGTTGAACAGTTCCATTTGCTTGGAAAATGTTTCAAAATTCCAATTGTGATGGCTCTTGAAAGAAAGTGTCAAAAACCTTATTATATGTAACATTCAAAGCTTGACCTGTATTGATTATGAAGCCTTTTTTTAAATATAAAGATCTATTATTGTTTTACATGTAGACTGAATACATGCGGTAGATCAAAATGTACTGTTTTATTATTTTACAGATTTACTATTTTGGGTGTATTGTATTGGCTTATTGTGTAAGGGATGGGTTCTGTTTGTTAATGAGTAAATATTTTGGTTAAAATACAAATGTTACTCGAATGGTGGTCTCTCTTTTGTCATCCAAAAATGTTACTTACATGGTTTCTCTTTTGTCATCCAAAAGTATTTTGTAATGAAATTAATGGCATTAGTGCTCTAATGAAGTTTCACATAGCATCCAAATGAAAGTGCTATTGAAATATTATTGCATGATCTTACATCACATCACAGATATAAGTGCATAAAAGTTCGGATAAATCCTGTGCAAACTGTTGTTTCCGTTTCACTTCTTTGCCTGTGTAGTTTGACTGTTAGCCTTTTATGGTGTGTTCTATACTGTCTTCTATAATGTGAAGATTGTTCATGCTGCAATTGAGAATGAGGTTCATTATCAACTTACTAAAATTCTCTTACTAAATTGCAGAATGTTTCTATTGTATTTGCAGTGGTGAACTAACGAACATTTGTTTCTTTTGTCCCTCAGCCACATTGAAACATGTAGCAAAAACTGTCGCTCACGTGGATTTGTCTGATCATGTCATTGATGTCGTATTCACTATATTTGATGAAAACCGTGAGTACTTTCCTTTTTTTTTTTAAAGATTTTTTATTTATTTTTTAAGTTAACATGCAAATGTTCATTATAAAGTCTAATATTCTTTGTTGTTTTTTACTTCTTATGTGCAAATACATGTTGCAAATGAATACTCAGATTAGATATTTGAAGCTTTAATGAAGCTCTCTGATCTTAAACTACTAGTGGATATATGTATGTGTTAATAGTTATTTATGTACCAAGAAGTCCCTGTGAAGATGTTAATGCCTTTGGCCCTCTTTGGAAGCGGGTTGTTGAACGTAAAAATTAAGTAAGGACCATGTGCAAACTAAACTTTGTGGTTTACTTGTTCATTACTCAAGATTAGTGTAAAAACGAAAATTGATAAATGAAATTAGAAATATGTAGTAAGTGTATGGATTAATACTTCTGTTAGATTTTCCTTCAGGAATTATTGAATTAGCTATGCCTTCAAAATAAAGATTGTAATCCTCAAGAAATGTGAACTGAATATGATACATTTGCATATAGGATACATATAAATATCTTAATAATGCAAATGTATTTGTTTGCTTATACACTTCAGTAATCTGACAAATTCTGTTTGGGATTTTCATGTAACACATTTTGATAAAAATTCTCAGTGCTAAAAAACATTATCGTTGAAATCATTCAATTCTGATATGATTTTCCTCAGAAAGCTAACTAATTAACTTGAATTCTGCAAGAAAGTAGATAATCCCTAATCTTTTTGTTTCTTCTTTTAATAAAATTTTTAACCATGGTATTCAAAATGATCACATAGGCCATAATAACATAAAATGTTTTGTCATGACAGTAAAACTTCTTTAATAACAAGGCCATAAAATAAATCATCATCATCATCATCACTAAGTCATAACTTTAACTGAGTTTGGATCTTATTTTCTCCACTGATTTCTGTTCATTGTCATTTCCATTCTTTCCTTATTTCCTTATTCTAAAATAAATAATGGCCAAATTTAGCAAATAGAACTATTTCATAAGTGTATATCGGTTGACATGAAAGAGGCCATGTTCTCTTACCAACACCAGTACTTCATTATTACTTCTTGCATGTATTTTCAATATAAAACATATCTGATACTATTGTTTTGAGCCTGTTAAAAATTCAAAACAATTAATAAAGCATGATTCCATAAATCGTTCTCATTTTTAATGAGAAAGATTCTGTGTAATTGAAAACTGAATTCTTCAAATATTCACACATTATATCAGAGAGGAAAGACTTCTTTCCTCTGTATTTATTTATACTACCTCGTTATTAAGAGTATTAAAACAAAATTGTGTTTTCAGAGGATGGACAACTGAGCAATCGTGAGTTTGTTGCAGTCATGAAAAATAGACTCCTGCGAGGTTTGGAAAAACCTAAAGACACTGGATTTGTGAAACTTATTCAATCTGTGGTGAAGTGTGCTAAGGAAACAAAGCCAGCTTTGCTTGATATATGAAATTCTCCTGTAAATCATAAGAAATGCAGGCAATACAGAGAATCCTGATTGGCTGTTCATAAAATGATCTGTTGTTAGTTAAACGTTCTACCTCTAGTAATGCAGTGGCATTCTTGTCTTAATTGACTTCATGCTTATTGGTAATACCTAAACATTTTTCTTCTGTGCAAAGCGTAATTACTTATGCATTTCCAAGCAGTTTGTGCCAATGTATTTGATGGATGCTTGGTTTGTATCATGATGTACTTAAAAAGTGAGATCCTTTGGTGCTTTAAGTGTCTCCAGAAATTGATTGATAGAGATTATTCTTCATACTTCCTCTCTGTATGCCAAGATTTGTATTTTTCTAGTTCGCTCTTCTTGCAGATTTATTAATTCTCCTGCCTTTCCCAATTTAGATCTTATCATTCTAAATTCTTCTGATTTGTCTTCCCGCTAACTGAAGGCTTTGTGTACTTATAAACAAAGAACTTGAAATTTAAATATAGACAAGCAGAAATATTTGTAAACTAAGCAAAGTTGAATGTGTGAGTGGGTGCTTGTTGTGAGAATAACAAGTTATTTACTAAACATAACATTCATTGTTTTTCTGAGGATTGAATCATTATTTATTTTCATCCTATGCATTAAAACATTGCACATCATAATAAGAATAATATGTATATTAATTTACATAAATTCAGTTTTGTAGAAAATTATTTAATGTAGCATTAAATTGTGCGAGTGCTCATTATGTATTTAAAAATTTCACCTGCTAAATATCCTATATAATTCCCATTCCTCTGATTCTTCAAATTCTAGTTAGGGTTTATTATTCAATTATTAACTTAGGCTCCATTTTATGCAGGATTACAATATAAACTACAAGTAAATGTAGTTAAAAACTATGTTAAAAAACTTATTGAAAATATTAGCTGAGTTTCTGGGAATGATATAGATCTAATCCTTGGCTTGCCAAACTAAGTTTGTCTTTGTGCAATCTTGGCTACAACATCAAAATCAAATAATGAACTATTATAATCAAGTTCATAGTTTGGTGATACTTCAAATTTCCTTTTAAACAACCGATGTATAATTTCTAAGTTTACAGATTCTCTTTTTGCTCCCTTGAAAGTTTTGCCTCTAAACTATGCAACTTTGCCACCCAGTCAATTATTTTAATGAAGATCCCAGATAAGTTGCATGTAATAATTATTAATTTAGATTTAGTGCACAAATTATATTTCTAAATTGCTTCCCATATTTCTTTATTATTGGTTATCATTTAAATATATGTCCCATTAGCTCAGACTTCTTTACTTGTACAACAACAAAAATGTACTACTATCGAATCTCTAACTACACTGGCCTGTGCTACAAAATTGGGCACGCAATTAAGCTCATTGTGATGGTCATCACTAGGGACCAGATTTCCATGCAAATGCATGTTTTCCCTCGATAATCAGAAAGTGTGCTCATTTGGTATGTGCACAAAATACAATTTCCATTTATTTAAACATGATTTTGTAATGCATAATATGCATTACAATCTTCACATTTAACCTGTTTTCAAGCATCATGATTTTGAAAATTGCTAAGTTTTCTGCATATTTTCTTGAAAACTTCAATTGTTATTAGACATTCTTTTTTACTATATTTATTTTAATGAATTTAATTTTGCAGTTTGTTTTTATGCACGTCATTGTTTGTATTTAATATTAATATTTACATATATTTAACAGAAAAATCACATTTTGAGTACTGTGTGCCTTTGAGGATATGTTGAAAATTGGTAACACTGCTGAACTACAAGAACTTGCATTTTGAACTTTTACGAATCCAAGAGGTGTACACAAGTCACAAATCCCTTCAAATGTGTATGAAACAGACCCTGAGAAAGAAAGGAACTTCCCTTTGCAAGGTATGAAAGTGGCTATGGATACGTTCTCGGATTGTTATTCAAATGTGGCTCTGGTGCTAATTGTCAAATTTCCTCTGTGACTAACATTCCATTGTAGAAACTTACTAATTCTTGTCTTTGAAATTTCATAATAAAATAAAAAATAGTGTAGTAAAAGTGCCAGATAAACTCTGCATAAAAATTATTGGAACCAGAGCATATTTTCTAAGGGTTTACTGTATAAATTCATTCATATTTCATATTTATTAGCATATGTAAATCCAGTTCCTACTTGTAAGTCTGTGAATTGTTTGGCCACATGCAAAGTTTTCATTAAAGAGGAAAGTTAAATTCAATAATGTTTGGTTCAGGTGAAGGTATTATTTTTTTGTGAAATTGGGTATTGTTGCCCAGAGAATTACATAAGGCAACATCTACAATCTAAAGAACAAAGGATGGGAATTTAGTATTTTAAGACACATTATCTGCTTTAAATTATGAGATTTTCTTTCTTTTCTAAAAACTCATTTTTGTGGCTTAACTCCATCTACCCAAACTGTATTGAATTTTATTTAAGTGTTTAAATAATATCCATTATGCCAATATGAAGGAAAGGAAAACTTTTACTTGGTCATTGCAATAGGAATCGGGTAAATGTTTGCGACAAGAATTAGGTCAAGTTATGACCACGCGTGACGCTGAGAAGCGGTAATTTTGCGAACCTCATCAGACTGAACAAATACATCATTGCATATTAAGTATGTTTAAATTATACATACATTTATTCGTTGATTAATATTCAATGAGAAGGAAACAGCGTTTTGCATAATTTATTACCAAGTGTAGAAGTTTTAATGGAAAAGGAAAATTTTTTTACTTAAGAACATTTCTTAATTCCAGAATAAAAATTATTTAACATATCACAATATAATAATTTTAAAACTCATTGTAAATACATTAATACTTGCAAGAGTATTTTTATATGACAACACATTAAAACAATAATTATTTTACAAGAAGAACTTCAATATTATCTGCCACACAGTGCATAAATATGTGAAAACAATTATCAATATGCGTTACCTCTTTGAGTATCATCTTAGAGAGGCACGTTTTGTAATTTCCTTCCTGCAAATACTACAAATGCATTTTTGTTTTTAATTGTTCCCATAACATGGTGTTAAAACTGTATTCTTCAGTATAATTTGAGTATTCGTACCCAAAGTTAATGGATTCATATCTTAAAGTAATCTAGATGAGAATTGAGTGAGGAAAACATAAATTCCAACCAATAATTTCTATAAATTCTAAAACATAATTGATTAATTGTTTTGAGTAATGTTAAATTAAAGGAAGTAGAGAGTACAGTATAATTGCTTTCCATAGTAATATACAACAGTACAGTGCACCAGGAAAGGCCTCTCAAACACTGAGCCAAATCAGGGCCTCTTACTAAAAATTGCACTTATGCTGTTAGCAACCAGATCATTAGAAAACAAATGAAGGGGACACAACTTCCAACATATTTTATGGTTGTGGGGAGTACAAAATTTAAATTTTCTCTCATTACAAGCTGCAGCTTGTGCTACCAACATAATTTCATTTGCAAGCGCGCTCGCCAAGGAGGTGCCACTGCGGAGCAACTTTCCTGGTAGGCTATATAATTCATACAATAGTGGACTATACAGAAAGTACAAACAATTTAAGTATTTTGCTTTTGAATATTAATAAATTAGTGAATTAACAAAACATTTAATATGAAATATAATATAATTACCCAAATTAAAAATGACACTGAATGCAAGAAAAGAGGAAAAATTTAACTTTTTGAGTCTTTTAGACATGTGAACACTTCCAGTTTATGTTAAATTTCATGTTGGATTAGGCATTACCAAGTTACTTTCTTTAGTGTTCTAAAAATAAACTTTAATTAGAAATTGTCATTTTTATTTTTCCAAAAGAGATTCTATTCAATTTTGTGGATAAAGATGAAAACGTTGCAATTTCTAGGAATGAGGTCATGTAATGTTATACCGTTTCTTAAGAATATTTATTGTAAAAAGTGAACAACTGCATGTTATTTTAAGGGTTTAATTTGTGTCAATTCTCGGAATTTGACGACTGGAGGGAGGGGAGTAAAAAATATAATTCATACAAATAAACAATCTTATCTGTTAAAAATACATTTTAATTTTTAAAAAACAAACATTCTGGTAAAGATATCGTAAAAGTTAATCTCGCCACAGTTGGCGAGCCCACTTTAGTATGCAGTGGAACTTGTTATGCCCTCCTTACTGCATAGCATTCGTTATTGCTCATTGGCCCCGAAATAAATCTAGTTCTCTCTGAAGAAAGAGGTCTGCCGAGAGGGACAGAAATCGCTTGTCCTATTCTCCCCCAGGGGCTCTGCCGTCTGTATGAGGTGCTGCTCTCCGACGGCAGCTTTCGGAACTAATGTTCAGCGCGCCTCCGTCGCATATCAGCCTTTGGCGTTTTCTATTTATACCCTTCCTCAGCGATTACTCCATTATTACGCCTTCGCACTTATCCATCGCCGAGTTGTTTTGTTCCGTTAAACGTGCGACCTTCCATTGCCGAGAAGGTCGCGACAGTCAGCAGCCAGATGCGCCCGGCGTAAGTGTTGGGTGGGGAACGTGTTTATTACTGCTGCGCCAGTTTTATCGTGTTGTGGATCGGAATGGAAATGCTCAGCGGTGCGGTCGTTGCATAAGTGATTCGCTCTCGCACGTTCTCACATCGCGTTGCCACAGTAGCGTAGGTGCAAGGAATCGGAGGATGTATTATCCTGGCCGGCGAATAAAAATTAATTGATCGAAAGCCGTTTTGACATTTAATAAATCATTCATGCTTTCGTTTCTGTATCACTGTCATGAGCGGCCTGTTGCATTCGAATCATAGGAGATTCTGGTTGCTGCCTTTGACGAAGGATTTTTGTTTGCGCCACCACCAACCTTTTTGGCCGTCATCTTCGCTAATGTTCCCAACTGTCTTTTAAGATCTTTCACAACATTCATATAACTCATTGATATTTCTGAAGATGTGAACCGAACAGATTAACGAAACATTTCTTCGTTCTCCCGGTTTCCTTCCGCTTGGGTGGTGTAATCATGGCCACATCTATTTGAGAGACCAATGGAGATGTCGCTTTTAGCAAATCAGCAACTAAACGAACGTCGCTGCCTGTGAAATATTTACCTTGCAATTTCGGTCAGGTGAATTGCAGTATGGCTCATTCAGCAAATGCAATCCGTATGCACAGGGAATAAGTGATTGAGTCAAATTTTTCTACTTTCAGGGCACGACTTTTAAACTTGCAAAGGCGATGTTATTTGTCATCAGTATCGAGATGAGTTAAAAGTCGTGTCCTGGAATGTAAGAAGTTTTTTACTTTACCATTTATTGTCTGCGCATACAGATTTATTATTGAACGCGAAAAGCAGTAAAAACTGTATATGACGTACAGTTAGGGGGAATTGCGTTTTGTGCTCAGAAGCGAAACTAGGGTCAATCGCCGCGTTTGCTCACCAGATCAAGGGCAGCCCGAAGAAAACCTTTAATGGAGGCAGGGGCGGATCCAACCAATGATTAGGGGGGCGGTCATCATAGAATTTTGTTAAGTAATTACATAATTTCAACATGAATATTTAAATCAATTTTGCCACATAATGGGGAGGTAACAAACGAAAACTCTTGGCATTTTCGGGAGGGCCTTGCCCCCTGACCCCGTCTGGATCCGCCACTGGATCGAGGACCGTCCTCAAGCGCTGATGGAAGGAACCTGGGTGGATACTCGCAGAGCGGCGCAGTACAAGCTGTAACTCTCGTCGCGCCGTCGCTCCTTCAGGTGGGACGCGTCCCGATCGATGTGCTCCCCTCCCGATCGCTCGCGCACCGCGAGGAGGAGGAGGAGGAGGAAGAGACGGCGGCGGTGGGGCGGGGCGGAGGAGAAAGGAGAAGCGACCTGCCTTTTAATTCGCGGACGTGACCGCCACGCTTTTATGTAACCCGTTTCAAGGTGACCGTGGCGAATTCTCCCCCTTCCCCTATTTCTCTCTCGTTTTTTCTTCCTTTTCTGTTTACATCCGCGCGGGCGAGTCGCATTTGACCTTCCGCAAGGTGAGCGTGACGCGACTTCCTGTGTTTACGGACGCGTCCGGTGTCCGATTCGCGATGTTTGGGTGTTATTTCGGGAGGAAATGTGCGCAGCGCCAGACCGGCTGCAAAGGATGCGCGTTCGGGCGCCAACGGCGTCGACTGCGTCAGACGTTCGACATGTAATCGAAGAGATTAAAACTTCTCGCTTTGAGCTAAATGTAATATCACGTACGTTTGAAATTACGTGCGAGGTACGTTATAAAATAAATTTCACATTATAATTTAATTAGCGAAGTGAAGTTCTGGTTTGGCAGACAGTATCAGCAACCCATTTTTTTTTACAATTGCCACACTTTTCGAGCATTGAATGGGACTTCCGTTCATAAACTAATGTATAAAACAAGTTTGTCAGTATCCGTGTTGAATGGTTGAGATCGACCAAAAGATTATATATTAATTTGATACCGTTCTGCCGACTTAAGGAGACCTTGTTCTTCACGACGCTGTGCGACCGTGTGTGCACTGGAATGTTGAACTACATGGCCGTCCGGAAGACGCCGCGTGCTGGGCACATGTGCCAACGTTGCAGTGCATTCGTCCTGAGGAAGGTCGCAGAATGGCGGCCGGAACTTTGGCATCTGTGCCTAGTACGCGGCGTCTCTCGGATAGCGAAGTTTTTAGTGACTCCGGCCGCGGAAGACTACCTCGCTGTAATGGATGTCTGAAATACGCGGCCTGCAACAGCCATGTTCTCCAGGACGGAAATGCTGCAGTGCCCGGATCCACTCTGACCGTCCCCTAAACGACCCCGGGCCCCTCGCCTCGCCTCGCCTCGGCAGCTGCGCACCGCCTCGCGTCGCGTCCCGTCGCCTCGCCTCGCCTCGCCTCGCCTCGACCTCGGAATTGGCGATTGACATGATAATGGTCGCCGCGCAGGCGGGTGATTGCGGGGGGTCGAGGGAAAAGAACCGCGGGGAAGCGAGCGGGGGCTGGCGGTGTCGCGCTGGTCGCGTGCAGCGCTGCACTTTGTTCGGCGGTGGACGATTTTCCAAAGAGCGCTCGCTCGTATTTTATTTTGAAAAATGGGAGTCCCCCTGTAAGGGTGCTTATTTTGAAGTTAAGACAAGGATTGAATCATAAATTTCATGTTCGTATAGAACAATAAGGAAGTACATTTATTACTTGTCGAGTGTTTTAAATGCAATTTCCATTACCTGACGTTAAAAACTACGTATTATTTCACGCTTTATTTACTTTGTGATATTTAATACAAATATTATTACGAGAAGCTTTAATTTTTGCCCTGATGACATTAAATGTTATTATTTTATTATTTTTATTATTATTCCTCTAATTCACGACCAAAGATGTTAGAGTCGGTTGAATATAAATTCTACTCAATGTTGCAACCAGCTTCCTGAGGAGCAGATCTAGGGATTATCGGTGCCTCTACAATACTTTGCGCAAAATGTGGACTGTTCACAATAAAGCCAATGTTTTGCAGTTCCGAGTCTTTTAATGACCTGGGAGTTTAGCCAAGTTCTTACACAAATTTTGCAGAACAAATCCCAGAGCTTCGATCACTATAGGGACGACTTGTACTTTTACGCCCCACATTCGGCTGATGTCAATTTCCAAACTAGTATTTAAGACGTTTCTCTGCCTCCTTGGTTACGATTTTTGATCGCACGACACAGCCATATCTATAAGTAGGCATGTTTTTCTCCAAATTCCGGATAACAATATGGGTGTTGTTTGCCGCTTTCGTGAAATCCGTTTGAGTTTGTTGGTGGTACAATATTTTATAGAGTCCAACAGACGTCACCGATTTTGGTGAATGTTCGGACTACTTGGGGCATGTGTTTGGAACTTCGAGCGCGGTACAGATCTGCTAGTAAAGGTAACTACACTCCCTGTCGTGTTTTTTCAAGTATTCTGTCTTTGCTAGAATTGGACAAGATGAGAAAATATGATCGATTTTGTACTTGTTCCTGTCAAATGCGGAGTTTATCATCTTGAGAAATTTTGAGGACCGCTTTATCATAATGTGTTCTCAACGCCTGATATTGGGCAGCTATTAGAACTGCTTCGGATTCTGGCTTCATTCTTTCCCGTTTAAGCCACATATATGATTGATTTTTATTGATCTGCACCTAGTCCATTCTTTTGTAATGCTGTCCATGGAGCTGGTTGTGTCTCCACGATTTCTTTAACATTTTTGGAGTCTCGCATTTCATATTTAGAAGCATCAGAAGTTCAGTGACTTATTCTGCGTGTCTTGTTGTGTGACTGTTATTCTTCGCAATGCTTCTTGCAAAACATACAATGCCTGTTTCTGATTCTTCTCCCCCTGATAAAAACATGCACTACACTTATGGAACTAATGATCGAAGCAGTTGATGCCCTCATAAAAGAAAAGAAAAAGATCGGAGCCATATTTTTAAAAAAATCTTATTTTTAATATTACCCATATGTAACGGAAATTTCAGTGAAAATGTGCATGACAGTAATTAATAATGACGCTCTCAGAAGCGCGAGATAATCAACCAGTCAATCAATCGAAAATGACCCGTCTTTGTTCGTTAATTTATTTTTCACGATCATTTATTAGTCGAGCAAATGAATGAATTCTATCTGCGCTTGAAACGGATGTAATTTAATTTGCTCTGCTCTATTTCGCCCCGTCCGGCCCCTGTGAATCTCGTTCTGTCCAGCTCTACCCAGTTCCAATACGTTTCGCCCCATTCGTTCTTGTCCACCCCGTCCATTTCCAACGAAATTAGTTTTCAATTTTTACTTGTAATTACTCCGAGTCTAATTGCGCAATCGGAAGGAATGAAATTGTATTTTGTAGTAAATTCTACGGGACTTTCAGAAAATTCCTTTTATTTTGGTGGATTTTCTTATTGTTTTCGAAATACTCGTGAAAAACTGAAAGATAACGCACGAACCAACGAACAAATATGTACATACATCTTAACTTTTCTCTTGATTTTATGGTAACCGTTCATGAATATCGAGACAAAAAATGTACTTTTTATTAAAAAAGAAACCATCTTTTTTATAATAGAAATTTTGAAAGGGTCTTAAAAGAGGAGCAGAAATTATCCAAACAAAATACCTCCAACTTACCTTACCACTTAAATAACTCCATCAAAAACGTTGAGGTGATTCGCAGACTAACATACAAAAATTGTAAAAATAGATGTGTTTTATATGAAGTAAATAAGAATATGGACGTGAAAATAGTAGTTATTTTGAAATTCAGGACATTTTAACAAAATAAATTTGGGTTACAAAACAGAAACATGTAAGGAAGGAAAATCATGAATATCTCTGATAACACGGTCCTGAA
Organism: Gryllus longicercus; assembly: GCA_038098605.1. Lineage (NCBI taxonomy): Eukaryota > Metazoa > Arthropoda > Insecta > Orthoptera > Gryllidae > Gryllus > Gryllus longicercus. The sequence continues at coordinate 1,645,378 of JAZDUA010000262.1, forward strand.
AGAAATATTTTTTAATTATAAATGTTATCAAAGGAACGGATTTTAATGACCTAAAACATTACCAAAAATGAACTATAAAATCCCCTAAAAACAAATAAAAATGACGTAGAAAACGTAGAAATAGATGAACAACTCAAGCTGTTCGATAAGTTATTGATGTAATCGAGGCTGCTTCTTTTTGTTAGCTTGCAAACTTTGGGTTTGGACTTTTTTTACAAGAAAATCTCTGCTTTTATGGCGAAATCGGCCGAAATGACAATGATACCGATAAACGTCAAAGGAACCTTAGATTACATTTTACTCACAACGACTGACATTACAATATATGAGCGAAGAAATCTAATAGGCTACTCACCAAATTCTATGGTGAACATTTGTTGCACCTCGTAAATATTGTTTGAAGCAAGTACCATTCAAATGATATGAAACTCGATGAAATCAGCGAAAAATGCTGTAAAAATGACGTAAAAAGGTAAAAAAAATGACAGTCGAAATCGACGAAAAAATTCAACAAAAAAGACGTATATCAATGGGTCATTTCGTTTCGTCATAACACAAAATGAATTTCAATACTAAACGGCATTGTTCTAAAGCAAAAAGAAACAAAATGACATTTCATTAAAATCCGCCTCCTAGTTATCACTTACAGCGACAATACATATGCATACTTATCACACACAATACACATATGCACACACTTACTTTAAGGAGGTGCCCTTATTTCAGCTATTTATTTTTCAAGAAAAAGAGGCCTTTTAACTAAATTTCATTTGCATGAGAAATTGATTGAACGACCCCCTCACCACCAAATCGTGCAGAGTTTTGATCCCATAGGTAATTAGCCAAGTTAATAATAATTATTATTATTATTCTTTTGTTTTACTTCACGTAAGAAGTGCGTAGATTCAATTCGAAAACAAGCATAATTTCCATGCATCTTCGAGTTTTCGCTTGTCTTCAATGATTAATTGATATAATCTAGAAGTGGTATAATTTTGGAATACGTAATCCTCGTTTATTTCTGAGGAAGTTCATGGAGATATCTGCCCCCCCCCCAAAAAAAAAAACAAAAAAACATCGTGTAAAATCATCGACGTTTACTCGAATGCTCACCCTCCGAATCTCGTGTCTAATTTACGAGTTGTTAGAAATTCCGTAATGTACGAGTACAGTAGTTAAAATATTCTGCTGTAAGAATTACAAAATGTTACTTTGCCGGTCCGGATGGCCGGGATCATTAAGGCAGCTCCGTAGCGATCTGTGACCGAAGGATCGCGGGTTCGAGTTCCGCCTCGAGCATGGTTGTATTTGTGTTCGTCCTTTCACCCCTTATCATCATCTATCATGCCATCTTCACAGTTACCATACCATTAAATGCAATAGTGGTCGCTAATCACGTAGATGTTGATGCGACCATAAATAACAAAACAAAAAAATGTTTCTTTACAAGATTTGACGGGAAATAGTGTAAGTAAAAGTGAGAAAGAGAATACATTGTGTTTTGCGGTTCAAAATCATTAAACGGAAGAAACATAAAAGAAGTCTTAGCTGACAAAGTTTTAAAACGTACCTCGTATTTGGAAATTGTGAGGAGTATTATTTTGTTACAATTGTTAACTTTTTTAATGGTTTGGAACACTGTGTTACATGAAATAAACAAGGAAGAAAGCCAATGTGTGACATCAGAATGTGAACAGTTCGCCGTTTATTTATTATTTTTTGTTTCATATTTTTCTTCCCACACTTTACAGTCCTGTTGGAAATAAACAGTGACACATCCTGAATTGTACAATTTCATAGATCAGAAGATCTAATTAGTTCATCAATATTTCTGAAAATGTATGGTTTTCATTAAATCTTGTATTTTTAACAAATCTAAATGTATTAATAATCTACTAACAATTTGCACGATGAAGAGTTAACTGATGTTCGTAGAATGAGTAAAATGATTAGCAACCGCTGACGATGGAAAAATAAATGTCAGCGAGCATTGCATTTCTGTGCCCCCCAACACTCGGTAAACTGTGTAATAATGGTTCTTATGCCAGAAGCCGTCGTCACGGCACGATTTAGAATATTAGATTGTGTTGCGCATCAATGGCTGTACAATTGGTAGCTTTCAAGTGGTAGTCGGCACAAATAATAAAACGTAACAGCTCACATCATTTGAGTTAGCAAGGGCAGTTCCCGGCAGGTAACGAGTCTTTGAAAGGAGTCATAAATCATTTCGAAAGGTGATCGATATATGTAGATGCAAAGAAAACAAACATTCGGGGTAAAGTGGACGAGTTAATGAAAACGTCACGCCGCCTACACCCTATCCTTGTCTTTGCTTTGAAAATGATGACGGTCTTAGTGAAGAGAATGTTGCGAGAATTATCAAAATTAAAGCTCAAATGTTTTCATTGCAGCAGTTTCTGTTCTTATCACTGCAGTCACGTAGTATTAAGTTCTTTCAACTATTACATGGATATTTATTGCTCACCTAAGTTTTGCTCTGGGCGATGAGCCAAATGTGAGCTCTTTGCCAGTGCCTGTGACAGGGAAGTCTTAGGATTCGAGTCCTGATGGAGTCAGGATTTTCGAAACTAGCTAGATCCAGTTCAACTGCTGTCTAGAGAAAATTCTAGCGGCCGGCTTCTCTGATTGGTAGTTTCCGTGGTTTCTCCGATCAATACCAGGCGAATGCCGGAGCAGTTCCGTACCAAACAGCTAGACCGCGCGCGATCTTTCCTTCCCCTTCCTTGTTCTATACTCCCCCCTTACCTACACTTACACTAACATGCACTACACTACCGCACATCCCGGGAGACTGACCGAGCGTTTAGAGCTTGTCCCGCCTGGGGCGGTGCCCCGCTGGTGGAGATACGTGGTTGGGGAAAACTCCGCTAGCTGACGGTAGATAGGCGCCGATCTCACCATCAACAGGGAAAGATAACGCCATCTACCGACGAAAACATGCACAACACCTACGGGCTAATGACCTTAGCAGTTGGAAAACGCTCGGAAACTCTAATCAATCGAACTAAGTTTTACGTGCGTCCTACCCAACAGCTGTTGATAACATTAACTATCGTAACGAAATTCTATGTCCGAAAACCCTTAATTTATAATTAACAGCTTAATGCTGATATTTCATTTCAAACTTGGAAGTAAGCCGAAAAAGACGAGTACAATTTACTTTATTTAAATTCAGAAGATTTTCTTCTAATTCATATGATGACTGCATCTATTGATTTTGCAGCAATGGATGAAAATGAAGATGGATGTAAGCCGTGTAAGTTCAACACTTGAATTAATATTTCGTACGTGAATTGTGTGTCATTGCATGATGTGTTCTTAAGATATTATGAGTTTTATCATTTGCAGGTATGAAAGATGTAGATATACGTATGTACCATTAAGTAAAAAAAATCAGAAAATACATTTTGTAGGTGTAGAACCTAAAAAATAAATATCGAATATTGAGGAATCCGGGCAACACTCTATTGTAAGGAGTAGAATTCAATCGAAATGCGCTTAGATCGATTGCTTCATTGCGGCCAACAGAAAAGGTATATCCTAACAAACATTACTCATACATAAATTGCGCTTTTACTACTTTAAAAATCAATAATTACCTGTCTGGATGCAGAAACCGTACACGCATTTTAGAATAGCCTAGGAGATAGAAGAGTCGTTGGAAACGGAAGTGACGGGGGTAGTGAAAAGAGGAAGAGCTCGGTGACCGCTTTGATGTCGGACACGCAATTGGCGAACGAGTCTAAAAAGCCCGAGGTGAATGGAGGGATGGAGACGGTGATTGGATTTGCCAAGGAATAAATAACTGCGCTAGCGTGTATACGTGCTGTGCGCACGTGTGTGTGAACGTCGAGCGGAGCCGGTCGTCGACCTCTGCCAATCTCGGGGACAAATTGAACGAGGAAAACGGAAAACGCAGCTGCGGCAGAGGGGGCAGCGTTGGGAACAACGGAGGCAGAGATGGCATCGAAGTTGGAGCATCGGGCACGGTAAAAATACAATACTGCGGTTTAATTGCAGTGGTTCTTGATGTACGTCAGCTGTTACGGTGTCATCCAACCGGGAGCTTGAACGTCACTGCAGGGCCGTCACTCTGGTGACGCCCAAAGTCCCGATTGGATGACACCGTATCAGCTGATTAAACGCCAAGTGTCATTGTAAATAAATCTAAGTTTGGCGGCGAAAGCGACGACGACGATACTGGGAACGGCCGTTGAAACGGACGAAGCTTTGGGGGACGAGGCGCGGCTGGCGTCTGCGAAGATGGTGCCCGAAACGGGGATAGATTGATTAGTGGTTCCGGGCGCTTTAACAATTCGCAGGCCATTAGTGCCGAAAGTGTAGTGCATGTTTTGCGTGCATTCGCTTTGGTCTTCCCGGCTGGAAACGGCGGGGGGAGGGGGAGGCAACGATGGCAGCGGAGATGGAGTTGGCGGCAAGGGAGGGGCTGGTGTGGCCGGCTAAATGGCGAGGGGCGGGCAGCCTGCATTGAAGTAGGCGCGGCGCGGCGGGCGAAGTACACCTCCGCCGGGGCTGACCTTTTTGCCGGCGTGGGTGGTTGGGGGCGGGCGCGGAGAGCGAGCGCCGGGGGCGGGGGTTGGGGGCGAACAGAGGGGCGGCGCCTGGCATTCGCCGTCCAGTGCATGGCATTCGGCCCCTCCCCTTTCAACGAACGGCGCTTCTCCTTCCGCGAAGGGCTCACCCGTTTCACTCAGCTCCCAAAGCAGCTCTGACCGCCCCACTCTCACTCGCCTCTCACAACTGTTCACGTACAATGCGATGTATTATTGCCTAAAACTTTTGAATGTATTGACAATTTTAGTTTGTTGAAATTGCTATTTTTCATCTTGTTTACTAAATAACAAGGATTTAACACTGAAAAAATATTTTTTACCTCTAGATAAAAGATTTATTTTTGGTTCGTTTAACCGATGCGCTTTATTTCTCCAGGGAAGGTAAATTAATAAATTATATGAATTTTATGTAGGACAGTTGTTAAAATGCCTAAAACTTGCCTGAATGTCTGAAACCGAGACACGTAAAGGGAGTTACTCTTAGAAATTTGTTTGCCTTTTGAAGTGATAATGTCTCCCATAATCGTTGTGATTATATTCACAACGCTCCAGGTCCCATTTCGGTGGCTGTTGCTACGCTTACTTCGTAAATAATGCACTTTTTTCTATTTTTAGTGAATTATACTGTCGGTTTTATTGTATTTTCAATTACTTTAGTCAGTTAGTTCCGACAGAATATGCGAAAAATGGCGAGGAAGAGGGAGAAAGTTAATTGTGGAGCGATGTTTCGGGGCGATAACTTAACATATACTTGAAGTACAAATAGTATGCACGATCGTGATGTTACCTTAATGTATTCATAATGCTTCTATGCTTCTTTTTCGTGATCTTTCATTCTCGTTCATATTCAGTCTGAAGAATATTTTTTTAAACTTCCAGTTATCGGAATCTGCATAATAGTAAGACTCACATACGAGTATTTTATCTGTTCACTTTTTGGGTTTAATAATTAGTTTTAATAATTATAATGAAAATGACATAGTTTAAATTCGTTGCGGGACGATTGGTAAATGTTCTCTTAGTTTCTCCTGTCTATAATTTTTCTATACATTTTATAAACAAAACTTTATCAGAAAGGAACCGGCTAAAATGAAATAATTGTAAATAAATTGCTGAAATTCGGGATGACCTTCACTGCAATTAAATGGAATACAAACTTTCTTGTTACTAAATGCAAAAGAAGATTGTGAAAGTTGTATTAATTTACAATGTTCATTGTTAAATTAAAGTGGCAAAAATATTTTAAAACTTTCTTCTGAGCTATTTATTTCTTATTGAATTATTTATCGAATGGCATGAGTTTCCGACCCAGAAACGGGGCTATGGAGACTCCCCGATAAGGTGTATCTGTTGAGCTAAAAGGCGAAGTGAGGTATTAGTATGAGGATGAAGATGATAATGGATGTGAGGCAGGGGAAACTGCCACGGACCACTACAAATTCCATTTGACGCGGACTGAAATCGAAACCGGCCTCAAATATGGAAAGCGTGCAGTCTGACTTCTACAGAATGCGCCACCCCATCAACTCAGAAAAGAGCGATGTGAACGGAGAGAGAATATTTCGCTGTGATGTGAAGAAAATTGTCTTAGTCCACAAAATTGTTGTTTTTGCGTCCCGCCTTTAAATGTTCCATCCCTGGGTTCGCACGAAACAAAGTTCACATCAAAAGTATTCTTAGTATTTCCATTCCCTAAAGAGTGTCGTTCTTGAGTATGCATTGCTGTGCTTATGCGGAGTACAGGTATGACTCAGCTGGAAGGCACATTCGTTTGATAAAATAATCATAACTTGTCGCTAAAGGAACTTCAAACTATTCAACGTGCTAATTCGTGACTTCGTAAACATGACTGTGGTAGGGGCAAGTGTATCTTTTGTATTTCCTCTGAAGTCTGCTAACTGCATCTATTTCTAACCCATGGTAGGTTTTCCGCTGTTTGAACGTCGTATTACATCCGTTTCGCGCAGATGTTTTGCAGGGTATTTCTGTGATGTTCTAAATCGTTTCGCGTGACGCGCTGCTGCTTGTCTCGTGTTGACTCGTCTGTTTGACGGATGTTGGTGACCGCGTGGCGTCTAGAACGACTGCTATGTATAGATCTCATTTCTTTGCATAAGCAAACCCTCCCGTGGCGGTTTCATCCGGATTTCACGGCCACTGCATGCGGCAAATCGCAGCACCGGCTCGTCGTTCGTTGACCGCCGATATGCACGATTGTAGGGGGTCACGTGTCACGTTACTACTGCTCTTGCAACGCTGAATGGATCTTATTTAAAAGAATCTATATTATTTTCGTAATAGTTATTATGTGGCCTTTAATTGCACGTATTTACTTTCAAAAATTATTTACTAACATAACTCGTATTCTTCTTTGGTTACACAGTATTTTTCAAAAGAGCCCGTGTGAGAATTTCCGGACAAATGGAACAAATTCAAATGATCATTAAATCCTGAATTTTCATTCAAAATGGATGTATTTTCTCCCAGAAAGATAAAAATTTATTGTAGTGGCTCAGGTTCAAATTGGATTCACCTTCTTTGCATCCCCCTGCCATCATTAGAACCATACCATTAGAACAAAACATTTTAAATTAAAGAAATCATGACTTTCTAGGTCGCTCTGGACATCAGTTTACTCAAATGCAATAGATGTAAAAATAGGCTTTGAAAGTATGGACAGCTACTTTAAAGTCCAAAGTAAATTATCCATTTAGGATGATAGTTTCAAAAGTAATGACATTTTTTAAATAGCAGTTTTACTTGTTTAAAAATATAATTTGCATTTAAGTCAAGGATGTAATATTTTACCGAATATTAATGAGAACAGTCTTTGGATTTCAGTTTCATTTTTAAAAGACATATTAAACTTGTTTTTGTGACCATCGGTCACACCGACATTTCAAGGTTAATATGCTACCATTCTCGGCTTTTGTAAACAGAAGATTAACCTCTGTTGGAGAAAACATGAAAACAGGAGGGACTTCACTATTATGCTGTACGAGTTTCGGTATATCCTTGTGTCACAAGTTACCTTGTTCATCACACACCCAGCAATATATTTTTAAATATCTTGTCCTGAGTTTTCAGTCTCGCCTAGGAGTGAGTCTAGGAAGAGAAACTCGAGTTCCAGTTGGACATCTCCTGAATACAGATTTTATTTATTGCAATGAATTTATTGCCACTTAAACCTACAATTTTCACTTTCTATTAGCCCATTATTCAGCGGTGGTTACGCTTGGAAGTCGGATGTTCTCGCAACATTCGTGTACGTCGAAACACCTGCATGCACTTCGGTTGTGGGAACACCACAAAACGAAGTTCCTCTGTCTTCTGCACTTAGAATTTCTTTGCGTAGTGTCTATGTGAGGGCAACAAGAAGCAAACATTCTTGCTCATAGCAGGTTCAAACACACGCCCGTTTTAACTAAGCTGTTGCATGATTCACACACTAAATACTTGGCACATTACCATAGTCCGCAAATATTCCTGTGAAGCGTTTCCATATTCGCGCTAAGTTACTGGTTCCGTAGAAGGCTTGGGTTTAACTTCCAAGGACTATGCAAACATAAGTCACATTGCGTTGGAGCGAAGTAGATCGTTTCTGTCTTGGCGAGGCAGAGGAGCACACATCCGGCGAGCTAACTCGTTTGGCGCGTGCTTTCCGGGATGAAACCCAGAGAAGACGAACCACATCGACAGGCGCCCACCACCTCGCGTATTTGCTGCCGAGTGGTATAGATTCGGGCGTTTTGTGATCGAGGGGGCGAGTTTTTTTTGTTTTAACCCGACAATGGCGTAGGGTGGAGGTGGAATTGGGCTGAGGATATGCCATCACCGCAGAACCGCGGAACAATGAACTCCGAACGCGAGCATGTTTGCTTCCAAGTAATTGTATATATTTGAACCCTGACCTTCTCCGCAGACAGTTCAGGTGCCAGGTTCTTGAAACCGTTGTTTGTCTGGAACAATACATGAATGTTTCCAGGCAGCAACAAGTCAACAATGGATGTAAAACAAACTTTTTGTATACCAACATTACAAATGACGTTTCTGTTGTAAGAAATAGTTCATAAAAGGGCATTTTAAGGCACAAATGATGACGTTACGGAACGCATGATTGCGTCATCACACGTTCAGCCAATCGCAGCGAGAAAATATTTGGGAGGTACCATCTGATCTCCACAAACGTATCTTACCACAATAAACTGGAAGTGCACGTCGCGCTTATTGCCACTATCATCTCTGTCACTTGGAGCGTTATCTTTCTTGAATCGTCGCTAAATCTCAAAAACCTTAATCTCAAAAGGCATAACAAGTGTGAGGAAGGAAAAATTAGGTAGTGAAGCTTCTGTCTGTATCAGGCATCGCGGAGAATGTAACTAGCTCTCCAGAGTTCGCCACTACTGCGTTCTCAGGAACTGGCGCGTGGTTTAAAAGTGCAAGTTATGCAAATACTCTTGGCGACGGTACGTTTGGGCAAGTCATTTGACAGCTATTGCCCCAGAAGTGATATTAACTATCATTTCCCCCGCTAAATGAAATAAATGGCCCATTAAAATGATATACGTGAGCCATATTTCAAATTGTCAATTTATAGTAAAATGAAACATTTTGAAACGGAACGGATCTTGACTTCGTTATCTCGTTTACTTAAGAGTCGAATAGTTGCATTCACTTCCTCCGTTCAGGTCAAAAGCTTTAACAGACAAACATCTGTCCGCAAATCTAGTCGACGGTGGTCGGCGCCGGCCATCCAGCGAAGAAAGATCACTGCCTCCCCACGCGATAAGGCATGTACTATACTTACGGAACTAGTTGTCGTAGCTCTTGCTGCGCCCGGAATCTCCAATCAATTAATCTATCAATCTATCAAGGAGCAGTTGAAGGGATGTCTGTTCGACGTTGGGTTCCTGTATGAAGCCATTTTCATTCGCACGGTTCCAACTATTATTAAATTCACTTGACTATTGATTCATAATGATGTGAGGATTAAAAGGAAATTTTAAAAACATGTTATTTGATTTGTGTTTGTAGCCTGCGTTCGTGGCCTCTGCTGGTAGAAGTAGTTTTGCTGCGGATTTCTACTTGTACACTAGCACTCGACGATCGCAATGGTTTTTCTTTCGTGTGCGTCGAAGGAACGGGGAACAACGGTTTCTTCCTTTTGCACTGTCCCTGTCTCACAATATGAAACCGGGAATTGCCCGGGATTTAATTTTTTCTAGCCTTTACCCGGTATTTGCATGCCGCAAGCGGAGCAAAATGAATGCCATTTTTCTGCCTTTCGAAATTCCACGTGACTTGAGCAGGAACGAACCCACATTCCAAGAGTTGAACTGACCGAGTGCAACCATTCACTCACCAAGGTTCGAAAGAGAAAGGAAAACCGAGGAAAGACTTCCTCGAAGAATTGCTGCTATCCGTTGCTTGAAAAGGCAGCGTTAGTACTGGTAATTCGCTTGCATGACGTGCTCTAGATATGTACTTTCTGAAGAGTTACCATTAGGTGAATACATTTCATTCTCTGGAGAGATACTGCTGGTGCTACATTCTGCAGGCTTTTACGGAGGATACATCCACCTTTCGATGGTAGTAACTGAGAGAGTACATAATGTAATACAGTATCGAAAAAAATAAAATAATAAAATCCCGTCATTATTATGCGTGATGAAGGTGAACACTATTTTAAGTGGATGTGGCCTATCGTGTTACGTTAGAGTTGGTTACATACGGTGACTTCATACACACAAATACCGAAAAGCGGGCCGTTTAAAATTCCCAAAACGGGGAAGACAATACCTATATTGTAAATGGAAGCGGTGCCTCTATATTGATTAAATATGGCAAATTAAAGATATCTGATTATTTAATTATTCATATAGCTAAAGATCGTTTCGATTGCGTAGCGATCGTTCTCAGAGCTAAATTTAAAATTACAGAAATAAAATTACATTAATACATGAATCATACATGTATTAATGTAATTTTATTTTTATTATTTAATTTACCTGTTAACATTTTTAAATCACCGTATTTAATTATTAAAAGATATCTCCTTCACCAGCGATCTAATTAATCAATATATTGAGTTTGATCGTGATGGAATGTGTCTGCAAAGAGCAATAAGTCAATAATCACAAGCAAATTAAAAATCCTTCCATATCTGCAAGAGAAATACAACACGATTTATCGGTACCATACAAAATGATATCCCTATCTTGTCATAACCTCTTGACCTGAAGGGCAACTGTGCTTATTCTCAGTGCGTAATCGAGAAACTGAACCTCTACACCCAGAATATTGAAACACCGAGATTGGTCCAAGGAACACCATGGACAAACATGTAAAAGTACAGGATCGAGGTAGACTCTTGCGGTGTTCAACATGCACGAATGTGATCTTCTCTGGGAATGGCTCCTTAAGAGCGAAAGGTACCGCTAGAGGCCCCGGACGATTGCTAGGCACCGATAAATGGAAAGCGGGTGGGGCAAGCCTAATCCAGACTCAAGGGAATACGGAATAGTACGAGAAAGTATGTGCCACTCTGTAGCGCCACTAGTTTAACGCGTGAAATTATTCACCCCGTACATTTTACAAGAATGAATGACGCTGAAAATGTATTTATTTTTTGTTGATACGTTATTGTGTGTTGTTACCTTTGCATCGGAGCTTGATATACACTACGAATACAAAACTTAACTGGAGCGAGAGGATTGTGGTTACGTAGAGAATATGAAAACGGTTGAATGATGCTACAAGCTTTCTTGTTTTTTCCTCTGAATTTTGACGAATTTAATTCAGTTGTGTAGATCGAGATTAAGGGCCATAACGGAAGGGTGTTACATGCAGAAAAGTTATTTTTGTATAATGAAATGGATAGAGAGGTGGTTTTGTTTCGTATAAATGATAAATGCGACAAAAAATAATATTTTTTTATGATTTCTTGACTTAGTGGATCGTTTCTACTCAGAAATTGTTTATCTACGACAAATTGCTTTTAAAGTTATAAGTGATAATCTCAAGGTCCATTAGAAAATTTAAATAATATCGCCAAGTTTCTACGCGAAGAAAAAATAAGAATCCTGTAAGTTGTTTTATTAGGTTTTATCTAAGTCTTGGATACCTCATTCATTTTCGCGTCCAATCACCATCACAAAACTTCAAACAAAGATATCAAGGAAAATAGAATATCACCTATTTATTTAAACATGGTCAAAATGAAAGAACCTAGTTCAGTTTATTTCAATTAATTCCCTTCTGCGACGCAGTAAGTAGAAATAAGCGCACATTGTATGTTCGAGTTGGAAATTTAATTCAGTTTAGGTATAGATTAATGACCATAACGGAAGGGAGTCGTGCGCAGAAAAGTTATTTTTTAATAAAATGGATAGAGAGAGAGAGAGAGAGAGAGAGAGAGAGTATCGTAGTAGATAACTCAATTGAGACATTTCCTACTTTATCATTCGCGAAGTAAATACGATAGAGTGACAAGTACTTCATTTACAATGTAAATACAAAAATAAAATAATAAACGCTTATTTTTTTAAATATATCCATCCTCTTTATAATCATATGTAAAAAGTAAATACTCAATGTCTACCAACAATATTATACCGAAAGAAACTGAAGTATGTTCGCGGTTTTTGCTACTCGTATATTGAAAACTCTAGAAATGGGCTACGAAGTATGTAAGAGACACGTATTGCGCCCTAGAAGAGAGATTTGGAAGAGTTGATTGTAATATTTGTCATAGTATCTTATTCTTTTCTACAAGTCCGTCGCAACTGGTCTGAGGAGCTACTTTACAGCACCACTACCTCTTGATTTTGCGAAGTTCAGACACGTGGTTAGTCTGTTTATGCCTCTACCGATGTGGATCAGGGGCGCTTAGAAGCAAAATATTTGGCGAGTGATAGCTTTCTTAGACGTTTTCTTAGTTCTGCACTTCCCCACTCCCCAGCTCAGTTACGAGACTCGTATTTCATCTTCAAAACGCGGGTCTGCGAGCGGTCGCTGGCAGGGTCGGCGTTGCGGCTGCGTAAAATCCAAACGCGCCCCGAGTTAAAAATTGTTAGCTCTAACTACCGGATTCGAACCCAGTCGAGGGCGGACGATGTGGATGTTTATTTTGCAGAGGGCTCCAGGAAGAAGGTAAAGCTTGAATGCCTAACAGCACGTTTCCGACAGCTTAGAGATATACAGCATTCAGGGTCGACTTGGCGTTGAGAATCGCTCAAGAACGCGGGGTCGAAGGCTTCGAGACCGGTGTGAGGCAAGGGATATTTTCAGTGTCGCGCCGTGGTTAGTTTCTCGTGTCACATCTTAACCATCATTTCATAAATAACTAAAGACTTGAAATAAAAAAGGATGTAAGTGCCATTTCTGTTAAATTTACGTTTTTACCAGAATAATGATGAATGAATCGAGCCTTATAATATAAATAAGAAGCAAAGCCCAGATGCAATTTGTGATAGTGTTACGGGGGGTTTATAAATGGCAGGAGTTGCCTGTGCCATTAGGTTTAACCTACATATATACTCATTTGTCTGGAAAGTATGAAAACGGCAGTTACATCCTTTTTTATTTCAAACCTTCAATTATTCGCATGTTATCATTATTCATATCTCAATTCCACGCTGCCATTCCCCATGCAAGGCAAGGCCAGGCAAACGGCCCCGCGTCTGTCATCGCCTACTCTCAACAAGAGAGGACGAATATAGTATGAAACTAGTGGTGCTATAGAATGGCAAAGACTTTCTCGTATTAGTTTTCTATATCCTTTGGTCTCGGCTAGCTATTCGGACTTGCCGCATATTCATTTGCCAGCTGTCATCTATCGCGGCCCAAAGTACATTTTCTTAATTTTTAGATTTCTAATAGTAGAACGGAAACACTAGTGTAAAGATATTAAAGAACAGTAAAACCTCGCTCTCAATGGCAATTTTCTTTGAAAAATTTAGAGCCGTTTTTGAGAAAATGGCGTTTGAGCGTTTCTGAAAATCTGGAATTTTGAGGCAGTTTTCACGGAAAACGGTTGAGTTTTCGAGAAACCTTACAGGACATTATTTAAAGCAGATGTACTCATAAATATAATAATGAAAACAAATTAGCACTAGTATAAATATTAACAACTTGAATGACAAGTCAAAAAATTTACATTTTCGATGAAAAAACCAAAGAATAGAGCACTACGGCGTTTATGTCGTCTTATAGAGTGCATTTAGCTCTATCCCTACCAAAAGTTTAAAGATAAAATTTGGAGCCGTGTTTGAGTAAATATTATTTTTGTAATCTTTACTCACGGACGTACGTTCGTTTTGCCGTCAATCGACTTTTCGATATAAATGAACCACAAAACACGGATTGTGGCAACACTACGTGTTAGGCCTATTGCCCACGCCGCCACAGAAGCGCGCGCACGTCAATCATCAGGGCTCTTCGCCGACGACAGACAAAGGGACCGAAGCAGGTACCTGCTGCGAGAGAAGAGAATCTTTTTCTAAATTTAGCAGCTGTATTTATGCACATTTTCGTTATCAGAGCCCTACAAGAAGAGGTTTTTTTTTTTTTTGCCGAAAATTCGCCGTTTTTTGCGCAGCATTACATAACTTTTTCTTCTTAAGAGCGAGAAAGTAAAAATAAAACCGAACGTTTTTCTATCGTATGTTGTGATAATGTGTATCATATGAGTGATGTGAATTAGGTATTCGGTATTACATTGTAAATAATAATAATTATTATAATAATTTAATAATATATGTTACTATTTTTATTTTTTCTTAATCAACCTTTTCATTAAATTTTAAGAAATATTTAGAATTTTCGTAGATCCCCTTCCTCGTCAGAACTCCGGTAATGGAGACTATTATAATTGTTATATCTTTCAAAATGTATTATATTTATATAAAGGAAACCTCAGTTCTTCGGTTTTCTATTTTATGAAATTTGTAAATGAGATCTTTAATTACTGCTTCAAAATGTTTTGGTGCAAGTTTCGTGCATTTTATGTTAAATTTGAGAATGAAATGAGGTAGAAAAGATTTGATAGGTAAAATCCAATAATGCAATAAATCACTGCAAAATATATCCAAGAAATCTCTTTGTCAGTTTTACTATTTCTAGAAAAAAATGAAGTTCTGTAAAAATGTGGGCATCATATTATTTGTATTTTACCTTTAGCCACAATTTACAAATAATTGACCCCATCAGAATTATTCTGTTCAGGCTATTGATATAAAATATTAATGGCGTGGATAAAATTTATTCATAAATTATTTGATCTGTTTGCTCTGGAATTTCACTCATAATTACAGTGGAATTGCAGTCATTCCGCAAGTTAATCGAGAATATCCTTGTTTTTGAAGAGATGAGGGAACGGCAGACTATTTCCAGTTTTCCTGTTATTTGCGACATAAAATACAACTATCTTATATCATGTTTAGAGCGTAGGCTTGAGGTGAAGGTCATTCCGCAAGAATAGCTACCCTTGGGTGGACGCCTCCGTGTGCTGCAGGGAATAGTTCGGCGCTGAGTTATGTGCCCTCCTCTTTCCTTTACGTTGCACTCTCCCGTCGATTTGGGATTGCCGCGCATGTGCCCTGGGAGCCTTACGTTGGATTCTCCGACGGAAACTGATAACACTAGTTCACGAAAAGCACAGCACACGTTTCCAAGATTATTTTTGGTGTGACCTACTTTAAGAATGTTTTCACTAAAATGTGTTTGTTTTTTGTTTGTTTTGTTTTCTTTTTTGAGAGTTCGGATGAAAATGATTTCTGGGTTTGTGCAACAACTGAGTGCCCTTGTTGTTGTTCAATTGACCTACAGTACCCTCCAAAAACCACGAGATTATTAGAGCGTCACTGAATTAACAGTTACTCTGAAGTTTGAGGTGATTAGATGTCGAGGTTAAGCCGAAAGGAGAGTGTGCCGTGTCACGGTGCAGTAAATCATTGAATGGGAGCAATCATAGAAAGTCCCGTAAATGAGAAATATGTTTTCACAAATTATTTTTTCTCGTATTTTATTTACTGATGTGTTCGACTTCTTGTTTGATATCCTTTAAAATTCGAACACATTTCAAGAAAAAAATGCATTTCTTAGAAAATTTTGGTTTAATTTATTGCATTGCACTTAATTATTTTGGAGGGGAATTTTACCTTTATATCTACTCTATCCAATTTTTCTGTTCCCTGAGAAAAAGAAATTCGGCGTTTGAAACAAGGTACAATGTAAATGAACGAAAAATAATTTCAATCTGTGAGCGTATGAATATTACCTAGTACATTTTCACCACAACGTATGAAGACAATACTATCAACATGCATTTCTTTCCGATTCTTTCTTTTTTTCTTAATTTGACTAATTTCGTTTTTGCAAAATCTTCTAAGTATTTCATGCAATTGACATTAACAATTTTGTTTCTTCTATCATTGTTATTCAAATTTAAAATTTGAAAATTTCAAATATTTATATATTATTAATTAATAATAATTAAATAATAATTTTATCCTGACAGGAATATTATCTGGAAAACTTGAAATAAATGTGCTTCATTTATTTTCTTTAAATAAGGATGTTAAAGATTAAAACATTTTTTCTTACAATTAGCCAGTGTAATTCGAATTTTCCAATGCCATCTTGACTTCCATTACATGAGTAATATTTGCTTGATAGTATTTTTGAATGATATTTTTGTAAACAAAATTGTACATTCTTCATACAACAACGCGGCCTTGCAATTTTACTGTAATATATTAACTCCTCTTCCGGCAATGAAACATTCTCACGATTCTTTAAAAGAACGAAACTATTTGTAAGGACCGGTATTGAGTGTTTATCGACATACACAGAATAAAAAACTCCGATTGACCACAATCTCGCCCGAAATCGAAGCAGGAACTTGTCGAATTCCCTTCGCTTGTGTTCCGAGCTCCTTCGCCACGGGCGTTCCCATGTTTCTTGTTGGGCAGTGTTACATCGATGTCATTGTCGGGTGAAATAGCCTTTGGATCAAGTAGCCGAATCGGCGCGTTTGTTTTCTCTGCGTCCGTTCCTTTCCCTTCTCCCGAGATCGAAGGCCGTCGCCTCGCCTCCGCCATTGTCAGCGGCGCAGAAACGGGAAGTGTAAAGAACCTGACAGGTGCGAAACGGGCCGTGGCGTGGCGGGGCGGAGCGGGGCGGGGCGGGCCGAGGCGGGGCGGGGCGTGTTTGTATTTTTGCCCTCGCTGGGCACGGATCAGGGCCAACCTCACGTGGTGCCAGCGGTGGCCACCCAAGAACACGTGTGGCGGGGAGCGGCGAGAAATACGGAACTGAAAAGAAACAGAGGGATAGGGAAATGTACAGAAGGAAACTAACTTTTGCGTATGTGCTGTTGGTGTGGTATGAGTCGAGCGGATAATGCTTTCCAAGACCGATGTCGTCTTAGGTACAACGTAAGGTGGCCCGACTATGAAATTTATTATAGAATTTAGGGGATAAATGGAGTTAATGCCACAATTGATCAACAAACGGGAAGTGATTATAAACAATGAAGTAGAAATTTTAATTTAGAAAGCAATTGCTCAACCATCTATTACGGTTGTTGATGTTGATGTTCATGTTGATTGATGTTGGTGTTGAAAGATCGAAATAACAATGATTTAAAGATATCATCGCCAATATTTTAGGAATACTGGTGACGCAGATGGCTATCGCATCGTATTTCTCGAGTCTGGACTCCCAACTGAGATATGTTGTTATGATATAAACCATATGGTGTGAGAACAAAAGGAGGGCGAATGAAGCTCAGAGAAGTGGACGCGGATGAGGAAGAGAAAAGGTGCGGTAGTGGCGATCCACGTCCATGGAATAAGGATCCCCGTGATTTTCCGGATGCATCAAAGCTGGATTGTACCGGATAAGAGGAACGGAGAGAGGGGCGGACCAGAATTATTTTATATAATGACCCTCAGTACTTAAGCCGTTTGGTCATTCGTGAATTTAAAGAGTTTGGAGGGTGATTTGAATAATAATAGATGGAGAAATTGTGGAGTGGGAGGTCGATGGAAGAGACGGGGGGACCCGGAGGAAACTTACCGCGAACCCGCTTTGTCCGCCACAAACTTCACGTGGATCGACGGACCGAAATTAGGAAGCCCGGTTTCCCAGAAGTGGGAAGTGAGCTGTCTGACCACTACGTCACGGCTCGCGCAGCGGTATACCAGGATTTGGAAATGGGGCGAAAATAGGCAAGGAGGTGGAGGTGAACGAGGAATAGATGAGCTAGGAAACGTTGGCAGCGGTCGGCCAGCTAAAGGAATGCAGGGCTCGCCAGCGATTTGGCGCAGATTTCGCCGCGCTGCTTTTGTCACCCGGCGCCTGTCCACCTCACGTGGACGGCTGCGTGACGGTCAGGTCCTGCCTCGCCCTGCGCCCTCCCTGCCAAGCACGATCGGCCACGTCCTGCCACACCCCGCTCTACCCTCTCCCTAACTCCCTGCCACGCATGCCCCGCCCAGCTCCGCCCCGCCCAGCTCCGCCCCGCCCAGCTCCGCCCCGCCCAGCTCCGCCCCGCCCAGCTCCGCCCCGCCCAGCTCCGCCCCGCCCTTTCTGCCCGCCACGTCCCCTCGCTCCTCCCCGCTCTCCCCCCTCCCACAGATCCTCGCGCCAGGGCTGAGGACCGGCCGATCCAGGGCCAAAAGGTAGAAAATTACGGCTGAGGGAACCTTGGAACGTCCCGACACGCAAAATGTTATTTTGCTGCACTATTCTTGGCGCTTCGTCATTACCATTATTTTCATATCAGTGATATTTAGGAACTCGCGAAAGGAT
Organism: Gryllus longicercus; assembly: GCA_038098605.1. Classification (NCBI taxonomy): domain Eukaryota; kingdom Metazoa; phylum Arthropoda; class Insecta; order Orthoptera; family Gryllidae; genus Gryllus; species Gryllus longicercus. Next base: position 1,663,788 of record JAZDUA010000262.1, read on the forward strand.
TACAAACACAAGATATTCCAAACAAACGTGGCGGTTTACTCGCATATTAGATATGTTCGAGTTACGACAAAGATAAACGGTTTGAATGCTGAAGGAAAATGCTTTGCGTGGAAAGGGAAAGAAATATCAACTTTTCTTTAACGTTTTGTTTTTGGTACTTTAAATATCCACATTTTAATTGCCACTCTTTTATGTGCTGAAATGTACTCAAACAAATGGAACTGTTCTCAATTATATGTAAGTGTTTTTATTAATGATGATTCTATTACAACCCTTACCAGAAATACTTTTTGGGTATCCTCACTTCAAAAACGTATTTGGCATTGCATTTATACGCCTCAAACGTAAGCTTTGGTGGCCTTGACCAAGAATGAATTTTAGAGGACAGAAGAGAACAAGACTATGTACTAATGACTGTTCATGACACATTAACAAATAATGTTTATTTTTCGAATACATAATGTTTTTAACTTTTTTTGTATAGTTATCTAAATATACTCAATAACTCCATAAAAACCGTTGATTATCACTTTTTGCAATACGTGCAATACGGCATGCGTGCAATTGAAACTTAAACGTGCAATTAAAAGTTCACAACAGCCAATCAAAACTCAGAGAACTGATCGAAATTGTTTAATTATTTATCTATAATAGGGAGGTTTCCAGACGGCCATGAAACAGGTACAAAAATGTCCATCCCATGTTACGTACATAAAAAACATAATTAATGAAAGAATGAGAGAAAATTATCAACGAATAATTATTACTATTTCTTAAGCAATAATGGTAATATTTGTAGTACAATCAGTTAAATAAGAAACTATTACCCTACTCATACTTGGCATCAATCATCCTAACCCAGACGTCGATTTATATTCCACAGATATTTTTACTTCACCTATTTGAACGTGATGGATCAAAGAGCGCAGTTGTTTTGGCAAAAGTCCTTAATTTTTTTGAAAAATCAAGTAAATTGTTTATAATTTTAAATATTGATATTCTCCTTTACACGCCACGTCCTCAACATAAACAGTTATGACCATAAGCATGTTGTTTTGACACTAGCTGACTAATGGAACAACACAAAATATTTAACATGAATAAATCTGTTACGTGTAAAACATTTGGTCATGGCCTATTAAAAATATAAAAAAATGTAATTGTCAGTTGTATTTACCCGCTCTGGAAAGTACACCAGCAAAACGCCTGAATCACAACTGAATCGTCTTTCTCGTTTCCAACATTTACACGTGTTGTTCTGTCATACTTTTCGTACGAAGTAATGCTTTCATGGATTTGTCAGTTTTTTCTAATATTTCAACCGCATTACGTTACATATTTTTAATTTTCCAACTTATTTATCAAACACAATTATTCTCTAAGACGCTAAGGTGATCATAAATATACACTGCAAGGCCTACTAAAATAGATCTTGAGAACCAATATGACGTCATTAAATACATATCTCTAAAGATATGTTTAAATTTCTCAAAATTAAAATTATTCTTTAATGGAAACGAAAAAATATGGAAAGTAACAACGTGGATAAAGGGATATAATTGCACACATCTCGCACACATCATGCTCGCTCCTATCGTCGCTCATTTTCTTGAACATACCATTCATGCATAATACTCCTCTTTATTCACTCATTTCGTTAATTACTATATTATTAATATTTATATTGAAAACAATTTAATATATTCTAAAATATTATACCTAGAATTGTTACGCCTTCTGTGCATTGAGCACTCGTCCTAGGAGTTTTAACAGATATTGAAATAATACCTTTTTATAGAGATATGCCAGCATAGCTGTTTCATTTATCACGGTTACATGTTTGTCTCTTTTCCATTTTAAAAAGAGTTTTCGTATAAATCTCTCTACTTTCTTTCGTATAAATCCTTTGATTTTTGAGGAAGTAAACTCTCAGTAACAGCTTCAGCTTCTTCAATTATAATCTCTAAAATTACTTACTTCTTCACTTCATTCTTACAAAAGCAGTTGTCAAAACCCGCCGCAAATTCTGCGCTTTAATAATTGTGACAGTACCGACTACTTGTGAAGCCATTATGTAAAAGTACATCTACATCTATACGACGAAACCGCATGGTATAAATGAGATTTCCCTAAAAATTCAAATCTAAAATTGGGGGGCGAGTATACGAAAAATAGTTGTATGTAGTTCGGCCGAAATTGATTGATTTTGGACTCGGTTAGTTTACCAACCTCATCCAAAATCATTCATTTTTCGTCCTTGATTCAACAATAATTATTAAACACTGTAAAGCTATACAGACATGAAAACCTATTCTCCATTATTGAAATATTGATTGTGTTATGTTATTCCTGTTCAATCAAGTTTTCTCTATTGTAAAAGATAAAAATTGTTCTTGCAACTCGATTCCCGAGCCCGCACCCATTCAAAACTCTTTCAACACCTATTGCTGCGACCGCAAACTAAATTTATGGCGGGATCACAATCAATCTGAAGAGACAAAGCTCCAAGCCCAAAAAGTAGGTCAGAAGTCTGCTTCTTACAACAATTAGAGGGAGGCGACAACAGTGAACAAATAGACGTCATGCCTTTAAAGTATTCATGTAAATTGTAACCAATCATCCGTATTATTTTTTTAATACAAGTGAAAGCTAGTTTGAAAAGAAGGTTCTGCAGAAGTTGATTACGAGTTATTGGAATATTTATGACGGTCTTCAATTATTGTGACGAATGTATAAAATAGAGAGACAGCTGGATTATTGAAACAGAGAAAGTTGTCTGCGTTAACTGTTGACATTTTTTTAAAATGTAGAAACTCGCTCTGCATTTCCTTAATAAAATAAATAAAACCTACTCCCTGTCATTTCATCCCTGTGAGAGTTCGAACATTTGGTGCAGCAAATTCATGTTGCAACCAACGATTTTCGCTGTAGAAATAATAGTGGGGTATGCACTCATGAGACCCCACATCTCACTGCTTTTTGCAACTGCAAATCTGATACGAGAGAATTATCCACATGTGTTCTGCGGGTCTAGAGGTTTACTTCACGTTTCTACCTGGGAATCACAGTCTAAAATAAAGGCCGCGACTGATTGTTTGATGTGTTTCCAGGCTCTTCAGCAGCGGAGATTATTAGTCCCGAAAGAGTAGTGTAAGTGTTTTTATCGCCGGAGGTGGTGGTGATCTTCGTCCGCTACGTGTCGAGATTCACTACGACCTCCACGTCCGCTTGCGGGGGTTTGCCCCAACCAGGTGTCTCCCACCAGCGAGCCACTGCACTAGCCGGGAGAAGTACTAAGCTCGCGGCAATTCTTCTGTTCGTGTGAGTGTGTGTGTTTGTGTGCAAGTAAGAGGGAAGGACAAGGAATAGGAAGGAGAGATCGGGCGGTTCGTAGCCCGTTTGTGGATACTGCTCCGCCATTTGCCTGATGTTGATCGGAGAAACCATGTGAATTTACCTTTCAGAGCAGCTATCTAGGTAGTGTCAAAATCCTGCCACCGCGAACCAGAAAGAATATGAGAATGCTTGTAATCGAAATACGATGTCGTGAGGCTGGAGGTAGCTCTTCATCACAATCTCAGCTGCAACTTTCGTCGAACCTGAAGATTGCAGCGCCGGAGGCTCCATCCAGGATCGCTCTCTCTCCCCACCAATAGCTCTGTCTTGAAGTGTGCTCAATGCAGAATCGCAATCCAAACAGCAGTGTCGGCGACTTCCTTACAAACGGCATTCCCCAGTTATTTGAAGAAGTTCCTTTAGATTATAACTTATAAGTCAGAGAATAACTTAATGTTAGTCGAATGGAATATGTTGCTGAGGCCAAGTATTGCTTGAGAGATTGAAAAGACGTGTCTATTTCATTTATAAATAAGTGCGGTTGTTCTTTATAATTTTAAGTAATGATAACTATGATGTATGTGCGAGATTATTTAAAAAAATAATTAATTCGCGAAATATTCTATAATCATTTCTCAACTCCTCGATTTCACAACATTGAAATCGAGCTTCATCTTAGCAACTTTACAAGTTTATTCCCGCTTTTATATTACGATAGATTAAAATACATTATTCACTCGAGTTTTTCCTTATTTGGCTGGTTTCTTATAGAATAATTTATTGAAATTCCTAAGATTTTCCTCTCCGTTTTCCTCTACGATACTTGCAGGACTGTGTTCTGATTTTTAATGACATTAGGCACCGCATGGAATAACTTTCAAAGATAAATTTTTCATTTTAAACACTTTCGCCATTATAGTTCCTTGACATTTTTAATACATATTCTAGTAAAATATCAACTAGAATATTGTCTCCATTCTTGTGAGAGACAAAAACCCCAGAAAAGGAACTAAATTTGAATTTTCGGAAGAATCAAAGACGTTGACAAACAAGAATGAGCATAATAACAACATAAAAAATTATCAGCAGTTCGAACGTATCTCAATGTAAAGTCATTCCTTACTTTCTAGTCTGAATCACGAGCGAAGTACTTGATTCTCTAAGTCACTAAATCGCGCGTGAGCCATCCTCCGCTGTGGGCTGGCAATGTGCTCGCGTAACTGCCTAAGCCAGGGGGTGGAGGTTTTTCTTCTCTGCTCGCCCCGTGTCGCCCCGCCCCGCCTCGCCTCGCCCCGCCTCGCCCCGCCTCGCCCCGCCCTGCCCCGCCCCGCCCCGCCTCGCCTCGTCTCGTCCCGCCTCGTCTCGATCCGCCCCGCCTCGCCTCGCCCCGCCCCGCCTCGACCCCCCCGCCCCCCCGCCTCGCTCCCCCGCCTCGTTCCCCCGCCTCGCTCCCCCGCCTCGCTCCCTCGCCCCGCCACGCCTCCCCCCCACCTCGCTCCGCTCCGCCCCGCCCCGCCTAGCCGCGCCTCGCCCAGCCCCGCCTCCCCGGTTCTCGCCGCCCGGCCGCTGCGGTTTCCGCGAGCCCTTGCTCCGATTCCTGCGCCGCCGCGTTTTTCTCTTTCTCGCCGAGCGAGGACGTGACTCCCGCTGCCGACTCAGCCGAGCGCCCGCCCCCGCCACTGGCACGGCCCCTGCTACCGCCGCGCCGGCCCGCTCAGCCGTTGTTGACAGCGCGACAAGGCAACTGGCTGGGCGACAGTCCGCTAGACAGCGTCTGGCGTGAGGACGCTCCTGCGGACAGCCGTACATATCTACATACCAATGAGATATTCCAAACTTCCACCTAGGAATTTTAAAAAAATGGTACCACGATCTTAATACTCTTCCTTTTCATCCATTTTTTTTAAATTTACTTCTTAGAAGTAAAGATTGAAATGTCCTCTGTTTAATGTAGGTGAACATTGCAATGTATATCCCCTCCGCATCGCTCGTGTAGTTAATGAAAAAACTAAACAAAACATGTTTATAATTTAAACAATCGTTAATTTCAAAGCTCTCTATGGACTAAAGTTCGCACCATACTTACCTCCAACTTTAGCAGTTCAAGCAGTTTACTCGTAACAATGACCGGACAACTGTTCTTATTGCAGTTTGTCTGACCGGAAGGTCCTAGGTTTCAAGTTCCAAAGATAGCGGATTGTTTTCGTGGTTTCTCCCGTCAATACAACGCTAGTTCACAAATACAATGCAATTTACAAATGAATCATTCGATACACATTAGTGGGAGACCTCAATGATATACCAATATGATTCGTGTATGATTCCGTTTTCTACAAACAAATCAGTAGTGTTCAATCCGGTTCAATGCAACGTTTAGGTTGGTGACTAAGAAAACGCCAATCATACGATAATTTGAAAATATCTCTGTAGCAAATAATTTGGTAAAAGGTTGCCAATCATTAGTGAACTTACGAGAAGTTGGAACGTACAGAATTATTCAAACTCGTATTAATCAATTTAAATAACTATGTATCTAGCAACATTGACTTTGTATTTGTGGTCCTGACCCTCGACTTCTTTCACCGAGCTATTCTACAAAACCTGGCCTGTCTCCGAGTTACTCATGCGGCTTTCTTCAAAACCATTTTCCGTCGCTCTCCTTCCTTATAATTTTATCCATCTTCCAAACAAGAATAAGCCTCGAATTTTCTTTGCACGCCCCTGACTACACACACTTCTAAGTCATTCTTTTTTTTCACCTCCCGTCGAAAACTTTTTCTGAATGTCACACCATTTTAGCAACCTTTGAATCGACCTCTCGCACCAGCCACCGTCAACTGTTCCGGTGCCGTATCCTCCAATGCTGCCGTGAACACGTCCGCACGCCGCAATTGACTGCGACAAGTATTTGCGAAATACCAACGTCCGTGCAAACATTACGCATTCCGTTGGCTCGGAACGCATCTCTTGGCGTGTTGATTCGGGTGTGAAGAAACTTCTCCATAACTCGGAATGACCTTTGATTTTGTGCCAAGTGACTTCTAGAAAGATGACTAGGTTCTGAAAAACACCCGATGTATTTGACAAGGAAACTGTCATCATAACTCTAGTAAATGCATTATACAATGGTGATATTTCAATCCTGTTGTCCGTTCTCTGCAAGACCGTACTGCCGAGTACGTTTACTTGCATCTAAAAGAACAGAAAAAATAACGACACTTCTGTTTCGTGAATCGAACGCCATCATTGAGGAAGTGCTCTAACGTCACTTGTGTCGGGTAGGGATACATCGACAACAAAACATTGAAGTTTCCAAATATCGATGTTCAAATTTTAAAAATTCATTTTCAAAATACATCCACCCCAAACTATTGACGTTGCAAAACTATTTTACTAATCTCTAACATCAGTGTTAATATCCTGAGGAGACGTTTTCGTGTCATAGAGGTCAGGTTTATTAATTTATCATTAAGATATAGCTGACAAAACATCGTCAAAAAATTCTCAGAACAAGTTATAAAATGTTTATTATTTTTTAATAATACAAAAACTAAACATAACATTTATATACAAATATTCTACCGACTTATTTTTCACTCTTGCACACTTTGGTATGAAGAATGTTCAAATTATAGATATCTGGAAATTATTGTACTTTTTATTACTTTTTTTCATTCAAAATAAAATATCAATCATGTGAAAACATTGAGCTCAGAAACATCAATTTTAAAAACATTGGCCTCAATAAATCTACATTAGATACCTCGATGTTCGCACAAAAAAGTAGATGTTTTGAAACCACCGACATGGCCGTCGCATCCATCGGGCGATGAATGTTGTCGGCTGGGGCTGTGCTCCGCTCGGCAGCGGAGGCCATCCGACGTGGAGGAGCCCTCGCGGAGCCCTGTTTCACCCCCTCCCCCTCTTCCTCCCGTGGGCGCGTAAGGCGGCTGGCCGAGGCGAGGCCGGGGCCGCTGCCAGGAATGTGGAGGTTGCACGCTACTTTTAGCCGCTGACCGCGCCGCTGGCCCAGCCAGCAGCCCGGCACTGGCGCCGGCGCCGCCACCACCCACCCTCCGAGCCACTCTGGACTAGCCCCTGCCGCACATCCCTTCTCCGCTCTCTCGCTACCCTACTGGCTGCTCCCGCGCAACTATCACGCTTCTCCCTCGCCCACCTCCCCTCCCTTCGCCCCGGCCCCCTCCGCCAGACCCCTCGCCCACTCCCCTGACTACATGTTTGCCCACCTGTATCCACCCCCACTTCCACTCCTCCTCCACCCCCTCTTTCTTTCACTCCTCTACCCCCTCTTTCTTTCACTCCTCTACCCCCTCTTTCTTTCACTCCTCTACCCCCTCTTTCTTTCACTCCTCTACCCCCTCTTTCTTTCACTCCTCTACCCCCTCTTTCTATCACTCCTCTACCCCCTCTTTCACTCCTCCTCTACCCCCTCTTTCACTCCTCCTCTACCCCCTCTTTCACTCCTCCTCTACCCCCTCTTTCTTTCACTCCTCTACCCCCTCTTTCTTTCACTCCTCTACCCCCTCTTTCACTCCTCCTCCATCCCCTCTTTCACTCCTCCTCCATCCCCTCTTTCTTTCACTCCTCTACCCCGTCTTTCACTCCTCCTCTACCCCCTCTTTCTTTCACTCCTCTACCTCCTCTTTCTTTCACTCCTCTACCCCCTCTTTCTTTCACTCCTCTACCCCCTCTTTCACTCCTCCTCTACCCCCTCTTTCTTTCACTCCTCTACCCCCTCTTTCACTCCTCCTCCACCCCCTCTTTCTTTCACTCTACCTCCTCTTTCTTTCACTCCTCTACCCCCTCTTTCTTTCACTCCTCTACCCCCTCTTTCTTTCACTCCTCCACCCCCTCCTCCACCCCCCTCTTCTACTCCTCCTCCACCCCCTCCTCCACCCCTCTCATTCACTCTCGGCCACCTCACCCATCTGTCTCAAACCTCTTACCGCAGCCTTCGCCTGCTCGAGCCTTTCCTTCGTCCTCCACTGCTCATTTTGGTGCTATGCTGCTCCACCTTTGCCTCCCCCACGGTCGTGTCTCTACTCTTCTCCCTATCCCTCCACTCTCCGCCTCTCCTCATCTCAGCCGCCAGTCCCCATTCTTTCCCGAATGAGCGTTCCCACCATGGAAACCCGTGCCTCACCCATCTGCGCCGTCGTATTATCTCCCCTATTTCTCTTTAGCCACACACGGCGACCGCTCATCAATCACGATAACAACTTGCCAATATACCCCCGTCGTAATCCTTCAGACCGCCTGAAGGTCTTTGGTCTTTGGTCTTTGGTCTTTGAACTATGGACTGTGGACTATGGACTATGGACGATGGACTATGGACTATGGACGATGGACGATGGACGATGGACGATGGACGATGGACGATGGACGATGGACGATGGACTATGGACGATGGACTACGGACTACGGACTATGGACTATGGACTATGGACAACTGGTTCAACACTTCGTCAAAACTACGATCACACATGGTTAAGATCTATTCCCTTCGCAAAGAACTTTTATACCGATTGACTGCGCTCTAAATTTTCCCTTTCCACTTTTCCACACGCACCTCCGACTACTCACGACGATTCCTCAATAAGTCGAAACTAGTGAAACTCAATCGAATCACTATTGCTCATCCTACATATTGCCGTGCTCCATCATCTCTTCGCACCCCGTCATTACATTCGCAGGACCATATGGCAACTCACGGCCCTTCGCTCCTGCCTGCCACGGCGCCAGACCGACCAGTTCACTCCGAACTTAAACCAGACCCTTCATAACATCCCTTCCTTATAGGTGCACGTCTTGCTTCGTCGGCCGGCACGGAAGAATTGGCTTCAGGGCCTCTCGACCACAGCCATCTTTCCGCGCCCATCCCCGCCCTCTGCTTCCTGTCCAACTCCATGCTGCCGCTATAGACTCCCGCTCTCCGCTACAGATAAGCGCCGTCGCTTTTCGTCCTAGCCCCCTCCTCTACCTCCCCCCCGCTCCTGCCCAGGGTTCCGCCCCCGCCTTCCGCCCCGCCCACGCCTTCGGCTCCCGCTACCAGCTCCCGTCCCCGGCTCCCGTCCCCCTTCGCGCTCGCCATCCGTCTCCGCGTCCCCTAGTCAAACCCCGCCCACAAAACCCGCTCTCCTTCGCCCCCGCTCCTCTGCCAGTATGGCTGGACGTTGTCGCCCTTCGTGCTCGCCCGCGTAAGGGTGTTGGCTCGGCCTTCAGGGCGCTCCTCAATCACGAGTTGGCTGCAGCGGCAGTGGCGCTCCCGTTTTGCTCCCAGCCACGTCGCCCAGAACAGGCCTGCTTGTTTTACGAAATTACGTTTTTTCCCATTTTCCCCCCAATTTCGGGATATGGGCTTCATTTTATTTCAAGCGTTTAATTTCGAAACTAATAGTCGGATTGACGTCTGGTTTGCACCATTTAATTTCTCGTCGAGAGTTGTACTTGTATACGTAATTTCAGATAGATTCGACGAAATTAAGTTTTTTCCCATTTTTTGCCCCAATTTCGTGTTTTGGGCGTCATTTGTTTCCGAGCGTTTAATTTCGAAACTAAGTCGGATTGAAGTTGGGTTTGCACCATTGAATTTCTGGTCTCGAGTTGTACCTGTATACGTGATTTCAGATCGATCCTACGAAATTAAGTTTTTTCCCATTTTTTGCCCTATTTTCGGGTTTTGGGCTTCATTTCTTTTCAAGCGTTTAATTTCGAAACTAATAGTCGGATTGAAGTTTGGTTTGCACCATTGAATTTCCTGTCTCGAGTTGTACCTGTATACGTGATTTCAGATCGATCCTACGAAATTAAGTTTTTTCCCATTTTTTGCCCTATTTTCGGGTTTTGGGCTTCATTTCTTTTCAAGCGTTTTTATTTCGAAACTAATAGTCGGATTGAAGTTTGGTTTGCACCATTGAATTTCTCGTCTCGAGTTGTACCTGTATACGTGATTTCAGATCGATCCTACGAAATTAAGTTTTTTCCCATTTTTTGCCCTATTTTCGGGTTTTGGGCTTCATTTCTTTTCAAGCGTTTTTATTTCGAAACTAATAGTCGGATTGAAGTTTGGTTTGCACCATTGAATTTCTCGTCTCGAGTTGTACCTGTATACGTGATTTCAGATCGATCCTACGAAATTAAGTTTATTCCCATTTTTTGCCCTATTTTCGGGTTTGGGCTTCATTTCTTTTCAAGCGTTTAATTTCGAAACTAATAGTCGGATTGATGTTTGGTTTGCACCATTGAATTTCTCGTCTCGAGTTGTACCTGTATACGTGATTTCAGATCGATCCTACGAAATTAAGTTTTTCCCCATTTTTTGCCCCAATTTCGGGTTTTGGGCTTCATTTCTTTTCAAGCGTTTAATTTCGAAACTAATAGTCGGATTGAAGTTTGGTTTGCACCATTGAATTTCTCGTCTCGAGTTGTACCTGTATACGTGATTTCAGATCGATCCTACGAAATTAAGTTTTTTCCCATTTTTTGCCCTATTTTCGGGTTTTGTGCTTCATTTCTTTTCAAGCGTTTAATTTCGAAACTAATAGTCGGATTGAAGTTTGGTTTGCGCCATTAAATTTCTCGTCTCGAGTTGCACCTGTATACGTGATTTCAGATCGATCCTACGAAATTAAGTTTTTTCCCATTTTTTGCCCTATTTTCGGGTTTTGGGCTTCATTTCTTTTCAAGCGTTTAATTTCGAAACTAATAGTCGGATTGAAGTTTGGTTTGCACCATTGAATTTCTCGTCTCGAGTTGTACCTGTATACGTGATTTCAGATCGATCCTACGAAATTAAGTTTTTTCCCATTTTTTGCCCTATTTTCGGGTTTTGTGCTTCATTTCTTTTCAAGCGTTTAATTTCGAAACTAATAGTCGGATTGAAGTTTGGTTTGCGCCATTAAATTTCTCGTCTCGAGTTGCACCTGTATACGTGATTTCAGATCGATCCTACGAAATTAAGTTTTTTCCCATTTTTTGCCCTATTTTCGGGTTTTGGGCTTCATTTCTTTTCAAGCGTTTAATTTCGAAACTAATAGTCGGATTGAAGTTTGGTTTGCACCATTGAATTTCTCGTCTCGAGTTGTACCTGTATACGTGATTTCAGATCGATCCTACGAAATTAAGTTTTTTCCCATTTTTGCCCTATTTTCGGATTTTGGGCTTCATTTCTTTTCAGGCGTTTAATTTCGAAACTAATAGTCGGATTGAAGTTTGGTTTGCACCATTGAACTTCTCGTCTCGAGTTGTACCTGTATACGTGATTTCAGATCGATCCTACGAAATTAAGTTTTTTCCCATTTTTTGCCCTATTTTCGGGTTTTGGGCTTCATTTCTTTTCAAGCGTTTAATTTCGAAACTAATAGTCGGATTGAAGTTTGGTTTGCACCATTGAATTTCTCGTCTCGAGTTGTACCTGTATACGTGATTTCAGATCGATCCTACGAAATTAAGTTTTTTCCCATTTTGCCCTATTTTCGGATTTTGGGCTTCATTTCTTTTCAGGCGTTTAATTTCGAAACTAATAGTCGGATTGAAGTTTGGTTTGCACCATTGAATTTCCTGTCTCGAGTTGTACCTGTATACGTGATTTCAGATCGATCCTACGAAATTAAGTTTTTTCCCATTTTTTGCCCCAATTTCGGGTTTTGGGCTTCATTTCTTTTCAAGCGTTTAATTTCGAAACTAATAGTCGGATTGAAGTCTGGTTTGCACGATTGAATTTCTCGTCTAGAGTTGTACTTGTATACCTGATTTCAGATAGATTCTACGAAATTAGGTTTTTTCCCCATTTTTTACCCCAATTTCGGGTTTTGTGCTTCTTTTGTTTTTAACCGTTTAATTTCGAAACTAATAGTCGGATTGAAGTCTGGTTTGCACCATTAAATTTCTCGTTTATAGTTGTACTTGTATACGGGATTTCTGATAGATTCGACGAAATTATGTTGTTTCCATTTTGGGCTTCATTTGTTCCCTAATATGAATTTGAATTCCCTGATATGGTGATGATAGTGGCTGGAAGGGCGAACACAATACAACCATGCCCGAGGCGGGACTCGATCCCGCGATCTTTGGGTATGAGATCGCTACGGCACTACTGCCTTAGCGATATCGTCCACCGGTTCGCCATAAGCCTAAAGGTATTTGAAATAAATGTTTTCAATATTTTCGAATTAGGAACAGATATTTATTCATTTTTTACGTACATTATTTTAATATTCTCATCACAAGAGTGCCAGTCGAGCTGAATGTATCAGGAGTGGAAGTCCGGAATAACAACCCAGTGACCTCATCACTACATATTTTTCTTTTTTGTATTGCAGCATTATAAAAGAACCTTTTCTGTTGCAAGTAATCGTTAATAATCGGGAATTTAAGGCACAAATGATGACGTATTAGATTTTATGTCACGAACGATTGCATTATCACATATTCAGCTAATCGTAGCGAGAGAATCGGGGGAAAGTAGAGCTAAACGGAATAGCCGACCACCGTTTACTCGCACGATGTCAAATACCCGAGTAGTCACAGGGAAGTCGTTTCGCAAAATTAAATTGATTCTTTTATAAATGTATAATGCTGTTATACCAAAAATTGTATAAGATACAATTCGTTTATAATGTTGCTTTATTTCATTCGTACAAAGTTGAAAACTCGCTCCTAAAGTCGCTCGTTTTCAAAACATGTACTCATGCAATAAAGCTTAACATTATAAACTATTTGCATAAACTACTATTGCAGTGCTTTCTGCGTACATAAACCTCGATTTGCTGCTTAGGCATTCCGAGGGCGGCAGTGTTACCATTTCTCAACGTCTCTTGCCTGCAACTTGCGATAGACTGGAAACTTCCGTTGGGGTTCTGCTGACTGCTACGAAACGTGAGGACGTGCCTCCTGCCTCTTGAACACATCGTCTGCCGCTGTATTTTTCCAGTGCTGATGTTCCTGGAGTACATCCTCCGTATTTTTTTATTATTTTTTGTTGTTGTTGTTGTTGTGGGAGGAGCTTCCGTTTCAACTCTCTTACAGCAATACGTGACTGCACTGAAGTGCAAGATATTGCGAAATCGAATCTTCATGATTCATTGAAAATTGCATTCAGTACTAGACATCAACTAACTTCAGAGTGGAGTTTGTTCGTGAAGTTTAAGATAATCTCCGAAATTCCATATTGTTAACCAATTGAAGATACATTTTGTTGAAGTTATACTCAGTTCGGAAACTTTATGTAAATAATTTAGAGTGCAACCATTTATTATATTGAAAGAAAATAATTTTTCTAATATAACACCAGTGTAGTTTACATTTTCATGGCGTTGGCATGTAATATGCGGTTTAAATAGTGCGTATGAATAGTCTAGTATGTATAACGTACTGTTGTTCTTTATGCTAATGCAAATACGAACACATTATGTTTTAAAAGATAGTCATACCCAGTAGTTTAAGTCGTAGAGTATGAAACTCACTACATACTTCGTTAGGTGCCTTGAGTGAACATGAAGCAGAAATGGTCGTTTAAACCTGCAACGCATATTATTACTAAGAAGACAGTTCAGGGCTTTCCTTTCCCACATGCATTCAATGTATCACTTTTCAAAACAATGTGAACTGACGTTATAACCACTTAGAGCTAGATTCATAAGCTGTGAACCCTCTAATATTCACTTAGGGGCAAATGAACAAACTATGAACCCCCAAAATTCGCCAATTATTTTGCTGCAAAATGTGTTTTTAATGTGGTGTCAAACAGTGTTTATGATTCAAAATAATAATGATTAAGGGATAGCTGGACGTTTTAAATCTCTTTAAAAATCATTGATTCATATTATTTGAATTGAATATATATATATATATATATATATATATATATATATATATATATATATATATATATTAGGTATAATTTTAGCTCCAAATGATTTTATTTCGAACTTTCTTCACATTGATATGTTTTATTGTTAAAATATGAAATAAATTAGAATTATTTATATATTTTAAGTTTACCAGGGTTTTAATAGTTTTTGAAAATTATATCATAAAAAATTAAATTATATTTTACACATTGCTGAATTGATATAACACGTTTACAAAAATATTGATGGCTCCTAATCAGTGTCGACCCATCGCAGTTTCCCTGTCACCACATTTATTGGAATGATAATGCCTCTATTCTGCAAACAATTTGAGCACTTGTGGAGTTTTCCCCGTAGGACCAATTTTGCTTTTTTTCCCGCAAGAATCCCCTCCCAAAGTTTGACGTAAAGCGCGGGTTCAATTGACTATGAAATGTGTCTAACTAATTCTGGCTACCGACATTAATGCTAGAAGCTCAATGTTGGAATCTGGAATTAGTTAAATTTTAGCCAAGTTTAATTTTGGAAACTGACATGTGAAGAACTTCGAAGAATTCATTGGCATACACCACAATCATCGGACGTAAAATTTGTCATTTTGCGCAGGATTTTAATTTTAGGGCACTTTAACTTCGCCCACAGTATCTGTCTTAATTAACTAAATAATAAACTTTAAAGATTATCTTTGCGGGCCAAATTAAAGGGTTATTTTTTATTTTTTAACGTTCCGAAAAAGATCTACACTATTGACAATTCTCAAGATGTCTTAAAATAAACCAATGATAAAAATATTAGATGATTCTTAAAACCCAATAATTGGTGTTAAATGCATTCTAAAGACCACAATAATTGGTATTATTCATTCAGCTGTATTTAAACTTACTCAATTTTCTAACTGATCCATATTACTGATATCTACTAATCTAATTTTAGTGTCAATTACATCTTATAACTCGAATACAGTGGTGGAAGTAGTATTTATTAACAATTTCCTTTAACTCCTTAACTTCCTTAACAATTCCCCCTCACTTCAGTAGTATGCAAAATAATGGAGCATTTAATAGCCGGGTACATTCGTCGCGAATGGGAGACAGCGAACTGGATTTTCCACGGACAGCATGGGTTTGGAAGTGAACATTCGTGCGAAAGTCAAATTGTTTCTCTTTTTCAAGATCTAGCTGACGTAGTGGACGCGGGTGGGAGGGTGGATGCAGTAGTAATCGACTTCGCGAAAGCATTCGACGTGGTACCGCATAATTTACTTATTAGGAAAGTATTAACCTCAGGAGTTGATGCTAGAGTTGTGAGGTGGATAAGCGAATTTCTTAGGGACAGGAAACAAAAAGTTCGAATTGGCAATCAGTTTTCGACTACGGGGAATGTTACTTCAGGGGTTCCACAGGGAAGTGTGTTAGGGCCATTACTCTTCTTAGCGTACGTGAACGATCTCCATGTGAACATACAATCAAAGGTGCGTTTATTTGCAGACGATTGTGTTATATACCGAAAAATCAAAGATAGCGCTGACGAACAAATATTACAGCAGGATTTAGAGCATTTACGTGATTGGGTTGAAAAAATGACATGGGAATTAATGGATCTAAAAGCAAAACAATAACGTTCGGGCGGGGATGAAATTATGAGGAACCAGACTATCGTTTAGGTGAGGTTATCATCCCAAGAGTCTCATCATGCATATATTTAGGCATTCATCTAGATAGTAAATTAGGGTGGGAGATGCATATAAATCAGACAGTAAGAAAAGCGTGGAAGTCTTTGCATTTTGTAATGCGAATGCTAAAGAAAAGTTCTGCAAACGCCAAAGAATTAGCATATCTTACGCTGGTTCGCCCTCTCATGGAATACGGAGTTCCGTGTTGGGATCCATACAGAAAGGCGCACCGGAAAAATCTAGATAGAATACTGTAACCGAACCGATTACCTGTGGAACCGGTAAGGCGACCCTGCCACTAGCTCAGATCGGTGATGGAAGGAACTGTTATGCAGTACAATAGAAACACAAAATAAATAAACACTTGTTCACTGGTAAAATGATTCAATTTATTTCTGGGCATGAATGATAATAAAAAAAAATGCACCAGAGAAATTTAAATTATAAACTAACAATGGAAAAAAAAATTGAAGAGATCGATTAAAAAAAGAAAGGAAAGAACATTAGGCGTTAGTAATCAGTAAAGCTTATGACTAGGAAGAAAATCAACTTGTTATAACTAATATTTACATGAGTTACAGGATGACAATTTAACGTGCCTGAGCGCGACACTGCATTACATAAGTCTTGGAGTTGAATGACCCTCGGGTTGTTCAACCCTGTAGAGTTCTTTGTGAGCCCGGGCGGACCCTCGGCGTCTGGAAGGAGGGCGGCGGCCTTGGGGCAAGGACGCGACCGCAGCGGTCCCACACACACCCTCTCGGCGCGTGCGTCAGCTGAGCGACCCTCTGGCGAGGCCGTTACCACTGGCAGCGATGGCTGGGCGATCTAGCAGCGATGTCTAGGCGACTAGAAGTTCTTGGAGATTCTGGCAGAACTGGTTGATACTGGTTGATACTGGTTGATACTGGTAGAAGTCGGGCGATCTCTGTCTCCGGAACGTAGTAATCAGCCTAATGTCTCTTTAATTTTATAACATAACTTCGGAAAGTCTAGCGACAAATAACTCCCACCCCAGAGAAATATTTTTTCTCTACCCCTTTTTTAAACGCCACAGAGGTCTACTTGCCTCTCCCCGACGAATAAATCCCACCCCAGAGAATTAATTTTCTCAATTGTTGTCAGCTAGTAGCTCTCGCCCCTTCCGAAATCTTTCTAAACTTTTCAGAGACAAACTGGCCTCTCCTCGACGAATAATTTCCTCCCGGTGAAGTAATTCTCTCCCGACTCCTGTCAGCCCAAAACTCAAATCAAATCTGATAATTTCTGCGTCGAAAAAATTCTAAGTCCGGTAGAGGTGAACTTGCCTCTAACCGAAAAATATTCCCCCCAAGAGAAACTTCTGCCCCGACTGTTCCGTCTAAAAATCAAATCCCTTCTGCCCTTCTCTCCGTCGAAATCGCCCCAGGTTAGCTCTTCTCCCCACCCCAATTTCTTACGTGTCCTAGTTCCCTTTGATAGCAGTGTCGCTATTGGTTGGAAGTTGTTGCGTAGTGAAATATTTTAACCCAATCGCAGCGTGAGAAGCAAAGGAAATTTTCACTCTTTGTGTGGGCTGCGAGCATGCAGGGATGTTCTCGAACCTTCTAGAACTCTGGCCCTTGCTTGCGTAGGGGGGCGCGTTCGATGACGGAAGTATTGCTCTGGGCTCCCCCGAAAGTGGGTGGTCTCGAAATCTGCAGCCGGCTGTGAACACTTGCACAGTGTCTGTCAACGGCAGTCCTCCAAACGGCCTGCTTAATGGGGAGGAGGCGGTAATGGCCTCCCGCGATAAGTGGGACTACGCGTGCATTGCAATCTGTTTAAACTCCCGGTAGAATTCTGGGTGGTCCGAGTTCGTTATATTTAATTTTTCTAGGCATGAATTTCGTTTCAAAAAGTATGACGAAATCGGTTTCGCTACAATACAGAGAAAAGCGAATAAGTTTACCTATAGAAGTAACGTAACAAAAAAGTCATGGGAACCTCTAGAAACGAGAAGAACAAAGGCGAGGCTTTGCGCTCTTTATAAATCGTACGTAGGTCAACCAGCTTGGAAGGAAATTCAGATTAGACTATAAAAACCAAATTATTTCGGCCGAAGCGATCACACCCACAAAATTCGAGCAAGGAAACAAAATTCAGATCTTGGGAAGTTTTCCTTTTGTAACAGAACAATTAGAGATTGGAACAGTTTACCTGCAGCAGTTTTCAAAGCTTTTCCTCTCAGTGTCCGAAGTTTTAGAAATAAGTTAGAACAAGATAACAGTAACAAATATTAAATGAGTAAGTGCTGTGTAGTGCGGTGAAGTGCTGTGAAGTGATGGTCAGTGTAATTCAAAGCAAAAAAGTGTAGAGTAGTGTAGTGTAGTGAAGTGAAGTGCGGTGAACGCGATCAGTGCACTTTTCAATGCTGCTTTTCGTCTTGTACTGTATTGTACGGTACTATTATTATTATTTT
This sequence comes from Gryllus longicercus, assembly GCA_038098605.1. Taxonomy (NCBI): domain Eukaryota; kingdom Metazoa; phylum Arthropoda; class Insecta; order Orthoptera; family Gryllidae; genus Gryllus; species Gryllus longicercus. The sequence continues at coordinate 1,682,107 of JAZDUA010000262.1, forward strand.
TATTATTATATTATTATTATTATGAATGTAAGTGTTGTAATTTTTGCAATTATTGTCACTTAACTGCCACCGGGTCGTACCCATTTGCAGTTCTAATAAATGTATGTATGTATGTATGTATAGTCTTCGCTATTTATTATTCTTCTGGCACGAAAATTTGAAACCGTTACTTAACAAAATTGTACTACTTAAAAACTACACTAACAATACGTCACATCTAGTGACGCGTGCAAACAATGTTTCATATGCAGTTTAATGAGGAGATTGTTTTGGTGGGTGCAAATGAAGTTTTAAAAAGAACACGTCAGATACAGCAGGATGAATGTGCTATTACGTTACATGAAGTGACAATTAGTGGCCTCTTGTCTGTAGTATTTCCTGTACCATCGCAGCTTCTTAAAATAGAACCGTCAGGAATATGTGTTATGTGCTTAATTATATCCGAGAATACTATTTAAGAAACAAAAGAGATTGTAAAAAATATTTATATTTTTGGATGACTGTACCAGACGCTTATGTCGTAAAGAGCTTCAGTTCGTACACAATGTCAACGAGGAATTTGACCTTGAGAGATATACTCATTAAACGTGCGTGTTGTGAGTTGAAGATGTATGTTTTGGTGGTGACGAGGTGGTGGGTGTGCTGCTGCATTCGGTGAAAATCTAAACTAAATTACAGACCACTATGCTCCGATTTAAACATAGCGGTACTTCAAGGACACGAGATAGAAGGGGAGATGCACATTGATTGAGGATGACAGTGACCCCTCCCCCATCTCCGTCGAGGTCGTGACCTTGAAGTGCCTCTGTGTTTAAATCGGAGTATACAAGCCGTTGAGATAAATGTGCTATAATCACGATTCAAACAGAACCGTTACTTCTTGAAGTTTTTGGTGACGCAAATATTCACATCATAAGTTGTTGCACATAAGAGAATCCTTGAATAGCACTTGCATATTCTCGTCAAGATCAACCTGTTCAGTTGAGCTGAGAGCCAACTTTGCCGCGAGACTGACCGGAAAGTCTTACGATTCGTCTCCCGACGGTAGCGAATATTCGCCTCTAACTACAAAGCTGTGATGAATTCAGCCGCTGTCTAGTCAAGAATCTAGTGGCCGACCGCTCTGATCGGTAATTTTCCGTGGTTTCATTGGTCATTACCAGGCGAATGCTGGAGCAGAACCCTAACAAACGGGCCACGGGCCGCGCGCGATTTTTCCTTCCTCTCCCTCTCTTGTTCTCTTCTCGCCCCCCCTCAGGCGCACCTCCGCTTACATGCACTACCCTGACATCCGCGCAGGGAGCTTCGAGCTCGCCCCGGTTGGGGCTGTGCCCGCTGCGGCAAAGGGGATCCCGCAAGACAAACTGTAGGCAGTGACGATCGATGTTATCAAACATTGATGTTAAAAATGTATCAAATAAAAATCATCGTTGGTTTCGAACATCGATGTTTTTTCAATTAGTAGCCTCTAACATTACGTTCGTGGGCATGGAAATTTAATTTCACAGAGTTCGTGTTTATCATTTCCTCGAATAAAGGCATGAGAAGAAGGGTCAGGCCCTATGCCCATATTATATTTGTTGACCGTATCTCAATGTACGCAATGAATATGAAGAGAGAGGAAATACAAAGGCACGGAGGCCATCTCGGGCGAAAGAGTTTGGTCGACGAAGGTAGTTCAAACAGCGTTCCTCCGGTTCCAACTCACGAATATCAGTGTTAATATCAGTTAACATTTCATATTTTAACTTCCACAGTATTGTGAGCATGGGGATTTTTCATTCAGAAAGATAACATCGGAAAAGAAGAAAACATCGATCACAAAACATCGATATTCAAAAAACCTCGGTGTAAATACATGGATGTTCAAAACATCAATATTTCTACTAAACATCGATGTTGTGAAAACATCGACATGGATGTCGCACCACTAACACTCTTCAGTGGTGGAGGAATACCGCCACATTCACTACACGAACGAGACGGATGACCGATTGACGGGCCTTCAGTGGAAGCATCAATCTCGCAATCAATCGGCGAAATATATTCCAAATAACTTTTGGGCTGGCTATGCTCACTAAGGGCAGGGAACCCAACTGAAACATCAAACACTACGATCATACAATCTCCAGGATTGTTGTCCTTCGGGCAACGTTGATTTGCTGGCCAATTATTGCATCACCGGAGGGCAAGGCCGGATTCGAAATTCTGTTCTTGTTATTATTATATGTTTTTTATTATTATTATTATTATTATTATTATTATTATTATTATTATTATTATTATTATTATTAATATTATAAATAGGATTTATATTTCGTGAATTTTCAGGAAATATTGCACTTCATTCTTACCCAGCTTAGAAGTCTACAACTTCCCCTACAGATAGCTTGGTTTTAACGCTGCAGAAGGATTCGTTTCGCGTCACCATGACGCACTTTACACCAGTGTCGGGCAATGAACTTGCATGCATCTGACGGAGGCACGTACAAGTAGTGACGTTGTACGTTGGTAGGGAGACGCGGGGAATATTAATAAAGTACCCAACACGCATCACTGGGCATTGGGATGTATGGAACGTTCCAGAGAGATGGGACCCATACGCATTTGTAGTTTGTGGACGGATTGCGTAGGTACTGCATGTCGTTTGCGTGCCATAGCACTTTAAACGAACTTTTAAATCACCACACCACATGAAAGTTACTCGAATAACACGTGTTAAAAGATTGCCAACAATGTGAAAAATCTGTGAAGTGAAGATTAATTTTTTCAATCTTTAGTTTCATAATTAAATATTAAATATTATTTCAAGAACTTGGAATATTATTTTATATTTTCCGATGTGTTCATAAGCGTTTTTGAGGGTTCAATGTTGTTCTTAATTAATAGGCGACTTTGTAAGTAGAGGGCAAAAATTGTTCGAGTATAAATCATGTATATTAGTATTATACAACTAGTGTACGACTAAAATGCTGCTGCACAAAACCTCACAACATGGTTTTACAAAAAGAATTACGCACACTGCTCAAGAATAACAAATAAAATTCATTACAATAAATTTAATATTTTTATTAGAACAGTTTGCAAATACTGCCAAAACATAATATAGTATATTTACTCCGCACAACAATTCTTTACGTACCAAAAATATGAAAAAAAGATTGTCTCATAAGACAATGAATAGCAAATATTTAATGGCGTACGCTATCTTCCTACGCCATTAACCTTGCTGACACATGACTTCGGCTATTCGTAAACAGTAAACGCACTGAATATAAGAATTTAATGGGTAAGTGCAGTATAAGAATATACCTAGGAATACAATCAAGTGTGATCATCTTCGGTCCCAATCGATTTTTTTGTTTGTATTTTCCCCCAATTCCTGGGCATCTAACGATACTACAGTCCACTCAGATGGCCCGAGGTTGCATAGTTTTCTTTCAATTTCTGCGCTAATCGGAAATTAGTAAAATAGATGTTTTCGTATATTTTTCGAGTTCCTGTGTATTAAAGAAACCATAGACACCTCTCAAAAAAGACGGGAGGGTGGTTAGTTTTCAATTTCTGTGCACATTCGAAACTAATCATAGATGCGCACCAACCGTCGTTTGTTTTATGTCGCCTTTTGCTCCAATTTCACCGCAGGCATAGAGCCACTAAGCATAGTTTTAGAGAGAAGTAGCGGAACCCGGCAGACGTTGTTCTGCCCTTCACCTCCCTCTTTCTCCTTCCCTCTCCCTCTTCGTCTCTCTCTCTCTCTCTCTCTCTCTCTCTCTTCGTTTCTCTCTCTCTTCTTCGTTTCTCTGTCTCTTTTTCGATTATCTCTCCTCAGTCTGTCTCTGCTTCTCTCTGTTCTTCTCATTCACATTTAGTTGCAGATTCTGCAAGTCTCTGAGCAGGTGGGGTAATATCAAAAGCGCCGGACCAGCTAAAATGTAAGAGAATGATAAAGAAAGCTCATCCTGTAGATTAAGGTGTGAGAAACGAAAACGTAGTTTTTAATGTCCTAGAATGCTTCGTTTAGTTGTTATTTAACGATTTAGATTTAAGAATGCTGCCGAGTGTTAGGGGTTGCATTTGACATGAATATTTAGTTTTGTTTTACAGCGTTATCTAGTGCAGTTACAACAAAATTAACATAAACATTCACGGGTTCATCAATAACATAAATCTTCTCGACGAAAATATACGTAGATGTGCCAACGCATAGATGTTCATGGAGATCGGTCACACAGCATCGGAGTTAACTGCTCTTATGTGTGTGTGTGTGTGTGTGTGTGTGTGTGTGTGTGTGTGTGTGCGCGCGTGCGTGTATGTGTGTGCGTGTAAGTCAAGTGTATGCTGACCACTAGCATACAATGGTTTAACTATGACGGATAAATTCACATCTAGCATTCAAGAATTCCAAAATGCTTATCTGTTTGTTTTACGATGTCTATGGGAACTGCGAAAATAAGTGTCAATAACAGACATTTGAGATAAGAACAACTTCTGAAATTGTCTACCAGAACTTTCAAAGAAGAGGGGATATATAGTGAGAATAAATTAAAAATAGATGTTAAAATTATGAATGGCGAGGTGGAAGCATTTAACCCGGCACGTGACCTTTCGGACGTTAAAGAGGAGCAACCAACCGTTGGAGCGAGCGCCTGTGGAGTCTGTGCGGCGGTCGCTCTTTACATCGATTCCGTACGTCCCGACGAGCGGCGGAGACTATATTTATCGAGTGAGAAATTTGCCGCTTTAGATCGCAGTGACGCGAAACGCCTCCCTCGCTCTTCTGGCTTCGCCGCCCACGCCTTCTTGTCGCCCCCGGGGCAAGACGCTCTCAAACAGGACGCCGCGGATGAAAATACTTCCAAGGCAGCCAGACGTGGCAGAAAACAGCTGAGCTTTGCATCTGCTCGATTGGACTTCGTCCCTTTGCGTACAAGTTCGGTCGCGCTCGCTCACGCAGTTCCGTAAGAACTTGCTACTTGGATTTTTGTACCTAATTTCGCGAATAAGAACGGAAAAGAAATAGTATTGTGGATGTGTGTAAAGAGGGAAAGCATATTCGGTATCTTTTTTGTAATTTGTTTATATAATTAATCGAAGTCGTAGTGCAATGTGAGATTAATTTCAATTATGAAATTAAAAATATTGCTTAATTTTACTGATGCTCTCGGTCTATATTATATTAATGCCACCTACTGCGTAGATTTCGACTTAATATACCCATATTTGGTAATACATTTTAAAACCGTTTTCAAGGCAGTTTTGTATGCCTTGTTGAATTTTTAGTTGCTTTACCTTTCAAATTCAAAAAACTGGATTTCAGCAGTCTCGTGGAGCAGAAGGTTTCGCAGTTTACGTTTTGTGTGTTCATTACGTCTACCAAAATAAAGAAGGGCTCATGCGATTGTGTCAGTAAGACGCTCAGAGAACAACGTGTTGTTTGGTCTTCGTGTTGGCTTTGGTTGGAGAGTATTTTCACTGTGACTGTGTAATGTTTTTTTAGACAGATACGCAGAACTTTTTTCTTTTTCTATTTATTAAAGTACTTTTGATGAATCCGAAACAAATGATCCGTTTCCCGTGAAGAATACGAGACCACTGAAATGACACCTCAATTGTCAGAATTGATGTACCAGAAGTGATGGACAGACGAACTGACGGATGAGGGTAACTATTGAAGGTTATTTATTACGGCTATATTCAAAAACTGGCTTTTCTCCCCTTAATATTCACATTATTTTAAATGGGCGGATAAGGACCGATTTACGGACAGTTCCGAAGCATACTTACGATTTGCGAGTGTGTAACGTTACAAGACGGTTTTAGCAAGAGATACTGTTCTCCCTTCTGACTTATTTTGAAGCTGACGTTTAAAAGTCCATTTGGTGTTTTTCAAACTAATGAAAAGTTTTGATATATTTGGAGTTATTGACTTGCAGTACATTGCTTCAAACGTCCCAGTCATTATTAATCACGCCAGTGGCGACCAGATAGGGGGAGAGCAACTTTATTTCGTGCCCCGTGTCCGGGACGAAAAGAGTTACTGAAGAAATTCTCTTCATTTAGAAGCATGTCAAAAGTTGTTTTTATATTCTCCCGAGCAGAAGAGATCCTTTTAAATTCAATCATTGAAATAATCATGCACGTGAATTTATTGTAAGAAAAAATGCATACAGGGTGGTATTTTGTTTAAAAAAATGAGACCACCGTCATTTAAAGAAGAGGCCGGTCTTTTGTCTGCGTGGCCCTGAATTGAAGCGCGCAGTTCCTTGGCAGCAATTGCGCTTGTGCGTGCGTCTGCGGAGATGCTCCGAAGCGGAGTGCGGCGCGGCGTGCGCCGGGGACGTCCGAAGGCGGCGCCCGCCCGCCGCTCCGCGTCGCCGCTTCTGTGCAAACGACGGCGGTCGAAGCGGTGGTGAGCTCACCTACCGACCCCCTCGCCCCCCTCCCCCCACCGCCCGCAATTAGCCCCTCTCCCATGCGCTGACGTCATTTGTGGACACGGCCGCTCTTGCGGGCATAATGAACCTTATAAATATGGCGGGCTTAATTGGATCCCCCGACAAATATTTACTCTTATTTTAAGATGGACGACCATTATTCTTAAGGCAGAAGTAAATCTATCGTTCGGTACATATTTATATAGTACCGGGTTTCCTTCGTAGGCTCTATATATGACGTAAACAGTGCGAAAAAGTGCAGAATAGAACTAAACTGTGTCATTTAATTCCTAGGTATTAGATGGACTGTGGCTTGAAACAACTTTTCCTGTCACTCGTTGTGGAACCTCGCCAGGTTGTGCCGGTGTTTGGGCCTCTTCCCTTGTCTCTTACTCTTTTTCCCCGTCAATCACATCAACATCATCAGCATCGTCACCACTACTCACTTACTACTCATGTACTCTTTAGATCGTCACTTGTGGACCCCAATGATCTTGATATACGAAGGGCACGTGTACTTGAGTGAAAGAATAAACAGATCAAAAATAAATATTGAAACCTCGGCCAAATACGCGGTGTCGAAGACTGCAGGTTCGATTTCCATGTACCGGGAGAGGTACATGGGTACATGACGTACTCAGGGCATCAACTGATGTCACTGCAATGCCTCTCACCGGGAGGACTAGGTTCGAGTCCCGAGGGGGCTGGATTTCCGACACGAGCTACACGAGTTACATAGCTAGGTCGTTTCTAGCCGCTGTCCCGAGGAGATTTCTAGCAGCCGCCTGCTCTAATTGGAAGTTTTCTGGTTTCTCCGATTAACACCAGGCAAATGTCGGAGCAGTACCCTAACAAACGGGCCATGGACCGCGTGCGATCTTTCCTTCCTCTTCCTTGTCCTATCCTCATCCCTCACTTACACACACTTGCACTCACATGCACTACACCACCACACACGCCGGGAGACCAGTCGGGGGCTTAGACCTTGTCCCGGCTGGGGCGGTGCCCCGTTGGTGGGAGATATCTAGTTTGGGAAAACCCCGAAAGCGGTCGGTAGGTCGGCGCGGATGTCACCATGCAGCAAGGGAAGATGACCGCCACCTCCCGCGATGAAACAAGCACTGCGCTTGCGGGAGTAATGGCCACAGAAGTTCACGCGCCCGGAATGCCTAACCAGTCAACCGATGTCCGTGTAAGGCGGGGTTGCTTTCACCGAGTATTCGCGGCGGAGTTGGTCGCTGATGCGTCCGCCTATCCCACGTGAACATTACCCTTCATCTCTCATCATCGTTCCCTCGCGATCACACCACGCCATCAAACATAAGTAGAGGTTCGTGGCTTGCCTCTACCTCATCCGTCAGTTCCTGACGGATGAGGTAGAGGCAAGCCACCAACGCCATCGGTGAAAAGAAAGGGGAGGGCACAAGCCATAAGCCTCCTCCCATGTCCGCTCCAAGTAAAGAGTTTATCTGTTTATCATCATCGTCACGTGTAATATTATTTCGCGGTGTAAACTGTATGTAGAATCGTGAAAAAGCATTCGTAATCACTCATCTTTGCCGTTGAGCATGTTTATTGAAATTTTAAAGTGTGTTTTTCCATTATTTGATAATCTCTTTGAAAACCTCAGCATTATTCATCCGACTAAAATAATTTTTGTTACTCATTCGGCTGCAGGTAAATTGTATGCAGGTTCGCAACTTTGCGGAGAAGATATTTCTGATCATTGCTAAATGCAATGTTAGAATCAATAATATTTAATACCGTATATACTAGAATATCAACCGACCTCGAATATAACCCGCACTCTAATTTTCCAGTAAGGATTCTTGAAAAAAAATAAACACTTTTTTTCACTTTTATTACAAAAATCTCTTTCCTCGAAAGGCTCGCCGATTAACACTTGTTAGAGTGCGATTTTTATAAAGCTGCGCCTCAAAGCCCATATTCCCAGTACCATATTGTCAGGCATTTCTCGTCTTTCTTGGCTGTACCGCTAGATGTCGCGACCGTATCAAGCACTGTCAAGAAGCTTCAAGCTTTCTTGACAATCTTACAAATTCTTGACTGTGCACACAATGCGCCTCAAGCATTACACTGGGCCACATGCAAACTCGTACACTCAATGTGTATGCAATTTTAGCAATTGGTTGTTTTCTTATATGTGAATAAAGCCCCAAAATTACGCGTTAAATGCCACAGGCTAAATGTGCTTTGGATGAAGTCATTGACAACACTTAGTGTGAATTACTGGTCAATTTTCTGCAGTATTCTCTGCACAACCGCCTCTGTTGAAAATAGAGCCGTCAGGTCTATTATACGGTAATGACACATGAGAATAGGTTTTAAGAAATAAAAAGAATTGTAAACAAGTGTTTATATTTTCGAATGGGAGTGCTAGTTCTCGTGTATCGAGAGGCATTTGTCTTCTACACAAACAATCCAATGCGTAACGTTGACCTCGCGAGATGTCATTCTCCTTACACGTGCGTGCGTGTTGGGAGTTCAAAAGGTATGCCCGGGTGGTAGCGAATAATTTGCTTTCCGGCACCTGGGCAGTGCTGCTCCATGCGGGCAAAATCTGAACGAAATTTAACTGCACGCCATTATGGAATTGTGCTGTAACTGCTGAGAAAACCGTAACTTTTCTTGTGCAACTTTCAAACAATCTCAGCTGTTGCAGAGTCGCTGCACATTAATGGAATATTCTGTGGGCTTCTGTGTAATAATAATAATAATAATAATAATAATAATAATAATGATAATAATAATTATAATAAATAATAATAATAATAATAATAATAATAATAAAAATAATAATAATAATAATAATAATAATAATAATAATAATAATAATAATATGAGCCAGGAGAAAAATAGTAAAAGCCACAAGAAAGGACAGCAACCTACCATATCAAAAACGACTTTAAAAACCCCCAAAGCAGCATTTTTCACGATATTTAAATTTTGGGGAAACAAAATAATTTAAAAACAATATTTCAAGATTCCACGGCAATGACAAAATATCCAGACAAATTTGTAGGTATTTCATACATGGTTATTATAGTACTGTAGGGAATGATGAATGGTTGAACGAAGACAAAATTTGGTGTAATTGCGGGTGGTTACTGACTACGTACTATTTCCTCTCAGGGTCACTTAATGTTAGCAATTCAGGCATTGTTCAAACATTATGTAACATAATAGAGCTGAAAATCGCCGGATAGTCACGGTTGGTAGCATTTGCATATCGCTAAGGCAACACAAAATGTACCTTGTAAATATTTTTATAAAGGCTTGTATTTAAACAAATCAGTATACTTATCTATACTATATTCATTGATTATGAATTTTGTTAACACAGTAATGAAAATAGTTGCTCTTTCCTGTACACTCTCGTTCTTCAGATAAAAACTAATATATTGACCCATTATTTTCTCAAGCTGCCGAAAACCTATTTCGGTAAGTGAAAATTAATCCTTCTCAATTTGAAAGTTAATTTGTAAAAAATAATATTTTTGTCAGACCTGAAAGCATCTCTAATATTGCAACATTAGACGAGATGCCCAAGTATAATGTCACTTGCCACCTTTCTTGCATACTCACTTATTGTAATGAAAATTGCAACTATATTGTGGTATAACAAGATGTATCCCTTTTTTCGTTACTAGGGCCCTGCAATAATAGTTCTATCGAAAATTCGCCTTTTCCCCCGGAGCATTACAAAACTTTCTCTATACTGGGTAAGCAGAATCGAGAAAGTAAAAATGTTCAGACAATGAATAGAATTTGAAAATATCAATGAACTAGTGGTTATAACAACACATACCTATTCTTCTATTTAAGCACAGTCAAGGTCACGAGGTGGAAGGAGAAGAGGAATTTGTCATCCAATTGGAGCGTTGAATGCCAAAAATTTAAACTGCAACGAAGTTCCCGATTGCATGACTGTCCCGCTCTCTCTCCAGCTCGTGACCTTCAAGTGCCAATGTTTCAATCGGAGTAGACGTAATATTTTAGTAATGCCACTAGTATCCTACTAATTTTTCAGTCATCTCGTTAAAGTTATCTTCAGCATAAGAAATTCCATTTATGGAATTCCACAAATGGGTCTTTAAAATGACAGAGACTTTTTTATACTAGTTGGTTCCCTTTTCCTTTGAGTCGGAGCTACATTTTACTTTCTCCCTACGGAGTAGAGAGAACGTTATGTAATAATGCGCGAAAAAACGGAGAATTTTCGACAGAAAACCTCTCATTGCCGGGCTGTGCTAACGAAAAAGTGGATATATCCAGTAGCTAAATTTAGATGTTCAAAATTAAAATTAATGGTGCTAAAACATCATTCACTGTCTCGTCCGTACTTTCTCGCAACATTACACGGAAAGTACTCAAATTTTCGAAAACTTGTTCCTGGCCTTATTTCAAAATCTCTCTTTAAGGAACAGATTTTATTAAAGGGAAAATGCCAATATTCATAATTACGAAGGCGCCGAAAGAAATTGGAAATTTGCAATTTTCAAAAAATTAGAGTTTTCCAACAAATTGAGACCTACACCATTCTCTTACATGTCCGTTACACTATCCAACAACAAAATGTAATAAGAAACGATGGAGCCATTTTTTGTTGATAATTTTGAAAATATCCCAAGGGCATAATGCCAAGTACCGCCCCAAAATTATAAAATAAAGGTATCAAAATTAAGGGGACGCAATTGGGGATTATCAATTTTGGAGAAAATAGGCTGAACTGTTTAGCTGTTAGCGTTGTTCGTAGATGAACACGGACAGACAGACGTTTTGCCGTCATTCGATTTTTCGACATCAAATACCCCTCAAAACATGAATTCTGGCTACGGCATGTGTTGAACAATTTTTTTTCTCAATTTAGCACGTGAATGTATCCAGTGTTTCGTTACTAGGACCCTGTGATAAGGGTCTTTTCTGCTGAAAATTCGCCTTTTTCTTCGCGCAGCGTTACATAACTCTCTCTCCAGTGCGTAAGGGGAGCGAGAACGTAAAGGCGATGTTAATAATACATTGACCAACGACCATGGAAGTTGCGTGCGAGCAGTGGGGCCGCATGGCGGGAGCGGGTGAATGGAACGGGCGGGGAGGGGGGAGGGCGGGCGAGGCGGATATCGGGCGCGGCACGCCCCGGTCGCGCGAAGGGCGAACGGGCGCGCGAGCGGAGCGGGCGACCGGGAGACCGGCTTCCTGCGGCGGCCATGGCCGTGGCCGCGGTGCCCATCCGTCCGCATCTCCTCCTCCTGAGCAAGCAGTTGCCGTCGCTGCAGCGGCGGCAGACGCAGCGCAGGAGAGCCTGGACTGGTCGCGCCAAGGAGGTGACGTGGGGGGTGGGGGTGCCGCTATGCGTTTCCCAATTTAAAGCTCAATGTTAATCGAAAGCGAAGGAAAAACAAGAACGGAAAGTTTGAAAAAGAGCCAATGAATAGGTACACATAGTACATACTGTTCTGGCAGACGTATAAATAACCATTAGTTGAATGATACCTTGATGTAAATGTAGCCAAATTTCAAAAGCAATGACATGATTGTGTGTAATATGTAATAAATGTGTTGAGATGAGTGAGCTGCATTGGACAGAGGAGACCAGTCATAACGTTGTTGGAACTGTAGAACACAAAATGGCATAGGAACAAAATTAAGAGATACTTGGTATGTTTAGGAAGAAAGTGAGAGAATATGAATAATAAAGTATATAAGGTAAAGAAATACTACATTGAGTAACTGCAAATCATTAACGAGAAAACTGATCTTTAAATGTTGTCAAATAAGAGTCCAATTGCAGTCTCTGACTCCACCGAAGTATTAAGAACGTAGTGATAGATTTACTTTTCACGATAAAATCCCCAATCGATACTAAAAAATAGAAGAATAATAAATAAGAAGGATATAAAGTGAAAGTGGCCGATTTTAACATGAAAAAAGACGTACCTGATCACGGTAAAATTGTGAAAGAAAACAAAAGAATGTGAAATGGCGGAATGCGAAAAGGTGGTAATTGTGATACCAGTAAATGTACACAGATATAATGTAAGAAAGTATTCGCGGGTTTTTAGGCATACAAGGACAAGTGTGTCCAGTGGTATCATCTACTAAACTTTGAAAGTAAACTTGCGAGCTATCCTACTGTGAGTAATATCCTACAAACGTCTGATTATATAAACAAATAATTTCGTGTAAAGGATGCTACAGACATGTGTACTGGCTGCTACTTCCCATTGTGTGGGGCGTAACATTGTGTTCGAGACGTTTCCTGATTCGGCATCTGAACGCCCACGCCGTCACGTGGTTGATTCTCCCTATTTAACCCTGGGGGCGAGAAGGAAAGCATACGGAGGCCAGCATACGCGCTGCAATGGAATCAATATCAGTATCTGTAACTTAACTGTGGATTGGATTAAGAAAGTATGTATTGAAGAGAAAACAATGAGCATTTTGAACTACTTGAAGGCAGTAATGTGGATGCGTTAGGTTAAGTTGTTCGAAATGTGTGAAGATGTGATGAGTGCGGTAAATCGTGTCTTCAACGATAGAATTACAGATTATTATGTTTCAAATGGGGAAATGTGTACTGATTTAATTTATAGTTTGTTTATTTTTAGCGGGGATTTCCCTTTTCACGAAGAGGACCTTGTAATAGACGTGACCCGAGAGACTAGAGCAGTATATACAGAACTATCATTCTCATAAATAGATATAAAATGTAAATCACTTCATTGATCGTAGAACCATAATCATTAATGATTGTGTGGCAGTTATATGATGGGAAAATTATTTTTCTGGCAACTGTGGAATGTTCAGCCATGAGCCGCCATTGTAAGAAAGTAACAGAAAGCACTGCAATGGAAGGGTGACGGCTAAAATCCATCAGTAGCATTTTCGTTATTCTCCAAAATTGTATTTTTTAAGGTTTGAATTCAATACTCCAATTCGGAATCTTTCCAGTTTATTCGCGAGGAGTCTATGATCTTATTTGGGCAAACTTCATCATGCTTGCATTCCGTTTGTATAAAAGTATCCAATGGCACTACTAACTCATTGTTGACGAAAAATGAACTACGAGTTTTGGCCGTCATCCCTGTCATGCAAAAAAGAAGCGACCGCGGAGTGGAAGAGGTTGTGGCTGATGCGGAGGGAGCGGGGGAGGGGCAGGGGCGACGAGTTGCCTGCCGGTGCGAGCAGTTAGCGGGAGGGGAGGGGAGGGGAGGCCACGACTGCTGTGCAAAAAGGTCGGCGTACGTGACTCGGTGTTTTCAAGTGATCACGGTCAAGGTGAGACGGCGCCTGCGGCCACGCGACGCAGCGGGAGGGGCACGGGGAGGGGAGGGAGGAAGCGCTGCAGGAGGGGAAGAGGGGGAGGGGAGCCGCCGTTGCCAAATATCCGCGACTTGCACTGCGGCGCTGCGGACATGGGTGGGCAAACTGGTACCCTCCGCGAGTATTATTCACGCACGTTTTCTTGAGCCCTCGCTTCGCCAGTTGCGAGACGAGTGGGGAGTTTTGGTTCTTTTGACGAAAGAAATTTTGTGTCAAATTTATAGTTCGTTTTTCGATGCATATGATTCGATGATAGTTTCTACTACACGGGAGCGAACATTTTTGGTTATCAGATTTTGTCTACAACGCTCGTTGCTATCTTTTATTCTTCATTCAACTGGCAAAGGAGTGGGGGTAGGTATACCGAGGCTCAAGAAAACGTGCGCATATAAAACCCTGGCCGGGCCCAGGCCGCGCCGCGCCGCGCCGCGCCGCGCCGCGCCGCGCCGCGCCGCGCCGCGGAGGCCTGAGATGGGAGCGCGTTTGGGCGCGGAGCCAACCGGACACCCACGAACTCACCGAGGAGCACCGAAAAATAAAAGCCTCCTTCACTTTCGCACATGCAAACGTATTGCATGCTTGCGGAAAATCCAAGCCGGTTTCTTGCTTCTGTGCTTTCTGCCATAAAAATCAACCCGATTGCCCTTATTTAAGGCCAAGTGTTTATAGAATCCATACCGGATAAGGCAATAGAAAGATAGCATGTTTAAATGTACGACTGCGGTGCAGAGGCTTGACCGAACCGATTAAATTGGCAACCTTTTTAATTTGAGTGGAATTGTTTAATTTTGGGTTGTCTCTCATGTGCAATGGATACATTTTCTTTCTTTTATGATTTGTTTGAAACGGCTTCTATGTATTCCGACTCTAATTCGCGGAAATAGTGTAATGTATTTTAATAGAAATAGTCGTATATCTGGGGTTTGGAATTCCATGTTTTTTTCTTGAATCCATTTTCTGTGTAAATATACTTAAATAATGGAAAGTAAAAATATAGGGTTTGTTTCTTAAAAAAATCTAGTAAAAACCTCTCTAACAAAAAGTGTTTATTATCAACACTACGAATCAACACATCTTCCTTTACACGCGTTGGTAGAAGGATGGAACACAGAATATTGATCAATGATTATTATGTCTGGTATGCCTATTCGATTTGTTCTTGACCAGTTGAATCCATGTAGTAAGAAGGAAAGCATCGAGATTATTGTTTCCATGTTTAATGTAATTTGATACAATTTCTAGAAAAAAATGTGTTTCCTTCACACCAGTATTCGATTATTAATGACATTGTCAGCGAAAAATTCTGAAAATTTCATTCTTGCGTTAAGTTTGTTCAATGTCAAGAACAAGCCCATTAACTCCATTTGTTGACATTGGCTCTTAACTCCCCTGTACTTAACATCCTTCCAATAATGCCTGTGTTTATTGATCAAATATTTTGATAGGCTTCAGTGCATGAATGGAAGATATCGAGAGATATATTGGCGAAAAATCCTCTGTGTTGAAGAAGAAGATAAAAATAAGAAGTAACTGAGGCAATAATTATGTTATATGTATATATATATATATATATATATATATATATATATATATATATATATATATATTTGTGTGTGTGTGTGAATTTGAGATTAAGTTCATTAATATCAAGTTTTCAATCAATCCATCTTCATGACTAGATAGTTTATGCGAAAGGTTTCCTTCATTTTGTGAAAAGCATCAACGTGTTATTTTTATTTTATTTTTGTCTCCAGTGATCTGCGAAGCCAAATATTTGGTGTTGGAATATTAGCTTTTTGTTATCGAACATATCACATTCTCAAGGCGAGGGGTGGTATATTCATGTTCTGATGAATAGATTTTGTTTCTATTTTTGAAAACTTCCGTTTCAAAAGTAACAGTGAAAAATCTTGTAAAAACCTAAGAATATTTCTGCACATTTGCGTAGCATATATGCGGCCGTGCAAAATTCTTATCATTTTCTCTTTTCAATTCTGCAAAATAATATTTAAAATTGAAAAATCTGCAGGATGATGTCAAAATTACTAACCAGTCACACAATACAATTATCACGGTAGGGGCAACCTCATCGTTCACACTCGTATTTAATTTGACTCCAGTCAAAGTTAATAACTCCTCTATACTATTCGTTATATTTTTCAGCTCCTCCCTGTAATTGCTTTCTCCGTTCTTTGACCGATCTGTCTTAGTTTATTCCTATAAATGCAAATTTTATCGGACCCTCACATATACTTTCATTTCTGAAGTAGTAACTATCTTCTTAGTGAATATATTAGTGTGCAATACTAACTCGCTCTCTTTCGCTCTCTCGCTCTCTCACTCACTCACTTTCACTGGCTCGCTCTCTCTCACTCGCTGTCTCTCACTGGCTGGCTCTCACTGGCTCTCTCTCACTGGCTCTCTCTCACTGGCTCTTTCTCACTGGCTCTCTCTCACTGGCTCTCTCTCACTGGCTCTTTCTCACTGGCTCTTTCTCACTGGCTCTTTCTCACTGGCTCTCTCACTGGCTCTCTCTCACTGGCTCTCTCTCACTGGCTCTCTCTCACTGGCTCTCTCTCACTAGCTCTCTCTCACTGGCTCTCTCTCACTGGCTCTCTCTCACTGGCTCTCTCTCACTGGCTCTCTCTCACTGGCTCTCTCTCACTGGCTCTCTCACTGGCTCTCTCTCACTGGCTCTCTCTCACTGGCTCTCTCTCACTGGCTCTCTCTCACTGGCTCTCTCACTGGCTCTCTCACTGGCTCTCTCACTGGCTCTCTCTCACTGGCTCTCTCTCACTGGCTCTCTCACTGGCTCTCTCACTGGCTCTCTCACTGGCTCTCTCTCACTGGCTCTCTCACTGGCTCTCTCTCACTGGCTCTCTCTCACTGGCTCTCTCACTGGCTCTCTCTCACTGGCTCTCTCTCACTGGCTCTCTCATACTGGCTCTCTCTCACTGGCTCTCTCTCACTGGCTCTCTCTCACTGGCTCTCTCTCACTGGCTCTCTCTCACTGGCTCTCTCTCACTGGCTCTCTCTCACTGGCTCTCTCTCACTGGCTCTCTCTCACTGGCTCTCTCACTGGCTCTCTCTCACTGGCTCTCTCTCACTGGCTCTCTCTCACTGGCTCTCTCTCACTGGCTCTCTCTCACTGGTTCTCCCTCGCTCGCTCGCTCTCGCTCGCTCTCTCTCTCTCGCTCGTTCGCTCTCTCTCGCTCTCTCTCTCTCGCTCGCTCTCTCTCGCTCGCTCTCTCTCGCTCGCTCTCTCACTCGCTCACTCTCGCTCGCTCACTCTCGCTCGCTCTCTCTCGGTCTCTCTCTCGCTCGCTCTCTCTCGGTCTCTCTCGCTCTCTCGCACTCGGTCTCTCACTCGCTCTCGCTCTCTCTCCTTCTCCTCCTTTTCTCATCAATCAAACGGATCTGATTGCATTCTATCCAACACCAATGCTATTTTGTGAGTAACTTGCTCAAAAATGTCGCAGTTTTAACACGACATTTTCCAACGTTTTCGGAGTTTGCACCGAACGGCCGCCCAACGTTTATAATGATTTTCAACCCAACGAGATCCCTTTTAGCACTTACTTGCGTTGTGCTCTGGCTGAACAAATATGGTACCATTCCATAACTGTCTCTATGCAACAAATGTTACTCCATTTTGTATATAAGAAAGTTATAAGCGAATATAATTTTTATTACAGCATTTAGTCAGGTATTTTACCACGTCATATGCGTGAACATGACTCACCACACTTTCAAAATATATCACCTCCTTCCAGGATTCAGCTTGAAAACTTCGTGAGCCAGGAAAGTAGCCGTCAAACCTTTGTCACCAACACTATTTTTCAAAAATCTAATCGTTATTCAGATATAAACGGTTACCAATCAGTACAGGACGTAGACTAGCTTGCAGCATATGTTAGGCCCTTTGGTATGGAGTAGTGTTGATACATCGGCAACAAAACATCTACGTTCCAAATTGGAACACCCATGTTAATATTACATTGCTCCCACACCTTCGATGTGTTTTGGATGCAAAGATGGATATCTTAAAAATTTGATTTATTCACCTTCAACATTAATGTTCGCGTGGGGAATTTATTTTGAGTTTGGTTTTATTTAGGAATTTGTAATTACGTTTTTACTGTCAGAACAGAAAAATTTGTGACAATTTACAAAAATTTCAACCGATAAAATAATATAAGATTAATTTAAGAAATATCTTCGATTGCGAAGCAGAAAGTACTATATTATTTAAAATATAGACAGACAGATCGTTATCAAAATATTCATTTTCTTTTAGAATTCAGGCTACACTTTGTGGAAAATATATTCAGGTGAGAGGCATTTATCTATTCCATCCCCCCTAACGTCGATCCTGGTAGTTATCCATTGTCCAGCCCCAAACCCACCATCATCATTCAGGGCAAAGAAAGAGGTTCTTTTGTCCGGTTACTGGACCTGTCTGTGCTTTGTTGCGCTAGGGAGAACGTTGTGTTGCTTCGCCAAGGTCAATGTTCCTCCTTCAGTCCGAAAGTAACGGGTATGTGCAAAAATCAATACTATTTCATTCAAAAAGGAAACATCTGTTATAAACCATCGATGTTATAAATCTTTGGCTTCAATAAATCGATTTTAGAGACATCAATATTTTTATGAATAACTTCGATCTTTTCAAGTCATCGACATCGGTGTCAATCTCTACAACAGAGAAGGGAAGAGAGGTCACTATTTCTGTCGCATCCGGCTCCTATCCCTTCCGGAAGTACTGGCGCCAACGATAGAAACAGGAAGAGGTTAGGTGTTATCGTGGTGATGTTTTTCTTACTACTGTGGTTACGTAAGCTACATGTTTCGGAAATGGTAAATATTTTTTTTAACTTCAACTCATACCACATACATTGTATAGAGAAAAGCCTATAAGCAGTAAAATAATTCCTCTAACACGTGGGATATTAAGAATCTTCGTTTTGTGGGTATTTGTCACTGAAAAGTTGGTTTACGACAAAAGGCCTGTTTGTCCGTTCGTTCGTAAACAACGTTTTCATTGATATTGTTTATACTTTCCACTTACGCTTGATTAAATTGATCGCAAGCGGCGACCATGCTGCGGTTGAAAATGCAGGTACCTCAGCTTTGCTCATATCCTTAAATTCGTTCTAATTAACAATTTTCATTATTTATATATAATTTATTAATTACTCACAAAACCTTTCCTAATACGGATTACATAATTCCAATTCAAATAAACTCAAATTTTTAAATGATACATCCTGAAGCAAATCTGCAAAACAAAGTTTGTTAGATGGCAAAAGTATTTTATCATATTCACTAGTTCAATTTGTTTTTGCTATTTAATAACTAACTTGGAAATAATTTATTTCATTCGGCTGCCCATTCATTGACAGCCACCGCGATTCAATTTCTGTCAACAACACAACGCGCCCATTCTCCGTTTCTGGGAACCAAGTGCCAATCGCGGTCACAACTGGAGTAATCTGTAGTAGAGGAAACGGGTTCATGGGAGGTGTCATCGACGTCCCTTCTACCACCGCTCCATCACCACCTCCTCTGCAATTATTTTCATTTATTCATCGTACCTTCACCATCCCAGCTGCGATTGTGTTTGGAAGTCTGGAATGTGGAACCATTATAAATAAACCCGACGAGAAATGCTTTCTGGTCCGAAAGCCCGCCTGCAGTCGCCAAA
Source organism: Gryllus longicercus (assembly GCA_038098605.1). Lineage (NCBI taxonomy): Eukaryota > Metazoa > Arthropoda > Insecta > Orthoptera > Gryllidae > Gryllus > Gryllus longicercus. Next base: position 1,701,592 of record JAZDUA010000262.1, read on the forward strand.
GCTTTTCTCCGTCTCGCCGCAGGAAACGCCGGGCGGCTGCGGCGGCGGCAGGGCGAGCGGGGCGGTTCCGGGAAGTAAACTCCGGCGCTGGCTCGCGGGCGTTTGTGTGGTTTCTCGCGTCCGCCGCTCTCCGTTCACGCAGCTATTTTCTGACGCCCCGCGCCTCCACTCCCTCTCCACCCCTCCCCCTCCCCCTCCCCCCTACCGCGTCCAACCCTTCCTTTCCTTACTTCCTCTCCTCCCCCTCCGCTTTTACTCCCCCATCTCTTCTCCTCGTCTCCCTTTTCCTTTCTCGTCCTCCACGCATTCCTCTCTCTCCCTCCCCCACCCGTTGCCTTCTTTCCCTCTTCTCTTGTCCTTACCCACCTCACCTTACCCACCCCTCTCCTCAAATCCCCTTCCCGCAACTCACTCCCCTCCCCTCCACTCTCGACTGCTCCTTCCCGCTCCCCCTTCATCCCGGGCCGGCTGTAATCACAGGAGCTCTGGGCGGCCACACGCCAGCACCGCGGTGTAAAAGGAAAGAAAGAAACGAAAAATAACAATCGCTAAATTCAAGTATGAGATGGACGTCTCAAAATTGAGTGATCTGTACTATCTCTTCAGGCCGGCATGATACTTAAAATACAGAGTGAGTCATTTGGGGAGTGAAAAGCACCCGAGTTTTCTGGCCAATGAAAAAAAGTCTCTTACACCGTTTCTCTGACAAACACTTGAGACCTGTTTTTTGACAAATTCTCTTCTAAGTTCCAGAAGTCTGTGCTTCTGGTGAGTCAAATCGATGCACATGCTTGCTACTCATTATTTCCCGAGAAAAAACTTACTTTTCTGAATACAAACTTGCAAAATTGTTTTACTTTCTCGTACACCAAAATTGCACAGTTACAGCCTTCATTGGCTCGTTTGCGTGTGGCTTCCTCATCGGGAGCAAAAACGGCCCACAGTGCGTTCTCGATGTTGTGCAGGCTGGGGCAAAATTCGAAATTGACGCAGAACGCTTTCAACAGGTATCATTTTCTCTGAAATCAAAAAGGTCAGGAATTATATATTAGCAATATTAAGCGGAACATTGTGTTGAATCTTTAATTCTGAATTGATTCACTCTGAATACACCAAACGTACGAAATGCATTGAAATGGTATTTTTTAATGGCAAACTAGTTTTTCCAGATATTTGAATTCTTTTTATTTCTCAACGGTCTCCCTGCTAATGTTGGATTTTTCTTACGTTTTCATTCATTATGAACCATTGTACATAGAGCACGAATAGCCCTGAAGTCGTCGCTGTTGGTCTGGCTTCACTTCAACAAATCAAATTCCTCACGAAGTCATCGTGAAGTGGTATTACCAGTGGGAGTGCGTTACGAAAATATACCCGTAAAAGAAGAATTAGTCGGATCTGCGTGAATCTTTTATTTCGTGTTTTCAACGTTACGCAAGAAGGATAAAAATAGCGTTTGTTTGTAAGCCGACGATGCTGAGGATGCTATTTCGGAGCTCATCTGCCGCGCAGTGTAAATAACTCCGGATTACCGACGCTCGCGTTTCGTGGTGGAACCGACGACAGAAGGCTTTCTTAACGCAAATAAACTTGTCTGAGTTTACAATTAGCGCGTAGGTTACTCTTCTTGAGCGTGGAAAGTTTCCGGACTGATGCTGAATGCTAATCTGTTGATCTTCAGTACAAAAGTATGTCATTATACATAGAATATGTATAGGTATTCTATAAGTGTATGTAGTATGTATATTATTTATGCCAAATTCATAGGTTTATTTATATATATATATATATATATATATGTATATATATGTATATATGTATATATGTATATATGTATATATGTATATATGTATATATGTATATATATATGTATATATACACACGATATTTGTTTATGATTTTCATTCATTTATCTTTTCGGCCACACTCGTGAGACGGTTTTCGAGGACGAGCGGTGATGATGGTGATGATTTTGATTGGGCGCAAAAAGGATGATAGACGAACCTGCTTTGAACATCACGAATTTCACATGGCTCGACCGGGATTTGAATTACTGTACTTAGAGGTGAAAAGTGAGCGTCCTGACCAGTTCACCACGGGCAGCCCCAGATATCAATATGTAGGACATCAAATCGAATGGCAAACTCACCTTCAACACAGCGAGTAAGGTAAAGGCGCCGGTAAATGATCTCGACTGTCGCCGAAGGCTGTGTTGGCGACGTTTCGACCATCTTGTCGTGGTCTTCCTCAGGGCTAGTCGGAGGAGGCCTTCGACGCGGCGTCACCCAGACAGCAAAGATCATATACAGGACTCTGCCCGCGGTAAGGCTCCGGTAGCTGTCATGTCATCAATAGTTGACACTTTCAAATAATGATTGTAATTTTCTCATAAAATGACGACCATGTAATTATCGATTTATGCATTTTGAACAATGAATCCATCTGCATTGTAAACCAGGAACTATCGTAATAGTCTGGTAATCATTTTGAGTTAAATGCTTTGTTGTGTATTTGAAAGTGACAGCTATTGGTGATATGTCAACTACCGGTGTCCCTATATTACCGTTTAAGTCATTAAACGTACAAAATCAATTCCCGGGAATAGCTTTTAAATGTTTCTATGAAGAAAAAGTATTATCTTTTCATCATTGTTTATCATCATTTCATCATCATTGTGAACCTGGTGAATTTTCCCGCACTTACAATCTTTCAGCCAGTCTACAATTTGTTTGATTAATAATAAAGAGGCATGTTGTTAGGGTGTGCATGATGAAGATTGTTTTAAGTAATAAAAAATTAATATTTTGTTAGTAATTTTTGATAAAACACAAATGTTGACGCCAAGTGATACACCACACTTACGTAAATAAAACATTGTCGTTACTGTGTCATTACGTAATGCTGGATATTTTTTTGTGATTTGTCATATGGAGATGAAAATACACGTAAAGTTTACATAGCCACGAAGACTACTCGTGATGTAGGGTGAGATCTATTAGTATCATTTAAGGCAAAGGACTCGTGTCGACGTATTTTACTAGACTGGCGCAACTAGCATTTGTTACGAGGCATGTCAGAGGTACATTCAGAGAAATCTTCCAGTTAAGAGATATATCAGTTAAATGGGTTGGACAGCTCTGGATCTCGAGTAAAAAAGATGTGTTCCTGCTACAACTAGCAGAGTGAAAGATGAGAAATAAATTTGAATGTCACGTGGATGGTGAAAATTCAGGGAACGTACTGGAAACATTGCTTGACAACAATAACAACAACAGGGTTGTCAGAACAAGCTTCAAGAATACCTTTCATAATTGAGCTCAGAAATTCTATTATTGATTTTGAATAGTGGTCCATAGGAATCAACTCGCTTAGTGAAACGAAGAAATTTTGTAAGTTAACTTAGTGAATATTATTGTAATTTAATTAGGTGAGCTTTGTAAACATTTAGGTAGATAGTACTTGTAAATGATAGAAAGTAGGAGACGTACATTATACTATTTCGTTCAGAACTGTTAATAAAGTAGTGTTTCTTTATTTTTCACGAATCGCAAGATTGAGTGTAATTAAATAAGATTTCTAGGGAACGCGCAGACTTTATTTAAAGACACTTCTAAAAACGTTCGGTTAGTTGAATACTTCATGAACAACGTAAATAGTTATTAACAAAATTCTCCATAATTAATTCGCGTATCTGCGAACAAAGAATGTACCAACATTTATATCTATAAGATAAGTGAGTTACGTACATTATTACTACGGTGATGTCATAACAGTATCTTAAATTATTTTTCTAAAATGATGTATTTTATCATTCGATTTTTTACTTTGTTAATAGTATTTATTTCACTTTATGTTAGTGCCTAAATTGTCAATAGAAGTGGAGAATGAATATGTTTATAAACTGTAAAATAATGCAAATATATTATCGGATATACGCACTTATATAACGTGAATTTTTCCCACGTGATTTAAACACAATGTTGAAATATTAGGAAGTGATAGTTTAATACTCGAGAAGTAATAACAAAAATCCATCAATTGCAACATGAATACAGACACGATAATAAAAAATGTTCGTTGCCATAATTAAAGCTTGAAATGTGTAATAAAAGCATGAAATGTGTAATTACCATTCCCAGTACAAAAACGTTAAAGGGTGACTACGCGAGGAAAAAAGTGTTAGGGCGTTCTAAATTTGTTCACTGATAACACTGTTAATTAATTTTAAGATATTCTATGTGACATCGTCTTTTTCTGAACTTTTTTACCTATTTCACTTTACTGGAATAAGTGTGTTCTTGGAATTGAAAGTAATTTTTTAGGTATAAACTTATTCGCGAGTTTCTTTTTTCCAAGCTCTTCCTTCCATTGAAAATGTGCTCGGCTTTGTGGAAAAACCGCAAAGCTTCTCGAGCGGAGAATCCCCCGAGTCCGGCTCGCCTCGGGTTTCTTGGTCACCCCTACTCCGCAGGAAACAGCGCCGTGCGTCATCGCTGCCTCCAACCCACACCCACCACCACCACCACCACCACCACCACCACCACCACCACCACCACTCGCGCCACAACCACCACCAACAACGCAGCCCGCTCCGCCGTCTACAAACACGCCGCCACCGCTCCGCTGCCATTGCCTCTGCCACTACTCCGCCTATCCCATCCCATCCCATCTCACGCCATCTGTAGCCACAACCCATTCCGACACACTGTCAGAGCGTTTCCCCCTCTCCTGTCACCGGCACCGACACCGACCCAATTCCGAATCCTACCCCGTCACCGCTCCATATACCCACCCCGACCACGAAGCCGACACTGATACCGACACCGACACTGATACCGACGTCGACGCCGACACCGATACCGACACCGACGCCGACGCCGACGCCGACGCCGACACCGACACCGACACCGACACCGACACCGACACCGACACCGACACCGACACCGACACCGACACCGACACCGACATCGACATCGACACCGACACCGACACCGACACCGACACCGACACCGACACCGACACCGACACCGACACCGACACCGACACCGACACCGACACCGACACCGACACCGACACCGACACCGACACCGACACCGACATCGACATCGACACCGACATCGACACCGACACCGACACCGACACCGACACCGACACCGACACCGACACCGACACCGACACCGACACCGACACCGACACCGACACCGACACCGACACCGACACCGACACCGACACCGACACCGACACCGACACCGACACCGACACCGACACCGACACCGACACCGACACCGACACCGACACCGACACCGACACCGACACCGACACCGACACCGACACCGACACCGACACCGACACCGACACCGACACCGACACCGACACCGACACCGACACCGACACCGACACCGACACCGACACCGACACCGACACCGACACCGACACCGACACCGACACCGACACCGACACCGACACCGACACCGACACCGACACCGACACCGACACCGACACCGACACCGACACCGACACCGACACCGACACCGACACCGACACCGACACCGACACCGACACCGACACCGACACCGACACCGACACCGACACCGACACCGACACCGACACCGACACCGACACCGACACCGACACCGACACCGACACCGACACCGACACCGACACCGACACCGACACCGACACCGACACCGACACCGACACCGACACCGACACCGACACCGACACCGACACCGACACCGACACCGACACCGACACCGACACCGACACCGACACCGACACCGACACCGACACCGACACCGACACCGACACCGACACCGACACCGACACCGACACCGACACCGACACCGACACCGACACCGACACCGACACCGACACCGACACCGACACCGACACCGACACCGACACCGACACCGACACCGACACCGACACCGACACCGACACCGACACCGACACCTACCCTGTCATCTATCCCCTATCCCTTACATCTTCCTGTCTATTCACCTAGACACCACTGTCGCTCTGACCCTCATCTCCAACACAGCTATCATGACCGCTAACTCTGCCATCGTCAATCCAGTATCCAACGCCATCTCTATTGACATAATTACTACAATTACTACCGTCACCTTCACCACCACCGCGACCGCCGCCACCGCCGCCGTCACCGCCGCCACCGCCACCACCACCGCCACCGCCACCGCCACCGCCACCGCCACCGCCACCGCCACCGCCACCGCCACCGCCACCGCCACCGCCACCGCCAACGCCGCCGCCGCCACCGCCGCCGCCGCCACTGCCGCCACCGCCGCCACCACCGCCACTGCCGCCACCGCCACCGCCACTACTACCAGCACTATTTCTACCATCACTACAAACACACTACCCCCTGCTACCACTTCCTTCTTCCACTCCTTCTACCATCACCACCTGTACCTCCGCCCACATCCACCAACGTCGCTCTTGCCTTCGCACCCTTCACCTCATCACCATCACCTCTGATACCACCGCTGCCTTCCCCCACCCCACTGGCCGTAGCGTGACAACCACGGTGACCGCCGCCATCAGCGTGACCGCTATCTCAACCCCACCGCCGCCGCCGCCGCCGCTGCGCAGTTGGCGTCGAACCGGCCCGCCCCCAGGCAGCCTTGCAAGCGAAAGGGCCCGGTCACCTTGAGAGAAATTCGCACGCTTTTTCTTCCTCCTCTTCCTCCTCCTCCGCCGCCTCGCCTCGCCTCGCCTCGCCTCGCCTCGCTTCGCCTCGCCACCGCAGCGGCGGAGCCGATTTAAAGTAAGCCAATAAGGCGGCGGGCGGCGGTGCTGGCGGATTTCGGGGGCATGACTCATCTCTTCTGGGGCTTCTCTCCCCCCCTCCCCCTCCACTCCCCTCGCGGCCACCGCTCACTCACTCTCTCGGCAATAGAAAGCTCGCAGTGTGGGGCAGCCTGATGTTTGGAATGAACTGGCCATTAATGAGTGAACAATAAACAGTTTGCTTAATGTGTTTGAAAATAGTTAACGACTCGCTGAAGTACCCGGCCCATTCACAGGGTGCTTATTAATCACGATTATCTGTTAGGAAAACAACTCTCTGTGCTGTCGCGTGCTGTCGAACCACGCGGTCTGCCCTTTCCATCCCTTCCCCTTCCAACCCGAACTCAGCGTGCCCTCTCTCCGCCCTGATCATTTCCACCCCCTCTGTTCCACTTCCCACTCTTCCCCATCCCTCCCCCCCGCCCCCCGCCCCACCCTTCCTCACTCATTCACGCCTTGCCCCACCCTACCCCGCCCTGCCATTTTGTTGCGATCATCGTGTTAAGGACAGTTTTAAAAATTTCTAATGCATATATATCAAATTAGCGGAACCTGGCAGACGTTGTCATACCCTCCTTTTCTCTCTTTCTCCTTCCCTCTCCCTTTGTCTCTCCTCTCTCCCCGTCACCCTCTGAGTCTGTCAGTACTTGCCTCTCCTGGGCTTCATTTAATAGTCGCAGGGGCAGTCACTCTTAATACTTCAGGGTGTTGCGGGTTGCGTAGAGCGCCGTTACGTAGAGAGCCTAAACAGGGGCGTTTGTGTCAGCATAAAATCATCACCAAAGCGCGTCTACGCGCGTAGGCATATTCACATTTCGATCGTAATATGCCTATATGCTTCCCACAAGTTCAAGCAATAAGTTTACAAAGTTTTATCGCAATAGGGTGAACAGTACGGAAGCGCACTAAGCACGTACAAACCAACCAAAAAATAAGCTAACATTGTTATTTTATATATTAGATAGTATTTCCATCTGTTTACGGGGATCTAAATGATATCACAAATGAGTAGCGGAAGCAGTGATTTACCTGCATCAATGCTGCTCCACTAGAAACTAAAGGCATTAGTAGAAGCGAAACAAGAAGGGATGCGAGTAATTCAATATTTTAACGAACACTTTGAGTGAAGAAAAGGTTTAAAGTAAGCAATTGAATCATTTGTGTTAGTTGGTAAACTTGCGGAGAGTGCGTTATTCCGCGATTAATACTTACATAAATATAAATCTAGTCTTCATTGCGATGGTTTGTCCATTCGAAGAAAGTAATTTTGAAGAACAGCGTTTTGTGATCCGATTTTTTCATTTATTTTCGGGAAGAAATACTATTTTAAAGTTTATTCTTTTGATGAACAAATAATAAGAGAGTAGTTTGATCAACCGTGCACGTTTTTATACGTAGGTGGAAAAGTTTAAAAGTGTCCGCAAAGACGTCTCGGAGGCTGTCCGGTGTCGATCTGGCCATCAGAATCTCGAATTGATTCACATATCCGAGAAGTCCGGCGTCCTACAGTTGGCCAAACTTCTGAAAAATGACAAATAAGCGTTGACAACTCATTCTATCAATCAGAACAAACTTAAACAGTGTAAGACGTGTGTATAGTAGCTTCCAATCAAGCTTAATGGTCATCACAAATCCGAAAGACATCGCATTTCCATCGAATTGAAAAATATGTTTCAAATCCGAAGGTAACGGGATTTTAACCTGTATTGAAACGTGAATGCATTAATTTTGAGCCGAATTCAAACGTCAAAGCAGTATGTCCATAATAAATTAAAAAAGAAAAAAATTCATTCATACAAAAGTCATTTAACCGTCTCTTGAAGTACACATGGTCCGATTTTCTGTGATTATTTGATGGAGCAACGCACTATCAACAAGTACACTAATTAGATAAAATTTAGAACAAAGTCAAGGCCGTATTAATCAGTAAAGGCCCGTGATGGTAGAGAAAAGGCAAGCAACGCTCGACTTCATTCAGCGTAGCTGACGCTGAAAACTACGAGCAAAGTGGATTGGGAGCTCCAATCACATCTTCCTTTCAACCCTAAATTTATCTGTTTTCTCCGATGAAAGAAGCTTTACATGGTATCGCGCAATCAATGAGAACGAAGAGGTAAAGAAAATAGTAAAAAACTGGCTTCGAGATCAAGGAAAAGAAGACTGGTAAGAAGTGGGAAAAGTGCAGAGAAGCCGTTAAAACTGGCGTGGGAAAGTAGAAAAGAATTTATATACAGTATTTTTGAAATAGTTTTGCTGGATATGTATTTGTTTATTTAATTATTGCGTGATCTCTCTTACATCATTGATATTTAAATACCGGTTTATATTCTGACCATAGGAACTTTCGTGTCGACAGCCCAGGAATACTAGACACTTCTGACAACTTTTCTCAGGGTATATCATTTTTCTGTTGTGACTTGTATCACCGGCCCCTCTACATAATCATTGGTATACCTTCATCGATCAACCATAGACATCCAAACGTTCTGGTTATTATGTTGTTTTTTTGTGTGAAGTTTATTGATGAGTGCTGTCATGCAGAAGACAGTATTTTCCCCTTTGACATTGCGAACGTGAAGTATAAACACAATAATAGTTCTTGATATATGGCAGAAGAGGCGCCGTTACGTTCGACAAAGAGCATCACGAAGCCAAGGCTACGCAAGAATAGCCATCCTCAGAGACCTTGCATTCTAAAAAGACAGGACGCTGTCCAGGCGAAGTGCATGTGATTTCCCGACGATAGCGCTACGTCATCGACAGCCGGACGCCGCAAGAATGGAAACACGGGGAACAAGCGCGGACCTTATATCTACATGCCGATTCCTATCTCAATCCGGGCCACCAAATTGACCGAGACAGGTGCCTCGGGGCACCAACTGATGTCCCTACAATGAAGCATTGACAGGGAGATCCTGTGGTTCGAGTTCTGACGGTCGCAGGACTTTTGACAACAGCCAGATAGCTAGGTCGAGTTCTGTCGCTTTCTGGAAGAGTATTCTAGCGGCCGGCTGCTCTGATCGGTCTTTTTCCGTGGTTTCTCCGATCAACACCTGGCGAATACCGGAGCAGTACCCTAACAAACGGGTACGGTCCGCGCGCGATCTTTCCTTTCCTTTCCATTCCTTGTCCTATCCTTTACAATACTTCCACACATGTACATCCACTACACTAACCCTCATGCCGGGAGACCTGGCGGCAGCTTAGTGCTTGTCCCGGATTGGGCGGTCCCGCTAGCCGACGGTAGGTCAGCACCGGATCTCGTCATTCAGGGGGGCAATATCGCCGCCACCTCCGGAGCAAAAGGTTGCACTGCCATTACGGGATTCTTGACCTTAGCCGCTGACGCGCGCGGAAACAGTAGCAATCAATCAATTAGTGAATATGTTCAGTGAGAACGTTAAATCACGATGTCACAGAAGTGGTTATATTTTCATTAGGTGCGTTAAATTTTGAAAAGTTATTTATAACATTTGACAAACGGCGGGACAGTCCACTTTTTAATAAAATTAATCGATATATTAAGGCCTTTAATGACTTACACTGGGAAATAAAGAGCTCCAGATATTGGAGGAAAAATGATCGTAATTTCAAAATTCTTAAATCTTGTTATTCTGTCACGGCTCGCCTGAAAAGTCGCAAATCCGCAACAAATTTTTAGTACACCGAAAAGTCCTAGATTTGCGTACCAATAAAAATTTGTTTTCGGCACCCAGTTAAGCATGATGCATTTGCGTCGTTGAGAATTCGGTGGCTCAGATCGGTCAGTTTCTTGCCGACCTTTATGGCCGAGGTGGGCAGAGCATGTGCCGACTCAGCGCCTCGGTCTGGAGGGTCGCGGGTTCGAGTCCCGCCGTGGGCATGGCTGTTTGTGCCAACCCTTTCACGTATGTGTGTTGTCACGAAGGAACTCGTGTCTAACCACACACAGTAGGGCCCGCAAGTGTGTCTAGTGTAAAAGGTTAATATGTGTCCCCACGAGGGGCATAATGGGTACCCGGGGCGGATAGTCGAAATCGACAACCCCTGAGGCTGGATCAGTTGGTTTTGTGGTATCGTACGATCAATTCAATGGGAATGTCGGTACTGTAACTTAATTAACCAGTAACCTCAACAATGGCGTTCAGATCTCGCGCGAGTATTCCTTCACCGTTCTGGCTCGACTCCCAGTCTTATGGCAGAAATGTATCTCGAGCAGGCACATCCTCCTTCCGCACGTCCCAACAGCTGCGTCTCCTCTGCGGTAGAAGTGACGTTTTCCCTTCCCCGTGCTGACTGAGAGGTTCTAGGGTTCGGTCCCCGTCGGTGATGGATTTTCGACTAAGCGAATTCCAATTCATCCGCCTTCTAGAAGAGCATTCTATTGGCCGGCTGTTCTCATTGGAAGTTTTCCCTACCAATACCAGTCAAATAGCGGAGCAGTAACTTATCACATGGGCCACGGAGTGTGCACAATATTTCCCTCTTCATTCTTGCTCCTTCTGTACCTCCACGTACATGTTTATGAACTACACTACCCCACACATCGGGAGACAAGTTGGGAGCTTAGTACTTGCCCCGGCTGGGGCGCTGGGGTTGTGTAATAAGCGGCAAGCCGACTTGTAGGTCAGCGCCGATCTCATATCCCAGAGAAGAGTGAATACGTATCTTACTGGTTACTACATGTGCTACACTTACGGATCTAATGCCCCTATTAGTTGACGCGTCCAGAAACACTAAAACATCAAATCCATTCAATCCTCAGAGACCCGTGGTGCAGCAAGCAAACAGCTCAACCTGAACTATGGAGAAAGAAGAAAATACTTTCTTATACTGGACTACGCCCACAATTGCCTATTGAGCCATTTGGCGACGCACTGACCAGCAAAAATGGACTTCAGCGTGATGTTGAGATCGACCATTTCTTGAAATGGTCTAGGGCTGGATAGCCTTGGTGTTTTTCTGCATCCAAGACATTGTACTCTGGAGATAGTAAAATATTCATTCTGTGAAGATGTGCGGGAAGGTTGCTGTGTCGTGTTCACAATCTGAGGACAGCAGAGGACGGCTATGCGACTTTCCCGAGAGGTTTTGGTTGATAGACCCTCGGGTAGCCAGACTTTCTCATTTTCCCGATTGACAGTTTGAGAGGCGTTTTTTTTCTACAAGCCTGAGGCTGAGTTGATGAATGCTTGGGATGACTGGAGTAAAGAGAAAATAGGCGGCTGAGGGAGAGTTGCTTCTTGCTTTGCTTCTCTGCTATTTCATTATCACTGATATTAACGTGCTTGGGAAACTGTTGTTACTTTCCTGTTTTATCTCCCACCCGCGATTTAGAAGGAAGATTGTAATTACTGGATCTATTGCTGTGTGTTCGTATGTCCTGAGAAAAGTTGATGATCATGAATTTGGCAATCAAGAATGATTGAAGTTGGCAATCAAACTGGTAATACATTCGCAATTGATGAATTAAAAAAGAAGAAAGATAATATTATTCTATTAGTTCTACACAACTCGCAATTGGTAATGCACCTCAATTGTTGTTAAGAATTGGTAACTGAAGATAATATTAACCAAGAATACAGAATTCTAGGACGCTCTTGACGCATTCCCTTCAAGTTTGAAGATTCCACGGTCAATCAGTCAATCATTTGCCCTTGAAAGAGTTCACGGAAGTAGAAACGCAGAACTACCGGTCTTCACCAGAAGATGCAAATCGAAGTTTAAATTTTATCTGTCAGTGAGTGCTGCGCGGTGGAAAAACAACTCCTTATGAAGTGGCCGGAGCAGCAATTTAACTCCGACGCTTCGGCCCTGAGAAAGAACAGACATGGCATGTTGAAGTTTAACAGTATATGTAAGCATTAGCGTAACAGTAACTTAATACCTACCTGGTACATACCATAAGCCTAATTTTTGGCTTAGGGTATGTACCAGGAGAAATGAAAAAAATATTTTAAAAGTCCTAAATATTCCTCATTCACCAGTGTACAATATCTTACTATGTGTCTTCTGAGTTTTATAAATATTGTTTAAAACTGCATATCTATTGAAATTTAACATTTTTATCGTGTGAGAATATAAGATCATCAAAATAGTTTTTTTCAGATCCTTACCATCGCACATCCATGGTTCTTGCTCATAAGTCATAAAATGTAAAAAAAAAAATGTCTGTCATTTTTGAACGATCGTAATGATACTGGGAGTTGGTTTTCTAGGCCTTCTTTAATTATATTTTCCTCTTCAGAGACTCTTAGAATCTTTATACTACTTGCTTTCAATTTGTCCACGGGGCACCAATACGGTTCCACAACTATGTAGTCGCACTTGGATCGCGTTGTGCGCGCCATTCAACGTCACAGATGTGCATTGCTGGGGCACATACCCTTCTCCATTGAATCAGTACAATTCCTAAGCTAAATTGGGTACAAATGTATAGTTGCTACACGCATAAAAATAAGGTAATAAACTGAAATTAAACTACAATGCTCATAAATTAATTTTTTCTTACAAAATCCGAAGAAAACGATGTTTCGTAACACTATAGCTATTTCGTAAGTAGTACGCTGGATGTAATGAATCGCTGTACATCTGATTCACAGCCCAGGCGACGCGACATTTCAGAGTGAGTCGTTAATCCACGGGAAGAATCGAATCCTCATCGGCGCGATGTTTAAAATACGAATGAAACAAAACTTAATACAAAAATAAAACAAGTGGACAATTTACAATTAATTTAAAACAAATATGGCTGATATTGGCAGGGCATCATCCACGTCCATGGACGCTAATCCCCTGTTCTATCGTGTAAGAGGGATATTATTATATCCGCACGTTTCCTTGAGCCCCAGAGTATCTAAGCCCACTCCTTGCCCAACATTAGTTGCATTAAGAATACATGATAGCAATGAGTGTTTTAGACAAAATCTGGTGACGAGGAATGTTCGCTCCCGTGTATCATAAAGTATTTTGCATGGGAAAATGCTACAAATTCGGCGTAAAATTCCTTTTGTCAAAATAACCAAACTCCCTACTCCTCTCGCATCTAGCGAAGCGAGGGCTCAAGAAAACGTGGGCGGATAATATGACAAACGATGTCAAGAAATCACTGCCAATGATCGGCTTTCATCACGAATGTGTACACGAGAAACGACAACGAAATATCGAAATGACTCGTGAATAAATAATAAGCGGATGGTTGCATAATCTGTAATTTTGTAGCAGGCAGTAGAATCGTCCAAAAATCGTTATAACTCACTTTCAATCGACAAACGTTTATTAGAAAGTCGTTATTAAATCGCAGGATGTAAGTTTTTATTTTTCCATTATGACTGTTAATGTCTTCAGATGGAATAAAGTGTTCGGTCAAGATGGGCAATAAATAGGGAACAAAAGAAAACGATCGTATTTCACTCTTTTGAAGTTTTCACGTATTCACCTCAGGAAGTACACACATATTTCCAACCACACCTCTGCCACCAATTTATATCTTCGGATCTAATATTTGCTCATGGTGCTTTAATTTTAATTTACCCTGTGTTGGAACAGTCCATTTCTGTTTCACGTAATTTACTTATGTGTAATCATGGCCTGTTCCTTCGAGGTACATGTACAGAAATTCGACCTGAATGGGCATTGTTCTGACACGTCATCACTTGTTTCGTGGACATGTAATTATCGCATTGTCAAGTATCCGAATTTTCAAAAGGATTCGGCATCCTTCGCAGTTCAATTGTCTGTATTTCGTGCTACATGTGGCGATAAGAGAGACATTTTCATCCAAGACATGAAGCTGAGGTGATATCCAGCGGCGGCCTGCGGGGAGGGCGGTTGTCGAGGTTGTGTCCGCCAGACTCTTATTGCATTATTTTAATTTAAAAATTGGTATGTTTCTAGAATAAATATTTCAAAATCACTATTTAACGATTAAAAATGTATTATCATTGTATATTAGTTTTCACGTGTAATATAATACCAAAATTGGTTATTTGGTAAAGAAGCATTCCTATTTACAGTAAATAAAAGAATGGCTTCTGAATTTCCAAACCTTTCAACTTCGAATCGATGATATGTAAAACGTCCGTTACAGTCAGCAGAGAGCGGAGCTTACTGAAACTAAAGTTACTTCAAAGATAGCTGTGAGCGACAAAGTCGGAAGAAAGAAATTTGGATTCCCTAGCAATACTTGTCAATAAGCATTATATACTGAAGAAAATGTGTTTCGACCATGTGAATGACATATTTGCAAAAGCCGAAGCTGAAAAAGTGCCCCTCATTTAATTATTTATTTTCAATATTGCCAAAAATTGTGGAAGTGTTGTAATTTTTTTTAAATTTGTAGTTTCTTTTATTCTGAGTGGGCATCAAATTAAATTTTGTTCTAGATTACTAAATCCCAAAGGACGTGTGAATATCCGTTCATATATTGGTTTGGTAAGAAAAGTGTTGACCCCAATATAATGAGAAGTATCGTAAGATTCCTGCACGGAAACGGGCCGAGGTGCTGCAAACGGAGTGTAGGCGCGGATGCCTGTTGGCGCGTCGCGTGAGGACGGAGGGGACAGGATACTCGGAAGAGAGGGGGCCGGGAATGCCAAGGGGGGGGGGGGCGGGGGCGGGGAGAGAGGGGGGAAGAGGAAGGCGGCGGCGTCCGGACACGCGGAACAAACCCACCGCCACCTCTTCTGCCGCTGTCGCCACCTCCACATCGCCGCCGCCCCGACCACCACCTCCTTCACGCTGCCTCTGCCCTCGCTTCCTCGGCCACCACACCTCTTCCCCGACGCCTCCACGCTTCCTCCTTGGCCCTCGCTTCCGCCTCCGCAGCTTCTCCCCCCCTCCCCGCCCCGACTCTTGCTCCGCCATTTCTGCCGCATCCACCGCCGCCGCCTCCACTTCTCCGCCGCCTGTCGCCGACAGAACCGCCGCCCCGCCCCGCCCCGCCACGCCCCGCGCCGCAAAGCGATGGAAACGAGCGCCGGCGTACTACGAGAGCGAGCCGGAGCACAGTGAAGAAGGCTGCAGGTCGTCGAGGACGAAATCGCGCTGCTGCAGTTCCCAAAGGCGCCGCCGGTAGCATTCGAGATATCTTCCGTTTTACATAGAAATATTGCGTAGTGGACGGAAGCGTCCTCAGCGGGCGATATTTCAAGCATGAAGTAGGTTAGGCGGGAAATTGTTAAAATATTACAGCACGGGCAAATGGTAGTAATGTATCCGCGAATCGAATTGAAATAACGTTTTAAACTTGAATTCTGATATATTTTTTAAAATAGTCCATGGTCATCTCATCAGAAACTACTTCACGCAAGGCAATTATCTTCTACAAATGGTGCTGAAAGCGGCACAGAATATTTCTATAGATTGAGTAATTTGGGCGAAATGTGCCGCTCGCCTTTCTGGGTAAGGAAATGATCTCCACAATCGAACCACGGCAAATTCTGTCTTTGAAAAGTGTACTATTTCCGATAAGATAGAAAATGCGACGGAATTCAAAATTAACGAAATTTACTAACTAAAATATTACTATTATTAATATATATGTCTCTGATACCAAATTTGTAAAGGGATTAATCATTGGTATGATTTTAAGGAAAATTAGAATAGTGCCTGACCCTAGAGTTAATAGGCGAATGTTGCTGAAAACTGCGATACGTCGGTGCATACATATAAAGTAACACATATAGTATAATACACATATAATATAAATTAATGCATTTCCTAAGAGTTATTTTGTAAGAAATGCAACCCTTCGAGCTCGGGTGTCACAGCGGCTGCCTACGTGTTGAGTAGAAGGCGCGGACCCTCCTGTCAAATACTCAAAGTTGCCAAATGATACAATACATCATTCTTTTGGGATATTTTAGCAATTTTTTATACATTTTAGAAAAGAATTGTTTGCAATATATCGGCGTCAAATTGAAAAATAATTTTTCTGAAAAGTCTAAATACATAATTTTGTATGTCTATTAACTTACTTTTTGTGTAATTGTTAATAGGTATCTTTCTCGTGGAGACTCCTTTTTTCAGTCCATGATTCTCTCAAAATGTTTAATTCCTTTTTTTTAAATTACATGTTAACAACCTATTCAACTGTTGTGTAAGTGTTGACATTTTTAGGGTAAGTAATTGCGCATTAGTTTAGGTGAAAGAAGCACTTTTTAGAGAACATATATATATATTTTACCATTTTACCACTCTTCTATCTCCTTCACCGGGTCATTTATTGACATTTGTCTTTGAAGAACGAGATGGTGATTAGCGTTTCCTGCCTCTTGCCAGAGGCTTTCGCTTCGCTAGTGTTAGAAATGTGGAAAACTTTCACAGATCATTAACGTCGACGAAGTAACGACTCCAGATTGTAATTTATTTTATCGAGGTATGTGCAAACTTTTCCAACGTCAATCACAACATACGTACATTAGTAGTTATTGGATTGCAAAAGAAAATTACCATAAATCTTAGCAATTAATTTGTTCGTCACCGGAACTTTCTATACAATCTGCCTAATCATCGGTTATCACTAGAGAGGATTTTTGTACACTAAAAAAAATTGAAATATGCTTTTAAAAATACATGTTGATTACCTACTTTAATAGCATACCCTGGCATGATAACACGACTTGCAGTATTGTTAAATATACTATTTGATTTTGAATATTATGGCCTTACCGGTTGTTAAATTTTGATTTCGTAACACAGTGCTTACGAGAAAGCATGTAAGAATTGGCTTCCTAGTCTTCAATGATAATAAAAATGTTTCTTGATGAATAGTTTCTTATTACAGTAACTATCAGAGATGCTATCTTGCATCAAAGAAGTATTTCATGCATTCGCACGGAAATTAATCACAAGACATTTGAAGATTGTTTCTCAAATTCTGCTTCTCGGTGTCATATGCGACGGACTAGAAGATTTGAGAGAGCACAGGGAGTACGCCCTCAACTCGGAAAGGCGGCATTAAGCCGGAGATTGGAGAAAAGAGCTGACAAAAGGGTTTCGGCTCGCGCGAATCGGAGCTCCCCTTCACTGCGGTCGCTCTTCGCAGCGTTATTACCTTAGAATTCCGTTGCCTGGCGGCGCGGCGGAGCGGGGAGGGGCGGGGCGCGGAGGCATGGCGGACGCCCTCTCCCCGCCCCGCCCCGGAGCGAAACGAGCTCGAGAGTGGAGCGACAGAGACAGACGCCGGCCGACGGAGACGGAGCCCCGCCGAGGTCAAGGCCTGGCGTCTATATTCCGTAACAGCTGTTCCCTGCCCTACACTCTTTCTCTCTGATTTGCACCTGGCTGAGCAGCCACACGCGGAAACTCACGCCACGGAGTTACGCGCGTACGCGGGAGGACCTCGGGGCAACAGCTCTTTTCGAAAAGGAAAGATTGGTAATGTTGCACGGTCAGTTTGTATATTTCTTGTATGTAAGTGCATCGCTCTTACCATGTATACATCCAACCTCTCTGCCGAGACATTTTTATAGTCGAAGCATAACTATGGAAACAAAAGACTCAATATTGTTATTCCAACGGAAAGTGCCCCCCCCCCCCCCACCTGAGATATCTTGTACGGCGATCCAATTAAGATGACTTTCAGTCTACCAATTAGGAGGCAGCGTCCAACATGTCTTAAGGGCAACTTCGTGGTATCCGATATTTCATTACGTGTTGAGTGGCCGAATTGATATTTTTTACCCCTCTCCTCAAGCGGTGCTCAAGAGGTGTGTAGAATGTATTTTGAACCGCTTAGCCTCTAAACTAATCCAATACTATAAATGAATTACGTAACTGGAGACAGCGTCGTGGGTAGTGTTGTCTAGTGTACTGCACTCTCCAGCGCCAACGGCAACACTGTCTAGGATGCCGGTACAGTCAAGACTTGATTCCAGCTGAAGAACTCTGCGTCTTTACGTGACATGAAGGATTTTCACATCTTATTGCGATGAAAATGTGTCAACATTTCAGAGTTCTGCCAATAATGTCTTCGTGCGGCCAAATGTTCGCTAATAGTGCTCCCTCCAAAAGAATATTCTAGCTTCGCAACTTACAAGGGATTGTCTGTCATGACATCTGGAAACTTGCTTTGATTTTTATCGGTATTGGTTGGGGTCACACGTGGTTCATACAAAGTTTTAGCTGCTGAAACAAACTGGAAGTTTCTGTTAAAATAAATTATGTATTCAGTTTTTCAATGTTTCGGCGCTTGAAACTTACATTTGCGCAACTCTGCTCCACCGCCAGATGAGATGAACACAGTTCGGTTGTGCAGGCGTGAGGTCAGATCGAATACCCACTGAGGGCTGCCCAACCCCTCACTGTATACGTCATGCGGTTGATTGTTTCGTGTTTTCGGGCTCGTCCTGTTGCTACGATCATAAGTTCTGTAAGTGTAGTGTATGTTTTATCGCTGGATGTGGCTGTGAAATTTCCTCTCTAACGGTTTTCCAGCCCAGCTAAAACAGGCTCTCAGCTCCCGACTAGATGTGTTGTCGTGAAGTGCATGTAGGTTTGTGTGTAGATAAGGGAAGAGAATGGGACAAGAAAGAGGAAGGAAAGATCGTTCTCTGTGTCCCGTTCTTTTGGGAACTACTTCACCATTAGCCTGGTGCTCCTCGAAGAAACCACAGAAAACTCCCAATCAGAGCAGCCGGCAGTTAGAATTCTCCATCAGATAGCGACTGAATTCGACCAACTACATACCCAACTCGTGTCGAAAATCCTCTCTCCGTCGGGACTCAAACCTCCCGAGGACCGTAGGAACTCCCAATCAGAGCAGCCGGCAGTTAGAATTCTCCATCAGATAGCGACTGAATTCGACCAACTACATACCCAACTCGTGTCGAAAATCCTCTCTCCGTCGGGACTCAAACCTCCCGAGGACCGTAGGAACTCCCAATCAGAGCAGCCGGCAGTTAGAATTCTCCATCAGATAGCGACTGAATTCGACCAACTACATACCCAACTCGTGTCGAAAATCCTCTCTCCGTCGGGACTCAAACCTCCCGAGGACCGTAGGAACTCCCAATCAGAGCAGCCGGCAGTTAGAATTCTCCATCAGATAGCGACTGAATTCGACCAACTACATACCCAACTCGTGTCGAAAATCCTCTCTCCGTCGGGACTCAAACCTCCCGAGGACCGTAGGAACTCCCGATCAGAGGCACTGCAGTGACATCAGTTACGTCTCTCGAAATAATCGTGATACCTGTATTTTAGAGTAACTTCCAGTTAATGTTTTTCCTAGTTGACCCACGCACAAAAACATCATTCATTCTTGGATGGCTGCCAATATGCATTCCGTAACGACAAGTGTGAGTAAACATACTGCTGTGTTAGGTATTATTAAAATAGTTGCAATTCCGTTATAAGTCTTTTTATGGCTCTTTAGTTTTTCACTTGTGTCAGTATTGAGATCTGTGACGAAAGGTTAGTGTGTAACAAACAAATAAACGTTAGTGTGACAAACAAACAAAAAAAGGGAAGCTGCATGCAGATGAAAATGTTGTAGACATGTAAGACGTGCAAGAATATACGGTGAAAGAGAGAAACAGGAAGATTTGGCTTGAAATCTTACAAAATGGGCAATGAAAGAGAAAGTAAGATGAATGCAGACGAGAAGGTCAAGGTTCCGTGTGGATGCAACTCGGGCTTCGCGTCTTAACAGATCGTATGCGTCACTTGAGCAGAATGTGACCTTGAAGCGGGCGGGTTGCGCTGCGTGTTGACCCTCGGAATTACGTTGTTTCTTTGCTCAGCCGCCCCTGTGTTGGCCCAGCGAATACAATGCGGCGCGTGACGAATCTTTTTGTTTGTGCTGTGAGGTACTACATTTGTTTGAGTGTTTGCATGGCATGGCTTTATGTTACGTCGCTACGCGTTTGCAGATAGGACTGTTCGCCTAACGAACGAAGGAATGCGCAGGGAGAGCAGAAAGGTGATCTGTTTAGCTGGAAACCGCATGGGGTGAACGCTTCTCGAGAAGTAAATTGTTTAACTTGGCAAGAGCCGCACTTCACTGCGTTACCAACACATCGAACGCGCGTCACAAACACTTCTTTCGACAACACGTGTTCTTTAGTTTGAAGATTTCCTCAACTTTATTGTTAACAAGTGTACAAAGATGCCCATATTTGTACGCATATGCGGTCTGCTTATTTTTCTTTGTAAGTCGAATATAGATAGCAGATATTCGTCTATAAAAGATTGCCATGCGAAAGGATAAATGACAGCTCTTGCTTGTGGACACGCAGTATTACACACGCTATAATTCGACACACGGCTCCAAATTTTGTTAAGCACCAACTTCATTTCCGCGAGTGGAGAGACGAAGAGCAAAGGCGATCGAGGGAGGAGAAGCAGCCGTGGGGGGGGGGGTCGCAGGGGCGCGTCAGACTCCCAATTGAATGGGCGTCTCCAGAACGTTCGCCGCCTCCCATCTGGCGGGTCATCTGCAGGAATGTGCACTCGGTGGGTCCCCTCCACATGGCTCCATGGAGCGCGCGGGGAGGGGCCGAGTGCAAAAGAGCGATGACGCAGGCACCCCCGCCCCCACCCTCATCCCCTCCTCCGAACTCCGTCCCGCCCCACCACTCGCCCCCTTCCCCTCCCTCTCCCCTCCCCTTTCCTCTTTATCCCTTCCCTCTCGCACACTTTCTCCCCGAGCTTGCCAGCGCCCCCCCCCCCGCCCCTTCGTTCTTCTGCCTTCCACATTCCCTCTCCCCTCCTTCCTGCCTGTCGGCCCTTGCCTCGTCCTCCCTTTCCCCTTTCTTCTTCATGGATCACTTCCTCCTCGCAGCTTTTCCTTTCCACCCGCTCGTGCTCCACCTTTTTCATTCACCATCTTCATTTATAGTTTTTGTCATCCTGTTTTCCTACTGTCCTGTCTCTATTCTTGTTTCTCTGTTTTCCTCGTCACTCTCTTTCTCCATTCTTCTCTCCTCTTCTCTCTGGGTTGTGGTGCTAACGTGACAGCTCGTTTATCTTCTCGCCCTGCTGGAGCCGCCCCCTCCCAATCTTTGAGCCTCCCATTCCATTTCAGCGCACCAAACGTCCAATTGTCCCCCGGCCCACGTCCTTTCGTCCTCTCCCCCCGGCCCCGCCCTCCGAGATCGACGAGCTGGCAGAATGCTCTTGGGCAGCGGTCGCCAACAGATGGTCCGTGGTCCAATGGTATTCGGCGAGAAAAAGTTGGTGGTCCACAGAAAAAAATTGATATGATTTGAAATTTCGTGTTTTATTAATAAGCGGGTAAAAGTCCATTAACTTAATTCAAACAAATGGGAAATATCACATTCAAGTTAGTGCGCAGTACTTAAATATACTCCCAACGTTTTAAAATCATACGTAATTTGCTTACATTAAGCGCTCTTTATTTGAATGAAATGGATGATAGGTCTCTAATGTTTATTTTAAAAACGTATTTATCATTTGTTGTGAAAATCTTCAGAGTGGTTCGTGGGATTTAAAGCGATGTATGGAGCGGCGCGTGAGGGGGGGGGCACGGGTCGGCGACCACCGCTGCGGAGCCCGGCCTGCTGCTCGGCCGGCGGCTCTGCTGACCGCCGTTCATCTCCCGGACAGGTCGCGTTCCCCGCCTGCCATTCTGCGTCGCGCCCACCCCCTCTCTTCCCGCCCCCGCTCCGCGCCGAACCGGTCCTCGTTCACGGCGGCAGAACGCCGGCCCCCGCCCCGACGAAGAGGGCAACAGTGCAGAGGGCGCTTTCGGTTCCGGTGACGGTCTTTTCTTCATTTAACAAGCCACAAAATAGATTCAACTGTTCAGGAGGGTTGAGGGCGGAAAATGTGCAATTGCTCTCCACAATCATGTATGTGACCGTATTAGCATTGTCTTAGTATTTGGACATCCAAGAATACAAAAACAATAAATTAGACGAAAACACCCATAGAAATAACGGTTGGGGTCATTGACTCAGAAGCTGCCTATAATAGCTACAGGCGCATTTAGCCTGTTGGAAAGATGCTATTTTAAAACCAATGAATCTATCAGTATTATTGTAAAATAATAGGGAAAGTAAGTAATTTTTTGGTTAGTTGATCATCGCGTGTTCATTACTCAATATTGTTTTAAAAAGAAATACAAATGATACTAGGAAGTTCACAAACAGAAATATCCTGACAAAAATTCCATTAACATTGTACCAGTAATCAACAACTGCTCGTGAAATGCAGCGAGTAACTAATTTCCATTTTGTGAGCGTTAAATTTATGGGGGCGCTGTAAAGTAACAAATGTAATTGTATGTTCTTATCAAATTTATATTATTTTGTTAATAATAAATGAATCTTAAATATTGTTCAAACGATTAAAATATCGTGTATGTCTTACTGTCTTAAATATCGTATCTATCAACTAAATTACAGTGCACATTTTTTTACTGACAATGGTCATATTTACTCTCAATTAGTTGAGACGTTTTCCCTCTCAATTTCTTGAGGAGTTCGATAGTGTTACAAAAACATTACTCACTATGAAAGGTCCAGACAAAGAGCGGACCTGAATAAATATCATCAAAACGACTTTAAGAGTGTATGAAATGTTATTTTTTAATTTAAGAACGACTATTCTCACTGAGCTGTGACTTTTAAATTATCCTTTAGAAAATTTAATCAACTAGAATTCTTGATTAAGTACCTTATCACAGAGTGTTTTGGCTTCTAAAGAGAGAAATGATGTAATTAAAGGCGTAATCATTGTCACCAATATTTTAAAAAAATAATACAAATGAATTTGTTTGTTCTTTTCTTCTTTTTTTGCAGTTGAAGACATTATTACACTTTAATACAAAATGACCACAGCCTACAATGCAAGTAATTTAATTTTACAGTTCAAGTACTGAATAACAAAATTCTTAAAGACGTATTGCATTCGCAAATTTTAATTTTAATTTTAAAAAGTAACCTAGGTTTTTGAATCAGCAACTCCAAATTCCAACCTCAACACCAAATGACCTCATACTTTCAGATACTCCGATTCAAGTACCAGTTGCTTCCCATTTGCCTGCCCCCACTGGACCACAGTGCAGCGCGGGGTTCGACGGCGGACCCTCCGGCCGCATGGCAACGTCGTAACCGGTTTCGGGGCTGAGGTCCGGGTGTTAACTTATCGGCCGGAGAAGGAGCGCTCTGTCCTACCAGCCCACTCGTGGCCTCGCGGCCAACCGAAAGTTATTTGCTCCGCCGCCACTTGGCGATTCTGGAAGCGAATCTAGAATTCCTCAGAAGTTACGAAATTTTCCAATGCATTGCGCCATACACGTGAACAACTAAACATTGGATGATACGATTACTTCCTAAACTGGTTTCGTGAAATTACGCTACAATAATTTGAGTTTTCCGTTTTCTTTTGCCTAGTCGACGTATACAAACGTCTCCATTCATTTATCATCGTCTCCATTCATGATAACGCAGGTATAAATAATGTACAACTAACACAGTTATTAATGTAGAGAGATTGTTTTAATTTCAAAAATCCAATGGAGGTGCCGGGGTTTGAACCCGGGACTTCTCACATGCGAAGCGAGCGCTCTACCACTGAGCTACACCCCCGACTGTTTGCAGTAACTCCGCAGCGCGTAACCTGAAAGAAGAAAAGCCCCATGTTGCTGTGGTTGTGCGTCATGATTTTGTCTGATATTTATTTTGCATTTGGAACGCATTCGCAGATTTTTAGAAAGTCCTTCTATAAATTTCTTCAGTTTAACTTACTTCCGCCCAAGTAATGTTCTACTACAAGAAATTAATGTCGAGGTTTTGTCGGAAATTCGCGGGGGTCCCTACTACCAAAAAAGTAAGTTTTTTTAAATTTTTTTCAAAATGTCTGTCTGTCTTTTTATCCGCCTGCCAGAGAAAAACACTAGAGTCTAAACCATTCGTAGGATTTTCACCAAACGCCCTCTAACTATTTGGGTGATAAGTCCCTATGCGAGTTTGAAAGCGGCTGTTCAATATTTGGTAGTACTTTACATGTCTACTAGAACATGTTATATGCTTACAAGAACATTTTAAAACTAGGACAACTTTCTAAAAAATGAGTCAAAATTTTTTCTGCGAATTGTTTTTTCTGTGAAAGAGCAAGGTTTGCGGAAACCTGAATTATGGGGAAGAAATATTGCCACAAAACTTCGAAATTCATTAAAGATGTATGTTTCCAGCAAGGAAAAAACTACCGTGTTCCGTGTTAGATTTCATTCATACATCCAAAGTGACAGAAATTTTGGACAATATGGTATGCTGTTGAAGGGGGTTGAAATTATAGAAGTTCGTATTACGTGTATATTATGGAAGAGTGTAGAGTGTTACCCATTCAATGTTATTAATTCTGCTTCCCGTGTAAGAGATTGGTCAAATGCTCTTGTTCCAATGCTTTTTAAAGCACCGTGTGCTGAGGGTTACAGATTTAGTATTCAAATATTTTAGCATACATTACCGAGAAAGAGGTATAGTTTCCGGTTCGAATACATATTACAAAATATATCAGCATTTCATGTTCCTGAAACAGTGTTCCTTTTCAATGCCATGGAGATCTTAATCTGTGTGATGTAAGAAAACCAGGTATAAATTCTAGTACAAGGAAATATGAAATATCACTGTGCAAATTTTTAAAACCAGAAACATTATAAATGGTTTAGATGTGTTCTAAGCCTGGAAACTGAAAATAATAGTGTCCCAAGAGACATTTGAGATGTGTAATCAGAAAATGAAGTGAAAACTGCAAAACTAATTTTATTGAAACAAAAATCTAAAAATTTTCAATGGGGCGTTCAGAAGCAACTCGTGTATGAAAGGACAGCGCTAGTCGATTGTTTTAATGCTGGTATTTCCCTTCGAATAATATAAGATTGATATAATTTAACGTTATAATGTTAAATGCTTGTACTTTTTAAGTAATAAATGCATTATACGTTCATAAAAGTATGATTCAACAAATTTCCTAACGTTTTAAAACTTCAAGTGCTATTTTCTCAGCATAGGATTTCACACCCAACGCTCTTATTGCACCCAAGTGTTCAACGTATTGCGAGTGTCAGAACAGTGACATTAGCATTTGGCTCAAAGTTGGAAGCCACGGAGGGAGGACTGGGAAGTGTGGTTGCCGTGCGGCGGGAGTCCCGGCTCGACGCCCGGCGGCGGGCAGCCCAAGTGCATGCGGGAGCGTGGTGGGGTGGGGTGGGGGAGGGGAGGGAGGGCAGCGAGCTTCACCTTGCAGAACCGGTCGGTCGTCTGGCGGCCGGCTGCGGCGCTGCAGCTTGCACTCACTACGGGTGCGTGCGTGCGTGCGTACGGCTGCGGCGCTGCGTACGCGAGCCATTACGCCCCGCCCCTGCCCCGCCTCGCCCGGCCCCGCCCTGTCTTGCCCCGCTCCGTCACTCCTCGCTCTCGCCCCGCACCACTCCGCACTTCCCCGCCCTCCTCGCCCCCACCCCTCCCCGCCCCCCTTCGCCACCGCCCCGCCCCGCCCCGCCCCGCCCCGCCCCGCCCCCGCCCGCGACCCGCCTGCGCTGCCGCCGCAGCGAGTACAGTGCGAATTCAGCGTGGTCTACGGGGACCAAATGAAGGATTTTTTTAAAAAGCAACCTTAGTCCCAAAAATGAGATTTTGAGACACTAGAGATGCTGCTTGAGCTTCTTAACTGTCATTTGCTGACTGTGCTGCCGTGAAAAAAATCAGCCGCTTTCAGAAGTTATTACCTCCGAAAGTTTGAGTAATTTTTATAAAAGTACCGTAGCCCAGAGGCTTTTTTTGGTTAAATAATCATAGTCCTTTAAATGTAAATTTTCTCCGTGATTATTTCTCCAGCATATCTGCAAAGAGTGACGTTTCTTTCGTGAATGAGATTATTCTGCATAACCAGTATTTTTGTCCTGTAAGTTTGGTGATAGTGTATAACCACTTCTTGTGGCATATACGTCCTTTGTGTTGTGAATCGGACCAAGTAAGGGAGAAAGTAACAGCTAAGAAATGGATTCTACGTATAAAGAACAGATGTATAAAGAACAAAGGTGAATGAAGTAAACCAAAGAAAGACAGGAAAGAGGATGCTGTACGAGCAAAGAAGGTTAAAGGAGAAGCACATTTAAATCACAAAGGAATCTTTAGAAGTTGTCTAAATATTTACAGTTGCCTGCTAACAGAGATTTGACTCTAAATTTGTCATCATTGCCAGATGCTAATGTAGAAACGGAAAGCACTGATAATGAGGATAACAGCAGGGGCAAAGAACAATAAGTTGATCAATAATATTCCAAATTAAATAAAAACACACAAGTAATATTATTGTGATAATAAATAGATATTCAGAAGGAACAAGAGGATGTAATAGTAATATTGAAAAAAATCTAAATTGATTAATTGCATTAATTTCTTGGATTATTCTTTCAAATATTGAAATATTACGGCCCCAAACAAATAATTTTGATACATAAATTTCCCAGTTTTTCGAAAAAAAAAACGCCATAGTCCATACACCCCCTACTTTATTCAATAATTTCCACAATACAGTTCAAGCTTGAATTACACTCAAGCGTACATAAATATTTGCAATAACTTGAGAAAGTGCACAACAATTTTCATTCAAATCCAAATTTAACGCTATAAGTTACCTCCGATGCATGGAGAAATGAATTCTATGACGCTGTTCTACGGAGATTTCGTCTTTACTCTGTGACAAGGAGTGTCGTTTGTAAAACATTATCTTCTCAGAATGAAGTTGATGCGACATAGGACTATCAAGATATTCAATTTAAGCTAAATTTCGTTTTCAATATTTCTTAAATTAATGTGTTCTAACACACGTATCAGCTACATTTACAGTTTCCAATTTTATCTATCTTGTGCGTTTTTCTTCATCTGAATCTCATATGTTATTCCTGAAATCTTTTGGTATACCAAGCTTTCTTCTCCTAACCCCCTTATCGAATATATGCCTAAACGCATCATCTCGTATTCTTCTATTTTCCGTCTTTTGATCTATGATCGTTTTCTGCATTCCCAATTTATCCATTCCGGATGCCGTTTGGAGATGTCCATGGCGTTTTATCAATACGTGTTGTTGTTTTTTCATTGCAAAACATGTTTTCATGGTCTCAGCTGTTTCCAAGGTTCATGGTCTTCACGCTCTCTTCTCCTGTTTCTTCTTCAGTCAAGAATAAATTCCAGATTTTCAGAGAAATTCTATGTCGTGTTAGCCATTTTACTCGATTTTAATTGTTTAGTTTCGACAATTTCGTCCAAAGATATTTGCATTTTAATTTTATTTCTTAAATTGTCTAGCGAAGTATGTATACAACATCTTCCCCGGTTCCATAAAGTTTCTAACAAAAAACAAAAATCTTCCAGGAGAAAGGTAGAAGAAAGAGGCGTTCTAGCCAAAGTGGCAGCATAAAAACGTAGTTTGTAGAATAGTGTTGCAATTGAAAAGTCTGAATTCTTTCGCAAATAATCCAAAAAGTTGGAGTTTCAAAAATTCTACTGTGATTAAAAAACAAAGAGACATAAGTAATTTTTGATATAATTTGCAAAGCGATATTACTGATTCTGATACTGGTAATATGAAAAACATGAAATTATGGAACTCTTAAATTATGTTCTCTTGAACAAAAATTTTTTTGCATTGCAATATAAAATCTATGTTATGTTCCATTTATCCACATGCTTGCTGTTTGTCAAAAAAATTATCGTGGGCCGTAAACCTATCATTTTTACTTTTATCGAAGTGTTGGCATTGTATATAAAAAAAGATCAATATCGTTTTGTGTCTGGCAAAGCTGCCAGTACCACATTCTGATCTGGTTGATGATTACGATAGATATGCTGAGGTTTACGTCGTTAGAATTATTTATTAACCAAAATTAAAACCAAATGTAATAAATTCATATCAGTTTAAATGTGTGGAGTTCAATTCGTTTTCTGGAAGAGATAACTTTTCTGTGATTTTTAAATTTTATTTTTCTACCTCCATTGTATAATTATTTTATTAAATGGCAGTAGCTTGTTGCGTAATGACAGTTATTATGATACAGCTTCATAAAAGTACAGGTTTTTGAACAATTACAGAAAAGATTATTAATCTAACTTGACCCACCCAGAGAATGTATTTGTATGCGGCTCCTTCAGAAAATGAACTTTGCAAAAATATTTTCTTAGTTTTATACATCGTAGTGGGAGCATATATCCCAAAATTCACGTTTGTAATCTCAGTAGTTTTGATTTTGTGTTGATATTGGAGAGTCCGTAAGTTTCTGCTCTTTTTTAGAACATACATGGCAAGTATTGCGAGTCGTATTCAACCACAAAGATACACAACTTTTTTCAAGTGTCCTAGTTCATGTTGATAATGAAGAGATAAATAGAGATGGAATGTTGATTATTGGGTTCCTTGTCTTAGTGGTGAACGTATGTAACTTGTTGAGAAGTATTGTCTGCTCAGACAATACTTCTCAAGAAAAGAACGTGGTTTAATGGGGTTACATAAGCTCACACTTGTCATGTGCAGGCAACTTTTCAATTTGAACTGGAAAGTTACCATCAAAATTACAATAAATGTTTGTCCTGATATTGTATTAATAAAAACCTTTAAAAAGCGAATTTGCCCATTGAGAAAACCTAAAATGAACTTACACATTCGCGCTCTCCTTATATTATCAAGCAACTAATGTTGATAGTCACTCGTGTTTTGTTCTGCTTAGTGCACGAGTTGGTTCCCTCCCCCCTTCGGTGTGGAGCTTTGCCGGAGTGGAATGAGGTGAGGCTGTTGGTTGTCCGCTCACGGTCGCCGCCTCCCACGTCTCTCCGCGCTTTATGGGGCTGTAAATTTGTATTTTATGTCGGGGGCTTCCGATCTTTATTTGTGCTCTTGCAGTTGCTCGGTCGTGACCAGGCATGGCGGGGCTAATTATACCGCAACCATTGCGACGCCTGTTGTAGTTTGTTGGGGCCCGCGCTGCTGGAGAATTGAGCGATCACGCATCGAAGCTCGTGTGGGACTAACACGAATTATGTAAGTGTTGTAGAAACAAGAATCATTTTGGACGTTTTTTACTCCCTCGCTATGGAGAAGAGAAAAAGTTGTGTAATGCTAAAAACGGCGAAATTTCGCCTGAAAAACTCTTGTTACAGGTCCCTGGTAACGAAAATGTGTATAAATCTACTTGCTAAATTAAAAAAAACTATCCTATAACACGTGGTGTACCCAGAATCTACGTTTTGTGGCTCCTTGATTCCGAAAAATCAAATGACGGCAAAACGTCGGTCTGTCTGCCCGTCTGTGAACAACTCTAACGGCTAAACCGGTCGGCAAATTTTCTCCAAAATTGATATTCCCCAATCAATCTGGCTTATGTTGCGGACCCTGGAATTTAAAAGCGACATTTTAATTTTAGGGGGTACTTTTTACAAAGCTCTATGTATGTAGTTGAATAACCTTTTACTTCAGAGAGTAAGACACTTAGAATTGATTTATTAATATTTTTTTAATATGGAAACGTCAAAACGCATGTGACATTGATGTTTAGATCTCTAAGTAACATATTTTTTCTTTCCTTAACTTCGGTCTCAATATTATGCCCTTTCTAAGCTCTGTCTCTATATAAACGATGTACTGTACTTTCTTTCAAAATTCTACGTTTGATGCGACTTAATGTGCCTCTAACAAGTAATGTACTTCAGATTGCGGGTCAATCCCCCCTCTCGATTGAATTTTGTCGAGTTTCCCTGATCCATTGAGCAAATGTTGAGATTGCCCTTTGTTTTGTTGCCTCTGGACATAAATGTAGCTTCAGTAAGCTCTCCTTTTTGCTTGTAATGGTGGGGGTAGTATTGGGGATGTTAGTAGTGAAAACAAATCAATCCTCCAGTTCATTTACCGATGCAAAAAAGTTTTCTATAACTCGGAAACGAAAATATCTAGTTTTTCAAATGTTGATAATCCCACGTTTTAAAAAAAATATTTTCTATGAATTATCATATTGATGATGATTAAACCTAATTTGCATGAAACACAAAATTATATAGAAAGTATTTTTATCAATACTTTTTCTGTTAATTTTCTATACCCAGGGATGAATGGGCCAGACACCTGTATTATGTTTACAATTTATTTTTATTACGAACTTTTATAGAAGCAATAAACATTTTTGACATCAAAATACCCGCTGGAGGTGCCTCATTATATTACTTATAAGTATTTTGTCAAAATTACATGATTGATGTGTGTCGGATCATAATTACTTGTCATTATGTAAACGCCTGTACTTCTGCCAACCGTGTGTCAAGCTGTAATTGGCCTTGATGAAAACAAGATAGAGATGCGATAAATTTCTTGCTTCAGAATTGATCTTACATTCAGTTGGTCCCCCATACCTTAACGCGCGCTCTAAATATGCCCGAAAGCGCACTTTGAACGCAATTGAACAATGGCACTCGAATAGCTTTGTTGTTTGGATGACCTTCCCAAACGTCAAGAGGATGTCCCAATGAACAAAAAAGTCGAATTACGAATAAAATGTTTATCGCAAAAGATCATGCATGATACACTTCTTATAATCCTCTCCGTCGTCCAGTCGAGAGGCTCCTATTACACTATCAGTTTGGCACTTGCGGAAGAAGTAGGTAGGCGTAATTTATCGCATGTCGCACGCTTTCAGTGGCGTAACCAGAAAGCTAGACGTCCTGAGACGGGCATCTCAAGAAATCGCTTGCTCGAGTATGCCATAATATAAGGTTATCAAACTAATGGTGATAGAACAGCACACACATTTTCGCATTATTGGAAACGGTTATATAATATTTTTTGCAATTTCTGCCCTATAACACTTCAACTGTCACTTCAAAAAGTTCAAACCAAAATTCAAACGAAGCGCCTACGGTGCGAATCTGTACTGATTTTAATAGTCTGGAATAGAAGATATTTCTTACTTCTACAAAAGAAACAGGCCATAAGTCCCAAATCTTGCAGTATTTGCAACCCATTATACAGACAAAAATAATTTCACATAAGCTAGTGTTGAGTACATTTTTCATTTTTATTTTATTTATTTACGTCAAAAACAGTTAAAACTACTTGTGACGAGCTACGGGGAAAAGTTAATTTGAAGTTACATTTCTGTCCAAAAGCAAAAGAAGGAGTCATCTCAATATCACATCGAAGTGAGCTTCCATGATGAAGATGATTATACCATAATCAACAATCAAACCATTTTAAAGTTGAAGTCTATAAATTAAACCTGTAGTGCTCAAGGCCATCCAATTTCTCATCTTATGCATGCATAAAAATGAAGTTACCCAACTACCGCCTTTAATCCTTTAAATATGCTAATTAGGTATATCTGGAACACAATAGAATCGTTTGTACGAAATTAATTATTTTAGCTCATGCATAATCATACATGTTTTTACCAATCTTTGCTACGTACGAGGAAATAAATTTTAAAACATTTGGATGATTTTGAGAAAATAATGGTTTAAAAATTGTTTATATATCATGCAAAATTAAATAAAAACTCATATTTTGGAAAAATTGTCTATGACTTTGTTTCAAGATATGCCTTGAAAAACTTATACCCCCAAGAAAAATATCCTTTTGAAACTGGTATGCTTCATCAAAAATGAGCATTGAATCATTTTATAAGCATTATAATTCGAGAAAAAATGGTACCGCTTTTAAGATAATCTTGGTTTTAACATTGCTTGTAATTCATTGAAAATTACGGTAAAACTACTCACATTTTGAAAACAAAATTATATGAACTTATTTAAAGGGCTTTTCTTGAAGTACTATCGTTTAGGAAGAAATCTCTAACTTCAGTATTGTAGTTGTAGGAAGGAGTCGAAAATATTTGAACTATTGCAAGTTTCGAAAGTTTAGAGAGTTCAATGAAAATGCGACGTAAGCCATTTTTTGTTCGTCAATTGCTTTGTCCGATTAAAAAATTACAAGAAATTGGATCGATATTTTGTTGTTGAAACGTTTGAAAATGTTACGGCTTCATGTTGAAAATTACCCTTCAAAAACATTTTATTCGCTTGAAATTCGCAAGGCCTCGAGTTTGGTCATATGAATGGCTGCATATCAGTTTTTCAGAAAACAGACATTCGTCTAAACGGTTTAGGTTTTAGCTTTGACATAGAAGTTCAGACATACAGATGGACAGACTTTGCCGTCAGGCAATTTCTCGGTATCAAGGACTCACTAACCTTGGACTATGGGTACATCAGTGCTAGATAAAGTATTTTACTACATACAAAACGAACAAGATGTACCCACTTTTTTGTCTCAGGATCCACTTTAAGAGACTTTTTTTATGACGAAAGATCGCCGTTTTTTCGCAACATTGCTTTACACTATACTACTACCATGAATATGAACTAATGTAAACCGTACGGTCAAAAACCATTATTGTAGAAGTGCAAGAAACGCACTAATTGTATGAATATGTGTTTTATATAAAATTGTATTAGCTAATTTATTTTAATTATTCTTAAATCGAACTTCAATAAGATTTCATGTCAGAAGGTTTCCATTGTGTTCTGCGTAACTCTTATCAGATACATGGCCAAAATGGAAATAAATTTCTTCTAGTTGGATCCATGTGAACTTTCCTCATTAAATAATTATTGCTTCATATTGGAACCAAGTTTGAACGTTTATGAGTATTCATGCTCGGGATGGGAATTGCCTCCAAAAATGTAAAAAATATACTGAAAATTATCATTTTGTAGATCACGCCATATCTTCAATGACATTATGTTCTACCTACATTTCAAAAAATCTACTAGCGAAAATAATAAAAACCACCTACCTCAGTCGTACCGTGGAATAAGATCTCTTCAAAGCATGTACGAGTACTAGCTTTCACAATATTTTATTTTCAAGAATTATTTTCAAGATTTTTGAACCAGCAGCTAACAGACTAAGAAAAATGCTCTATAATTTAGTTTTTGGGCCGATGGAGATTATTGTTGAATTACTTGCTCCTACATCAATGTATTAAAACTTCGCAATCCAGATAGCTTTGTTTTATTTACAAGAAATTTAAGGCAGATAAAAATTAAACAAAACAATATGCATTCCATCTTCACCATTACTATTATATATGTAGATTGGGGATATTTCTAGCTTTCATCCGTTTAGTATAAAATAAGTACTTAAGTAATATTTTATCGTGAGGACAAGATGGAGTGTGTTTGAGTTTTATGATACGGCCCGTCCTTTGCATCTATTCAAATTTAATGCAATTTTCACACGTGAACTGCCATTCTGCGTTATCGCTTGTAATCACAGCCCGCCAGATGATGAATCGACACGTACACTATCGATCTGCACAATCAAGGTTGCTCAAAACTGCTCCCGATATGCCCTGAGAGGAATGGTTACAGAGGCCTTCTGTTCGCTTGATGTGGGTCGCGGAATATGAATGCACTTCACTAGTTCAGCTTCCGTAACGGCAGACCACGTTTTGGATTTCTCCTGGGAAAATAATATTGTAACTTCACACGTTCCTTTATAAATAAAATTTCGATGTTATGTAACCCAATAAATAGAAATTACTTTGCGTCGAGACTGTAACGTTACCATTTGTTTTCTATTTATCTCCATCCCAACTAAATTGTCCATCGAGACATCAGTTTTCTGTATTAAAAAAATAGTACTAGAATGGAGGTGAAAGTTTCTTATTATAGGTTGGTAATATAATTGCGATGGAAAGGAAAAGAGTTAACAAAACTTCGAAGAAATGCACAAAATTTCACTTGAAGAGTCAATAACGATATGCAAAAAGTTATTAATTTTCAAATGAATTGTCTGTTTCATAAAAAGCATGTTTCAGTGAACGTAAACTTTTAAGATGAGAAAATGAAACTCGTAATGCTGCTTTATGTCACAAGTATTGTGTCAAGTATTTGGTCCGAAAAACTCACTAAAATAGCTTAATTTATCTTAAATCTGTCAGAACCGACGTATATACATACAGTGAATGTACACTGCTCTAAGACGTCAAACTATCAAAAACATCCTAACATGTTTTCTTAAATAAACCATTCAAATAATGTATTTATAACATTAATTCGACTTCTTTGCAAAAGATGTTATACTTCACAACCTTTTATATGGAGTAGACGCAAAGTGTCACAACGCCCTTTTCCTGCCTCTCTCTTATTTGGCTATACTGCGTTTGGAACATAACTGAATTTTCGATGTAAATTGTATTATTTGTGAATAATTAGATATATTAAATTAAGGGACATCTGTTTTTATTAAAAAAAACGTTTCTTCTTCATCTATTGGTATGTACGAACAAGCACAGTTAGACGCGACTTTTTCAAATAAGTTTCCCGTATCTTCATTGATTCTTGTATGCCGCAAACATCTTTTTCACACATTCAACATTCATCATTCAATAGTCTCTTAATGTATTTACTGTCAGTCCAATATAAAAAATTGCACTTCTTAATAGACATATTTTAGCTAATATATCTTCTTTCAATCACCAATTAATCTAATACCATTCAAAGCAGTCAAATTAGGGGAAAAGGAACTTTTATATCAATAGTAAATTCGTAAGAATTCAATGATTAAACTACATATCTTACCCAATAAACAGAGCAAAGGATAGATATCCACAAAAACCATAGGTTACATACGTCCCATGAATTTGCGAACGCTTGTAACCTAATACATTTCGCAATCTAATTCAATCGGATTGTTTTGAATAGTAGACAAACGAGGCAGTATTGTTTGATAAATGAATAAAAAAGGACAGTGTGCAATCTTCTTGTTTGTGTTCCTGTTCTACATCCCGACCAATTGTTCCCTTGACATTCAATTTGATTCTCATAGTGACGCACGAACGAGCCCGGCGCGTGAAGAGTAAGGCTGGGAGTTTATTGAAGAAACGAATTGCCCGCGTTACTCCGACAACAAGATGGAAGTGACGCAACGCACAGAGCCGACTTTTTTCCCTCGGGGAATGCAGTTCACAAGCAATTCGGGAGCCATCAAAACGTCTAATTCTGTTACATACTTTTCCGCCCAACGAGAGACTTACGTAAGGGATTGTGTAAGAGCGTCGTACCAGATGTCATATAAGTTTTATTGAGGACAACTTTACATATAATGGAGCGATTATCATCGTGCGCGCCTACTCCCAACACGAGTTTGTAATTAACGCAAGGCCAAAATTAGCTCGGGGGTTCATGTTTGCCGAGTGCGGTTCCTGGAGTTCGTGTAAGCGCGTTCTGGGAATTTTCGCTTGGCGGGACCTGTGTCAGCGGGAGAGGTGCGCCGTCGGCAGTCGCCACTGTCACATGTGCCAGTCAAGTCACACTGGCTCGCTTTCTGCTGGGGCTTGCCGTGCTGATGCTCGTGAATGGGCGAATTGCGCAGAGAAAAATCCAACATTAAGCAAAGTTCGCACAGATACCATAAAACGTGTAGAAGAGGGAAAGTGGAATGCTAACGTTAATAGGGTGGCCGAAGAAAAGGGGAAGGCCTGTGGCAAAAGGCAAGGAGAGCTCCTATTTCAAACAATCTGCCCCCTTTATACGTATTATTGATGAAAATATTCATTATGTTGAGATAATTATACATTAATGTATAATTAAAATACGGGAAATTACACATTCGGAAATAATTTTCATATAAGTTTTGATGGTTAAATATTCATCTGCGCTTTCATTTGAGCGAAGTAGTTAAACATTTTGTCAAAACTAATTTATTTTCGATATATATTTTGTTTCGATTCCCTCTTCCATACAGGTATCCTAAGGACTCGACTGCGGGAGGAGGGTGTTAACTGCGGAATAAAAAATTCAAATTATTTGAAGGACAATTGTATATATTTAACTATTAATTCTGCTTGCCATCCCACCAAGGACAATTGTATGTATTTAACTATCAATATATTACAATAATTCTCAGTAAGTTGGTGTTAAATGCTATCAGTTTTTGAGGTATGGCAAAAATATATTGAGAATATTTTCAGTACTAGAGGTCCTTTCCGCGAGAACAGAGACATTTACGTCATTTTCTTGAACCAGTTCAACATTCACTACATTAATACGAACGCACCGCTGTTATAAATAACAGATGCTAAAATAAGCATCGGCAGATACTGAAATAAGAGTGTTACGTGTTTATGCGCAGGTCTGTCTGAAAGAGAATGCCCAAGTTTCCACGAAGCAATTACGCATGGCGGCGGTTTTAAATTTGTTTGTAAACATCCCATGAGCGTTGGAAAACGAATCAATCACATAAGGTCAAATATCTAATATAATATATATAATATCTATCACATATATAACATCATGTACATAATAATCACTACATAATATCTAATATCTATCGCATAGGGCCTAATAATAGACATCGCGAATGATGATAAAGTCACTCCTTACCTAAACAAAGAAGAGAAACTAGTGGTGCTACAAAATGGCACAGACATTCCCGTATTAAAAAAGTTGAAGCCATTTTTGAGAAAATGGCTTTTGAGTATTTCTGAAAATGCAAAATTTTGAGCTCATTTTTTCAGAAAACTTGATTTTTCGAGAAACGTGATCTGATATTACGTAAAGTACATGTACTCATAAATTCATTAATGTGAACAAATTATCGCTAATGTAAATATTAATGAAGTGAGAGTCAAGTCAAAAAAATACATTGTTGTAATTTTTGAAAAAAAAATAGTGTAATATGGCGTTTATGTCATATTATAGAGTGCATTTAGTACTATTCCTAGGAAAAGTTTAAAGAAAAACGTAGAGTCGTTTTTGAGAAAACTTTGTTGCAATTTTTTAAAATTGCAAATATTGCACGCAACATTGTGGGAAAAGTACTAAAATGTTTAAAAAAATGTTCATGACATTATTGAAAGAACTAAATACGGAGAACAAAGTTAATTTGAACGAAAAATCTCTTTCTTCAATTTAGTTGTAGAAGACGCCGAAAGAAATTCAAACTTTTGAAATTTTTGAAAATTCAGAGTTAATCGTGAAAATACACCTTTATAAATGTATTTTACTCAATTCTTACAAGAAAATTTAAAGAAAGAATTTAGAGGCGTTTTTGAAAAAAGTTTGAAAATGTCCAGAGAGCTTCATATAAAAGTACCCCCAAATTTTAAAGAATATTTTTCAAAATCTCAAAACTGGCTCGAGACAGATCGACAGGAGTTTCTTCAATTTTGAAAAATGTATACGTGAAAGCAAAAATAAGTCTGGGGATGTCATAGTCCCCACCTCCTTTGGTATGTGATTACTTGTATCACTTCAAGTTTCACGAGTCATAAACGTTCAATGGAAATCCTTCATTTTTGACTCCCCTTTCATTTGGGGTACAAGGAATGCTTGGACTACGGACCTTGTCGAAG
The DNA here is from genome assembly GCA_038098605.1 of Gryllus longicercus. Taxonomy (NCBI): domain Eukaryota; kingdom Metazoa; phylum Arthropoda; class Insecta; order Orthoptera; family Gryllidae; genus Gryllus; species Gryllus longicercus. The sequence goes on from JAZDUA010000262.1 coordinate 1,739,747, forward strand.
AATCCTGTGACGAAAAAATACTCTGCCTCTCCAGTAATGAAAATTATCAATACATTTGATAATTGCATTTTTGACGTACGTAAATACACATACACATACCATTTTCACATATGTATTCTTTGCAAGTTCTCGTAAGCTTTCAATCCACAACATAGAATAGAGGAAGAGTTTATTCTTTTTGCAAAATAACTGAATGAAAGAACAAAAATTAATGTCACAAAACTGCTGATGTCACAAAAATGATTTTTGGATAATGTACTTATTGCATCCGTAATCTCTATACTCCCGAGCTCTATCCCCTATGTAGTGTCAGAGTTTCTCGAAAAATCCGTTTCAAATTCAAGGACCCACGACATCGTATTGATTGGAAAATATCAAATGTTATGAAAATCCTGTGTACGGTTTAGTCGCTAGCGTTGTTCATAGACAGGCCGACGTAAGTTTTGCCGCAAATCACCTTTTAGAAATCAAAATGTGAATTCTGATTACAAAACTCGTGAAAGAAAATACTTTCGAGATCCAGGACCAAGAAAAATCAACTATTTGGTATCACAATCCACATTTGAACTCACAAAACGAGTATTTTGATCGAAAAATTTGACACTTCTCGCTGCAGCATTACAACACTTTGTTCATTTTTGTAGTTTAAGAGAAAGTACAAGCCAAAAGTTACTGAAGAGGGAAGGAACTTCTTTTTTCTTTGCGAAAATTATGACAAGTCTTTCATGAATCTATTCCACAATTATCAAAAAAATTGAAAAATAGAAAATTCACGTTACGTATAACATTAATTTATAATTCATTTCCGATTGTAGTCACTGAGGATTTCCGCGAGATGTGTTATAAATATTTGGCCTTCAGGTTGCATCGTGTGGTAGGTCGTGTGTTCGATCAAGGTGCCAGGGAGCTATTTGTGCTAACATCGCGTGGCTTTTCCAGAGTACTGATTTAACACAAAAACATGTTTTTTGCCGGAGAGCACGGTTTAATTACCCTGCAACTTCATTTGCGACCCATTAATCAACGTTAATCGAGGAATTTAGACTTTTTTACTCGTTTACAAATATTCTACTACTCTATACCACAAACAACTCTCCAGTGCTTCTTTGACATGGATCATCAAGTGGGTGAAATAGGCATTAAAGCTATCGAAACACACAAACAACATCGACATTATCAAAGAAAATAACCGAAGATAAATTCTCTTCAACGCAAAGAATTGAAATGGTCAATATGAGGGAAAAAATATTGGTCGAATTTTATCTTACAAGAAAAATATGTCTTTAAAGAAACGTTATAGAATTCTGAAACTTGATGGCCAGGGAGATCCCAAGTTCTAGGCTCCATGCTGGCGTATTTTCGATATCAATGAGATGAGTAGCAAATTCCATCGGCTGCGCTACTAGCTGGAGGAGAATAATGGGCAGAAATGCAGTTTGTGGTACGATTCGTTCACGCGTGCTGGCGATTCCGAGAATGCCTCACTTGCAGTGTGCGCTGCCGACTTTCGCGCGGGAAGACGCGTCGCTAGGCAGGACAAATCTCGGGACGAATCTCGGGTCCTAGAGTCTGTCCAACGCATAACTACGAATGCATTTTATACGAATACACCTTTAAAATAATTTGACGTGTACATTTTCGTAATGTTTCCCAGGAAACCTACTTCTTCTTTCCTCCTGTTTGTCCCACAAGTTCTTCTTCCTCCATGTATATACACGCGCGTACACGAATCGTATCACAAAGTGCATTTCAGCCGATTAATTTTGAGTCAAAATTGTGTTGATTATAAAAGTGGTTTATTAATAAAATCTGGCTTCTTGTTTATTATAAATGCAAGAACACAGTATTTGTTCTGGTTGTTTGAAAAATATCAAATTACATTGTGGTTGTTTTAAAAGGGGCGAGAATTCGCTCCAGTTTTTCCCCCTTTTCCTACAATGGATTTTCATCACGTCCCAACTCCCGTTCTTATGGCCTGGCGATGGTCTGAGCTCATCCACTCTTGGCGCTAAATTTTGTTTGTTTTGTGACAGTCATTCGTTTTTCGTCACATTTGTGCGAACGCCATATTTCCTAAAAGTGAACGAATTTTTTGAAATGTCACAAAAACTCCTGCGGATCTGGGAGTGCGCCAATGTTACGACCTGGGTTGTTGTGCCATCGGAGGGAGAGAGAAAGTAAAATACTGACCCAACGATATCGTTGGAACATCCCAGTCGCAGAAAATGATACCCAGGTCGTGACGTCCGCCTACACGCCCCCGGCGGAAAATATCGCCGCGGTTCCCCTCTGTCTATAAATCCACGAGCGACGGAATGGAGCGGGGCGGAGTAGGACGGGGGCTGGGGAGGGGCAGAATGGGGGGGAGGGGCTGGGAGGTTAGGGGTGGGGTGGGGAGGGGAGGGGCGGAGAATGAGAGGGAGTAGCTGGGCAGAGCGGTGAGGGGCGGAGCAGGATGGTGCAGTGAAGGGCGTGATGGAGCGGGATATTGCAGGGTGGGAAGGAGCGGGACGTGGTAGAACGGGGAGGGGCAGGGCAGCAGAGAGCGGAGCGGGGTGGGGCCGGGCGGGGCAGATAACAGCTGTGCAAAGCGGGACGGGTCGGTGGAGGGCGTGGTGGAGCGGGATATTGCTGGGTGGGAAGGGGCGGGGCGTGTCGGGGCAGGTGATAGCTGAACGAAGCGGGAAGGGTGGAGGGTGTGTGGGCAGGAATATCGCTGGGAGGGAAGGGGCGATCGGGCGTCGGTCGCCCCCCGGGGCCGCGCCGCCTGATGAAGCGCTGTCGCCCGGGGCGGGCGGCAGGTGGGGGCGATGACAGGCGGCGCCCCGCCCCGAGTGTCAACTCCGCGCGCCGCATTCATCGCTCCGCCGGCCGCCTGTCGCCTCCGCTGCCGCCGCGCCGCCGCGCCCTTGGGAAGGGTCAAGGCTGCCGGCGGCCACGCCCTGCGGCGCCAACCGCCGCCCCGCCCCGCCCCGCCCCGCCCCGCCCCGCCCCGCCCCGCCCCGCCCCCCCGCCCCGCCCCGCCCCGCCCCGCCCCGCCCCGCCCCGCCCCGCGAACGCCGCTCGTCATTCCGAGAACAAAGCGCTCCTGCAGTTGCTGTTATTGTTTTCACTATTCTGAAGTAGGTTACCTGATAGACAGATCATTTAATTTCTTCTTACACCGCCGGCTTCTTTGTTAATTATACTTCAATTTCTATAACGTGGTGTCTCTAAGTCACGCACGAAAAAGGGAGAGGGAAGGCAGACTTCAATCGGGAGCCTGAAAAGTGGGAGATATAGTGACGTTGCAGCTCTCTATTGGAGTCTGCTTTCCCTCACTTTTTTTTCGTGAATGACCTTGAGACGCCACGTTAAAAAATGCTTGCAGGACCAACTTAGGGCATCTTATGATGATATTGAATATTTTGTAATAAAAATGAAATTTGTAATAAGCTTTATTCTTGCAATTAAACAATTTAATATTAAAATATGTTTACAATTATTTTCACGAAAATAAAACTTTGTTTAAAAGGAATATGAGTTACCTGTTCAAAGAGGTCCCTAGGTACGTGCTTTGTCGGCTTATGCATTAATCAACTCCGGATATTTCTGATTCTCCCGTCGTGGAGTCTGTTGCTGGCAGCAAATTACTTGGGCTTCCACTTTTACTATTTAAACGTGACTCACATATTTGTCGCCAGGGTTCGACACAACAACGATCAGCCTTATTTACCCCTCACTTGCATCGTTCCTTCAGGGGGAAATATGGGAACTGATGAGGATGGAAGTGGTCGGAGAGTTTAATTTTGTCGAGCACTTGCCAGGATTGTATTTACTATTCTTTATGTTCACGTGTGTTCATAAATATTAGAAACAAATTATATATAAAATAAAATATAACTTTAATGATCTTTCCAATTTTTTAAACCTACTCTACAAGTGTTTAGCGCCTATTGGCGAGGCGGACGTGAGTTCAAGATTGTTGATATACAAGTTACTTGCTTCCCTTCCAAGGATTAGAGGGTACCGGTATGATATAATGGAGCTAAATTATTTACCAGGTTTCTGTGCCCGAAGAGCCCGCGCCCATGCCCCTCAATGTTCAAGAACCCCCGACACTTTCTTAAAATAATTACTTGATAATATTTTTTTTCAAAAAATAAAATAAAATGCTTTATAAAAAGTGATGTATGATTAAACTACGCAAAAAATTGGCATATTGGATTGACGTGTCCCGCATTATTGGATAATATTAATAAAATTGAATGTTGCTGTCTGATGCGAGAATATCACTCAATAATGAGAAGTATAGTTTTTTAATATTGTCTTTAAATATTTTGATTGAATTTTTTAATTGATAGAATTTTCTTTGTATTTCAGCATTGAAATTGGAAGAGTGGAGATCGGTGAAAGTAAAAATAGGGGGCCCCCTATTTAAAACGGCCTGCCGGATTTACTTCCCTTCTCTGAAGCTTCATTTCGCGATTGCTGCCACCACATGTTCCAGTATGCAAATAGAGGTAAATGTTGGATGTGGATGTTGGTGGGGAAGGGATGAGAGGATAAGCTTCGCGCGAACTAGTAGTGAGGATACTCCTCATGACATGAGTCACCTTTTATTGCCCCCACTGTTGCATAGTTACAAAGTGCTTAATCTCTGTGCTTACGTGAGGTAGATGCGTGCGGTAGGCGGATTTTCGTCAGTCTCGTTAGTACAATACTAAATTCGTTATCGGACACATGGCTGCAGGGGTGGCTTTATTTGAACGCAAATTAGTGGAAGTAGGAATGATTTTCCAAAATGGATGAATGGTTTTCCAAAATGGATGAATCTGCAACGGCCTGAGAGGGTTATACTAGTCAGGCAATAAGGAAAACAAAGTGGAGTCAAAGAGAGGGAGGTGGGAGGAATTGGAGAATAAGAAACGAAGGGGTTCATTTTTTAAATTATTAATTGTATTGAAATTTGATTAAAATGTTGCTGTAAAAATTGGGTTTTCCACTGTAGTGTAAATTGTTTTCTTTAATTTAATTTTTAATGTCTCAGAATAAATACGGTATTGGTACCGGGATTCTCTATCTAGGATCCCGTATTTTTCCAAAATCAATGTTATATTGTAATTCAAACCTATGGTGTGTTATAGAAAGATTAGAAGTGTGTTGTAAAATGATTAATGTGGAAAGAAAGATGAAGTTTGGTCGATCTACATTATATTCTTGTTTGTCAACATTTCTGAGACTTCGATGGAACTATACAATCCGACCGTTAACAAATTTATGTATGAAATTTCAGGGATAGTTATTTGCAATGAATCGTTTGATCTTTATTATGTAAAAAAATTAAATTTCCGATCTGATAATTTAATCGCTTGTCACCCAAACCATACACAATGAATTTCTTTTATTGGACAGGATTATTTTTAAAATTGAAGGCGACGTCCCGTGACGTTTCCTTGGTGTACAATTTAGTGGAGATTCGTCCTTTTTGGTTTATGATCTTAATATCCAGGAAGTTAACACAATTCTTATATTAACTTCATTAGAAAATATAATGTCAGATAAATAACACTTAAATATGTCAGTAGTGAATTGACGTATATCGTTGTCAGCTATAATAATAAATATATTGATATCGTCTCCATACCGTTTGTAAAATTTGAATTCTAATTAGGTATCAAGGCATTTTCAAGACATCGCATAACTATTTCAGAAAAGAGAGAACTCAAGGAACCACCTGTGGGAGTTACAGGTAGTTGGCAGAATTTATCTCCATTAGTCCTGGATTCCATATTGTTGAGTTGGCATCTAACAACTGTAATGATCTCCTACTGGAGTATACCTGGGTGTAGGATTAGTTAAAGATATTGATGGAAACCTAAAATCAAATTGTGTGGGGAGACTATTATGTGTAGATGGGGCGGTAATATCAGCAATTTCTTGTCGTAGTTGAAATGTGATTTTCATGACGTATTGTGAATGTAATTCCAATATTGGCTTCAGTATTCAATACTTCGATAACTGATATTATGGAGTCCCAATGGTGGAAAAAAAGGTCTCATTGAAAATTCATTTTTATTCACTTTCCCCACAGTACCAGTTATGTAATTGTTCTTGTAGAGTCGTATCTATAATTCTATCTAAATTATTGTAAATGTGCTGGTGCTCCAAAACTGCCCAGTCAGAGAGAAGGCTGGGGGGGGGGTGCGTGGTCGGGACGTGCAGTGGCCGCTGGCCAGGCGGCGCGGCGAGTGTCGCCAGCGCAGCGGGCGGGCGCGAGGGCGCGCCGTGTGCCAGGGCGAAAGTCGGCGCGCGGGGCGGTGGCGAGGGGCGGGAAAGCGGACGGTGGGCGGAGGCGGGGGCGGGGGCAGGGGCGCGCGGGGTGGGGGCGAGAGCGAGAGGCGGGGCCGTGGCGGAGGCGGGGCCGTGGCGCGGGCGGGGGCGCGCGGGGCGGCGGGCGGTGGGCGGGGGCGGGGGCGGGGGCGGGGGCGGGGGCGTGGATCGATGGGCGCGGCGCCCGCCAGCCTCGTCCGGCGCGGAGGCGACGCGCTGCTGCCGTGGGTGGCCGCTGCCTGTGCGCCCTCGCCCGACCGCACGAGGGCGCGCTGAGATGGCTCACTGAGACTGGCCCTACGGCGCACTACCCACTAGGGATGTGACTTCGATGACGATGTTTTTCTAGATGTTTTTTAACATCGATGTATTGTGCTCGATGTTTTTCCTTTTTCGATGTTTTATTTCTTAATAAAAAAATTCTCATGATCACAATACTGTAAAAGTTAATATATAAAACAATAAGTGATGGTAACACTGTTAATTCATGTGTTAAAAACATCAATGAATTATAGTCGATGTTTGCTAACATCGATGTTTCGTTATCGATGTCGCATCACTACTAGCCACTCGAGATGTGTTGCTAGATGGACGCTTTCTGGAGAGGGGTTCTAGTGACCGGCAGCTCTGATGGGTGGTGTCTACGAACGTGGCTCCCGGACAATGCAGGAGCAGAACCCTAACATGTGGGACAAGGACAGGCCTGCCTCATCTTGTGCTACTACACACTTTTGTTTACATGCACAACACCACCGCACATGTCGAGAGACAGCCAGTAGCTTAGATCTGGTCCTAATTGATTGATTATATTCTCTCCGGCGCGTCAGCTACTATGGTTGCTAGATGTGTTAGGCACGTTATATTCCGGGAAGATAGTGATGTTTAGGGAGCGGATTTTTATGCCCAAAAAATCTTCCAAGCCCAAGCAATATTATTTTTTGAATATGGATTTATGATTTATCTAAAAATTCTTAAATATACATTTTAACGTGCAATTAAAATTAAAAATATTTCTTTTCCTGTATAAACCTTTCTTGATAAAATTCAGAAGAAACATACTTGTAATAATTTATTGCGCAAACAAAGTATAACCTAGCTTGCTTCTCAGGAGAAAAAATTGAAGTAAACATGCACCTTAGTGAAGTACATTGTAGGTATTATTTCCCTTTTTCTGCCTGGTTAAAAAAATATATCAAGAAATATCCTACATTTGCACAAGTATTGTATCTACTATAGAAATTTTAAAAAATCAAATTGTGACAAGCTTTTCAATGAACGCTTACAAATAAATAGATTCTATGAAAACATGAAACGTTTTCTTTAGTTTAACGAAATATGCAAAATATGGTCCCATAATTTCGCGAATATGCCCCAACAGAAAAAATCGGCCAAATATGCACTAGCGTGTTGGTCTACATAGCATCCAATTCTAACCAAATGTCAAGACGTTTCACTGAACAATGCCCTGAAGCAACGGGAACAAATGTGCAAAATGATAGAAATCCGCTCCCTGGTGATGTTCCTCCCTTGGTGGAACGTGCCGACCTGCGCCCCAGCTCTTTACATCACCCTCTCCACTCACCTCCCCCAGCGTAGCACCACCCCAGCCGTCACTTGTAACTAAACTTCCGACACTTGGAGTAATGCAGTGCTTGTAAGAAATGAATGTGTGTTTACGGTGGCAAAAAGAGACAAGGACGAGTAAGGAAAGATCGCGTGTCATTCGTCGCCCGTTTAGTGGAATACTGCTCTAGCATTCGTTTCTTATTCATCTAAAAAAACACAGTAAACTGCCGATCAGATCTGTCGGCCATTAGATTTCTCTGCCAGTCAGCGGCCGAATTCGACCTCGGTGCCTCGCTAGTGTGTCTCGTGATCCACCACTGGCTCCAGCCCTAGGATTTCCCGGGTGGAGGCGCTGCAGTGGCAACAGTTGCTGTACTGAACAATCTCAGGTGTGTGTTTGTCCCGACTGGAACGGTGCCCCGCGCTGGCGAGGAAGGCGGTAACCCCGCATGTGTAATTGGTCTCCGAATATCACGATTCAGCGAGGGAGGTCCACCGCTACCTCCTGGATATAATATGCACTAAGCTGACGGGAGTAATGAAACACGAAACTTTTGATCACTCGAGCGGAAGCTACAGTAGCGTTTCTGTGGATGCGTAGAGTGCGTACAAATATTTACAAAAAATATCGTTTCAATGTAATTTATTGAATATTTATTATACCTGATGACTTAAAGCTGCCTTCTGCCGTCTGAATGAGAGCTGCACCGCGATACAAATCGTGTGTAATATTCTGTTGATGTGTCATAGATGGCCAGCTCGGCTCTACGAAGAAGAAAACTTTCCCCACCAAAGCGATGATCGTAGGGATAATGCGAAGATGACACGCTTGATAACGACTGCTCGAGAAACATTGCTTTATAATTTCCCCCGCTTGGTGTTTCAAACAAGGAAGTATATATCTTCAGCGCACATTATCGTGCGGTATCAAATCTTAACTTGTTAATGTAATCTCTGACTTTTCGTATTGCAGTTATAGTCTGTCTTTGAAAATTTCAAAACAACGAAGATTTCAAAATTCCTTTTTTGCGACAATGATATCACATTTGAATAACGTTTGGCATACACGAGCGAGTCCGCAAGGCCTCCATTGGCGGTGAGGTCCTGAGTTTGCGTCCGGCAAGTGATAGGATAACGTTTTGCTAAAGAATTTTCTGTCCCATTATCTAGAATAACGTTTTTTGTCGTATGTAAGCTGTGCGATAAAGGGAATAAAATATTTGCAGCATTTTAGTTGACAATTTACGTTAAGGTCTTCGAAGGTGATGTACGAACAATATATATTTACCTTTTCTTGATGGGTTCTCGTATAAGGATTTTTTAATACGTTCTAGAGATTTCCTTCTCTTGTTACGATAAACTTTTGTTATTACATATTTGCTACAACATTGAATAGAATCAATCTACTTTTTGCGAAAATACTACGCGAATGCATATAGAAACGTGTTTGTACCATTGCAGTTTAAGAGTCTCTGAATTTGTCCTTCTGATTTTTTAGCTTCGCCCCACTGTCTGCTGTCTGCGTCGTACACAACACGGGCACTTCCTGGATCCGAAACGGGAGAAATCGTTGTCGAGTCCATAAAGAATGAGAGTCAAGGGTTAAATACCCACTTGTTGAACCGATTCACCGATTCCTTTTCCGCGCGCCGGCGCGGCGCGTCGTCGTGTCGCCGCGTTCGAAAACAAGGCCGCCCCGCGCGGCGCTCGCTGCCAGTCACGAGGCAGGGCGGGCCCTTCGCGCATAAGGAACGAACGGCCCTCGCTCAGGAGCGCGTCCACAAATCGAAATTTCGGGGAAGGAGGATTCCATGGTTGATTGATTGATTGTTAGTGTTTCCGGGCGCGTCAACTACTAGGCGCTTTAGTCCCGTAAGTATAGTGCATTTTTGTTCTGTAAGAGGTCTTTCCCCGCTGTATGGCGAGATTCGGCGTCGACCTACCGTCTAGCGGGGTTTTCCCCAACCAGGTGTCTCTCACCAGCAAGGCACCACCCAACAGGGACAAACTCTAAGTTGAAACGTTTGTGCTATCGTTGCCCAACTAGTTTTTAAGGTACTACTTCCAAACTTTCGTAGACTAGATTGGAGGAAACCACTCGAGTGTGGCCAATAAAAAGCTCTCATTCTGACGGCGTACGAATTGACTATTTCCTCGAGAGGCGGATATTCAAAATTGTAGGAGGAGAAGAATCAAAGAATCGATGAGCGAAATGAAGACACTCGTTCGAGACCTGTGCTAACGAAATGCAGACTGAACGAATTGGAAGAATACTCAGTGTTATGGTTTCTTTGCCAATTTTCATTGTACATTTCATTTTAAAAGCCTTAATTTTAAAATTTGAGAAAGTGAAAATAATAAATGTGGCATCGTCCGAAGTCATATTTTCATCAAAATCAATAAAATAATTCTAACGTACCATATCGATTATTCCATTTTATGCGAATATTATGCTACTTGCATCACATATGATGCTATACTAAGAAGATATTTCTCCGTTACTCTGTGACGAGCAATGTTCGATTGAAATCTTTGTACTACTAAGAATGAATTTGATGTCGCATAGTGTTATCTAGAGCCAATCCAGTTAATTGTAACAGTGAGGAGAAGGTATTAATACTTTTCCAGCAGGGGACATCCGACTCTTGAGGGGCAAGGATCCCCGGCATTTGGCACTTTGCGTTTCGGCGTTGACCGAGGCAGCGTATTCGTCGGCGACGACAATCCTGCCACAATTCAACAGGAACCTATTACAACTATGCTCTGAAAGGGTTCGGAAACAATAATAAGTTCGTCTAGTATCGCTAGTAAAGCGACTCGCTTCGAATGAGAACTCATTGCCACAAATGGAGATCCGGAAGGGAATCGTGAGCAATGGATTAACACGCGAACACAGCAACCCGGACACAGAGGTTATCCGATTACTATATTTAGGATGTAATTGTTCATATTCCATTGATCATAAATTGAAGAGAGGCCTTTTGCATATTGTTTTGGGGTCAGGGACAAGTTATGGCTCTCTCCCCATATTTGCACCTGTTGCAAACGCAGCACAGCAGTATCCTTCGTGATCGGGCGAGAGTTAGACAACGGCTGAAGCATATGGGCTGTTGTGGTTGGCCGTGATTGTAAACGTTACAACATGGATTGATTAATTAATTACTTCGTGTTTCCGAGCATATCATCTGATGACATCTTTAGGCCCGGAAGTGTAGTGCATTTCCCCCTCTTGAGTTGGCGGAGACTTTCCCCTGCTGGATGTAGGGACGTGACACCCACCTAGACATCGGCTAGCGGGGGTTTCCCCAACCACGTATCCCCCACCAGCGGGGCACGTCTCCAGCCGGGACAAGCTCTAAGCTCCCGACCAGTCCCCCGGCATGCGCGGTAGTGTAGTGCATGATCATGAAGATGTGTGTAAAGGGATGACGATAGGGCAAGGAAGAGGAAGGAAAGATCGCGCGCGGTCCACGACCCGTTTCTTAGGGTACTGCTTCCGCATTCGCTTGGTGTTGATCGGAACACTACCGATCAGAGCAGCCAGCCACTAAAATTCTTCTCCAGGCAGAGGCTGAATTCGACCTAGCTTTCTACCACATGTCGGAAATCCTGACTCTGAGTCACTCAAGCCGGTTTCAATGTGGAAGAATTAATCTTGTAGGACCAGTAAAGTATGTTGGCTCTACGTCGTGCTGGAGGTCTCCTAGCTACTCCTCTTGCGTCCTTCGTCTTCTCCCCTTTTCTGTACACTACTGATAATCGCCCATCCTTCTTTCAACTATAAAGAGGAGGAAACGCGGTCAACGCGATGAAGAGACTGTAGAGAGAGGAAACAGATCCGCATCAATAAATTGTCTTCCCTATAAAGTTACGTGCTGAAGTTAGCTCCTGATGTTAGTAATGAATGTGAACTATCAGTGAAAATAAATTGAGTAAAATATAACTTTATAGGTGAGTGTATAGAATAATTTATAATTCAACGAATGTGAGATGTTTAGTTTCCATTATTTTATTTAAATAAGTAGAAATATAAATTTTAATAGTTAAGTCATATTACTACATTGACTGAAATGTTTGAAATTTTGCTTTGACTCTAGTACCGCTTGTTTGATGTTAATCATGGAGGAAGAACATCGGGTCCTTATGTTGAAGTACCAGTGAAGCGAACAAAATTGCTACCTACAGTACATAGTTGTTGTTTTTTAAGGCGTTCCATTTATCCATCTGTTGTCTGCTGTTTTCAAACCGTTCGTCGCTGCCCGGGCGGAGGCAGAGTGCAGCCGCTGCGCAGTAGCTCCCACGCGGTCTGCAGCGCTGCACCGCGCGGTTCAAGGTTCCCAGCCGCCGCGCCGCGCCGCGCAGCCACGGCTTTACGAGCGACGGGGGCGGCGGGAGCGGCGGGGGCGGCGGGAGCGGCGGGGGCAGTGTGGGCGGCGGGGGCAGTGTGGGCGGCGGGGGCGGTGTGGGTGGCGGGGGCGGTGTGGGTGGCGGGGGCGGTGTGGGCGGCGTGGGTGGCGGGGGCGGCAGGGCGGTGGGAGCGGCGGGGGTGGCGGGGGCGGCGGAGGCGGCGGGGCGGTGATGCGGTGGGGGCGGCGGGAGAGATGGGAGCGGGGCGGGGAAGGCAGGGGCGGTGATGCGGTGGGGGCGGCGGGAGAGACGGCAGCGGGGCGGGGGCGGCGGGGGCGGCGGAGGCGGCAGGGGCGGTGATGCGGTGGGGGCGGCGGGAGAGACGGGAGCGGGGCGGAGGCGGCGGGGGTGGTGATGCGGTGGGGGCGGCGTGAGACGGGAGCGAGGCGGGGGCGGCAGGGGCGGTGATGCGGTGGGGGCGGCGGGAGAGACGGGAGCGGGGCGGAGGCGACGGGGGCGGTGATGCGGTGGGAGCGGCGGTGATGCGGTGGGGGTGGCGTGAGACGGGAGCGAGGCGGGGGCGGCGGGGACGATTGATGGCTCGCGAGCTGCGGCGTAAGCGCAAGAGCCGGGGCTCGGCTCCCGCGCTCCACGAGGGACGAAATTGGGGCTCGTAAACGCTGGTTAACGCTTCTCCAGCAGGCGCTACTTCGAACTCCGGAGGAGATGAGAAATTGGCTGGCTACCCTTCTAGATGGGCTACAACCTCTGGATTCATTTTATTATATATTTTACTAAAATATTTGCGCTACGATTAAATCTATGTGTCCTGTCCTCTTCTATGGCTGGCCAGCCCGCTGTGGGCCTCCGCCGACCAGCGGTGGCGCAGCCTCTCGGCCGAGGGAAAAGGGCTCGTGTGGTCAGCACGACGACATCCCTCCATCGTATATGCTGGTCTTTTTAATCTTAAGGTGCGCTTTCTCGTCGATCTTGCTGATTAATAGAGAACATAGACTTCCACTTCAGTAAGTACTAGGCTGTCTCCGGGAGCCGCCGCGTCCTAGGCACAGTTTCGCCCTGAAGAAGGTCGCAGAGTGGTGACCGAAACGTTGGTACCTGTGCCTTGGTCGCGGCGTCTCTCTGTCAGCCATGTATTTACTTTACGTATTTGTTTTCAATGAAAGATCTATGTATTTCTCATTGCATATTATTCTTGCTGTTTTGTAAATATTTACGATTAAAACGAGTTGTACGCAGAATAGATTAGATGAACGCTCGTTTGTAGAGGTCTGTTAATTTCGAAACCGTAATAGCGGGGAATTAATTAGTGGCGGTTGGACTTTCTGCTTTTCTTTCCGATTTTCGCATGGGGTAGTTTGAGCGCACACACACAAGACGGCGGGAATATAATTCGAAAGCAATTAGTGATTGTATAACCATGAATAGCAATATGGAACTTCTTGCAAATCCTTGTTATGTGAACGTCGTAAAAGTCACGTTACAAAGCGGCCCCAAATTGCAAATTTTCATACTGTGACGCACCTAATAATATTTTATTAAGTTCTATACCTAAACTCTTGTTTGGTACCAAACCTAAATAAATTTCGAAAGTATTTGTTATAGACAAATATATTTTTAGTTAATAATATACCTCGAAGTGTAAATACGGTGATAATAAAATACGAAGTGTAAATACGGTAAAAGTAGTGTAAAACCCACGTTTACGTAGATGAGTGTTCCAGAAACCAATTGAAAATTTATTTTGGATGTAAATAATTGTACAAAAGTAATTTATTTCGCTTTTTTATTGTCTTATCCGACTATAAGATCATTTAAAGATGAACAATACTCGAAACTCTCAATTAATATGTATGTTTTTGTTTACACATTCTTTAATATTAAACAGTTTGTATAATTAAGAAAATTATCGTTCGAAATACCAACGCGTATGTTAAGCCCAATCTGCAACTTCCCTTCACTAAGGCATGCCATCGGGGCCGCGATTCACGATGCGTGCGCCAAACCGTTCTGTGCGGCACTCGCTAGCCCTTTCCTCTCAAACCACCAGAACTCACTCCACGCCCTCCTTCCCCTCAAGCGCCCCGCTCCCCGCGATAAATCTCGTCGCAGCTCGGGACCCCGCTCCGAGCCCGCGCGGGCGCCCGCACTCGAGTCAGGATAATTCCCATGACCTGTCTCTCTATTTGCGTGAAACGACAAGTGCTTGGAGTAGTCACCAAACCCTTGGGATGGCAAGATGTAATCTCACAATTGAAGATGATTGAAAATTGAGGGAGTAGGCATCTGATGCAAATAGTTACGTAAATGAAGAAGTGGGTGCAGCGCATCGGGAGAAGCTTCTCATTTCGCAGAGACAGAGATGCCACATTGGGCGGATAAAAGGCGCCAATTGCATGAAGAAAAAGCATTTTGCGGGATTCCGCCAATGGGCGGAATTTGTTGTTTTTCGGGAAGATTTTGGGCAATGCCATGTTCTTTTGATTAAATCAATAGTTCTCACCTTTTCCTAAAAATGGTGCAAATTTTGATGACTTCTGATAGGTTCCCTGATGTTGCTAATGTCCAGCTATTATAAAAAGATGTCAAGGACCGCTATTTTATTTTTTATTTTTAGTTTATTTTTAATTTAAGGCATGTAATCGTACCCTTTTCTAAAAATGTACAAATATTGCTGGCTTAAGGTAGGCAGGCTTTATGCACAAGTGTGTTTAGTTTTAAACATCTTGTGAAAGTGCATCTAATTTGATATGAGCGCTCCCAGTGACATGGCTCGCTTTCCTCCCGCTCTCCAATTTCACTTCACCGTCTTTCGGCACAACTGCGTGGCTTTTCACAGAACAGATCTGGCAACTCTGTGCAGAGACTTAAATCTGGAAATATCTTGAATGTAAACATAACCGTCGAAACATTGCTAAATTTTTAGGATGTTTAAGTCTGTTCAGTGTTTGTTCCCCACGAGATGTTGTTAAATAAAAACTGAATACTTCAATTAGTTGCCTCGTCTGGAAAAAATATTATTTGATAGAGACTCACATTCAGAACTAGTTACCTAAATAATATATCTTCCTCTGTGTTCTATTTGCAAATAGCAGTGTTAATTGAAGTTGATCACAGCACGAAAAACTAACGATAGTTTTCATATCTACCTCGTATCAAATAGTATTTTGTGTGTGAGAGAGTTACATAAAAATCCAACTTACCACAAGATATCTCGTATCGAAATGCCCAAACTGTCTTCGACAAACTCACTATAATCTTGTTAAACATCCACTTGAAATGCACGCAACAAATGTACCAAAATAGTTCTCATTGATTTAAAAAAATATGAAAATTATTAAATTTTCCAAATAAATGGCTGATAGATCACTTATTTGTTGATAAATAGCTGAAGCTCGTTTATTTGTGTTATAAAAACTTAGATTCTGTAGTAGTCAAACATATTATTTTAATGATAAAAATTTAAGCTACATTTTTTCCATTAAAGGTTTTGTGAACTACGAAGCTAATTTGAATTATTTCCAAAAATATAATATTCGAACAAGAGAAAAAATATACTAAAAAGCGGTATTTTTAAAACGTTTACATTTTCTATTTTTCTATACAATGGGAACATAATGACCACTTTTCAAATAATGACAAGGTGCTGTGTTTAACCTTAGCATAAACACAGCATTTTCAAAATGAAAGAAAAAAGTCAGACCTATTCGCTCTCTGGATGGTTTCTGAATGTCTCCTCGTCGTTGGAAAATTCAGAGACGCCAGGCCATCCCTTCAGATGCTTGTCCGGTGACGTCTTTCCCGGTTTCGCTGATTCTAGTGTAATTCCCTTGGAGTGTCATTGAAGTTCTAGAGCGGATTCGAGGATCCTTTGTTTCTTCCTCTGGTATCTCCACAGAGCAGGGAAAGGTCGAGAGGTAGGTCGTGACTTTTGTTCCTCTGTGCTGCTCTCCAGCAAACCGACTACGAATAGAGAGCTTATCAGTCTGTAGGAGTCTACCTTGCAGATGAGTGGGATTTTGTTGCTGAACAATGCTTATAAGGGTCTTCACCACCTAGCATTGGTGATAACTTCATATCACTGCAACTCTTATTTTAATATGTAACTATGACAAACTGGTTTCACAAAAAGAAAAGAAAGTAGCTTTTAATGTTGATATGAGATTTGGTATCGCTTAGTATCTACTCCAGAAGAGCCTGTATGGCAATATTAAAGATGTTTCCATACACGAAACTGAATTTTTAACTGAGCGAATTTATTGTAAACGAATTTATTTTGGAAGGGGTTTCTCATGACAGCCAACCTTTTAACGACTCAGATGTA
This sequence comes from Gryllus longicercus, assembly GCA_038098605.1. Taxonomy (NCBI): domain Eukaryota; kingdom Metazoa; phylum Arthropoda; class Insecta; order Orthoptera; family Gryllidae; genus Gryllus; species Gryllus longicercus. Next base: position 1,756,314 of record JAZDUA010000262.1, read on the forward strand.
AAAATGCACTGTACCAGATGTTCTTAATACGTTAGAGTTGAAAATTGTTCTAATTATAACTTGTCACCAAAACTCATGTTGAAGGAATTCAAATCAATGGGTTCAGCGGATGATGGTGTGAACGGATGCGCAAAGATTTAATTATTGCCACCAGAACCACTTGTGAATAATGTTGAATATGAAAAAGAACGGTAAAGTATTCAAAAAACTTTTATTTTACGTTAATTAAATGACAGTTACAGTTTAATCCGTGTAATAAGCAAAAGTTCACAAGTACTATAATAATAATATTTAAGTGGATTATGTTTGGCGCACTTACGTCGATTTGTCTACTTCTCTCTGCCACAGAACTACTAGGGAATTAAGTGGCGAGTCAGAACTTTCACAGCTTGGAGACGCCAGACCGTGAAAGGCGGCAGCAAATCCAGCTCAGTCTCACAGTAATTGATATTTATCTCCGCTTCTTCTGAACGTTTAAATTATCGGTGTTCTTTAAGTTAAATACAGATTTAATTATAAACTTTACTCTCTTTAGCAGTAGTTTAGATCAGCTACTCTAGCAACTTTGTTCACCTTGAAGAACAGTCAAGATAAAGCATACGTATCGCTAGTCTCCTTCCAGAATTTAGAAATTTTCCCAAGGTCCAGGAACCTTATGTATGATTAAGATCGTTGATTAGTGTTTCTAGGCGCGTTAACTGATAAGGTCATTTGGCCCGCAAGTGTAGTGCATGTTTCTTGTCGAGGGAGGTGGTGGTGATCTTCCCCAGTTTGGTGACGAGATGTGGCGCCGACCTACACGATGGCTTGAGGGGTTTTCCGTAGCCGGGTATCTCCCACCAGCGGGGCATCGTCTCAGACTTTACGATCTCTACGCTCCCAACCGGTCTCCCGGAATGTGTGCCCGTGTAGTTCATGTTACTGTAAGTGTGCATGAATAAAGGGTGAGGATAGGACCAGGAAGAGGAAGGGGAGATCGCGCGTGGTCCGGTTGCTAGAGAAATGCTGTGGCATTCGCCTGGTGCTGATCGAAGAACCGACCGAAAACTACTGATCGGAGCAGCCGGCCGCTAGCATTCTCCTCCAGACAGCGACTGACGTAAGATCGTACGCCTATAAGACACATTCAGACGATACCTAAAGTTATTAGTGAACATCGCGAAGGATTAAGACGGCTGAGATGTGATGATTATATCACCTCTTACTAAATGTGTAGATAGTGGTTAATAGCCGGACATCAAAGGGACAACTATGCAACAAAGAACAAATATGCAACATTATTGTCGAAAATAAATATTAGAAAGGAATCAAATCTAATAAAAATTACACGCGGTCTTCCCACAACTCTCAAGCACATTGCACAAACGATATGAAAATCAAATTTTTTCTTAAGTATCTAGATTCTTTTAGCAGTACGCGTAATTTCCCGTTAAAAGTCTCATAACAAGAACCTCAAATACTTCATTTTTTCAACGAGAATAGCGTTCATTCTTCTTTTTATATACTTTTAGAATTTAACACAATATGTTCCCTTTCTAACTGCCCCTTCCTCCAGGGCCGGTCTGGTTTTATTACGAAGAGTGCCACTGTGTCTCAGTAGAGTGTTGCAATATTTTGCAATATATTTTATAATACACTGTCTAATGGGTTTAAAATGTGAAAATTTCAGAAAAGAGGGAAAAGAGGCATTAGCCAGGTAATCTAATGGAATTGCCCCGAAACAAGGAAAGTTGGGCTATTGTTACACCATGATGATTTATGATGGGGTAATTCTTTTTAGGTTTGGTCTCTACTAATTGTCAAGTGTTCGTGATTGTAAAACCCTGCCTGCACGCACGTCTGTGTCTGCAGGGGAAAATGTTTCTTTATAATTCCATTGCAGCAGCATAGAGAAGGAGGTATGCAGATTTTAGCAAAACTACTTTTAAGCACGAATGAAATTTTGCATTTGAGCGGAGACAGGCTTATTTTCTGTTCAGTGAAAAGTAACGGGGTCTAGTTCAATACAATTTTCGTGCCAAATGAAACCGTTGCTTGACTGGCAGTGAGCGTGAATTGTAGTGTGTAGTGAACCAACTTTGGTAGATTGAGCGAACTAGAGGGGGTTGATAAGTAGTGAGTGGTCGAATAGAGCGACAGGGTAGCCTTTCAAATTCAGTATTCTTCTTTATATTTAAAATTTTAGATTTACGTTCAATCAAATTTCGTTAATTTTGCATCAAATGAAAGATAGTGGGCTCCAGATGTGTTATCACTTACTACTAGTATGCCACCAAATATTAATCAAATTAGTAAACACCAAATATTAATCAAATAGTAAAATTAAAAGAATGAATGCTTATTTTTTCTTTGCGTTTGTGTCAAGACATTCTTCGAAGGGGTAACCGTGTGAGGTTATAGTAAACAAAGCAAAGATAGAGAATTTATTTAATTTGAGAAGATTGAGTATTTTGAAATGCAAATATAATGAACGTAATGTCTAGCAATCGCTTCCAATATTCCCAGAAAAAATGTCAGTGACTTACATGATGCATTACGCTTTTAAATAGTACTAGGATTGCCTGATCCAGATCTCTACAACATACATGTCCAGATCTCGGTAAATATAAAACATGTCAATTACATTTTCAGAAAAATATTTAAGCTAATGATTTCAGTGAATAGTTATTATATTATTTCAGAATCTGTAACCTCGTTATTTTCGTTAGTCTTAGAGAATAGTACGTACTGATCGATAGAAGCAATATTCGGAAGGGGAGTCGATTTTACGAGTACTTCCGATATTTCACTTTCCTATCTTTCCTACCGGCTTAGGTGGCTCAGGGCATCAACTGATGTCGCATTGAGTATCTCTGACCGGGAGGTACTACGGTTCCAGTCCCGAAAGTGGCTAGATTTTCTATACGAGCTAGATAGCTGAGTCGAATTCAGCCGCTGTCTAGCGGCCGGCTGCTGTGATCGGTAGTTTTCCGTGGCTTCTCCGATCAATACCAGGTGAAAGCCGAAGCAGTAACCTAACAAACGGGCGACGGACTGCGCGTGATCTTTCCTTCTTCTATCCTCTCCCTCTACACACACACTTACATGCACTCCTCTCCACACATGCCGGGGGACTAGAGCTCGTCCCGGCTGGGGTGGTGCCTCTACAGCATGCACTACATTTACGGGACTAACAACCTTAGCAGTTGACGCGCCCGGAAACACTAATCAAACTTTTCTACAGCTTTCCCTTTTGTACCTTGTGATCACAAGCATTCAGCTAGTCATCTTTTAAATAACGTTTCTTCTGTTTTCGTAAACAGGGACGCAAGTTACTGAAACAGATGCGCCTGTGCAATAAATGCCTTATGCAGCACTTTCCCTACGCTCGCCTCCGGGTTCAAGCCGGCGGAGAGGGTGGGTTGAGCGTGACCTGGGTGATGCTTTGTCCCCTTCTGGCTGATCGCCAACAGTTTCAGATTTGTGCGCTGTGGAATTAGGAATGACTCCACTCCAGACAGCATTGATCATTTGTAAGAGACATTCTGTCAGGTTGATGACAATTGTGATAAGATAATAATGAAACTCTATTGGCTGAAGAACCCTGTTACAACAAGTATTACAGTATAGTTATTGTTCTCGCAAAATGGAATCAAAGTAAAAACATGCATTTTACATAACTCGTTTAACAAGACAGTTGTCTTGAAAGAAGGAATTGGAAATCAACAATGGAGTGGTGTTATATTGTCTCAGGGGAATCACTTGTCTGATAAGTGATATATTAATAACCAATTTCATTTTGAATAAACTTGTTTAAAATGAGTAAAATGTGTGACAAAAATGGGCAACTTGTTTCAGAATCACTTCATCTTATCATATAGTTTTAAGTGAACCCAATTTTCTGTCATAATGTTGATAAAATTCGTAATTATGAAGTCTGATTTCGCAAGTTAACAAATTTTCTTCAAAGATGTATTGGCAATCATACGATTTACCGTGATTCGATCACCCCTCAGAATTAACTGAAGTTTAATGATTTGACTGGCTAGCATTGTAAATATCTATCAGTATTTTCACGATAGCTCTTACCTCGACAATTCTGTTGCCCTAGTTACTATTTCTGTAGGCTGTTCTTTAAACCTGTTTCCAATATACGATATCTCGGACGCTTTGGTAAAAAGCTGCTCAATCGGCACAATAATCTGAAGAGAATTTTTCATTATGATTTGATTATGCCCAATGTTGCTTAGACTAGGTTTGCTTGTTGTCTACTGCAATTGCCAGGACTCAGAAGGCTTACAAAATCGCGTCCTGTTTACAAACATGACATTTTATTGTTTTCTGTTCGTGTGAAGGAGCAATAAACATATGCCCACCTGTTTGGTGAGATTGATCGATTCAATTAAGGCAACATTTTCTGGTTCAAGTTCACCGACTAGTCTAAATATAAGAAATAGATAACGCTGCACAACTACTTCAAGGCCACCATTTGTCTTCCTACGCGTATTCGAAAGCAGATATAGTGCACGTTTAACGCGTAGCATGAAACTTGCACTTACTCATTTCCTTTGCACAGAATAGCGTACGTACGATAGTATAATATGAAGAGCACAATAATGATAAGGCACTCCACGAAAACACTAATACTGTTTATAATTATCAAAATAATTGTTATTCACTAATTATTGACTATCCCATTAGAGCATCTACAAGCATGAAAGCCAACTTTTAAAATCCAAATGTTCTTTCGCATGAAAATGTGAAAAATCGTATATGTGCAGACCATTTTAGGTGTTAGTCCAAATTTGGCTACTTTCCCCTTTCAGAGAATATCTCTGAGAGATAGTGTTTCGAAAGGTTTAAAATTCTTCGGAATTATAGAAAAGATCAACGGACCCTTAATATAAAAACGAATCGACCCCATTCAACGACGGATATAGCAGTAAATTACCAATTCATTATGTGCCCCCAATACCTTACTCTTTGTTCGAACAATGCAATCTTACTTCATTCTCATAGTGCAATAAAAACTTAATAATAGGGGGTGGATTATAATACAATGTCATTTTTTTCTTTTCACTTTAAAACAACGTCGTTTTGTATAGAAATTCATTTTATGTTATAACAAAACGAAACAACCCATTTTTAAGACTTTTTTGCATTTTTCGTCGATTTCGACTAATAAGTCATTTTTTACTTTTTCTTCATTTTTAATGATTTTTTGCTGATTTCATCATTTTAAGATAATTTTCATGGTACTTGCTTTGAACTATATTTACGGGACACAACAAATGTTCACCACAAAATTCTTGAGTAGACTTTTCGATTTCATCGCTCGTGTATTGTAAAGCCAGCCATTTAAGTACTTCGTATGTAATTTAAGGTTCGTGTTACGCCTATGGGCGCCATTGCCAGTTCGTCCGATTTCGCGATATATAAAGGCTGAGATTTTCTTTTAAAGACCACTCCACACCCAAAGTTTGCAAGCTGAGTTCAATTGAACAAATGGAAGAAGCCTCGATTACATCAGCATCATATTCAACACTTTAAGTGGTTCATCTAAAGTGGTTTCTTTTCTTAGGGCACTTTTAAAACATTTTAAAAGCACTTTATTGATAATTTTGGCAGTGTTTTAGGTCATCAAAATACGCCCCCTATTTATTACAATGCAACTGGAATACGCTAATGAAAGGGGAAGAACACTGTCTTGAATGGCGGTTCGTCGACTGCGCAACCCTTAATACAATTAGGAATGTGTTCCCTATGGTTATCATTTCTTTCGTTACGACATGACAAGCCTTTCGAAATCTCATTAACATAGTACATCAATGCATCATGTCAGAGGATGATAATAAAGATGGCGCAATCCTGTTTCGCACTACCTGACAACTTGTTTACCAGGCACGCGTACCTGGAAGGGCCTTCCCTTCCGAGAACTACAGCAAGAGTATAGTCACTGACAGATAAAAGTGAGAAATGCGACATTATGAGAAATATATGGTTAATAATACTGAAATGCATGTGCCATTCAGTGTGTGAATCGGCCAAACATATTTCTCCCGTCTCCAATGTGGCTAAAAGTTACTGTTTTCTTTAATGTTTGTTTTCATATAAGAACATTCGGTTCGTTCAGTAAATTATTGATTATATTGTGTATTGATAAATTGTTAATATTGATCACGATAAACGATTACTCATCTATTTTCCTTGTCCACGTCATAAAACATTAAAAAATGAAAATTAATAGAATATGGGTAATTTTATTTCTGTACTATTTGGTGGATTATTTGTGAAATTTGTTAAAGAGTAAAAATGAAAAGTTGACTTCAAAGGACCGTAACTTTTGTAATCTTCAGAAAACGTGTTACTCGTGAAAATAATATGTTTAAAACACAGATGCAAGTGATGATTTTGAGCTTTGAAATAATACAATTTTAAATGCTTATTTTGGGTAACGAATTTTTAGAAATAACATTATTAGGCTTTCAGTGAAAAAACTTAAATGTTTAAATAAGTTGTTTTTCCTGTCATTTTGGGATGTAATGGAAACTGTCAATAACAATTCCACTCCTTAATCAAATACAGTACGTTTAACTTGAAAATTATAGTAGATATTTAACATGATCATATATTTTGTTGAAGATACTTTGACTGATAATACGACATGTTTAATACATGAAACTGTAATTAATGTACGTGAGAAATGAGGAGAAAAATGTTTCATTATATTGTATTCTTATATACGATTTAACTCAACAGAGTAGCGGACAGACACTCATAAAGTGGCGCACGAGTCTTATTTCTTTTATTTTATCTGCTAAAAAGGTAGTGTTATGAGCAAAATTGAACTACACCTGGCCACCATCGCCTCCCTGAGCAAACTCCAGCCACGTCCACTATTTGCTTTATATTGTCCTAATAGCGATAATAACTATTAACCTTCGTATCATATATGCTTGTTTATATCAAGTACTACACCTGGGGTCTTTTTTCACTCCAAGCTTTCTGACAATGGGAATTCGAATACATGAATGTATACTGTAAAATACTGGTTGTAAATAATTGATGTTATATAAGAATATATATTCTAGGTTATTTTCAATAACATAATATATATAATTTATTTATATTTATTAACATTTATAAATATAATTTATTCATGTTAATAAATATGTTTTACTAATATTAAATATTTCATATAAAGAATAGCCTCCGCCATGCGTAGCCTTATTGTTGATTCATAATGCTTGAGAAATATTTATAAGAGATTGTGAAAGTTATTTCGAGATGAATCAAATATCAGACAAAAATTGACGGTACCAGACACACATCTTGACATTTATGACAATATGTTTGAATTGGGGAAATTTTCAGACTATACCTTATGTCAAACCGGGTCTATGTAGCAAAATAAAATAAAATAAAAAATCTTAACTCTAATAAAATTTGCAAAATTTGTGAAAATTGTTTGGTACCTGCTTAACAAGTGCAGAAAGGCATAACTAGAAGACAGAAATTGTCCTGCAAATATTCAGGAAAATATGTAACAAATTAATGCTCGTGGGATCCAAAACGACCCCAGTTATGGTACGAGGGTTACAGTAGCACCACTGTCGCCGTAGAGTCTCGTGAATTGGTTTCCAATTTTAGGAGGCAATGACCGTACCATCCACGCGACACCGCCCCTCGGCAAGGCCGCCCTTTGAGAAAGGTTTGACACCGGTCCGGCCCGGCGGGGCGGGCGGCCCTCGGTGTTGGGTGACGAGTGGAAACTTCCGCGGAGGGAGGGGGGATTACAGGCGAGTAATCCCCTCCCCTTCCGTACTCCCGGGCGCGCGCGCATCAATGGAATTTTCCTACGCAGGGCGGCGCGTGGTTGGTCCCCCTCCACCGCCCTTGGCCGCAGCCCTTCGGAGGGCGGAGTGGGGCAGCGAGGGCGCGTGCCGAGCGCGTGAATGGAAGGGCTTTCTCCGCCCCCGACGCGGCGCTCGAAATGCTCCTGCGGAAAAGTACCCACGCGGCGGGCGGGCGGGGGGGGGGGATCAAGCGAAATGATTTTGTTTTGGTGCAGTGGCCGTTAATGCGTGCGGAGCTGAGGTCAATAACCTGAATGAGAGGACAGCAGAGGAGCCCGCCTCTTGTGAACAAGGAAGGTCATTTCCAATGGAAACATTCATCTGTCATTCATCCTACAATTAACTAGCCACTAGTGATGGAAACCAGCTAACTGAGCTATTTAGAACGCCGATACAACATTCACTAGAAAATCAACGGAAGTATATAAAGGAAGATTCAAAATGGTCCTCGTACCCAAGAGTGAGTGCTTTTGTTTTCCATGATGATAAATTTCTTCGTCAAGAAATTTGAAATTTGAAAATTATCAAAGGAATATTATCCTGGCAATACGAAGAGTCAAAGGCTTATGTAACACTGACTTTAGATGGAAAGTATTGTCTACATTAACACGCTATATATATATATATATATATATATATATATATATATATATATATATATATATATATATATATATATATATATAAATGGATGTTGGTATATTGAGCGGGTATCGTTATACAAGTATTTATTGGTATATACGATCTGTTAACTCCGACACCGTGTGACCGATCTCCATGAAAGTTGGCACATCAACGTGTTTTTTCACCCAGAAGGTGAAAATGTGCTGTTAATTTTTTGTAACAACTTTAGATAGCGCTGTGAAACAATATACTAAATATTCACGTCAAAAGCAACCCGCAACACTCGGCAGGATTTTTTGAAACTATGTCGTTAAATAACTCCTAAATAAATCGGTTTAGGGCATTAGAAACTAAAATTGTTAGGCCAAAGGCCTCAAAGAAATGTTTCTCACGCCGCAATCCATAGGATGATATTTTCTTGAGCATTGGATTAAATTTTTGCTGATCCGACGTTTTTTGATATTACCCCAGCTACTCAGAGACGCGCAGAACTCAGAGACGTGCAGCTTCAACTAAATGTGAATGAGAGGGACAGACAGACAGGCAGAGAGAGACAGACATTGACAAAAAGTCAGACAGGCTAAGACAGGGACGCAGAGAGATGAAGAGAGAGAGAGAGAGGGAGAGAGAGAGAGAGAGGGAGAGTCGGAGAGAGAAAGGGGAAAATGAAGGGCAGAGAGACGTCTTTCGGATTCCGCTAGTACTATATAAGGATAAAGAGAGGAGAGGCGGCCTTGTTTTTTTTGTGCGATGGCACACAAGCTTTAAGTTACCACAATGTATTTGATAGTTTATTATACGTAATGAACAATATACACTGTACGATTATGAGAAAATCAAAGAGAGTATAAATCAGAGAAAACGTAGCTATATAATGATATAGTAATATTTATTATTAAACATGTTACAGAGCATCTTAAACTTTTCTTTTGCTTTTGCTTAAGTATCACCTTACCACCCATTGATATTTATGAAACACTTTCATTCTGTGGAACTAAAGTTACAGCAGGGTCAATAGCACGGACTCTGTTGTATTGAATCAAAATGCGCAAATCGGGAACTTAATTAATAAATATTGACTGAGCATAGTTGGGTAGTACCAAGAATATTTAAGGTGGAATTTGCTTAAGCTTTGAAATTAATTTCTAGAACATTAGTTGCATTTTCAGCACTTATTTGTAATGTGGACGAACTCACGGAACTAAATGCAGTTTCGTTGTCATACACTTCTCATTTCAATCTCTTTTTTGAACTTCAATATAATTTTATACGCACCCTGAATTTTCCATTCTGCAAAAAATCTGTTGAATTCAAGGCTTATAAATATATTTTTTCTGACCCTCATTTACTTAAAAATGCACTTAATTTATTCTTGTCAAATTTTCTTGATATTGTCAAATGAATATCAATGACTATTCCACTCGCGAAATTAAAACTAAGAGTGTTTTACTATACACATTATTTGTTACAATGATGTCGGAGTTTCTCAAAACAATTATTGCTTTTTCTATCAGATTTTCTTAGCGCTCCTCCCTACTGTCCAATAAGCTGCCACTCAACTATCCTAGGAGGCGGTATGTATCGATCACTGTCTTGACGTGCAATAAAGAGCGTATCTACTGCATCGTAACCTTCTTGATATTAACATGCTTTCAGTGGGTTTTTTTAAATATTTGCGCATTTTGAAACTCTGGTGAGCGTAATTGCCTTCGTGGCATACAGCTATTAAATACCATACGTCCTTTGGAAACTCTCAGATAAATACTCGCAACTCCCTTGCTTCGCGAATCGGGGATTTATCGACAATTTCTAAAGCACTTGTGGTATTATCTATGATAATTCAAACGTCAACCTCGTATCGTCAACAATATTTCCTAGGTAAATGTATATTGGGAAATTACTGGAAGGTATGCACTTTTTATTTACCTCGTGTACTAGCTGTCTTCAAATTTGAATGAGCCATAAGTCAGGAAGAACTCTAATGTTTGCGTTAATAATTGAAATATGCGAGTGAACTCTTCTCTACCTTTTCCTCTTCCTCTTCAACGTCTCTCCTTCTCTCTCTATCTCCCATTTGCAGAAATAGTCTCCTCTAAGAATAAAGCTTTACTTAATGGCTTGTTAGAAAAAATAATCATTGTTCGTGAAGCTTGATTATACGTTTGTGAAACTGCATTTCTATGAATAGATTTACGATTGTCCAATACTTTTTATAGGTGTTTTTTGTAATATTTTGGAACATATTGATGAACTCATAATGTTGTTTGGGAGGTTGTACCAGAATTACTTTCCTCGCATCAGCATCATGCCTTTGTGCAAAATATAGGGTGGATAAATGAAGAATATAAAGTTTGTGGCTTTTGACGTAAAGATGTTGAAATATCAGAATGCTCATAGAGTGGGAGTACTTTAAACCACAATAGCCTTTGCCCAATAAATAAGGTACTAACGGGTTGATTCTGCGGTGTTTGTGATGCTTAATAGCCGGGTAACATGGTTATCTGAAGATCAGTTTAATTATCTTGAAAGATCGTTAATTGGTATATTAAAGAGACGTTGTCCTTGATGCGATGTTTCTGCTATTCGTAATGTGTATGCAGTTAGGTTTGTACATATGAATATGCTCTATTTATTTCAAGAAAGATATTGTATCAGTTGGGGAAATATTTTGTTGCAACATGTGGTATTTTATCTGCTGAGGAAACAGGATGCTTAAAAACGCAACTTGTTCGAACAAGTTTCGAAATGTATGGATAAGTTAATTTGCCTCTACCAACAAGACTCGTGCGACATGTGATTATGTACTTACGAATATCTCCTTTTCATACTTATATTTTCATTATAAATGCAATGTAAAATAATGTTTGTATGTACATAAAATTCCAATGCCGTTACGTTCAACTGAACTTTGATGCATTGAAGTGTTCAGTTGTTGAGAATTTATTCAACATTATGAAAAGTCTTTCCAGTTGTTCCATTCGCTTTAACCAAAATGCATATCATTTCACGCGTGTTAAGATCCTACGTACGGATTGCGTACGTAAGTCATCTCCTAACTCAATGGTATTCTTCGCATTGCATTCTCAACTCTAGAACCTGAGTCACAGGCTACCTTAATCATAATTACATGAGTTACAAGCTACAACAGAGATTTCATGGTGTTGGATCATCAATAACAGGATAAAGCGGCATCAATAAATGGATAAAACGACAGCATTGGATGGTAAAGTTGTAAATAATCTTTCTAAAGAAGTTCTAAAGCATTGAGTACCTGCCGGCCAGTCACTTTATCAGAATTACACAAGCAAGAAATACGTAAGTGCAGAAAACTTGTTTCATTAAGTTAACACAGAAATGGGCTAACTCAAACGCTGCTTTTGCCGCTCGAGTTGACTCAGGGCAACAATTGAAGACATTGCTGGGACTAAATCAGGGAGATCCTAAAATTCGATTCCCACGGTGGCGAATTTCGAAACTCGATACTAGGTAGGAACTAAATTTAATCACTGAATTTTAACCGATGCTTGGAATAGAGTTCTAACGGCCGGCTGCTCTGATCGGTAGTTTTTTTGGTTTCAACGATCAAGGCCAGGAACATGGCGCAGCATTACTCTAATAAGCGGGTCATTCATGGACTGCGCGATGCTTAGCTTCAAGGTGGACGCAGTGAGGAGTCGGGTGGGAGCCCCGAGCCTCCCAGCTTTAGCCCGGGTGGCTTCCAGTTGGGCACATGGCTTGGTCGTAGCAGCGGCCGATGCTCCGCATAGAGGAGAGTCTAGTCCCGGCGCGTTGCGGGTGGGGCATTGTTTCGTCTCCGGCACTGGCCTGGAAAGCCAGTAGCTGTGAGCCGGCAGGGCGACCCGACCCATGCATGGAATGGGGAGGTTTCCGAGAGGGTAACTGCGTTCCGGAGGGAACCGAATAGCAAGAGCCCAAAGCGTGCATGTCGCCCGCATACAGTGAGAATGAAGGCACACAGCCTAGGTGCCCCATCCGGGGATGTATCCTCCCGGTAAAAGTAAACGAAGTGTGCGGTGGTATTCCACGCAGGGTTCACACTGCGCGCGATATTTTATTCCCGATTCTCGTCCCCTCCTCGACCCTTACACACCTATGCACTTACAAGCACTACTCTGCCATATGGGTACTCTAGTCGCGAGCGTCGAGCGTGTTCCGACTGTGGCGGTGACCCGAATATACCTGGAGGCGAAGATCCCCGCAAACGACTTGTAGGTTGGCCCTGGCAACCCCGCTCCGTCAAGGGAGGAACTCAGCCACCCACTTCACGCGATAAAAAATCACTACACTTACGGGAGAAATGACCATTGCGGTTAACACTCCAGGGAACACAAAATAAAAAATAAATAAAATCTATTACTTTTCTCTCCTTCTCTTCAACCTCATCAGCTGCCTATCATTCCACTTCTTTTCTTTTCTCCTCCTCTTTTTCACATTATTATTCTGTTGTTATTCTCATAGGTATTCCAGCTAATGCAGCAGGCTGGCAGGCAGGGGTCGCGTCAGCTCGAAAATGTGTACCAGCTTAGGTGGTTCTGGGCATCAATTAATGTCCCCGCTGTGGCTCTGACCGCGAGGTTCAAGGGTTCGATTCCCGACGGTGGAAGGATTTTCGAAACTGTACTCTAGAGAGCTAAGAGGTCGAATTCAACCGATGTCGGGAAGAGAATTCTAGCGGCCGGCTGCTCTTATCGGTAATTTTCTGGGGTTTCTCTGATCAACACAAGGGGAATGCCGGAGCAGTACCCTAAAAACGGACCCCGGTCGGCGCGATCTTTCCTTCCTCTTCCTTGTATCCTCGCACATACTTACCCTTGTATGCACTGTATCATCACATGCCGCGAGATCAGTAGGGAGCTTAGAGCTTGACCCGGCTGGGGCTGTGCCCCGCTGGCGAGAGGGTGCATGGTTACCTGCACGCCGATTGGTAGGTCGATGCCGGATTTCGTCATCCATCGGGGGAAGATCTCCGCTTCCTCCAGTGATAAAACGTGCACTACAGTTACGGGATTAATGACATTAGCAGTTGACGCACCCGGAATCACTAATAAATCAAACGAAAACGTAATGCCCACGTGTCAAGCGGGTTGCCTAATAAAAGAATCGACAGTCGATAGCGAATCGCGGGGCTGAGCTATGCATTACCGTGGCTGTCGGTGACATTATCCACCTGCAGACATTATCTAATAGTCGTATTCTTTCTTCTTATTCTCGGTTTTCTCTTTCTTTCCTTCTTTCTTTTTTTGACCACGAAGATAGGATTTTGCCGATAACATTTTATTATAGGTACATGGAATCATCACAGATAAAATCCTTGAAGGAAGTCTGCGAATGAACAGAAAAGCAAAATAAGATGCAGAAAAAAGGTGAGGTAGAATTGCAACAAGAAGTGAAGATCATATAAAAGAAGTATAAACAAAGGTATTGATGGTGCAGATGGTTAGGATGAAGAAGGAGAGGAAGGGGAGGAGATAGAAGAAGAGGTGGAGCAGCTGGAAAAAGAGGTTGAGTAGATAGAAGTATTGTAGCAGAGCAGAGGTGGAAAAGATAGAAGAAAGGGAAAATATGGTAGAAAATACTTTTGTTCGTCCCATAATGTAATACGGAGTAGCTTGCTAGGATCCTCAAAGGGAATGACTGATTAAAGGGTTAAACTGAGTGCAGAAAAAGCGGCTAAATACAGGAATAGAAACATCGGGAATCTTGTGGACATGTGGGAATCTTTAGTTACACGTAGGAAGGCAGCACGACTGTGTCCTCTTGAATGCTTACACAAAGCAACGTCATGTAAATATATCAGTGAAAGACTTGAAGTGCCATATTTATTAAGTAGGGCAACCATTCATACAAAATAAAACGCAGTAAGCAAACTAATATAGGAAAATTCAGCTAGGTGAATAGAACCATTGCTGAATGGAACAATTTACCTAATAAAGAGGTGTTGGCGACCCTTGCCAGAAGCAATATATGAGATTGAGAGGTCGTGTCGTCGTTTAGGTCAAGGAAAGGACTACGCTAATGTAGGCAAAGTGCGATGCATATACTACGTGCCTTTGATATATTATTTACTGGTTACAGAAAAATGCAATGAAGTGAAGTGAAGAGAGAGTACGGAGTAGATATGGGCACTTATCTTTTGTAATATTCGTATGTATTGTATTGTATTTTGTATTTTTTCTACACTTGCCTGTTTGTGTTTTTTATTTTATTTTCGCTTATGTGTATTGCTTACCTTTTAAATATTTGTTTAATCGTTTGTCTTAATTTTTATTTTTGTACTTTCTCTGTTGATTAATTGCCACCGAGAGTACGCTCATTGGCAGTAATGAATTATTATTATTATTATTATTATTATTATTATTATTATTATTATTATTATTGAAAAGGATACTAGAAGTCAACATAAATTGCTAAGTACAGAAGGAAATCACAGAAGGAGAGCATTGTTCCTGGCCTTGATTACTCTTTGCATCGCGGGCGCGCGTCGAAGCGTGGAGCAGCGGAAGGAAGGAAGCGAGAGCATTATCTTCGCTCGCCCGCGAACGCCCTCCCCCCCGCCCCTCCTCCTGCACCGCTTCGCCCGACAGACCAAGGTCGCACAGGCGATTCTTTCTGCTTGCAGACCCACACCGTTCAGCACGACACTGACATAACCTGCGCACTAGCGTGGGGCAGGTTGAACCCCGTCCCTCAGCCCCGCTCCACCCCCTCCACGGCCCCCTCGTCCTGAAATGCGGCTTGCTCTCCTTTTTAATTCGCTCGCAGGCAGGCAGGCAACCGGGCCCCCTTTCTCGTCCGTAACCATCCGGGCGACCTCCACTGCAGTTTATTAATAGAATCCTCGCCCGTGACCTCGAACGCCGCGACAGAGCGACGCCTCGATAAAAAAGGGCAATATTTACGCGCGGCATCGCCACACCTGCGCCGCGGATTCTGCGCGCGACAGCCGAATGTCGCCTGGAAATCGAAGGCGCGATCTCTCGGGCCCCGAGAGCTCCGCGCTCAAAGACACTCCCAGGAGGCGATCGGGAACACCCGTTAGTGGTTTGCGGTGTCGTGTGTAGCGTTACTTAATTTCCCTCCTTGCGATCTCGCCTAGAGTGGCCGCAGGCGGTATCGCCGCGCAAAGGACACGCAGGACTCGCGGGTGGCGTGGGGGAGCGTGGCGGGGACGGGCGCGGTGCATCGGGGTGGGGGTAGCGAAGCGACGCTGGCGGCGAGCGAACGCAGCGCGGCGAGCCCGCGCACCCGGCGCCGAGTGGAATATCTTCGCGAGGGGCTGCCCTACTTTGACCGCGCGTCGGCCATCTTGTTTCCAGACGTGGTGCGTGGAGTCCAGGCGAGTCCGCGCAGGAGCGCGAGCATGAAGTTCTGTTAAGCGGTGACAGGAACGAGCCGTGTGCAGCAGCGACAGGGAGTCGTCTTCTCGAGGGTGCGACGCGACGCGGCGCGACGCGACGCTGCGCGGCGAGGCCAGGCCCATGAAGTGCAACGCTCCACGTAGCAGAGGTGAGCGATTCTTCGGAGCCGGGCGAGGTGACAGACGGCCCCGGCCGTTCAGCGCCACCCCCTCCCGGCGCGGCGCGTGCTCGTGGTCGGTGCGGCGCGGCGCGGCGCTTATCCGTGTGCGGGACGCGCGTTTGGATTCCCGCGCCGCGTCTATTCCAGGCGCGGGTGTCCTCGCCGTCCCGGGTGACGAAAGCTGGGCGAGGGGCGTGCGTGACCCATATTCCGGGGGTGTGGCGCGGGCCGGCGCGGCGTGGCGCGGCGTGGCGCGGGCGTAGGCGGTATTGATTTTGCGGCCGCGCGTCCCGGGGGCGACGGCCGTGCCTGTCGCCGCTTCCGCCTCTCCTTCCCACCTCCCTCCTCCCCGCCTCCGGTGGGGGGAACGGGGGTCGAGAAGGTTCTCGACGCGATAGTGTCAAAAAGAGCGCCCTGTCAACCCCCCTCCCTTACTTGTCGGTTTCTGCGAGAATTACATTTTCGGACGTTTTGATGGGTTGTCTATGTTCGCCGCTTCTCATTGGTCGATTTTTATTAGGTATATGTACTGTCATCCAATCGTTATGTGCTTTTTTCCGATCAGTATGACTGTCTGAATAGGGCATGTATTTTCAGTGTGGCATTAGGTTAGATAATGAAGTGTCATTTTAAAAACTGATGAATTCAAAAAAATATGCATTGGTGTTCATGGATTACCATATCACGTTCTCCAATATTGTCATGATTATTCGTGTAATCAATACGAGCGCAATCATTATGTATTTGTTAAACTGCAGTAAACTTGAATTATTTTCATGAATTCCTTCACAGTTTGTTTCTTTAATTCCCAAGAATTCTGTTTTAGTCGCTTACGTAGTTTCGCTTGGTTCACATCAGCAACTGGAAGTTGTTTGGATTTCATGTCAGAGAAATTTTATTTTTGGACCTTGAGATAACAGCTTGGAATCCTGTTTCGTAGATTCCATCAGCACGCGCGTTTCACGATAAACCACTGGGTGGTGTAAGAGTTCACCAGCTTTCGTAGCCTCCATAGTAGTTTTCTCTTTGCGGCGAGAAGAAAGCTCTGGAACACGGTGTATGACCTCAGTATCTGGTGCCGCCGGTGAAGTTTACCTGACCACTTTGGTCGTTGAATCATATACTCTCTTCAAGGTTTCGAATGTTCTTACATATCCTAGAGCCTTGAGTGTTATTACGTTATTTCTAATCTTCGTTTTCGTCCCGTTCATTCGTGTTTCTAGTGCAGTAGTGCGATCTCTCTCGCTGCACTACATTTTACATATTAAAGTTGGCTCAAGGTTTCACCTGCTGTTTCGCTGGTGTCATTGCCCCCATTCGAATTTTAGGAATAATTTGTCAAAATTCCCTTTGAATGGTTATTATTAATGTGATTTTATCTGTATTATTTCTGAATGTTTCATTTTACTTGAAGAGAACGAGTGTTTTCTAGAAGAACGATTTCTTTATTCTTATATAAATTGCTCGTACTTAATATATACGTTCTTTACTTTAGTGGTCTGTCAGAACTAAATTGATTTAAATATGCAATGTTTCCCAGAAATTGAAACATTTGCCTTTTATCATATATTTCGACAATTTCCTTGCTTATGAAATAAAACAAATAGTTAGAAGCACCCAGTTTTTTATAGATTGGGATTTTAGATTAGTAAGAGTGTATGCAAAGAGAAATATTACTTAGATTCGTACATTGTCTTTTGCTCTATTTACTTCGAACTGACAAGTGAAAGAATGAAGCATTATAGGAACGCTGAACTTGAAATTTAGAGTCGCTTCAAGATTCTTGGGAATCCACGGGTCTTTGGTGAATAGACTTCCCATTTTAACTTTTAGGAAATATTTTATTTTTTAATATTTCAAAAGAACAAAAAGAATTTAATTTGATTTTATAATTTTTAATGATTTGTCAACAAAAAAAAGACTTTTCGAGACATGTTAGAGCTGAAATATTTGTCCAAGTATCAAACTTAGGAAATATTTAATTAAACTTTCGAGCATTGATTCTTGATGATGTGGACATCAACAGTAAACCAGCGATAAAGCTGATTTGCAATTTTTTATAATTATTAACGTCATAAATTAACTGTTAATATCTCTCCAACATTTTTGTCTCTTTTTGTTCGGTCTTCCACTAAAGTAGGGGCTAGCCATATGACTCCAGGATAATGCAAAAATCTTCTTTTCTTCAATTAAAAATATAGAATTCGCTTATTTGGTAAAGCGAATTAAAGTCTAAACTTGGCAGTGAAAAAGTTTGATTATCAGTGTATGAAAATTGTACGTACAGTAGGAGGATCTCATTCTTTTTAAATTCTCGAGAAATGATCTAGTTAACTCAATTAAAAATTGCCATGTAAAGATGGGAATGTACATACTAGGAGGGGAGTGCAGAAAATTTGTTTTGAAGAATTGACCAGCAAATAGCACGGCAGTACTATAATAACTTTCTACATACAAACTTTCTACATCCGTATTTTATGTTGGCATGGAATGGTTATGTTGAAGTAGGGCGTAACGCAAGACGGTTGGGTTGAGATAAAACATTTCTAAAATGATCTTTCAATTTAGACACAATCTGTTCTAAGCCTATTACATTGATTTTCTTTGAAATACGTACAGATGATTTTGGAAATCTTGTATGGAAGGGCGTAACTTCAGTTACCCGTTGCTTTAGGATGTGCATGTGGACTAAGACCAAGACAATCCATAGACGAAGCTCTTATATTCGAGGCAAATAAATGATGGATTTTCGACATCACCTGACACGCAAGGTGCCATTTGCTCGATCCTTTGCAGATCTGCTCTGTTCTCATTGGTTCCGCGGTGTCTGCCATGCTTGCCTGGTCGAGTGCCGGTTCCGTACCATCGAACGCGTATGATGCCTCCAATCCCATGTTGATGACTCATATTCATTCTTCCCTCATGATCTGAAGACGAGTACCAGACCTGTGCTGTAGTATCCATAGGAAAGAGATTTTATGGAAGGGCGTAAATCTCTTATCTAACGTTACTTGTTGAATCTAACCTTGCATTATAGTGCAGTGCAGTGCATATGCGAATAATCATTGGGTGCGGCATTGTATAACCGAGGACGGGGTGGGCGGTGCGGGATGGGCGGGACGGGCGGGACGGGACGGGACGGGACGGAGTGGGGCGGGGCGAGACGTGAAGTGACGTGGCTGGGTGGGGTTGGGCGGGCCGGGCGCAGGGAGCTGAGCTAAGCTGATTATTGCGGGCGGGTCGGTCGGCTTGTGCTGCGAATGCAATTCGATCGGTGAGTGCAGCGCCACCGCCTAGCATTCTTTGAGCCGCGTCGGCTCTTCCTTCCACTGCACGCGACGCGCCACGGCCATCACGGCCTTTCCTAGCGGGCGATTCCCGGCGCCCCGTATCGTAGGCTGTCACGATTGTGGTTATGTACTAATCACTTAAGCGATGGCAAACATTTCCAAAATATTGATTCATTGCCAGATTGATATATTTAAAGGGCAACTAGTGAAAATGGGAAGTTTAATACTTCGATTGACAGTTGCAAATTGACCAAAATTCATTTGATAGCCGATTCAAGTTCTCCCTATAGTCGCTGGCGCTCTCCTTCAGGACCGCAGTTTGAGAACGTATTACATAATAAAGAAAATTTTGAATGAAAAAGATACTTAAATAGTATTACGTAAATTAAATTTTGTTCTAGTATTTATTATAAAGAATTATTAATAGGAAAGTTTCAATTCGTCCCGCCATTCATGGTAGATAAGTCTAAATCCTTTATTATGCTATAAGAAGTAATTAACAGTGGGGATAAAAATGGTTTAAACGTCCTGAAAGAAAGGTAAAAAGAAGAAAGAGAAACAATGCAAAATGCATTAAGTAAGATCTTAAAATGTGCATATTCAGAGGCCGAAAAGAGAAGAAAATGGCTAGAAAGTGGTTGGAGGTGAGAAAGAAGTATCGTGTTGATAGTCTGGGAAAGGAAGATGAATCATCAAAGGAGAAAGACCTAATGGATCTGTAATATTTTAGTACCTGCGTTTATTTTATTTGCTTCACTTTATTAGGATGCCTTTTAGCCTTTTACGACCCTCTCCACGACCCGCCGCCCCGGCCACCCTCCCTTTCCGGGAGCTCTTGTTTCTTAAGGTCCCGCTGCGCTTTCGTTTGCACATACGTATTTTTACGCCTACAAGCGCTTGATTAAATGTACTATTGTCCAGGAAGTGAGACAGTTCCCTTCCTTGGTGACTCGAAGGGCCTACCCCCATTGAATTTACATAACCATCTGTTAATTTAGATACTGAGGAAACCAGGAATTTACTTTAGAAACTGGCGACTTAACAAAAGGCGTTTTCTTCTTCGTTAGGCCGTCCAAAATATTTTAAACAGTAGTTATAAAGACTAAGAAAGTACAATATTGATGCTTAAAGCAAAACTTATAAATGTTTCATATGAGATAAATCCATTTTGTGGCGGTGACGAGATGTTGATAGAGGATATTTTGGTATGAGACTCTGGGAGTACATGTTGTTATCGAGTTAGATTACATAAATGAAGTTTTTAGAAATGATCTTTGAAGAATAAATTGGTTTGGGAGTGGAAAAAAGTCTTTATTTGACGCACCACTAGTAAAGAGATACCTCTTCGGCAGTTAAAGAAATCTTCTCCAGTAACTTGAGGTACAAGTTTCAAAATTGACCTGGACTTTTCTTGTCTTGCAAATGCTCATGCAACCGGGAGGCCCCTTGTCGAATGTTGTGATGCCGATGTTTCTACTATTTCGTCGTGGTTTCCTTATGGCTGTAGGGTGAAGTATTCGACATCGCGCCTCCAGTCGTGGGCTCTAAAGTTAACATTCGTTTTCTGCCGGGCATGGACGGATGGAGAGAAACGTATGTCGTCCATTCACGAGAGCCGGGCGTGCTTCGATTTCCACTTGTGCTTCACAATGGCTTTGGCTGCTTTGCCTCTGAACTGGAGGTGCACGCCATTGTATTAAAACACGACAGCTTTTGTCGGGACACGTGTGAAAATTACTAACTGGGTCTTGAATGTTTAATTCACATAATTTAAATATGCGATGCGCAAGGCGGATTGAATTTCATGAGACAGGGTAAAACTGAAATAATTGTAGTTGATGTCGAATTTATTCATGCAAAATACAATACGTCTTTTTTATTAGTAAATAACGAGTTTTATCACCATATTTTATTACATTAAATCTTAATTATTAATGAAATATGTACTCTGATGTTTTAATCTATTATTTTTCGCGAAATATCTTTTTAAAGAATTTTAATAATACACAATCTCGTCTTCTATTAATTACTGCAGATTCAGAACGATGTACGATCTATCTTGAGCAAATTCCAACGCAGAGCCGGAACTCCAGCACATGGCCTCTTGGCTTCGCATACCGCCCCGCCCCCATCCGCTCAATAGTGGAATATTTTAGGGAATGACGTGGGAGCTGGCCGCGAATTTAAATTCCACGCCTGAGCTTTGACGTGCCAGGAACCAGACCCGCTGCTTGTGAATGGGATGCGGCGGCGGCGGCGATAGCGACCGCGCGCAATGGCGCAAATGGGCGGAAAAGGGTCAAAAACTCTTTATTATTAAAATCCTTCTCAGCCAATCTCAATTAACAAGAAAATATTTTTTTAACATAATAAGACGAGTTTCAAATCGTTTTGTGTTGGGATCGCTCTTATATGATTTTATACAGAAAATACAGTGTTAAAAACAAATATGTGTTTCGCTCCTGATGATGGGGCAAACTGAGCCTCGGAACGTCGCTTTGTAGAAACGTTAGTAAAATATTTACTGCAATATTTGATTCTCGAATCTGTTCGTCGGATAAATGGCCCAAAAAATCTTTCCTTGCCGAAAACATCTATCTTCCTTTCCATGAACGATATTCGCATTTGGTTGCGTAGACATGCGCTGTCGTGGCCAATCCTCCCAACTGTCACCGCTGGGACTAGTCTTAATTCCCTATCGATCCACTTGGAATTTGTGGTGGACAATGCGGCAGGTTTTGTGGGAATTCTCCCGCCGTCCCGGCCTCTCGAGTCACCATTGTTCCGTTATCATTCACATGCTCTCATGATTTCCTGGCCAGAAAACCATTCACTCATTTCGCACTGGGCCGTAAAGCGTGGGCACTGGAATAATAATAATAATAATAAAAAAAAGAATGCCCCCAGGGCTAACAACCGTGGGGGATAAAAATCGGATCCAGCTAAAATGCTGGTCCCCCAAAAAAGTTGTTGCAAGCACCTGCTACCGCGATAATAAATAAAAACTGAGCCACGGTAAATGCAGGATGCTTGCATGCGTGGTCCTAGTCGGCCGATTAACGAGAAAAAAAAGAATGAAGAAAAAAATTCGTAGACATGCGTCAATGGTCCCAGCCGAGGTGCATTTTCGGCTTCAACTGGACGCCGGAGTCCATGCCGAGTACGGCCTGAATGAAATATCCACTGTAATTGGTCATATTGTGGTGTCGTGTGATCAATAATGCCGAAGCAATATTTGGAACAGCGAGCCGCAGACCGCGTCTTTTGGTTCCTCCCCTCCTAATCACTTTTGACTGATTATTGTTTTAATGATTAAAGTATCTTAATGCACTTCAATCAAACCGGCTACGAAGACTCGCTGGCGTCATCCAGCACCTCTCTAGCAGTGCTCGTCGAACTTACAAAGCTGCTAAGTTCTTTTTTAAACCATACTGTTGCCAAAAGAAAGCAGGGCAGAAAAAAGAACGTTTATCAAGCTACACACAATACCAAAGGTCTCATGTACACGCAAAACATAGCGGCATGACCTCAAGCTCACGCGTCCTCAACTATGAGACTGACAGTGACAGTTGTGCTGACACATGAAAGCAGCTGTTTTCCTGAGGCGTCGGAGCTCAGCGAAGCAACTTCAAGTTGGAAAACCTGAGCTTGTCACTGCATACTACCCAACATTTTCCCGCGAGCTACTAGTGGTTGTAGACACTTTGGTGATATCCGCTCTGCACCGTGGTTGAGCGGGAGGTCCTAGGCGGCGAATTTTGGGCATCAGCTACACACGAGTCGCATTTTAACCTCTGTTTGGAAGGGGATTCTAGTGCCGGCTGCTCTGATCAGTAAGTTTTTCATGGTTTCTCCGAACACCAGATGAATGCCGGAGCAGTACCCTAACAAACGGGCCGTGGACCGCGCGCGATCTTTCCTTCGTCTTGCCTCATCCCGCCCCTACTTTCCCCTTTCTCACACGTACACTTTCTCACACACACAAGATATCTTTTTCGAAAATTTAAGTATTTGTCGCTTTACGTTGTGTGAAATAGAGGCAATTTTTAATTTTTTTAATCAATTTTTTTTTTCTCAGACGCGGCTCCATGGTTTTTGATAAAAATTTCTTGACGGATATTCTCAAGAATATTTAAGAAAATGGTGCAGGTCTCGTATTGGTTGAAAGTCTTGATTTTTCGACAATTGAAAAAATTCAAAATTTTTTCGCCGTCTTCCTACAAGTTCAATTATGAACATACATTTTTTTCTTAATGAAATGTGTAAATCAAAAATAGATTTTCAAGTAAGGTATTTTTCAAGGAATCGAGCAATTTTTCGAATCAATGAGTATTTTTGGAGTAATTGGGCGTCAAAATTAGTCGCCCGCTCTGAAAATACTGCGCTTCTTCATCGCAATTGCAGGTATTTGGGGGCAGTCGGATGCTAAGTTAGAATGTGTATAGTTTTTCAGATTTCTTTGTTCGTTTCTTTCATTGGAGCTTTTGTTATATGTTTACAAATTAATCTTTTAGAAATTATTTAAAATCTATTAGAAATAAATAAGAAATAAAGATTGCTAGCCTTCAGTAGCCCGCTCGCAATTTACGCAGTTGGATGCTACGTAAGTAATACAAGTATATTATTTCATATTTCATTTTATTTTTGATATTTATGTTATTTGATTTTAATTGTCCGCGTCCTTTAATTGTATTCAATATAAAAACGAGTAGATGAGTGGTCGTTGTTGGTTGTTGTTACTCATTGTCGTAACGCCGCACAAATAACACGATAATGACGGCTGCTATTCATTCGCGGAAATAAAAACAAATACTTTTATATATTTGTTCAATATTACAGTACTATAGTGTTTAATATTTACTATTATATATTTTTGTATCTATTTGCTTTCCAACGCTATCAGTATCGTATTATTTATTAACTTTTTTGCATTCTGCTTAATTTTCGCACCTAATGTTCTACAACTTTAAATGAGTTTTGCAAAAAATAATTCGGAGAGATATTGTGGTAAAAATAATATTACATAACCATTACTAGCAAGAAAGTACGTGTTGTTTTAACACCACTAATTTCTCATAACCACGATCCTGTCGATCCAGGTAAGTTTTGCAGTGAATATCTAACTCCATATCGAAGGCAATAACAAGCAATACGAGTAGCGTAGTAAAAAACAATCTGTAAAAAACAAAACTGATTTTGGCCACATCTTTCGTCTTTCTTCCACCGTGCGGCGGCGGCGGCGGCGCGAGATCAGGTGGAGGCCGCAGCGAAGAGGTGCTGACGGGCGAGGGAGGGGAGGGGAGGGGGGCGCTCCCGTTTCTAAATTGAGCTTCTCCGCCGGGGAAGGTGGGCGTGCGCTGCCTGAAAAAATAAAGCCAGAGGTGTTCGCCCCCGGCCGGCGCGGGGCGAGATGGAATGAGGCTGCCGAGATGAAGCACGGGTCGGAGCGGGAATACGGGGATGAGTGTGGCGGAGGCGTCGCTCGAGGCGGTGGAACGGTACACAGTGTAACATAGCGGGTTATTATTGTCATTTGTCTCCAACTATAGCAACGGGATGTCACTGGTTAACAAGCAGAATCCGAAAATAATATTACTGCTGCCACTGCAAGATCTCTTCGCAATTTCAAACAAGCAAACAAACGAAATCAAACAAGCTACAAATACCGAAATGCGATAGAAATATCCTATTTATATTGTTAGCAGATATTCAGTCCATGTACCATTGTGTGTGTTCCTCCGTCAAGTACGGTAAATCTCGGTCCAACATTCATGTCATTCGACACGGCTGCGGCTACTCATGGGGGACTTTCGGATTCTTCCGGGACATTCTAAAATTGTTCCAAAAAAATTGGGATTTTTTAGTACCCAAAATTCGTTTTTATCGGGTATCTCCTCCATAGAAGAATGGCCGAGAATCTCCTCGGCCTAGAAGAGCCCTTAAGTTCCCCGGGGGTCACCCGACGTTTGCTGTAGTGTACAGCCTGTAAGGAACAAGAATATGGAAGGAAAGGTCGCACGCGGTTCGTGGCCCGTTTGGTAGGTTACTGCTTGGGCATCCTTCTGACGTTGATCTACGAAACCTTCAATAACTTCCGTTCTGAGCAGTCGCAAGAATTCCCCGTCAGATAGTGATTGAATTCGACACAACTGTGTAGCCAGTGTCGAGGACACGAACACTTGGACTTCCCGGTGAGCAACCCTGAAACGGTGTTGCGTCTGAGCTGTCACAACCAGAACATTATTCAATTTAATTGTCAGCGTGTCTGTGTATCGTGACCATGCACGGAAGTGTTTTCTGTTGCGGTGCATGCTGGGCCGGGTGTAGTTCTGTTGGAGACTGCACAGCCCCAGCTAATCGCCGCCCAAACAACTGCGTATATAGGCGGAATAGTACCGCGTGGATTTTTTCTTTTAGCCACGCTCTGGAACTTTTTTCCAGCTCCTCCGGAATTAATGATTCTCTTTCTCTTGTGGGACATGCAGGACGTTCAAAATGGAAAGCGTGCTTGAAATATTGCAAGCCCTTGGCGGGTGTTAAACATATAAAAATATTATATGTTTCTTCATTTGCATTGAGAAGAAAAAATTAAACCCATGTGAATAAGTTGAAATTGTAGGAAGTTGTCTGCACTTTAACGCGGGATGTTTAGCAATATTTGTATTTTACCAATTCGATGATGTTTGCATCGACAGTGTAAGTTACAGAAAGGTGTAGAATACATGATTATTCCTGACTTGGTGGACATTAATATCTGCAGATTATAGAACAAGTATGTTCACCATACGTGCATTGTGTATCCAAACTCTTTGAATGTTGTTTTGCAATTTGTATTAAAACAATGTGCGTGAAGAGGCTTCATGGAGCTTCGAGTATGGAATTCAGCTTACATGAATGTTTACACATGTCATTGTTTTGTTCGTCATATTTTGTTGTTTGACATATTTTGCATTTGCTTTTCTCATTCGGCGATGAGCGGCTGTGTACAAAGGGTGTAAATCAAACTCGCATCGACTGTTCGGATAGCATTGCTTTAACATTTCGGCTTGTCCTTCACTTGACAATTATCGTGTGGTATTTCCCCTGTCAACACTTCGCATGAACAGTTCTTATTAGTCAACTGTTAGTGTGACACATTGATTTTAAGGAACCCCTTTCACCATCACGTCTCTCAGTAGCACAGCATGGAGTGCAGGGGAAAGAGTTTGGCAGACGAAATATGTTTACACATTTAAAATAAAAAACACCTTTCCACTAAAAATACCTTCCCTCAGTATTTAAATTTGGTGTTAAAAATGAAATATGTGGTGCAGTTGATGGAACGTAAAACACATTTTTGTACAACGAGAAGTAAACCAATTATCAGTGGACCTTGAACACAAGAAAAATAAACAATAGTAATAAGAACATTAATCCGTTAACAGCAGTTATTTCGTGAATTACAGGATATCTAGCGAAATACTTCTGTCTGCATATTTTAATTTCTGCGCTCGTGCTAATATCAAATTCGTATTTTCGCTTCACCCGTATTTGTATTTTTCCTCTTCGTACCTAGTAAATATCTTTGCTTTGCTTACGAAAGATCGATAAGTAGTGCGTGGTCTACTAGAATGAATTATTAAAAAACAGGGAATTCATTAATTGGAGAATGTATTCAAGGTAGTGTATGGCATACGAGTGTTAGCCGCAGTTTGTGTTCCTTTTCTTTGATTTAGGAGTACTCTTCAGCTACAACTCATTTCTTTCGTTGTTCTTAACAGACGGTAGACTGTTAAAACCCTATCTACCGGCGTCCGGTAATAGTTGCTTTTCCTCTCTCTGTTTTGTTGCGTTAAGTCGATATAACTGTACAGTATTACTAAATAAATGTATTGGCTTTTGCATGCGAGAGGTGGAGTAGCGGTAACCTGCCTGATATGTTGGCTGGAAGAACCCGAGTTTGAATCTCGGCGCGGAGAAAACAAATTGCTGATCAAGGTGGCTCAGGGGATCAATTGATGACATTGCAATTTCCAGGAGGTCCTTGGGTTCGAGTCCAGATGGTGGAAGTATTTGCGAGTTCAGCCGCCGTTTGGAGGATATTGATTGCGACGGCTGCTCTGATCGGCCGTTTCTCCGATCAGTACCGGGCTAACGCCGGAGCAGTGCCCTAACAAACGGCCCATGAACTTCGTGCGATCTTTCCTTCCTCTTCATTGTTCTATCTTCACCCGTTACTTACACACACCAACACTTACATGCACTACACTACCACACTTGCCAAGAGACCAGTCTGGAGCTTGGAGCTTGTGCCGGGTGGGGCGGGGCCCTCCTGTTGTAAGATACCTGGGGAGGGTAAACCCGCAAGCCGGGTGCAGGTCGGCGCCCGATCTCGCAATCTTGCGGGAAAGACCACCGCCACCTCCCGTGATCAAAATATGTACTACACTTACAGGACTTATGTCCACTAACAACGAAAAGTCCGGACACATGAAATAATCGAACAAATAATAAATCAATTGACTTTTGACGTCTCTTACTTAGTTCGCGTCTTCTGGTTAAACAATTTTCGTCGCTAGTTCGCTACTTGTATTGTGACATGCGTCGTGTAACACTTGCATAATAAACGCCTGTTTTAATTATTCATCCTTCATCCTTAACCTCTTTTCCTTGAAGGACTGGCAAGTCTTTGCTGCCACTTAAATACAAGACGAAGAACCCAGCACAAATTGATTTATGGCTGACTCTTAACAATTAGTTTCTTGCTTGAGACATGTTCCTTCATTGTTGTGAGATTTCAGGAAACACTAGGAATCCGCATACATGAAGTGTGCATTCACGAAACTTTGAGTATTTCTATTGATGTTTACGTTTGTGTTGTGTATGGATTTGTTTTACGTTTTTGGTTGACAGAACTCATCTTATTCACAATTTTTATTGAAGGATCCGTTATCGTGGGTCAGTTCAGCAGTAATAACGCAGTTTATATTTTTGCTGCCTTCTGAGGGAAAAGTAAACATTAATTCCAAGGAAATTACCATACCTAACAATTATTAATTTATAGGATTTTAATTATTAATTTATTAATAATATAATATAATAATATATATTATATAATATATAATAAATAATAAAATAATATATATAATATATTATATAAAAATATTATATATAATATAATATATATAAATATTATATATATTAAATAATATATATAATATATTATATATATTATATAATATATAATATATAATAAAATAATATATATTTATTATTAATTATTAATTTATAGGTGGTTGGCAAATTCTTTTATTCAAACAGACATTTTAATCAATTTTGTAATTTTACTGTGTAATTGATGCACTTTTTGAGGCATTGAAACTTATTTGCAAGTTCATGTAATTTGTAACGTTATTGACGTTGGCAACACAGCTCAACATACCATCTAAGCACTATTTACGTAGTGTTTGGAAGACGTATCTTTGCTGATTGAAGTGTGTTGAAGAGGTTTGTTCTTTTAAAAATTGATATTCAGATAAGGAAGTCAGTGTCATGTACTCCGGCTACAAAATAAATATTTGGCATTTACTTAACGACTTAATCTTATTATTAGATTTGGTAAATGCAAAAGCTAATAATATAACGAATTGCTTTATTAATTAGAAATTGGAAGTACACACAAGGAAAAATTGCAAAATTGAAAGGAGTTTTGCAGTCAGCAATTCGAAATATCAATAAGAGTAGGAAAATAAAAAAAATCGTCAAAAATGAACATGAAATACGTTCTTTTACAATGGAAAACCTCTCAAAAGACAAAAAGTGCAAACAAGATTTTTAAAGAAACTGGCGTGCATTCGGAGCGAACTTTGAGAAGTTGGTTTGTAGAAATGGATCTCAAATATCGACAATACATGAGAACAGCCAATCCATGCTTGATGAAAAAACCTTCAATTTTGCCAAAAAATACCAATATTGGACTGACGAAGACTGGATCAAGGTTTGTAAAGCGTTTACAAAAATAAACACTGCACTCGAGAACTAAAAGCCTAAAACTTTTATTTTATATATTCGATTCTCTCCAATCCCGATCTTCCAAGACTGAGAGAAGACACAGTCCATTCAACGCACGCATATTGACAATGATTCCATTGTGGAACTAGTACAACTTCGTATTTAGAGTACGATTTGGTCAGTTATTAGTCACCGACGCACAGGAAGATTAAAAGAACTAGCTACGCGCTCTGTTACTTAAAAATTCAGAAATAGCTTAGAAAGAAATGTCGCGTAGGTGAATTTTCGGCAGGACAGTGTGCTTGTTGTTCATTCGTCCGATAATCGCTCGCCCTCCCCCTCCATTTTCGGGCGGACGGAGTTTTCAACGGCGCCCTCGCGCCCGCACCTGCGCCACGCCGTCATTGCTGAGCCACCCGTTTGTTCCCGTGCGGGCGGTCAGGCTGCCCTTGTTTTAACGCTTCGCTGATGGCTCCCCGCGGCGCTGGCGGCGGCGCCGGGGGAGGGGGAGGAGGGGAAGGGGGGTGGGGGGATGCGCTGGCGGCGGCGCCGGGGAGGGGGAGGAGGGGAAGGGGGGTGGGGGGATGCGCTGGCGGCGGCGGGGATGGGGGTGGCGACTCGCAGGCAGCGGCAGAGACGGCGACGGCAGGCGCGACGGAGGCGGAAGAGGAATTATATCGTGTTTCCGGGCGCGTCAACCGCTAGCGCTATTAGTCCGGAAAGTGTAGTGCACGTTTTCCCTCGATAGGTGGCGGGTCACACGCTGGAAGGTGAGATCCGGCGCAGACCCACACGTCGGCTAACGGAACTTTCCCCCACCAGGTATCTCCCACCACCCCAGCCGGGATACGCTCTAGGTCCCCGACTTCTTTCTCCAAGAGAGTGGTAGTGTAGTGTAGTGAATGTAAGTGTAAGTGTGCGTAAGTAAGGGGAGAGGATAGGGGAAGGAAGCGGAAGGAAGGATGATGCGGGATACATTTGTTAGGGTGCTGCTCCGGCATTCGTCTGGTGTTGATCGAAGAAACCACGGAAAAATACCATGAGAGCAGCAAACCGCTAGAATTCCCCTCCAGACGGAAGCTGAATTCGACCTAGCTCTCGAGCTGTCGAAGATCCTGCCGCCGTCGGGGCTCGAGCCCTAGCACCTCCCGGTCGCAGGCTCTGCCTTGTTATTAGTGGATCCGAGGAAAAGAGCCTACATTGAACCGAAATGGCGTTCGAAGTGCGCATGACATATCTGTCTCAACTAAACACGTGTTTTAACATAAATAAAAGCATGAAATGTATAAAAAATGGAACATTTGAAATTGAATATTCTGTTCTTCGAGTATTTTTTCGAGGGTCTGTTTTTCCAACGATCATTTTCATGGTGGTAAGTGTACGAAGATTACTTCTCACAATTATTTCCCTTTTACATGTGAAATGAATGATAGTACGTATGCATCTTCATCCTTAGCTGTATTATATATTCGATGTAATGAAATTTTGTTTTTCTGGAGTTTTATTATTATTACAATATTCCTACAATAACAAGTGAAATTATTAATAGCCCGAGTTCAATAAACACATGAAGTCGGAATGCTATTGAAAATTGGCTGTCGTAAATACATGGACATATGTTTATCTTGAAATAACTTTTGTACCTTTTTCTTTTGTCCTTAAAGTGAAAGATGCACCATATGCAGTGTTTCAGTTGCTTAAGTAAAATCGAACAAAACTTTGAATTTACATGATTTAATTAGATACGTTGTGGAAGGACGTTTCCACCCTCTTCATTCTTTTCTCGCCCCCCTCCTGCTCCCATCGGAGATCATTCCATCGCCTGCTCTCGAGCCTGGTCCAGATCAATGACATCCCCACCCCGCAGAGCGCTATTCATTACCTCGCACTGCATCTCCAAAAAATGAGGATTTCTAGGAAACGCATTTCGCTTGTCGGGTTCTTTTTCCGCTGCGCGCGCGCTTTTTGCGCACACTTGAGTGTGCGTGGGGCGAACGGGGGGGAAGGGGGTGGGCGAGCGGGCGAGGGACCACGCGCGGCGGCGGAGGCGCGGCATGGCGGCCGCGCGACGCCGCCTCCGCGAAAATCGATACGCACGCGCCCTCCGACACCCCGCCCACGCCCCGGCCCCTGGCCGTGCCCCTGCCTCCACCCTTTCACTTGCCCCCGCTCCTGCCCCTTCCCATGCTCCTGCCCCCGCCCCCGCCCTTGCCCCTGCCCCCGCCCCTGCCCCCGCCCCCGCCCTTGCCCCTGCCCCCGCCCCTGCCCCCGCCCCCGCCCCCGCCCCTGCCCCTGCCCCCGCCCCTGCCCCCGCCCCCGCCCCTGCCCCCGCCCCTGCCCCCGCCCCCGCCCCTGCCCCCGCCCCTTCCCCCACCCCCGCCCCTGCCCCCGCCCGTGCCCCTGCCCCCGCCCCTGCCTCCGCCCCTGTCCCCTCCCATTTCCCCACTACTTCAACTCCGCTTCCTATCTCTTACCCCGCCCCCGCCCTGCCCCCGCTTGCACCGCGGCCCTCGCCAACGCCGACGCCGACGCCGCGCGAGGAAGTTTCGCCGAGTCGGGCGGCCGCGTCTTGGACCTAATGGCCTCCTATCAGATGTCGACAGCCCCGCCCCGCCCCTTGCCCCTCTCTCCGCCTTCGCCACCGCCACGAATCAATGTTTGACGCTCCTGCCCTCCTCTGTACCTTCGCGGGTTGTGGGAGGATCCTCCTCTGTGTTTAGGATGTGAGGGAAGGAAGCAATACGCTCTGGTAAATGTATGCTTGTGTGTGTGAGCTGTTAAACAATAAGGATAGCATGGTCCATTAAGTGAACGTGGAAATTAAAAACAAGATTTTATTTAAATTCAATTTATACTAGAATTAAAGTTGTTTCCGACATAAAAACATCACTGAAGATGGTTGGAACTTAATATGCATATTTTCAAATGGCAATGACATCATTAGATATATCTGAGATTGCACTGTTGTGTGTGTAGAGTACCATGAAATGAAAGAAAATTGAGTTTATCAGTTATGTACTATAGGATCAATCTTAAATCTTGATTCCTCACTTTGCCCATTGTGTTTCATGAAGTCATATTTTTCTTCATTTTTTGTTGTGTGTTGTCTTCGCCGCGTCACGTCGTGTCTTCGTCGTATTTTACATGGAGAGTAATTTCATCAGTAGAAAAAAACAGTAGTGTACTCTGCACAATAAGATGAAAAAAGTAACGTATATCATTTCGCTGAGACGCTTCATTGCGGCAAAGCAGCTTGGTAGTAATTTCTATTGTTCCGAAACGTCCAGAAGATAGTGTTTATAGTGAAGAAGATGGAAGATAGTCCAGAAGATAGTGCGAGGCGAATCGGAAAGCGTAATGAATATATCGTAGAGAACATGTTTTTTATTCGGATACAAACGACGAAACACGAATATGTGAGAATGATGAAAATGAAGTGTGTGTCGCGCCAGACAGCGACGACGCTCTGTGAAATTGTGAGCTGCGAGCTGCTGGACCGCGTGGCCTGATATGCAAATGTCATCCCGCGCCGTGCCCTATCAGCTGCGTTCCGTGTGGCTCGGATTTTTTTCTTAATTGATTGTTTCGATGAAATAGACTCTTAGGAGGGAGAGTCATAGCTGTGAGGATTAAGCATTAGAGTAAATAATTATCTACATAAATAAAATTGGAGTGTCTGATTCAAAATAACTACCTATTTATAATCTCATATGCTTATTTAGATTAGAGAAAACCAAATTAATTGTTTTTTTGCATTTTTTGTCTGATTGTCCGTGATAATCTCTGTAACGGCTGCAGCGATTTTTCACTGAAGGATAGAGCGGGCATCAGTATGACTACTTTTTAATAAAAATATTTTCTGTTACCTAAAAGGGAACGCTTTTTCATAGAAGTCTGCAGTATTATTTCGATTTGAACGAAATTTTTGTACACGTACCATTCAAAACAAGAGAAATGAAATATTTCGTAAAAATTACCCTTGTCCCCTTTTCTATCCTTTCGACTCTAATTTAACGCTTTCAGTTTTGACTCTGGAAAGGGTAAGAATATCTATCAAAGTACGTTACTTGCTGCTTAAAGCTCATTAACCCTCCTAATAAATGCTTTTTAATTCATTCCAGTAATTGAGGGTCAAAATGATTACGGAACGTTTTTCGGGAGAGTGGGTAATTCATCTGATTACTTCCATCCATAGTATCGTTGTTAGTGATCGTAGTGTGCACGTAGGGTTTGGAGAGGAGGGGCAGGGGGGTGCAGGGCAAGGAGGGTGAAAGGTAGCCGTGCGGCGTCGGGGAGGGCATACTAGGGGGGATAGAACTCATTTCTCTTCCTGCATAATAGACGAATGTAAATACATATCGCGGTCAGGGCAGGTTCTTCAGCTATACTTCGATGTTTTCAAAGTGGCCGATGATATTAGATCATTGTAATACCTCCTGCCTTATAAAATGAATATTTTTAACAGTGATAAGCACATTTAAGAGGCCACGACCCTGCGAAGAAGGACGTTTGCGACTTACTTAATAATGTTCATTTTATAAGGCAGGAGGTATAACAATGACCTAATGTCATCAGTATGTTTACAAAAAATCGAAGTATAATTGATAATGATATTAGGAACCTATTAGTGTGTTTTACACAAAAAATCTCATCCTCTTTGTAATGTTTCCCACGAGTCCGTTTGCTCCTGTCCCGGCTCTCGAGTGCCGTTCTTGCGCACCGGGTGGGGAGGCGCACCCGCTGTCTGCGCAGAGGCTGTCGCGGGCGTCGCGCGCCGATCGATCGATCGATCAATCGATCGACCGAGTCGCGTGCGCAGAGTGCGCGGCCGCGAGGGCTCGATTGCGCGCCAGGCGGTGCGATTAATGCGCCGGGCGCCGCAGCGCAGCTGCTACCTGATTAGAGCAGTTAGAGAGGGGGGAGCTAACCAACTTGATTTATTTTTTACTGCTTCGTTATTGCCTTCGATACGGAACTCGATGTACGCTCCGTAACGTCCGTGGTTACAAGCGAAATGTGAATACTGTTGAATGATGCTACATGTTCTCTTAGAGAGGGAGTTATGAAAAGACAGAGTCAAGTTAGTTTGTAGGTTATCAGTAAGTAAATCTGAATCAATATTATTAGGTAAAATAAAATCATGTATGTATCACGGCGTTGTTGTATAAAAATATATTATTTACTAGGCTGACCGGGTGATGCCGCGTCCATGGCGAAGGTGCCGACGTTTCGGTCGCCATTCTGCGACCTTCTTCAGGGCGTAATGCATTACCCGGCGTCACCCGGACTCCGGCCGCGGAAGCCTACGCTCGCTCTTAAAAATCTATTGTTTATAAGGGTCTGGAAGAGGTGGATTGTTATGCACTGGGTCTAAGTTTTCCCCGGAAAGAAAAAAAATCTTTAACTCAGTGTAACTACGTAAAGTCCCATGATCAGGAGGCTCGTGGTTACAATGGAAATGTGGAAACAACTGAATGACGCTCCCTGTTCCCTTACACCCGATGTACACGTTTCCTTTTGATGAACGATGTCGGAAATTTTAAAGATTGTGCGTATGTCATAAGGCCTTCGTGTAGAGTACTCCCAAAAATTAAATACTTTAATGATGAACGCCACAACTAGATCTTACTTCCCACGTATTTACCAAGTTTCAGCTCAAGAGCTTATAACCTGATTGATATGCGTGACGCACCCATCCATCAATCCATACAGACAGACAGACAGACAGACATCCGGATTTTCTGGAACACGTTACATATATCTCCTCCCCTCCTGCACCAATCTTATCATACTTTGGAACAGCTCTAATAGATTCGTGGCGTGTGTTACAGCTCAATAGAACCTTAAACACGTATTTATTTCGGTCGGAAATTCGAAATCATATTATTGACGTGTTTGAGGTACTATAGCATAGAGAGGGGTAGTAAAAATATTTGGAATGATTAGTAATTACCTGTAACTAAGTAAAAAGAGTAACAAGGTGTGGGCCTGTTAAACAAATATTCCCACGAAGAACCTTCAGAAAAAAAGAGTAACTCAATGTAGTATCTGGGGATTTAATCGTTACTTTTCTGTTGAAGTTCATTATGAATGAAGTGATGATATTGAAAAGGAAATTCTAATTCTCTCGTTTTTCATAACCTACTAGATAGACGACAATTTTTCCGTACCTTTATTACGAGAGTAGATTTCAATTCAGTATGTCTTTTCCTCTGGATCTGTCTGTGTCTGTCTTTGTCTCTCTCTCTCTCTCTCTCTCTCTCTCTCTCTCTGCCAATCTTTCTGCCTCTATCTCAGTCTCTATCTCTGCCTCTCTCTCTGCCTCTCTCTCAGTCTCTATCTCTGCCTCTCGTTCTGCCTCTATCTGTCTCTCTCTCTGCCTATCTTTCTCTTCCTCTATCTCTGCCTCTCTCTGCCTCTCTCTATCTCTGCCTATCTTTCTCTCTGTCTCACTCTCTGCCTCTCTCTGCCTCTCTCTATCTACCTCTATCTGTCTGTCTGTCTGTCTGTCTGTCTGTCTATCTCCCTCTCCCTCTTGATTTTCCAGTTTCCCTTGGCGAGTTTCCCTTGGCGTCCTTCGCGGGATGTGCCGTGCGGTGAGCGACAAGCCACTGCAACGGCGGTGCAACGGACTCATTGTGGCGCGACGGCGCAGGCCGTCAACGTCTCGGGACCGGTGCTCGAATGTCGGTCGCTCCCTCTGTGTGACGGACGAATCGGGGTCGCGGGGGCCTCGCCTCGGGGCCGCCCCCGCTCCGCAGCCTGGCTCTCCTCCCTTACGCGTCCGCTCGCCCTCTCGACCACCTCTCGCCGCAAGTCTTTCTGTTGCATGGCGGTCACTGCTCCGGGTTCAATGAAGTCAAAAACCGTGAATCTTGTGTGTCAGTGTAGGGGAGACAATACATACATTGATTTTCCAGAAGTTAATCAAATGGCCATTTCGTTATTTGCATGTGAATCATAAACTGATAGAACTGCCGGAATGAGATGGGGTTGTTGAAGTTTGTTTAAGCTTACACAGTTCACGGAGCATGTGTGGATTGAACAGTATGTAGTCAAAAAGAAGGCTACTTTGGGATTGGAATAATTCAAGGTTATTGTTTTTAGATTTTGTTTGAACTTTATAAATTGACACATTAATGTGTTTTTCATTATTTGGCAAGGAAGCATTGAGTCAGTTACTCATTGAATTAATCTGTAATACTAACTATACAATGTATTTTATTATTTGCATTTTACTACACCTTGAATGAGCTACCTGAATCGTCAGTAAGAAGAATTCCGTCATAAAGCATTTACAAAGAGTGTTTATCTTACAAGTGAAATTGCGGACTAAAACAGAAATGGTATTTGTAGAAACTAAGCCAACTTGTCATGCATGTTGTCGTGAAATTGTGGAATCTTAAGGCAGTTGGTACAATGGATTTTAGAAAGTTATAAAATAAAATTGTAGTACCCCAGGCCGGTTGTTGCTTCGTTCAAGAGAAAAAAGTGGTTCAATCTTTCAATGAGAGGCGTTTTTTAAAAGCTTTCTGTTAAATTATTTAATATTGATAGATGATATCGGTGACACCTTCTGAGGACTACCATTAATAGACTCCTGATGCCTGCAATTAAATCCCTATTTATGATGTTAAGGAACAAAAAGGGCAACGCAATTACGTTATTTAACTAAATTGCGAATGACAAAAGATATAATAAGGGCTAAAATTTCTTGTGATGTAGAACTTGATTACTCAAGAACTTGCAAAAAAGGCAAGACAAGAGAAAATATCGTGAATAGAATAATGGCATTTAAAGGATTATAAAACTTTCAAAATGATACTTGACGTTGCAAGCTTGAAATGTTCTCCAAATTATTTTGTACGCCAAGCGCCCCTCCCCAATTTTCCTTAAATCCGAGGACCACTGATAAATGCGAATTAGGATAATTTTATTATTCCAATGCCATTTCCTTTCGGACGATGTCTAACTACACTACCCGTTCTAACTGCATGATAGTGCTCTCCATTTTGATCACGAACATATGCTCCTGGCTTTGGAACAGGCGCTTCGTTGTGGGCCGTGGATTCCACGCTCGTTATCTGTTTGCTCTGGAAATGAAATGCCAAGTCTCTCTACACGACGCGTTGAAATGTTAAAGGTCACATCGAATGTTTGGGGAAGTGGAGCGGAGGCAGAATTACACCCCTTTGCGAGATACTTTGCTCCTTTGCATGTGAATCTAGCCACAAATCATGCTTTATAAACTGTGAGGGTAATGAGAAGTTCAATCCAGGTGTCGTGAAAGGATTTCAGTTGCGTGCATGCCATGTACATTATAATAAATCGATTTTTTATACCACACTGAGAGTTGTGAATATATTGTAATCTACCTCTATATGAATTGTGAAATCCATCTCTCCCACTGAGAGTTGTGAACATCGTGATATATTATGTACCCTGATTTATTGAATGCAGAAGTCTAATTGCAAATATTCTTCTGAACCCTTCAAAATTAATGTAGTTGTAAAGTACGTATCGAATATGGACGGAATGTTAGTTGTGTTCCACG
Organism: Gryllus longicercus; assembly: GCA_038098605.1. Lineage (NCBI taxonomy): Eukaryota > Metazoa > Arthropoda > Insecta > Orthoptera > Gryllidae > Gryllus > Gryllus longicercus. The sequence goes on from JAZDUA010000262.1 coordinate 1,794,146, forward strand.
TATATGCAGTTATCAACAAAACTATTTCTATCGAACTCAGTTTTACAAAGGGAATTAGATATGTACTGAAGATTTTTCAAACTATAGATCTTGAAAGAAAATCGCTTTTACTAACTGAAAACAAATCTGGGAGTCTGAACGTTACGCGGTGACAGTTCGTTTTTAAAACCTTGAATTATCATGAAATGCACAACAAATAAACTATCCTTATGGTTTTTCCTTTTCATCACTAATTTCTCATTATTATGTCGCAAATGCGTTTTCGATGTTCTACCTCATGACGTTTCCTAAATTTGTAGATCGTGTTATTAATGAGTGGTAGATTTATAACGACTAGAATAATTTCTCGAGCATATTCTTCACGGTTTGTGGGATACTTGGAAATAGAGGGCATGCAAATTTATTTCCTTTTGCAGTAGTAAGTAATGTTCGTGCGTGTTAGTTTAATGTTGTGTCTGTTCATAAAGTTGATCAGTTTTCGTTTGTGCTATGAGTAAAACCGGTGTCCCTTTTTATAGGGGGAAGGAAGGCGATCTTGCGTGTGTCCCCGGCACCTTGCTACGCTACTTGTGTGGTGATGAGACATTGCGTTGAGAATAGATATTTTTCAGAATTTAACACTGTATTACATTAAGAAAAAATCAGTATGCTGAATGCCCGATATGCGAAAAAAAAGTGATTTTTTCCATTGCCACCACCCAGTCTCCTTGAAGGATTGGCCATTACGTCGATCAGTAACTGCCATTCGTGATTCGTGTATTAAACGTATGTAATGATTCAAATGATTCAAAACATTGGTCACCCAGACTGGGAATGCAACAGTAGACCCCGGACAGCGTTCCGTTGTCTCGATAGCTTAGTGGTTAAAGCACTAGGCGTAATTCAGGAGCCCTCACTTCGATTCCTTGCCGAGGTGAGGCATGCTTTGAAGAAAAGACTTTGCGTCGTTGGCGATGTTATTGGGGCGACGCTGTGGATCAGTCTACCTCTGCCCTCCGCGGCCGCAGTCACGAGGGCTGCGAGGCGCTCGGGGGCGATTGCGCCTAATCGTGGCGCCTAGGCGAGGTGCTGGTCGCCCACGCGCGCTTCCGCGGCCTTGCGAGGCCCTGATAGCGCCAGAACGCCTCCGCCATCCCCCTCCTCCGCCGCTCCACCGCCCCCGCCCCCGCCGCCCCCGCCCCCGCCGCCGCCCCCGCCGCCGCCCCTGCCGCCGCCCCCGTCGCCGCCCCCGCCGCCGCCCCCGCCGCCGCCCCCGCCGCCGTCCCCGCCGCCGTCCCCGCCGCCGGCCCCGCCGCCGGCCCCGCCGCCGGCCTCGCCGCCGCCCCCGCTCCTGCCGCCACCCCCGCCTCCACCACCACCGCCTCCACCACCCCCGCCGCCACCACCCCCGCCATCCAAACCCCGCAACCACCCCCGCGGCTGCCCCCGCCCCCACTGCCGCCCCCGCCGCCGCTCCCTCAGCCGCCGCCTCTGCCGCAATTATATTACTCATCAGCAATTGATCGGAACTAAACGTCATGAACTAATTACGTGTTCAGTAATGTCTGAAAAGTGTGGACACGAATTGAGATGATAACCTCTCCTTCGGAAATGATGTTGAATTTCGACAGGGATGTGATATTTGATATTAAATTATTAAAATCAACCTTCTCTCAAAATTAACCGTAAAACCCTTCCCTCAAAGTGTGCGTTCTGAAAACACTTGTTTTGTGTTTGCCTACGAGATAATATTTACTGGTTTGTATATCAACACAGTGAGACGCGGAATCGTCGACCTTGCGGTTACGCAAGGAGTTATTTTGTTCTGAAATCTCTTGAGCATATTTTCTTTCTTTATCATATCTTCCTAAAAGAGGGGTGGTGTTTCGTTTGTTTTGCTGATGGTGTGTTTTTGAGGTTCTATAAGGAATAGATCTTTTTAACTAAGCCGAAAAGCGTATTAGGAAGTTTGTGCCAGCTTTTGCGGGAAGGAATCGAGTGCACTTTTTAGTCTCTGCGCATGCGCCAAGTCGAAATCGAACTCGAATTGTTAGCTGGGCTCGCCAGGCCCCGCTATTTCGCTGGGTTTAGCGGGCGACCTATACCGCATGGTAATCGATCATTCGGCCAAATTATATGGAATTTGTTCCCGACTGTGGCGGTAGAGTGTGCTGCTAATATTTCCGTGATGCTTTCGCAAGGTGTTTTCGTGTTTGCCAACTGATTTGATTAAAATTTAATTAGCGATACATGAATGCTACTGCTAGTCACAGTTTTCAAGTGCTCGAAATCATCGACAGTTGTAATTCATTGGAGCAGTAAAGGCTTCCCAAGAAATAGGCAAAGATTAGTGAAAGTCTAAAGTGCGTAGTGAATTTATGTTTTCGTCAAAGTGAATTACTACCGGAGAAGAAGAAATGTCATTAAAAATTAAATTAAATAAAAAAGGAATTGTATTATTGTTGTTAGTAAATGGTTCAATTGATATAAATCGGTACTAATAGGAAGTCATTATGTTAGTATAGCTAATTGTGTTGTATTTCTTCACCTGCTTACAATTTTGATTACTTGATTTTAGCCACGCTCATGAAACTATATCCTAGCTCCATGGTGAATGTAATGGGTTTTGAATCCTGTATTCAAGGACCCTGTGTCTTATTATACTACATCGTGTGAATCTTAACATACTACGTAGTTTGTTAGTGTATCATTATGATAAGGTGTAGGTAATGTTAATAAATTTGCACAATATTTGTGTGACGAAAATATATTATTCTAAAATATTGAATACCTTGATTAACAATATGAATTAGGGAATAAAAAGATTTGTGTCCCTCACAATCCTTCTGCTCTTGTTCCTTTTGTATAAAAAGTATTTACATCCACATACATAGGCCCTACTTCATTTCTGTTTTACTAATTCTAATTTCTTTATTATCAAATGTTATATATACAAGTTATGAAAATTTACAACACTTCCAATTGAAGTAACATGAGCTCAGAACAGCCGATGTCAATGAAACTGGAGCTGCACCAGAAAGTATATACGCAGCAGTCCTGTTGCATTATTATATTATATTAGTATAAATAGTGCTTTCGATTGCTTTAACGTTTGAGGTGGCACAATCCCTATTATATGTAATGGGTGGGTATCAGTTTTGCGATAGCGCCCAGTACAGCAAGTTGGTGTAGTCTTCGTCCCGCTGTCCTGAACAAGTTATAATCTATTGCGTTTCCGCAGAATGTAATAGTAACATGACGGTGAACGTGAAATGTTGATACGTGAAGAAACATGAAGAAGATGGAGCAGAAAAAGGAATGATAAGAGGTGAGACGAAAGAAAGACTTCATAGAACGCGAGAGCGTAGGCTTCCGCGGTCGTAGTCAGAATTTTCTTGTCTGTCCGGGTCCATGGCGAAGGTGCCGACGTTTCGGTCGCCATTCTGCGACCTTCCTCAGTCCCGTAATGCAGGGCCCTGAGGAAGGTCGCAGAATGGCGACCGAAACGTCGGCACCTTCACCATGGACGCGGCGTCACCCGGACAGCTAAGTAAAATCATAGAACGCGACACGACCGATGTAAGTGCAAGATATCCAACTTACAGTGACCTGAGCATCAACTGCTGTACCCAAAGGTGGACTTTTGGGTGATCGATTCTTTTGTGTTTCCGGACTCGTCAACTGCTATCGACCTTAGATCCGTAACTCATTACGTCGCGGGAGGTGGCGGTGTTCTTCGTGCGCTAGTACGCGAGATCCGGTGCTAGCGCGCATGTCAGCGAGCGCGGGTTTCCCACTCCAGATATCTCCTCCGGGGCACTGCGCCACCCGAGATAAGATCTAAACTCCCGAATGGTCTTTCCGGCATGTGTGGGAGTGCGTGCAAGTGGAAAAGAGGGGAGAATGGTGAAGAAGGAAAGATTGCGCACGGGCCCTAGGCCCGTGTGTGAAGGTCATTCGCCTGATATTGATAGATATAAATATTTATTACTTATGCAGGTAGGCTATGCAATCTGGTGGCAGAACACTTTCGTTTACATATTACAATTAGGACTATTAGTTATATTATACGATGTAACTTTAAATTACAAGTCAATAGTAATAAAAATAGAAAGGCCGATCAGATGGTCGAGATCGCTAATGTGCTAGTACCGTAACGATCTCGGGCGAGAAGTTCGTGAGTTCGAGTCGAGCCCCGCCTGGTTGTGTTGTGTGTGTGTGTGTGTGTGTGTCTGTATGTTTGTGTGTCTCTCTATTTTATCATAATAATAATAATAATAATAGTAATAATAATAATAATAATAATAATAATAATAATAATAATAATATTTCATCCCATCCTCCAGGGCTAACAACCCTGGGATATAAATATGGAATCAGCATTAAAATGCTGATTCCCCTGTAGAAACGTAACGTGCACCTACCCCGATTGTTAAGTCTGAGCTCCGGTGGGATGCGTGAATCGCATGGCCCCAACATAGCCTATTCGCGAAACATAATAATAATAATAATAATAATAATAATAATAATAATAATAATAATAATAATAATAATGAATGCAATAAAGGCAATAATAACAATAATAGTCACAACACTTCATTTTATGACTATCCTGCACAGATATTTTAAATTAATAAATACGCGCCTTTTTAATTCCTCTACATTTGATCGGTGAAGCAGAGGTGGAAATGGAAAGGTGCCCAACCCGGTGCAACCTGCCTTGACAGCCCTCCTCTACCGCGTCGATAGCGCAGGTGCCCGTCTGCCCCCCGAGGCGCTCGCGCGGCGAGTGCGGGCGGCGGCCGGCAGGCGGCGCGTCGGGCGCCTAGACAGCGGCTCGCCCGGCCGAGCGGCGACGCCGGTCTAGGTGGGCGCTGTGGCGTCTAGGCGCGAGGGATGACGTGGCGTCTGGCGGCGGGGCGGCGCGGGGCGGCGCGGGACGGGGAAGGCGGGCTGCGAACACGTCCGGGCGACGCCGGCGCGGGGCGCGCCGCGCGGGGGGAGTTGAAGCAACTGTTACGTGGCAAGGCCGGCGCCAGCCGCACGCCCTGCGGCGGCGCGGCGTTTGTTCCACGGCACCCACCGGCCGGCAGGTGGCGGTGGAGATGCAGGTCGGGCGACGGCGGAGGGCAGAGCGCACCAGCGCGTGGGGACGGTGGCAGGGTTTTCCACACTTGCTACGTGGGCGGGCCGAATTCAGCCACGCTGTGTGGAGAAGAATTGTAGGGCCGGCTGCTCTGATCGGTAGTTTTCCTTTCTTGCTCCGATCAACACCAGGCGAATGCCGAAGCAGTACCTAACAAAGGGACCGCTCGTGATCTTTCCTTCCTCTACCTTGGTCTATCCTCATCCCTTATACACACATTTACCTGCACTACACTACCACACATGTCGGGAGCATAGAGCTAGTCCCTACTACTGGGCGTTGCCCTGCTGGTGAGACATACCTGGTTGGGGAAAACCCCGCAAGCGGACGTGTAGGTCGGCGCCGCATTTCTCCATTCCCCGGAGCGAGATCATTCCCACCTCCTGCGACTGTACTACACATGCTGAGAACTAATGACCTTAGCAGTTGTCGCGCCCGGAAGCACTAATCAATCTGTCAACCTCAGCAGTAAGCTGCGTTGGGAGCGAAGAGCGCATTTCTGCGACCAGATTAAAGCGGCAGCACTTGAGGCAAGAGCGATGACATTCAAGACAGAGAGGAAGTGGGGGGAATGAGAGGACTGAACGTGGGCCGCACGGCAGTTGAATGATGCTTCCTTATTTCTGTAACATTCTATGAAAACCAGAATACTTACTAATACCGTGGTCGGTTTCTGACAACATTCGCTACGTGAAACAAAAATCTACGAGTATTTACGTACTCTCAGCTTAATGACGGGTAGCCCAGAGATGCTTTCCGCGGCCGGAGCAACTGGCGGAAGCGAAGGCAATGGCGACGTCATTCAAGTCCCCGGGGGGGGGGGCGATGATGCGAATGAAAAGGGAACATAAGGTCCTCTAATCTGGAGACTCGTTTCTGAATTGACGAAAGTTAATGAGAAATTCTAATAACTTGAGGTCGGTTGAGCAGAGCATAAAAATCTTAAAATCCGCCTCATTGTTACAAGTATGCATTCGGGAGCTAGGAGAAACTAAGCATAATACGCGAATACCGGACACGTGATTTTGCACGTGTCTTATAAATGGGAAAAAAAAGTTTAGTTGTGTGTTAACATCTCAAACGCTTTCTTGAGCCACACTAAAAGTTATTTATTATCACGCCAGCGTCTAAGCCTTATGGCCGTTTCTGGAACAGGTAATTTACGGATAAATGATGAAAATGTGTTATAGACGATGGCGTCATAATGATGGAAATTAAGAGGGAGTGCAAAACCGAAGAAACCTGATAAACCCTTCCGCGAACGATCTTCGCCCACCACAATCCCCCGACGATGGATCGCGACTCCACAGCCGGCCGCTGTCCCTCGCGTCAACCCACATCGAGTTCTGTTCCAAATGCGATTCCGTTCTCGCTGGTTCTGTGGTCCCCAACCTATCTGTTCCTTGCGTCATCGCCTAGCATCCGCGTCTTTGAAGTACTTTTCAGCGGCCTAGTGAACTTGAGGATTCGTTAAAGCGAGAACGCTGAAAGTAATTTGTCACATGTTTGTTAATTGGATCAGGAAGATTAACTTAAACCGATTTAAAATATACATTTATGCACACTTGTAATGAAATATATTTTAACTTACTCTCTGTTATTTGTGTTTCCGGAATAGAGGCCTCGAAATCTCCGTATAGTTAGCAAAGGCTTAGCCGAGTGTTGCGCCTCCCCGCAGAGTTATGACGGGTCTCCGTGCATTACGTTGAAGATGATGAGAACTTTTTGTGCGTATCTTGCGGGAACCTTTCTTCCCCTCGCGGAAGAGGAGCTCCGAGCTAAAAGCAGGGTTGCGTGCGCGGGGCCGGAACGAGATCTTTATTTTCGCCCTCTGACGACGGTCTTGTGCGAAGAAAGGAGAAGAGGCGGAGCCAGGGAGCACGGAGAGCGGAATGGAGGAGGGAGCGAAAACGAAGCAAAGCAGAAATGAAAATTTAGCCGGGAGCAAGCCACGAGAATCTTGGAGGGCGGTGCGGGAGCCGGTTGTTAGTCGGGAGTTTGCGTGTGACGTTGAAACTCTCAGCGGTGAGGAACGGTGAGGAGGGGGTGGAAACATTCCCTCACAGGGAATACGTAACAATTTGATTTATGCCTTGAAAACTCCGGAAGCCACACGCAAACGCATACGGCTCGACTGGGACGCCCCTTTCGGGGCAACCATCAATCTCATTCATGAGCTGTTTGTATCTTTTGATTGGTTTGTATCTTTTAATCCGCGTGTTGCTTATATTTATTGACATGCTTAAAAGACGCCGATCAGAATAGGTTGTAATCTATGCGAAGGTAATTGTGTTTCTGTGAAATATTGTATAGCATTGAAAATCCTTCTTTGACGTTTTATAATTAATAGGTTCTTTTTCTTTCATTTCTCCAGTTCTCTTGGTTTTCCGTTTTCCAGTTCCATTTCTTCCGTCAGAAAAGCTCACGACATGAACATAAATCTCTTTTACACCTACCATTCAGGTTAAATCAAGTTTTTATTTCGCATGAGATTGTACTTCATGATTTCATAATTTCAATTTGTTTCTGGAGCTTTCAAAAACAAGAGGGTTGTTTTCTTTGTATTTTTTATTAATAGGTGAAGATGTAATTTTGTGGAATTTCATAATATACGATGAATGAATATGATAATTTATTTTCAACCAGGCCTGTGTTAGACTTTTTCTCCCTCTCTGAGGGACAAAAAAGGTTTATTGTATGTCAAGCTCATGTGTACTTCCACACGATTCCACAAAATGACCAGAGCACGGATTCATTGTAAGTATTTCACGAAAAATGTCCATCATTCTTGCTACAAGATAAAATATCCTTTCAGTGTTGTCCTCGTTGAATTGGGTTATTGCAAATGCCAAGAGAACTATTTTTGGCATAAAGAGAGTCAGAAAAGAAATATTAAAACGAAATTGAAAAGTCACGAAATTTGTTAAGATTTACTGCAGTTATTTGGAACAACTTATTTTGATCTGTACAGATATCCGAAATCTCTTCCTACTAACACATTTAATATTTTTGCCCTTGCGACTAACCGATTCTTTCGGAACTTGTAAATTTATTTTGTTGTGAGCACCATCATTCGGCCGTACGCGATATTGGATTTGTAAATTGTTTATTATGTATCTGCTATAGTGAGGCTAGAAATCTTATAAATGATAACAAAGCAGAATTCAGTTTTAAAAAATGTTCTTGAAACTGTTTTTTAATTATTTTTCTGTAATGCGTCGTTTCATGATATTTTCTTTCATAATTAAAATATAACATTTTGAACCTGAAAGATAAAATACTTTAAATTTCGTTGACGCAAATGTTAATTTTCTTAAATCGTATGTGTTGTTTCGAGCTAACAATTTTCAGACAAATGAATAACTCACTGCGTATGGTTTCTTTCGTATTATGAGTATTATTTAATTGGGTTATGCAATAGTCTTTGAAATTTATTAGCCAGGCAATTGAATAACTTACTGGGTATGCTTTCTTTCAAATTATTATTCAATTGTGTTATTCAATAGTCTTTGAAAATTGTTGACCAGAGCCAACATATACATATCAAGAAAATTAACAAACATAAAATTTAAAAAAAAACTACATTTTCTTATATTAAACTGTAAAAATTCACTCCAGACCTACAACTAATTCAAAGTGGTCCACTGCGGGGAGCGCAGGTCAGATGGCGTTACGTGACGATCGCATGCCGTCGCGCAAGTGCCTGTGTGGCCGCTGGCGCCCAGCGCCCTTCACGCTGGCTGCCCGGTCTCGTGCGGCGGTGGCGTCGCGGAATCGGATTTTATTATGACGAATGAAAGGGAATTAGCGTGCCGTTTCGTTCCGTTCCGAGCCCCCCCCCCCCGCAGGAGGCCCACTCGAGATTTATGCATGGGTGTGTTCCGTGTGAAGCCGTGCCAGTCTGGCCTCCGCGCCGCGCCGCGCCGCGCCGCGCCGCCGCGTGCTCGACGGAGAGATCAAAGGATGGGACAGGCGCGCTGCGGACGGGCTGATGGGGGCGGGCGGAGTGGGGCGGGGAGGAACGGGGTGTGGCGGGGCGGTGAGGTAGGATGCGACGTGCGACGGGTTGCGGGCAGAACCACTCGTCTCTGTGTAGTTGAGAGATCAGTGCGCAGCACAAATCAGGGTTGTGGGGGGCAGCAGCTGGTACATTTCTGAGTCCTAGAGGGTTCCTGTTCCTTTCTCCGTTAAACTTTTTTGTAACGTTAAGCTTGATCTTGATGATACCTAACCTCATGATTCTGCTCATGTATTAAACCTTTTTATTTTCATACGAAATATTTTTGTATTACGCCTGACAAATAAAATACAACGAGGAGTGTAACATTATGACTTTAATGACAGAGATAATAAAGATAATTGATTTTAAGATAATCGTTTATCAGATGGTTTCGAGAGCATCTTGCAAAATGTCGTGTATCAATTTCTCAAATTGTCCGTTTAAAAGGGGAAAATCAGCATTTGATAGTATTTACAAAAATAAAATGTTTCACTACGTAAGGCTATTGAGCCCCATTCGAAAATTTCTGCCGGGACCAAGGCCCCCCTATGATCACACTTTTGGTGTACATATTAGAGACTGCGGTGTTTCTTGAGTGGCGCGGGCTGGGCAAGGAGGAGAGAGGGATGGAGACGAGTTTGGAAGGGGCTGGGCGGGGTTGAACGGCGGCAGGTAGGGCGAGGCGGAGGGGTGATTGAAGAGATGACGCGATGCTGAACGAAGCATTCGATTTTATTTCTGACAGAATATATTGAGAGAGAAATAATAGAAATGCAGAAGGGAGTTTCGTGACGATCTAGCGACAGATTGAATGAGGATGAGAGATTGATGCATTAGGAAGCGAAAAAATGATGTCGTTGTGGAGAAAATCGAAGTATTATAAACGATTCTAATTCTGCCACGTCATTAGTGATAATTCTCTTCAGTTCATAGAGTGTGAATGCTTCGTTTTACGATATTTGTAACTGATTGCTTCAAAGCAAGCGACCGGGGTCTTTTAATGTGGAATGTTATAACTATAATTTTGTTTTTATGTACTCTGTGGAGCAGAATGTGTTGACTGGTTTTGAAATTGCAATCGTTCAGAAACTTCAGTGTATCAAGATGATTTGTTTTTGATTTTTTTTTCTGGCTGCCCATGACATGTTTAAAAGGTAAAGAATATTTTTTTCTTTTCCACAGGTAATTATGCACGACCCAGATATTGTTAGTCTTAGCTGTCTGGACTCCTTCGGGGCTAAAATGCCCTTAGCAACGTCCTCTTTGGTAAGTCCTTATTGCGCTTTTCCTTAGTTGTGGTTGCTGCATTGCTCTATACATCTATCTCTAGTTTTCGTTTCCTTTTTCTCGTTCTCATCGTTTATCTCATCGTTTTCTGTTTCCTCTCCTCTCCCTATTTTCATCTTTCTCGACTTTTTCATCTCCTCCTCCTCCGTTATCCGACGCTCTTCCAGTGTTCTTTCCTACGCTCAGCCATGGAGAAATGATACTGTGTCGTCGTCGGAGTGCGATTGAAACACAGACACAGAGTTTTCATGTACAGATTTATTTACAAGTTTTGCTATGCAATAATTATACTCCTGAGGAACTAGCGCTGCACTCCCAGCACTGCACATCCCTGAGGCATACCTGTCTCATCCTTTACGAGTACAGACCCCAGCTGATAACTTAGCACCGCTCCTGGTCTCTTGTCCCGTGGCGAACAGCCGCACTTCACAGCCGAAGTTAGCGATAACCCCTGGCGGGTGACAAGTGCCTTCCGCACCGCGATTCGGTTCAAACTCGAATGCGCCCGGCTGTTTTCCTCCCCAGCGCCTTGCGAGAGGTCACGTGACAAACCTCCCACGCCGGCGGCTTCATCTCATTACCGAACCCTGAGCCTGGTTGCAATTTGGAGCCCGGCTGCCCAGCGGCTGTTCTCACCCATCGTCTCCCTCTGCGCCAGTCGACTCCCGCGTTCCGAGACACGCCCACCCCTGCGCCTCGGGGAGGCCCCGTCATCGGGCCCTCCGTCTGCCGCCAAAGGGCTGTTCCCGCCCCCTCGCCGGCCTCCCGACATGTAGGGTCCGGGGAGCACATTGGCATGGCGTTACAATACTGTACTATACCGTTCTACTACCTCCTTGGCCTCACTCGTGTGCCTCGGCAGCGTCTCGGGGCGGGCGAGGGGCGGCGCGCGTAGTTGCCCTGGGCGCTCCGTGATAAGGCCGCTCGGGCAGCGGTGGCGCCTCGTGCGGTGCGTGCGTGAGTGAATGACGCGCCTGCCCATTGCGTGCCTCTCCGATGCATCACGCGGCACCTGCCCTGCAACGATAGGGTGATACTCAAGAGCCATTTGGGCGGAAACCTCGCCATTTTGCCGTAAGAATTAAACCCATATTTTCGATTGCTTTTGGTTAATTAATAAAACAAACATTTTGTTCATCATGTAGAATAATCATCGGTTTTATGCAATAGTGAATTCAAGAATTTATCTGTGGTTGAGAATTTTATTTCGCTCCTAATATAAACTGCAATTTGTCTACAAATTCAATTTGATTACGTCTGTATCAAAATCTGGAATCAAAACAAGGCAATGCGATTCTTAGAGAGTAATTGTAGTAAGTATACTATATGCCAACAACAAAATGTTGTGACAATTAGATTATTAGACTTGGCCGCCCCAGAAGTTCGGCCGTGATTTTGCCGAGCCGGCCGCCGACTGCGCCGTTCGTAACTGTGCAGACCTTTACGCGACGGGCAACCGACGAATCTGTGTCCTGAAGAAAATCAGGAACTGGCGAGTTTTATTGTGTGGTAAGTTTTAGCCGATGACTTTTTTTCTTTCTTTGAGAGCATTAACTTTTTTATGTAGTGTATTGCACCGCAAGTGAATCAGCAGTGCTGTCATATGTCATGAATTTCATAGTCAGGCGAGGGAAGCTAGCATTAGGAAAGTGAGTTATATAAAAGCTATTAAACTATGAGAACAATACATTGTGTTTTTCTATATGCATGGAAACAAACTCTAAGAGATGGGCATTTGTGAAGTAAGTCGCAAAGTGAACTTGTGAAATACATTTTATATGGTGAATATTTCCGTATTGTCATGAAATCTTATGTATCATGAAAGACATTAGATATGGATTCCTAAAATCCAAATGGATTTTATGAGGTGGACAGCCAGTCACCCGGCAATATAATAATAAAATAATAGTGTCTTGATATTTCATTACAAAGCTCTTATTAACACAGAGGACTGTAGTACAAAACTTGTGGCATAGAAGCCGTGTAAGTGTTCTCGCTCATGCAAAACGCTCATGCAAAATCTGAATAATGTAATGGAACGCTAAAAGTAAATATTATTTTGTCAAAGTATTTATTGTGATGAAATCTATCATTTTAAAGTTTAAAATAATATTCATCTAAGACTTACTCGTTCATAACATTCTTGACATTCCAGTCTTGAAATGTGTTCCTCAATGCAACAGCTCCATTTAATGCAATGTTACTTTTCTTCATTCTTGTTTCGAGTATTTCCTGTTCACATGTCGCGGTATGTTTATGGCATGTATGTTATACTCTCTTTTCCGGGTTTACTATAATAGTAATGGATTTACTGAAGCTAATTATAAGCTTTAACTTCACTTATTTCAATATTTTACTTTCAAAACGTTTTGCGTATATCCGTCTGCCCGTTCAACGCAAGCAGGCACTTCAAATGGTTTTTGAATTCAGGTTAGTTGTTTTGATGATTAAAATTCACATATAATAAGCGATTTTCGATGGTATACTAAGACTCGTACAACTGCCACTTCTTTTAAGAAATAGTTGTTAGTGAACTGAAACGCCTGGCAAATATAATAAAAAAATACTAGTAATTCTGAAGGTTTCACTATAATGCTAGTATTAATTTAAATGAATGATATTTGTTGTTTTTTCTTCGCTTATTCGTTATGATTAACTTTAAATATAAATTAATCAAAACATACAAAGCATTTACTTTTCCAAATGACCCCCTGATTAACTCTAATACGAGGGACGCAAATATCCACTACTTTTTGTTTTTTGTTTCAATTTTTTAAGATTTTGAAAATTATTGACTGTGTGTACGATTTTTTTCAAAATATGAAACAAATTTTCACAACTGTTTGGTAGAATTTGATATATTAGAGCGTGTTTGGCTGTGGGTAAAAAGAAATAGGGGGTTTTTTCTTCCGTATTGTAATGTTTTGGCAGTATTTTAAAGTATATTCTTATGTTACGATGATTTATTGGCAAGTATTTTAAAATGCAGTTGGTTTTGCACCTAATATTAATTATAAATATTGTGAAAAAAATCAATTGTAGAATTTGAAAATTAAACACGTTTTAGTTCAAATAAGTAACCACGTGTATTTATTTTATATTCAGTTTATTAATTTAGTCAAATTGTGAAATGCTTCAACATAATTCACATCAAGATGTGTTGCAGTACAGAGGCTGCACTACAGCTAGCTGGAGGAGGAGAAGGGCTCAAAAGTGATTTCTGTTGTTTTTTTTCGTATTAACAAATATGCTAAGGAAGATTTTAAATTAAAACAGGTATTTACTCCAATTCAAAATATGAATCTGACATTAAATCCGTGTGATGTTTTCCCCCGTAGGGTCGCCGACCTGCGAGCCGTCACGGTGTAGGAGGGGCAAGACTATGCGCTCTCTTGTTCACTCCGCAAAAAACAAGTTCATGGGTGATGACGGCGCATTCCTATAAGAACTACGTGTTGTATAATTCGCGTAATTTGTCTTTAAACCTCTATGTTCAACAAACTATGTTATTAAACCTAATGTGAGTTTGCTGTTATTGAAGTAGGAAAAAACCATGTCTACTTGTATTTTATTCATTGCTGTACTTCGTATTCTTTCAGAAAAAGAGATAAGAAATAATATTATACAATTTATTTTACTACTGATTGAGACATTTGGTGGTATAGTAGATAATAACAAGCCGCATTGTCAGTATAATATAAATGTGTAAAAATTGCATTGCTAAATCTTTTACTAACTGCATTATTCCAACAATACCATTGTGATGTAAAACTTTCTTTAACAGTAATACTATACAATATGCAAGTTAACAACACAACGCAAAACATCACATGACATTCACACACACACACACGCATTCACACGCACACAGGAGAGGCAACAAGCGGCTCATTGCACCCATTTTACAACACAGGGTCCACTTACACGAAACACGACACTTAGCACTTACCACGCAACACTCAACATACGCTGCTCCCCTCAAGCCACACGGCTCTCAAACAAAGTCCAATATACGATTCTCTACACTACTATAGCCAACCAACAACAGTTAGATACTATCCGAGAATAAATGTACAACCTATATTAGAAAAATAATAAATAGTTATAATTTAGTTAAACTTCTTTTAAAATTATAGGCACTACGTGAAATCTCCAGTAGTGCTGCAAGTATTAAATACTTTCACTTCTCTGTTGATACATTTTATTCCATATTGTATAATAATGTGTCAAAGAATGAGGTCTAATATTATGGAAAATATAAAAGAACAGATAATATGAAAGGCAGGAAGACAACAAATCTGTGCCATTTCAAGTAAGCGTTATAATTACGAAATAAATCAGCTATATTTCTGAACTGTTTGTGGCATGTAGAATGGTGTAAATGTTAAATGGTATCTGACAATACACGTGCTACCTATTTTAGAGAAAGTAATGAATAATTATAATTAAATCTTTTAAAATTATTGGTGCTGAGGAACCATCTCCCACACGGCTCTAAATAATTTAGTGCAATTTTGCATAATAAAGTTTAAGAGTGCGGTGTGATAATGTAGAAAACGTCAAGGAAAAGATGAGTTCATTTTTCCGTCGATGGAAAGAGGATGACGCCGAAACGCCTCGGGCGAGGCGAACGGAAGTGGTGCCATTTTAGGCAAGCGCTGTAATTGCGAAATAAATCGCTCACATGACAGAGCTGCCTGCTGCTTGTTGTGTAGCATGAGCGGAAGCGCAGTTGGGGGGGGGACCAGAGGGGCGGAAATGTCGATGAAATACGCCCTCTTATCCGTCACTTCCTTCTCGCTATCGGCTCTCACCAGCTGGGATTAGATTAGAAAGAAAATTGAAGTATGGAATTGGTTGTATTTGCAGAGCAAAATATTAGAAGAAAACAACGCAAACACAACCACTAAAAACAACTGAATATCGACCTTTCTAAGAGATAGGAGACTGGGTGATTTCGAATTGCAGCAACGGATGTGAGTTGTGAAGTTCGTGAAAAGTTCTGAGCGTTAACCATGATGTTTAGCGTGTGTGCTGATATTTAGAGGGTGAAGTAAGCCATTACAAACACCTTCTGGATTAAAAATAAAAAAAATAATCATTGGGCGCAGTATTATAAATTGTTACGTGACTGAATGCAGCGATTATATAGTTATTTTGAAATAGTACTAGAGTATAGCCAGTCGGAGAACTTTTCTATAGTTTACAGTAATATATACCTATTAACGTATCATTTTAATAATAAATACTGATCATTATTTTGTATTTGGATACTACTTTGCGATTTTGAAAATAATTATGTTTTATATTTGCAGGAAATTAGAATATATCTGTAAAATTTCATTCACAATTTATAATGAAATACATTGACATTTGCTTGAAATATTAATTAGAGATAAAATAATCATTTTTTTAGCGATAGAGTACCATTATGAGTGTAACGGAACATTACAGAAGCTCTTGTGTACCTAACAAAAGGCCAGTAATTGTCATCAAATACAGGATAGGTCGCAAATATTTTAGCGGAAAATACTGCAAGCACGGATTGTGATTGGATGCCTTCTGACGGAAAGTGATAGAAGATTCAAAGATCTTCGCTTTGCAGAAATGGTATTTCTAGTAAATACCTGACTCATCACTGTTGTACAAGGGCTTTCAAATGATAATTACTTTCTTACACAAAATTGTCTGTAGTTTTGCGCTGTATACTTTTTTAGGAAATAAAGAAAGGTTGATTATAATGAAAAAAATACAAATGTAACTTCACTGTCTTGCGTATGCTTTCGTCAGATATGTGTCTCGTGGAAAATTTAGGTATTTTGTCAGCAGTTGGCATAAAATAATCGTTTTCCGTTTCTCTCAGTTCTAAGTCAATTACTTCACATGGGTCACGAAGTATATAAACCAAAATCTGTAGTTCATTTGCAGATTCGAATAGGTTATAATTACACGGGTGAGAATACGATTTCTTATTACCAACATTTTTTAAACCTCTCATTGCTACCTTTATCCATAATTAAGCTAAACCAAAGATTGAGAGGTAAATATTCTTCTATTTTTTAACTGATTTTTGGCGTTAAGTAAGTAATAAACGAACAAACATGTTTCTATTTTTTCTCCATTCTGCCAGATTCAATAAATAAAAGACGTTTCTCTTCTTGAAAAAAATTGTATTCTTTGTGAATGAAGATGAATATATAATTTGTTTCTGGTGATCCAAGAAATGTAAATTGAAAGACAGGTGCAAAGGTCTTTTGTGAATGACGCTTGTATAAAGGAATGTTTTGAAAAAGTCCTATGCGCACGTGTCGAAACTCGAAAATATGATCGAGAGATAATATGAAAAATAAGTTTATCGACATTGCGTGGAGAGTATTGTATGGTGTAGGTTGCAAGACTTTCGAGTACTTAATGACGTCAAAGGAGATACAACAAACTACTTTGTGTGAAGTATCTACAATTGATGGCAGGACTTGTCTAGAAATTGTATTCTTTAGAAGTACTTATCGTCTGAATGTTTTCTACGCGTGTCCGTTTTTGAAGTTGTATTGTATGTGCCTTGCGATACATGTTTACTTCTCGCCGTTAATTCATAAGAAAGAAAGTAATGTGTTCGTGAGACAGAAAACGGCGGATTTTCGGCAGAAAAGCTCTAATTGCGGGGTTTTAGTAACGAAACAATTGATAATGCACCTCCTTCCTATAATAAAATGAAATATAATAAAATACTTCCTCTAATACCGAAAAATGGATTGACGGCAAAATGTTTGTCTGTCCGTCTGTGAGCGAGGGCAGCGCCTAAACCGATCAGCCGATTTTCTCCAAAATTGATGATAGATATTGATTTAAAGGGACACGACAACCACTCAGTTTGAAACCGGTACTTTGAGTTTTGGAGTAAGAAGCGTCAATCAATACTGGCTCCAATTTGTTTTATGAAACTTTGTGCTAGGATAACATAAACGACGGTTAAGAGAATTATACAGGTCTCATTTCGTTGAAATCTGGTTTTTGTTCAAATCCTTTTAGGCGTATTCCTACAACTACAATATTGAAGATACCTTTTTCTTTCTAATGAAATCTGTACTATAAAGACGACTTTTGAAATAAGGGAAGGGTGGGGGAGAGGCGTGGGCCGGCTTAGTAGGATCGTGACGGGGGCTCGGAGTGGCGGGGAAGTGTCCTTTCGAGGTGGGGATATTCTCTTGGTAGGGTGTGGGCGTGTCGTAGACGTGTCGGGGACAGGTGAGGTTTGAAGCAGGGAGAGGAAGGGTGGTGTGTAGAGGCGTGGATTGGTATGACGAAAACGGGGTGTGGCGGGGACGTGTCCCGTCGCGTCGTGGCGGGGATCTTAACGTGGCAGTGCGTGGTCGTGTCGGGTCGGGGAGACGTGAGACGTGAAGCGGGTAGAGGAACGGCAGGTAGAGGCGTTGACTGGTGTGATGAGAACTTGGTGAGACGGCGACGTGTCGGGGCATGGCGTAGCGAGGACGTGTCCTCACGTGGCGGGGGCCTTACCTTGGCGGAGCGTGGGCGTGTCGGGTCGGGGAGAGGTGACAAGTGAAGCGGGGAGAGGAAGGGCAGGGTACGTCGGAGAGGCTTCGTCGCCGTGGGGCGATCAGGGCGAAGGTGGCGCGGCGGCGCGGAGCGCTGTGCGGGACGGGGTCGCCGGTTTTTGCCTGCTCCTGAATGGGCAACGGGAAGGTGTGAGTCAGGCCTATGTGGATGCCTCGTTAACGGCCGGCGACGGCGCGGCGGCGTCCTTCAGGTAATGACACACGCGCGGCAGCGGCACGAACGCATGGCATCCAGGAAGTACGAATACGCGCCGGGGACCAAGGACGGCGAGCGCTCGCGGCGGCTATTTTTGGAGAATGTGATGGGGAGGAACTCGTGAGCTGTTCCAATACGCCTATCCCTAATGCAGTATGTCCGTGACCAGTCGAGGATTACTTTTTCCCACATTCCAAGAACTGTACTAAATATAGCGTGTTTCTAAAACGCAAAATAAATACAAATATTTTTATTTCGGAGAAGTGCGATCTGTAGGATGTATTTTTTTAGCCTTTTTTTGAATCATGAGAGAGGGAATATTCTATGATGACATTTTCCACAATGTTTCCTCTAATCGCATCATCTAATGCAATAGAGCCCAATCGTCGACTTTCTTCGTTGTGATCTTATCTTACTTTCTCGAAAAATGTGAATTACAAGTAAGCATTTAAATCATATTTTTATTTCGTAAGATCTAGTTCGTATTTAAAATTGTTAATTCTTTTCCTGGTGCAGGGTGCTGTTTTTGCAACTTGCTGTACTTCATTTGTATGCAAAAAGTTTGACATCAGCCAAGATCGAGACAGGATTTTCAACAATAACTTATTTATCCCGAAAAGAAAAGTCGTTGCTTTTGTAGTTCCTTTCATTGATACACATTCTGCATGCATGACAAAAGTTTTGCTTCCGAACTATGACAGTGTATCTATCTTAGATGGATTCCTTTAGAGTTTCCTGTTGTTTACGTCCGTATAAAACATTCTTTGTTCCGCTCGCAAGATCTCTTCGTTTACCGTGAAGTAGCGCACGTCGCGTTCGCAAAGGAAGGAAGAAAGGGGCTGGGCCTGGGGCCTCGGGGCGCGGCAGCTGCTGTGGAGCGTGGAGTCGGCGCGCGGACGGCAGGCGCCGCGCCGAGTCGTTTACGTCCTCCACGCCCTCCACGCCCTCCACGCCCTCCACGCCCTCCACGCCTTCCTCGCCATGCGGCGAGCGCGCGTTTTTTGGCGGGCGCGGAACAGCTGCCGCTGCGCTCAAGGTCGCGCCGCCCTCTGCAGCGGGCGCTCGCCACGTCACCCGCGCCTCCCCACTCCTGCCGCACGCAATTCATCACGTTCATCTCAAGCTGTGCGCGCCCCCCTTCCACTCCCGCGCCCTTCCACTCTCACCCCTGCGACCCTTACGCTCGCCGCATAAAATGCACCACGCGCCCCAATATTTACATCTCCCACGCTCCTCCCTCGCCCACCCATGCATCCTTACGCCCCCACCACGCTCCCCACGCTCATCCGCGCATCATTATGCCCCCGCCCCGCACAGTTCATCACGCTTCTCAAGCTGTAAACACCCCCACGCCTCCACAGAAAGTTCACATATGCAACCCCAGCTATACACGCTTTCCCACTCTCTACGCTCCTCCCCACGACCACCCCATGCATCCTACGTCCTCACCACTCTCCCCGTGCCCTCCTCACGCTCAACCACGTATCATTACGCCAACACAGCTATTCATTATGCTCATCAAGCTGTACACATTTCCACGCCTTCCCGCTCTCACTCATGCATCCTCACACCCCTACGCCCTCCAAGTACAATTACGCGTCCTTAACCCCCCCCCCCCACACACACACACAAAACGCTCCAAAGTATCGCCTTCACGCTCCTCTCACGCCGTCCTCGCGTTTTCCATGCGTCTTTACGCCCCACTCACCATCCACCATGCTGCACACGACATCCATGTACCACCCCTCCTCGCCTCTCCACGACCGCCATTCTGACATCACACTTTTTCTCGTACATTTAGTATTGTGGTAACTAGGAAGGTCTTTTTAGGTGGTGCTGCTTCAGTGACATAGGAGGGACTATCATACTTAACACAAGATAACAGCTGTTTATTTTGCTTAGCCCCTCCAAGCTGTGATCTCCAGCTCGGCGCTCAGTGTATCGCTGTGAGGCAGGGGTAAGGAGTAGGTAGCGGCGGTGGGGGCGGTTAGGCAGGCAGGCAGTCTGGCTAATGTGTCGATTGCTCTAGTCTACGCCAATCCGGCTCTTTATGGATTAAACCTTTGGCCACCGTGGGAACCGTTGGCCATCTCGTTCAATTTTACGCGAACGTCGCGGATCGGCCGAAGTCTCCGAAGCCAGCAACATTCCCTAAGTTGTGAACGAGTAACTGTTCAAGAATCGCGTCTAGTGCTTATAGAGCGGCAAGTCAGCCCATGCCGACGTATGCGGGAATGTCTGCTAAATTCGCACTGCCTTACTTAGGGTGCGAGGGAGAAAGGTTGGGCTCGTCAGGCCGTTGACAGCCAAATGCTGGGGAAAACGCAAGGGCCTGATAAAGAGCGGGTGGGGGAGGGTGCTGAGTACCGGGCCCGCGGGGTGGCGGCGCGGAACGCCTCGACTCGACCACGGCCGCGCCTTCGCCAAAATGTGTTGTCGTGTGTTGGTATCAAGCACACCAGCATTACATGGCCTACCGCTCCTTCCTCAGTCCCCGCCCCGTAATAGAGACACCGCGCTTCTCGAGAACGTAAATAAACAAGGACACGCAAACTCCGGCGCTTATTTACTTGCGCTGCTGCGGTAGCGAAGCAAAAACAAGCCACGGCGCGCACACCGAGCTGTCCAAACTCGCCGGCAAAACGAGCAAAGCGGCGGGCGGCGCGGTGGGCCGTAAAGGAGTTGGTGGCTGCTTTATATGCGGACAAGGCGCCCGAATGACGCCGCCGCCCGAGCCTCGCTGTCCTTCGACCCCGACCACTTCGTTCGGCGCGGCGTCAGCCACGCCCCCTCCCCCCTCCCCTCTCCCACTATCGCGTCTTCTGCGCCGCATCCACGCCACGCCACGCCACGCACGCCTCGGCACGCCTCCGCCGACACCCCGCGCCACGTCACACGACGCTGCTCCCGCCACGTGACGTCGCACGGTGCTTGTTTTCTTGCTTAATTCGAGAGTTTAATATCTTTCAATTAATTACATTTCAGCTAGGCCACGCATTTACACCCTGCTCTACCCTACCACTCGACGTCATTCACAACCACAAGGCCGCCACTCCCACACCGCCACACTCTGCCACACCGCCACACTCTGCCACACCGCCACACTCTGCCACACCGCCACACTCTGCCACACCCGCCACACTCTGCCACACCGCCACACTCTGCCACACCGCCACACTCTGCCACACCGCCACACTCTGCCACACCGCCACACTCTGCCACACCGCCACACTCTGCCACACCGCCACACTCTGCCACACGCCACACTCTGCCACACCGCCACACTCTGCCACACCGCCACACTCTGCCACACCGCCACACTCTGCCACACCGCCACACTCTGCCACACCGCCACACTCTGCCACACCGCCACACACTGCCACACCGCCACACTCTGCCACACCGCCACACTCTGCCACACCGCCACACTTCACTACACTCAGCCCATCCCTTCACACACTGCCGCACGCCGCCACGTGGTTTCACGGTACGCCCGTTCTAACAGTCAGCTAAGTCGACACCATTAACAGAATTATCATTGAATAGAACATCCCTTGCCACGTCCCTTTGCGACTCCAGCCCTCCCTCACGTCTTGCAGCGACCTAGGGATGCGACAACGATGGCGATGTTTTCAAAACATCGATGTATTAAAACCGATGTTTTTAACATCGATGTTTTGTGTTCAATGTTTTTTCTATTCCGATGTTTTCTTTCTGAATGAAAAAAAAAACCCATAATCGCAATACTACTATAAATGTTAAAATATGAAATAATAACTGACACTTACTCCGATATTCATGTGTTGGAACCAAAGGAACACTATTTGCACTATCTTCATCGACAAAACTCTCTCGCCCCGAGATAACCTCTACGCCCTTGAATTTCCTTTTTCTTCATATTCATGTCGCACGTTGAGATAAGGTCAACAGATATGTTGTGGGCGGAAGGTTTGCCCCTTTTTCTCGTACCCTTATTCGGCGAATTGATAGAAACGAACATTGTCAAATTAAATTTTAATGCTCACGAATTTAATGTTGGAGGTTACTAATCCAGTGTAAACATATCGATGTTCAAAACCATTGATGGTGTTTAGTCGATGTTATGTTTTAATTTTGAACATCGACGTTAGCCAACATCGATGTTTTGTTACCGATGTCGCAACACTATCGCTGACCTGTCCTTTCAACAGCACCCTTCACCTCTCCCTAACGACAATAAGCCTCGAATTAGCGTTTTCATTTGACTGATTTTAATTATCTTCTACGCTCGTAGTGTTTTCTCCCAACGATATGTAGTTCCTTTCAGATATTTCGCGTGTCTTATTAGATTAGTCACATTCACAGTTATTTTTCCACTGGATTTGTTTTTTGTTTCCACAAGTTTCAGACCTCGCTCCGACCTTTATACGTAACTTCCCCATCCTTCTCCTCGTTTGCTCTGCCACCTCCCGCCGCATCCACTCCGCCTAACTTCCTCTGTCTCCACGACCTTGACGTGGAACGAGTCTCCGCTCCGCCTCTCTGTCTCCCGCCCGCGCCACCCCCTCCTCGCCCCGTTGCCTCGCCCCACCGCTCCTTTTTCCCCCTGCCTCCCTCGCTTCGCTTTGCAGGCTTCGTTCTTTCCCACTCTGCCGCAGCCTGCCCCGTTCCATCTTGTCTCCCTCATTTCATTCCTTCTCCTGTTTCGCTCCGCCCCCCTCCGTACGCTCATTCTCCCTCCCTGTTTTGCCTCTTCCGTTCCCTCCCTGCTCCATTCCTTCCGCCTCGTGCAGACGCCTTCCCTTCCCGTCCATTCCACCTCTTCGCGAACCACCCCACTATGTCGCATCCCGCATCCTGCCCGATCATAACCCGCCTCTCCCGGTCCCATTAGACCTGACAGTTCCGGACTGTGCCGTCCCGGTTTCCTCACTGCCCCATCCCATCCCGGCCTTCCGCGCAGTCCCGTCCAGTCCCGCTCCACTCCTTCCCGCCTTGCCCCGTTCCGTCTCATTACGCCGCCGTCTCGCTCGCTCGTCGTGCCTTCTCGCTCCCCTTCGCCTCCCCCTCCCGCCCACCACGCATCGTCGTACTATCGCATTCAGCGGCAGCGCGTGGGCCCGCCCGTCTTTCTTTTTTTGGCCGTCCGGCCGGCACGTCATCCCCGCTGCGTTGCGTGGCGTGCCTGCGCCGGCCGGTAGGTGTGGCGGCGGCGGCGGCGGCGGCGGCGGCGGTGGCACGCGCGGAAAATCCCCACTCGGCCGCCGGGAGCCTCCCCTCCCTCCCTCCCTCCCTCCCTTCCCCCCTCACTCGCCGCGCCGCGCCCTCTCTCCCAGATGGCCGCCGCACGAGGCGCGGAGCGAAGAGGGGGGGGAGCGGAGGAGGACGCGGTGGCTGCGCGCTGAGTAGAGGCAGATCACGGCGGTTGGCTGCTCAGCTGTGCCGGGCGCGAGAGATCGACGGATTGTGTTGCCTGCCTGAACTGCTGACAGAAGGGCGTGGTCAGTGCGTGAACTGGGAGATGTTTTCGATGAGCCGTGTGGTCACGTCGAATACATTTCCGGGGTTCTGGAGTTGAAGGCGTTGGGGGCGAGACAGAGTGGGCCTTCCTTGGGAGGGGAAGTGAAACCGGTGATCTCGTGTCGTAGATGTACAAAATATAGGACTAAACTGGTGGTAAACATTTGAAGGCCGTTTCCATCGAAAGGGCTGTAATTTCTAACTGACTGGTTTGGAGAAGAATAACCTTGAGCATCGTTGATAATAAAGCAGTTTTGAAGTTCCTGCTGTAAAGTCTTTCCCGTTTTTTTTCTGGCTTGGATAAAAAATAATCTAGAATGTACATATTGTGTGTTTTCTGCACGGATGCTTTACTAAAAGCATTTTGGAATGGGATATTTCCAATTTGTTTTCCAACATTTCACATTTAATGTATTTGCGGAGTAATATACTTCTCACGTCCATGCAATCTTTTTTAACATGTCAGCTTTCCCCTATCAGGTGATGGAGCTCAAATAGACATGGGATATTCCGGTTTGACATTCACCAAAGTGCCTTAATTTTCATAGCTCGTTTTTTATGATATTTTTTTGTGCGAATTGTCTTGCCTTTAGAAGCCAAGTACCAGGGCTATGAATATAGAAAATTCAGATATTTTTATATATATTGAGCCACATTTCTCTTCGCAACGCTTACGGACCGTAATAAAAAATTGGCAATTTGAAAGATATGGTGGAATTTGTTTTCTTTCAATTTCATTCATCCTGTCATTCCGATCCCATCATGTCTTTGATAAAGTAAGACATTACTAAATTTCAGTTTTATTAATGATAATATTTTGACGAAATGGAATACAAAATGTTTGTCTTCAGTATTTCAACAATGAAGATATGTTGAATTAATTTACTTTCTACATGATTGTCTGATTGCGTTTGCCTTCCAGTGTTAAACTTACAGAACTTTCTGGGCTTTATAGTGGTTCTGGCGACAGTTGTTCGCTTTATGTGGCTGTGGGTTAGGAGCTTATCAGCAAACAGCCGCGGTGCGTTTCACCCCTGGCGTTGAAGGCGTTTCCTGTTCGATAAGAGCCACAGCGTCGACGGTGCGCGCCTGCGCCCGTGGATTATTTCAACTCTGCGTCGAACGTTCGATGCGCGGAGTTGCAGTTGCGAGGCAATTAACGCGCGTACAACACCTCCGTAATTCGTAACAGCGCTCTGTAATTGGAGGCAAAGCCGACAAGTGCTCAATAATAAAATTAAATTCATTAGTTGCCATATCTGTGTACAGTTAAAAAAACTTGGCGAGTAAATATCAATGTTAAACGCAAGTTAACAGCTGTGTTTTTTGCAACCTTCCTCCTTACTTGTATCTTTTGCCGTCTTTTACGTAATGTTTCAGAATGTATGTTATTACGTGGCGTGAAGCGGATATACATGGAAGAGGAACATGATGTAGTTAAGTATATTTCTCAAAGTTAGGATGGCGTTTTAAAATTGAGTTCGAGAAAGCTGTCCCTGAGAAAACTGGCTATCCCCTGTTTGCCATTGATTTATTTCGTTACGCTTGTATTGGAGTAGCAATGTGTACTTGGCGGGTAGCCTGTCACCAGAAGGCATCCTCGCCAAACGATATTAATTTGAGCACGAAATTCCTATTCAGTTTTTTTCAGAGTTATTATTTAAGCTTGAGGATGTTTTACAAGTACAGTAGTACTTGAAGTTCTTTTACAATGTGTGATATGGATCAGTCACGTTGGTTTCATTGCCCAATAACGGAATGTGATTGTAGAATGATTTATTCCTTAAACTCCTGCAGGGACTAACTTCTACCTCGTTTGATCCTACGAATGTCTCTGTTGTTATCCATCAGTCCACCCGTGCAGCAACAGAAGCTGCAGAGTGAACTGCAGTATTCAAAATTATCTGAAAATCGACTTCAGGGTTTTGCAGCGGCGCACAAAACGTTTGTTGCCCGCGTGACTGATAGCTTTGCTGGTGGCCAGAACATTCCACCTCCGGTGAGCAAGAGTCACAAAGAGTATCCCTTCACTTGTGCGTCTGATTCCGCTATTTTATATTCCGTTGTCAGGGGAATTCACACTGTATGGAACTGTGTGTATTGCGAAAAACCAATCTACCCAAAACCAACATTAATACTCACGAAACTCTCCATAATGCCTTTAATGTTATCATTTCATCAGCTCCTGTATGCTACCTGCCGGACCAAGTTTTTGAGAGGATATTGAATGGCGGTAGTCATTCACTCTTTGTACCTAGCTAGGTACGCTAGGTAAGCAAGCTGCCCACGCGCTGGTTTTCTATCTCTGTGTGATATTTTAAAAGCCATTTATGGTGCACAAAGAGCGATTCAGGCAGACTTCCTATGGATTCTCAGTTTCCCATGCCTCTCCTTCCACCTGTGTCCACATTTACTTCTAGGCCGGGTGATACCGTCCGATCTCTAGTACGGCGGGTGCGAGGCCCGGGTTGGCCCAGACCGCGAGCCAATCAGAGGGACCTCTCCGCCAATCACGGCGCACTTGCGTTACCCGACCCCTAAGCGGAAAAGATATAACACCGGAGGCGGAACTTTATTGTGTCACTACCCTGAAGAAGCCTGCGACATGACGGGCGAAACGTCGGCCTATCTGCCAACGACGCGGCATCACCCGGACAGCCTAGAAGTAATGGAGTCGAGCCGCGGAAGCCTACGTATACGTGTGTCCACATTTGTTTTTCGTATTATGATCAATCATTCCATCAAATCGAGACCTGGCGAAGATCTAGGCACAGGAGTTGTAATAAAGATACAGATCACGTACTGCGTGGTTTCGCTCCAATTGAGGCGCGCCACAATGAAAGTTGATGCGGCATGGCCTGGCCTGGCGAAGGGTTGTGGCGTGGCGAGGCTTTTGATGGCCTGGCTTGATGTGACGCTTGGCTTGGCGTGGCGTGGCGTGCCTTATCTCGACTTGACGCGGTGGGGTGTGGTATGGTGTAGATGGGCAAGGCGTGGGTTGGCGTGGCGTGCCGGGGGTGAGGCGAGTGAAGGCGGGGCTTAATGGGAGGGGTTGGACGGGGCGGGGTGAAGCACGGAAAGTCGGAAGGGAGGGGTGGAGCGGGGCGGGCGGCGTGCGCGATCGTGGCTGCCGGGAGCGCGGGCGAAACCGGTTCAGTGAGAGTTGGCAGAAGCAGGGGGAGCGGGGGGGGGGGGGGAGCCGCTGACGAAGATCGCCCGCGCGAGCGCATTCCGAAGGCGACCGCCGCTCCGCGCGCCTCGCCACGCGGGGACTAGTGATGTGGCGTCGATAGCAAAAAACATCGATGTTGAAAAATAAAACATCCATGTTAAAAATACTTCGACTGAAAACCATCGATGTTTTGTGACTGGATTAGTTACCTCTAACATTAAACTCGTGTGCATTGAAATTTAAGATGAATGAGTTCGTGTTTATCAATTCGCCGAATAAAGCGTTTTTGCTGACCACATCTCAATGAGCGTAATGAATATGAAGAAAGAGGAAATACAAGGGCAAGGAGGTCATCTCGGGGGAGAGAGTTTGGCCCATGAATATAGTGCAAACAGCGTTCCTTTGATTCCAACATGTGTGTGTTACTATCAGCTATTATTTCATATTTTACCTTTTACGGCCTTCTGATCATGGGAATCTTTCATTAAGAATGAAAACATCGGAAAATATAAAAAAAAACATCGATCATAAAACATCGGTGTTAATGTTCGGTTAAGTTAAACACCGATTTCTACAAAAACATTGGTATTTGAAAACATGGAGATGGATGTCACATCCGTAGCGGGGGCGGTTTAGGAGGCTCAGGTCACTGCAGTGCCTCTGGCCGGGAGGTCCTGCAGCTCGAGTCCCGACGGTGTCGCGCGATTTTCGACTCGGTCGAATTCAGACGTCTGAAGGCGAATTCTAGCAGCCGGCTGCGCTGATTGGGAGTTTTCCGTGTTCTTTTAGGATCAACACATGGCGAAAGCCGGAGCTGTACTCTAGCAAATGGGCCACTTCCATTCCTTATCCTATCCTCATCCCGTACACATACGCTGCAATACCACGCATGTCGGGCAACCAGTGCTTGCTCTGGCAGTGGCGGTGCCTCGCTGGTGGATCCCCGCTAACTCGCGTAGGCGTATGCCGGCGCCGGATCTCGCTGACCAGAAGGGGAAGATCACCGCCC
Source organism: Gryllus longicercus (assembly GCA_038098605.1). Classification (NCBI taxonomy): domain Eukaryota; kingdom Metazoa; phylum Arthropoda; class Insecta; order Orthoptera; family Gryllidae; genus Gryllus; species Gryllus longicercus. Next base: position 1,822,011 of record JAZDUA010000262.1, read on the forward strand.
CTCCAGCGACGAAAACATTCACTACACTTACGGGAATAATTACCGTATCCGTCGACACCACCCAGTAGCCGACGACTAATCAAACAAGCGAGCAAGCAGTCGACGCGGGAGAGGCGGGTTTGCGGAGGGGGGAATCGTCGAGGATTCCTCCTCTGGCAAACTGGGGTTTAAATGCCGGTCATGTGCAATATGTTCGCATGCGGTTGAAGCGGATTCGCGGCCGATTTTCTCGCGGCTCTCCTGTTTCCCCTGCCTCACATTGCACCGTAGTTCCATCGTCATCCCACGTTAAAGCGTCGTAAACGGCATATGGGGTTATTTATGTGACATTTTCATCGATGACATAAGGATCGTACTGACACAGAAAAGATTGAATAGAAGTTTGGTGGGGGAAGGCGGGAAAGCTGGGTTTGCAGACTTCACCACGCAGCGAGTCTAGCAAGTTGGGCTACAGGGGAGCGAAGGCTGCAGAAGGCGGACAGATTTCCACAACGGTACAGGCGAGGAAACGATATTGATTTTCGCCATTTGAGGAAATCACACATGTGAAATGTGTTGAATATTAGATAAGTCGCATTAAGGATGCGGTGAAGGATTTGACGTTATTAAAAAAGATTAGGGGGAGGAACAGGAGACTGACGTACTTCAATAACTTTGTTTCAAAATATAACAATGGGTAAAATATGAATAAGGTAGATACAGACATATTGCGTCCCTTTCGTGACGAATTTGTGACTGACAGATACGTTCATTCTGTAAGTATAGCGCTCAAATAAAGTGATTAATTTATGCATATTACAAACGTACGTTATGTAAGTTTTTAATATTAGTTTTTAGCCTTGGCTTTTTAGCCAGTAAGAGATGCGATACTGACACATTCTTTTATATTATTATTATTATTATTATTATTATTATTATTATTATTATTATTATTATTGTATCATTTATGACATAATTTTTTACATATATAACGCCATATAATACATAAATATATTTATCTTAATCAAGAGAGATGCCATATGGGGACGGAAATCGACCCTTCCCCCAACAAAACAGCGGTAATGGTTACAGACTTGGCAAGTGATGATTGCGCGCGGTCCTTGACCTGTTATTTAATGTTCTGCTCCTACTTTCTCCTAGAATTTATAGTGTAGTATTTAACCATGGAAACGACTGATGGGAGCAGCCGGCCTCTAGAGATCTCATTGCAGCTGCAGACTGCTCCGTCCCAGCCATGGAGGTGCTGCAATGAAACTCGCTTAAATGTTCGCTTTAGAAGAGGACAACCTGTCATTTGTCACTTTCACAGGGCGTTAAAATAATCTAGAGATTAATTGCTTTCTATTTTTCTTTTTGTGCCCGTACGAACCCTGTAACTTATTGTTTTAAAGGTGAATAAAAGCTGCATGCTGGAACGCAACTTCAACGCCCGTGAACCGTACGTTCGACCTGGTACTGTTTGGATAAAAGTTCTCATATTGCTAACCGAGAAGATCTATGGCCTGTGTGATTGAATTCAACACAATATCCAATTGTGGATTTCATTTTAGTAGGTTTCGTGATTCTACAAGTTTTCAATTAACCATGCTAAAGAACGAGAATAACGAAAAGAACTTAACCTTGCCACATATTAAAGAGGGATCCAAAAAGATCTCATTTGGCAAAAGCAGTCCAGCCTCACAAGTAGAATAGTTAGCGTAGCGAGAGCTGTTATACCCAAGGTTTGTGGGTTCGATCGAAACCGTGGATTTTTAAGGGCAACAACATTCTTCGTACTCTTTCCTTCCGAGAAGTAAAATAGCTGTTCCATGTTGTAGATTTATTGCATGTAAAATATTCTGAAGCCTGAAAGAAGCCTCTGAGCTCAATTCAATTCGCGTGTTTCGTCGCCGGAGTGATATCTTCTTTGTCCGCTTGATACTGAAATGGGGTACCAAAGTACCAAAATTTGCGTGGTCAGACAGAGGAGGCGGCCTGATGTCATACGTCTCGCCAAATAAAATATGCGTAATTAAATTGAATTTAAGTAGAACAAACTGTGGGGGCTGCAAGTCCTGGTTTAAGGACCTAGAACGCATCGTTTTCGATTTTTACATTGTTATAATGGGTTTCATCGTAACGTTTGAGTTTTAATCGAAATAATCGCCTGACAGACTTCTTTGTTTTTGAGCCTTAAAGACCAATTCGAAATGCACGTGGTGTCGCAGAGGCAGGCGCAAGTCCGGAGCAGCACGTGGTCTCCTCCTCGGGAAGATGAGTCAGGAAGCCCCTGCTGCGGCTGCAGGCCGACGCCCCTCTGCCCGGGCGGGCGGGCGAGGCGGGGCAGGGAGGAGGGGTGGCTTCTTGCTCCGGGGAACTTCCATCCGCCGCCGTGCATCGATCGGCTGACGATGCTCTCACTTGGGGTGGGGTGGGGGTGGGGTGGGGTGGGGTGGGGGTGGGGTGGGGTGGGGGTGGGGTGGGGTGGGGTGGGGGTGGGGTGGGGGTGGGGTGGGGTGGGGGTGGGGTGGGGTGGGGTGGGGGTGGGGTGGGACGTGGCCGTCCGGGTCGGAGGGAAGCGGGGAGTGGCGTGATGGGGCGGGGATGGCGGGACTTCGCGGGGCGGAGTGGGGCGGGGCGGGGTGTTGAGGGACATATGGTGGCAGCTGCGGTGGGGAGGAGTGTGGTGACTTGAGAAGCGGTGTGGTGGAGTAGAGGGGGATGTCGAGGGAAGTGGAGGGGCGGAGTGGAGCCTGGCGGATAGGATTAGATGGAGGGGAGTGGAGAGAAGCGGGGAGGTAGTCAGAGTTCGACGGCGTACAAGGAGCTGTGGCGCATTTGTGGCGACGTGCAGGGTTGACGGGAGGGAGCAGAGTGCTTATGAGGGTTGGTTCGGTTGTGGCGGGAGAGTGGGACGCGGTGCGGCGGGGGTGGCTTTTGATGGAGGCGGGCTGCGGTGGTCCGAGGTAAATAGTGGTGGTCGACTGCGGCGGGGAGATGGCAGAGAGATTGATGCTGCCGACATTCTCAGGCGATTAGTGTTGATCGTCGAAGGGCGATGGCGAGAGAATGGAGGGCGGTGTTAGGGCGACGACGGGGCGATAAGGAGGCGGTGAAAGGATGATGATTAGACGATGACGATGATGGAGACGGTGATAGTGGCAGACTGCGAGAGGGAATATGGTTGTGTTGACTAGCACTGGCTGCTCAGTGCTACTCAATGCGTGGTTTGGGTAGTATAACGGCTAGCATATCGGGCTGTTGCACCCAAGTTCGCGTCCAATCGAAGCTGTGGACTTGTAAGGGGGGAAATCCTTCGTACGCATTGCTTCGAAGGACAAGTAAAGCCGATTTACCGTGTTGTAGATTTACTGGATGTAACATATCAACAAGTCCAAAAGAAACCTCTGAGATAAATTCAAAATCGCCTGTTTCGGTGCCCGAGTAATACCTTGTTTCTCCGGTAGATGGTGAAAGGAGCGTAGCGTGGTCAGACTGACGAGCGGGCATGATGGTCTCGCATCGTAAAATAAGGCATTAGCTTACTCACTCAATGCGTTGACAAAAACTAGTTGATGACGGGGCGTCAAAGATGCGAAAACGACTAGTAGTGATGGACTAAGCTGAAGTGGAAGAAAATGAACCGAACTTGGTGTCGATTCGTAAGGAAGACAGAATCAGAAGACGAGGGGAGAAGGTCATGGAATAATTTGATGGCGGCGGCGATTGCACGAGTAGATGACAGGGTCTCGTTGGCTGCAACGAATACCTACTGTGACGTTCCTCGTAGACGATGGATTTTTTTAGGTTGAAATAACGTCACTCACGAGGTGGGGACAACTATTTTTAGTTCTTAAATGAGCACTGGAACAGGATGGTTATAACGCAGAAAGGAAAAAAGAGGAACGTCGAGGAACGGGTTGGCGGCGTGGAGGAACCTGGCGTGACTGCGGTGACGTAGGAAGGTCGAGATAAATTATTTATTCTGCACGTACTCACGTGGGCTGGTGGCAGAAATACATCGTAAACAGGAAGAACTCCGCCAAAAAGAAAGTCGACAAATGGCTTGCAGAAGAACAACGAAACAATTGAATTAAATTTAAGGGTAATATAATGTTTATTCTCATTTCACTTACCCTCCCTATTACCATTCTTTCATTTCTCTCACCCTATTTCTCCACTGAGTACTAATTTTCATTTTATTACAATACATTCCCTTTTGTATATTTACTCTCATTTAAATTATAAAAATTATAGACTAAATATCCGGTTATTTGGTTAGCCGAGACCGCTGAGGTAGATAGGAGGATGAGGTGGTAGACTGGAAGGGTCGCGGATTCGAATCCCGTTTCGGGCTTCAAGGAACTAGGCGGCGGGCTAGGCGGTTCTAATCTTCCGACTGCTCTCTTTTGGTATGTGTATGTATGTATGTGTGTGTGTAGTATGTATGTCTAAATATTTATGTGTGCGTGTAAGGGGAGAGGGGGGTGACGTGAATGAACAATGATTTCGCGCAATCCATAGCTAGTTTGGTAAGGTACTGCTCCAGCTTTCGCCTGATATTGATGGAAGAAACCACGGGAACGTAGCCTGCCTCTGGTATTCTCCTTCGACTGTTGAATTCGGCTCAGCTGAATAGATCGAGTCGAAACTCTGCCACCGTGGAGATTCGAAGCCCGAGACCTCGAATGAGAGGCGCTGCAGTGGCTGTGGGGCGTCCGAGCCGGGTCTGTCGTTGGCGGGGCCGGGAAGCCCGTGGGGTGGCCCGGCCTTCCCTTCATTGTAGTGGCGGTGTCATAGAGGCGTGGGGCGGGGGCGAGGGCGGGCTGGGGGCGCGGGGGCGAGCACAGGCGCGGGGACGGGCGCGGGGGCAAGCGCGGGGCGGGCGTGTGGGTGGTGGCGGGCGCGGTGGCGGGCGCAGGGGTGGGCTCAGGGGCGGGGGTGGGAGCGGGCGCGGTGGCGGAGGCGGGGGCGGGCACAGGGGCAACCGCAGGGCGGGCGCGAGGGCGGTGGCGGGCGCGGCGGCTGGCGCAGGGGCGGGCGCACGGAATGGGACGACAAGTCGGAGAGTCGCCGATTCGCGGCCGAGAGTCCCGCGCACAAAGGGGCTTTGAGCGTGGGGCAGCGCCACGAAAGAGCGCCGGTGGAAGCAGAACGCGACGTCGGGAGGAAGAAGGAATTACTGCGCGCGAAAGGAGCGGCGGACGCATCGGGCAAGCGTTGCCTAGTGGAGCATAAAAAAGTTATTTTCTTCGTGAAACGATGCCCGAAAGCCAGATCGTTGGAATTGCGTTTCATAACGCATCTATCTTTTTATTATCAATAGGAATAAGAATCGCTAAATTGAAACTATTATGTTATCGAAATCAAAGCTGCGTCATTTCTTTTTAAAATTCTATACTTTGCTTTTTTGCTGATGTTCCTCTCTACATCATCAATAGCCTGTAAATCAATTAATACCCCTTATCAATACTTCCCGTTTCTTGTGCACTTCAGTTGTAATGGATTAAAAAGCACGTCTGGTTGCCTGCAATGTTGTGTTGACATCACCATTTTTTACTAATTCACCCCTGATGCCATATCGAGGTTATAGGTTCATTACGAGATTTCATTCATTTCAACTTGAAACATTGCTGCTCAGCGATATTGGAAGTGTCATTTATTTTTAGTACGTGTATAATTTGTGATTTTTGGACGTATACGACCATGAGATCGTCTCAAATCAAAGTTCGTGCCATTCCTCGCCCTGTCGCAGTTGGAGGGGCGGTAACGAGTGTGGGCGAAAGGGCTGGACAAAGCGACGTGGCCGCCGCCCGGCGTGGCGCTCGCGGTCGGACGGTGTGGAGGACGTGAGCGTGGGAGAGGGGCAGGGGGCGCGGAGGGGAGATGAGCGGAACGTGGAGTGGAGAGGGCGGGGTGCGGCGGGGCGGGGGGAGCGGAATCTAGTGTCAAGGATTGGAAAGAGTGGGCTGAAGCTAGGCGGGGGCAGTCGTGCGAGGTGTACGGAGGCGAGGGTTAGGGAGAGCGGGGCGGGGCGAGAGGGAATGAGGGGAGTGGGCGGGGAGAGCGCCGTGGGGGTGTAAGGAAGCAGGAGAGATCGCACTGCAGAGAGCCGAGCAGAGTGGCGCGGGGTGTGCAGAGAGAGCGGTGAGGGTGAGGTGGGGTGGTAGGAGCAGGGAGATCGGCAAGGGGTGGAAGGGGTAGGAATGGAGAGTGGAGCGCACGGAGAGGGTTTGGAGAGAGCTGTGTAGGGCGGGCGGGTGGCGGGAGGGAAACAGTGGAACGGTGCGGAGGGGGTGGAGAGGCCGGGGAGAGCGCCGTGTGGTATACGGGGGGTGTGAGGCGGGCGCGGGGGCTGGGCTGGCGCCGGCGCAGGGCACGCCCTCTGCCTGTCAGCTGTTCCGCCCCACTCGCCGCCTTCCATTCAGCGCCAAAAAGGGGCCGCGTCCTCGTCCTCGACGCATGCGCCGCGCCAGTCACCTTTCTTCTCTCTCTCTCTCTCTCTCTCTCTCTCTCTCTCTCTCTCTCTCTCTCTCTCTCTCTTCTCCCGCCTCTGCCTTTGCCGTGCTCCATGCCGCGAGTTCTCACTCCCTCGCACCCATCGCGCCACCGTCTCCGCCTCCGCTCGCGTTCTCTCTCTCCCCGCTCGTGTGGTTGCCTCCTGGAGCGCCCGTCCCGCTTCCGCCACCCCCACCTTCCTCCCGTCTCCGCCCCGCGCCCTGTCCTCGCGCTGGTGGCGCCGAGCGCTCTTCAAGCACTGGACTTTTGTCTGGCGCCCTGAACTTTGACCTTCTCGCTTTCCTCGTGTCTTGTCTTTCTCGGGTAACAACTTTCAGCGTGACTGCTCTCTGTACACTGAAACTTCATGTGCAGTGCACTCTTGTTTCCTTGCGTTCGTGCGTGGCAATTATTGTGTTTTCTTACGTGTTACATTTCGTTTCGTGTTCTGCGCCGAAAAGCTGGGTTCGCGTTTCAACAGAGCGACAGGGAGGACAGAGTGAGTGAATGGAGTGATCGTTTGAAAAACTGTCAATACCACAATTGTGCTTGAGTTATGTTACGAAGCCAATGGTCTTCTAAAACAACAGTGGCAGTTCGCCCTTCAATGAGGCTGGAGCCCGGCGTTAAGCGCCGAACCTGCTTGTATTTGACTGCGACTTCCCTTCCCATTCGCCCCAACTTCCTCTCTTTACCTCTCACAAAAGAGAGACCACGATGACTTCACACGTCCCATCTCAACGAAATCTCGAACGCCTTACTTACTCCCTTGTATTCTCAACTCCCCTTATCCCTTGCACATTTCTCCTATCCATTTTTTCAGGTGATGGCTTCACGTCTCGTAGCGGTTTCTGCATTGTCCCTTTCCTTCATTCCCCTTGTCCATGCAATTTATACTTGGTCTGCGGTTACCAGCGTCTCTCAGCTGCCACTCAAGCGGGCGTACCTCACCCTTATTTGAGTTGCCACCGTCGCTGGATGTCATCGCACAACAGCGTTCTTCTGTTCGCCTTTCGTAACGAGGCGTCTCAATTCGTTCGGCCTCGTACTGCATCTCGCCCACCGCCCCCGTCGCCTGCGCCTCCCCGAAAATTCCTGCCGCTTCCATAGGCTCCGTTGCCTCCGTCGTCTCCAACTCCGTCTGCCACCTACTTCGCCTCTTTGCCCCTTCCCCGCCAGGTCTTTGCATCCCCACTCCGACGCCTCCCTCGCCGTCTCTGTCCATCGCCCCCTCGTCCTCTCGCGATCCCTCTGCTCTCCGCCCATGTCGCACCCGCTGCCTTCGAAACCCTCGCCACCCCCGTCACCTCCGCCTCCGCCCCCGCCGCCTCCGCCCCCACACCCTCCGCTCCCGCCGCCTCCACCCCGCCTCCGCCGCCTCGTGTCCCTTGCCACCCTTGCCGCTCCCGCCGCCCTCGTCTCCCTCTCCTTTCCCCGTCTTCTCCGCCCTTCCAACGACCTCTCCCCTTGGCCGCCTCCGCCTCCGCTTCCTGGCGGAATCCCCGAAACGGGCGCTATTGTTCCGCGCGTCGCCCTAATGAGGACGGCGGGGGCGGCGGCGGCGGGTGATGTATATCGACGTTGCCGCTTTTGTGCGGGCTCGTCGGGGCGCGCCCGCCGCTCGCGCCGCGCGCACAAATGGCCCTCGCGTCGCCCGGAACGGGCGGGCGAGATATTTATGATGCCCAGTGCGAAAAAATGTCTCAATCTACCGGACAGAAATAAGTACTGTGTATTGGAAAAACCGGTCGTATCTAAGAAATATACACAATGCACAAAACAGATGTGCTGAATAGAACCTTATTCCTGTCATGTGGTTTGCGGAATGATTGGAGTACAACGTTTTTCGTAGAACCCATTTCAACAAAGTATGTTGATGTTCTCCCGCGAAATAATTGGTCTTCCTGTTGTAAGAGACGGGAGGTCGAATGTTTTCAACCGTGCAATGCGAACTATGAACTGTGATATTCAATTATGTTTTCGGATTTGCAAGGATTCATTCACGAAAGTACCAACTTGAACAAAAATTATGTATTGTAAATACTGGAATGAGTTCTGTAATATAAATACCTCTCTGTATCTCTTCCTAATTCAATCAAATTCTTAGCTACTTGAGGTGACATATCACATTACATAGACATTATGGTAAAGAAAGGAGTAAGTGTTCGTTGTTTTCATTTATTAACTTTTTTGTCAATTTATATTTTTGTCAATATTATACAACAAATGTAGATAATGAAGTATCAAGTGTGTGTGTTTAGTTGATTTTTATAAATTTTCCATTCTCATAACAATACTACCTGCAGTAAAAGAATAACAAAGAATCGAGCTTGCTTGTCTGGATTCCTCGTTTTATTTTTGAAGAGTTTTTGTGTCAATGTCTTTTTTTTATGCTACAAAACCGTAATCTTTCCTTAGAGTGTCTCTGAAAGAGTTACAAACTTGTAGGGCATGTAGAGCTATGAAAAATGATCACAATTTGCCAACCCACATGTAATAGGAAATTGCATATAACGGACTTACACATTTCATACCGCACTTGCCTCTATTTGATAGGGAACTCCGTATGCACAGAAGTACATGTTGGGTTCTACTGCAGCCAAGGAGATTTTATCTAACTGCCAAACATGTGTGTCGTCGGGGTTGCCGAACAATCAGGGGTAAAAGTTACATGTATAAACACTTATGACTAGAGGGCGGGCTTTAATGAACTAAAACATACCCAAAATGATCGATAAAATGTTCTTAAAATATTTTTAAAATTCACTAAGACTAAAGAAAAATTACGTTAAAAATGATGAAAACCATTTCATACGAATAACTCAAGTTGTTGGATATATTACTGATATAATCGAGACTTCTTCCTTTCCTTCAAGTGAACTCATTTTGCTAACTTTTGATTTGGACTATTCTTTACCAGAAAATCTGCCTTACGTTATCACGAAATCGGCCGAACCGTCAGGCGTCACAGTAACCTAAGATTACATACTCACAACGTCTGACATTACAATTTATGAGTGATGAAATTGAATAGGCTACTCAGGAATTCTGTGGAGAATTTCTTGCCTTTCGTAAATTTTATTAGAATCAAGTGCCATTTTAATGGAACTATTTTATTCGATGATATCAGCTAAAAATGCTTTACAATGACGAGAAAAGGTAAAATATGACTTGAAAATTACTAAAAAAGTTTCGGTGGTCGAATAGAGCCTCGGTAGGTTTTCTTGAGATACTTCCGTATTCCCTGCCTCTCGTGCCAACGTTCTTCAATATCATGATTAACACTATCTACTCGTGGGTTGCAATGGTCTCAGCTGAGGAAGGTCTCCTTAATTTAAAATAAAATGAAATATTTTTTAATAAAATAATTATATAGAATTATCAGTTCCCTTTTCTGTATGGCGAAGCTGAGCGGCGCCTAAGTGTATTTAGCACGTAATGGAAATGGACCTTTCATTGCTCGTAAATGCCCACACGTTGTACCTCATCGGGGGCGCGTGTGAGCGTTTCTGAGAGGGACGTAAGTACTTTTTGTGGGCTGGTTTTAGGTCAGTGACTCATTGATGGGCTTCCCGCAGACAGTGGGGAAACGTGTTCTGCTGATCAGCGGCGGTTCGTTGAATTCGTCGTCGATCTCCAATTCGAGGCTACGATTGCTAGGGTGACATGGATAGCCGTGTAAACAATGTGGTTGTTAAAGATTAAGGCCCTAAAATAATGCTGACCCTACTTTAAAGAGATTTGGGTTTGGGGTGTAAGATTGTTTGGTTCTAGAAATAAATTATTTCCGAAAAAAAATTCTTCAAGTGAAACTACGGCAACAACAATGAGTTGTTGTGCACCAATCTTTCTATGACTCTCTATGATCCAATCAAATCCATTTAAAAGACAGAAATATTTCCAATTAAAGCAAAAGTTTTTATAGTAATTCTTTTAATTATAAAAAGGGGAAGAAATAAAGCGTTATACGACTTCGACGTATGTGTACCAAGATTTCTATAGAATATTCTTATGTGGTTTCGACAACATCTGTAGAATCAACTAAGCGTGATTAATGGTGCCATTAGGTGTGTTTGTGTGCATGAAATCCGGCGTAATAAACAAAATGTGAATAGACACCCCGTTTTTATAATTTTCAGGAAGCCTGTTTTCCTAATGAACGACTGTTTTTAAAGGTAATCTAATATTAAACCTGTTTGCACACATACCGACGACGCCCGTTCGTGGAACTGAAACCTGAAGTGTTTTTGGTTAATGCTATAATTTACGTCCAGTAATCCGCCAACAGAGACCACATGTTTGAATTTACTCCATGTTCAAGTTATGTGTTTAGATACCTCACTGCGTTAGCTATTCTAGGAACAACTCGGCGCCAGGGTCTTGCTGAAGGCTCAAGATGTGCTTATGTTCGGTCCTACGTGACTTCCAACACGTCTGCACGCGCTCCATTTATCTCGGCCTTCCAATAAGACTACGAAAATAACCTTTTCATTTTTCCGAGACGGAGGAAATCCATCTTTACTCAACACTGAATCGATAAACTGTCATTACACGGTCGCATTTGGAATGGAGCCGAGGAAGTCCCATTTATTTTTTTTGTGTCAGATGCGGCGCACAAACACATTTGTGAGCGTCCTCCACGTGGGATGGAAAACAAGCGAGTCACGCGTCCCTGCGGCCGTTTTGGAAGGAGGCCCCTCCGCCCTGTGGTCCAGATCGGACACACGTCGGACAAAACCTTCTGCCATCGACTAACCGTCATTCGCAGCTATAGCTTCTTAGTCGGGCAGGTCTTAAGTTCGAGACTCGACAGCAATCGTTGCGTGGGTGAGAATTGTGGAGGCTGCCTGCTCTGATCGACCGATTCGCGATCAGCACCTTAAAATTATGTCAATCTACAAATATACAGTAAAAGGTACTTTGAAGATACATTGTTGATAGAAGGGTGGAATGAATCTTTCAAGAACGTTTTCCCTTCAAGAGCTTTTTGAAATACCAGAGTGATTGAGAAGTACATACATAATTTTCATTTTTCTAGAAGTGAAGAAAGGCAATAAGTTCTACTCTTGGCGCGCTTGACTTTAAAAACGTATCTCTAGCAAAGGTTCAAGTTTTTAAAAGAAATGGATCTAGAACCCAACAAGGAAGAATAAGTAAAAAATGTTATTTGGAAAATTTTATAGTGTTGAGAAAATTGGATCCGAAAATAGGGTGAATTTTGTTCGCCAGACTTCTTAAAATGCCATGGGTTTGCTATGCTTCACAATAATCGCAAACTAATGTGATAAAATAATATTTTATTTAGGCTCTAGACATCTTTCTTTTCATATGTGTGTAAATCATGTAAATTACGACGACTCTTAGTATGATGATCAGTCCACTCACCTCCATCTCTGAATACCGGGAATCAAATCCCAGTCGATTTTTCCGGAATTTGTGGCGCACAAATGTGAACAAAGCGAGTTTGCGCCTGATTTTCTCTTTGCCATTAGTCCACCATTGCTCCATCATCATTTGAATCACGTCAACCCTCAAACATCTAATCCAAGGATTCCCAACCGTTTTCTTGAATCGAGCCCTTTTAAAAAATGGTATGGTTCATCGACCTCCTTCACTTGTTTCAAGAATATTGAGCATACAAAATTATTATTCTAAAAATAATTGTCCCGAAGATAACTATTAGACAAATAATAAGTATGGGGAAAATTGTTAAATATTTTTGTAATCAATGGAATCTTGATCTTCATAATACCGCTCTGTCGTCGGAATATATTCGGATATTGATCCCCAACCGACCCCTTAATCAACACTGACCCCCCTTAAAAACTCACTTACCACATGGGGTAGATATAGATCTCGTTGAGAACCCCTGATCTAACTCATTCACCCTAGGTACGGCCGAAGAAACTTGGGTAGTTAGGATCATAGTAGAGATAAACAACGGAAATTGGACCATTCAAAAAATGAGTTTTGCCCTCGCTTTTACGTGATTGAAACCACCGTGCGCCGCTGCGTACGAGCGCGCCCGTCCTGGAGGCAAGCGAGTGACAGCAGAGTCGGGAACGAAACCTACTTTCGCGGCTCCGCTGGGCTGCTGCGTGGGGAACCTTGACCTGCGCCCAGGGCCGGACGCTCGGACGACGGCGCGGGAACTGTCCAAGCGCTGAGTCAGTCGGTGTCCAGGCCCCGGCCCGGCCCGCCCCGCCCCGCCCCGCCCCGCCCCGCCCCGCCCCGCCCCGCCCCGCCCCACCCCTCCCCGCCCCGCGACAGACGTGGCCGTTGAGCTCCCGAGGTCGTCGCACGGGGCGTGGTGCCCCTCGCCTCAAGTCGCACCTGTTTCTTCAATAATTTATTTAAAAAATACTTGATTTAAAGCTCCTCTGATCGGGTAGTGTTTGTTGCAAGTTATCGAAAGAAAATGCTGTCAGTTATGAGTCAACACTTGGCAGTTAATAGTGACTGGCAAGAATTTACACATCACTGTCGGCATTTTCTTTCGATAACTTGCAACAAACATGACCCGTGTAGAGACACTTTTGCAGTTGAAACAATTCAAAGAAATTTTGCGACGAAGGATAGAAGGAAATGAAGGAGAAAAAGGTAAAGAGGGGGCAGAGAAAGAGAAAGATGGACAAGGTAGAGGAGGGGATAGAAAGTGTAAAGTCACGAGTTGTAAGTACGTAAATGTGTCCCTAATCTTCCTCTAAGATATAATTAAACAATATAAAAATATCGCAAAACTAGATTCAAAATGCAATTTGCATGAAACATTGCGTACAAAATGTAGCTGAATATTAGAGGAAAATAATCGTATGAGTGTAATACGTGAGAACATACGAGTAAACTTCATAGAATATTTGAAGCACGTTTTCCTTGCATAGGTTAGGGAGTACATCATCTTACAAGAAAAAGTGTAACGATAATTTTTAATCTGAAATCCTATTTTCACTTCCGATTGCTAATGTCATTTTTGGTAATTTTGTTGTTGTATAATGTATATGAGAATATGGGTATACTTTGTAGTACTGATCTACAATTATTCTCACTAAAGTAAGAATTTGAAAGCGTATAAATAGGAAAGGGACGTTTAGAATTATTGGCCTATAAAGTGGAAATAAAGCAACGGTACATCGCTGTCATTTGACTTTATTCTTTGTGCAGGTTTCAAGTGAAAATTAGGTTTGTTGCAGTGTGATCGTCTAAATTGACATACCTTCGCCCTGACTCATCTAGCATGTGATTCACATAACTTGCTAAGACTGCAAAATCAGAGAATTCTAGTGATTTTATGAAACAAGTAAAATTGCAAAAAGACATGCGAAAAGACAAAATTTTTGGTACATTTCAAGTTTATATGTATTCCTATACATACTCTTCTTCAGTTTCGTTTTACTCTTAAAATATGTGAACCATGCTATTAGTAGGCAAAATGAGGACTGATTATTCTCGTTTTGAATTTGAAAACGTAATTGAATCTCCATTAAACATTCATCTGCGCCAAGGTTTCAGAAATGGCATTTTCATAATATTTCTAAATTGCTTCTTGAGTCGGAATTCTGTAAATGTTATCCCTGTTGCATTTTTGTCTCGGTTCTAAAACATGTTGATGATTTTCAACTGTATGTACTTTGAAATTATTAATGTATTTTTTTGTTTATAATAATTTCATGTGTTTTAGTTGTATTTTATTTTTATTGAATATTCTCATGTTGTTCGTGCTTGTTGAATGTTATGAGAGAAAAAAATGTGGAGGCGAAAGTTGTCTGCTTGATGACAAGCAAAACCGCCACGAAAATTAGGTCTTTTCGGGAGGTGAACGACCTCCACACCGCATTGTGACTCATAAGGAGCCACGGGCTTGCGTAAGGCCGTGCCTTGACTACGCGAGGACGCACATGTATGCCACGTCGTTTCACGCTAGATATTTGGAGAGACTCTCGAGGAATTAGGAGGGCAGGAGATTAGACGCATGTCGATAAAGCACTGACACGGCCAGTGCATAACACTTAAAAGGGATTAATTGTGGAACGTGGCTACTATGTTTCTTGAGGGCACTTAAAGGTTTGAATTGTTTGCAGTGTCTTAAGTGCAGTTGTTTCTGGTTTCATCATGGAGGTATTGTTACAAACTTTAAAGTACTACACTTCACATGAGTTTTTGAACTCATGAAGTTTTTTTTGTCCTAAGGGAGTTCGTAGTAGTACAAGTTTTGATTGTACGGATATTACTTTACGTTTATGGTGTTAACAGAACTGCGATGTTATTTTGTAGCTGTCGTTAAATTACAAGACGATTTTTAGCGTGCCAACACTCGCAGCCTTTTGTGACATAAATAAAACTGCCAGTTCCACAGAAAGCGCATCGAAAGGAAAATTACATTCAACGGGGGATTGCGTTGGTCGTGGCGTGCGTTTGTAGCTTGTTCGCTCGGATGTTTCGCCATCTGCGAACGGCAGGAGAAAAGGGACGCGAAAGCACGGGCGAGGGCGTTGACCCGGGGCATCGGCGTGCTTTCGTTGCCTGCCGCACAGAAAGTCCGTTTGCTCGCGTTGCTGCGTTGCGTCACAGACTTAAGGGCGCGCAGGAGGCGGGCGGCGCCACCTCGCGTCCAGGCCACCAGAGGACGATTGTGTTGATGCGCGGATTATGCGGTGATTCGCGTCCTGTTACCTGCTAACGGATGGGCCTGTCGGGGACCTCCGCAGCAGCCGCGCAATTAGCAAGTCATGGCGGAGTATGAGGCAACGCGCTCCACTGCACGAATGGAGCTCCGTGAGGCATTACCCCAAGGAAGAGCTCAGCCGACAACGTGCTGCGGGTGCCGTGCTCTGATTGTCGCGTAACCATTGCAACCCCTTCCCTGTTTCACGACTTGCGAAGAATGTTGCGGCTATGTTGGAATCTGGTAATGATGCGACTAGTTTACGACATGTGGTTCGAAGCAGTATATTCTTGAGTGAAATGACAGAAATCACAAATGTTTGTTGGAACTAGTGTGTTTACAAGACGATAAGTAATTGCAATAAATACGCGCAAATGTGAATAAAATAAGGAACGTTTCAAACTAATTTTAATTATTTTATTCGATCCCAAATTTTTAGAAAATCCTATACGTACTCTTTTTCGATGCCCTGATGAAATTTCATTAATTCTGATGCCAATGAAGATGCTTTCTAAAATTCAAGATTAAGCCGTCATTTGTGCGTTTAAATTTTTAATAACATATTAAAACTTTAATATGTCATGTTGTCGTGATACTCGTAGTCCAATTGACTTTGTCAAAATCTATTTCTTTTCATGACTGTAAACTAGTTTGTTACTCGAACACGAAATATTTTACTGCCTCATCTAGCACTAATAATGTATCATTAGATTTAATGTGCACATGTACATTAGTATGCAAAAGTCAAAGCTTTTTTGGTCACATCTAGAAGAAATAAATGAATGATCTTGATGGACTGGTGATTATGAATACAAGAGATGAATGACGAGAGACAAGGGAATGGGAAGAACTGTACATTCAATCTACACTGATTCAATTTAATGTACAAATATATTTAGCTATTTTTAACGTACAGGGTTTCATTACGTTTCATCTACAATTCATTATTCTACATTAAATGTAATGAAGTTTCTGGCAGCGTCGCTGTGGCCGAGCCAATTGCTGGGCGTGGGGGAGCGAAACTTCACCGTCTGGACGTCGCGTCGCTCTCTCGCCGCTCCCTCCTTTTTCCTCCTCCGCCCTTTTGTTTCGCTTCCTCCTGTTGCTTCGCCCGCTGCTTCTTTTGCCGACGGAGATAATGAACGGCCTCGCGGCCGTCAATGAAGGGCGCAGACGCCGGCGAAGGAAAGAAATCGGTTTCCAGAGAGTGAGGGAACGGGGTTCGAACGAGACATTCACTTAGAGCAGATGGTGTGTTAAGGTCTTGCTCTGGAACAATGTCAAAATATTACATTGATATAATACACTAATATTACAATATTTCTTTGTATCATTTCTTATTTTTAAAATAATTTATCTTAAAATATTCTATGGTTTTGTAATTGAACCTGTTAACTAAATATGTAATGTATTTCGGTCTAATTTTTCCTGTGTGATTTCCTTAAAATTATATAAGAGAATATTTTAAATTAAAAACATTTACTTGACCCTTTATAAGAATGTAGTGGTTTTGATTTCCTATTAAAAAATACATTTTTCAATTCTCAAGTATATCCAATTTTGACCTACAGAAAGCTGGTTAGTTGAAATGTAGATGGTTCGTAACTAAAATGGATGATATTGTGCGGTATGTGGTGTCTCGCTAATGCCTTTATCGTCCAAACAGTAGGTGAAAATATCCACGCCTTTCTCGGAATCCAAATTCGCACACTTTTGTGTGGCGCAGAGCAGTTGCCGCAGCCGCATTTTTTGGAATTGGGACTTGACAATTGCGTTTACTCTAGACTACGATGCGCAAGTACTGTCAAAGTAATAAGTAACAACATAGATAAGAATGTAATAATGAAATTAGGATCAATATTAAAGAAAAAGTGCATCGAGAAGAAAAAAATATAAATATTTATATTTTAGCTATTTCTACTTAACTTTCTTACAATACTTCTAGAGATGTCTGTCTCAAAATTTCCGTTATGTTTGCGTGTGATGGAAGAGAGAGAAAAAGGAAGAGCCACACTGAGAGAGGCAGAGTGCAACAGGGAAAGAGAGAGCGCGCGTAGACGCGTCACAATCTTACTTCCAAGTTCTTACACTGGATTTCATTTCAGTCATCCTTTTTAGCCGCCAAATTCCACAGCATTAGGGCCTAATTCCACAAGGTAACAAGATGATAAGGACAATTTAGACGTTAGTTGAACGCATAATGGCCTCCCTCCGACAGTAATCCTGTTTAAGAGCAAGGAAACGTTGCACAAAACACGTGCAAAACTGGTATTTCCTTCCCTGTGCACGTGTGCGCAGTGTGCATTCCTAGACCAAGCGTCCCTTGGTGGAGCGGATATGCTTTTAATGTCTTGATTTAAATCTAAATAAATTAAAACCCATTAGAATTAAATGTCTTGTATAGATCACGTTCATTCATAAAAATGGCTGTCTTCTACGCATTTCAGTCTTGACGTCTGAATTTCTGAATATTTCATTCACCAGTCCATGGAATATTTTCTTAAGAACAGAATAACACTTGACATTTGTAAGTTTTTAGAAAAGAAAGAAAACAACGATGCAACGTCGAATTAGAGAGTAAGGAAGACGATTTAGACTGCTCGTTTTATGATGTCGTAAATCTCGTAACCGTCATTGTAACTGTGATGTTTTGTTTATAGTCCTAAAACGTATGTCGTGTCAGGTTGCCTTTAAAAGGTATCTCCGCTCTCATCTATAACTTTCACTGATGGAATGTGTGTATATTCATTAATGTAGCGGCCCAGCTGACTTGCCTGGAGTGAATGAAAAGAATGACAGAAGTCGAGGAGAAAGCGAGATGATTGATTTCTTAAAGTTGCTTTGTACTGAATACTGCATCAGTGATTAACCACTATTCGCCGAGTACCCGATGCTAATAATAAATAAATATAATCAAAATCAAGTTTTATTCTCGATTGAGGAAACGTATCGCGGTGTCGCGGCTGTAGGGAAAAAAGTCGCAACCGGAAAGTGGTAAGTCTAGAAACACCGGAAGGAGCCTGACGTAAAATAGGAAGACTTACATACAAGATTTTACTGGACGAAGTATCGCTTTTTTCCCTGAATGGTATGTTCACGAGGCAATTACTGTTGGTTCTATGAAGCTTCGTGTATGGTGATTTGGTAAATAATGTTATGAAACTTGTACCTACAATAATAAATTTCTTCTGTTTGTTTGAAGTTCTATTAATATTTGATTTTTTTCTTTCGTTCTCATTTGTATCTTAATATCAACGACATCAACAAAGTGTCTTCACTTTTAGTGTTTGGTATTTAATTGTGTTTTTGAGAAAGAGTGATTGTATTATTATTATTATTATTATTATTATTATTATTATTATTATTATTATTATTATTATTAATGAAAAATGTGCATATTCTGCTGTGTGTTCCAGTAAATAAAGGTAGGTCGTAAAATTGTCAACGAAGTCTGGTTTCCTATTTCGCTGTTGAGTAAAACATTGTTGTTGCCTACACAGTTTCAGATATCTTCTTAAATTAGCATTTGGTTTACTCGTTTATATCTGATTACTTTTTTGATTACATAATTGATTCAAAATTAATTTTGCATGCATGTGTCAGGGACTTAGAGTTAATTTCGTTATTTAGTGGTTTTCGATATCACCAAAATGGCAATGTGAATATAAGTTCTAAATGTTTTTTGTTTCACGCTCTTTGGGAAACGAACATTTCGTTCGAAAGAAAGGATATTGTGGGCGACATAGGATGGTCGAGGGCGTAACATCAGTCACACGAACAGTGATTTTTCAAAGTGGCCGTCCTCTCTCGCAGGAAAAAGTGAATCAAACGGGATCGTCAGCGGACGTTAGGTTCCGGTAAGATGTATTTTATTATCATCTGGCTCATATTTTCCTCCTTCCAGGCTTTGAAGGATTTGCCTTTGTTTGAACTGCTCATAAATTCATCAAGAGAGTTTCCTATTTGGGTCACGTACAAAAGAAGAGGGCGCGGTTGGAGGATGACAGACAAAAATCGGAGTTGCATGGTTTATAAGCATGTGAGCTCTTACACATGACGGTTTCTCATAACACTTGATATTTTCCTTAGCGAAGAGCTAAAAATAGTGTTGTAGATGAAAGAGGATTAAGGAGATCCTCTGAATGCCACCCATTTATTTTTAAGGTTTTAGAGAAGGAAATGTTAAAGAAGGTAATGCGAATTGAATTGCTTATGTAATTCAATTTTAATGCCAGACCAAACACTTTTGAAAAATTACTTTGGGAATGACTAAGGATTTTCTTGCAATGATTGTAATTATAATTTTCCGCCTGGGATAGACTATGCGAACGAAATACGAATGAAACTTTTTTCTTCAAAATATTCGCAAGAAATTATTGTTTGCCATTTTGGTCACATTTAAGTTTAACTGATAGTTCTCTATTGCTTTACATTACAATAAAATACTACTTGCATTAGTACGATGAAGCAATATTTAATTAGCTATACTTAAGTACGTATTTAGTAGGATTGCGTAAAATTGGCGTATCGTTTGTGCTTGTCCTTTCGGTAGAATTAAAAAATAAAACATTTAATCGTGTGTGCGAATGGAAATAAAAAATAAAATATTTATTGGCATAAATACGAATCTGGCATCGCATATTATATTAGTATTTGATTCGTTATGTATCAGATACACTGATATGGATGCTGCCATCGTACGAAGGTAGAATAGCAAGAATTAGCGTATCTAGATGGTAACTCTTTTACTTCCTAATGGAACTGCCATCCTCGAAGAATAATAAGAAACCATGTTTTACTGCTCTTGTGAAATCTTTATCATCACCATCACCACCACCATCACCATCACCAAACCATCACCATTAGCAGATAAAATGGATAGATAACGACGAAACCAAAATTGTTTCAAAGACTTTTAAAAAAAGCAGCCCAGTCTGTCGCTTGTTTTCCTTCTCGAGTCGCCGTTCGTTGCCCTCACAAACTTAGCTTCAGCTCAGACTGATGTTTCTCCCACAGCAGGGAGTTGGATTAGTGCCGAAGAAGTGACAAACGATTCTTCTCTTTCGGTGGCACAGAGGTGCCAACGGCTGAACTTGTTTGCTATTGCGTCACTTCTGAACTGGTGGTAAACACGGACCACTAGGTTGATAAAACAGAAGAGGTGTGGATGGTAAGTAGAGCAGGGATTTCACCTTGTCACGAGAAGAAGACCCCGAAATACTCATTTTCGCGTTCAGTGAGTTTTGGGATACACGCATATAAGCTTATAGAGGCACAGACAATTTTCGATGAAAGGGTATATTCTGTTTCTATTGGGGACGACGCGTTCATGTAAGTGAAAATTAGATAGTAAACACCGTAATATAATACTTTATAAATGTAATAGACAATAAAGAACCTATGTTTTTGTTTGAATTTTCTTAACATAAAGTTAAATAATTTCGTTTTAAGAATGTACTCCAGTGCGGGATTATTGTATTCCCAATTTCATCTGCCTCTAAGGCAGAACTTTCGTTTTGGAATATCTGTTGTACGCTTAACCAAACTCATAGTTCCTTCCACGAGAACAAACAGATTTGGAGATTTTGGCGCTAGCTTCCCATTATTCTTTACGCCATACTCCACACTTCTGCGCACCCTTGCCCTTTCGTTGGACCCGCTCCGCCCACTCGCCCAATCCGCCCACCCCGCCCACTCCGTTTACCCAGCCCACCTATCTAGTATTCCACACACCCACACACGCGCCCGCGTGCCCACTCAACCCACCCAAAGTCCGCCCAGGCCGCCCACACAGGCCGCCCTGCCCCTCCCTGCTCATCCTCACCCATTCCGCCCATCCTCCCACCCAGTCCGCCCACATCGCGCCCCTTCCCCCTCCCACCCCCTCCCGGGTCCCCCTGGCCTTCTTGCGGCGGTCGTTTGGGCCTCGGCTTACGCCAGGTGTCGTTGACCGACCTCCAGCGCTGGAGGCGGCCGTTACGAAAGCGCCCATTGAGCGGCCGGCGGAGAGCGTAGCCCCCAGCCCCGGACCTCCGCCAGCGCCAGTGGCTGGACACGTTGCCAGATCGTGGGTTTCTATTTATTCTTTCCTTTTCCCAAATATCGGTTCTTGTTTTTTCAGTATTTTAACCTCTGCTTCAATTTACGATCGCTTCTTCTTTCTTTTCAACCACTTTGATCAGAAATGTGCCTTTATGCATTTCGAATGACCCTGTGAAATCGCTATACCCACTTTGTTCTTTTATACCTGTACTTCCCCTTTCGATGCCCCGATTTTTGTGTTATTTTTCCCTACCTACCATCGGTTCTCTTGCGTACCCCCTGTTTTCTATTTTCACCTTTTTTAATCCTTGCTCTCACATTATTTCCTTCCTCGCGTCTCCGCCTTTGCCGAATCTACCATCACCTTCATTTTCACCACCATTTCCACCGCTGTCCCATTTCCCGCCACATTACTCCCTACATCGCATTCCACATTCCTATTCCCGACGCCATTCCATCTCTTTCTCGTCGTTTCCTCCGTCCGTCGCAACCTCCTGCTCTCTGCTTCCGCAAAACTCGGCTAGGCGCGTGGAGACCGCGCGTCCACTTACGCGCACGGCGCCCGGGGAGGACACGGCAGAGGGAGGGAAAGAGCGAGTGGGTGACAGAAGGAACGAAAATAGTCAAAGAGCAACTTTCGCTCCGTGCCGCGCCGCCCCACCCCGCCCCGCCCCGCCCGCGTCGCGACCTACGGCAGAGGATGGCAAACCTTTTTTGTGAGCTGCGGGTTCCCCTCCAGCGAGCAACCCACCCTGCGCGCCTCGCTGGAGTAGCAACATGCGGTCGCTCCCGGGCGCCAGGCGCCGACCTGTTTAACCGCCGTTATGCCTTCGTGCTGACGTGGGCGGGGCCCTGTCGTTTGGATTTAATTCACTCTTTGTTGATGCTTTCTCGCTGGAAGGGCTACCGCACGTATTATCAGGTGGCGCTGACCATACAAAATTAATTGGATGCGTAATATTAAATTCTGGGCTTTTAATCTAATTAGTGAATTAAGTAATGGGAGTTGCGAAGCGCTTTTGCGAGGTCACGCAACTCTTTCATGGTGGCAGATAACGATCTGCCGCGAGTGGCCTTGTGCGGTCCCGGTGGATGGGACGCGGGGATGGGTGGAGGCGGGGGGTGGAGACGGCGTGGGAGCGGGCAGGGATGTTGTTTGTGCGTCGCGTGACTGGCATTATTGTGGTGTCAGGACGGCGATGGGACAATAGGACAGTGTAGGAGGAGGAGTGGTAGCGGGGGGGAGGGGTGTGGTTTGGAGAGGGCTGGAGATGAG
The DNA here is from genome assembly GCA_038098605.1 of Gryllus longicercus. Taxonomy (NCBI): domain Eukaryota; kingdom Metazoa; phylum Arthropoda; class Insecta; order Orthoptera; family Gryllidae; genus Gryllus; species Gryllus longicercus. The sequence continues at coordinate 1,844,468 of JAZDUA010000262.1, forward strand.
CGGTACACCGCGGGACGGCTTGGTTGATTGATTGATTGATTGATTGTAATTCCAGGCGCGGAAACTGCTAAGGTCATTATCTCCGTAACTATATTATATGTTTCCCCCCTCGGGAGGTGGCTGCGATTTTCCCTCACTGCATGCCGAGACCCAGCGCTGACCTGCCGTCGACTTGCGGGGTTTCCCCAACTAGGTATCTCCCACCAGGCCCGCACCAGCCGGGACAAGCTCGAAACCGCGGGGCGGCGCGGGCCGGACATGCGTGGGGTGTTTGTGACCAGCGCTGCGAGTCGACTTGAGGAGAATCTCCTTTCGGAGAAGGAAGTGGACGCCGAAGGTAATTCTGGAGCACCGAAACCGCACCGCAACCGGCTAGCGAAGAAAAAAAAATGTGGAGTGAAACTGGAACAGACACCGGAAAGAAATAATCACCCGATCCCCATTCACGAGGAAAATATTAATTACTTTCGAATAATTGCCTTCACATGTAGAGCAGGCTCCATCTTTGTTTCATGTTGGGAAGATAAGAGAACTTTCCAACTCGTAGTTGTGTGCATTTCATATATCATTCGCTTGATACACATCTGCTACAGTCATAATTTAATAAAAGTAAATGTAACGATGTTTGATGGCTCAACAAATTTTAATTATTTTGAGATAATGGCAATTTAATTATTGCGAGGCAAGAGGGATCGTTACCCTACTTATGATCTTATCATATCACTTTCATGGTTGGCTATCAAAGTGCAAAGAGAAGACCGTATTTTCCTATTTATGGGACGCTGCAGTGTGGAAATACAAATAAAATGACTTCCATTTCACTATCAATATAATTGTTTCCTTCGTCTGTCTAAATTTATGACTGCCATAAATCCAGGCAATGCCATATACGCCTTTTTCCTTATCAAATGTGATGTTGTTCTTGTGACTGATATTGATTGATTGGTGTTCCCTGACGCGCCAAGGGCTCGTGCGTGTCTGTAGTCGCGTAAGTGTAGTGCATGTTTTTGTGTCGGGAGGTTGCGCCGGTTGGCGAGATCCGCCGCCGACCTACAGCGGGGCGTCGCCCCAGCCGGGGCGCGCTCTAAGCCCCGGACTGCAGCCATGGGAAGTAGAATAGTGAATGTGTGTGGAAGTAAGGAATAGAGACAGAGCAAGTAAAAGCAAGGAAGATCGCGGGTGGAACGGAGCACGTTTGTTAGGATACTGCTCCGGCATTCGCCTGGAGTTGATCGGAGAAACCGGCTGCTAGAATTGTCCTCCAGAGAGCGGCTGAATTGGACCTAGCCATGTAGGTAGTGGACCAAACCCTAGGATCTCCCGGTTGGAGGCACTGCAGTGACATCAGTTCATGCCCCGGGCCAGTAACTGTGGCGTCTACCCTATTGTCAGTCGAGGTACTTCTTTCCGATGTGTCGCCGTGGCCGAACGAAAGCGTCGCCCGCAACTGCTTCCCCGTCCCGTTGCGTCCCGGAGCGCGTGTGACGCGGTGCTGGGCCCCGCGTGCGTTGCCTCTGCTCTGCGGGGCCTCTTGCGTCTCTTTCTGTGCGGGCGGCCTTCAGTGCGCGCGCGCCCTCGTTTGCGCCGCCCCTCCTCCTCCTCTCCTCCTCCTCGCCCTCCCATTCCTCTCCTCCTCCTCCTCCTCCTCCTCCTCCTCTCCTCTCCGCCCGAGGCGCCCGCGCGCTGCGCACTCGGCCGCGCCGTGTCCTTCCTTTCACGAGCGGGGGCCACGCGAATCGCTGCTGACTCGGTCGATTTGCTAATGATTCCCCGCGCGCCCACTACTAGGGTCATGTCGCCCGGACGTGTAGGGCGTTTTTGCTCCCGAAGTGGCACGGGGTGGCGAGATCCTGCACCGACTACCGTCGGTTATCCGGGGTTTCCCCAACCAGGTATCTGTCACCAGCGGTGCACCGCCCCAGCCGGGACAAGCTCTAAGCTCCCGGCATGTGTGGTATGTGTATGTGTAAGTAATGGGTAATGATAGAACAGGGAAGATTAAGGAAAGATCACGCGCAGTCCGTTTGGTAGGATATTGTTCCGCCATTCACCTGGTGTTGGGTTCAGGGATGCTATACCATTTTAGTTCAGACATTCTTTACTGAATCCCAAGTTTAAACAGAGTAGGCTAAAGATAATAATGTTATTAATATTTTTTATTTAATGAAGTAAATTAAATAATTAAAAATGATATAAATTGTAGATAATTCAGTACATTAAGGAATATTTAGTAATGAAAGGATTACGCACGTGTTTAGTTTGATTTTCGATTCAGTTCTTTTGTGTTAATTGACAAAACCACAGCAACCTAACAACACTACTTATTTCAAATATTTCAAGACTTTAAAATAAAAATGTAGTGTTTGAATCATTGTGTTTTCCCATTTTTATTAATAATTTAATTTTATTCCCGTTTAGAATTAAATTCGCTGCCAGGAGCAAGAATTCTGGTTTTCTGGAAACCAGAATTCTTAATAGAGGATGTACGACACCCAATCAGCAGAGGTAATAATGGCCAAGTCATCGAAACCTTTTGACCATTTAACAGATAATGAAATATGGATAAAAACTTGGATTACTATCCGTTCTTTTTTTTCGACTTGAGGTATTATGAACTCAGTTCCTGAGTTTAGATTCTGTGCCCAAAACTTTGTCGCCTTTATTCGATGCCTAAGCAGCATTGACACTTCAGTCTGCGAACCGGTCTCCGCCATGCGCCACTTGCGATCGGTTCCTCTCGGCTTTCAGATGTTTCTTCACCCGTTTCAAGCGTGTGTAAATAAGAAAAAGTAGGTAGATAGATTGTATTTTTAGCATTAACCTGTTTAGTGATTCGCAGACCAAAAGGAAAATAATTTCAAGATGAAAGTCGATACGCTGTCGGAATTTGCTTTCCTTTCAATTACATTACCGTACCAGTTGTGTCGGCAGCATTTCTAAGTATACGTCTGGAGGTTGGGGATACGCAAGACCTACTTGAAAATGTAGGAAGTCGGGAAACTTTTACATTGGGGAGCTATAGTCTATATGCACTTTTGGATGGAGGGGATTTTTGAGTCAGGGTGGAGCAAGTCGTTTCTGACAAACGAGGGTGCTCTCGTGGCTATTCTGAGGATTTTCTTTTGCAACTTTTGGCGTTCGCGTGTGTGGGTAGGAATTCGTTCTGCCGCCGGGGGGGGGGGGGGGGGGCGGAGGTTTCGCTTCGAGGCGTTGGCCCCGCTCCGTTCGGCTCGGCCGAGTCGACTCGACTCGCCGCCTACTCGGTGCTCTGCTGCTCGCGCGCGCGGGACCCAGCGGCGACGCGGTTCATCTCGGACGTGACTCGGCGCCTCCGCGGATTCCAACCCTCCGAATTCGCTCAGTATGTTGCTAAGTAACGTTCGAAACATGACAAATATCTCGTAAAAAATGTTGTTGGGCGGAACTGCAGCAAAAGAAGATTGATTAATTGTTTCCGGGCGCGTCAACTGCTAACGTTATTTGTCCCATAAGTGTAGTGCATGATTTTATCGCGGGGGGAAGCGGTGTTCTTCCTTCGCTAGTTGGTGAGATCCAGCGCCAACCTCCACGGCGATTTGAGAGTTGTCCCCATCCAGGTATCTCCCGCCAGTTGGACACCACCCCATCCGGGGCTAACTCTCAGCTCCCGACTAGTCTCCTGACATGTGTGGCAGTGTAGTGCATGTGAGTGTAAGTGAAGGGTGCTGATATGTCATGGAAGAGGAAGGAAGGAAGGAAGGATCGCGCACGATCCGTGGCCCGTTTGTTAGTGTACTGCTCCGGCATTCGCGTGGTTTTCATTAGAAAAAAACACGAAAAACTACCGACCAGAGCAGCCGACCACCCGAATTGTCATCCAGACAGCGGCTGAACTCAATGTAGCGCAATGGAAACAATTCTGCCGCCATCGTGGCTCGAACCCTAGGATCTCAGTAGGGTAGTAGAAATACGGCAGTGACATCGTTTGATGCCCTGAGCCACTTAAGCCTGTGATGAAGAATAATATGATTTCTGATTCGTCTGTGGTGTTTGACACGAAGCACAAGGCATTGAGAAGTAGGATAAGGAAGCCACAAGGTAATGCTATGATCAAAGTTTGGAAATATTGTAAAACAACGATAAATAACATCTATATTTTGTTATCTATATTTTTATTCTAGAAAAAAATCCTTTGGATCTATTTGCAATATTTTCATGTAGTGTGAAATATAATATTGCTTTGTTGTCCCATGTAAGTTTGTTATTGCTCGCACAAGAGTATTATCGTGTACCTCTTTTTTGTATTTCACGACGCCTTTTCGTTTCTCTGGTCCTTAAGGCCTTACGACGGCATTTTTTGGAGTTGAATATATCTAGTCATATTAGCGATTTTTTTGTATGCCTATGTGTAGGTAGACACGAAGTTATGTTTTAGCCTCATAAGGCGTCGTAGTTAGAAATAGACAGTAGAGTGGAAGAATTCTCATTTTTCGTAATTATTTTTAATTCGTGAAAATGAGTACTCCAGGGACAGACGAAAAAGAAAGAGATTGAGTTTTCTAAGCCGATCTTCCTGCATTATTTGTGATATCGATCATTTTTAACTACTTGACATATGTAGAGGTAGATAATCGGTTTAATGTTGTGTAATTTGGAGATTGTGCACGTGCGCTATAACTGAGATCGTTCACGCACCAATTCATCCAAGCACGTTTCTCCATTTTTTAAGTTCAGGTAATAAAAAACTGCCGTAAGTTATTGGTGTTGTTGGGTGTATTTGCAACGAGGTCAAGGATTCCTGAAATCAGTGTTCGACATTGCACGCTCCCAGTACAGAACGTGTTAATGTCGAACTGATGTCGATCATTCTTTCATTACCTTCTTATTTTCTCTTTTCGGTTTTGCGTGGAGAGAGCTGAAAGCGTATTTACCTAAGGAGGCGAGGCGAACACAAACTCAAGGTTTGGTTACCGCCGAGGGGACGAGTATTTGCCGGGTGGGAGGGAAGGGAAGGGGGGGGGAGGATCACCTGACTTCGAGCAGCCGAGGCGGTTGTGAGGGATCTACGCACTGCGTGTGTTTGCCTCAAGGCCCCGCCCTTACTCTTCACGCGTCGATGCGTGTGCGTGTTCGCATCGGCTCTTCCGCAGGCATCCGTTACGCAATGCGTATTTAGTGTAGCCTTTTGCTCCCAATTTCCTGGATTTAATATTGGATTGTTAGTACTGGTGAATGTTGGTAAAGCAACTCAGAAGTCTTCATTGTAAGAAGTAATATAGTAGGCAGCAGCCTAGTCAAGTGTTGGAGATGGCAGGAGCGACAGGTAGTGACGAAATATTGTCGGAGTAGCGATCTGGTACTCGAAATAGAGATGAGGACAAAATTGTAATCATTCTCTGCGACAGGCTAAACAGGTAGTGATTTTGGGCCATTTTTAATTTATAGATATCTTTACTATTTTTTAAGCCGGAACACGTTACAACATCATCGAAAAGATGTCCCTCGGCACAAGTACTATCGAGATTCGTGCTGTTTTTTCTAGTGCAGGATTGGCAGCGAGTTCTTTCGCGATGCAATACATGATACGCAACAGAAAAACATTCAGGAATATGATAGGATTCGAATCCATAAACTTGTGTCTACCTTGCAGACATGGCGTGGTGACTGTTGACGTTCTTGAGAAGAAGTGTTGTCGTTTTAACTATCGCCAACGGAAGTAATTAAAACCATATGCTCTAAATTTACAACTCGTAGAAGATAAATGTGAATCGTTGTGAGTTGTCCAATGGCCACAGGGTGTTGGGGCTGGTCCTAATATTTTTATTTTGACGTGAAAGTGGATTTTTGTTGTTATTCAGTCATGCTAAACTCAAGAATCGAAACGCTTTTGTCAGCAATTAACTCATTATATTTCGTGTCCCAAGGGGTAGAAGCTATTATATTCTGAAAAGCACTTTCGTCGGCTGCTGATCGTGTGGAGATTACGAGCTTGAGCGCTTACGTCACCGAGCGGAGTGAGTTCGAAAAGGAGTCTCGGAATTCACTTCACGCGGCACCGATAAATATTTTCGGGACAGTAAGTCATTCTTTCGTTCTCGTGTAGATATAGAAGTAATTTACAAACATAAACAACACGTTTTAAAGTAGTCACGTGAAAATGTTCACCGGGTCAAAATTTGAAAACTCAAAGAATGGCCAATTTCAGATAATTCCGCCCAAGTAAAAAAATAGGAAGCGACAGGAGAGGCGGGAAAGGGCACCATCGCTTCGGGCAGTTCCGACCAAATAGAGAGTGTCAGAAAGCACCGATAGGGCCGTCGTAGAGCTGAAGCAGCGGGCGCCGTTGTTGGACCGCCGATCGCGCCGGCCACTTCACACGCGAAAGCGGCTGAGATTCTCTATTTTCCCCTCGAATTATGCCCTGTGACGAATAGAAGACGTTTGTGCCCCAAAAACGATAACAAGATGTAAAAAAATAGATACATTACCATATCATATTATAGAAGATGTTTCAGAATAAATGTTACAAACTGATCGATCTTTTAGGGGGGAAGTCGAAGATGTTAACCTTTTGCCAATAAACATGTGGTGGGATATTTCATACAACGAAACTAGAAAAGTGGCATTCGTCCCAGATTGGTAAGCAATATATCATGCTCTGGTGATTGGCAGGTCACGTGCTGACAGTCAAGGCAGCTTCGCGTGTCTGCCAAACAGAAATGATTAACGAATTGCTACCAAACAGTGTTAATGTCGCATACAAGGGCGTGTAACGTTTCGTTACATGAAATTTCTGATCACATGTTCGGTGGCAAAAAAGTGATGGCCTTCCTACGTGCCCGATTAATTTGCCTAAAATATTCCGAGGCACCCTGTGATTGTTCGCCGGTGTCTCCGTTTTCGGGAAGTGCGGCAGGCTTGAATGCGCCGGCGCGTGCGTTACGCAATGCGTGGTGCGTGCGCGGGGCCGTCGACCCGCGAGCGAGCGAGCAGGCGGGCGCTGGCGCTGGCGAGGGCGCCGCCTCCGCCCAGTGAAAGTCCGACCCACATGCGTCGGCGGCGCGGAGCGGAGCGGGACGGGGTGGGACGGAGCGGGACGCGGTGGGAGGGGGCGGCGCGGCGCAGCTCGCGAAGAGTGCGGGGGTGCGGGGAGGTGAGGATGCGGGACGGTGGGAGGTGGAGAGCGGAGTGGAAGGGGCGGGGCGAGGCGGTGTGGGGTGCTCTGGGGTGAGGTGGGGCGGCGCGGCGCGGCTCGCGAAGTGTGTGTGGGGGGGGGGGAGGTGATGGCGGAGCGGAGTGGGAGGGGAGGGGCGGGGCTGTGCAGGGGTCGTTGGCCAGCCCCCAAGCACTCGAGAGAGGCCGCGGGCATGCGCTGGCGGGTGAGGGAGGGGGGTGGGGAAGGGGGGAGGAGCCACCTGAGCCTTGAGAGCGGTCCAGGAGGCTTTGAAGGCGCGGTCGCCAACCTTTTCCCAACGTCGTGACAAAGTAAGTCACTCGGCACCAAGGACGCCTCAACACAGTTGCTAGACCAGACCCTGCCCCTAGGGTCCGCGGTTTTTGTTTTAAAATGTGTAAAATAAATCGCAATTCAATATAATATAATAATTTTTAAAGAAATAATGAGAATATGATGATAAATAGAAAATAATAGTAGAAAGTTTACGTCTACGTAACGCAGGCGGCTACAGAGCCAACCGTCCCGCGTGAAATGCTTTCAAAGTATGTCGGGCCGCGGAAGGGCATCACAATAAATCTCATATCTAATATCAGTAATTTCATTCCATTCCATTTCATTTCATTGATTGATTGCTGCTTTCATTTATTCATTCATTTATTTGTTGTCCAGAAATGGCCTAAACACGAAAACCATCCAAAATGCCGAATGGACAAAGAAAACTAAAAAGAAATTAAAATGTTTCTAGTGTTTGTTTTATTACGGCCATTGTGTTATTTTATTAATAAAGGAAATATTCAAAGGTATAAGTGAAAGACGTCAATTTCACACTTATTTGTGCTAATTAAAATATTAATATATTAACGTTAATATTGGATGAACGTAGTGGTTGTTTCTCTAAAACATGTTAGTGGTTTCAGAACTGAATGTAAAAAATTATGAAAGTCCCAAATGCAAGTTCACGTTACTCAGTATGTAGTTATTGCTGCTTGGAAAAACATTATGCATTTTTGTTGATTTTTGTATAGAAACATTAAAAATTAATAAAGACGACAATTAGAAGATGAAGTATTGAAGCGCGCCACGCCAATTTTTTAAAGACTGAAATAAATGAAATGACTAAACTCGTCGGATAATGCGGAGTGATCTAAGTTGTGGCAATTGCTTGTTCACCTAAATAGTCTCTTACTGATGATAGCCAGGGATTGCTGAAGGTCTATGATAAATATGGCGACCCTCCCTAATTGAGATATATTGAATAAATTTATTTCCATACTTTGGAATTTAGTGTTTTAAAATTGAAATATTTAGTCATTTACGTTTTGTCATATTACAGGCGTTTTAATTCTGATTGCATGTTTTAATTATTCACGAATATTAATTGATTTATATAATTGCTTTCACGTCTTCTTGGTTTACGTGTTATGCTTCGCATCAAAGTTACTTACTTAATCACGAGTTTGATATATGTTTTGTATATGTTTGATGTATATTTTTTGTTGATGTATATTTGCTTGATATATACATCCGTAGATTGATGTATATTCTACAATATAAATATTTAGAAAAATTGTTTTTTTTTTATTACACATGAATTTTTATTTGCACCCCACAAACAATTGTTTTCTTGACGTGGCGCTCTCAAGGTAGGCTGGTTTTGCGCTAATACATCGGATACTGAAAGCATACAGCCATCGGATACTGAAATCATAAGTCTTCTCGGCATAAGTATTGCAAATAATCGATTAAAATACTTCAACCACTCGTTACCATACCTTGTACATATGGTTACAGAGGGGTCATAAAAAAGGTTAAATAGATATACGAGGAGGCTATTTCAGATTATTCTAGATCACACGAAATACTACTAAAACACATCTTTATTAACAAAACACCATTCCAGTGATTTGGCTAGGCAAACGTTAACGCACTCGTTGACGAACGTCTTCTAGTGCGGATGGTTTTTGTGGGTCTTAACTGGCCGAACCTCTTATTTACACCCAGAAGCAAGGAGCTAATCGGATGAATTCTTGATCTGTACAAAAAAAAAGGTTCAAAGCGCTGAAAGAGTCCGCTGGCGCCGACCGCCTGCTCAAGCAGCTCCTTGGGGCAGTCGTTCGCCGTCTTCCCCGACTGTTCGCATTTCAAAGCGCCCATTCAGCCCGCTGTCTCTTCTGTCTTGTCCTCCAGGGCGAGCTTCGAGACGACAGATCTCCCTCCGATCTTGAGCTCATTTGGTCGACTCTGCAGTGCACCTTCCCTGCTCGTTGTTCGAGGAGGGATTTTTTTCAGAAGGGCAGTGTGTATTTATGAGTATTATCATAAGCAAACGTTTTCCCACTGATATTTATCCAACCAATGATTGTTTTCCAACGGGTGTTGACATCTTGTGAAAGCTGAGTACCCGAATCCAATGTATAGTCGGAACAAAACTGCTTTTTAACCTAATATTATTCATAAGCTACACGTTTTTAACAGAAACACCAATTTAAATGGAAGCTGCTAAAACTAGTTTTGTAAATATTTTTACCAATTAAATTGATTCAATGAAAGTTTTGTAGTGTGGGAACGCGGATATAACGTCATGAACACATAGTCTTCGTGTTGCCCCAGAGCAGTGACAAAAATAGTTCCAACAAGTTGACCTATTGTGTAGAAGACACGTTGGCCTGCCAGACACGACGTTGTAATCCGTGTTGATACAAGGGGAAATCCGGGTGACATTCGTCAGCATTAGTGTCTACTCCTTTTTTTGTTACTCATTCAGTACCTATATGTTTCTTTCTCTTTCCTTTCCCTGCACAGGTAGTATATGAAGATGAATCACTCTCCGTCAAGGGAGTCGTGTTCATCGACAGAGTCATTGTTTCTTTTTTTGAATCTATTTCTTTTTTTTTCATTTTCTGCGATGTATTATCATATTTAAGATTTGATATTCCATCCCAATGGTATTCTCTGCATTTTTATTACCAATTCAAATACTACTATACACTCGGAAAAAAATTTCCATTTTCTATTGTAGTGTGTTGTCTTTTAGGTCAGGTACATCACTTACCTCGCACATTTGAGACGAATAAGGAATAACAACCCAACTTGTACACGATTATTTATAGTAAAACGCGCCGAACTTACATGTAGCTGGCAATAATTTACGTAAATAGTGCTGAAGGGAACAGTCTCCGATAACCATAAAATCATACAAATTACAATCCAAACATGTTTCTGCAACTTTTAATGAAAGGTGACCTTTATAATTGCGTCGTCGTCTTTAATTAACATTAATATCTCACATTATCTAGGACACTCACTTGTTGTTCCGCGGCAAAGTTTATTCACTTTAAGAGCAATCGCTGTGGGCGTCCGTGGCGAATGTGAGTTTTACGCTCTGCGGATCGGCGTTGGCGCCTTTGGCATCTTGTCCGCCTACGCGCGACCTGCTGCAACACAACAGGAGGAGAAATCTGTGCAGCCGCTTGTCTGTAAGGTGGTCGCACTCCGCCACTACAGCGAAACTGCGATTTCCGTGATTAAGCCTTTGGAAAAAATCCGTCGAAAATAGTTCGCACAAATACTGAAACAATATTTTCCATAATATAATGTAAATTCAATTATTCAATTCCAGTCACCCAAAAATATTAGCGAATCATCCAATTTAATCGCGAATTCTAGCGCCTTTCTCTCCTTTATCCAAGGCTGGAATGTTTCTTTGCTCCCATGGAGGCATGTTTAGGGGTCGCACTCGACAAACCAAAAAGCAAGGAATTATTAGGAAATATTTCGGATAAACACCCGAGATTATTATCACTCAAAGAGAAACAAAATCAAAGTGCATCACGAACGTGTAAGATACTTTGTATGTACATCCGAACTCAAGAAATGAGTGACCAAATCAGGCTGCCAGACGAATATGGTACTAACCATTTATAACTATACAAAAATAGAGCGATTGAACGAACACTAAGGCACAATTTCGATTGAAAATGTCATCGAAAGCAAAGTCGCACGAAAACTAAGTCATACGAAAAACGAGGTTTCACTGTACGTTGCTCCCTAGCTACATCTGCATTGTCCTCGATTTTAAAATATGAGCTGCCTGTGTCTGCGTAATGCATGAGGCGTCTAGGCGATCACTGCGGCTGGGTTGCAGCGGGGACATCGCTGGATTGAGAGCGCGAACGAAGTATCTCGACGGTAGACTGGTATCAGTAACACGTTCATTCTAAATGGCCAACGAGCAATCAATATCAATAAAAAGAGCCATTCTATAGGAATTTGACGAGCTAATGTTAGATAATTATAGCATGAATGGTATTCACAGTGAAAGAACTTCCATTGCTTTTCTGTCACAAAGAGCCACTCTCATTCATTTAAAATAACCCGTGAATGAATTTTAGAATCGATGAAACGAATGCAAGCTGAGCCAGACACCGCTCGCGCTGTTGAGTGCCGCAGACCAGATTTGGCCACCGCGTGTTTCTACGTCTTTCGGCATTGCACGGCGCGCTCATTCCCGGTGTTTACTACGTCCTAACTGGATTACAACTCCAACTCCTCCTGCCATTTGTAATGCCCCCGGGGAAGTTGGATGTCGCTTACAGCAATCTCGCTTACAGAATTTCTCGAGCGCCGCACCGAGAAGGGTGGGAGCTGGGGGGGGGGGGAGACTTTGTGCTCCGCCGTCCGCACTTGGCTCCGCGCGGAAGTTGGAGCAAGTTGCGCCGAACGGGGCCGCGGAAGAGGGCGGCGCTTGCGACCTGCGCCCTTCCGCCGCGATGACAAGCCTTGCGTCGCCACTGCTGCCAACAATGTCGCCTCGGCGGTCAGCCAGCTGCAACTCGGGCAGGGAGAGAACTAGCAGGCGCCTTCCACGAGATACAAATACGAATTATCTGAATATTGAACCCAGTAATGTTCAAAACACGTTCCACAAAATACGTCACGGGAAAAACAAAAAACAGATGAGCATATCTTTGACGTGTAAACTGGTGTGGACAAAAAAAATAACAACAAGAAACAACAAAAATACAAAAAACCGCAACAAAAAATGACGGTGCAGAACTATTGAGACATATATTTTTTTTAATAATTTGCATAGGGTGAGCAAACGCATGAAAGTGCATTAGAAGTTTCTTGAAGCTCGTACAATGTACTATTCTTTTGATATAATTCCAGTAGCGGTCATACTCTTTGGGTTATTGTAGGTGGAAATATGGTTACTGAATGTTTGCCGGAGGGTGCAACAATGCCTCTGTCTGCAGCTGCCTGTATTCGGTGGCAGCTGTCGGAAGCAGCTGCAGCTGTCGGAATTCAATTGTTTATTTTCTGTTTACTATATACTATAGTAGACTACTTATAATATACTATAGTATATTCTAGCTCGTTGCGTTTTCACCAGTAACCACGGCGTAAGTCATATCTTACACCGTGCCAGTAACCTAGTGTATTTCAGGTTGGTATGTGAGTATATTTTGATTAATTATGAGAATATTAATGATAGCTCATTGTTATAATAACCTTTTTGTATTCCTACACTAGCAGGGAGTAGGATTTGGCAAAGAGACTTTTCTTTATTGAGCTTGGAATACAATTGTTCATTTACGAAACTTTTTTTTGTCAAAATGACTTGCTTAGGGGGGATAAGAGTATTCTTTTTCACGAATACAGACATTATAATTACAACACACCGTAGAACTCTTCTGTTCTCATTGCAGCATTAAGAAAATGCTAAGAGTGCTCTGAGTGTTGCTTCTGATCCTAGATTCACTATCAAAAATTTTGTTGTCCTCTCTTTTTCCTATGTGCGGGAGGAAGACAGCTGAGGGAGGACTCTTTCGTCAGCATCTCAATAAAATCATATGCATTTCATTTGTCTATATGTACGTTCTACTATATGTACTAATAGTGCGTTCTATTACTTAGGAGCAAATTTGACTAATTTTCGAATGTTGCCAACCTGTTAGATGTGTTGATGGTTTTATACATAATCCAACTATTATAATCGAAAAACGATAATGATACTGAAGCTCAAGAAAGGGAGTAGATTATATTTGTCTCCCATACGGAATATACAGTTTTTACTGTTTTGTAAGTGTGTAAAGTATATAATCATTGCGAAATTTTGGGTATATTTTGGCATTTTACGAATTGCTTATGATTTGTAAAATAGAACTATTACCAACGTTAGTAAAAGATGAATTACAATCAACAGTCAAGATTATTTAAAGAGATACACATTTCTATACGTTAATATGTACGGTTATGTTTTCTTCTATAATCTTCCCACAATACTACAGGCTTTGATATTGCAAAACGTTAAATGAATTAATATAAATATATTAATATAAATATGTTAATATAAATGAGTCATTGTTACAAGTTAAGTTAGAAGTCATCTGTTACTTGTCGATTCTAGTCACAAGAATCAAAAACGGTAATACAATTTGAGGTATTTACCTGCAATTATTATAATTTCGAAAACCGTCAGCATTTAAAAAAATTGTTAATATACTACGAGGTGGGTATACAAACAATACAGCTCTTTCGAAATAATATTATTTTCTGACCTTAATATTCAAAGAGTTATTATTAATCTCGTAACTTTTCTTGAACGATGACCTTTGCTTCCCCCTCTCTGGCCCAATAAACAGTTGAAGGCAGAAACTTGCAGCGAGCACTGATGACAACATTCCAAATACATCTTCACTGGCGCGAAACAGAAACTAATTAGAAACTAATTTCTGTTGAAAATTAGAACTTTTATCCATGATTTATCCAAAAGATCTAAAGAAATGACCGAATTAGAAGAAGATCTATCACAGGAGGTACCTCGAACTAGAACCTCGCAAATTATTGAAAAAGTTGCGAAGGCATGATTGATTCTCCCAAAAATTACATTGCTTCATAAAATCTAGTGGCCGATTTCGTAACTAATACCCCTACTCTACCCGCATTTCTTCAATCCATCGTTCAAGAGAAGTTTCGCGAGTAATATCGGTAGATGAACCTACTATTTTCACTTTGTCACCAGTAAGCAAGATTCTCATGTCATATGTTTTCTTCCAGGTAAGTTGCTGTTCATTTGTTACTCCTCTTCGAAGTATAAACGTGCGTCAACAGTAATGGTGAGTGCAGTGTCTTCAATTGTTATCTTTCATATGTCCATTATTTTGTATTCTAAAACGGCTCAATCATGTGTTATAGTATTAGCACACGTAGAGATGAAATTATAATCAGGAGGGAATTCTATGAAATTTTGTAATTTCACTTGTTAATATATTTCTGGTAAGTACAGTAAAACTTTTAGTAAACATCTTCGAAATATTAACAATATTTCAAATCCTCTCAAGTTAAAAATATGTGTAAACTAAATAATTGATAAGGTGGATACTGTGGATATCCATTTATATTTAAGACAATTCCCTAGTTCAACATTTTTTAAAATTAAAAGCCTCATACAATTACGGACGTTAACTGCAAGAAAACGTTCCTTATCCAATTTAATGGCAAGGACGAAAGACCATGAAAATTGAAAATTGAATTAGAAATTTTTTCACTCTTTTGTCAGTATTTCCCGAAGTAGGTTAAAAATGAATTCCCAAACCCAGATTGATGCAATTAATTAATTAATTAATTAATTAATTCATCTCGAGGTTGCAGATTAGTCGCAGGACAGTTCAGTTAATTTTCATTACTTACGAAATAGACCATGGATAATTGGATTCCCGAATGATGAGAGGTTCCACCATCTCTCAGGTTTTATAAACGTTTTAACTTGTGTGCCAAAGAGAAAAATCTAGAATTCAGGCTAGTTAAGTAGATTTTTAAGTTAATAAGAAGTTATACTCACTCGAACCTTATTACAACAAAATGTTACAAGACTACCTCTCTGCAACAAGTGAAAAATTGAAAGTAAATCTACAACGTTGCAAAACCTTGCGTACTATTCTTTTATGTCCCATTCAATATTAAATAACGAAACGCTGTACCAAAGCTTTTTAGCACTGAAGAAATCTGCAAATCTTGTGGAGAAAATGTCTGTGTTTGTTGCTGGACATTGCATTTATACACACAAATATTTATGTGTAAAAAAAACAACATACTGCTACTCGCCACTTTCGCTTTGGTAAGGTGTAAAATCTCTCTACATGTGATTACACGCTTGCTCGTGCTTTACGACGATAAGTAAATTGCTTTCAGTAGATCAATCGCAACGCGAGAGCTGAACAAACGACAGCAGATACACGTAATTTTTATTTATTTTATTATATTATTAAAATTCTGTCTTTATATTATAAAACTGCTTAATAAGAGCAAGTGATATCATATCTAGAATCTTTCATTTAAAGAAAAATTCAGATAATTTGTGCTTGAGTAGAAAACTAAAACTTCATTCGAAGCGAAATTGCTTAGTGTTTTAGTTTTTAAGGATAAAGTACAGATATTTGCTTCTCTCTTCCCCTCCTCATCCGTTCTCCTCCCTCGCCCCGCCCCTTCCAGCCCGTCCCCACACCGATCGAGTGTTTTTTACAAAAAACTGAAGCAAATCGATAAATGCAAGATGTATATGGAATGCACTGTGTAATGGATGGCGAATAAAAAGTTTATTAAGGTAGTTGGGCTCAGCTAGCTTAGCAAAGCAAATACTAATTTGATACGGCCAGTCTGTCTCGCTTGGCTGTGGCATTTCCATGTGGACGATGAGATTTCGGCATTTCGCCTCAGCATCCAATATAAATCATCCGCGAGTCCAGCCAACGCAATATTTCCAATGCATATTACGTACATCAAAATATAGAAAGAGAATCGTGAATATTTCAATAATGTAACCAATATTTATGTCTTTCTATTTAATCAAATACGCACATTCTACACGTGTTCCATTTATCCATACTTCCGCTGTTTGTCTATAACATACCCCCCTCCCAAACCCACAGCGCAGGCGCCCTTGGTTGTCGTTGCCAACACTTCTTCATTCCTTGCCCTGCTTAGCCTTGTCCACGTCATCCCTCCTCCGGAAATCGGAGGTTTTTTCGACAGAAAAATTGTGTTTGCCGGGCCCTGGAAACAAAAAATTCGATAAATCTTGTTTCTACTTATATTAAATTATTTCCTCTAGTAGGTCACCTTGTGTTGGCAGAATCCACGCTTTGTGGGACCTTGAGTCCGAAAAATCGATTGACGGCCAATCATACGTCTGTCCGAAAAATCTGTAAGCAGATGCGATTCCGATTCTGCTCATCAGACCGTCGAGGAAAAGGTGTTCGATCACAAAATTCTGCTATCGATATTGTAGATAGTACTAGATTATTTTGTAGGAATTTTGGTGATTCGTAGATAGCATTGCAAAACTCATCGGATTGCATGAACATTGATGCTAGTGCCATGCGTTCCATAGCTGTCCATAGAGCTATCAACAGGACTCTGTTGGGGAGAATCCATGTTATGTTTACGGGTATTTTCATCTCGTCTGCATTTATGGTTGCCATATTGGAAAACTACCTTCATCGTCATAACTATTTGCAAGTGCCCATGCTTCTTCATATTAAGTCCTTTCTTGCTTAGATACCTGCTGTGAAATATGTCTTTTTCAACCTTACTGCCAAATTCTTACTGTGATTTTGCAATTTGCATATATTGTTAATCTGAAATAGTTGTGAATTGGTCACTAATCTATACAGAGATGAATATGTTAAGATGTTTACGTTAACACATTATAAATACCACTTACCAACAAGATTTTATTTATTATTATATATAAAAGCTTAGCCTACTAGTTTTGGGGACGTGCTTGTTTATCATACAAAAGAAAAATATGTTTTGAAGAAATTCTTACGTACAAAATTATTTAAAACCCTCTACAGCTTGCCTAAATGAGCAGAAATATGAAAATAGCGTCATAGCATTATTGTGAATCGCTTTACTTTCTTCTCACTTTCCAACCTCGTGACAGTTGAGCTATTGCAGATATGTGGGTTTCTTAGCTTCTTACTCTTAATACTTTCACAACTCCTTTGACCACGTTACGTAAGTAAGTTTTATATTTGATTATTTAGACCCTAATAAATAATACATTTTGACATTTGTACGTGTTTGTAACGCTACTAACAATAGAAAAATTTGTCAAAACTTACGAGTAGTACGGTTTATAAGTAATAATGAAGTTTTATTTATATTGTGACTGTAATTACCTCAAAACATTCATCTGTAGTACGAATTATCACAAGATCTCGGCTAAATCTACTAACAATAAGATGGCCTACAAACAATTCCACCATACTTTATGACTAAAAAAATGAATGTGGCTCTTTTGACCATTGAGTATATACCCGTATTCGTGACGTTCATTAAACCAGCGCGTACGCGGGTTGTCACCAAGCAATTAGCGAAATGAAGCCGCCTGAGTTCACATTTCATTAGTGGAGTGGTGCTCGTGTGTGTGCCGTGGTCATTTAGGGCGCAGCCTTCCTGCAAATTGAGTGCAATCTGGAGAGCCACTTACGGGGCTGCGTGGCTGCGCTTTTCAATATTACCTGTGAGCTGTACAAAATTAATGAGTAATTGTTACAAAATTATGTATTGATTATTATTAGAGGATGCTGTGTTAATGAAATGGCGGCATGTATAAAAATGTTTTGTTTGCACACAGTTTCGGAATCATAAACTGAGAAAACGGAATTGATGTAACAGCATTATGTTGATTTTTAGAGGCTTTTACGTTAATAATATGTGATCATGGATTTTTTTCACTCTATCGACATCCTTCGAGAAAACTTTTTATATGCTAATGTATGGTGAAATTATTTTAAGTAACATTCTTATGACATCGAATTTCATTTGTATTTTGCTGTATAACAAGAGTGTAACGTACTTTTGTTTAAATATTACTAGTGCTTGAAGCGTACAAATCGATGTTTTCTACACTATGTAACTGAGAGGAAAAAATAATCTTCTAATGAACGTATTATGAAGCTTTTTTTATCTTTCTTCACTGGTTCTGCAAATTTGTACGCTCTTTGTGCAGTGATATTTTGGAATAGTTTCCCCAAGATTTCATGTTGCCGATGAGATCTATTGCTGGAGAGAGGAATCGGCAGTATTCCTGGGACAAAGCAGACTACCTGTTCCATTAATAAACGTGCTTGGTATTTTTGTCGTATTTTGTACTCTTTCCCACAGGCTTGAGGTTGTCTTTTTAAATCTAATTCTGAATCTTCGACTGATTGAAACAAACAGTAAAAGATGGCATTGAGCAGTACCACTTCGTGTGTCTGTGAGGCTTTGCGACGACATCGCGTAGTGAAATTCCAACCTCATGACAACCATTTAGATTCGAGTAGTCTGTGAGAATTGCTGAAACTCAACCGTAAAATACTTTGTGTTAAATTTATTGCTAACACTCAGAGTCATTTTGATATTATGTCACATCTTCGTATGTCTCGCATCTGAATGTTTAATGAAAAACTTTTTATGAATATGAATAAAACCTGAAAATCCGTTGGGATCTTTTATGCATTTTATATCTATTTTGTGATAAAATATTGTTTATCTCTCAAAATTTAATTAAAATTTAGTTCGTACAGAGTAATTGTATATATGAGATCCATAATCGTGTGCTACATTGACCCGTTATTTGAGTTCAGCTTACAATGGGTGGATTTACTGCACATTCTATCAGTGGAATTCCATCACATCCGATATACCGCCACGATCAAGTAAAACTTTTTGCGGCGCGTGCCGCTAAAGTGAGCGCTGATCAAAGGCAACGCATCCCCCACTGGCGCCCCGTGGCGAAGCGCTGCTCGCGAGAGGGAGCAGCGAGGGGGAGATAATTTTATCTGCGCGCGACGGATCCGCCACCTGAGCAGCTCTGCGAAGGAGGCAGGAAGGAAAAGATATTCCTCTTGGAGGGTGCCTCCCGCCCCCGCCCCCGCCCCCGCCTCTGCCGCTGCTGCTCCCGGCATCGCGGGACTCCCCGCCCCCACCCGCTTCCACCCCTTCCACTGTTGCGGGCTACGTCGAATTCTGCCGCTGTCTGGAGGAAGTTTCTGGAGGTAGGCTGCTTTGATCGGCTAACACACGGGCCCCGGACCGCGCGCGATGATTCCTTCCCCTTCCTTGCCGTATCCTCACCCCTTACACTAACATGCACTACATTACCGCCCATGTTGGGAGCTTATAGCTCGTCCTGGATCGGAGGAGATACTTTGAGGAGGAGTACCGACTTGTAGGTCGCTTTCGGATCTCACCGTAACAGGGAGAATTACGCCCCCATACGGGATAAAACATTAACTACACTAAGGAACCAATAACTTAGGAGTTAACGTGTCCAGTAAAAGATCAAGCAATCCGTTGTTGCCGCCGTCACGCTGCGATGCTATCACCGCTCCCACTCCCCTCATCCGCACCGCAATCCCTTACTCACTATTGTCTTCGCCCCGAACCCTGCCGTCGCAGCCGCCACTCGCTTTCCACCCCGTCCATCCCTCACAGCCGCTCCCTGCGCCCCACCTGCTCCTCTGCCTCGCCCTCCGCCGTCGTGGCTCCCAACCCTGCCGTCGCAGCCGCCGCCCCCGCACCCCCTGCACCCCATCCACCGCTCCTGCCGCCCTCCGCGCTGCCACCTCCTCAACTCCCGCCTTTCCTCGGGTCTCGGCCCCCGCCGCCGCCGCCTCTCCTACGCGGCGGGCATCTCGTTTCTCGCATTCTGGGGCCGCCCCGCCTCGCCCCGCCCCCTCCTCGCCGCGCCGCGCGGGGCGGAAGACGGAAATATATTCTTTTGTGAGGAGAAATCCCGTAACTCGCGCGACCTTGCCCGACGGCAAATAGAGAATGTATGCCGCGCATTCCGCTAAAAGGGTCCGACGCAGCCCACTCGCCCGAGAGAAAGGATGGCGGACGGGAATGGTGCGGTGAGGGATGTTATAAACGGACGCGACGTCACCAGGCGGGTGGGGGAGAATTATTCTGCCAGAAATTTAGGGTTTCTAAATACTACGTTTTGTGTTATTTGAATTATGTACAAATCTTTTTTCTGTCTTGACAAATGCAAACGTACATTTTTGAGATGCAACTTCGAAAAGTTTTTCATCCATTTCTTATTCTTTATCCCGTCATTGAGAAAATATTGTCAAGGGTTGAGCAAG
This sequence comes from Gryllus longicercus, assembly GCA_038098605.1. Taxonomy (NCBI): domain Eukaryota; kingdom Metazoa; phylum Arthropoda; class Insecta; order Orthoptera; family Gryllidae; genus Gryllus; species Gryllus longicercus. Next base: position 1,864,763 of record JAZDUA010000262.1, read on the forward strand.
CCGAAAATCTTGATGTGTCATACATTTTGGCGTATCTATTGTTGCGTTTTTTTGTGGTAAATGATGTTGTGATTAATAGTAATTGCCAATAAAGTTTTTCTTTCACTAACGTTTTCGGACTATTTTGAGCAAACAGATGAACATGTATATGTTGGGAAATTGGTGATCTTTATCAAGTGTGTGAAATCCGGTTGCTTCCTCACGTATTTTGTATAGCTTTCGAGTGTCACACCTTCCTTTAACATCTTGGTGAATAGAAAAATACGCTCGTGTTAGTAAACATTACCCCTTACAAAGATGTTCCCTTTGTACAGGTTTCATTCTTGCGCTTCGCGGTCTGTGTGGTAAAAAAAATGTTCCTCGCAACTGCCCTTAGCGAAAGTTGTGCCTCTACAGCTGGCAATTAGTGGAAAGTCTCGCAAATAGTGACTAGGTTCTTTGTGTGCTTGCTAAGAACGCGAGTTGCATTCCAAAAGCGTCCACGCCGGATGTGGTCTGATGATGCCTGTCTCGACGGCGCCGGAGCTTGAAACAATGTCCAGTTCCTCGGAACAGAAGGCTCCGGGTTCTGTTCCCAAGAAAGGCTTGGGCGTTTTCTCCAAGTGGCTTTCTCAATCTTTCGTTCATCCCATTGGAACTATTTTACCGTGGTATAGTGGACATATCGCTAACCTTTCACCTTTGCGTTCTGCGTTCGCGGCAGATTTGTCCCAGGTTCTCCCGAATCCTCGGTCTTTTTTTCATTCCACCATTGATCCATCACAATTCAAATCATATCGCAAACAACGATTCCTGAAAGCTGTTAGATTCAGATTTGTCCCAAAAGGCTAGAGACGGAAGATCATAATAAAGGCGGACAATTGTCGATGATCATTTCTCTCTCATGCTCTTTCATCCCGAGAGAAAGCTCCTCCCATTATGGATTCCGTGAAAAACAGTGCCAATCTACCATTCAGATCACCCAATCAGGAAAGGAAGAGCATAAAGGCATACGTATGCTCTGTGTCCTACCTTCGAGGACATAGTATGGCGCACATCGTGGTCAGGTAATTCGATTAAGTTTTTTAGCTAAAGGGGCAGAGCAATCGCGCGCACGAATTTTTCTGTTAGGAAGAAAAATCTTTGCAGTACGACAAGATATTTTGTTCAATGATCATTACATTGTATTCGAGATTGTACTGTAATTTGTATGATAAATATTTCCATTTATGCTTGCTTTGATTCGGTTCTTGCATATTTTCAAAAAAGATAAACAGTTATTAATATCGATAGTCTGGAATCAAGTCTGTTCTTTTATCTTGTGTTCTGAATTTGAAACATGCGACGAGGAAAACAGTTCACCGTTGCTACGTGATTTTATATTTTTAATCTTCGGAATGGAAAAGTCTTTGTTTACGTGTTTCAGAGACACCATAGACAACAATAAATATTCAAATTCTGCGACCGATGTCACACTTAAACCCTTCTGCCTCTGGAGTTACTACATTGAAATATGTGGCCTTTGTAGATCACGTCTTGCTGGGATGCCAATTTTAAGCGAAACATTAGCATATACCTTTTGAAGAAAACCGCATCAAACGTCTACACAGCTTTCTACTACATTGTAAGTAGATGTCCTTAGATGGTAATTGTGATATATGAGGAATTAAATCCCGATTAAGTTGAAAATTTGGAGAATAATGACTCCAATAATAATCATTTAATAAATCAAATATTCTCCGACTTATTGATAATGTTGAAGATGCTCTTAAAATGTAAGCCTGTAGAAATACTTTATCATAACCGTGAGAGACGATTGTACTGTGAACAACTAAAATATATTAACCGAGAAGGCGATTGACAAATAGGAATGTTAGAATGACGCTCAAGTTCCATTTTGTTTTACGTGTTTAATGCCCTTACGAATATAAATTTTCAGGTAGTGTCTGCAAATGAGGATAGAGAATAAGATAAGATACTTATGAATTGTTGTATTATTAAGGGGTGGGTATTATTGATTTTAAACAATATTTTTTTGTTTATTGGTAAGTGTGTGTTGTTATTACCACATGTACATGACACATCTCTTTAACAAAGATATTTTTACGCATCGATTATCGTTGTCACGTTCCTTTTGCGAATGATCCTTTGCGATTTGGAAGGAAGGGGGAGGTGACCCCGAGTTGTGAGGAGCGGGCTGGGAGGGGGAGAGCACAGACCTTCAGTCTCGCGGGGTGAAAGTTGCGAACGAAGCGGAGGGTGAGGACAGAGGCGGTGGCGACGGCGACGGCGGCTGACGCCAAAAATACTCGTGCCCGGAAAGTTTACGAAGTCGAATTTCCACACAGCGACACAGAGGAAAGAGAGGCCATGAAAATAAAGCCTGGCAGGGAGGATGGTGGAGGGCAGGCAAGGAAAGGAATGGACACGTTGGGAAAGAGTGTCCAGAGAGGAACGGGTTTTGAAAAAAATAATGCATTATATGGATCGAAAGAAATACAAACAAGATAAGTAACGTCTTAGGGTTTTAAAGGTTTTTTGCCACTTCCCTTTCATGTCTTTAGGCTTTGATTCCGTTAGTGCCGGGTGGGATTGAATTCATTAAAGCTAATGAATAAAATGTATTCAGAAATGCTCATTTTGAGTTTCGATGACCATCCGATAAAGTTCTAAAAGCATTTTACTTTCTCACATACTACCTACTGAGTAGGGAGAAATAATTTCAATACTGAGAGATAGAACGGCGATTTTTTGGACAGAAAAACTGTTTTTTAGTTCCTGATACTGAAAATGGATCATTATTTCTCCTATATGTAGTACATTACTTCCTTTGTCACCTTACGGAGTCAGAATCCACGTTTGTGGTTGCTTGGTACCGAAATATTGTTTTACTGCAAAACATCTATCAGTCCATCCGTCTGTCAGTGGTCAACACTAGCGCCTAAACAGTTCAGATGAATTTCACCAAAGTTGAAATTCTCCGATCAATCTGTCCAAACTTGGAATACTGTGCCTTTTAAATGCATATTGCCCACGGAAATGCCCATATGAAGTAGATACTGATTTTACTTGTGGAAACGTGTTACAAGTTTTCTGAAAAATGAATCCATATTTTCGATTTTTTTTTTTTGACAGAACAAACGACGCTTAAAATGGGCATAGGTCTCTTTCTCGTTGAACTAACTAAAAATTGTAAAAGCTCAAAGTTTTGTGGCATCTTTCTACAGCTACCAATATTGAATACATTTCTCCCTTAGTGTAATCTGTTCTAAAAACTCGTTCTTTGAATAAAATCATACATAATTTTTTGAAAATATAGTTTTTGCGTATAATTTTTACGTAAAGGCAATTGTAATGCTGTGTTTAAGGCGCATTACTCAACATGAATTGAATTTTACCTCTCTTTGCAACTTCTTTTAATTCTTTCACTGAATACTCCAAGTAACAGTTGTGCGAGAATATTCGCAGTGTAAATCAGTGGCAAACCTAGTTCCAGAGTAGCTGGGGCGGCGAAGGAGCTGAAATGAAAGCCCTGAAAACGAAATGAGATCATCTGAATAAAAAGCGCGCCCGCGCTCCGTGCACTATTCCCCTTTGATCTTGGTGGATGAGGAATGAGACGGGGTCAACTCCGCTAACCTTCTGAGATAAACAGACTACATGGAGCCTCTAATTACACTACTCGCCGTACGCACAAGCGTGTGTACTGCTTTTAGGTAGCATTTTCGTTGGGGAAAATGTCGTTGGGGTTTCGAGTAAAGAACTCCCTAAATTCTAAATATCAATTTCCTGCTTGGAACGCCTCCAGTGTGGCCAAATCAACAGGGAAATGTCAATTTTGGAGAAAGGTGGTTGAACGATTTATGAGCTAGAGTTGCCCAGATACAAACGTTTTGCCGTAAAACAATTTCTCGGTATCAAGAACCCAATGGATGACTGGTTGATTCTGACTATAAAGCGGATTAGCGGAAGAAATTTACTGCATATAGGAAGAAGAACGATCATTTCTTTTCGGAATGAGGGGCTCACAAAATGAATTTTTCGTTCGAAAAATCGCTATTTTTGTTCAGTTTTGCCAAACTTTTTGTTCTCTACTTTCTGTACCTACGCGAGAAAAAACTAGTAGTGCTACAGAATAGCACGGCTTTCTAAAATTTGTTACTTTTTTAATCTCTTTGTTCTGAGTTATCTTTTTTGGTATTGCCCCACATTTTTCATCCTTTCTGAATTGTTCGGTCCGCTAATGGTAGAACTGAAATGCGACTTACAGTAGAGTACTTGTAGAAGAGTAAAACCTACTCTTATACGAAAATGTTCTTTTAAAAAATTGGAATCATTTTAGAAAATTGTCGTCTGAGCGATTTTTGAAAATGCGCAATTTTAAGCTCATTCTCAAAAACACCTATGAGTTTACGAGTCACTTCATTAAAAATCAATTGGAGTACTGGTACTCACCAGTGCTGTGAAGCATAAATAACCCCTTTACTGTAAATATTTTAACGTATAGTCGTTAGAAATGCTTTAAAAAATGCATTTGTGTAATCTTTGAAGACTTAAAAGAATAAATGAAAACTGCGTCAATGTCATTTCATCAGTGCATTGAGCATTAACCGTACAAAAAGTTCCAAGAAAAAATTGTGCCGTTTTTGAGATGTCGTTCGAGCGTTTCTGAAACTTTGCAATTTTGAGCTTATTTTCAAAGAAATCTTTTGAAGTTTCGAGAAATTTCATAAGAAATAATTTAGCACATTTATTGCCTTTTACTCACAAATACTCCTTCCGATTTACATTGAGCTGTATTATTTTACATACTAAAATGAAATGCTTAATGACAACACTCTCCAATAATATGCGCAGAAAGGGTATCATTGCCTTTAAGCTAATATTTTAAATAAATTTTCGTTGTCTGTTCTTTAAACTAACAGGGTCCTTTTTTGTTATCAGCAATTATTATTTGCATCGCTATAAATATATATTGGTAGTTGTATTAATTTTACGAATTTTTGATCCATAATGAACCGGTTTTGTAATTCGTAAGAAAATAATTGGTATTTTATAAGTACATTTTATAGCTACATTTCCGTGTAAAATCTCCCGAAGAACTGTAGAGAGATGATAATGATACCTGCTAATTTACTGTAGCGAGGCGTATGATTAAAGCGATTAAAAATAGTAAGCAAGGATATGAGTATCTCTCGGGTGAATAGTTCGGCCTACATCACATTACACATGCGTTGAGTGGGATTCGAAGTTTACTTGCAGCACTGAAGCCCAGCGTCACCACTGAATATCTCTGAGTTGCTGGAATAAGTTGTTCTCTCAACGAACATGTTCCGAGTGTTTGTCGGGTTGCCTAATCCAGACGTAAGCAGCAGCTCTTCAGAAGAAAGAGCGGCCGCTCCGGATGGCCGGGCTGTTTGCGGAAGGCAGGTGCGGCAGCGTCCTCGGACCGAAGGATCGCGAGTTCGAGTCCAACCTGGGGCATGGTTGCATGTGTGTTCGTCCTCTCACCTCCTATCATCGCCATATCAGGTCATCTTCACAGTTACCATATCGTTAAGTGCAATAGTGGTCGCTAATGACCTAGAAGTTGATGCGTCCTTAAATAACAAAAAGAAGAAGAAAAAGCCGAAACCTACAAACGCTCAAGACTACAATGCCATTTGTGTTCAGTTTGAAAAAACTCAAGACGAATATATCTTAACGAATAAAAATAATAGCTTTTTTCACATTTGCATTTATTTTAAACGCACGCTTATTTACTTTTTAAAGAAAAATTTCAATATAATACTTTTTGTAGAAAATGGAAAGTTTTTCATTAATATAATCAAAATATAATCTGGAGCAGAATTAAGTTTCTGAAATATCTTGGTTAACTCTAAAATTCACTATTTTGAATTAATGTGCTGTTGTTACTCTTGAAACGCTAATAAAATACTCCAATAAATATCCAGTATGAAAATGGGCTAACAATTAACTAATTATGATGATTAATAGAAGGAAGTATGTGGTTTTATAGTAAACGATTATGGTAATAATAACAATGTGTAGTAATAGAATCACACTAATGTATTCTGATGAATGAAACGGCTAAACTCGGTTCGCAGCCCGTTAAACATGTGTGCAATTTTAATTCCTGAAATCGTTACAACATAACGCGGGGCCTAGTGGTCCGCGCTCGCCACCCAGTGCCCCGCTGGACCGCGACCGAAGTTGCCTTGGTCAATGTCCCCAATAATCCGACAATTCGGTCAACGCGACTTGGGGCGGGGGTCGATACCCGTTCCCAGAGCTCGCGCGTGGGGTGGCGGGGGCGGGGAGGGGAGGGAGGCGAAGTGCTGGGTGACTAATCGATAGCGCGGTCGAGCGGGGACGGGGCGAGGCGGGCCGCGAGGCGTCGGACGAGATGCAGGGGTGGGGGTGGGGCGGAGCGAGGGCTCGGAAGGAGAGGGAGCGGGAGATGGACCAGGGCGCGCGCGTCAGGTGCAGTGCGGAGGCAGCGGGGAGAGCCTGCGGTGGGGTCAACGAACTCCTCCTAGGAGTGACCTTTGCTTCCTGAGCAGGGAGTAACGCACGTGTGCTGCAGTGCAGCGCAAAGAGAATCGTTAAGCGGTGCTGGTGGGATTACGCATTTCCAAGTCAATTCCCTTTGCTCTATTTCATCACAAAATACGAAATAATTAGCATTGTTTAAAATTTTGTTCTAGGTAGATTTTTTGTTTATAACTGCCACATTTCAGTGAGAAATCTCGTTTTCATTCCTTTGTGAAACTGATGTGGAAAGTTCCATAATTGAACATTTTCTGAGAAACTAGAGTTGCAGAGGGTGAACGTGGGTCAGTGATTTTAAAGGCAAAGAGCTGCTAACGAGCTACCTGAATCAATATTCTTATTAAATTTAACAATTTTAAGTCCAGTACTTTTTAAAGTTGGGCATGTAAATTGAAATGTGATGACGAACACCGTTTTAACCAGAAAGTCAGATGGAATGTGAAATAAACGCGAACAAGTTTTGTTTCCTTTTTATTGCCCATTATGGACATTGTTTGTTTTGGTTTAAAAATTATTTTCCTGGAAATTAGAGAACAACCCATTGTATTTCGTTACCAGCTTTAAAAAAATATTTTCTTTCCTGCTAGTGCCATGATTGTACATTGCACTCGTTATACATTGAAACTAATAAACATTTTTTGAAGTATGATTTGCTCAAAAAAATATGTGAGAGCATATTATAGGTAAAATACCTTAATGTCATTCATAAATGAGTATTGGATTTATTTCTACAACAAAGATATATGATTTGATTAGAAGTGTTTGCATTAAACTCGATTCCCTTAATTTGTTAATCGTTAACTAACTACTAAGTATAGACTAGTTCAATTCGAAGCCAGTTAATTATGAACTTTTACTGTACGAAAAATCTTGTTATAAATAGTTCGTGTAAGTTTTGGAGTGTTCATGTTCGTTGAAAGTAATGCAAATATATTGTAGAAAGGAGAAATAAAATGTCTTAATTGCTGTAGTTTCCTTTCTAATTTGCTGGTAGAGAGTTGGGAGTGAAATCTAGGTTATAAATTGTTATGTGCTGGCCTGGCGCCTTGGGAATAGTAAACCTTCTGAGGGGAAGGGGGTACTTGCGTGCAGACACTCCAGTAGAGACTTCCTTCCCTCCCCCTACAGGACAACGATCTGCACCATTTCAAGCGCATTCGCCCTCTCTCCACTAGCCGCGCCCCGCTCCAGCCCCCTCCAGCCCCCTCCAGCCCCCTCCAGCCCCTCCAGCCCCCTCCAGCCCCTCCAGCCCCTCCAGCCCCCTCCACCCTCTCCAGCCCCGATTCAGCCCCACTCCAACCCCCTCCAGCCCCGCTCCAGCCCCCTCCATCACCCTTCAGCCCCCTCCAGCCCCTCCACCCCCTCCAGCCCCGCTTCAGCCCCCTCCATCACCCTTCAGCACCCTTCAGCCTCTCCAGCCCCATCCAGCCCCCTCCAGCCCCTCCAGCCCCCTCCAGCCATTCCAGCCCCCTCCACCCCCCTCCAGCCCCGATTCAGCCCCACTCCAGCCCCCTCCAGCCCCGCTCCAGCCCCCTCCATCACCCTTTAGCCCCCTTCAGCTTCTCCAGCCCCATCCAGCCCCCTCCAGCCCCCTGCAGCCCCGCTCCACCTCGTCTAGGTCAGCCCCCGGGCGACTCGGCTCTATGCCACACTCGCTGTTGCATCGCCTCACTTTATCGAGCTCCGGTCCCGCCCGTGCCCTTCACGTTCGCTTCACTGACCACTTCCCCGCCTTTCTGCCCCGCTCGTCTAGACCTCCTCTCCAACCACTACCCCACTTGCTGGAACTCGATCCCTCACTTGTTTATCTCAACGTGCCCTTCACGTTCCCATTCACTTAGCCCCTCTTCGTTTTATGTTCTGCCCGTCTACACCTCGTGTCGCTTCGCTTCTCTGTGTCTCGCTTACTCTGCATTGTTTCTCCCCACCTAACCCTCCCCCCGTACCTGCACTCTTCCCTTCGCCTATTCCTCTCAACGTTCCTCACTCGTTCCCTGCCGCAAGCTCACTCGTTCCACTTGTCCCTTTTCCACTCCACGTCATCACGAAAGTCTTTTTTTGATTACTTCAATCCTTTGACCTCATCCGCCCGGGATTCACGCTCCACCTTGCCTCGTGCTCTCGTCTCTCCTAGTCCCGGAATTTCTGCTTACGTTCTTTTCCAATTTTTCTCTCGCACTACGTTTTCCTTTTTCACTTCATCTCATCCGGCTCATTTTTCTCATATCTTCTCTCGTCTCTTCGATTTGCACAGCCTGCGTTGCTGTTCCTGCTCCAGCTCACCTCACACTTACTCGCGCCACTTGCATCTGCACCGTTCCGTCTTTGACTCGTACACCGCCTCACGCTTTCTCCTCCGTTCTGGCTCCGCACCATTGACAGTTTCCGCTCAAGCCCGCTTCACTCTGTCTCACCATCACACAACTTTTCCCTTCTCCACTTCATCTCTCCTTGCTCCTGCCTCTCTCTCTTTCTCTATCTCTTCTCTCTCTATTTATCTTGTCTCTCTTTCTCTTCTCTCTCTCTTTTCCCTAGAGTCCACACAATCCAGGGACTCTCTCTTTCTCATTACCTCTCTCTATCTCTCTCTCTCATTACCTCTCTCTCTCTCCTCTCTCTCTCTCTCCTCTCTTCACCCTGAACTGCCTGCCGTTCCTGCTCCCGCTCACGTCGCAACCCTCCTCCACTCGTGCCGCTTTCCTCTTCTCCCTGCCGTTTCCGCCTCGATCTTCTCTTCGCCCCGCCTTTGCTTCCGCTGTGCGCGACGCCCCTCCGAGAGTTCCTCGCCGGGTTCAGGTTTGTCGCCGGTTGCAGGGCTCTGCTGCTGTAGCGGGGAAAGGGGGTGGCGCCGCGAGCGCCCGCGCGCCCCGCCACCTGCGACCCCCGACGCACAGCGCAGCGCAGTCCGACGAAAGGAAACCCGCGCGAGACGGAAAAACGTTGCGCGAAATGAAATGGTATTGACAATGGACTTTAGAGCACCGCTCTCAATGGTAGGTTCATTTTCGGTTGTGAAAGCTTCATTTTATCTTTTGAACGGACGTGTTTATTAAAGGAATTGTCCGGCAAAGTTAGGGATAGAATCGATGGCAAAAATACGTAAATAGAATCAGTTGAATACCACATTTTGAGGTAGTGTAATTATAATTTCTGAACCAGACATGTCTTTTTTTAGTTGGCTGGAACTCATTTCTGTTCCCATAAACGCTTATAAGGGATAAAAATTAAATGAATGTGAATTGGGAGATGCTCTCGTTGGTCTGTGTCCAAGAAGGAAATTCAATTCCGAGAAATGAGTCTGAGAAAAACGGAAGAAAAAAAAAACAACTTTCTCGGGTTTAGAGATCTCAGTTGCCTGAGTGAAAGAAAATGCTCAAGAAATAATTTTCTTATTCATAGTGTTAGCTTCATCTCTACAACTTATTTGAAGTAGTGGCCGCACAATACAACGTCAGAATAGCATTATGAAGCAAAATACTCGTTTGCCTCTAGAAATCTCTCTCTTTCATTTTCTTTCTTCTCATTCAACCTTGTTAATCTTGTTTTACGTGCATCATCACTTATGTTTTTCTTTATTATTCTGGGACATAATTGACTACCTTCTCTTAATTCATTTCTTTGCAAAATATTAGTCGTGTTGTGACAGATGAAAATCGTCTTGCGTATTTAAAACACCAAAAGGAAACATTTCTTGCAATAACCCGTAAACATCCCTTATTAGTGATTCTTTGATGGATTGTTTTAGTCGGTGCGCAGAGCAGTCGCACAGAGCGAAATTTGGATCAGGCGTGGAATGGAACTACGTAAACGTAGTACAGATATTGAAACCTAATCATGCGATTGAAATCCAACCCGATGTTGAAGGACTTTCAGCACCTGTGGCGTAAGCATCTGTGATGAATCAACGCAAGCATAATAGTAGGCAAGTAATGTGTTCTGTCGTCCAGTTTCATATCGTCAGATAGAGGGTTATTTTATCCCAGAGTATGTTAATGTCAAGAAGCATAGTATAAATATATTATATGATTACAAAAATGTATTAAAAGGTTCATCACCTTCATAAGCTGCACAAATGTGTTATCTGACTATCAGATGAGCTGTAGGCAGGCAATTGTAAATGACTTTCGTGTAAGAGAAGACGAAGCCTGAAAGAGAGAGAGACTAAACATGAGCGTCGTAATGACAATACTTTTGTCGAGTTTATGAGCTATCGTGACTGCCTTTTCTCCTCGTTGCAAATTTACACGCAGTATTTACTGATCATAATCGTCCCAGGCCTACATAATCGCCGTTCATTTTAAAAATACATAGACGAAACAGGCTCTGGAAAATTTTGATTTCTCCCTTTAATTATCATGACAAACATTGCTGAAAGAACGAGATGGTTAATTTTTCCTCCATTGGAAATATTAATCGAAGTATTGTAATAGTTCAAAATATCGGTGAAAAGTTGAATAATAAACAGTAATTGCAGTTGATCTGTAATTGATGAAACTGGGTAAGCAAAAGCAAAGTTTGTATTTCTACGGAAAGGTCTAAACAATCATCAAAGTTATTGGCTTATTTGACCTTCATCAGATTATGATCCACTCAGCAAATCTACGTAATTCACCGATAAGTGAAGTAATAATCAAACATTTCATTCCGCGATTCTGAGAACAATATCCGCTGACGCAGTTGAAAGCACGACGCGATTAAGATGACGAGTTGTGTTTTGTAAACACAATGTTATATTGTTAACGTATCATAGTAATTTTGTGCACTATGGTCTCATAATCAACTTGCGGCTCGGCAGTCGTTTGATGTCGTGACTTGAAATACAATCTAGGATAAATGGGGACAGTTCCTTCACAGGCGAGCGGGTATTGTAAGTGACTCCCAATTCCTTATAGACGCTCATATTATTTCAACAATCCTCTTGGATTCCTCTGAACGCAAGAATGCCAAAGCGAAACGTTCTTTGATCTCTAGCAGTAATTGTATAATCAAAAACGCATATACTCGAAAATTAAAGAATTATTATTATAGAAAACGCTTCGAACAGAAGTAGTAAATATTGTCCGGTTGTTGGTTTCGACTGCTCGACTGCGCAACGCCCTGGCAGAGAAGGCGATGCCCAGGCGTCTTTGAATGCCTGCAATCAGCGGTCCGGGTTGAACGAGCTGTCGTGGACAGCAGAGCCGAGGTGCCCGTACTTTGCAAATGGCCGTCTAACGGATGACGGTGGCTTTAGAAAATACAATATTGTTTCTATTCAGAGCGTTTTCCCTATGAAACTGAAAAGTACTTCAAATTTTGGCTCGGTGCTTTTTTGACGAGTCTCTATTTGCTGGTTATTGTTTTTGCTATCAGCCTAATTCTGTTAGTTTCGTATGTTAGCCTCTTCCCCACCGGCGTGCGTCGGTTGAACGAAATGCACTGCCTAACACGGCGTATCATTCCGAATTGGTGGAAATTATGAGAACATGAGGGTATGGAATGAGAAGGGAAGATCGCGTACCGCCCGTGACACGTGCAGCGTGTTGCTCTGGCATTCGCTCTGAAGAGGTCAGGAAGACTGCTATCACAGTAGTACGGACGTACAAACTTGATTTTCACCTCAAAGAAATAATATGTATCATCGAAAAACTAGACGGTATAGTGTTGTCTACACGGTTCCCGCTGACAATGCTGGTATTTTATGGTAAAGTCGCGTAATGGTGGAACAGGCGTTGGAGGAAACGATGCTTTTATCTGCCTTGGAATTTCGAGAGCATCTGCTTTCGTCTCCCATGCTCCAGCCTGTATTTCCGAGTTCCGGGTCACGCACACTGGGGTCTTTATTCCTACGAGTGTGGACTATCTTATAGCAGGGAGATGGCGATGTTCCTTCTTGCTGGAATGAGAGATCCGTCACTGACGTACTTGACGGTTTGCGAAGTTCTACCCTTCCATGTTTGCCACACCCAGCGCACCCATCCCCGTCCAGTGAAGATCTAGGCCACCCACTGATCTCACCACACGTGTGGTAGTGAAGTGCACGACAAGTACGTTGTGTGGGTGAGGGTAACAGATGTGGAAATGGCGGGGTCCGGCTGTTTGGGTACCGCTCCAGGACTCGTTTGGTGTTGATCGGAGAACCCACGGAAAACTACCGAAGAGCAGTCTCCGCGGGAATTCTCCTCCACACAGCGGCAGACCTCGACCTAGCTCTCGCCGATGCGGCCGCGTCGGGGGTCGAAGCGGAGGGCTTCCCGGTGAGGGCCGCTGCAGCGATGCTCCGGCGAGTGCAGGGCGACCGCTCGCGTGCGGGGGAGGGAGGCGTGGGGGTCTGGGGCGCGGGGCAGTCTGGCGCCGCCGCCCCATCTCTATGCAAACCGGCCGCACAGTGCGAGCGCGCCCGGCACGCTATTGCGCCTCGCCTGCAATTTTATTCGCCGCGCGCGCAGAGACACTGTGGGCGCGGGCGCGGGCGCGGGCGCGAGTGCGGCCGGGCGGCCGTTCGACCTCGCTTTGCGAGTTGTGTCGAATGGAAGGTCTCTCCGAGGTGTAACGAATGTAATCGCTAGCTGACGGTTTATTTTTAAGTTGATGTTGCGTGAATGTCGTCTGTAAATATTTTGAAGAAATTTCGATGAAATGGAATTGATGGATTGTTAAGTTTCGATGGATAGTTAATTTCAGGAGTGTTCGATTTATTGTCAAAAATGGTCAATTGAGATCAGTGGTCGTCTTTTGACCGTTTTATAATATTTGCTAATAAATATATACTAATAACAATAGTGATAAATTAAATACGAGGTATGCTCAAGATACGTTATGCCGTAGGGAATAAATTAATTGTGAAAATGTAACCTGCGTGCCGTGCAAGCAGGAGGTAAGAGTGAGGAGACATTGAGCAAGTAGTGTTAATGGTGGCTAACTGCTGTAGATTGGTGGTGTGGAGTTGCGAGGAGGCGTTAAATGTTGGTTTTCCCTTTGCGGTGTGTGTGCTTCGCCCAGTGTCCGACGCCGCTGCGTGCCTGCGCCTCGGAGGAAGCGCCGCGTCGTCCCCGCCCCCTCCCCGCCCCCGCCCCCGCGTCTGTTCCGGAGTCCACGCACGCCGCCCGCCCGCCCGACACACAGCGCTGGCTATCCTTCTCCGCCCCTCCTTGACGCTCATGCTGGCTCCACCTGCACCTCCATGCCGGCACCAACCTGCTGGCTCTCTCACTGCACCCATCTTCTCGCCTCCCCTCACCAAAGCGTGCTCCGCCTTCGTCTCAAGGCCCGCGATCGCTCCCGCCCCGCCACCCTCGATGATCTCGCTGCCTCTCCTTTACCGCGTCACCGCCGTCACTCCGCTCTGTGGACGTTATTCTTCGTAATTGAACTAGCCTCAGCCTCCTAGCTCCACGACGCCCCACGTCACGGTTACGTCTCTGCGTTGAGAATGCCTCGTTCTCTCGTCCGCCTTCGCTTGTTCCTCCGTCGTACCCCCTGCGTCTCTTCCCCTGTCCCTACACCTACCTTCTCACCGTCTCCTCCACGTGTCCCCTCGCCCGCACGCCGTTCCACTGTCCGCGGCCCGCCCCTGCCCCGGCTCCGCCGCCTCGCGCGCGTTATGGATCTTTTCGCCCCTGGCCCTCGCGGCCGCCTCCGCCCCGCTTGCGCCTCCCGTGCGAAAGGTGCTCGCCCACGTGCGGGCTCGGCTTAAACGAGCGCTTCCACGAGGCTCCGTCCTGAAGCGCCCTTGCTGTGCACAAAACGGGCGCGTGCTCGTATAAAGGTTTATTTAGAGTCGTATTTTCCATTCGAGAACGATAGAGTACCGCCGCGAGTGTGTGTGAGAGAGAGTTTGAAATGAATGCGTGTTGGTCTTTGTTGTTGTGGAATTGAATGTAATATTTGCTGGTTGCATTAGAGTATGATCGTAGTCCAAATATAAACGCGTGTTTTACGGACTCTGTGTCTGACCGTTTCATTTCACGATTTACTCTAACCTCCGGAATTGTTAAAATTATTATGTACTTTTCTATCTATAGATTTTTCAACTTTGTCAGATAATAGCAAAGGGAGGTGATTGGTTTTGGAATTTATCCAGGCATCATTTAGGTTTGGGATTATTTTACCTCTCGCATGTCTCTAACATTGAATAGCCGATCTAATTCCTTTTCGAAGGCAATATTTCGCCCTTAAAAATCCATAATCGCGTTCGAGGCCTCAAAAACTGTGGCGTTACAAGAAGTGATTCTCCTGACTCGAAAAAGACAAACTTCTCCCCTCTCACGAAGAAGAATTAAAGCGCTCTGAAATGTGATCGTGTTCCGCGCATCCTTTTACTAGATGTGAGGTTTCCAACTATCTATCACTCTCTGCCCGTGAGGCACAAAAATCCCTCGTGGCAGACGCCCGTCATGTCCGTCCATGCGCCACCCCCCAGTTTCAAAGAGCTGCCACCCCCTTGAGATAAAAGTGAAAAGATGCCAGGTCGCTGTACCGAGATCGAGTCTTCCTTTTCAGAGGAACCGAAGCCCCTTTCGCTTGGGGCGGGGGGAGGGGAGGGGAGGGGGGCGGAGCGTGCGCCGGCGCGTTGGAGCGCCGCTTCCCCCCCCCCCCCACCTCACCCCGCTGAACGCGGAGAGTGCGAGGGGCGGGGGCGAGGGCGAGGGGCGGGGCGGGGCGGGGCGTGGGGGATGGCGGATTGGGGCAGTGGGGTGCCGGGGGAAGACTGAGGCAGCGGGCTAGTACTACGGAGGAGACAGGCGGAACGGGCAGGGTGGACGACTCACGCTGAAGCTCTTGCCCAAGTCTGCTGGTGCCCAAGAACGAGCAATGGTAGGTGAAGGCTTTGGAGAGATGGATGTGAATAGGAATAGCAAGGAAGAGTAATGGAAGGGGAAGAAATACTGACAGAAAATGAGCTTTCGTTAAGGCGTAGCAGAATATTGGTGGAGAGAAAGTGAAGGGCGACAGGAGCCGCTAGGCAACCAGAGTGTGTGGATGCTGAGACCTTTCCGTTCTGCCTAATTGGGAACATAGAGGAGGGGGTGCCTGGAGAGCGGAGTTAGGTAGGGGAAGCGGAGAGACGTTTGGGCAAATGAGTGTCTGATACAAAGTGGAAACAATACTGGAGGAACGGAGGGCAGACATGAAAGGAATATCGCGTGGTGAAGAAAGGAAAGGTCGGTAGAGAAAGAGTGAAGGATGTTGAGGTGTGCACCAGAGAAGCTGCGCAAAGCAGGCGTTCTCATTGCGAATATTGACGTGGAGGTGAGGGATGTTGAGACCGGCACGTCGCGAGAGATTCGTGATTAAGCAAGGGCTGAAAGGGAGGCGTCGTTGGAGAAAGAGGGCGGTGTTGAAGTGAGCTGCGAGGGCGCGCTGTGGGTGAGGTTGCGCGGCGTGAGCAGATGGAAGGTGGAGTCGCCAGGAGACGGAGCGCCGGGCGTTGAGGTGGGCAGCGGAGCAGCTGGGGCTTTCGGGGCGTGCTGGTTGCGAAGCGGGGAGGGGCGGCTGGGCGCCGGCGCCGTGGGCAAGATGGCGACGCGCGCGTATTGATCGCCGCCGCCGCTGGCGGCGCGCGCGTCCGGCGGTGCCTGGCGGCGGGCGGCACTCGCGGGCGAGCGGAGGAGGAGGCGACGACGCGAGTAGGCGGCGGGAGCGCGGTGGCGGCGTCGCGGCGAACGGCGCTCCTGTGAGCGGGGGCGACCCCGACGCGCGAAGGTGCAGCCCCAGGTGAGCGCAGCGCGCAGCCGGCGCTGGCCCCACAGGAGTTGCGGCGCGGGGCCCGGCAACCCGCACGACGCTCGTGTTGAGGGGGCGGTCGATCCCGAGGGCCTCCCCGTGGGCCACCCGGCTGATGAATGACGCTCGCTCGGCTGCATGTGCATGTGCATGTGCATGGATGCGTGTATATGTACAGCGTTGTGGACGATAAATTGCGCGTATTGCTTGTCAGCTCGGTAGGAAGTCTAACCTGGGTCTCCTGGTGTACTTAGACATGCTGTAACTAACATTCTGCCACCCTGGCTACCAATGGTTCGGACAGTTTCTTGGGATTGTATATTGTCTCTTACGATGCACTGACAAATCATACGTAAGTGCGGCTTTATTTGTAATTGTGGTCCGTCGGATGCGGGTGCTGGTGCCAGTGTGTAACTCGGGTTTAACTACCGTTGACCTATAGAAGTTTCTAGCACTGGAAAACGCCGGAAATTCAGTCACGTAACTCTTTCAGATTCATTTAATAGTAAGCAAAATAGATTATATCTTTCCGTGTCTGATGTGGTGTTCGTGAGACAAAGTTGTAATTCAGTGCGGATGTGAATTAAAGAATCGATGTGCGCATTTCAATAGAGTCACGCGTTTTACGTGTATTTATTGGTAGCGACTTGGACATCCAAATTGCAGACCCTGGCTTGATGCAAACGTTCTCGTAGAGCTTCGATGTGAGGCTGCGGAGAGCGAGAGTTCGGGGACTCCCCGCCGTGACGTTGCGATTTCTCGGGAGTCGATGCATCCTGTCGGCATTGGACCGTCGAGCTTCCTTTTCGACCGTACGCCCGAAAACCAGATCCGATTAAAATATTTTATCTTTTACCGACGTTTTAATTTACTCAGTGTTCTTTACATGCACAGCAATAAATTAGGTTACTTCCACGGGTTCTCTTTATTTCGGGTTCGCTTTTTTGCTGCGTCATTCTTTTGCCATTTATAATATTTATTCAATTTTTTTAGTTGTACTCGCGTAGGAGAACGCAGGAAGAAATACGTCGTTATAGTCGACTGAAAGCAATGAATCAAAAGAAACTATGCAATTTAATTCTTCAAATGATTAAAATAAAATGAATATATGGTTCAATATTTAAAGAAAAATTATTTTCGCAGATTTTTCAGTTCTATGAAAAGTTTAGTTTTAAAAAGATAGTCCTGCAGCATGTTCTTGAAGGACGTAGTAGGGATAGGGAGGCCTTTACATGCTATCTCTGCTGTTCCTCAGGGTGGAAGGATGTGCTTAGTGCGGTTGTGAGGTACCTCAGCCCCACTCTGCGCCCGTGCGGCGGTTGAGGGTCGATCCTTCAGCCTCTCCGCAGCAGGAAGGGAATTTCCCGACGAGAGGAGAGGAGAGGCGAGGCGGGGCGGGGCGAGGCGAAGAGAGGGGAGGGGGACGGGCGGGAGGAGGGTTCGCTTTGTGTTGAGACGCCGGAGCGCCACCGTCGGTCGATATCGAACCCCGCACCGCGTCGAACGACGGACGCTCGCCTAGACGCATGAGAACAAAGGAAGCACTTGCCGTGTAATGCATGCGGGATAGGGCCGCGGATTACGGCCGAATCACGGTAAGGAGCGTATTATTTGATCGAGTTTATGCTCGGCGTGTAATCTCATGCTGGAGAGACGGCAGGTTTGCATCGATTGGTGCTTGTATTCATTTTTATTAAAATTAATTATTTTATTGAAATTATATTGAGTATATCGTTGGAACGTTTGCCACGTATCATATATGAACTCCTGAAATGTTAATCTTTTTTACTCCAGGTAAACAATATGTATGACATAAATACATTTACAAGTATTATCGATGTTTTAGAGAATTTATTTCCATGTAATGGTGTTGCGTATGTTTTTGAAACTACGTAATTTATTTTATACTTTATTATGGCAGCGGCCAGGAACCTGCAGTGTTTGAAGTTCATAAAGTAGGTTTATGAATTTCAATGGCAAGAATGTCTGCCTCAGCAATCTTCTGTTTTTGTGGTCAGAATTGCGTTTTCGGATTTGGATAACAAGTTTGTTTAATGAAGATGCAGAGAAAGTCTCCTCAATCGATCAGCGCGGCCATTCCGATCCACTGGACTGTCTTCTAAAACTAGTCGCAAAACTAGCAATCGCCCGGAATGTCTTTGTAAAGCGAGGAAGCCATTGTCAGGGTAACAATGCTTCTTTTTCTAAAGAAATGTTCCATATGTTCCGTTATCAATAAACGAATATTGTTTGTAAAATTGATATATACTCTAAATGACAGTATACAACCTATTTTCACCCCGAAACCTTGAGACTTTAGGAATAAATTGAAGGACGTGCATTTTGGACGCGGGGGCTCAGCTTGCTCTCCTTCCGTCCGCTCGGCATTCCGGGCGTCGGGTTACCCTGCGATCGAGTGGCGTTGGGCGGACTGCTCTGGAAGGCTGCTGCTCAGACGATCGCGGGGTGTCGGATGTCGCTGACGGTCGAGGCCGGGTGACGCAGCGTTTTGCCGTTGGCTGGCCGCTGGCCGGGGAGCTGCGTCGAGGGGCGGGTACTCGCCTGCTCGGGGCCCGGCGACGAGGAGGTGCGGGTTGGCCGGCGTAACATTCGTCATGCTTCGGGTAAGGCTCTGCTCTCTCTATATTACTCGGTATTAAAACGATAGACAGAAATACTCATCAACAGATAATAGCAGACAGAACATTAAATCCGCATACAACGCCTCCATGTGCGCAATTCAATTAAATGTGGGTTAATATTGAAACAAATATGTATCATACGTTACGTATTACTGTAATTGATGAAAGTAGAGTAAAATATGAAAATTTAGTTGACCACGTTTTTGGTTTTAACCGATGAAATTATATTTTAAGAGGCATTGTGCATAACATCTTTATTTCTTTACGTTGTCGGTAATTGAAACGCAGCTGCAAGGAATATTAGGAAGTGTGTCCGTTGAAAGTACTTTTGTCATTTGTGGCAAAATTAATTGAAATAAAGTCCCATTAAATGCCATAGACATAAAATCCCTACACTATTCTCAATTGTCATTATCTCGTCCGCATTAAGTTCCGGTTATGGCAATTTAATTCCTTATTAAATTTCTCTAAGACTCGAAGGGCTTGCAATTCCAATTGAATGAAACATGCTTGAACTTCTGGAGGTTGCGCTATTTAGCGACAATGTGTCGTTGTGTTAGGCCTCTCATCTGGTCTTGTTCTTGTCATTATTAAGGCCTTTTGAAACTGTTTAAATAATGGTTTCGTTGATATGATAACTGGTTGACTTTATTCAAATATTTCATGCGAAGAATTTTTTAGCATGACTAAAATACGTATTTATGTAGGAATATCCTCTGCAAATGGCGATTTTCTTCATTGTTGTGTGTGTTGTATGTATTACAGCGAGAACGATCAAATAATTCTACCGAATGAACTACTATATAAATAATGACATGAATGTTTAAATATAATCACTTCCGACATGGAACGTAATATAAATTATTGATAATCGAACTGAATGCGTTTCGGTAAAGGATTCATAACATCGAAATTCATTAAATTGTATTGTAATTGTCTTTCAGGAGTGTACTTATGTTTTTAATATATCTATTACATATTATTGAAATAGCTGCCGAATCTTTCACAGCAGTTACTCAAGACATGAAATCCACAGATCGCTCTATAATCAGAATCGATTTTGTCATTCCCTGAGGAGATATAGTCGCATTAAGTGTTGGGTTTTGATGTGAGCACTTCCATTCCCTACTTTGCTGTTTGACAATGACAATGCGTTAAGGGAGTGTGGGAACTCTATGACTAGACTTACAGGAGTGAGGTGCTGGGCATTCGCTGTGGGCGCAATCGATACAACCTAGCATGTCACCTTCGTCCTCTTGGTGTAAAATGTGATACTACCGACATTTTGGGAGAAATGTTCTGGTTTTGCCAAAGCATGAATGGGATACCTCTGTCTCTTGTATAGATTAGAAATAGGCTGCAACCAGACTTTCATTATGTGACGTATAGTTAGAAATATTCTTCGATCTTAGCCTGTTGATTGAAGCATTTCACGTATTTCGCAGATCTTAATGTTATACTACCATACGATTTCCGTTCTATCTTACATTTAGAAATTCATGAAACAACTCTTCGTAAAATTCTTCCAGAACTAGTCGTATGCAAATGTTTTGTTCGAAATAAACATTCTGCTTTCAAAAGTTTACAAATGAAAGCTGTATAGAAAATATATACTTATACATAAATTATTCAATTTAAATCACGGAGACATTCGTTTTGAATATTTACATTATAATTATGCTTATGATTAGTTACTCAAACGTACTGAATGGGGTTAAATGATAAGTTGGTAAAGTTTTGAAACTTAAGTTAAGAACTGTTCATTGTACTCGCACAATTTGTATTTTCTTTCGATTCTCTTTTGTAAGAGTTTGTTTTCTTTCTCGTGGAATCTTTTGCATGCCTAGTTGGTTGAGTCAATATGAGAAAGTAATTTTCAAAATTCGTTTCGCACTTCATAGTATCCATTAAAGATATATTCACTGCCAAATAGCTTTGCACTTCTACACAAATTCTATTTTCATATTTACTTTCGTTAAATAAATAATATTTTAGTTTAATATTATTTATTTTTATACGCATCAAGTTTTTCAAATCTAGAGTTGAAGTTCGATATTTCTTCGCAATTGTGTATTGCTTTGGAATTAAGTTTCGTTTTCAGTGCACGTCTTATACAAGTGCACAACCTTTGTTTCTGACAAGTCAATACGTGACTACTTCTGAATCGTTATCTTCATGGCAAAGTATGGAGTTACTAACGAAAGCATGGACGAATAAAGATTCAACTACCCAAATAATTTCTTGGGTAACATTAAACGTCTGCTACATGTGAATGGTACATTTCCTACCTTCGGGGATACATAAAGAGATTTTTTATTCGAAATACGGTACCACTAAGTTTCATTCTATTGAGCGGATGCGATATCTCACGAAAATAGTGCAATACTCAAATTAGTGAAAATAAATTCTGTCAGCTGTTCTTACGTTTGCAAATTGCTTTTTCATATTATGAATGCTCAAAGAAAATATTTCATTCAAAGGCCACTTTAGCTATTTTCATTGTTCATAAGCGATAATCGCTTATCTTTTGATTTTTACTTATATTTGATTAATTAGTACTGGAGACCTGAAAAAATAAATAATACACACACACACACGCGTGTTCATCACTCATGTTTCATATTCGCATGAGACATTAAAGGAACTGTACAGCGACTATTGCATTGCATATTTTTCGGAAATGATTAATTGTTATCGAAGTCTTAATCCGAAAACCGTTCTGAATGTTGCTGTAAAATATATTTCCTATGACATAAAAAATATATCAAAGTCACTTTTTCTTGAGATTATTCGTACTTTTTTCGCAGTTTTAACATAATTTTATAGAACGCAAATGTTAGATGCCCGATTTGCTACCAGATGAAAACAAATATCCACAGAACTACGTATACGACTTGGGGGAAGGCTTGTTGCCCGTGGTAGCAATTAGAACTACGTCCTTCGTCAATTATAGTAACGCGTGGTGAAGTTCGAACTCTGAGAGATGCCTACATCGCTGACGAGCTGCTAACGACAGATCCAGGTAGGACTGACGCCAACCGCGAGCCATGCATCACAGCCAATGACCTGCGGGCTGCGAACTGCCTGTCGCGAACCACCAATTGCGAACGACAGGAAGCAGCAAACATAAATTGCGCACTGAAGACTGCGGAGTGTAGGCTAGACACTGTAGACTGCGATGTGTAGACTGGGAGCTGTAGTGTAGACTGGGAGCTGTAGTGTAGACTGGGAGCTGTAGTGTAGACTGGGAGCTGTAGTGTAGACTGGGAGCTGTAGTGTAGACTGGGAGCTGTAGTGTAGACTGGGAGCTGTAGTGTAGACTGGGAGCTGTAGTGTAGACTGGGAGCTGTAGTGTAGACTGGGAGCTGTAGTGTAGACTGCAAAGTGTAGTGTAGACTGCAAAGTGTAGTGTAGACAGCAAAGTGTAGTGTAGACAGCAAAGTGTAGTGTAGACCGCAAAGTGTAGTGTAGACCGCAAAGTGTAGTGTAGACCGCAAAGTGTAGTGTAGACCGCAAAGTGTAGTGTAGACCGCAAAGTGTAGTGTAGACCGCAAAGTGTAGTGTAGACCGCAAAGTGTAGTGTAGACCGCAAAGTGTAGTGTAGACTGCCAAACTTATATTATGAACCGCAATCTGCAAGCCGCGATCAGCGAATCACCCGCAGCGCTAACCGGTGGGCGCGAATCGCGCGCCGGGCACGGGGAGCCGGCGCCATTCGCGAGGCGGCGCGGCGCGGCTGCGGCAATGCCAGGCGGACGCCGCGTCGGGCATCGAACCCTGGCGCGGCCGTCTGCGTCGCCGGCGGCCAGCTCTTCCCACCACGTGCCTTTCACCGGCGCAGCAGGGCACTAACCCACTTGCAGGCGCCTAGGCTTGCTGCACACGCGGCTGCCGTTCGGGTGTTCAGACGTACGTTTTAGCGCGGTAAAATGTCGGTCTCTTCAGCTGCTGTGTGCAGTTGAAGTCTGAAACGGAAGCGGTGAAACCCGTTATTTCCTACGTTGCAGTTTCGCCGCGGACGAACTTCAAACTTCAAGCGCAAGTGGGGGGGGGGGGTCGCAATAGTTTCATCCAGAAAACAACTTGGGTTCGTATCCCATCATGAGCGGATTTTCGATACCAGTTAATTTAGCTGTGTCCGAGCCGATCAGTGTCTGAATGAGAATACTCGTCCGACTACTCAAGTTGGTCGTTTGCCTGGTTTCCTCCAGTCATTTTCAGGCTTATGCTGGTGTAGTTCGCTTAAACCACAGGTCACGCGCTCTGTCGTTCTTTTCCCATTCTGTCCCCAGTCCTGTCCTCATGACGAGGTGGGCTGATGCCCCGACCTCATTTAGCCAAGTTCCTTGATGTAGAACAGTGCGAGCTACTTGCTCGCCCGGGAAGCCCGACGCTTCTGCGAGCATGGGTCGCTTCACCTGACTGCGCTTTCACTTCCCTTCCAAATCTAGAAAGGGGTGTGTCAGTGCGCAAACCATTCTCGAAGTATCATGAAGAATAATGGATATGTTTGCGAAAATGTTTTCCTGATGTTTTCTATCGAACATCAGCGATTTGAATTAGGTTTATGCTCTAACATTTTATTACTTTATTTCATGTTTATTTTATTTTTATATTCTTCCTTGTAGAATGTTTGACAAGAGTCAGGAATGTGTTTGACAGGCGAATTCTTTGCTTTGCAGACGGATGGGGACAGGTAGACTGTCGACAAATGTTTTGTCGTTAATCGATTATTCTGAATCGAGGGCCGTCAAAACTATGGGGACACGATTTATTCACCTTTTTTACCTCTTTAGTACCTCATGTGACGAGTTTTTGTATCAAAAAATCGTTCCTCTCTCGAAATAAGCGTAAATCGAGAAAGGGAATTGTGAAACTATCATGTCTTCGAAGTCCTGCAAGATGCACACTCATTTTCGCTCCGCGTTCCAGCACCACGGGCAGTTGTTATCTCTTGAGGGAATATAACTCGCATAAGAAAGAAAGCTTACATTCTCTTAAACGTATGCGTGATCAATATTGAGGTTATTTTTAAATAATGATTTCATACTGTGAATGATTTAGTTAAAATATATTCAATTATAAATTGAATCGATTTTACCAATTTTCAAGGAATTAGTAAAATAAATTGAAAGAAAACTAGCCTTCGGACATATGAGATGTCAATGGCTTCGTTGTTCAGGAACTGGGGGAAATTGCAAAAGCAATAAAACGGTTTCAATTCTGACTGAAAAGTGCTAATATTTGATTGTGTTATTCCGCTCTTTCTATGCGTACACCGACTGAATCTTGGCACTCGGTGCGTTGCTGCTTTCGACACAGCTGATGCCATACGATTGCAAGTCATGTAGAAAGAGGCCACGCACCATTGAATATTTGCTATTCACCGGGAACAACAACTTTTTTGCTATTCTTAGTATGTAGAAAAAGAACTGTCGTATTGTTTTTTTCGTATATACTATTGCAATATTTCGTGCAGAATTAATGAAGAGTGTCTTGGATTAAAATTTGGTTGTTGTTCTTGAGCAATGAGCGTGCTACATGTTAGAAAACAATTTTTTTTTGCGGTTTCGCGAAGCATCGTTTTTTGCTGCTGCAGGCCATTAGTATGTAGAGTGTGGCTTCCGCCCGCCGGGCAATGCGCGGGCGGGCGGGCGGGCGGGCGGGCGGGCGCCGTGACGCGGCCGCTGACGCTGCAGTTTGCCCGCCCGCCCGCCCGGCCGGCGGTTGCAGCAGTCGCTCGCGCCGACGAGCAGCCATGTGCCATGTGCGCGGGAGGACGGCCCTCCTCGATTCCCTGGAGGCCCGGCCCTTGACGTTCGCCTGCCGATGAGAGGTTGGCTTCGTGCGAGGAAACGTGTTTTAAAAGGTAGGGATAATTCGGGAGGGAAGCGAGGGGGAATTGGAAAATTAATTCCAACCAGGGTAGTTTTATTGTGAGAAAAGACCCCTCAAGAAAGGTGATGAACATTTACGACGAGGATTTTGGCATATTGTGAAGGTTGACAGTTGTTTAAGTTTAACAATTTTTTAAATTTTTGTAGTAAGTAGATTAGTTGATTCACGAAATGTGTGAAACCGCAGTTAAATGACAGTTTTTATATTTAAATTTATGATTGATAATGTTCCGGCTTGTCTGCTCTTTCTTTTTCACATGTTTACAAAGATAGCACACATTTCAATAATACGAATATTTTATGAGAAACGTTTGGTGCCTAATGAATGTGTTTCATTACTTCCTGTCCTCTGGGATTTGAAGCGAAATAACTTATACTAAGTATTATGGAAAACCTGTAAGATTTTTAATTTTTTTGTGTTATTATTTTACTTTTCAATTACTCGTTTCGACGACGCGCATATCTTCTATGATCATGACTTGCTTTATTTCGCTGAGTTCAGAATAATTATCAGAGGAGTTTGCATCGCGTGCTGAGTGCGTGTGTGCTGAGATCTAAGAGCCAAAAGATCGCAGTCCTTACGTACTTCCAATTGACTGTGCAAAATCAATAAAATGGTCGCGCTCCGATATTTATATTTACTTTCATTTGTACTCGTTCTTTCGAGCTGACTTACAACGACAATATTTTAATGGAATTGCGTTCTGTAAAATTAGGTTTTTATTCATTTAATAATCTTTTTTACAACGTATGTGCAGATAAAGTTTTGTTTCAGTTTGTTTTTGTTTTATAATTACTTGCATTACTTTTATTCTTGCCGGAAATAGAAAAAAAATGTATTAAAGAAACTCTCTTACCTGTTAATTGGCATTTTTCATATCTTCTAGGAACATGTATTTTATTAGCAGTTTCAAATGCCATTCAATGCAAAATTGCATGTTGCCTGCTATTACTTTCATCTCCCTGATTGGCTTCTCCAAATTAACTTTCTCCGAGTTATACCTTATTGCTCTTCAAATAAATAAATAAATGTTAATACCAGATAGGTGCGTCAAAGTTCGTAGGTTACTCATTTGTTCTTGATTTCTTTTTCTGCTAAACGATAAAAACGTTGATGCTACGAATGTTACAGATCTTTGTTTTTATAATCGCAGTGTTCGTGAGCGTATTAAAAGGATGATATAGCCGTTCGTTCAACACCTGAATGCTTAATTAATTGTGCGAATGAGTTTCGTTCGTGCGAAAAAGTTTGAATGATAATAGATTTCATTATTTAAGCTATATTTATGATTTTATTTCCTTCAGTTCGGATTTCAGTTCTGTTAAATTTTTACTGAAATTTTGGTTCACAGCATACCTGTTCATCCGTACTTAACGTCCGTCTT
Organism: Gryllus longicercus; assembly: GCA_038098605.1. NCBI lineage: Eukaryota > Metazoa > Arthropoda > Insecta > Orthoptera > Gryllidae > Gryllus > Gryllus longicercus. Next base: position 1,890,923 of record JAZDUA010000262.1, read on the forward strand.
ATCATTGGGACGTTAAAAGGACTCCTATCTTGCTACTTTTATGGTCCCATGTAACAGTGAAATTGTCAGTCTTATCTTCAGCTTCTATGCTTCGCGAAGGCAAATGAGCTTGTGTAAGGCGGCAAAATTTCTTTAGAAAATACGCTTGCTCGCTGTTTGGTTCAGGTAATGTCAAATGTACTATGTTTATGTGCTCAGGACACTCTTGTATAATTGCTTGTAATGCTAACTTGCTAATAATTGCTGTTAACTTTGGTTTAGTTTTATGTAAAGTTTGTAAAATGTTCACCGATGTTCGTCTTTTAAATCTATAACCGCGATATGAAAAGTCAAAAGAGTACATTTGCACCCTAATAGATTTGCCGAAATATCATTCTGGCTAAAGTTCTTACATCCATAAACTTTTTTCAAACGTATCCACAAATCATTGTTATCGTAAATGTGGAGGAAACTGCTTTGCTGCCGTTTTCATGTTCTGCCGAAATCACGCTTCCTTGTTTTTGCATTTCCTAGAATGTTAAATATTTGTTGAATGTATGTCGTGTTTGAGCTTCCGCTTCTTCAGCATCATCTCTTCCTTACACTGAAAGTTTCAAGGTTATGAAAAATATGAACTTCGGAAATAAAGTTGTAAGAATTGTCTGTGGAACGAGTTAGCAGGAAATAACTCTGCGAACACGACCATAGAAGAGATATCACAAAGTGGTGGGGTAAAGAAATTTAGTTGTTTCATGCGCAGAAAGCTTTAAGTTTTAGGATTAATGTGCATAATAATTTTCATTTTAAATGGGATTTTGGAAATTTCTCAGTAAGAGACTTATTCGGTGTTTCAAGCGTATTGGCTATTATTTTATGGATATTTGTGATCTTTATGAATACATTATGAATTTTGATCAGCTAGGCTAAAAAGTGGAGGAACTGGGATACTAGTCCAGGATATAAGCCAGTAATCCGTTTTTAGACTGTATAAGGTAGCCCACATTTCACGCATTGTGCTATTTCCGAAATTGAACCTGTACTACTCATTAACAACGATGCTTGTTGCCTTAAGGCAAAGTATACAGGATGTCCGCGGAAAAACGCCGAAACTTCGCAGATAAGACAATTTTAAGCACATTTTGTCTAATAAATTTCTGGGATATTCCGAATGGTTGAGCCGCAATAAGAACTCAAAAGTTGGTTTGAAAAAATGCTTTCTAGGCAAACATTGGCATTGCAAAAGCATAGAACATTGCGTTTTGAACATATAAATTGTTTATTATTTACAAAAGAAATGAATATATTTGTTCAAAACGCAAAATAACTGAGAAATAAAAAAGGAGTCGAAATGTGTAAATTGGGTGCTTTTTTACTTCATGTCTATGGTGAAAATGTCATGTAGTAGCGCAAAGTTATATTACGAGGGTTTTATAATTTTGCTCAGGGGCGCCCTCAATTTTTTTTACGTGACGCGAATCTCCGATTTGTGGCAATCGGCTTTACATCTCTTTCCAAGAATTACGCACGAAGGGTTTTCTTCCCCGTCTAGTCAAGGGTGCGTTCAACCCGAGATCTGCAATTTCATATGCTTAGCTTTAAGCACCGCGGCTTTGGTAAAGAGGCGTATGCCACCTAGTTGAATGAAAATGAACACATGAAAATGAATAAACTATAGTTCGTAATAAGAGAAGAGAGCAGTACCGAACTTCACAATTAATATATCTCTAGAGTAACCGTAATATTATGGAGGATATTGCTGACAGATTCGCTTTAGATTTAGGATAAATATGTGACGAGTAATTTGAGCTGCCGTATTAGTTTAGTGGAATTTTGGGTGAGATGAGCGTGCGCTTATTGTATCGGATTTCGACGCGCGTGTCTCATTGAAATTCGTTAGCAGGAAACGATACGTGGTGGACGCATTTGGAAAGCTGCATGAAGAGGGCAATTGGGAAAACGCAAATACGTTTAAACTGTAAAACGAGATACTAAAATCACCTTACAGGATACACCGAAATACAATTCTTTTATTAACGCCTGACTTTCTGGGTAGTCACAATCATTATTGCTCTTGTTTGAGAGATATTTATGTTTATTAAAAACTCAAGAGCTAAAAGCAAAAACTCTAAAAAATATATTTCTGACACCTTATTGCATATTTATTGCTGTAAGCATGTATAATAATAATAATAATAATAATAATAATAATAATAATAATAATAATAATTCAAAAAATGTATGTTTGCAAAAAGGGTTAGGATACCGAAAAAACTGTTGATGTAGATTTACAGAACTACCGAAACGAGTTGAGTTGCGTACAATCCATGTCAATTCTACAATAAGTAATATAGAAGTAAAATGCAGGTGAACTAGCGGTTTATAATGACACGTCGAGAAAGTAATCATTCAACTCATTTGTAACTAAAAAAATTCTAAGATTATATGAATTTAAAATGTACCTTGACCAGCGAATAAAAATGTCCTGTTTATTCTGGAAGATTGTTACACAGGTATAACAATTTTTTAAATAAAAACATTATGAAAAAGACTACCTCTCATGTCAATTCACGTGACATATGACATGTCATTTCACATATCAATGTGACACTGAGTACAGTAGGATTATGAATGTGTGTTTATGTACTTCAAACGGTCAGCTTATCTGATAATCATGTCAGATTTCGTGTGCAATTTTTAATACATGTTCGATACGACATTGCTTACTCTACTCTTCTAAGTACATTGAATAACAAATGCTCATAATCTGTTAGCCGTAAAATATTATTTTTTCGTTTTTTTCATATTTTATAAAAGATAGACAATGAATGATGATTTGAAGAGTTTTTCTACCACTGTTATCGATTTTTCTCTCAATTGCTTGCACTTATCGTAATATCCTGACAATTGGGAAGTTTTTTTTTGTTATTGTGTTTAGAATTGTGTTTATTACGATGCTAAGGAGAGTTTTAATTTTTGGTACGTGTGTGGTCTACCACAAGTCCATTTGTTAACTATACATTTGTATTACATTAAATATCCGGCATTTCATTTTTCGGTTTCATTGTACTTTGCAGTGAGTTTTCTATTTAATGCGTAACATTAGGAGGATAAATAAAATTGCAAATATCCCTCTTACAATGTGAGAAAGGAAATAATCGTCCACAATCAAAATTATAATAATTATATTAATTATCACATTCCCAGAGTAAACTTTTTACGAGCTTTCTTAAACAGACTTAAAAGCAGTTCCATTTTAAATATTTTTATTGACTAGCTTTCTCACATTATGGATTACCAGAAGATATCTACTACCATCACGGAATTTATCCCTCTTATATTTGAAGAACTTTTGTGTTAAATGATATCTACACAAATGAAGTTTCTACACACTTCACGAAACATTATACTTTAATGTTCCAGATTTAATTTTCTCTCAGACTGATATCTGAACATTGATGCTCAAAGCTGATAAAGGGCTCATTTTTGATCGATTCCTGAATATTGTTGGTACTTTTTTGTGAGTGGGTCCAGTTGTTTACTGAGGTTATACTAAAAATATTCTTTGTTTGTATGAATAGTTTCGACGTATAATTTTGCTGTGAACCCGCATTGTCATCAGATTTGTTACTTAGTGCCGACTCGCGTGCTAGGAAAATGAAGACATTTCTTGCTTGAAAGAGGAGCCAACGAGTTTGTCTTGCATTAGATTTTGCCTCCCCTTGTTAGTGCTGGGGCGGCTGCTCAGGGCTCCGCGGAAGGGGGGGAGGGGAGGGCGATTTGGTTGGCGAAAGGAGACGAGCGTGCGCGCAGCCCAGCCAACAAATGAAGGCGCTGCTACCTTAGAGAATCTATATTACAAACCTGCAATATACGAGAATTAAAGAAATACTAAACAGTCTTTGGCCATGCCCATGAAATGTGTAAATGGTTTTGTTGGATGCTCTGTAAATGAAGAAAAATACAAAATGCAATGACACAGTTTCGATTTTGACTGAAAAATGCTAATATTTGATTACGTTAATCGACTCGTTTTCTAACCTTATGTTAGGACTACATTCTCAAACTCAATGCGTCACTACTTATTATTTAGATATGGATCTCACCATGCGATGTGGAAGAAAGGAACTTCAGTATTTACATGTGCCGTTTCAATACAGCCAATTTTTATTGCTACAGGAATTCATTTTACACGTATTTGACAGAAGCAGTTTTCTGTTGCGAAGACACTAATGGTAAATGAATTTGTGTTCTTGTGTTTATTAGTGATTTGATATATAAAGCATTCCTCTCTTTCTAACTCTAAATAACGGCGTAGGAAGAAACGAAGGACTAAATTTTGAAATTATTTCCGGGTTACCTGTGTGTTTACTCCTAAAACGAGTTTGGTGAAAACCTGGACACGTACGTTTCATTGGGTCGATAAATGTTTTCTGACGAGACAATCAATAATTACTTCTGCTTGTGTCAAAACAAGTTTGAGAAATGAATGAATATGCGTCATAATTGAAAACTAGAAGTGACAATTTCCCATTCCAACTTCGTTGTTGTCATTCAATTTGAATATGTATTCTACGCAAATGAAAATAGTTAGGTACATCATAAATTAGTGAAGCATTGCCAAGATGAGTTTCAAAAATATTTTGTTGAGAATTTGGAATGGGTAGTGCGCACCTCAGTTTATTGTATAACGGTAAAAGCGAATCAAGACAACCCACTCGTTTCTCTGATTAAGACATTTGTAAGAGAATATAAAGCAAATACACAAAAAGCGAGAATACGTAGTAAACAGTTTACAATAAAAAAGCATTAACTCTTCTGCTTTCCTTCTTTTTCTAGGACTCCTGTGTCTTATTTGCAATTCGTAATTTTGATACAAATTCCATCAGGCAAGCAAGTGTCATTTATTTATAGTTTGTGGGTTAGGATTTGGAAATCTGGTCATAATTCTCTAAACAAACTATAACGCGGAATATTAACTAGTAGAATATCAAAATACTCTGCACTTAAGAATTTTCAGTAATAGTTTTAACGGCACTCTGGAGGAACAGCGTATGGAACGAGTTAGCCGAAGTCGTTAAAAGCAAGCCAAGTATGTCCAAGCGCGGAATCCACATGCCCACTAGCAGGTATATTATAGATGTACAAAATGGTCAGAGCATCAGAGCCGATTGGACACCCCGGTCGCAAAAGGTCACGGGTTCGAATACCGTCATGAGTGTGAACGTTTGTTCCTTACCTTTTGTGCCTGTGTGTGTGTGTTTGTAAGAGAGAGAGAGACAGACAGACAGACAGACAAAGAAGAGAGAGAGAGAGAGAGAGAGAGAGAGAGAGAGAGAGAGAGAGAGAGAGAGAGAGAGAGAGAGAGAGAGAGTTGTGATGTGTTGAGGAGAGCTTCATTTTATGCTGTTCTCAGATTCGAAGAGCCTAGTGTGTTGGTTGTTTCATTTATTTACTGAGTTAATGGAACCTAGGTATCCTTCAACTGCTGAGATCATTGAGTAATAATCTAATGAGACGACATAGTTGATCTAATGCTAACAACAGTACGAGATGAATGATGACATACGGTGCTAGAATGGGCAGGGAAAACAGGAGAACGCCGAGAATGCAAACCAAGAGCTTTGACCACAAATTCCACAGGGATTGTCCGCGTCCGGAACTCGAGCATGAGGAAGGCGAGTGCACTAACCCATACGCCCCGATACTGCGTCTTTGGTGCTTGATGCATTCCATTGAGAGGCAGAGGGCAACTGGCTTCGGGCGACATAAAAGCTCTTAACGAGAAAGGCTCTTAAAGGTAGCGGCAGACAAAGCGCATTCTTATCGATCGGTCTCGCTTGCTCACTTTCGCAGTCCTGTAGAACAAGCGCGCACCTTGTCTGCCCGCGAAATCTATACATAGGTCTCTGCCAGGACTCAGAGATCCCACACGTTTTCGTGAAACGCCTCGTGCAGACACACCCACGTTTAGTCGCTCAAAACAGTTTTAAAAAAATTCCACTGAACGTGGTCGGAGAAGACGGAGGTGAAGATGAAGTATTTTTATACCGAGAACAAATTTCGTTGTTCTAATCATTCGTGTAGTAAGCCGCTGTCAGCGGCAGCTGTGCTGGAGTAACCAGGCCGACGCGGAGTGCGCACCCCGATAACAGGCCTGATATCGACATCGTTCGATCTCGATAATGGCAGTGCCGGAATTAGTTTTCTCGGGCAAATCTGTCTCGGCGCGTTAGCCTCGTCTCCGTCGATCGGAACTGGGTGTCACAGTTTCTGATTTCGCGTATTTGTGCTCATTGGGCGCAGTAAAAGGGCGGTCCAGGGCGGCATGTGCGTTCGCCCAACGGGGTGAATTGGTATTGATCGGTGACCGCTCGTGGCCGCTTCAGGCGCGAGACAACTTCCCATTGAGAGGTACAGGGTAACCGACTTCACTCGAAGAAGAAAGCCCCAAGAGGGAAAGAAGGAAAGAAAGACATTGCTGTTAAATGTCTGACGTGGAGCTTCCTTCACCCAGTTGCTTCCTTCTCGCGCCCTCCCCCCATCCCGCCTCGGCGCGGTGTGGCGCAGTACATCTAAAATGCATTAACTTCACTATCAATCGATTCGCTACATACCAGTTCAGGGCCAGTGGCGCCGGCCTGGATCTCGGAGGAGGATCCTTCCATCTTTAATGCTTCTCGAACGGAGCGTTCGCGTACTGTATAATCTTCTCTGTCCATGAAAAGCACTCGTACGGGGCCGTCCGTTTTATTTCTCTTGACGCTGTCGCGTTAAATTGAACAGCCGAACATTATACAGCGGCCTACAATAAGTTCTTCCTTACGGTAGAAGGTGGGAACGGGATGGGATGATGTCGTTGTAGCAAATTGACCCTCATTTTACCAAATATTGCACATTGGGAAACTTGAAAATGTGGCTGAAACAACTATTACGCCCGACATGGGTACAGCCAAGAAGTCAGACCTGGAGATCCTGAGGAGATTGGAAACAAAAACATTGAGATATTTATACAACGCCGTGGTTCGTAACCAACAATAACTTGTACAAAGATTTGAACATCTCAACTATTGCAGAAACTTATCATCAAGCGAAGAAAGAGGCATCAGAGGAGACTGACCTACCATACAAACCTACTTTCAGTGAATGTGTTGGACAATAGTAAATACGTGTAGAGACTGAAGCGTGTACGTATATTATATTTACCATTTAGATTCACTTAATAGTTACTTGTATATTGTGTAACATTTACTGATTGTTCCAAGTGAACAGATTTTAAGTTGGCAGTATTGAAAATAAAAAAATACAATTAAAAAAAACATGTGCCAGTATCTTAAAGGAAAGTATGAAAACGCCACTAAAATGTAAACTTGTAAGGACGCTGCAATGTAACTTTGATTATCTAAATTACAAGATCGCTACATTAAGAGCGCAGTGAGCGTAAAATTCTCCTCCACTTGTCGTTCGTAAGTTGTATGAAATGTATGAATAAAAATAAATATTGTTTACCCACAATTTATTTCAGTGTTAACCAGCTAGAATGCGTGAGAATTTTCGATAAAATTTGATGCCTTTTTCTGTGATCGTATGAAGATCTTAGTATGCTGTATTTTACCCAAATAATATTCTTCGCAGGTATATTAATTAATAGCATTTATGTGGTTCTTCAGAAATCATAGTAACCACAATTATTTAGGTTCCCACGCATCCTTGTGGCCTAATCGTCGGTGACTTGTTTCGTGACCCATTCACCTCAGAGAGATCGATGCCCCGCTCGTTCAGTGTGTGTGAAGAGATGAAGGAAGGAAAGCGAGTGGGTGGGGGCGAGGGAAATTGCACTGGCTGCGCTGCGAACAGCGAGCGCCGCCCTCGCCAGGATCAATATCGCGTGACCCCTCCCTTGCACCCACCGCGCTTCGTGCACACTTCTGATTGCTCAGTCGCCTTAATTTGTCTACGCAAGCGCCTGGACTGTAAAGGCAAAATTAAATTAGTAATTAATGATAATATTTAAAGTAGTTATTTTTTTCAGTTTCGAACATATGAATTCTATTTTTTTTAATTCGAGGATGATTAATCTATTTCTATTTGGTATTTCATTTTAATCGTGCTGACGGTAATCAGTGAACCATAAAAGTATCAGGATGGAATATGGTGATAAATTTAATTTGGTTGTTTTGATCTCTGATTGCAGTGTGTAGAGTATTCACTATCGTAACTAATCTTTGCTACTAATTTAGTCTTCTCTCAACGATCCAAAAAATTTTTAATAGTAGGTTCTCTTTCGTTGATTTATAGTGAGTAGATGTTTCTAGATAAGCAGAACATATTCACAACGCGAGTGTGTGTTTTGTTTCGTACATTTATATTTTGAGCGTGTTTGCTTCGATGTGTCATGTGTCTTGTCTCACACATCTGCGCAAACAATCTGCAGTTATTTCGCGTATGGACTTGTATAAAAACAAGTGTACCAGAAGTACTCCATCGCCGGGTAACAAGTATCTCCTCATATACTGATTGCCCCTGCTCGTTCCGCATGTGTTTACAGAGTCATTTCCAGTCACATGATTCTCTCCCGAATATTCAAGAAAATGTAGCGCATGCCACAGCATAATAGCTCCGATTTCTTTCCTTCTTAGCAGAGTGGCCATATTTTTTCACCAAAATTTTCCATTCATTTGACCTACGTATCATTTCCAAAATTCAACAGTAGCAACAATGAATGAAAATCATATGATTCTTTCCTCCTGTAAGACACAGACTGTAATACTTCTCAAATCAATAAATGATGTTTAAAATTTAATGTCATAGTTTTAACATTTTAAGAAAGTAATTTACCATAGTGTGATAATTTTTGAGAAAATGTTCAAGAAAATGTCTAAAATGTTTAAGATGTTTCAATTAAAATTCCTCGAAACATTAGAAGATCCGTATCGGCCAGATGGATCGGGGACGTCAATCCACTTTTTCGGCGAATTCATTAAAATCGTCAAAACTTGTAGCTTCCGATTGGACGATCATATCTGGTCTCTCCCACTGACTTAATATATGTGGAAAGGCAAGCAGGTGGACGCTTTAGAAACAGTATTTTGGAGCTGCATTTTTGTCGAGACTAAAACTTGTTTATATAAATTGATACACATGCTTCAGCAAGTAAAGTAAAAAACCGTATTTATTAAAATATTATTTGGTATTGAAATATCTAAATACAATATAATGTAGGCATATTTTTATATTTGGGGGAATAAGAAATAAAATTGGAAAATTAATGTTTTAAAATGTATCGTAGTATGGTTTTTCAAATTAAGTATTGAGGTAGTGTTATCGCTGTCGGAGCTTTCATTGTGTGCCGAGTGCGAACGTGCCAAGGAGCCGCCGCGAGCGGCGCATGGCTGTAGGTGTAATTTGAAGCTTGACATTCAAAGCCGTATTGCACAGCGTACTTTTGCATTCAACAAATTCATCAACATTCCAGGTTTCCTATAACAAGACAGTATAACGTATTCTTCCCGGTTGGCGAGCTATGAAGTTTGCCTGCAGCACAGTAATCAGGCGCTGATACGGTACGGTCGCTGTTGGAAACGTACTTTGAGTTAAGGATGCGACATCTACGTCGATGTTTCAAATCATCGATGTTTCTATGAAATTATCAAGGTTTTAAACATATATTGATTTAAGTCGATGTTTTTAACTGATTTAAATCGATATTTTGAGCTCGATGTTTTTACGTTTTCGATGTTCTGTTTGTGAATGAAAAAAGTTCCACAATCACCATTTGTTTAAAGTTAAAATATGAAAGAATAACATTACACATTTATTCATGGGTTCGAGCGAAGCGATTGCTGCTTTTCTTCTCTTCTTTGAGCAGACCATGACCCCCGCAAGGTGATCCCGGTGTCCATGTGTTTTGTACCCTTTCCTCGCGTTTCGTCCGCGGAGTGGCAGTCGAAGTGCGTACAGTAGGCGTAGGGCCTCCACTTACCTTCCTACGCCGAATTGCTCTGGTCCCTTGAGGACACAGTCTTCAGGGTCAGCTTTGTTTATTGTTCTTATTTCTTTGTTGTTGTTTTTTTCAGTGAAATCTAATTAATAAACATGGGCGAATTAAATACTCCTCCTCGCGTACGTAAAAGTTGGAGATAACTGAACAACTTTGAGTTTTTACTGCTACGTTACTGCTTGTCGTTGCCTTCGATATGGAACTCGATATTCTCTCCACAACTTACCTGGATAGAGAGGAGCGCGGTTACGAAGGAAATATGAAAACAGTTGAATTATGAACGGGAATTATGAGAGGGAAATATGAAAAGACAAACCGAGTCAAGTTGACATCTAGTTGATTAGTAAATAAGTAAATCTAAATCAATAAAATTAGTTAGAAAATAAAATTATGTATGCACCACGGGCGTTAACATGTTCTAATGATCGTGGAACCCTTGTAACGCCTTTGGTGTGCATAAACAACTTTTTTTAAACAAGTTCAAGTTTTCGGAACGATGTATTATTGAGATGGATGTTTTAATGTTGAGCGTGGCTGAAGTCAGGAGCGTGCGTGGGTGTGAAGCGCGGCCGCGGCAGGTGCCGTGCGAGTGCCAGGCGTGTGCCAGGCGTGTGGGCGGGACGGTGAGAGGGAGGGGGGAGGGGGAGGGCGGCAGGCAGAGCTACGCAGCGAGCGAGGGCGCCCGTGACCTCCAACATAGCGCCATCGCGCGGCTCCTGGATCGAGATTGTTGTAAATATTAAACTTTATCTACCAAAATTTGTGGAAGGGGAAGGTAAATACAAAGCATCCTAATAGGACTGTGCCCCCAGTGTCGTAATAAATTTGAACTCTTAGAATGTTCAAAAGTACAGGAATTGTTAAGTCGACTTTAAAGAGAAAAATTGCAATTATTGGTATGCATTCAAAAAATCAAAACTTTAATGATTTGCATTAAAATTATTTTTCCTTTCTTTTTTATACTGCTTCAAGATTGTAGTCTACGAGAACGTCGTAAAATGAGTGTCTCGAAGAGCCTCTTTTCTGGCTCATTCTTGAAATTGCGGGAAAACATTCCCAGTGCAAGGGCCATTGTGCGCTTTGAGAATATTCCCAGTGCACCATAAAGCTGCGGAAGCTTTTCTTCTCTCTGGCTCCCCTCGCGCACTGCACTCTCATGAGTACATCACCAAGGTTGATGTAAATAGCTTGGGGCTCTGTGTGCACGTGTGGATAACCACGATGGGAACACAATCTCCTAGTGAGGTCGTACGCGCTTAGGAAGTTAGTTCTTCTCTCGCGCAGGTTGAGACAACGAGGCCACTAGCAATATTCATCCATGGCGCACGTCCTTTTGAAAAAAAATTGCTGCAATAATTTCAGCGAGAAATGTCTGGCTGTTTAAATGTTTCCGAAAGTTACTCGTTCCTAGGTACTCGCAACATCGTATCTCTGTCACAGCGAACCACATCTCTTGCAACTTAGTGTGGCAGATTATTGCCAGTGGTCTTGCAGTTTTAGGTTGAGTGCGCATGACTTACTCTAGTGTTGCCACTCGTAGAACTGCTAGGACATTGTTTCTTCCAGCGAAAGTTCCACCAAAAACCGACGCAGTGACGAGGAAGTAAACGTCTCCAATATGACACGTCACAACCGTTACTCAATAAATCAATAAGAACGTTTCTCTAAAGAATTTGGAATGCCGCTGAGCGAAACACTGCAGTAAATCATTCGAATCTTTTTTACCTTACATTTCGTTATATTATACTCATATGTTCCAACTCAAATTATATTTTAGTTTGTTGTTACATTTATGTATTTAATTCTAATGTTAAGAATCCGTACATTTTCTACAAATCTGAAAATGTTGATTGTTAATGGATATCGAAGCGTTTACAAGCCTCCAGCTCTTTCTTAGAATATGAAGAGTTTATAATTCTTCCGTCTTAGCTTCATGTATTTCAACATTAATTCATTGCAATTTGTTTAAAAATATATTTTTTCAAGATAAATTTCTTCCGTACAAACCAGTGTTCGTAAATTTACATTTTGACTTACACTTTGACTTGTGTAAGTCAAACAGGTACTTAAACTCTTATGTCCTGCAGCTACAATAATACGACAATGGTAGGATTCTTCACCGTCCAAATGATTTTACAGATCATACTCGCTGTTCTGTACTAAACCTATATTCAGAGCTTTTATGGGCCATAACTCGATATAGAGATTTTCCAGGCAAGAAGCTCCACATTTCCTAAGTTTGAGATGATTTCCTTAGAAAATAAGTGAATGGAAAAAACATATTGAATGATCGTATTTGATGTTTTTCAAATGGAAGAACTCACGTTGTATAATTACATGTAATGTATGCCTTAGTCATTTTTCTAGAAGTGACTGAGGTATCACAAAAGCAATCGATGATTAGTAAGAGTAAACTCATTGCTTGCAGTGTTTTGAACAAACTCGCCACAATTATCAATTTTACAATGATGCAATTTATTGCCATAATTTCAGTGGGGCTGTTATTATACATTCAAAGGTTAAAATAGTATTATAATTAAATGCACATATAATGTACAAAATATAACTTTAAAAAATTGACTGGCTATTGGTGTTTCTGTGGTAAGTTCCACAGCGAAACTTCGAAAATAAGCTGTTAAGTCAATTTTAACCATATTTTGTTTAATAAACTCCTTCGAGATTTAGAATCGTTGAGCCATTATAAGTACTCAAATGTTGGTTTGAAAAAATAATTTCTATGCTAAAATGTGGAATAACGTCACATGTGTAACTTCGGTGTACAAAATATCCCACTTGATGTTCTTCGACGAAACGTTGGCGGGCAGCTCTAGTCGATCAAACATGAATTAAGGAGATGTAGCATTACGGGGATTCAGTGTATACAGCATACACCGCTGTCACAGTTTGAAACTACTGCCATGTAAACGTTGAAAAAGTTTTCTTCCTTTTTGCCGCATTACAGGTCACGTAATTGCCTTTGGCCATGCTCTGCAAAAAGTTTCTAAGTACTGGTGCCGAGTCCCAACGTCCATACTTGATTCCCCTTCATCGGGGGCCGGTAACCTTTTTGTATCTGCGGGCCACATTTACAAACCTCCAATAGCTCGCGGGCCGTACATGTCTCCAACTTACTTTTTGTACATCAGATTTGAAATGTTATTTTACTATTTAGTAAATTAGTACTATGTCAACACGAGGTCGGGATTCAGGACGAATATCATAGGCTGAGCTAGTGGAGGCTCTTGCGAGCATGCAGATTACACTAATACAGGGAATGTGCACTGTCCGAAATTTCATTAAATCTAATATGCATTGATGAATTAATGCACATGAACCCTAATGTACCTGAATATTAACAGGAGCATCATATTTTTCTACATTGCTTTTGTACGTTGCTTAAACGAAAATCACTGTAGATTTACTATAGATGTGTTCCAGTTTCCTCTGCCTCTCATCATTCATACCATAATCACCTGTCCATCAAGATCAATTGAATCCTTCCAGATAAAACCAAAAATTTTTACTTATGCGTTCAACTTTACTTTTTAAATTCGTTTGCTGTAGGCTACGTAAAATGCCAAAAAATCATAATTGTTTATTTTTCAGTAGACCGATACAGTGGAGGGCCCTTCGGGTCGCATGAGATGGCTCGGCGGGCCTCGTGTTGCCGACCCGTGTAGTACGTTGTGTGCTTTTTTCTCTGGCCGCCCCCGCAACCCTTGCACTCGCCCTTGCGCCTGCGATGAGACGCGCCCCGCGCCGCCAGGGGCGCCGAGAGGCCACGCGGCCTGTGTTTGCGCTCGCCCGCCCGCCCACGCGGCTGTGCCTCGCTCGCGCCGCGGGTTGCCGCCGCCGCCGTAGCGTTGTTCATCGGGGACTCCCCCCCGCGGAGGAGGAGGGGGCGATGACGCAACGGCGCATTTGGCGGCCGCCTTGGGGTAGGCCCACGGCGGCGGCTGCAGCGGGCGGGCGGTTGCGTGAGCGAAGCGGGCCCGGAGGGGGCGCGGCGGTCGCGCTGGTTGTGGTGGTGGAAGACAGAGAGAGTGAAGCGTTGGCGGTGTTGATGGTGGCGGCGGCGGTGGTGTTTTGCAGCGCCGATACCGGGAAGGGGCGCGACGGCTACGCGCGCACGAACGAGCGGGGGCATCGGGGGCGCTGAGGAGGGCGGTGGAGTTGGCGGGGGATGGGTGGGTAAGGGCAGGTGGCAGAGATAATAGCGCGGTGATAAGGAACAGATGCGGGCGAGGCAGGTAGTTAGCCGTGAAATTGTTGCAAAGTGGGAGGGGAGTGGGTTGAGTAGAGGTGCGGCGTCGGGTGCAGGCGGGGGAGGCCGTGGGGAGCGACGTGGAGCGCGAGGTGTCGAGTGGAGTCGGGGTTGTGGGCGGGGTGGGGGGGCAGCGCCGGCCCGTGGCGGTCGATACGCCAGCGCTCTCACGTGGTCGGGTGTGTTGGTGCGAAGGAGCGAAAGGGTGAAAGGGGAAGCCGCGCTGTTGTAGCGCTGGGTGCAAGCGCACCGGCCAGCGCCGACCGCGCCCGCGCCCGCGCCCGCGCCCTCGCCCTGCCTCAACACGCGGGCCTGCGCGCTGGGGCCTCGGCCGAGACCGCGCGCCCTTTCCCCGCGCCCCGCTGCGCCAGGGCGGGGCCCGGCCGGAAGCCGGAGGGAGCGCAGCGCAGGCGAGATGGAGAGCGGGGGTGGCGCTCGAGATAGACGCGGACTCTAATAGGGGAGAATGGAGCGAGGCGGGAGAGACCGAAGCGTGTTGGAGCGGGAAGCGAGATTATGATGCAGGATGACGCCCGTCGGCACCTGGCGGGGCGGGGCGGGGAAGCCGGGGCAGCGCCAGATGGAAAGAGACGGATGCGAGCAGGAGGAGGGGGGCGGACAGCGGACAAAGCGGGGTGTAGCGGGTGGGCGGGGCTGTGGTGAGGTGGGAAGAGGGGGGCGCAGAGGAGCGGAGCGCGATGCGGAAGGGCGAAGAGCGAATGAGAGAGAGAGAGAGAGAGAGAGAGAGAGAGAGAGAGAGAGAGAGAGAGAGAGAGAGAGAGAGAGAGAGAGAGAGAGAGAGAGCGCTGGCGCGCGACAGCCGCCGTGGGCCGTGGAAGCGCAGCCATTTTGGGAAGCCCCTCGCCCGCTCGCCCGTCCGTCCGGCCGCTTCTGGCACGTTTCCGCAAATATCTCGCAGCCGCGCTAATTCCGTGGACCGCGCCTCCGCCCGCCGCCGCTTAGTTTATTTCGCGTTCATTAAATCAAGCGACGTCGCTCTTAACTTAAGCAACGGCGGTGCAAGTCTTTCGGCGTAATAGAAAACGCGATTCGTGCGCTGCATAATGCGGCCCGACGGTTTAATGAACGCGAGGGCGGGCGGGCGGGCGCCGCAATTCGGCGATAATGACGCGTGGGCAAATTGGGCCTCTCCGCGGTGACGGAGCGCTAATGCACGGTCGGGCAGGGGGGCGTCCGATTGACGTAATCGGCGACCCTGTAATAGGGCAACGCGGCTAACAGGCGGCGATTGGCGCCGCTCGTAACCTGTGATAAGCGGAATCGACGCTGATCGGGCAGCCCGACCGGCTGGCTGGCTGGCTGGCTGGCTGGCTGGCTGGCTGGCTGGCTGGCTGGCTGGCTGGTAGGGGGCGAGGGACGATGTGCCTGAAATGGTGGTGTAGCGTGCGCGTGGGCGTCTGGTTCGCGATGGTCAAATTGCATAAATTAGGATATTCCCTTTGGATATTGCCACGTTGGGCTTAACTGTTGTTACTCTGCTCCTGAACGCGTGGTAGATTTATGGCGTATTATCGTTTTAGCTGCTGAGTGCTTCATTGTAGTATGTGTGCGTCGCACACTCATACACACTAAGCCAGTTTTACGACTTCGACTCAAGTTTGTGGAAGTTCTTTTGAATGAACTTATAATTTCTCCTTGGTAATGTTTGTTATTTTATATTGAGATATGGGGTTCAGTCTTCAAATGCTTTTGATAACAGGGGTTAAAATAAATCTACTTTTTTATTAAGCAGTAATAAAAAACATTTTGTGTGATGCTTCCAACTAAAAGATTTCGCCCTGTTGCAGTGCAGTTTTTATTGAAGAAAACTCTGAATCACAGAATGATCTTTCCGTGTAACATTACATACATTTTTACTGTACTGCACAGAATCTAAAAGTTATGAAAAAATAAGTACGTTACCTGGAGGTCATCCGTGTTTTTATTCACAAGCTCATTGTTCAAGTTACACTCAAGAATAATTAAAAAATTTTGGAATATTACTTCAAAATTTCCACACATTAGCATAGAAAAGGAAAGCTACCTGATCTCTTTGTTGCTATATTGTAGTTACAGATTCCTCTTCACTACCTCAAAATTACTGAAATGCAAATCACTGAAAATGGAATTAGGATTCTTGACCTTTGAGGGCCAGAACCAAGGGTCAGTTGTGTCCTTAGGAACGTACGGTATCAACCACTCCCGTGAACGTGGGGTGTGGTGACTGGCGTTGTAAGCGTGAGAGATGGGCGGCGATGCAAAAACGAAAAGATAAACGTTGGCGCGTGGCCACCTTCCACACACTCCGTAGTCCACGTACATTTTTGTGTGATGTGGTTTTATTAAGAGAAAATCGATGCAATCATTTCAAAACACGTGATTTCGACAAAATGAATCTCCCGTAGTGTAGCTGATATGAAAGTTTCGCACTTGGCTATGTGACCCACGGCGATATACAACGCATGTATTTGGATTGATCTTTTCGAAGGTGCCATTTCTCAAGTAAAATCATAATAATGTGGACTCGTTATGGCCTACACTCTCAATTTGCTCATCTATATTTTACTCGTATTTTAAGGAAAGCTTAAATTTATACGTAGACGTAGGTGGTCTTTTAAATTAAGGCTGCGAGTGTTATTCCACGAGTTGAGTAAATTTTCCTCTCCACTTCCGTATCTTTGAAGGAGAAGAACATGTGCATTGGTTGTTTTGATGACACTCTTCTGACAGCGTTAGTTCGCGATCCACTATTTTAGAACTATCTAAAAATAAGTGTCGGAGGATTCTACATTTCCACAGTTTTGCGACTACGCATGTATTTTTGTCCTTCCCTCTTCCTTATTGCCTCACAAGTCGAGGCATAGTGTTGACTTTGCGAATGCAATAAAATATTAAATAGAATTTACGTTTACTCTTCCCGTAATGTTGGTGTACTGACGTATCCGCTTTACTTCCTGTATGGCAAGGATTCTGTTTGGAATTCTGTCGTACTCAGGGATCTCAATGTTGAAAGTGTTATTACAGTGAGATGGTTGCAAAAGTAGCCATTCTGTCCTACCTTCAACGGATAATTTCCGGATGAACTGCATAAATATTGCGACGGAAAAGAAAGACATTATCTTGGTCTGTAGGATTTGGTGTAGGCAACGTTTAACAACAATTTATTGTGTGTTATATGTACGAGTATATATTAAATTATTTTTATGGTTTGTGCGGTATGTGATGAAATTGATGTAAACATTTATTTAACTTTGCGTATTATATCAGAGTAACATTTTCTGTTAACCTTTTTTCATTAAAACGTAAAAAAAGTAGAAGCTTATTGTTCGAAATCGAGTCAAATGCTAGTTACTTTGAAAATGTAGCCAGAAAAGTAAGTAAATCTAGCTAGACGTAGCCTGAATGGCTAGAACAGCCGTGACTATATTTCAGATACATTCGACATTTGCATACTTCCGATGCATTGTACTTGAAGCCGAAAATGCATCTTGCTCCTGAGCTCTTTCGTGGGCTGCTGGCCTGCTCTAGATACTAGGCAACCGGTTGAACATGTGCGTATCACACAAAGTATAATCGAACACGTTCTTCCGTACCTGGACGTAGTCACCAGTGCTGCTTGCACGAAACAATAGGAACGAAAAATATTGTTAATGTAATTAAAAAATATATCGTACATGAGTTATAGATAGATAATGTTGCCAAGGTGTAGTCTCGAATTAGTGTGTCGTAAGGACATTGTTTAAACTTTAGTTGGATTCCATTGTCAACTGTAAATCCCAGGAACCATTATTATTATACTAGTTGTCGCTTAGTATTATCTTGTATAATTAATTAAGTGTTGCAGTGAAAACATTTCCGTACTGCGTTTCCGAAAGTAATGGGTGGCTTGCAATTAGTCACTGCGCGCGGACTCAGCGGCGGTGTCAAACAGACGTCCCAGCAAATTACGCAGAAGAGAAGGTGAAAGTGTACACGTGGATTCGCGGGAGTAACAAGAAGGCTCAAGAAAAAATGACTGAGTATGAACGATATGAAAGAATTGTGAATGAAGAATATGGGATGGGAAGGGAGGTGGAGATGACGGCGAGGGAATGTGGAGGGAAGAAGGAATAAAATGGTGATTGGGGGCGGATTTAGAAGAGGTAGGAATGAAATGGAGTGTCGTGGGCTGAGATCAGTAGAATACAATGGAAGAGGCGCGGCAGAATGATACGAGATGGGGAAGAAGATAAACACAGGGAGTGAGAAGGTTGGGGGTAGCGGAAAGTGTAGTACAGCATAGGAGACGGGGAGGTGCGAGGCAGGACGTTTAGGATGCGTTGGCCCGGGCAGTGGAGACGAGGCGTGGGATTGGAAGATAATTGATGGGAAGAGGAAAGGACGAGGTGGAGAGATGCTGGGTGGGCTCGGGGGTGAAGTGAAGTGGGATGGAAGGGGAAGAGGTAAGTGGCTTACGTGCAGTGCTGTGGCGGGGATTTAGCGTAAAGAGGGTGCAGATAGGGTTGAGGGAGAGCTCGGGTAGAGGGGAGGATGGAAGCGTGGGCGGCGTGGAAATGCTGAAGGACAATGGCGCAGTAGAGGGAAAAGTAGATGGTAGAGTTTGTAGTGGATGGGAAGGGGCGTGAAGAGGACAGGTTATGGTGGAGGGAAGGTCGTGATCAGCGGGCGTGGGAAGGGAAAGGAATGGGAGAGCAGGGAAGGAAAAATCGTTTGGGCGGAGAATGAAAATAGAGGAGCGAATGCTGTTTACAGAACGTGACGGGGTGTGAGGGCTGCGTCTGCAGTGGAGAGATGGGGTAGTTGAGGGGGAGATGGAGATTGATTGATTGATTGATTGATGTTTCCGGGCACGTGAACACTATGGTCATTTGACCCACTAGCGTCGTGAATGTTTTATTACGGGATGGTGAGATACGGCGCCGACCTACATGTCTCGCGGGCTGCCCTTTCCTGCAGGTATCTCCCACTTTGCAAGTACTAAGCTCTCGACATGTGTAGTAGTGTAGTGCACGTACGTGTGTGCGTAAAGGGAGAGAACAAAACAAGGAACAGGAAGGAAATATCGCGAGCGCTTCGAAGCCCGTTTTCTTTTAAGGAACTGCACCGACATTCGCGTGGTAATGATCGTAGAACCCACGGAAAACTGCGGATGAGATGAGCCAGCCGCTAGAGGCGCTTGAACTCGACGTAGCTATGTAGCTAGTGCCCAAAGTTCGCCCCCGTGTGTGCTGTGTGAGCGGGGAGGGGTGCTGACGCGCGCCGGGTCGGGTGGGGCCGGCTTTCGCCGGGCGCGTAATGGACGCGCTAACCCCGTTAGGCCCCCGGGAGGCCCCGCGCGCAATTCCGTCGGGCGGCGGCGGCGGCGGAGGCGGAGGTAATGGCGGTCGAAGGGCGTGCCCTGCGAGCAGCTTCCGCCCGGGGCCTTGCCCGGCGCAATTGGGAGCGGCGCGGGGCGAGGCGACGCGAGGCGACGCGAGGCGATGCGGAATGGCGGATGACCTCCATTGCGCGTAGGCCAGCTCAGATTTTTTTGGGGGCGGCGGATTAAAATGCGAATTGAATCAAAGAACACGTTCGGTGAAGATATTTTCGTCCTGAACGAGGTTGCTGTTCGTGGTCGAGAAAGTTTAATGTGAATACAGGGGGCTGTTTAATTTTTAGAAAAACTGTATTAAATCTAGTGCGTGTAGTGCCTCATTACTTATAATTCAATTTAAGTAATGTGTCATTAATTATAATTCAATTGATTCGCCATTTTAATTCATTTCATTAATGTTTTGATTTAATGAGATACATGATGACATCAGTTTCAGAATCAAGCAAATTTACATCAATTTACAAATCAAGCAACACATTACTTTGATTATAAGTAGATATTCGAAAATTTCATAGCAAACCGCGAATTAACAGTATTCGTATAGGAATTCTATCGGTTGAGTTCTGTCGTTTTTTTTTGTTGTTGTTGTTTTTGTCTATGCAAAACGTCGTAGTAAAAACTCCGCTAGCCCTCTTACGTAGCAGCATTTGCTCTGGCAGGTACTACATTAACTTTTCCGAAAACGTTAGAGCTGAAATACAAATGTGTGTCTTAGACCCATCCACGCGGTTCCGTTCGATGAACGACTCTTGCTGGCCACGCGCATGCGCAATGTCACTTCTGAGGTCCCACCCCATACTGCGCGTGCACGCGTTCGCCAAAAGTGCGGATTCGTCCGGAATCGAAGTAACAATGAAGCGTGTAGGTGGTTATTTTCTGCAGAAAGCATAACTTTCATAAATGTGAAAAAATTACTAATGGCATACGAATATTTGATGACATTCTCTTACATCATATTTCATTTCGATTTTTTTCCCTTGGAGTTTCAGATAGAAACTACTGTACATATTGCTTTGTTTTGGATACATAATTCACAGTTAAATTTGTAGTGTAATCGGAATCCTGCAATATTGAGTAATGAAGATGAACCATTTATTCGAAAAGTGAGCGTGATTGAGACATAATTCTAATGAATTTCATTCTAACAAAATGTTGATGAAATAGAATGGTGAAGGTCATTGATTTGAAAATGAAATTATTCGCTTTGAAATATCCTTCTCGTCCACCGTTATTTGCGAATCTTCTTCTAATTGCAAATGACATTGGAAATGCACTATAGCGTGCTGTAAAGCTATCTAGTTGGTACTGATTGAGTTTGTCAGATATTGTGGAGCTAGATCATTAAAATTTCTTAGAACTCCACGTAAATGTTAGCATGGACGATTTTTGGAACTCTTTCTGTGGGTTTCCATATGGATCGTCTCTCTCGTTTCACGTGCGACTAGAACGATATTAAATATGGATAATAATACTTCCTGTCTCATGGGTGTGCGCGTTCGTGATGATGATGTGTGATGATTAGTAGTGCGTCTTTTATTGTGTAACTACCGTTTTTCTAGGGTACTTTTACATAACCGGGGTTTATTTCCTGGTGGAACTACGTGGAATTTATATTGGCTAAAACACGATCACTGCTAGTCTTCTCCGGATTCTCTCTTTTTTACTGTCTTGTTTTCCACCAACCTCTTTTTTACTGTCTTGTGCTCCAATGTTCATTGCAATTTGGCTTTTCCTCCCTATTATTTGACACGTAGGCATCACAACATAATAACATGTTAATGGGGTTCCGGTGAAAGCGAAAGACGATGGCGGTGTTGCAATTTTGATAATGGAACTGTGGCAATTGTACCGTCCCTGTGCGCTAAAAATAAGTATGTCATTAGTTAAATATGCCCAACACAGTTGTTATTGTGCCTTTCGAAATTTATGACATTTTTAGTGGAATCACAACACTGAATTTTCCAAATTCAGATGTTTTGGCGACCGTGTAAATTTCTGGAATTATTCTCTGCCTTCAAATGTGGCATTTATGTGCCTGCCTTTGCAATTTGAAACTCCTGAGTCAATGTTTACCGTGTAGTGCGCGTTCGAGCATTAAGCCACATTCGTGCAGCTGAGAAAACTGACCAGAGGTTTTACGAAGATGGAAATTCCCCAATTTGCTCATGGTTCCGAGACACTGAAGTCCGTGTACTTTGGTGAAGTCAGCAGGAAGCGCAAATATAGCAAGATGCATCATTTTTCGGTGTAAATTTGGGAAGAGTTTGACTTGTTCCCGTTAGTATTATGATTGGGTGGTTCTTAAATTTATTAATTTTAAACCTCTTCGTAGAGTGCGATGAAAATGTTGCATTGTGCATATTGGAATTCGCAAAGTGTGTGGAGTTCACTGATAGGTGAATTTTCCGAACACAGGTGATAGAACGATTGGTGAAACAGATCCTTTTAGAAAGACTTTATCCACCGGAGGTTTCTTATTTAATTGTGAACAGTAAGTGAAGTTTGCAGCTTCTATCTCCCCCAAGTATTAACAAAAGGTGAGCATTAGTATTGTCATTTATCGATTCTCGTCCGTTGTACTGGGGTTTGAAACATGGCGCAAATAAGTAGAGCTGTTAACCTACGGGTTTCCGACCCTTGTAAGAAATTCATTTTTTTTATTATGGTTGGTATTCAACCCTAGTGATGTAAATGGTGTCTCTTACCACGACACTCCCTTTGAACGACCATCTCAAAAGTAGCCAATTGTGAAAGGCAAAGACAAGTATTGTTCCTATCTAGGAATGTCGCCTGCTTGAGACAGAGGACAAAAGACACTTCCAGTAACTATATTCAGTTATGAAAATAGCACTCATCATCAATTGGAGATCATTAATGAAACCCGGGCTATTTGCCAAAATGTGAAAATTTGCATTTTGTGCTGAAACGCGTTGTACGCGCCGAGCGCAATGCGGTGTAAAATGGGCTCTCCGAAATCCTCATTCTTAGGGCTTCAATTGTCGCCGCTAGTCTGCGAATGAGTTAAGTCCCATGAACGTTTGAAACAGTTTTCCTTAATTATTTCGGAATGCCATTTTAGCACAGGTTTTTATTTACTGTCTCCAGTTGAAGGGTTTGGTCGGAGATAGTCATAAGCAACAAAATCACAGGGTAGCATTTTGAAACTGTGTATCAAACATATTTCTAACCTTCACAATGACGCAGAGAACATTGGCTTATAGCTTCTTCATTTGCCGCTGGATATCAGTTAGCCTCAAGAATTCGGAGACATCCTCTGAAAATCTATTCTACCACTAAGAAGAGTGGAAACCGACAAGAGTGTGACTTACGACTATCTCTGGCGCAACCCTTCAATTATGTATTTCTATTTACAAGGAAATAATGAACGTTTTATACCTTGCGGGAGATTAATGACAATCGCTAAGCAACCTACTGTGGTTCCTGTTGCACTTGAAGAGATATTTTTATGAAACGAGTTTCATGAAACGTACATAAGATTAAAACGAGTTTTATGAAACGAGTGTATTGTACATGATGTAATTGTTTGGCCTTCCACCGGTGAGGAATATTATGTACTTACGGTACTAGTGTCTCGGTCTTCCGTCTTGCTTAACAATTCTAAAACAAAAGATCGGCGACTACAGAAAACTGAGGATTCGTCTGATACTTATCTGGGAGTATTACTTTCCCAACCATCCACGGCCAACCACTTTTGTCAACTCTGTTTAGTCTACATCTTTCGAGGAAACGAACATAAGTTACTTTCGGACGCTTACATCAGAGCATTTGCATTGCTTCCGTCAGCATTGGTGAATGCTGATTGGTTCTCGCGTAAAATTTCTTGCTGAAAATATTACATCTTCGATTTCAAATTTTTATATTAAACTTCGAATGTTACAGTGAGCAAGCTAGACTGTGTAAAATTGGCTGTTTATGAAACCTTTTATAAAACGTTCTTACGGAAAACATCACCGTGGGCAACAGGAACAAGGTTTGGACGAAGGGGACCCGTTCTGCAACACGGGCTGTCAGCTAGCAAGTGTGGGGCTTCCCGAGGCTAAGCAACGGTCAACAGAAGCCAAGCGATTGGCGCCGTTCGCGTGTGGCGCAACCATGCTTGCAGCAGCAATCACACCGACGCCGAACGCGTGGCGACATCATGTTGAACGGCAGAATGGGAGTTACGGCAGCCGAGGTGGGATACAATTGTCTATCAAAATTGTAGCATTTTCACAGTGGAAATAGAGTTGTACGAATACACAGAAGAATAGTGTTGTCAATAGGGGGCGGATTTTAACGACACGTCTTATTTTTTTTCTTTGCACTCTAAAACGGTACCTTTTAGTATAGAAATTCATTTTATGTTATGACAAAAAGTATTGACCCCTTGTGTATGATTTTTTCTTGCATTTTTCTTCGATTTTAACCAATAAGTCACTTTCTACCTTTTTTCAATACTTTTAAAACTTTTTGCGGAAATTTAATCGATTATATCATTTTAATGGTTCTTGCTTCAAGTAACGAGATGTAACAAATGTTCTTTAGAGAATTTCTAAGCCGTCTATTCAATTTCATCGCTTAGAAATGGTAATGACAGCAGTTGTGAGTATTGTAAGATTTCTGTGGTGCCTTCAGCATCATTGAAGGTTCGGCGGATTTTATCATAACTAAAGGTAGCGATTTCCTGGTAAAGAACAGTCCAAACCAAAATTTGCCAGCTGAGTTCACTTTAACGGAAGAAAGAAGCGTCGATTATTTCAGTAACATAGCCAACAGCTTAAGTTGTACATCTGAACTGGTTTTGAGAAAAAAATACGCCATTTTTCTGTGCTTTTAGGGCATTTTAAGAGTATGTTATTGATAATTTGTAGTGATGATGGTGTGTTAGTTCATCAAAATTAGCCCCTAGTCATAAAAAATTGTATAGTCGGTTCTCGGCAGTATGCAGTTAATTTTGAAAGGTTGTAAAACCCTTGATCATCGCCGAAACGCCGATGCTCTGCGAAACATTTTTCCACTAGGCGCCACATCACCGTAGCGCCAGCTAATAATGCTTTGGAAGTGTTAGTTCATGGGGTGCAGTTGGAGGTTAGAGATAGTTTTCGCGGGGAAATTGGTTTGTTCCTGTAATACCAAAAAAAAAATAATAATATTTTTGAAATAATTGCTACAAAGCATGTCGAAAATAATGTGAGAATATGAAAATGATTCTTTAATTGAGGAATTATGAGTGAGGCCATATGCATGCCCGAGGTGAATGAACCGCCCCCAGTCGCCGAATGCCCGAGCTGTTCTCATTCATCACGCTTTTCACTAAACTCACAATACAATATGCTATAAAAAAATGAATGCATATAAATGGGTTTTTAATTTCACTTCTATTGAATTCTAGCAAAATAAATTGGTTTCATGCAAACTTTTTCCAATTGGCGAAATGACAAAAATAATGAGGAAGTACGACAACCCCAACACTAGTTAACGGAAATTGTGAAAATGAATGGGAGTCATTTCTACATGTTACTTAACGACGACTCCCACCAATTTGGTTTCACTTGAATGAGTGCCAAAATAATCACTCTCATGCCTAAACCAACTACTGTTACAGCTTCGAAATAGAATGATACGGTTGGAGAGCATTTTGAAGACATAAAATGTTGTGAAAAGGGCTTCATGTGTTCTAGCTATATTTGATCTTGGCCGAAGAAGTAGATAACGATAATGGAAATAAATAGTTCTCAGCACCTTAACTTAATAAGAAATGTCAGCAGAGAAAAGTATTAAAATATTGCCACAAGCACAAACAATGTTGTGAAAATGCTAAGATATCAGCTGTGTGTTGTTCTTTTACTGTTTGAGCCTATAATTCGTGCGGGATTGTAGCAATTCTTTCAAGCGCCATGCCGGCCTTCTTCGCGTCTTGAAGGTCATAGAGAATGCAACGCGTAACAAAGATGATTTAAATATTAATGTCCTCAGTATGAAATGCAGTGCGTTTCGTCCATGTCTCAGCATTCTCATCAAGTTTGCTGACCCTAGCTTTCCTTCTGTGATAACTTGTCTTTGATCTGCGGAGACACTGGACAAGAGGCGGTAAGTAATGCAAGGATACAGGAAAAGGGTTTGTGAGAGATTTTGCTGTCTTTTTAAACGCGGAAGCACACAATCAAAGAAATTAGAAAAAAAGGACATATTTTTCGAAAATATCAAAACCTCTGCAGCTAAAAAGAGATGAAAAAATATTTTTAAAAACAGGTCCACAAGACCATTTTGTAACAAGGAATGTCGAATTCATGCGTTAAGAGATTTGCTTTTATTTTATAATTCAAGTGTTGTTCAGTAAGTTGTATTATGTAGTTAAAAGTAATTAAAATGGCTGCATGGAAAACATTTTATTTAATGGCAATTAACGCAATTAAACCTGGTGCACGCTTGATTCAGCCCCATAACTTTAATTTAGGTGCCACCTCATTTACCGCGCATTTCCGCTGGAATAATTCGTGTCCGCATAAGAAAAGTTTCACTTTACAATTCTTATGCAGCAAATTATTTCCATCAGTTTCACTCTGACTTCCATCTTTTAACAGCCTCCGACTACTGGATCTCCGCCGGCCAACTAACGATTTTCGCACGATCAGATTTCTGCCTGCCTGTTGTTCGCCCAATTATTTTTATGTATGCCCGCGATTATGGGAGAATAATGTGCTATCTCGTGTAAAAAAAATGTACTTTCGTAGGTTCAATTAGGCCTAAATAAGTCTTATAATCAGAGGACTGGCTCCAAATTTAAATGCGAAGCGCTCGTCATATGTCAACAACTACAGGAAGCGCAATGAAACCGAGAGGGAACCTTGGTTTGCCCCCGCGTGACCCGGCGCGCCTCGTGACCTTGGCAGCCGTCCTTCGTTGTCTGTTAGAATTCCGAGTACGTTAACTCGCAGGCTCATTAGACTCGTAAGTGTAGTGTATGTTTATTGAGGGGCGTGGCGGTGGTCTTCCCCTCCATTGAATGGCGAGATCCGGCGCTGACCTACCGTCGGCTAGAAGGGTTTTCCTCGATCAGGTATCTCTCCCCGGCGGGGCACCGCTCCAGCCGGGACTAGCCCCAAGCTCCCGACCGGTCTCCCGGCATGTGTGGTAGTGTACAAGTACGGGGTGAGGCAAGGACAAGGAAGAGGCAGGAAAGATCGTGCGCGGTCCGTGGCCCATTTCTTGGGGTACTGCTCCGGCATTCGCCGGGTGTTGATCGGAGAAACCACCAATCGGAAAACTACCGACCTGAGCAGCCGGCCTCTAGAATTGTCCTGCAGGCGGTCGTCCTTGGAGGGCCACTCCCACGAGCGTTGGGCCGGGCGGGCTTTGACCCGCGCCGGCCTCGCCGCCGCTTCCTCACACGCGTCAACACAGCGCCCGCCCATGGCCTAATCTGCGGTCGGGGGCGGGGCGCACACTGGGCCCAAACGCCTGCCACGGCGGGCACAGCGCGTTTGTAACCACTGCAGGGGAGGGGACGGTTTTGTTTTGTAATTAAGATTGCCGCCTACTTGCAACGTTTATTTTAGTAGAAGGTGGAGTTTCTCTTTTCCATCCCTCCAATAGAGAGTGAGAAAATTTAGTACAAATGCTCGGCCCGCTTTTATTTAGTACTTCATTTTATGCTGGTGAATGATCAAGAGAGATTTTTTCGTTGTTCCTCAATCGTCTTCATTAATTATTTTCGTTACGGGATATGACTTCAGTTGTGTATTTTAGATTGTTTTACGTATTATATTGACGATAGAATAAGAAATTCATAACTTCCAAAACATGCGTCATAACTCCACAATATTTATCAGTCGTATAAAATAGATTTTATTTCGACAAAAATATTTTAAATTCGGAAGCTCTTAAAGGAAAGTTGTTAATTGGCCCTCCCCCGACGTGAGTTCCACTATTGACCGTTTGCGAAGTTGTCGCCACATTGGGTATTTATGCCTACCGAAACTTCCTTGACAGCCATATTCACCATCAGAAACTGTCACAACCGTCACAGATCCAGTCATTTCATCCGTTTCTTTACAACCTGTGATGGAAATAGCTTGGCTGGATCCTTGCCTTTTCCCGTGCGCCTTCCGGCCCAGTGCGCGGCGGCGGGGGCGGGGGCGGGGGCGGGGCGTGCGGCGAAGGCCTGCCGAGGAGCGCGCGTGCGCCGCGGCACGGGCGCCGTGGCGGCTGCGCGTGCGCGGCCGTGACACTTGCTGGCAGCGCGAGCGCGGCGCGCGGCGCGCCCTGGGAGGCGAACCAGCGAGTGCGGAAGTCGCGGGGCGGTTTGCTACGAGCGTTTCCATTCATTACTCGAACGCCGTTGCATGTAGTTGTGATGCCGGCACGAAAACAAAAAATCGAATGCTAGCTGTCTGTTGAGATCGGTGGAGATTGTGTTACGATGTGATAAGGGAGTAGTTATTTATGCACCAAAGGCCTTATAAGGGTTCTAATGACCGAGCGGGGACAAACCGCCCAAGGGTCTTTGCACCTTGTAACGCCCGTGGCACATAATTTTATTTGTTACCTAAATTTATCTATTCAGATTTACTTTTTTACTAAATAACTAGATATATACTTATCTCGGTTTGCTTTTTCATATTTCCCTCCCATAATTCTCTTCCAATTTTCCCTCTCCTAATCCAAAGAATCGTAGAGCATCATTCAACTGTTTTCATGTTTCCCTCAAAACTGCGGTCCTCTCGATCCGAGCACGTTATTCAGCGTATATCGAGCTCCGTATGGAAGGCAATAACAAGCTCTAACGCATCAGTAAAAAATAAAAGAAATGTTGCCTTTCGAAATTGCACATACGAAAGTATCACAAGTTATCTGTTAATTCTTAGAATCAAGATTTGTTGACTTTTTCTTAGCAGGGCCCGGCGATAATTTTTTTGGCGAGAATCAATCGATTTGCACCGCACGATTAACATACTTTCTCTTCACTACGTACGTAGTCTGGCGAGAAGGTAAATAAGGGGGACTTCCATTGGATATAATTCAGTAAGTCACCGGCACCGCGTGCTGAAGGAATGTGTGATATGGGAGCTTTCGTCGCCCGAGAGCGCGGGCCGGGGGCTCGCCGGAAGCGCCGGGCGCGCAGGCGAGAGCGGGCGGCAGCGGGCGAGCGCGGGCGCCGCCCCCGCGCGCGCGAATGGGGCCAGGGCCGCGGCGGAGCGCGCGCGGGCGGGCGGGGCGGGGGCGGGGGCGGGGCGGGGGCGACGTTCGGCCTTCCGGCGCCCCGCCCCGCCCGCTCCGCGCTGCGCCCTTGGCCCGCGGCGAGGCCGGCCGGCCGCCCGGCGCCGGGCCGAGCCGCCAACGGGCGATTCCCCCTGGCTGCGTAGTACGCGCCGCCCGCGCGAAGGACGGCCCACCCGCGCCGCGCCGCGTCTCGTCGCCCGCTTCCGCGTCGCCCTGGCGTTTCCACACGAGCTAGGTCGGCTTCGGTGGCTCAGGGCTCTGCGGAGCCTCTCACTGCGAGGTCATAGGGTTCCCCTCCCGACGGTGGCAGGATTTTGACACTCGCTGCGTAGCTACGTCGGATTCTGCCGCTGTCTGGACGACACTTCTAGGGGGCTGCCTGCTCTGATCGGTAGTTTTCCCTGGTTTCTCCGATCAATAACTAGCCATTGCCGGAGCAGTACCCTAAAAACAGATGAAAGACTGGTCGTGATCTTTCCTTCCTCTTTCTTGTCCAACCGTGTTCCCTTACTTAAACACGCTTACACTTACAGGCACTACATGACCACACATTTCAGGAGCTTACAACTTGTCCCCAGTAGAGGAGGGAGACCTTGCAGGTGGAACCCCGCAAGCGATCTCAGGATCCAGCGGGCGAGGGACACGGCCACCTCCCGGTAAATAACACGCCCTACTCCAACAGGTACTAATAACCATAGCTGTTAAGGCGCCTGGGAACAAAAAATAACGAATCAATAAAGCAATCCGCCGCTCCCTGATGGCACGAAGCGTCATTGGGGAGGGGGGGCTGGTGTAGGTGCTTCTGTCGGCCTCTCAGGAGTACGAGCGTCGTCCAACTACGCGCATTGGAAAGCTGCGGGTTAGAGACGCGCGTAGGGCATGCTATATTTGCTATGATTGTCGGCTGATGCCATCACTTACCCCTCCTTAACATCTTCTGTATCTCATCCATCCTCAGCTCTAATACAGCGTAGGGAAGATATTAACTACATCCTTCCCCTACATTCGAAAATGGGTAGACATGGTTGTTTCATACACGAAGAAAAGACTCCTTGACTGAGTCGCTACCTTCCCTTTTTACATTATTTTGCTCAACTTTGGCATTTCGAGGCGTGGAGAGAATGTTGACAAAAGTGTGTGAAACTTTCAAGAATCAGTAGAATTGTCCAGACCTCTTCATTGTTCTGCATTTCACGCAGAGCGAAACGCTGTAGGGAAGTCCTGCCATGCGGCAGATATGCTTTGAACTTCTTTTATTATGTATACAGATTCCGGTCAAACTCTTTGATTTTACTCTGTACAGAAAGATAATGAAGTATAGTAAACGAATTCCCTATGACTTAAAGTTGACGATAGTAAGTTATTTTCTGTATACAACAGTCAACGTATTAACTTACTGGCGGGTTAACAAAAAAGATGGTACATTTTAAACGCGTAATTCATCGACTAGAATTCGAAACTTCCCTGTTCTTAAATGTGGCTGCTATGTGAAGAGCCGATGAGATGTGGATTCTCCAATGAAGTGTTTGTCGCACGGAGCCCGCCAGAGAGCTGTGAGCTGCTGCGTAGTTGACGCCGCCTGCCGTTGCCTTGTGAGCGCCGGTGAAGGCCTCCGCCGCCGTACACTTCCGCCCGCCCTTCGGTGGCATGGTGCCTTCGCTCCGTCCGCTCGCAGCGTCATCAACATGTGTATGTGTGTATCCATTTCGGATGTCGGCCTCTTCCCCGCACGTTTGTGCCTGTTATGATGGGCAGAGTGCGCGACTTGCTCCCCCATGGCGTGCCGGTTCAGAGTTTGGGGGGGGGGGGATGGAAAGGAATGGAGTGGGAAGAAGGCGAGTTGTCCGTGTTCCAGTTGTGCAGGGTGCTGCTCGGGCATTCGTCTGGAATTCTGGGAAGCAAATTTCCATCACCCATCTGGATCGAACTCGAGATCTCTGAAGCATCAACTCATGTACACAACTGATAATAAACAATACTGATTCAAAATTTTATAAATTGATATATTGTTGTATTAAATCTAGACTTAATACACTTTCATGCTCCCTACATTTTTAATCGGAAAAATATGAACACTAACTCTTATTGTTAACAGAACACAGTAATGTGAAAATATATCAAACAACTGATATTTATTTTCTTCGAACTATTTGCACTGGCTTTGCCGTGAGATATCTTCAACAGACTGGCACGTATCCTCACCAAAACACATTTGTCTTGTGTACTTCTCGGCCAACTGTCTGCCTTCCAACTAATTTAGGATTGTGATGTGGTTATCCCGTACAAGGAACACTTTGTGCCTGCAGAATTCTACAAATTTGTGGGTGTGTTATCAGTGTCAATCATCATTTATCTCGAACATTCGCGAACATTTAATTCACAATCATTATTGATGCCGTGTCGTATCTTTAAGAGGCCAGTTCATATAATAGTTTGAGAAGTGTAATGGAGAAAATCGATGACATTCATTGCGAATTTTGACACGTTATGTCGATAACATATGTAGAAGTTAATGTCACTCCGTAATACCCATAAAAATATCACATCCTTTGTTTTAGTGTAATAATCTTTCGTCGAATTTTTTGCGTTCCGTATTATTATATTTTCCAAATCTAAGAATGATAAATTGTAGAAAATGTTTCTTACAATATCACTTCCCTTAGTTTCAACTTTTTGATGAAATGACTTCTCATTGTCAATTCGTTATCTCGTAGAATTTGACTGACGCTAAAATGATATTCAGGATTTCTCATGTGTTCAATTTATACGTAAAGACTGTCATTTTCATAGTAAGTACTTGCTAACCGTTATGTGTTGCAGACTCGCATGAAGATCAAAACACCATTCCTCACGATGATTAGAATACCACTAAATAATTGTAGTAAAATATTCTCTTCATCAGTCAATAATTTATTTCGGTCTATTGTTCTTCTTAAGTGATATTGTTGCATCAATTTTGCGACTTGTGAAAAACATTTATATGATTCGTGAAGTGAATATGCCTAGTTTGGAGTGGGGTACTTGTTTATAGTTGGATTGAAACGAGTGTTCTGAGATTAGCGATATCTTTGTGTAGGTTTTATGTCAAAAACATTGCACAATGAATTATGTGTTTTTGTTTCATTGTACTAATGACGTCCGAGATATGACAAGTACCAGGCACTTGTTTTCAAATATCGGCCACCTTAGATAGCGAGGACACTTGAAGATTGAGATGAATCCTTCACAAAAAGAGCTGATTTACGAGGATAGTATTTGTCCACTTCTACTGTCTTTTCCTTACCGCGTTTGTCATGCTAGATATCGACGCTAAATATACAGTTTAAGTTATGTTCATCTGCTTTTAAGTATTTCAGAGTGCGCTAAGTTTACTTTGCCGTCATGTTACTTAATGAGTTCATTTTAGTGATAAATATTACTTAAGATTCAAATTGAGTTAACCAAAAAAATGTTTCCATAATAGTGCTTCGTGTGATTGCACGTATCTGTGTATTGAACATATGAATGTATGCTTGTCTGAATGAATGAATGAAAGAAACATAATGTTACAATGGAAGTTAGACTAGGAGTGTTGTGGCGATGATATAGCATTTGCTGTGCAATGCATATGTTCATGGATTGCTAGCGATTCGTTATATATTTTTAATCATTAAGCAAAATTGAAAAATGTAGCATTTGATTACAATACCTAACCTGATGTCTTCTGAAAAAGAAGAAAGAAAATACAGGAAATATATTTTTGAAAATTAGTTCTATATGTAATTTGTAATAAATTTCTCTATAGAGAGTTGATTCACGAGTTTAAAACTTTCAGAAATGCGAGTATGTCGATAAGGCAAAAATGTGTTATTTTCATGATGTCGGGTCATCGATTTATCATTTATGTGGCATTTAGCAGATTATATTTTATGTATTATATCTTATCGTTTAAAAATGTTAATATGTGTAATTTTCTAAAAATAAATATATTTCTTTATAATTTTTCCTTTACTCATCAGCAATCATGTATTCCTTTTCTGAACAAACTTAAATATACTAATATCAAAAATTGTAAGATACATAATTATGATATTCTCTTCTTTCATCCAAGTGCTTGATAAAACAGTTGAATGTAATGGACAGAAATCAATTTTCTGTGAGTCTCTTTCCAATTCAACCAAATGATTAGATTGTGAATGTGGGTCAGGAAACGAAATTGTGTCAGAACTACCTTAAGAAGGTTGAAATAAAAGTTTACATGTAGATTTTAAAATATATTTTCCCACATCTGTTCATTACATGTCAAGTCATGTTCAGTCGCTGCCCCGAATAAAGGTGTGTCCGAAAGCGAAAAAAAAATGACAAATAAGATAGAGACGGCTGCGTGATCCGCCACCAGCTGTGTGTATCTGTCCAGACTGTTTGCCCAGCGCGAGTGCCCAAGGCTCCTTGTTATCACCCCCCCCCCCCCCGAGCGCCTTATCTGATGCGTGGCCTCTTCTTGCTGTTCCGCAGGTCGCTGAACCCCGGGCGGGCGCGCTGCTCTCCAGCGGGACGTAGCTGCGGCCCTCGGCGTCGGCGGCGGCGGCGGAGGCGGCGGCGGCGGTTCCCGCCCCATGCTGACGCTACGTCTCGTCTCCACCCACTTCCTCAAGCAGCCATAGGCGCCCTTTGGCTCCACCATGTGTCGCGACCGAGACATGAATCCTTAGACTGTCCCCACACAGCGTCAGGTTCAAAAAAGAAAAAAAAAAACTTGGACCGTAAATCGAAAAAATTAAAAAAACTCGAAAACGAAATTTATTTTTTGAAAAAAAAATTTAAAACGTGAAGTTGAAAATCGTTGGCGACGCCAGCT
This sequence comes from Gryllus longicercus, assembly GCA_038098605.1. Taxonomy (NCBI): domain Eukaryota; kingdom Metazoa; phylum Arthropoda; class Insecta; order Orthoptera; family Gryllidae; genus Gryllus; species Gryllus longicercus. The sequence continues at coordinate 1,924,599 of JAZDUA010000262.1, forward strand.
CGAATAAGAAAAAAAACCGACCAAAGTAGCGACGGCGAGCGCGACATCGTCCCGGGTTCGACCGCAGCGCGGAAGCGAAGAGGCAGGAGGAGGAGGAGGAGGAGGAGGAGGTGCGTGCGCGTGTGCGTGTGCGGAGCGGACGTGTCGCGCGCGGCGTGCGCCCCGAGACGACGGGGCAGGGCGGCGTCGCAGTCGGCGTCGGCGCCAGGCGCAGCTGCGGAGGCGGGCGGCGCAGGGGGAGGCGGCGGCGGAGGAGGAAGGCGGCTGAGGAGGGCGGCGGCGGTCGTAGCGACGGAGGAGCCTAGGAAGCAGCCCCCAGCGCCCGCGCGCGCCACCACCACCGCCGCCGCCGCCGCCGCCGCCACCGCGGCCACCACCCCCCGCCCTGCGCGCGCCACCACTCTCCAATCTGTGGAACATCGCCAGGCACTGCATCGTGAGTACCACGCCCCCTTTTTTTGCTAGCCTCTTAACCCTGGATTGCATGCACCCGGGAGGACCTGCGCAATACGCTCTCGGAAACTACACATAAACATTGCTTTTTATTCTTAACTAGCGTAAACCCTGTAGACATTCTCCTGTCTTCCATCCCTCGCTTTCTCCTTCCCTCTCCCTTTCTCTCTGCGTCTCTCTCGCCGTCCTTATCCGTCTCTCTGTCTCCCTCTCTTTCTCTTACTCACTGCCTGTCTCTGTGTCTCTGCCTTCCTCTGTCTCTCTCCGTGTCCGTCTCTCCCTGAAGAAATGTCACAATCGCAGGGGCAGGATACGCAATGAAGACGTCTTAATAATCGTACTTCAGGGTGCGGCGGGTTGCGTAAGAGAGCTGTTGCGTAGAGCGCTCTGTAAGGGCACTTGAATCTACATAAAATCATCAACGCACATCTATGTGCGCAGGAATATGCTCGACAAGGGCAAGCAATACGTTGACAAAGTTTTATCGCAATCGGATTAACGATACGGCAGCTCATTAAGTACAAACAAATTTATATATTAGATAACGTAACTTCTTAATAGTTTCATTAAAAGTCCACTCCTAATATTAAATGCATTTAAATAAGTATTAATAAGTCTCAAATCCCTTCATATGCATTGAAGTAATATAATCAAATTTCAGAACCTACTTATTTAACTTCTGAGAATTTCTCCTTTGCCAAAGAAAGTAGAAAGATTACACTGAGGGCAAGCTCTCAGAAATGTAGTTCTGCAGAGTAAAAAGTAAAATAAAAACGTTAGGACCCCAGAGACCCAGCATATTCATCTTAGGATTCGACTTTGATTATCTCAAGTGAAACTTTAAGAAACTCAGATCTCTTACAGAATAAGAAGTATTAGCACACAAGTGTTGCAATCATTGATGGTCCACTATTAACATGTACAATCAGTTTGGAAATTAATTTAATAATCTACGGCCTCTTATTAACTGCTGTTGAAATCAGTTTGTAGTAACTAAAATCACGTTTAGTAGAATGAATAGTCAAATTTAAATGGAAATTATAATAGTGAATGAGGCTTTGACAAAGTGGATAATACGTTGTAAGATAACACGTCATAACATCTTATTTCAATATTCAACTGCTTATCAAACTCGGCCTGCCGACTGCGTTTATTAATTAAAAAATCTCGTTTTGTAATAAGATGCCTTAAGATACTTATTTCATAAATAACTATTATTTATTTATAAGGTTTTAGGGTTCCTTCCTCTGTTTTGATCTTTGAGCCCCACGAACGATCATGAAATGAGTAAACCATAGTGAAAATGATGATAAAGTGAATGACGAAGAAATGGTGGAATGACATGCAGGATCAAACTAGTACTAAAATCTATGTTTTCTCTGGTTATTTTATTTCTGCCTCGTGATATTTCCTCTCACACCTACACTTCGTCACACTGTCGTAGGCAAGTCAGAAGCAACCACACAAATATCAAGAACGCGATAAATATCGTATTTACAGGATAATATCTTTAATTTTGCATGTTTCACTGACAGAGCGAAATATGCAGCATGAAAGTAATTCCGCTCAAAATCGCGGTATGGAATCGGTAAGAGTTGATAATAAACAGATTTTGCACAATTTGCGCTTCATAAATCCACATACACATGTTTTCAGACCCTTTTTATAACAAAAAGTATACTTTTTAAATCCCTTAAAATTCCCATCAGAGTTCAAAATTTTTTCATCACATGTTACCATTGGAGGCACTTGAATAAATTTCCTTGGGGAGGGGGGAGGAATGGCTACACCCTGATTTATATATCTATAGATACACACCCTGAAATACACATTAAATTGTGAATTATATTTTGTAATTGTTTATTTACAATAATGTGAATAAATGAAAATGTTACATTTCACTTAAATATGAATCAAAGAGTACCAGCAAAACTACGAATAATTTCGATGATTTTTCTTGTCTAAATTAGCAGAAACTATGGATTTGTTCGTCAGGGAGCTGGATCTTGATGCCCCTCTCCCTGCCGGTGCGCTACTTCTTGATAAACTTTTTAGACCGAATACAATTATTTTATAAGTACGTACGTGCTACAAATTACTTACTTTTACGTACTACAAATTACACATGGACATTGAATCTAAGTGTGATACCAAAATACTGGCCACTGACGTCATTTATTTTAGGATGCTGAATATCTCTCTATTGCCAAATTCAATATTCGAACATTATAATTTGATCTTCAAGAATAGTACAATCGGCCAGTATATCCAGGCAAGATTCCGAAAAAAAACAATGCATACGTGAGATAAAAATATTTCAAAAAATTTCGCGCTCTAATGAATTGAAGTCTGTCATAAGCTGAATCGAATATAATAAAAAGGATGAAATACATTTGCAAAACATTTTATATTTACGTGCGTCTTTCGGAGATATTCAGATGTCATGAAAAATCTGTTTTTTCGTTTCTAGTAGTGGAATTTTCTTATCATAAGTTTCTTCAAGAGATTCCTAATCTGAAGTGGTTTTATCATCTATTTGTTTCCTAGATCATTCAATGACGATTATACATCTCAAGCATCCAGAGAAATGAGCGAAAGTGGGTGATTGGAAACTCTCGTGACTTTTAAACATGAGAAACGCGCTGAAAACCTGTGGTTCGTACGGAATGAGCCCTGGCCACGAGTGCCCCAATCGATGAACCCGCTTTGAGGTCACGGAGGCTCTGCGTTGGGCTATCTGTTTTCCGCATGAACGACGCCCTAAAGGAACAGCTTAGGAAATCGCATTGCGATGGTTTGTAACTGAACAAAGATGAATGAATCGGCGCGCTCACATGTTACATTTATTTGCCGAAAGATTGTTTCCGGCTTGTGTCCATTTGTGGGATCTGACACCGGGTAGATTCCTTTTGAACTTGAAGCGACTGCACTGAAGATGGTCGCATGTGCTTTCTGCAAATAATTAATAAGAAACTTTGAAAATTTCTGATATTCTTTGACCACAACTACCACCAAGGCACTTCAGTGCACCGTAACTAACGTTATTGAGTTATTATTTAGCAGTGCAAATTTACGTAATAATTTTAATTAAAAATGAATTTTGGTATATTACATTCGTAAGTCGTTAGATAAACTCACTTGATTTAACCATGTAAATTAAAAATGTTAAAGTGAGCCGTAAATCAACAACACATATCACAGTATTTCTCTTAAAACAAATTTCGTAAATGTGCGTGTAATGTAGGGGAATTATGATTCGTTGTAATGTGATGTGCTGACACATAATAAGGAGCAAATATTCAAAACATGACAGTCCACTTCACTCTTTTCCAATAAAAATGGAAAATACAGCACAATTTATACACTCTTCAACGCCGTCTGTAACTCAACGAAAAGAGAACTACTTAGTGCATTGTAAGACATCTTTTTTTCTGGGAATAAAATTCTAGGTAAAAACAACAGAAGCCAGTTTTGCCAAACGGACACAATGTTTTTCGTGTCATACGTAAACATAAGAGTGAGAGGGATCTTTCTTTGTGGAGCAGTGACCCCCGGGAGCAGTGTGGTGCGGTGGCGTTAGTTTCCAGAGTGTCGTTTATCGAAGCAGGTGCGCTTTGGACCTTCGCAGTGGGTTATCTGTGAGCCTGTGACGCAGTCTGCGGGCGAGCGGAGCCGCTGAGCCCTTTCGCCCGCAGAGGCGACCAAAGGCTGGTGCGTGACGTGCGCGCGCAGATCGCGAGGCGATCAGAGGCGCCGACCGACTGGCCGGCCGGGCCGCGATTGTTCTTCCGCGCCGTTTGCGCGCGGCCGAGTCAGCGCTGGGGGGGGGGAGAGGTCGCAAGCTTTGATGACGCCAGTGGTGAGCGGGCGCTGGCGGGGACTGGAGCGGGTGAGAGTAGTCGGGCCCAGTGATGGCAAATGGGGACAGTAGAACCACACTGATCCAAGTGACTTTTGTCTTTTTTTAGCTTTTCGCGTGAATTTATAGGAGAAACGATACATTGCCACAGTGATCCAAGCGCAAAAACAATCGTCCTCTGTCGGAACTTCTCAATCTCCCACTTCCCTTCTCTCGTTCCCTTAAACGAAGCACAAGAGCGTTTCCCTCGTTTTCTCTAAATGATAATAATAATAATATAAAATAATAATAATAATAATAATAATAATAATAATAATAATAATAATAATAATAATAATAATAATAATGTCTTTATTAATGGCGAGGCTCAGGCCATAGGGCCTGCTCTTCCGTCTAACCACTGAATTTACATACATTTAGAGTAGTAATATTTTAAGAGGGGAGGACAAGCTGTACATTTACGTCTGGGAGAACAAATCTAGGGACCATCTCGGCATACGCCTTAAGCGATTGAGTAAACCCAGAAAAACCTCAACCAGGATGGCGGGTGGATAAATGATGGGCACGTCACTTGGATCAGTATAGTTCTCTTCTTGCCAAATAATCGTTCTTTATGTTCTCGTGGTATTGAGACCATTTCTTCACGTGGGGCACGATGAAGAATACGAGACAAAAACTGTAGCTCATTTGTTGTTGCAAATAGTTTCTATTACATGATAGAGAGTTTTCTACTAAAATTGTCTGAAAACTTTCGTTGCTATATTTGTTCGTTATTCAATGCAGAATGGTAAAAGAGCGGAGGTTGGGATTCCATTACAAATTGCACCTTCCCTCATGCGTCACATGAGATTTTTAATACATTTTTGACATTTAATCAATGAATTAATGGGCGGCGGTCCCAATGGCGTAGTGGGCGCTGTGGTCACGTCGGAGTGGTGGTGGCGGTTGGGATGTTGTTAGCAGCAACGGTGGGAGTGGTGGTGAGACCGCCGCAGGCTGCTCCAGTGGGTGGAGGGGCGGAGGGTGTAGGGGCGCGTGTGGCGGAAGAGGGCAGTCGGCGGCGGCGGTCGCTTCCACGCGAGTGCCCCTGCCCAAAGCGACTGTCCGCACGAGCGCCGCACCGACCTCATGCGATTTGCCGCCCGCCGCCTGCGCCCCCTCCCCCGGCACCGGCGCCGGCCCCGGCCGCCTCCCATTGGCGGAAGCGCGCGCCAATCCCTTTGCCGGTCACTGACCTGCGAGAGGCCCCGGCGCCGGCGCCGCCTGCCCCCGAGCGGCCGCTGCTGCCGCTGACGTCAAGGACGGTCCACGGCGCCTGGTCGGCCCCGGGGCAGGCAACCCGCCCGACATTGCGACGCCCCGGAGCCCGCGCGCCGCACCGGTGTCCTGGGGGTGGTAAAATGAAGTTCATCACAGAATTACGATCGTCTCGGCAGAGATAACATTTCCGAATGCATAGAAAAGCCTGCTCTTACGAAAATTCCGTCACAACTTTTACTTCCGGTAACGCATGTCCGGATACGAACACACTCGCCGCTAAAATGGAAAATTAAATTCTAGCTTCTACAATAGCATATATTTTCTCGCATTATTGGTAACTTTTCCAATTTTCAAACATGTAGAGATTTCAGCAAAAAACACCTCTACCATTTCTTTAAGCGACCTTTACTCTGTCTGGAGATGGGATCAAATAATCATGTGCCATTTTTTAGAAAATTTTGAAAATGTAGGTGAGGCTTCATGTATAAGCCCCAGAATCAACATATGACAATCCCCCCGGACTCAAAGGCGCAGACTCTCGGTCAGATCAATCGGGGAGTATCATTTTTGGAGAAAATCGTCTGAACGGTTTAGGTGCTAGCGTTCACCGCCGACAGACAGAGAGATTGACAGACTGACTGACGGACAGACTGACGGACGGACTGACGGACGGACAGACAGACGGACAAACTGAAGGACTGACTGACGGACAGACAGACGGACGGACAGACAGACGGACAAACTGAAGGACTGACTGACGGACAGACAGACGGACAAACTGACGGACGGACGGACTGACGGACTGACGGACTGACGGACGGACGGACGGACGGACGGACGGACGGACGGACAGACAGACTGACAGACTGACAGGCGTGTTGCTGTGCTAATGTTTCGGCATAAAAAGTGTTTTCTGAGAAGAGAACGAGTTAAGAGGAAGTTCATGCAGGGGCAAGATATATCCACTTTTTCGATATTTTGGCCTCACAATACGAGATTTTCTGACGAAAAAATCACCATTTTCCGCAGCTGCATTACAGTTCTTCCTCTTTTCTATACAAGTACGTAGTACGGCAAGAAAGTAAAACCCTAGTATCAGATTAAGCGTCATGAAATATAAATGGAATCTTTTAAATTTGCGAGTATATTTTCAGCTCTCTAGTTTAAGCAGATCGTCCGAAGATTTTTTTGTGGAAATAGTAAAGAAAATAAATTTAAAATAAAATAAGTCCAAGAGCATTTTAATTGTAGTTTACGCTATTAATTTCTATTGGAGACGACAATATCCATATACTACGAATATTAGGAAGTATAGAGTTCGGTTGAGCCTGCAAAAACCTTCGCCAGTTCTTACATGTGACATGACGTGGCAACTAGCATTGCAATATTCAAATTGGGAAATCGCACGTGCGAAAGCAGTGGACGACGCCACGCCGGATGTAATAAGTCGCGAGTGTAGCGTAGGTTCACACTTCCGCCAGGTGACTACATTCCCAAGGGGCATACATATGCGTTCTCAGTATTGAGAGTTGTAAGTAATGGAACGTATTACGTGGCGAGATATAAATTATTAGTGTAGTCTGTTATTAAAATTATACGAACTAACTGTATAGCAAATAAGTGTGTTCGTGCTCATTCTCACGGGTCAAGAATTCCTCTCAGAAATATTTTCTAGAGAATTTTAAGAAGTTTACTTATGGAGTGAGTATTTTATATTCAACCTTTGTTATTCAGAATATTATCATGCCTTCGTCGAACGTATTTGATCTCATCCAGTACATCTTATTTCGCAACTGCCTAAAACTTGATGCCTATGTTGAAATCTTACAAGTGGTTGCTGCATAATTTTAGTTAAATGAAATTCGTGTTAAATCGCAGAGCTATTATTTCGTATCTCTGACGCTGAATTGATACTTTGTAGATGGTACCAGGATTCTGGTAAGTACAGAGTAAAGTCAGTCGCTGTGTGCATATTATTTCCATACACTATTGTTTATATCAATTCGATTTCATTACTAGCTCGTATCACGAGAGCATGGCGTACCCTTCATTTGTATTTTAGGGGGTTGATTAATTCCGTATGTTCATATAGAAATAAATTAACATAATATTATCAACGAAAATATATTCACTTATACACACAATATATATTGTGTTTCGCAATTTATGTTGTGTAACTATGATAGTATATTTGACTGTACACTTGTGAATACGAATTAGCGATGAGAGTAGTGTTAAAGGTGTAATAGCGTTCATGCAACACGAAACATGAACAATTGTGTTAGGTATTTGGGTAATGATTAGTGGCATAATGATGTCAATTAAGGCTTCCAATGCTAAGGAAACGTGTTCTTGAGCAGCCTCTATTCGGATTCGTTGCCCTTACAGCATACGTTGTAACAAGACCTGTGCCGAGTGTGGCGTTGTAGATCTCGTATCGCCCTTGACGCCCGCCAAGGACGCGCAGCGCCGAAATCGCTGGGTGTTTGGGCGCAGATAAGCCTGTGGCGCTGATACCGGTCTCGTCGTTCATGGTGAAGGCCTAATCATTGCTAAACTGCGCGCACGCTGTAAATCGCAGTACCTAACACATACTGCCAGTAGGGCGGGGTTGCATATCAGATACACGACTCCATGACTCGGCCGATTGTAGGTATCGTGCACCTCTTATTAGTGGACAATCGCCTCTCGTATGTAGTAAAAAAGGCAGGTATGACACTCATCTATTAAAAAACTAGTGAGGATGAATAGCACACACTTTCTTACATTTCTTTTTTTACTATTTTTGGAAATTCAGATTTCAAAAAAATTAAACCTACGCCGTTTCGTATGCATTCCTTTGGCATATCCGTCAAAAAATATTTTGAGCCATTTTTGAGAAAAATCTTTTTTATAAGGCACTGAAGCAAACACTTTGCAAAAATACATGTTTTTAAATATATTTTATCTTTTAAAATCTATCAATAATATTGTTTTTTAGTAATGCTGATTCTTGTAATTTGTTAAATACAGAGAAATCACCGAAAATGAGACCAGCACCAATATTTTACCTTTCTTTGCTACTTACGAGGGACAATTTTTTTTTTAAGTGAGAGGCATTTTTGAGAAAATGTTTAAACATTGCCTTATTTCAAGCAGTTTACGCAAAAACTGTTCATATCTTCAAACAATTGTATATGAGATTATATAAAGATCTGTCCCTGTATAACAGATTTCATAAAGTAAAAATCTCTGTCTTCAATATTGTAGTTGTAGGAAGACGCCCAACAAATTGTGAACAGTTGATATTTTCGATATTCGATCCGAGTTTTCAACTTTGAGACCTTCGCAATTTTTTAAGCGTGTTGTATGGTATTTGGGGACATATTTAATAAAAAAATTGGCGCATTTTTAGAACAATTTAAAAATGTCCTTAAGGCTTCTTTCAAATAGGTTTCGTTCCCCCAATATCGAAATTTTCATTTCAAACTCATAGGGCTTCGAGACAGATGGGCGAATATCAATTTTGGAGAAAATTGTCTCAATAGTTTAGGCTTTAGCTTGGAGGCAGGCAGGCAGACTGGTATTTTGTTGTATATCGATATTTCTGTACCAAGGACCCACATAACATGTATTCCGACTAAACAGCGTATTAGAGGAAGACATTTACTAAATTTAGGAGCAACATCGATCCACTTTTTCGATACTAGAGCCCAAAAATACGCCTTTTGTTTGTAGAAAAATAGAAGACTTTTGCCGCAGCATTAGAATAGTTTCCTTACTATGGTGAGGCGTGATGTGTGTGTGAACGAGCCGCTGAAGAAAAACATGACGGGATAGGAATGAAACTTTTACCCCATAATATTTTTTGGGTCTTAGAAATTCAGATCAAAGCAATTAGTAATACTTCTAGACAACCGTGTTGCCAGGCGACAATAAGCGGGGCAAGTCGGAATGTATCAGGAAGGAAGCGGGCGGGCGCGAATGCTTATCAGGAGATTGGGATAAAGTACCCTGGCAGTGCCGAGTAATCAGTGAATTAACCATATGTTAATGTGTGACACGTTTCGTTTTCCACTTAGACCAGTTTTTTTTCTATTGACACTCTATCTATTATTACATTATCTTTTTTAAGCGAAAAGATATTCAATCTTGTTCCCTGTGTTATCATATCTCGCATGTATTCGTGCCTCACGCGCGTTAGACATAATAATCCATCGCTTTTCTCGTGCTCATTCCGCGTCCACGAGCCGCTGTCCATCACAGCCGTTTCCACGGCCTCTGACTCACTGGAGCAGATCACTCGGCGACCAGCTGCTCCGGGGGCTCCTTTCCTCGCGTTCATCTGTCGCCGAGCGCCGGGATGGAGAGGGGAGGAGTGGGAGAGGAGGCGGGGACGACCACGTCGCGCTCGGGGAGACGTCGTTAGCGGAGGGGGCGCTGGCAGTGGATGAGGCAGGTGTGAGGCCTGGCATGAACGCGACGATCAGTTTCGTGAAGCTTCTTTGATGCCCGTTCAGGCGTGCGGTTTTTACGAGTGAAAGGAAAAAGTGTTGATTTGTTGTCAGGAATTTTAATAAAATCAGGAATTTCGTAGCAGTTTCATTTAATTTAAACAATAAATATGCAAATATCTATTCTGAGATTCTACAAATAAACGTGAATATAACGATAATGACTGAATAATGATTTTATTGAAATGTACATCTTAAAATACAAGAATCATGTTGCATTCAGTTTCATCATTAAGGAAAATTTTCATTTGTCCCAATCACATGTTCTATAGTAATTAAATTTTGTTACTTTTAATATTGATTGTCTCTGTGTTTAACTGTCTGTGAAATTTTAAATGTAAGGCGCATGTCTTAAAAGTAGAGAAATCATTGTACACACATAATTTCGCTGAAAACACGAAAAGTATTGTATAATCCAGAATTAGTGAAACAATACCTCGTTAAAATTTGTAAGTGATCGAAAATATTATGAGTATTCGTATTAAGTTAGATATTCCTTTTCAACAGCATGAACGTCAGCCCTCTTGAAGGAAGTTGTTTTGTTGATCTAAATAAACTATCAGATGTTGATAATTTCTCGATAAATCTGCAGGTAGCAAACTATGCATAGTGTATTGCCTGGAATTATTTTGTTTTATACTATTCATTTTTATTATTTATTACTATTACATTGTTGGATTTACGTACATTTGTATGACACTGATATCGTGCGACCTTTGTCGATTGAGAATAGTTTGTTAAAGAACTAGTGATGGCATCTTCGGCAGTGAGATGTATTCTTTGTTGTTGGCTAAGAGACTGCTTTTACGTATATTTGTAAGTGAAAGGAAAGCTATGGACATAGACGATATAATATGGTAAAGGCAAACAGTATTTTAGTATTTAGAATGTTCTTTATCAAAATTAAACAAGCTTACAGTCTTTGGATATGATGATTCTTAAATACTGTTCTAGTATTTCCCACTATTTGTTAATATTTTTAACATTGTATTTTGTTCTTTAGTTCTGAACTGCCACGCCATTTCCATATCTCTCCGATAGCGAATACCACCCATGTCAGCCGATGTCAGTGCCTCGTGAATTGGATTGCAGTGCCCCAATCCTATCATAGTTGTTGTCGGAGCAGAATAGCGAACGAGAGTGGGTTATGTAAAGCAATTTAAATTGAGCAGCGGCCTTCGCTGGGGCTTCTTCCCTCCGTTGGCTTCTCCTCGCCCGCCGCCCGCCGCCCGCTCATCCCTCTCACTGCCCTCTTTGCAGATCCCCGCTGTGCTGGCGATCGGCTCTTGAGAGACGCCACCTCACCTTTTCCCTCAACCTGCACTTCCCAAACAAGCGTTTGAAGCACGGTCCATGATCCATCCCGCACACATTACTCGTGTAATTGTGTGTCATTTTCTCTGAGGTTTTCTTGTGTGATTGTTACGAATGACGGACGGACGTAACGAGGATCGCGGAACATGAGCAGGGCATTCTGATGGGATCCAGTGGTAATGGATCGTGAGTTACAAAAAATATGAAGGTGTTGAGATATTGATTGTTTAAAGTATTACGTTTGAATTACATTAAATTGACTTTGAGATACAAACTAGTTAAAAAATCGTTAGCAAATAAAATTTTGGATATTACAAAGCGTTATTTTTGCCATTCTCTCATGCGAGCATTTTGACATTATATCTCTCAGCCGTCGGTCAATAATATCTACTACATACATAGCAAACTCCACACTTTTTATATACCATGTGTCCTCAGTAAATAATGTTCCGGACGCACTTCTGTTGAATGATTTATTTGGGTTAACATTGCAATGCATACGCCGATCTTTGGTATTTAGCGTTTGTATAATAGAAGGTTATTGTGTGTAAATCTTGCAATAGAATAAAGAATAATGGCACAAAAAGTTGATTAAGTTATAGAAAATTCGATGCATTTTCAGACGAATTGCGCGTAGAGTCCGTCGCTCGTTGTGTTCCCCTGTCACTTTCCTTCGATCAGCGCTCTTTCCCCGTCCTCCACCCCCGCCCTTCTTCCGTTCCACTTCCCCCTCCGGCCTGCCTTAATTCGACCTCGTTTTCATGCCTTTCTCCTCTCTTCATGCGCATCCCCATCACCCGCTTTCATCTCCTCTCTCTCCATCTCGCCTCTTCTCCTCGCCACCCACGCCATCGCATCGCCTCCTCAGCCCCCGCTACCTCAGCTTCGGCCCCCTTCCTTCTCACCTCCCCCGCAATCTCCACCTATGACTCTGTTCCACCCCGCCCCCTCCCGCACGTTCCTCATCACCCGTCACCCCCCCCATCTCCGCACCTCTACCTTCTCCGGCCCCGTCGTTTCATCCTTATTCCTTTCTTCCGCCCTGTCCTCCTTTAACCTCCACCCCGTCGCCTATTCCTTCTCCGCCACCTGAGCCCCCACCCCCGCACCTCCCCGCGGGTCCACGTGTGGTTGCGAAGTGAGTCACGCCAGGAGCAAGAGCCCCCGAAGGAGACAGCGCCTGAGTCAGCGGCCAGAATACCCCTGGGCGCGGAGCCTCCGCGTGAGGGTGGGGGTGGGGGCAGGTGCCTCGTCGCCTCGCGCGCTCGCCGCTTTCGTCACTTCGCCTGACGTCCGCCGCCCTCTTGTGAAACTAGGCGTTGTTTGCGGCTACCTTCTGCTGAGTCCGGTTTTAGAATCCCACTCACGTCCATCAGCATCCTTTCGGACATTAGGTGACCACTTTGCTCATATTTTTTAATATATTTTGTACACTTTTGGAAGTTTTAACGAGCATTTGCTTAGTTATTGGCTAATGTATTTTGATAAAAATGCGATGTAATGATTGTTGGACATTTTGTTAATTTGTGGTCATATATCCCTGCTAAAAATTCACTACTTTGTCCAAAAAGAGAATCCTTGCGTATACTTTTGTTGTACTATTGTTATTGCTTGGAGAATTCATCATAACAGTTAATTCGTTTTGCCTTTTGCAAGATTTATTGTTATACACACAATAAAAGAAAACATTCACTAGTAAACATAACATAAAAAAATATTCTGATTTTTAAAGTTTTCGTCCGTTTTAACCGACAGTGGGGGAAATTATTGTCACGATCGACGTAATGACTTTGTTTAAAAATTAAAATTTTGGCAATTTTATTTGTTCCCAGAGTAAAACTTTTGAGTCGCGTAGGTTCGCGTATTTCCATGCATTCATCCGAATTTTCGTAGGAGTATAATCGCTCCCAACTGTCTTTACAACGAGTTTCCTGGAATGTAGTATGACCATAGTGTCGTAACCCTGATAGATTGTACTAGGAAAGAAACTACGAAGAGATCTGTAGACATTACAAGTGTACGTAGGGTATTTGTGTTTCACAGTTCGTTGCGAAATAATGAAAATCGATTAAATTTGATTATGAATTTGTGAAATTTGTTGCGTACTCAGAGGGAGAATGCGAAAAAAATACGCTCAAATTATTGACTGATTCATTCGTTTATTTATTTAGGTTGAAGAGCATTTCAACTGCTGAAGCCATTGAGATTCATGACTGTAGTGAGTACAAGATGTGAGACATTGGAACCGGGATCACCTCTAAAATACGTGCCGATGTCACTTGACCCTTCCCAAATGTCTCATGTACTTGCCGGGGCTCCAGTCAGGGCGCCCGCGGTGGACGGGGAAGGCACCAGCAGTTGCGACGAAGCCTCCCCTCCATCCGATCGTTTGGCCAAAGAGATTCTACGCACTGGACATGGTTATCATATTTCTAGTCTGCCATGGGTGCTGCACTAGTGACGTGTTGTATGAACTCATTAACCGAGATATCCACTAGCATGCTCACGTTCTGACTCAGGTCTGTTTTCTGCCGCTCAACTGAGACGCACATTTTTTTGTAGCAGCTATTGTTGATTGAGGTTGTGTGTACATAAAGGCTATCGACTGATCTCGTGTGGACGTAAAGCAAATAAACTAAGCTCTGTATTAAAGGATTGTGAAGATAAGGTTCTCTGATTTCCTCACTATGTGGGATGCTGAAAACTGTCACACAATATTACATTTAACGTGTGTGATTTCGGTGCATATAAATGAAACACTGCATACGTATAATTCGATATGGCGCTGGGTCAGAATGATATTTGAACCCTGAAATATCAAATACATAAGTATTTCACATCATTACTACTCATTAACAACAGAAAATCATTATAAAAAATGCGACGTGGTTACATCGTGTAGATCTATATGATGAGTATAATTTGCCTAAAGTACGAAATGATTAGCTCTAGTTCGTGAACGCGGAGGCACAGAAAGAACTGCGTCACCTTGTGATCAAATGCAAGGCTAATATTATTCGCAATTTCATTTATAGTGCTTATTTCGCCATGTATATCAGCACAAAATATAGATATTCCCTTCGGCGATATATATCAGTACACATACCGATTGGATTCACTAAAAGTAGCTTTTTAAAGGTTTCGGAATAAGTTGATTCGTTGATAAAGTTACATCAGAAATTACATTCACATGAGCTCATCGTAGACTCAGAAAATAATTATTGTGAAACGTTCTCTTAATTGAAGTGACAAATCACAACAAGACACAAGAAACAGGTTCATGTGCAAAACATTCTGGTTTTACGTTCAGATTGATTTACTCTGTAATCGTTTACCAATTTATAATTGGTTCAGCTCGTTAGATAAATTGTTACCTTTCTTGCCTCTTACCACCTAGAGCGCTGGTTCGATCCGACTGAGATGAGTGGATTGTGGGAATGGTAAAAAAATCCATCATGACCATGGTGTAGCTTTGCGCCATGTTGAAAGACACCAACTAAATTCCCAGCGAAATTAAACCCCAACCCGTTCCTTAAAATTCCCGTCCTAATCACATTGATATATAGACTTATCCCGGGAACACCTCAAATACTGGATAAATATTGCTGCGCCTGTTGTGGTGCTCCCTGACGGCTAAAATGGGAGTCAGAATGTGTTGACAACACTGACAGCCTACGGGACTGGAACTAAAAAAAATCTTAGCAAATTTTGCCCGTGTGTGGTAGACTAACGAATAAATCTCAAAAAGCACATTGCAAACAATAACTAGTGGTACTGCAACAGAACATGTCGTCTCGATTTTCTTTCTAGTTTTTGCTGTTTTCAAAAATTCAGAGCGTTCAATGAAAATGAAACTTGCGCCATCTGCACTTTACTCAATCCGTAAGAGAAAATTATTGAACGAAAGATTTGCAGCCGATTTTGAGAAAATAATTGTTTAAAAATAGCCTATATTTCACGCTAAATTACGCGAAAACAACTCTTATTTTCGAAAAATTGTAAATAATCTTATTTTAATATCTCCCTTTTGAAAACAGATTTCCCTGCTTATAAAACCTCCATATTGAATATTGTAGTTGTAGGAAGACCCCGAAAAAATATGAATTTTTGTAATGATCGAAAATTTAGAAATGTCTCCGAAAGTGAGACCTTTTAAGCAAATTTTACGCTTTTCGAGGTCAAAGATTAATAAAGGAAATTAAGATCTATTGTGAGAGAATTTAGAAAACGAGGCATCATGTGAAGTACCCACAAAATCAAAATATTGGTGTTTATACTCTCAGGCCTTCAGTCCGTTCAGATAGATCGCAGAATAATAATTTTGTAGAAAGTTGTCTTAACGGATTAGGCGTTAGAGTTGGCCATAGACAGATGTTTTGCCTTGAATCGATTTTTCGGTATTCCACAAAGCACGCATTTTGATTACACAACTTGTTAGAGAAAGTAATTTACTTTTTATATTGGAACAAAATGTATTCTCTTTTTCGTTATCACGGTTCTACAATAAGTTTTTCTCTCGAGAAATCGCTGATTTCCAGCGCACGATTAGTGTAAAGTATAAATAATAATTTGTAAGGTTAGTATAAATTTAGATTTAAGATTAGCTTAGCACGCCCCCCCCCATATAACTGTACAAATAAGAAAAATAAATGTCATTATACACTTTTCCTTTTTACTAGGAAGGCGAGAAAGTAAAATAACCATTTCATCCTCATGAAAGAAACTCAAATATCATCAGTTCCCTGCACTCGTTTATCGACGACCAGTTAGGGATGCGGAGCAGGCGGGTGAAACCAGGGCAGCTTCATTTCTCGGGAGTGAGGCGCGCGGGATAAATACAGCAGAGGAACGTGTGCGATGAATCTCGGAGATTTTGTTAGCGCTCGCACCTGTGTCACGCGCGTCTCAGCGGGCGCGCGCGAGCCAACGCGTGACGTGCGCCGGCGCGGAGGGGCGCTGGCAGTCGCGGCGCCGGAACATTTCTGCCGCGCTGGACGGCGACGAAATTCACTTGCTCTGCAACGCACACGCCAAGAACCAACTGTATTACTTTTTACTACGTGGCGACAGCAGAACTAAGAAGTACTCTTGTGTGCATCACACCGGTGTACTCCGAGATCAAGAAAACTAAAATGTAAAGATAATTCTTGATATGTATATGTTGGCTCTGGCCTACAGTTTTCAAAGACAATTGAATAAATCACTGCCAATGCTTTCTTTCGTATTCATTTTTGTTAGAAATAGTTTTTCATTTAACAATTTTATTTGTAATTGTAACAGAAATTTAAAATAAAAATGAAAATAATTCCCAACGCGTTAAGTCAAATAAATTTATTTTATTCACGTATTAACAAATATTAAGACCACATAATTATGTCACCTTGTAATTTGCCCAACATTAAAGTACAATTATAGAAGTTCATTTAATATTTAAAAAAATTAGTAGGTACAATTTATTCCTTATATACTTGCTTCCTACTTCACGTTCAGGCATGTATGGAATGTGAGAGTGTATTAGGTGTTTGAAATGTGCCTTCTGACCCGTGAAGTGAGGATTCTGCTTCCCAGGACGATGCAATTACTCCACAAATAAATTTGAAAATTGTCTTGTTTTTTAATTATTTAACAAATATTATTTTGGCAGTACGAAGATTAAAAAGGTTTAAGATACATTGCCTTACGATGGAATGCACTGCGAACATTAGCGTTGACGGTTAGAACATTGGCGTTTTGTTATCGCGCGATGTGCTAAGATACCACGCGCGTCAATGAAGATGCCCAGCGCAAGATACTGCGTAAGGAATTGTGAAACATTTGAATGCAGCGCAGTCACGGCGCCTAGCGCGCCCCTTTCGCCGTTTCCCCATTGTTATCGCTGTGGTGCGGCAGGTGGCCGGTGACCCCTTCGTAGCGCTGAGCTGACACCTCTGAGCGCGTGGATCGAAAGTTTTGTGACCAAGGGTTGTGTTAGTTTCTACAGGATAGCGCGCACGATTTATCATACCGTTACGCAGCTCAGTTTAGAGGTACGAAGCTGATTTTGAATAATCCTCTAGGGATTTTCACATCCCATGCATGCCTGAACGTGACGTATGAAATAAAGATGTAGGGAACTAATTTTACTACTTATTTTTAAATATTAAATTCAATTGAATAATAATTAAAAAATACAATAATTATAATTTCATGTGAGAAAACTTTTACAGTGTGATATAATATATTTATTGTTATTATTTCTTTATTGTTATTTGTTTTTTGTTTTTTAACATGACGCCATGGAATTTGCCTTTATAGTTTTCGTGTCCACCGGGTCCGCTCGTGAACTCGTCGCTCGCGTCGCGTCGCTTGCGCAGCCCAGTGCGCGCCGCGCGGCGCAGGAGGGCGCATTCGCTGCGCTTTGCTCTTCCGCGTGCGCGCTGGGTGGGCGGCGGAGCGCGCGTTTCTGCGCAGATTCACTCGCGGCTTTTAATTCCGCCGCGGAGCGCACGCGCCCTTTCGGAGCCGAACAGCTTCCGCTGAAAACGATCATAGTGATGTGGAGTGTTCGCGAAGAAAATGTGGGTGGGATTGTACTAGGGATGCCGTATCGATGTCGAAGTTTTTTGTGAAATCTTCGATTTATTTGTCATTGATTTTTTGAGGCCGATGTTTTTTTTAACATCGTTAGTGTGGGTTCGATATTTTTACGTGGATGATATTTTTTTAATGAGAAAGGTGCCATCAGAACAAAATTATGTAATAACTTTTAGATATCCTTAAATTGAATATTTTTCAGGCAAAAGTAACGAAGGGTGAAAAATAAATAAAATGAAGTTTTTACTAATAAGTAAGCCTTTATTATTTGTGACGTTTCGATTCAAATTATCAAAGTTTTGTTAATCATTCGGATGATTTTTTTACTTTGTTTTGTCGGACAAATCTCAATTAAAAATTAATAAACGAGACCACTTTTAAATTAAATCCCCCCACGTAAACTTCAAATCTTTACTATACAGATTTTAAAAATCAATGTTTAATAACATCGATGGTTTGGTGTCGATGTTGTATTAACTTTGATGTTTTAATTTTGAGCATCAATGTTTAGACATATCGAAGGGTTTGTTGACGATATCGCATCCCTAGTCTGCACGTAGGCTAGGTATGACCTCCCAGTGGCAGTTTGTAGTTATTTTCCATTGTATGGGATGATGGGGACTGACGAAAACAGATGTATGAGTATGTATGGAACGATAGTTGAGATGGGATAAGTCGTACGACAACCCAACCGCATGCTGAGAACACCAACGTCTTTCCTGGAACTCGAAGCCGCCGCTTTTGTTGGCGCGTAATTTCATGTGCCTCCTAGTTCCTTTGCCAGTGCCAGCTTTATTAAAAGAATAAATCAATACTTAAATTAATAAAAGAATAGTAATAAAATTAATAAAATTAAGTAATAAAATATATTAAATAATTAATAATTAAATAAAAATATTAAGAAAATTAATAAAAGCATAAATAAATAAATAATCAAACAAGGCTCAGGTCGTTGACCTGCCTCTTCCGCTTCACCACTTTCAAATATTTAATACATAAACAATAGAAGAGGTAATTCAAAAGAAATTCGTCTGCTATAAGGGGAAAGGGATTTCTGCCAAGTGTAACTAGAATGAGATTGAGAGAGAAGGGGATTGATGCAAAAGGAACGTTCTCATTGCATTTTTGTGATTATATTTTTTACTGTGAATTAGAAATTTAATTTAATTAAACTGAGGTTATATTTGAAAACTTTGTGAGATTGCAAAATTCCAGGAGGTTTTGCTTAAATTTAGTGAAATTACGTATGTGTAACAAAACAAGTGATGAGTAGGGGAGAATTCTAAATAAAACGCTTAACTTCAAGGGATGATAGTAAGTACTGTTAGTTGTTACAAAAATACAAGGGGTTTGAGAAAAGCTAAAATATTGCGTACGTATTTTTGAAAAATCCCTAACAAGAATATACAGTTTCCTCGAGAAGTTGTGAAAGTCGGCAGTAGGAAGATCCACTCCGCCGATTACAAGTTTCAAAATAAGACTATGTTGCTTGAATTCTGTATTTTTTGAATTTTTTCCATTGTAAACAGCACATGGTGGTCCGCGCTGTAGTCTTCCGTCCCCATCCTGATTGCGCTCTGTTCTAAGGGTCCAACAATGGTCTGATCCCCTTATGTCCATTCCAAATGGCCAAAAAATGACTGCCGCAGGTCTGCGACCATGCTGATGTCAGGTGGAGGCTAATTGATTGTGAGGGGATTAAATACTTGCAAGACATCGTCTGAAAGCATGCAAAAGGAAATATTTCGTTGAGTTTTCTGGGAATTGGAGAGAAAATTATGTTATTATTTCCAAGAGTTATAGGCAGGTAACTCGTTTATTCAGTTAAATTGTTTATTAATAGTTTAATGCATTTCGGAAAGGTTTATATTACTAACAAAAATCCGTGATAACATACGAATTTGCTTTGGAACCATTGGAAATTTTCCACAATAATCCCCATTCCCAAACAAGGTTAAATGTGTTTTCGATATGAAATCCGGACACATTTGAAGATGACAATTATGATAATCAGTTCAAATCCATCACCAATATCAGCTCACGTATTGTGACAACACTTAAGTTATCATATGACATAACATCCTCCAACTCACTTATCAAATTTAATGTACGTTTCCACGTTGTTTCCATTATTTCAAGGCTTTAAATATTTGATGTAGTATATAGGATGTATAGTATGATCAGAATCTCTCGAAAATACAACATGATGTGAATTCGGATCATCTCTCTCTTTCACCGCTCTGTTATAAAGTTCTGAGTAACATGCATTCATTAGGTTGCAGTTGACTGGAATACATTCCACACTTTCGTTCAATTTTTTTCTGAAACCAAATATTTACATATAAAGCATATAAAGGGAAATACAATCAAACATTATTATTTCACATTTGTTCCTTGATCTATTTCTACTTCCTACGAGTCTTATCTGTTAGTTTTAGTTTTAGTGTACATTTTAGAAAACTAGTTGTGCTACAACAGCATGTTCATTCTCATATTTCGAAAAAAATCTATACCTGAAATTATTTAAAGACTAATACTGAGAAATAGATTTCATTTAAAAAGATATTTCTTGCTTCAGTATTCAAGGTGTAAGACAGGTTAGAAAAGCAATTGAATTTCTTATCAATAAATTCAAACTTCGTGAAAACTACTCATTTCTTTTTAAAAATGTACATTACCTTATTGACTGTACATACTGTACATAGTACCTTATTGAATGATTTAATTCGTTAGAACAGATTTCATTAAGGAGTAAATATTTATATTCAATACGCGTATTAAAGTTGTATAATGTTAATTCTTTGCTATTTTCGAAAGTACAGAGTTCATCGAAAACGGGCTCTACACCTTTTTTATGTCTTACTTTATGCCATCCGAGAAAAAAAATACTTTTGGAGTATTTTTGAGAAAAATTTGTTTAAAAATTGCGTAAATACATTTATTGCAAAATTACGTCAATACTACTGGTATTGTTAAAAAATCATACATGACGTCTTTAATATCCAGTGCATGATCAGGTGCGTGTTGTTGAAGGATAGACAGGTGTACATTTTACCGTAAACCAATGTTTCGCGATCAAGGAGCCACAAAACGTAGATACTGTTAACATAAAATTACAAAAAGTAATTTACTTCATATAGGAGCAAGATTTATCCATTTTTTATATCATGCACCGACAACAATAGTTCTGTCAAAAAAAAAAAAAAAAACACTTTCCGCTGCAGAATTACGATTCGTAACTACGTAAGTAGATGAGAAAGTAGTACAATTCTATTGGTGACTAATAATACATTTGGGTTGAAAATGTAATTGAATTGGTCTATGGTAAGCGAGAATGCTACTTACAAATGAGCACAAAAACTGCACTAATGGTCAGGAGCGTGTATACGAATCCTTTGGAGAATGTTTCGAAAACATCGATCTGTGCGTCCACATTTGTTTGAACAGAGTGGGTTTTATATCGTCTTATCTTCACGGTGAAGGTCAAAGCATTGTTCTTGAAACATTTCCATTCAGTACTTGAAATTCCTGAGTTTAATTGCACATTTTATGGACAACGGTATCTTATCTGAGTATGCGGCCGGTAGGTAATAACTGGTAGCCTTCAACTTCAGAACAGTGGACATGCAAAAATACTTTTTTCAAAATAAATGAATCAGAAATGAATAGCGAATATTTTCTACGTGTCAGAGCATTTTGATTGGTGATGTGTTGAAGAAGGTAGCCTTTAAATTTCTTAAATTTCAGATAGCCCTTTTGTGTGAAATTGTGTGAAATAAGGAAAAGTGAGTGAAATAGGCGTGATTTATTTTAGATTATAATCACATGTGATGTAAAATTTATATGAATAGTGAATATCAAGAATTTTTTTCCCTTTTATGTGTCTTTCTTTCTGTTTCTCATTCTTTGTTTATTTTCCGTTACTGTCTGAATTTCGCCCAGCCAGGCCTGCGATACCAATCACCATAATATAAGGTTTGTCCCATTCCCTTCTAAAAAGGAGGCGGCCTTGGTCTCCTCGCTCGAAAAGCGCTGCCTCCCGATTGAATTCAAATGAGCGCGCTCGGTCGTCTCCTTCGAGGGCCGGGGCGCGTGAGTCAGCGGCGATCCATCAGCCGCCGCGACGCCCAGCGCCTCTTGTGCGGCCGTATGCGGCGGCGCGCCCGGGGGAGGCTTGCTCCGGAGTCGAGTGGCGCCTCCCAGGCTCCGAGCAGGTGGAAGGACCACGGGTATTGCGGAAGAGCCGGCGGTGCCGCTGGATGTACAGTCTGGCTCCGGGTCATTCTAGATCTGGGACCTCCAGGCAGTGGCGGAAAGTTCGACGCAAGCTAGACGGGTAGCTCGAATTCAGCGGCCGGCTGCTATGAGCGGTAGTTTTCGATGGTTGCACCCAGCAGTACCAGGCAAATTCCGAAACAATATATCCTAACAAACGGACTACGGACCGCATACGACCTTTCACGTGAAAAAACCTTCCATATATTTACATTGTTAAAAGACTGGTACAATTTATTATTACAAACTAGTTTTACGTACTTGTATGGCTGAAAAAAGCAAAGGCTACAAAAAAAATAGACAATTCGACATCTAGTCACTATATTTTTGGTTTCATGTGAATGCGTAGACTGTTCATATGAAGCCAGACAGTAAAATACCCTCCCTCCAAACAAAATTAATAAAAATCGTACGGTTGCCCGGCCTTTCGTACTGAACTCATTTTTAACCACGTTTAAAACAAACCCGCTTACTGGATACTGCTAATGACCAATGTCAGTTTGGTCAGGATATTGAATGTAAAAAAAGTATTATGAAGAAGAAATAATCGCAATTAACTCATGAAAAAATGTTTTAAAAATTCCGAAACGTTCTCTATTCTACGTAAAGAAAATAGAAAACAAATATTTTCTGGTGGGAAAGCCCGAATGATTCTGCCGAGCGGCAATGGACACACTGCATTCAACTGCATCAGACAACGGTCTTCAATGCGTATAGACGACATGTAGTGGAATCGAAAAGTTTAAAACTTCCCATTCTCATTGTGTAAGTGACGTTATTTTCATCTCTTACAGAAACTATAACACGTTTCGCGCATTTCTTCTAGTATTTACTGTGATATTCCTATTGTAGATCTTACATCGAAATTATTTCTCAGGGCTTCTCATTGAGAAACCAACGAAGCAAGTTTGTCAACGCCCATATTATATGGCTCAGTTTGATCGAATCAATTCATTTGATACCGCTGTGTCGACTTGAAACTTTGGACAGAAATCGCCCGGCCCAGCTCTAGTCTATTGAGTATTCAAAAACGTTGGTCGTAAGAGAACGAGTCCGCTAGGCATCCACTCCACACCTACGCGCCCCGAAGCGGGTCGCTTCCTCTCTGCATTCTCTTGTTCTCGTTTTGTGTGTGCGTGTGTGTGCGCGCGCGCGCGCGCGTGTGTGTGTTTGTATTTGTGTGTGTGTTTGTGTGTGTGTTTGTGTGTGTGTATGTGTGTGTGTAGGAAAGATGGGAGAACCTTCTATGTGAACTTCATTAACCAAAGAAAGTTTACAAAGACTTTGTAAAACAATTTGTAGATGAACTTCCAATATAAACTGAAGTATCGTACACTACTCTCAGTAATCTATAGTTGCATCGCAGTTTTGAAGAAAACAATAGATTTTTTATTGTAAAATAATATGTCAATATTTGTAGTCGGAGTTATTTTATTTTTGCGAAAGATCATGAAGATTAGTAATGCATGGCACATGAAGAATAACAGAGATTGCCAGCATTAAAATTTAAATTCTAATATTAGTGTAAAATGGTGTTTTGCACTTATTCGCTAACTTCACTACAGGTCTACATTTTATTCGAATCTTGTCAGTTTGAATTCTGATTGATCGTTCCTTTTTGTTATGGCTTGCAATAACATACGGTAGACAATACCAGTATCCTATCTTACACTTTCTAATGTTTCTTCCGCTATCGTAAGTTGAATGGCATTCTTTAATGCACCCTGTAGGCTATATTATTCTTTTGTGAGAGCTGATTTTCTCTTTCCATTGTGTTCTGGTAAGACTGCAGATATGTGGAGTAATTATTACCTTGAGATTACGCTTTACAGTTGTTTGTACCCGAGTGGTGATTTCCTTTCCTGATCAAAACGATAGAACAAAAGGTGAACACAGTCTGTCAAGCTTTTTTCTTGCGTTTGCCCCTTTAATTGCGTTTCGGAAGACAGTTCGTATTTTCGAAGAATCTCTCAGAATTACCGCCGAAGATGATTACACATTACGTATGATTAAAACGATTTGTTGTTATTGTACGATATACAATTAAGAATGTCAGAGGGAGAGAAAAAAACGTATGGAAATAAAATAGTTTTAAAATTTAGGTTTTAATAGAATTTTAGAGATAATATAAATGCATCATATCAGAATATTGTTTCGTTGCTTTTGTTACAGTTGTTTTTTTCAAATTTTACTGGTTGAATGCTTGTGGACGTCAAACCACTTGGAAGTCATTTTGTTGTTCGTATAGTGATCAATCAATGATAAATGCTGACAATACTATTCCCAGTTTTCGTTGCTTCGCCTGATTTCTAGTTTATTTTGAACAGAAGTAGTATAATTATCGCACGATATTGACCTGAAAGTACTGTTTAGGAGTACATTCAGTTCTGATTCCATGTAACATTTGCACTAACTCTCGACAAACTAATGATTACTTAGCTATAATATACCTGTCTAGCAATCACGAAGTCCCGTCTGGTGACAAAATCGCTGTATTTGTGTGAACCGTAGAATGATAATAAATGATTGGTAATAAGATTCAACGGTAGATATTTATTTCATATCTCATTTTACTGACGTTACTCTTAGGACATGTCAAACGTTCTACAAGTTCAAGTTTTAGCAGTAGTCCTGAAAGTTGGATGTTGCTCATTGTTCAGATAAAACTATGAATACACCGAAGAAAACAATTCTTTCTTCTGCTCGCATCACCTACGACTTGCGATTTGTATGCTTGAATTAAAATAAAATGAATGTTATTAAGGCCGTCTAAAAATGTTGCTCTCGGCCTATGGGCATGGTGTCGCAGCATTTCCTACTCACAAAATAAAATGCCACTTTTACCTCTCGATTCATAAACACGAGCTGTTTTTTATATATCATAAATATTTAGCTGTGATATTTTTTATACTAATTCCATTCACTGACTGTCTAATACAAATCGATTTTATCTGTTTTTCGTTGTCAGATTTATTATTTCCTGCTTGATAGAACTTCGAACGTTTTCTAGTAAATCGTCCTCTTTCGAGATTTTGCAATTTGTGCTTGCCGAGCTCTTGAGGTGCGCTCTTTAAACGTTTAGTTTCGTTCTTGTCCCTCTCCGAGAAAAACATCATTTCTCCCTTCCGCATCACTTCACCTTATCTCATTTTACTTGGAAGAGCGCGCTTTGTCGTGTATTGAACTTTGCTCCACAGGAGCACGTGTTTCTCTTGAGACGAGCATCTCCACAGTTTAGACAAGTTCTTCGAGCTCACAATTTATCTAGTGTTGTTTCGACATCACCAAGTGATTGATTGCTGTTGGGCTTTGGCTGTCGACCAGGGCGAAAGGCGAATAGGGAAAAAAATTAAACAAAAGCGGCGTTTGGAATAAATAAACCGCTGCTCTTGTAACGTTACTGTATTCTTCATGCGAATTTAATGGTTTCAGACCGCGATTTATATAGAGATTTTTCCGTGGAGAAAGCTGTAGGTATATATTAAGTCTCCTAGAGAAGTATATTTTCCATTTTTTTGTCAATACCTGAATATTTTTCTTTTTTTTCTTTTTTTGGAATATTTCACAACTCATCCATCATTCTTCGTTTCATTGCTTCGATGACGAAATGAGGCAAATGCGAGTAGTAGTCAAATTCTTTATATTTTGTATCAAACTGGAAGTTAGGAATTGATAATAGATTTCTGTTCTTATATTTATGACACATGATGCTGAAAATATTTCCTCCGCTACAAGAAGAAAATAATATTTGTTAATTGATATTATAAATTGTTTTTGAAACAAATCTTATAACTATCAGGATTCTTTCCTGCCAATAATTGTAAAACTAAATTCTTTAGAATTGGCAAACTCCAGCACAGTTGTTCCTTATTAAATCTCCGTAGTGGTGAAACAGGACTATTTCCTACGTGATTTAATATAGGAGGAGATAATTTGTCTGGACTTTGCAGGAAACTTGCAGGCTTATTCTTATCATCATGAGCTGCACACTCCTTTTTTGGCAGTAAGAAGAAGAGTGGAGTTTGTGGAAATGAGTCAGCTGTAGACGTTCTGCGCAAGAAGAAGCACCTTAGCGCATGCGACGTTTGAGCCTCCGCGCATCGCAACTCGAACTGCGCGTGCGCAGTCTCACAATTGGTGAATGTAAGAAGATCTGCAAAATGCGCCTAGTTAATCGAGAAGGCGCGCGAGGGAAGAGTAAACGATCGACGAAGAGCTCGTAGTGCAGGCAGCCTTATCTCTGACACTGATAAATCGGAAATTGGAGGATTTCCGTCCCGCTGTGCAAGCGTAGTGATGAAGTTTAGTTTTACGTTACTTTTAACTTCCTTGAAATAATTCTTTCGTTTATTGACATATTAGCTCCGAAAACCTGCATGATAATATTCATGGTTATTAAATGTAATGCCCTCAGGCCAGGAACTGATTTCCGCATCTCCATCGAGGTATTCATTCCGTTTTCCTTCACCTGTTGAGCAGTGGCTCAAATGTTCCCTTGGTTTGTTGTAGTTTCGCTGTTTGCGTCTGTTTTCTTGTGCTCTCGATTTCCTAGTTTCGGGTGTCATGGGGCCGTGGTAAAGTTACTTCGAGAGCAATACTGTAAAACGATATGTTCCCCGATACAAATAGTTTTGTATTTCGCGGGAGATAAAAATATATTTTCAAATGTTGCTAACCACGCTCGTAACTTTTAACGTGGGGTAGTGAAAGATGGTAGCCTTAGAAAACGTGCGCAGATTACACTTCTCCCCTATACGTCACATTTGTGAGTTTTTGACGATGAGTGGATAAAAACCTGGTTTGCGTGAGCGAAGCCACGGTTGGGACTGTAGTCTTCTCGCGGCCCGGTCGCCTCCATGCGCGGCGTGCAGATCGCATCTGGCGTGCGGCGCGGGCGCTGTGCTGGAGCGCGGCGCCCCTCACGCGTGCGCGGCTTCGGCTGTCGCACGTGACCCGGAGGCTCGCCGTCCCCCTGCCCCTCCCCCTGCCCCTCCCCCTCCCCCTCGCCCCACTGCCCCTTGCCCTCTCAAACCATCTCGCCCAGCCCCGCCTACGCACATCCATCGCATGCAGCGCCAAGCGAATTCACTTCCGCGCTCGAAATGTCTTGGGAAATGCTTGCTTCAAATTCTAGATACAATTATAACGACTTTTCAACTCCTGAAATAAAAACCAATAGCGTGCAACTTTACATATAAAATGCCCCAATGAGGGCGGTGTATCTCCAAAAATGTGTCGCGTTTTCAATGCGATTGTTCCTACCGCCCCTCGCTATAGACCAATAATAAGCTGCGACTCACATCTCTTAGGAGGCGGAATGTATCTATCGCTTTGTTGATGTGCAATAAACCGCGTACGTACTGTAGCACAACCTCTTTGGTTTTTAACATGCTTGCAGTTATTTTCAATACTTGGCGCATTTTGTAACTTTGTAGGGCGTAATTATATGCGTGGAATAGTCCTGTTAAATACCTACCACTCGTGATTCGGAAATTCTCAGGTAAATCCCCTCCTCGCTTGGCGAGTCGAGGATTTGTAGTCAATTTCCAAAGTACTCGTGGTAGTACCTACGATGACATTTTAAAATGTAACGCGTTTTAATTACAATTGTTCCATAAATTCGGCGAGTGTAACGTAATATAGAAATAAACTCAAACTTCTTCTGCGTTTGTAGGCCAACGCAAGCTTAGTGTCTGACGCGGCTCAATATCTCGTCGCCCTGAGCTAGGGAAAGGCGGTCGTAGGCCGTTCCCACTGCGTAGGATCGGAAGCAGGCGGCGTATCGTTTGGGGAAGCGCCGTCAGACAGGCTGTGAGAAAGCAGCGCCCAAACGCCTGCCAACGCAAGCGGCTGCGCGGCGCGGCGCGGCGCGGCGCTGACGCGGCGCATCTCATGGCCTGCGACTATCTCCCCCTCGGTCAGCACAATACGGCGGCAGCGGCGCGGCGTCCCACGCCCCGAGCCACCGGTCGCGGGCCCGCCCTCCCTCCCAGCGCCCCGCGCGGCGCTTCGGCCAATTTCCGTCTTGCGTGGGTCGCCCTCCCCCCGCGCTCTCGACGTACCACGCTTGGCCCAGCCTTCTCGGCACCTTACTTCACCCCTCTCCATGCCCTACACTCTGCCCTTTGCCCCACTTCTCGTCCACACTACCAGTGTCCTGTCCTTCCCACGCTCAGTTCCCATCTCACGTTCTGCATTCCTCCCCCTGCCCTCTTCCGTATCCTTGTCCCTTACCCTGCTTCCCTCCCCTTTCTTCCTTCCTTACTCCCTTTATCATTTACGTTCCCTCGAGCCAGGCGTTGCGGTTTCTAGTGTTTGGTGTCTCTCCTCCCTAAATGCATACTTCACGATAAATAAATCAATTCTTTATCTCCCATTCTTTTGATTATTCGACTTTTACCTCGCCAATGACTCACCATTCGTCTGACAATTCACGATGTCTGATAGTTGGCTCTGCATGCCATTCTATCAAAGCATTTCACTACGCATTTGTCCCCTCCGTCACAACCGTTGCAGCTGCGGCAAGTGTCTTGCCGTGATGCGGCACGAAGCAAGCTTCTTTCGAAGCAAGCTTCTTCAAGACGCTAGCTTTCGCATTTATGTACCCGAGTTACGATTTTTTAAAATCTCCTTCATCCCACGTAGACTCTTATTTCTTTATTACTTCAGTACTCATATCGCAGAGTCATCGCAAATTAAATCACAGATTATCCATGACCAATGAGGCTGAGACAATGTAATTATTATAAAACTAGTGTTTTTATAAGGCCACGTACGTTTTTGATTATTATAAGTAACTTTGGCATTTTCTGAACATTCAAAGAGTTCAACGTACTTCCAAGAAAAAAATAAAAATAGGAGACATTTAGTCGTTGGAGTTTCAAGTAAAGTGCCCCGAAAAACAAAGCATCGTTTCAAATTCAAGGGACCGCGACGACGGGCCGACGGATGTACGTTCTGCTAGAAACCGAAGTGTTGGTATCAAGGGCTTACAACTCGTGAGTTTTCACTACATTTCCTAATGGAGAAACTTGTTTACTGCATAAAGGAGCAAAAAGTATTAATTTTTTCGGTATGAGAGTTACACAATGCGTGTTTTTTGTATTAAAAAAAACGCGAAATCCCGCTTTTACAATACTTTCTCTTTACTACGTGTGTCTGTCTGTGTACTTGTCCGCGAACGGGCCAGGGCCTACCAGCAGCGTCCCGGCTCGCGGCCATGGGCTTAAGGGGTACGTGTGGTTAGCACGAACATATCCCCCCGCCGTGTTCTGCTCTTCTCAACCTGAGAAGCGAGTTTTCTCATCGTCACATAGGATCATATTCTGGGACATTGCAAGGGCAATGCACACTCTAATCTTGCCCGAGCGAGAATCGAACTCGAGATCGTGTCATGGACAGCGAGTACGCTGACCAATGAGCTCAACCGCGCGTGCTTACTACGTACGTAGTAAAGAGAAATTAAAAGTAGTAACTGGCTGACGTGCGAATGACTCGCGGTCAGCTAGGCAGACGCTGGCGATGGAGATGGCGACTTTCGCTCCCGAGTTCCTTTCGAGGCTGCTGGCTTAAAGACCGCTTGTTTCTCCTTGCTAATCTAGGGGCATAAGTGCCGCAGTGTGAAGGACAAGGTCGACTCGATGATTATTTTGTCTGCCTCTTAGGCGTAATACTTCGTAGGTGTACACGGGACCCTCTTTATCAAAGGTCTGCTGAGGTATTCTGAACCTACGTCGTGTATTTTGTCAACCATTCCACTTATAAAATGAACACCAGTAGCGTTTAACGATACAACTTTTATGCCCTAATAACGCCATTGTACCACAGAAAGTTATCGCATTTCTATGATTCACCGACAGACCGAATTAATAATATTTCGAAATCTCTCCCTCTGTTCGCACACCTATTCTGGCGACGAAGTGGGTCTCCATTCCATTGGTTGCCGTCTCGATCCAGGAGTTCCAAAAGTGACCCAAGTCGGATCTTCAGACACTGTCTTTCTTAGAAAGTCATCACCATCTTCGCGATAAAGTGTGTGAAAATGCACTTTTTCGGAAAATTTCTCGATAAAGCATTGAAAATTGCATAAAAAATTTGTGAAGATTTTGATATTATAAACGTACGGTTTTCCAATTCAATTGCAATTCTTTGCGTGTCTGGAGACCTGACAAGAGCTTAGAGCTTGTCCAGCCGGGATTATTGTCCAGAAGGGCTGATACCTGGATGGAAAAACCTTGCTAGCCGCCATGTAGGTCAACGCCTGATCTCACCTTCTAGCGGGGTTGGGAACACTGCCACTTCATGGTTTTATCGCTCATTGTACTCCAGGGACTAACGACTAACATTCTTGTACTCGATGCGCATGTAAACACTGAATACGGATAGCTATTGCAGAGAACCGTACGTTCTGAAAGCATGGTGTGTTCTGCTTCTCTTTGGCAAGCGTAGTGACGAAGAGGGCGTGTGTGGCGGTGTTGCAGTGCGGCTCCACAAGCCAGAGCGACTCCCCGGCCAGCGGCAGCGGCAGCGGCGGCGGCTGCTGCTGCGGCGGCGCCAGCGAGCGCTGCATGCGCCGGCCGGCGCTGTGTTCGGGCGGCGGCGCGCCGTCGTCGGCGGCCGCCCCGCCCGGCCCCGGCCCCGCCCCCGGCCCCGGCTCCGGCCCCGGCCAGGGCCAGGGCCCCGCCCCCGCCGCTAACGGAGGAGGCGGCGCGGGCGGCGGCGGGGGCGGGGGCGGGGCCGCGCTGCCCCCGCCCGCGGCGGCCGACGCCATGCACACGGAGGCGGAGCTGGAGGCGGCGGCGCATGCGGCCGCCGCCACCGCCACCGCCACCACCTCCCTCGACGACTGCTGCTACTCGGCGTGCGACCTGAAGGCGGCGGCGGCGTCGCTGGCCTCCGAGAGCCGGCTGTCGCGCGTGAAGCGCATGCTGACGGCCGGGTGGCGCGGCGCGGCGCGCGCCTCGTCCCGCGCGGCCCCGCCCCCGGGCCCCGCCCACGCGCACGCCAACGCCAACGCCAACGCGCACGGGGGCGGGGCGGGGGCGGGGGCGGGGGCCGGGCGCGGGCGCACCTTCGGCCTGCCGCTGCGCGAGCTGCCCCTCGAGCCCGCCCTGGGCGTGCCGCGCGTCCTCGTGCGCCTGTGCGTCTTCATCGAGTCCCACGGTGAGTGCCTCGCCCCCTCCCCACTCCGCCCCCCCCCCTTTGGCTACGATGTGCGCTCGTCGCCTTGTATTACTGGATGGGCAATTGCCAAAGTTCAGTGGGAAGCTGTAAATGATGTATGTTTGGGAAACTACTTCCAATACTTCTAATAAGAGGCGTGATTGCGTCGTATACTTCGATTTTTCTGTAGTGGTCGACGATATTGGGACATTGTTGCACCTCCTGCCGTATAAGATGAATATTTTTAATTCATTTGCGAACGTCCTTCTCAAAGGGGCTCATGGTCTCAGAAACTCTGTTAAAAATATTCATTTTATGAGGTAGGAAGTGTAACAATAACCAAATGTCATGAGCCACTATAGGAAAATCGAAGTATAGTCCGTATATGAAGAG
Organism: Gryllus longicercus; assembly: GCA_038098605.1. Lineage (NCBI taxonomy): Eukaryota > Metazoa > Arthropoda > Insecta > Orthoptera > Gryllidae > Gryllus > Gryllus longicercus. The sequence goes on from JAZDUA010000262.1 coordinate 1,956,381, forward strand.
TTAATCGCCTGAAATTTGATACGGATTGCGACGCACCCGTACCCCTTATCAAGTTGCCTCCAGGCATATTTCGGTGTAGGAGGAGGGACTCTTTTTAAATGCAAGCCCTATGACCTGTGCTTGCGGATGCAAAGAAGATCCCTTTACTTGTTTTTACATAAAATATTTAAAAACTTTGGATGAAACAAGAATAATTAAAGTGATTGTTACGTACAAATTTAGTATTTTTTAAAAATATTATTGTCTCTCATGCTTATACTAGTTTTGTTTCTGTCCATATGTAATACATTTGGAGGGGTTAATGAAAACATACTACAAATATTGATACTAAAATATGCTCCCAATAAGCCCCTTCGAATTTGCTATATTGTAAATAATGTATAATGTTTCATTTTCACGATTAAAGGAGTTTCATCAATAAAAAATTGTGTTAATACATGATCAAATATAGCATATGTAAACATTGTGATTTTGTAAAGAAAAATTAACATTCTGTCAAATTAGAAAAAATAACATTTCAAATCACTTTATTCATTTTGTGCCCGAAAATCTGCGCGTTGACGGTTTCCGAAAGAGAAACGCGCTTCAGAAAGTTTGCTATTGCCTATCCAGTAATACAAATAGACAGGTGATTACCTCATATCTGTGGGTCGACAATTTAAAAAAAAGCTCAGGTCTCTGAAGGGGCTTGCAAAGAGGACTTCTGGCACCTACCTTCAAAGTCAATCGCCGTTTTTCCAACACAATCAATTTCGAAATTCCACTGCAAGTGATCTACCACAATAGGTAGGATAATAATGAATAGGGGAGTTTATGTGTCATGACACACAGTTAGTGCAATGACTGATTGCTACCTGGTTTCATAGGCAATATTTCTGATTTATGAGCTGTGTTAGACCGCCTGGTCACCCTTGGGATTTCCGCCTGTCAGGCGGCGTTCGGTTGCCTTCTACTCTATACCCGGAGGAAATGGTGCGTGAGCAAGGCTGCAACAGCAAACGCCCTCCTAAATAGACGACCTACTATGAAGTAATGAAAACTGCACAATGGCAAAGAAAGCAAGGTGATTGTGCCCTTTATAAGTGTACCTATACAGAGCACAATCAGTACTTGTAGTGCTGGAAGGCACATCTCCCCTAGTTGACAGTGGACCATGCTTTTTTTTTTATCTTGTCGATCGAAATTTTATATTTACAAATTTAGTAAAGTGGAGTAGATATTCGGTGTAAGTTATTTTTATTATTTATTTTTGTATCGAAATTAGTGAACACAAATCAGATACACTATACGTACATTTCCTGCTCTTTTTGGATTAATCTCCCTTGCGTATCGTTCAAACTATCAAAAACGTTCCAAAAACAGGAAGAACGGAGACATGCAACGCTTTTGCAAGCGTTTTATCACTTCCATTGATTTGTCTGTAACAGATATGTCACATGTCTTGTAATAGCAGATAAAGATAATAGCATGATTTGCAGCATGTTTGCAAATATGTTCCAGAGTCTAGTTTGACGTATGCAACTAACTTTCGTATACATGGGTAGTTCGGTGAAGTTTTACCATTAATGTGAAAAGACTGATCTACTTCCCCTGTCTATATTGTCAGCTCTCGCTTCTCCTTGTGTCTCCTTTCACATGCCGTTAACTAATTCTTGGAATTGCTGATTTTGCAACTATGTCAGTAGCGAACGACATGTCATCACGGAATCAAGAGATGATCAATAAGTAGAATTATCTTAACGATGTGAAGAACACACACATAGTGTAATTTTTAATTTCCGAAATCATTATATTCCGTATTTATTAAAGTAATAGATAGTGCTGATCATCGAATCGTGCGCGTATGTAGTTTTACCTTTTAATCCAAAAGGTTCCGTTCAGTATCCATATGCATAATATTGCAGTACTTGAATATTGAACGTTTAGTGAGATTTTGAACGTATTGAATTCTGCTGAGTTTCACTTCACGCGTTGAACTGGTTTCCGCCGTGCGTAATCCCGCAAATGAACGATTGCCGCGAGGGGCATTAGAAAAGCGAAAACAACAGCTCCAATTTTAGAGATTGGATCCCAGATTGAAAGGGCAGTGAATGGGATGGTAATGTTTTCCCGACACGACATGCAAAGCAGTGCCCGAAACAGCTGAGGCCCGTTACACCAATTGAGTTGAAAAACGAAACGGGGATCCACCAATGGCGCTATTTACAAAAACCTCTGTAATTGTCAGTGTTTCGTTTCGTTTGGTGGTCGGGAATGTCCGGATTGTCGTTATACAAGCTACGGAAAATAAAGTTTAATAATACACTCGTTCAGTGTAATGAAATGTAAAGTTCTTGTTTGTGGGAACGTGTTTTAGCGGTGCTTAGCGGTTAATTCGCTGATAACAAATTGAATGCAGAAAACAAATGTAGTTTCGATTTTAATTTTTATTCGAGTTTCCTGTTCAACTCTACAATATTTTTTTTTCATTACTCATTAGTACTTCGTAATTGGCAATCACCGCATATAAAAATTTATTATACTATTCTCTGTGCTAAATAAGGTTTTGTTCGCATCGGTGTTCTGAATTCGTTAGCTCTAGATGGGCCAGTGCGATCATCTACACTGTGCAAATCATCGCCTTAAATGTGAAAATAGCTTATTTATCAAAATACGATTTGAAATGGCCCGACTCTGATTAGTTCATATATGTGCGCCCTGCGTGGGTATCATTCTAAAAGTGATAAACATTTGTTCAGAAACAATGGTTGAGGTCTGCGCGATTAAATTGCACATATTATTAATAACGTTACATAGAATTCGATATTTTGCTGTTTCAGTGGAGGATATCCCAAACCTTCAAAAGTATACGCGGTTCAAAAGATACAATTTTATTTATCACATCGTCAGAAACATTACTCATATTCTATAGGGACACCAGTGTTTCAATGGGCTGTGGGACCGTTTACACGTAGTACTATCTGTTAACATGTGTTGCTGCGTAATTCGTGTTGTGGATTGCATGTGCTCCTGCAAATTTCTGTTTGTTTCATTCTTGGGGGGGGGCGATAATTATATCTCCAGCATCAGCACATTCACGAGGTTTTATAACTGTGGCGTCTAACAAATCTTCCTTTGCGTATGCTATATGTAGAGGATATATCAGTTGTTTTTTATTGTTGCTATAGATATAAATAATAAATTTTAATTTTTACGTTACGTATATTTTAGAAATAAAACTTTTTACGTTCATGTAGCGTGTACATTTTTATTACGGAATGAGATATGCAACCAAGGAAATGATGAAATGAATCGTGCTGTTTGGAAGTCTAGTATTTTTGTAATGGACTGCTCGACCTGGTGCGGTGGTATGGTGTGAGCAGGACATGTTAATGTGGCATGTGTGTGACGACGTGTAGCGCGAGCGCGTTGTCGGCCGGCCGCGCCGGGAGACGGCTGGTCCAGCGGAGGGCGCGGGAAGGACAGCCTGCAGTGAGTAGCCCAGCAGCACCCTTCCCCTCACAGAGCTTGCAACGCCCTCCCTGTGTGTGCGGCTCCCTCCGAGCCCGTCTTGTGTTTATTACTCTCCTCAACACGTAACACTGCTGTGTGAATTCACTCTTCCAGAGTTGAAAACACGGTTCATGTGAAGTAAACATGTTCCCAGAGGAGACGTTTGCCTTGAGTTAAATGCCGGTAAAGGAAGTTAAAATGAGAGTGTGTGGTCTGATTTGTGGCGTTCCACGTAGGGCGTCCGCCCGCAGCGAATAGGGGGTCGAGGGCGGAAGTGCTTCTCCATCGCGGGCCCCGCCCTCGCTCGGCGGAGCGGACAGGTTTCTAGGATGGACCGCGTCGCTCATCTCGCGGACGTGAGGGCTTTTGCGTTTCGTTTGGAGGTGGAATTTAGAATGGCTCCTCAAAAGTCTACACTTCGAACCATCGGGATTGTAAATTTGCTGGTATGCCTTCCTCCTTGAAAAGTAAATCTCCTTCAATTATTTATTTACGATAACATCATAAATGTATCAACAAAATCAAATATTGTTTAATTGAAGAACGAAAGCACATGTAGTGCAAAAACGTTTTATTTTACAGCAGATGGTCTTGAACATGTCTTTCAATAGTGTTATCACGATCAAGCAGTTAAAAAGCTTAAATTCCGAAAAAGATCCAACTCATTCGTAAAGTTTTCCTCCTTGCATGCCAATAAAAATGGCGAAAAAACAAACAATTTTTAAGGGTTGCTTAAAATTTGACTGATAGGACTAGACACAGTAATGCTTTAACATAAAAACAGCCGGAAACTACAGCATGCCATGAAATCACATTATTATATTTATGAGCACATGTGCTTTAATAATGTTATATAAAGTTTCTGTCGAAACTAGCTCAAAATTTCGCAATTTCAGAAACGCTCGAACGCTATTTTCTCAAAAAACAGCTCCAAATTTTTTCTTTAAATTTTTCGAAACGATGGTGCTAATTGAAATGTTCTTTAATAACAGTAAAATAATATTTCCGCTCCACAATAATAAAACCGAAATATTAAGAATATTTCAAAACTTTGCCCGGTGATAGATGGTAGAAGGCAAGAATATGTTGGAAGTTCGAATAGCTAACCGAAACCAAAGGAAATAGAAAACTAATACGGGAACGTGTGTGCTATTTTGTAGCACCCCAAGTTGTATTTATATTTTTCTTCCCTGAAAAAAATCTTCATTCAACAATTTCATAAAGTACCTTAGCTTGGTAAGGTAGCATTGTAAGTAGCTCATACTTTTGATGTGAGATTTTCGAGATGGAGCAAAGCTACATTGGATATCTTCTGGTTGGTTCTTTCGTGTAATTAAACCATTTTTGTTCTCATTTGCACTGAAAAGCGTACAAGTATATCTCCTTACACCTTCCTTACCGCGTGGTGTATGCTTCTATATCACCTTCGGTCTGATCTCCACGGACTCCGAAATGTTGAGCTTGGGAGGGGGGTTGGGTTGAGTATTTCACTACGCGGACCATATATAGAGACCTTTATCCACTTCGGTATTATCACCAAGGACCCCCAAATGTTGAGCGTGGGGGCGTGTGTTGGAGTCTTTCAAATCGCGGTACATTTGTACTCTTCGGTGTAATCTAGAAGGACTCCGACAAGGGAGCATTGAGTGTTTCACGTCGTCCCGCCCTTAAAGTCCTCTACATCGTGATCGACCTGTTGGGAGTGTCGAGAGTTGCGGAGCATGGAGTGTTTGTGGACGCGGTGCATCCTGAGAGGCCTGTGGAGAGCGGGGGCTGCGCGGAGGGGCGTGCGGGTGCGAGGTGCGCGTGGCGTGGCGCAGGTCCGCGCTGCGGCGGCGTCTTCCGGCTGTCGGGCGGCAGCCCCGCGCTCGTGGAGCGGCTGCGCGCGGCCTTCGACGCGCAGGGCGACTGCGACCTGCAGGCGGCCGCCGCCGACGCGCCCTCGGCCGCGCAGCTGCTGCGCCTGTGGCTGCGCGACCTGCCCGACCCGCTGCTGCCCCCCGCGGCCGCCCGCCGGATCCTGGCTCTGCACGCAGGTACGCGCGCCGCGCCCTCCCCCCGTCCGGCCTCTCGTAACCTCCCTCCCTCCCTTCCTCCTCCCACCCTTCCTCCTCCCTCCCCTCTCCACCCTCCCTCCCCTCTCCTCCCTCCCTCCCCTCTCCTCCCTCCCTCTCCTCTCTCTCCCCTCTCCGCTCCGCCACTTCTCTCCCCTACTCCTTCATCCCCCTCGTCTCCTCATTCGCACGCTCCACCTTCCTCTGTCTTCCCCATCTTTTCTCCCACTCAATATTTTTCTCCATCCCCCTCTCTCACCTTTTTCATTCCCCTCATTTGCTCGCGGCTCTCTCTTTCTCCCACCCCTTTCTATCTTATCTCCTTCGTTTGTCGGTCCTGTCTTTATCGTTTCTCCCTGTTTTCTCCTCTTTACTGGTTCTCTCACATCTTCCCTCTTTTCCCTTCTCCATCTCATTCCTCAATTTTCAGTCTTCTTCTTTTTCCATATTCTCACTCCTCATCTTTCTCTTCCTCTCCAATCTTCCTGTTCTATCCTACTCGTCTACACTTCTCTACACCTCTACGCATATCTACTTAATGGGTCTGTTTTCTTTCGTACCTCTCATCTTTTCTTCCAATTTTTTTTCCAATTTCTCTTTTGTACTCCTTGTGTCATATTTTAGTCTATTTTAGTGCAACTTCACAACAGCTTCAGTCTTCCTATTTCCTTTTGCCATTTCGTAGTTTCTCATCCTTTATTTTATTATTCACATTACTGTTCACTAGCCTTCCCATATTCTCTCGTCCCCCTCCTTCTCATATTCCTTTCTTGGAGCTTTACTTTTCTTTTCGGGAGTGTAATGAATTGAAGTCAGATAACAAATTTTGAATTTCTTGAGTGATGGATCAGCAGCATCCCGACCCCTGTCTGTCCCTCTACTAGATATTAATGTTGGGTGGAGTGGGACCTTGTGGAACGCCTTGAGTGAGGTGGGCCGCTTGTGCCTGTGCGCAGATCTGCTGTCGTCGTCGTCGGGGGCTGGTCCGGGGCCGGGGGCGGGGGCGGGGCGGTGGCGCGAGGAGGCGGCGCGCGTGGTGCGGGCGCTGGCGGAGCCGCACGCGCGCTGCCTGCGCTACCTGCTGCTGTTCCTGCGGCGCGTGGAGCAGCGCGCGGCCGCCGCCCGCTGCCCGCACTGCCCGCCGCACGCCGGCGCCGCCGCCGCCCTCGGCCCGCTGCTCCTGCTCCCGCCCCCGCCCCCGCCCCCGGGCGACGGGGTGCCGCCGCCGCCGCCGCTGCCGCCCGCCGCGCCGCACGCCGCCCAGCTCGCCATGGCGCGCCTCGTGCACGACGCGCAGCACATCTGCGCCCCCGAACGGTGAGTGGCACGCCCCCGCGCGCGAGGGGCAGCGGCGCAGGGGGTCGACTTTCCGCCGCTGGTCACCTTGGTTAAACACGTTGATATCCGCGGACCCAGCTCGTTAAATTGTGGCTCTCCGGGTCCCGTCACGGTGCGGTCTTGGTTGTCGAATGTAAACGTAAGCTGCCACGGCCGGCGTCAGTGAAACCTTGGCTCTCGGGAGACGCCCCGTACTACTCAAGCCATTTAGCTTCGAAGAATATAGCAATACGTCGATGGAATCGTTGGTAATCATGGGACTAGATTTTTTTTTGTTTTTTTATATCTAAAGTGTTTTTTAATCAAGAAACATGATGACCCGGAAGCTTACATGAAACAAGTCGACACCTTGCGAAGAAATGTAATGTGCGCAGACTTTTCAATGTGATTGGGTCTCCGCGTCACATGTCCTTGACTTGAAGGACTGCTCTCAGAAAGACCATGGAACAGCATTTAAATGTTGGCCAGCAACTCAAGGTCACGAATCTCCGAGCGCCTGAGAAAGTCTGCATCTTGTGCATGTTGACTTATGAAAGCATGTGTCAGAGTTTTATGTGTACTCTGTACCGATGTTTTCACTTACCGAATGTCTTTGTTTAAACGTTAATAATTGTTTTCCAGGATGAAATTATTACAAAAACATTTGTTTCTTCAAACATTGAAGATTGTTCTTCCCATATAATTGGAGCAATTCGTATTTGCTCTAAGGAAAATATTTTTTAGCTATTGAAGCAAATTACTGCTAGGCCTTTTCCACCTGCTGGAAGTATATATTCGGATTGTATGGTTTCTGTATTCTGAATCTTTACTTCATTTCGTTGCAAGAAATACCGGGAGATGTGGCTCATGGTATCGCTGATGTCACTGCATTGCCTCTGACTGAGAGGTTCTAGGTTCGAGTTCTGACGGTTGTAGGAGTTTCGACTCTACATAGCTATGCCGAGTGCAGTTGAGTGCTCTACTAGTATGACTTTACAATACATGCTACAAGCAAATACATGCTACCTTATGTGTGCATGCTACCAACAAGGTTTGTGCGTGCACGCAAACACGGTCGCATAAAATTACGGGCTTATTAGTTAACTCTTTTGTAGGGATAGTGATAAATGCACAGCTTAACAAGACATCAATGTCTCTTCGAAACATTCTTTTGTTCAAATAATTGCGTCCGAAGTTTCTCCAAAAATCTAATATTTTGGATGAAAAACTGCTTCAAAATGCGTATTTTCTATTTTCCATTGAAAATATTCTAATATGACCATATTTTACCCTTATTTAATATTCTTAAAGTCATATTTGAATTCAAATATTAAGAATCCGAAAAATTGAAAAACTGTGAAAAAATATATATAAGTGCCAATAGACGGCAGCTGAGAGCAGGTTGAGGCGGAGATAATGAAAAGAACTAATACAATAATTCTGCGCCATTCTGTAGTACCACTACTTTAAAATACCACATCGAATTACATAGGACTGGCCAAATTTATTATGACGATTGGTCAAAGTTCTAGAATTATTCAGTGACATTTCTTAGTATGCTTTGTCATTTCATTGAGTTACCGGACATCAAATTGATTAATTGAGGAAGGCGTGACGTTCCAGTATTTCTGTTTTAATTGAGTGAATTTCAATCATCCGTAAACAAATAAAATAAGTAATAACTCTATAAAAATAATCAATAGATTAGAATAGAAATGAATATTGGATCGTTAGTGGAATGAGCCTTAAAGAGTTTTAGCTGACTAAGAGCTTTGTATTTGTTCTGAAGGCTGATTTATTGGCCATGAAGGTCCCAATAGTGTTCCGTGCTTTCTGTGGGCTGAACAGTTATCCATTCTCTCTGTTCAGGAAATCAATGAATTGTTTTCCACATTAAAAGCAATATGGAGACTTTCTCACGTTTACTAGAATTTAAAATCTCCAGTTATGGTTTTAGGTTGAGAAACATTTCTCTTTTCCAATAATGTTGGTTTCATCGAGGGTCTTACAACTCAAATGTTAGTCAGTGCATGAAAACTTCAACAAATTCTCCGTCTACTACTTACATTATTATGCCTTTCGAAGCAGATATTGATACATCTTTTATAGACATTCAATATTTTTCATTTCAACCATTTAAGTTTTTTGAAGGGGCGTTCTCCAATAATTTCTGCTCGGTGAAAATGTTTTTGTTTGTCAGACGTGAATGTTATCGTTTCACTTGTGAAAATCGAGCGAGTTTTCAACCGTGAAGTATTGTTTAGAAATTCCTAATTTCTAAACAATATTCCTAATTTCTGTCTCAACTTTTTTTTCCAATTACCCATCTCCCCTCTCAAGAGATCTTCCGAAAAGTATTTCGAATAGTAGTTATATTGTTGATACCCTATTTGTACATACTACATTTAAAAATTTTATTGCTCTAAGATTTATATGAATGTAACTGGAAACTGTCTGTGTATATGCCCCGTATTTTGTCCATTCTCTGACAAACAAGTAGGAAGTAGCTGAGTTTTGCTCAAAACAAGCTGGTATGCGTGACAAAATCCGTAGTGTTGTGAGTGTTGCTGCGTTGATAAATACCTAAACCGACGTTTGACTTTTATTGAATGGTACGAGCGTCCATTCTCAGCGCACTTCCATGGGAAAGCTACCCCACCCGAGCCCCTCCGCTGCCCTAGGGCGGCGCGAGGTACAGGCGCAAGGCGCGAACCCCGGCCATCGGCACCTACTCCACTCGCCACGGGTCGACTCCCAGCGCACGTCGCCCCCGCCATGCCACGCCCCGCCCCATCGCGCCTACTCGCTCTGCCCGCCCACTCGCCCCTACCAACCTACACCGGCCCCATATCCCTAAATAACCGCCCATCCGCACGTTCACCTGTTTGTCCGTCCGTGTTCTTCCCACCCACCATCGTCACGCTCCCACGGCCCCGACAGCCCGCCCGCTCCATAGAGCCCTGAGATCACGCCCACACGCCTGACTGCCCGCCCCGCCCACCCTGCGCCCATACACCCAACCGCCCTCTCCTCCTTCCCCACGCCTCTTCCCTGCCCGTCTGCTAAATTCTCCCACTCATTGTCCCTAGCAGCTCGCACGTCCTATCTATCCCACCCCTTCCACTTTGCGTGCCCATCGCCCCAACAGACCTATTAACTTGACTGCTCCAACATGTCTGCTCGCTCTCCCTCCCGAATCGAACTAGATCCATTCTCCCACCTTCCCGCTCATTTGCCTCAATCCGTACCCGCCGATCGCTTGCCTTTCTCATCCTACCTTTTGGTCCCCCATCGATAGGGCTATTTCTATCTCCTCTTCCCGTCCCTCGTTCACTTTCTTCGCTCTTGAGTTGTTCGTTCTCCCTTTCGTTTTCACTGGCCTGCCCGCTCCCGCCCACCCGTCGTTAACTGCTCAGCTCTTATCGGCTTTCCTGCATATCTCTCACTTACCACTCTCTGCTAATCGCGCATTAATCACTGTCGCCGCCATCACCCCACATCCCCCTCACCACGCGTCCATCACCCCGTACCAACCAAGCGCCCACCGTCCGATCCTTCTGTCCATCCCGACGACCACCTCCCCCCTCCAGTTCTGCCCTCGTCCTCGACTGCCCGTACCCGGAGAAGTGACTCAGAACATCAACGGATGTCATTGCACTGCCTGTGACGGTGATATCCTAGGTTTGAGTTCCGACGGCAGGAAGTCAATCCATGTCTGCAGAAGAATTCTAGTGACAGGCTGCTCTGATCGGTAGTTTTCCATGGTTTCTCCGATGAACACCAGGCGATTGCCGAAACAGTAACCTCACAAACGGGCCACGCACCGCTCGCGATGTTCCCTCCCTCTTCCCTTGTCCTATTCTCACTCCTTACACACACACACACACACACACACACACACACATCGTTCACTTGCATTCAGTACACTACCCTGTCGGAAAACCGGTTGAGAACTTGTAGCCTGTCCCGGCTCGGCGTCGGATCTCACCATTTAGCACGCTGGAGATGGAGAAGATCTCCTATACCTCCAGCGATGAAAACATGCACTTCACTTATGGGAATAATCGCCTTAGATGCCCGGAATCGATAATCAATCTGTCAGTCAATTAATCGACTGCCCGTTCCCGCCCTCGAGAAATGGTCGAACCTCGTCTTCGTCTTGCCCCCTCGCGGCCCCGCCCCCGCCTCCCCGCCCCCGCCTCCCCGCCCCCGCCTCCCCGCCCCCGCCTCCCCGCCCCCGCCTCCCCGCCCCGCGTGCGTCGCTCGATGCGCGCGCGGGCCGACCGTGACCTTAACGAGCGTCGCCGCGCCGCCCCGCCCGCAGCCCCGCCCGCAGCCCCGCCCGCAGCCCCGCCCGCAGCCCCGCCCGCAGCCCCGCCCGCAGCCCCGCCCGCCGCCCCGCCCGCAGCCCCGCCCGCAGCCCCGCCCGCAGCCCCGCCCGCAGCCCCGCCCACGCGCCTTCGTCAGGCTGGCGATCGACGTTCGAGGGCTCCGTTTGCGCGAGGGCGGGCGATTTGCTCGATTCAAAACGCGGCGGCGGCACAGAAATCTGTTGTGCACACACCTACGGTCATTGCGTATTTTGATACGACTCTGTCTAGAGGAACTACAGGGCGGGGAAAATATACAGTGGAGTAAGTGAATAAAGGGACTAAAATGACAGCCGAAGGTTCTCAATTAATAATAAGGGGCAGAGAATAGTTTTCGGAATTGCAAAGGTTTGGATGCGCATGCTGGATTGTTTCCCAACCATGCATCACTCAAGCGGCGCTATTGCGATGTGTTGCATCCCGGTGATTAGCGGCTGAGATAGAAATGGAGACCGTTCTTCCTAGTTTTTGTGGTCAATTTAAACCTATTCTCATCAGTCTACTTTCCCAATTCCAAGGGCTTTAATGACATTTTCTTTTCGGGAATCAAATCTTTTAAAGGCATGCCATTACTTCAATTCGCTTTCAATTTTGAACACATTATATTAATACCTAATAACAATACAAAGACTAAGCTACTTGAAACTATACATTTTTTTATTTGATCATTCACTTTTATCCTTTTCGAAAATTTTTGGAGTATGCATGTTATCGAGAAGAATTAGTTCTCGTTAATGGAAGGTACAAAATGAACGAATTTCATGTTAGCCATGTAATAATAATAATAATCCAACGATATGAGGATAGATAACATCGTGACATACCGTATACCGTCCGTCGTCATTGCCCAATCCATCACTTTCTTTTTGTAGTTCAGCAATTTCGTTGAAAGGCAGATCTTAATCTTGATCGTGACTGATGGATCTATTTTCCTTCACTTGTTGGACCTAAACGCTATTGAGGTAACGTGCTGTTCGCGTTGCACGAACATATATAATTATATTGTACATACAGATAACATTTCGAAATTTTCATTTTATTGAAATTATGTAGTTGTGATCAATAGATACTTATTATTATTGCATCGAATAAAGATAGTACGTTTACTAATTAATTCGTATTCATTCCATGAATTGATCCTATCAGCAGATATTGTTGACAGAATTTAAGTTCTGAAGTGTGCATTTGTTATAACTAGGGGTGTCTAGAGGTAATAATGGCATTTAATAAGAGTTCGTAATGTTTTTCGAGGAAGAGTACTGTAAGAAAAAAAATAAAGAAGTCAATTTCAGAAGTTTTAAATGCACAGGAGATCCAAAAATATATTTCCTAGCAGCAGTACTGTTAAACTTCCTCTATCTGACGACTGGTTTATGGTAAATTTGCCGCAATGTTTATAACCGCACTGTAATAAAGATAATGCTGAAATTATGTGCAGTAATCGCAATCACCCTGCAGTTTACATATCGAATTCGAACCCGTTCTGAATGCAGACTTTTTTATCCACTTTACAGTGAGTCGGTGTGGCAGGTCGTTTGTGATGGCGATTACCACTAAATCGTTCATGAAATTTGGCAACCAGAATCGGAGGTCGGAGATCGTGTGGTATCAATATAACATTGAAATTGTAGTACTTGTTTTCAAAGGACCCCTGGATGATATTCCATGAACGCAACGCATACTTTGTGCGACACTAGTACCAGACTCAAGTTGCGAAGTTGTCTCAATCGCATATATAGACGAGGCCAACATAGGAACTTGGGTGCGGTAAATAATGCGATTAAATCACAATAGAATGTATGTTAGTTTTTTTTGTTTTTGTTTTTAAAGAGGATGAATTTCTCTCTTTCTTGCTTTTCTGTCATAATATTGCTGGGAACGTGATTTCTTTTTTTCTGTGAAGGAGGCGAAAGGTTTAATACTGTTTGCCCTCTGAACTCGAGCAGGAGAGACGAAACCCAGACGAAGGGAAAGAAGGGAGGGTGCTGACGTAGGAACAGCCAGAAAGGGCGAGCGTGCTGGCGCGATGGCAGAGGCGGTGGGCACAGAAGCGAGGGGGGGGGGGGCGACGTGGGCGATTGGGCATGGGCGTGACAAATGGCTTTGCCCCGCCCCGCCCCGCTGTCGCCCAGCTGCCACTGCTGCGCCTGCATATTCGAAACGCCGCCTCGTAGGAGCGGGGGCGGGGGCGGAGGCGGCCGAAGGCGAAGAAAGAACCAGATCACTTCCGCGAGGCTTTTTGCTGATGAAGCCGCCTGCACGCGCCTGCAGGGGCAAGTGGAAGGCCGTATTTCTTTCTTTTTTTTCTTTCTTTCTTTCTTTCTTTTCTTTCCTTTCTTTCTTTCTTTTCCTTCTTTCTTTCTTTCTTTTCCTTCTTTCTTTTCCTTCTTTCTTTTTTTCATTTCTTCTTTCTTTCTTTCATTTCTTCTTTCTTTCTTTCATTTCTTCTTTCGTTTTTTCTTTCTTTCGTTCTTTCTGTCGTTCTTCCTTTCATTCTTTCTTTCTTTCTTCTTTTTTTCTTTTCCTTCGTTTTCTTGCTTGCCAGCTCCATTGGTTTCAGAATGCTGCTTTTTGTTATTTTTCCTGTTGATATTTTGCCTTAATTACTTTTCTGACGTATTTATCTCCTCCCAATTCAGTTTTTCACAACATTTTTTCTCTTTTTAAAAAGTATTCTCTGTCGTGCAATAGAAACTATTAGCACCAGCAACGAGCTATAGTTTGGATATTTGATTGTACTGCCAATTATATAATAATAATAATAATAATAATAATAATAATAATAATAATAATAATAATAATAATAATAATAATAATAATAATAGCCATTGCTACACAACTCTCTGAATCTAGGTATTTAAAAAGCAATGCAATCTATTGCGCAAATGGATATGGAAAAGAGCATATTAGTGGATACGTTCGTTGCAGTTTTAAACTTAATTAGATACAAAAATCGGTAATAAATTTCATTAGAAACAGAAATACGTATTAAACATGTAATGCGTCACAAACATTAAAATAAAAGATTGAAAATATGTTTTCCTAACATTTCACTTCATGTCATCAACATAAACACTGTATTAAATATTGTTTTCTAGGTCTACCTCCATTGGGAACCTAATGCCCACAAATGTTTGGAATCATAAGTACTGAAATGCCCTGAACAAAATGTGTGTTGGAACGGAAATATTAAATATTTTTTGCGTTCAGGAAACAAATTATTTACAGATCCAATATTTGCTTTTTGATTCTTTATTTATATACATAGTGATGCAGCTATCAAAATTAGAAAGGAACTCCCGTTACGAAACGTTTAAAAATATGCTTGTTTTGAAAGCATTTTGTAGAATTAATAGTATCGATTTTGCGTAGCATGCATTAGGATATCCTGACCTTGGCTATCATTTGAAGCCCATGACGGACTCATTTGGATGCTACTCGCCTTCTACAGGATCACGTTTTGAACTGTTGATCATAGTGTGAACTCATTGCCATGAATGTGTAGAAATCATATTAAAAACGTGAAGTATATGAGGAACTACGCAGCGTTATAAGATGAAACGGGGAGCATAAAAATGCCAGAAAATTTTCCGTTTTGTTAGTCATTCATTGACCGGTCGCATGGGTTTGCAATGAAGATTAATTATGTCGATAGTTCCCTTCCTCTGAATTCAACCTGCAACATGCTTTATGGAAGCATTAGACATTGATCTCATTGCTTTCGCTTCCATTCTCGCGCTCCCTTATTCACGTTGCTGACGTAAGTCGTGCTCGTAATCTGCTATCGGTGTTGGATCAGATGTGGGCGTACGTTGCAGAGAACTTGTGCTCGTTTATAAAGGACAAAGGCAATGCATTAAAATAAACTCCCGCCATTCTTACTGTAGAAAAAATGATTTGGAGAATGTCACTATATTTCTCATTTTTAAATTAACGAGTATAATTTTTATCACATACACGTCATGTCATACGTAGGGACAAAGCAAGTTTTCGAGAAGTCTGTGAGAGAAATTTCGGTTTGTTATTTCTTCTACATTGCTATTGCCATTTGTGATTATTCAAGTGAATGATTTTGTAGTGTGAGATGTTTCCGAGATTTTATGCGAGTTTAATAGATTTGGCGAGTGAAAAGTAAATATTTCTGCATTTTTCTTTCGTAGATATTATCACTACTATTATTTTACAAGTAAGTTGAAGTAAACTTCCACTTACTAGCATAGAATGTAGTTAATTCAAGGTGTATACTTCTTTTCTAGATGTAACTTTCAATTAACAGTACCCATGTTCATCGATAATTGCAGATTGTTGTACCTCGTGACAGTGACTGTTGATGCACCTAAGAATGTCTCTAGGCACATAAATGTAGCATTAAATTGGTTTCAGGATATGATCTGGCTTTGCCTCGAAGCAAAAGAAACAACAAAAAGGCCTGAACCACCTGCAGAAACAATTAAGAGGGTAATTTAGATTGTTGTCAAAGATTGTAATGTCAATTCGTTGTTCAGCAATCGTTCAGTTATAGAAAAGGACGAATCAGAAGACTTTTTTGTGAAATATTTAAAAAATGGTTATATAATGATCCACTAATTCAAAATTGAAGGTACTGCTACATATGAAGTTGATATAGTCGAGATGAAAGTTAAGCTCCCTGACCGATCTGCGTTTTGTTGATCTCAAAGGCAGCAAATGCTTGTTTTTCATATTTCCTTTACAAGTTACAATCTAGACTGAAGTCCTTTCTGTTTAGTAAATGTAGTTATATCCTACGAAGTTGACATACAGGCCAGAGCACGAGCTCCCGCACTAATCTGACTGGTTGTTCTTAAGGGCAGCAACATTTGTTTTTTCTTTTACACGATATTTATTGTAATCTAGGTTAGTGTCCCTTTTGTTCAACAGATGTTATTGTTACATTCTTTCCATGAATAGAGAACATACTTTAATTCAGTTGCAGTTTTTTTTCATTTTCCCTACATTGTCCCCAGGTACATCAGTTCGATGTACCTAGGGACGCACTAAACACAAAAACATTATCTCAAAAAATAACTTTATAGAATGTTCCAAAAATATTATTATAACACATGTAACATATTATTATTATGCTTAGATGTAGCATTCCAAAAAGGTGAACATCATCAATTTCACATCCAGAAAAAAATTAAAACATGAAAAGTGTCCCTAGGTGCGTCAATTTCTCCCTACAAGCGTAATGGTTCTAATTTATTTTTGTTATTCTTGGCGAATACTAATTCACTGATTTATAACATTCCATTTGATATTTCTCTTCACGTATTAGCACAACAAAAAACTATGAGATTTCTGTTGTAGTAGAATATTCTCAAATCAGAGACTAACTTTACTTTACGTTTGAAGTCTTTCCTATTCCGAAATATATAATTTAAAGAAGAAATGTATATATCATTATTTATATTATTTCATGACATAAAGGAAATAAAACTTCGTAACCTATGAATGAGAAGTACAATAAAGTGAGCAACGTTGTGTTCTCGTTGGCTATTCGACTTGAGTGATGGCTGAAGTTCATAGAGTAGTTCGCCTTCCGCTTTCCGTTTCTTTTGGCTCCCACTAATCTTCCGTATGGTTTTTGCACGTTCTCTTTCCACATCACACCCTTCACCGTCATTTCCTTCAGCCTCATAACTTACTTTCTTGTGTTTCATCATTATTTTTGTATTTGTTGCTTCCTCTGACCGAAGCAGATCTGTCACAGATATCGCTGACCCACATCCCTTCTACGTTATGTCCTCTATATTTTTGTATTGCCATTTGTCCCGGCGGCGAGGTGGCCAATTATTTCTCTCAGGTGTACTTTTTATTCGCGCCGCAGCTCTTTAACTTGTGCAACGGAACTTTACCTTATTTCAAACTACAATCTAGGTTAGTCTATTATAGCTCCCGGGAGAGGTGCCTCAGGGTATCAACTGATATCATTGCAGTGCCTCTGACCGGGAGGTCTAAGGTTCGAGTCCCGACGGTGGCAGGATTTTAGACTCTTAATAGCGACAGATTTCGACCTAACTATCTAGTTATCTGTCGCTGACTGGGGGAGAATTCTAGCGGCCGGCTGCCGGAACAGTATCCTAACAAACGGGTCGCAGACCGCGCGCGTCCTATCTTTCCTCTACCTTGTCCCACCCTCACCTCTTACCCTAACCCTAACACTTACACACTTACCCTCACATGCACTACACTACCGCACATCCCGGGAGACTGGAGTTTATAGCTTGTCCCTCCTGGGGCGGAGCCTCGCTGGTGGGAGATACCTGGTAAGGGCAATCCCTACTTGCCTACTAGCTAGCTAGATCGGCGCCAGAACTCGCCTTCCAGCGGAGGAAAATCACCATCATCTTCCTAGGAAAAAACTTGCACCACACTTACGGGTCGAATGACCTTTGGCAGTTAACGTGCCCGGAATCGCTAACAACCAACCTAACAGCTTCGGCCGCTAACGTATGACGTAATTAGTATATTATGTTTTACCAATTCAAAAAAAGTGTTCAATTTAGTTATAAACATTCTTAGTTTGAGTTTTAGATAATTTATACGTGCACGCGTTCTTATTTTTATGTTTATTTTCATTTAGCACACAATCATAACGCCCGCGTTGCCAGGAGATCTCAGATTCGTGCTTCCGTCGCCCACATCCTCTTCGTTTTCGCTCCGCTCCGCTGCAATTCCTTGAGGTCGTCCTGCCACGCGATGGCAGCGGCCCCGCCTCGCCCGCCATCGTCCCGTGCGGCCGGCGCTCGTGTTCGCGTGCTGCAAGTGTTGCGCGGCCGCGGAGCGCCACCGCGCTGGGCTGCGCGACACGCAAGCACAGCTGTCGGCGCTCGGAGGCGCTCTGCACAAACAGCTCCGTCTCCGCAACCGCGCCCCTGCCGCGCCTTCACCCAAACCGGCCATGTCGTCACTACCGTTGCCATGAACAACATTGTGACCGGGAGAGATGGCTCAGGGCATCGGCTGACGTCCCTCTGACCGGGACGTCCTACGTTCGAGTCCCGACGGTGGCACGGTTTTCGATTCTAGCTTGTTAGCACTACTCTACCTCAAATGCCGGGAGAGCGGTCGGGAGCTTAGAGCTTGTCACAGCTGGAGCGGGGTCCCGGTTACCTGGATGGGGAAAACCCCATGAATCGACGGTAGGTCGGCGCCGGACCTCACTATACCGCGGGGGAAATATTACCGCCAACTCCCCAGCAAAAAACATGCACTACACTTACGGAATAATGACGCTGGTAGTTAACGTGCTCGTAATCACTAAATCAATCAAAAATATTGTCAGTACACTTTTAGCACTTCGAATTTGTTGCCACCGATACTGTTCCTATTCTAACAGTAACATGTCCACCGCTACCGTCGCCCTCACCATCTCCATTCCCACTACCATTACTACCACCACTTATACTATATCCACTACTACCATTACCACAGTTATCACCGCCAACACTGCCGGTTCCTTCACCTCCACTATGATTACTAACAGCATCGCCTTCCTCACTACCCATAATTTTCACCACTGAATCATCACTTAACGTTCAATCGGTACCCATAACACAATTACTCTCCTTTTCCCTTCCGTTGTTCTCCGTCAGTATCTATACCACTACTTCCGTACTACTACTGCCTCCATTAACACCACCAGCTCCATCCATTCCCGATCCACATTGCCCTTCCGCGCCACCACGATCGCCGTCGAGGTCTCTGTTTGCTGTCATCATTTCTTGGTGTTGTGCCTGGGTCACGCCACCCGCCCTCCGCCGCTGTGTCAGCAGAGCTCTTGCGAAAAGGCGGGGGCTGCGCGCTGCCTGCGCGGCTATTTCCGTCGCGCGCGCGTCCTCCGCCGAGGGCCTCGCGTGGGCCTCGTGCGTACAGACAGGTTGCTCGAATCCAGCCGCTGGTTGGAGGAGAATTCTAGTGGCCTGTGGAAAGAGAACGCGCAAAAACCATACGGTAGATTAGTGGGAGCCAAAAGAAACGGAAAGCGGAAGGCGAGAGGCGAACTGCTCTATGAACTTCAGCCAACACTCAAGTCGAATAGCCAACGAGAACACAACGTTGTTCACTTTATTGTACTTCTGATCAGTAGATTTCTCGGGTTTCTCAGATCAGTACCAGGCGAATGCCCGAGCAGTACCTTAACACGCGGGCCACAGACCGCGCGCGATCTTTTTGGAAGGATATAGGCAACGCTTTGGTGCCTTTGACACGCTGACGCTTGCAGCGTTCCAAGAAACAAGAGATTTACGAATAAACAATAATAATAAATGACGTCGTAGGCTTCCGCGGCCAGGGTCATGTGCATGATCTTGGCTGTCTGGGTGACGCCGCGTCTAAGGCTGTCTTGCCGACGTTTTGACCATCTTGTCGTGGTCTTCTTCAGCATACCAGCCCTGAGGAAGACCACGACAAGATAGTCGAAACGTCGGCAACACAGCCTTCGACGCGGCGTCACCCGGACAGCCAAGATCACGCTCAATAATAATAAATCCTGAAAAAAAGCGCGTGATCGTGTCTCACTCTTGTCCCCTCCTCTTCTCCCCAAACAAACGCACTTATGCTTTCGTGCACTACACTACAAGTACTTCGGGAGACCGACCGGGCGTTTAGAGCTGGTCCCGGCTGGGGCGGTGCCCCGCGAAGTCAGCGCCGGACCTCGCCATCAAAGGGAAAGGAATACCGCCACATCCAGGCACTAACGGGGCTAATGACCATAGTTGTTGATGTGCCCAGAAACATCACAGTTACTGATGCGGTCCTCCCAAGAGGGCGCCCCATAATACGCTGAATAGGCTTCATTCAGGCGTCTTCAGTTTTTGCGGGTGCCCCAAGAAGATTTGGAAATCGGCGTTGCAGCACTTCCCCCGTTGCACGTATGTCTGTTAGCGCATTTTAAACTGCTTTGCAGGCAGAGCCTTGTGTCGGACGAAACGTCTTGCGCCATGCATTCCAGTTCCCGTGTAGTGGGAACATCAATTGTCTGCTTGTGTAGTAGCTTGAACAATCGATATGGTGCCAAGCGTCTTTTCGTAATCCATATTACAATCGACGCGGTGCTCGACTGTCGTTGTGTAAACTGAATTTTAATCGTTACGGTGTTTATATTGTCATAGTAAAATAGAATAAAATATATTTTGTTATTATTATTATTATTATTATTATTATTATTATTATTATTATTATTATTATTGTTACAAATCAGAAAAAGTATACAAAGTGAATGTTTGTATAAAATTAGTAAACATTTACGTTTAATGAAGAGTTTCAGTATGAAGTGGTCTCTATTAAGGTTTCGGCGCCCTTAATGCACCTAACGTAGGTTTCATGAAGGCGCCACTAGCCCTTGGGCCAATGGAAATGTCAGGTAATGCGTTGCAAGCAGCATTGCCTCACTTCGAAAAAGCAGCTTTCGAAATGCATACGAGTACTGATGCACTAGGAAGTTCAAGTGCTTGTGTATGACTGAATAGTCTGAAAAACTATTTATATCCTTAAGAACTTAGAATTTTGAATTTACACAGACTCCGTCTCGTAGTTACACTAGCTTTTAGAAGTTTGACAAGGATTTTAAAAAACATTAGTATTAATTTTTGAATGTGTACGATCGTACTAGTATTATGTCAGTGAATTCAAACGGAGAGTTATCACGAGCAACACCTTATGTCACCTTTGTCTGCGTGAATATGATTGCTGATTGCGTGGATATGATTGCTCAATTGCCACGTTGCAGGCTAAGAGAAACTACAAACTCCTTTTTAGTCGCATTATAGCCTTCTTCAATATGAAAATGCAAAAAACAAAAACAAAAAAAAACAACGTTAATAATGCAAATATCATTGAAGTGTTCCGATATTAAACGAATTCAAATGTGATATAAATAAAATGAAATACGTCAAAAAAGTCGACGTTTTTTAACAGTGGTAGTGAATGGTAAAGTAAAGTATGATGTTAAGTCTCATTGTTACTTACTATTTATATTATCCTTGTTTTATGCATGCTATAATTCTTTAAGTTTGATATTTTTATATAGCCTCTTCATAATTGCCAACATATCTCTATCCTCCGCCTTTATCCTTTTGGCGTCTCTTACTTCTTACAAAGGCGTCGAAGACACAACACCACCTTAATATCCCAACCGCAGAGCCAACGAAGACGCGCTCCCTTGTGCGAATCGCTGCTTCGGCTGTGCCCCGCCGCTGCCCTTCTCCGCTCGTGCGCCGGGGGCGGGCAGCCAGCCACGCACTGACGCGCTCGGGGGCGGGGCGCGGCGAGAGGTGGCGTTGGACGGGCGGGGAACTGGGCTGGGGGTGGCGAAGGGGGAGATGCGTTGTGTGAGAGTGCGGGACGGAGTAAGGTGACGTTGGGGTGGGTGGGGCGGCGAGAGGCGGGGAGCTGGAACGCGGGGGGCGAAGGGGAGGGAATGCACTGGGCGGGGCCGGGGGAGGAGGGGTCCCGCCCGGTGGGCGATCGGCATTGCTCCACGCGCCATATGCGGTGGCGGCGGCGGCGGCCGCCGCAAAGATAGACACGGCAGCCTGTTGAGTCAGAGCGGGTGGGGGCGGCGGCGGCGGCGGCGGCGGCGGCGGCGGCGGCGGCGGCGGCGGCGGCGGCGGCGGCGGCGGCGGCGGCGGCGGCGGCGGGTCGCGTGCCCGGTCGCGTGACTGCGCCGCCGACCGCCGGACCGCACTGCCGCCCACCGCCTCCGCCTCCGCCCGCCCGCAGGATCCACCCACACAGTGGGCGCAGCGCAGGAGCATTTTCGCCTTTTGGAGCGGATGCGTCGTTTTTTGCGAAATGTAAATAGGTGTACTTTGCGTCTTAAAATTCTGCGTGTCTTTTATGTAATAATACGTGCCTGTAGGACCATTTAAAAAAAAATGAAGTACCGTAGAAGGTGTCATTTTTACAATGTCACGAAGACGGAATAATCGTTCTCGAGAGTGGTTTGCGCTACCTCTAAAAATCTCTTTTTTATGTATTGTTTACAATAGTTATTTGCAAAGGCAATATTTTGAATTGTACTTTTTTTACTGATAACGACATCGCAAAACAAAATGGCCAGGTGTTCTTCCCAGAATAATCCCATTATTACTTGAACTTCCAAGATTACTACATCCAGCTCTTAGATTTCATATTAATTTTCCGTCCTAACAAAAGTAATGTTACTGCTACTTGTTTTTATTATTCAGTATGTTACTAAGAAGAAAAAGATGTACGGTTGCTCAACCTCTGCCTCTGTAGTTGCGCATTCTATCTCACAGAGGACACTAGCAAATAAATCAAATGATTCGCGTAAGGAGAAAGCGCACTTTTTTTTGTAAACTTTTTTTATGGCGAAGGATGCTTGGAAAACACAAGACAGTAAAACACTTGTCGGATTTACGTGTTGTTTACTGTACGATGACTCAAAATAAAATGCGCCTATAAAGTCGTGCTTGGTTGGCACACAATGGGTGTTGTGAAAGTGTCAGCCGTCATACGTGGCGCGTCTCGGAATACTCGCGTTGCGAACGTCGGCGCTCCGTGGGACTGACGCATCTCGGCTGAGTGCGGGTGCGCGCACGCGGCTGAGGGAACGAGCGCTTTTAAGTGCCGCTGGTGGGCTGCTGGGTGACATCAGGGCCGGCAAATAAAGATGACAAACGCCGGTGCGGCAACCGCTGCTCCTGTCTCACACTTTGGCGGATCTCGTGCCCTGTTCGCACCGCCCTCCGCCGACGCTGCGAGCGCCCTCGCCGCGTTTGTTGCGCAACCTCCCGCCCTCGTTCGCCTCTCCCGCCCCAAACCTCGCAGATTGTCCCCCTCCAGGATCTATTCATTTGTTTGAGGCGGGAGACACGGACGATGAGCAATTTACTTATAGTATTACGAATCGGAACAATTTTTCACATACAACGTTACTGACGGGTTAATTTTTAATTTTAAAAATTCAGAATTCTACAAAATTTGAAAAGTGTGACACAGCTCAGACGAGCATCGGTGTTTGTATGAATATTTTAGTTGCCGTATATATTGCCTGAAGGAACATGCAAAGTGGCAGGTTACCGCGTCCGGGCCGCTCTCTGCCCTGTGGCTGGGGAATAGGGACGACGGCTCCGCGGCGGAGCAGTGCCCGGCCGCCCAGCATGTGCGCCGCTCGGATGGCTCGCGGTGGGATGTGGCGAGGGTGGGGGCGAAAGGCGTGAGGGGAGGTGCTCGGGAAGGCAGGCAAGGAAGGCGAGGGGGGTGCGGAGCCGATACGGTGTGTACGTATGGTGAGAGAGATGGGTCAGACACTTGAAGAAAAATACATTAACTCGTATTTCTATAGAAAATATTGTTCAAACCGAATACGTTTGCGTATTATGAAGCTTACAATCATAGGCATTCGCGCAGAGTGTGCAGGAGGGGAATGCTCACATGGAACTTTCGAGAGAGAGAGAGGCCCCGTAGTTGTACATAATAGAACATTTTATTTTGCAAATAAGGTACCTTCCTGATTTTCTCGTTTTTTAAGCTGTCAGTTTCAGCAATTGATACACGACATTTGAGGTAGAGGCTCTTTAGACCATCTGTCAACCCTGTAAATGGTGCAGCATTAAACCAATTGTATTTTAATAGTATCATTAAAATTATTTAATTATCCTTACAATTTCCCATCAGCGTCTGCGAGGCAAGGAGAAGCTTGCAGCTTCAGAGGAGACAGAGCCCATGCTGTCTTCTCAGGCTTAATTTTCCGGAATCAAATGGAGCTTTATGTAGGAAGACTGATATCCGAGTGCGTAGCCTCCCTGTGGGCCCAAGACATATCACATGAACAGCTTGACGTAAGCATGTCTACACTCGCCAGGGTGCGATTCAGGTCGTTATTCATTTCTCCGCTGTCGTATTTTTAGCGTTGGCCATTTTCAAATATGATACAAGAAAGTCCGACGTCACCAGCTGTCTGTTACTTTCATATTCGCCGCCAGAGCCTACATCAGAAAGGTCTCAAATATTTTATCCTTTTACTTCCATCGTTCCGCTGGACTGCCGGGTTTTTTTATCAGGCATTTAGCCAGGACTCTTATTTACCAGAAGATGCTATCAAACAAAATAATTTTCCTCGTTATGGAAATACATCACTCTTGCTTCGTTTGAATCCCTCAGTGAACTAGAACAGACGTTTTTGAGATATTCAAAAGTTAAATTTGCGTAGTGTTTAAAATATTAAGAAATGGGGTAACTATAGATGGTGCAGTATAAATGTTGCAAACTTCTAGCGCAAATAGGAGGATCTACGTTACTTTTTGAACATTGAACATTCGGCGTGAAATCTCATTTAACTGAGATTCATACATGACGTTTCGACATCGAGTTCCTGAGTAGGCAACTTCTCCAACTAATCGGAGGTTACTACTCTCCGAATTTTCAAAAGGCTATGTCAAAACGTGCTTCGCAACTATCATGCATTCCCAAATTCTTTGGAGTCACTTCATAAATTTTTGTTGCCAAAACTGAGCAATAAAGACAAAAAAGCCGGTCTTATGATTGCCAGTGTCAGATTGACCCTTAAGGATTCATGTTCAAACACCTGTGCAGGATCTGTCAGGGGTGAGCGATGTCAGAAACGACACGTGAGTAACGGCACGAGCGTAACTTGATTAAAGGAAATTTCCGACCACGTGGCCATTGCCCAAAAATGATCAACTTTGACTCCCCTACAAGCTCTAGAAGCTAGTTTTATTTATCCTAAACTCCTCTGTTTGATTGCGTCCTGTTTGAAACACCTCCACGTCGAAACGATTTGTCTGGAGAAAAAATCTAGTGGCCGGCTGCTCTGATCGGTAGTTTTCCGTGGTTTCTCTGATCAACACCAGTCGAATGCCGGGCCAGTACCCTAACTGACGGGCCACGGACCGCGCGCGATCTATCCTTCCTTCTCATTGTCATATCCTCATCCTTACACACGCTTACACATGACTACAGTACCACACACATGCCGGGAGACCGGTTGGGAGCTTAGAGCTTGTCCCGGCTGGGGCGGTGTCCCGCTGGTGGGAGATACCTGGTTAAGAAAAAAACCCGCTAGCCGACGGTAGGCCGGTTTTCGCCACCCAGTGGGGAAAGATCACCGCCACCTCCCGGGCAAAAACCACACTCTACATTTACGGAACTAATAACCTTAGCCGTGTGCGGGACCGGAATCTCTAGTAATCAATCAAATAATCGAAGCGATTCTGCCTTGGTGCTGCTAAACTGCTACATTTCGCTTGCGTAGCTCCGCGCCCCTGGTTGCGAATCGTCACCCCGTGCCACGTCACCCCGTGCCTGTCTGGCGCTGGCGCCGACTCCCAAGGCCGTCGCGGCAGCGGCGAGGTAAACAAGTGGGCGGCGCGAGCGCAATTTTCGAGGAAGAGCCGTTGCGAGAGCCGCCTCAATTATGCCTCGCTGTGGGGAGCGAGCTTCATATCCGGCCTGCGGTGGCGTTCCGCGAAAGCAGATTATTCGCAGTGGTCGTGCGGTGTGTTTAATTGAGCGGTAAGCTGTGACCTCTGTCGCGTTACGAGGTATGGGAGTAAAAGTGTAGTAATTAGACATAAAGAAATATTGAACTTTTTTTCTATCATAATCGTTATCTTGACGTATAAAACGTTATAATGGGGAAAGAATTTTATGGATTACTGGGAACAGTTATTTCACAAAAGTATACGGAGCATCACTTTAGTTATGTGCATCACTAGAAATAACTACAAAAGTTGCATTTCGCCCTGGCTGCTTTTAAGAATGCCCAGCTCTTGCTGATACTTTTATACATCGTAGAAGAATGCTGTATACTTATACAAATAGCACTACTGAATATAGTTTAAAAAAACGTGTGTCATCCTACAGTGTTAGTATTCCGTATGTTTTTTCTTAGACACAATTGGCTGTTTGTTGGACTCAAGTCCGTTGTGATTTTCTTATCATTTTTACTTATCAACAATAAAATGTTACAACCCAACTGTTCGGGCCTGTGAAAGAAATTGAATATGCCAACAATACCTTGAAAGGTTTCATTTCGTTACGTCGATGAAATATCGAAGTTCTCAAAACGATGTTTTTTTTCAAAAATTAGAAACTTATTGTGCATTGCAGAGTGAATTGAATTGTTTTCCTCATTGCGATTCGGACCTTGTTCCGCTTTTCTTGTCATTCTTAACCGAGTTTTCTTGCCAGACAGACCATAAAATTCAACTGGAACTAATTCCCTCGTGTTCAGCCCGTTGATTTATTTATTTAATTGCGACCTTATCCTTCTATTAATGCGGAATCTTCACCAGAGCGCCACGTAATAGTAACCTTGAACGCTGTTCGCCGGGTGGATAAATTGCCTTGATGGACGGGGTCATTTCAGCTTTGTTTGCTCCAGCCACCGCCCAGCGTCATTTCCTGGAATGGAAAGGCCAATTGAAGGCTGCCAAGTGTGATTTCCTCCGGAAATTTCGAGTTTTCTCGGGCGTCCACTTCGCCCGTAGGTTTTCGCGCTCATCGTGGTAATACTGATTGCACTTCGTGGCTGCGTTGACTTCCTAACGATGGAACTTCTAAACGGTTCACGACATCGAAATGCTGTCTGCGCTGAACAATGCAGAAGCATGGGACAAGGAATATGCCTTAGAGATATAGTTTGAAATATATTTAGTTTTCGATAAATTAAATCATCTTTCATTCTTGAAGTGGAATTATATATTTTTCTTACCAGCAATGGATATATCATAAAATGAGGAATAGAATGATGTATCATATGTTAGTATTTTAATAGTAATTTGAGTATAAAGTTAGACTTTCTAACCTGTAATATTCAATTAAACAAGATGGATTATATGAACTGAAATTAAGATTGTGGATTTGGGTTGAAATTGAACAATCCGCTTTACTTCATTTAGGGTTCAGTTCATATAATCGTTAGTATAAAAAATGAAAGTTCCTGCCTATATTGATAACTAAAATCCTCATGTGAAGTTTGTGAATAACGTCGAGAGTTAAATAAAATATAAAAGAAACTGTGAGTTAAAGATTCTCAAAGCAATTTTGAGTACTACATTCCTACCTTTTTTACTTAATTTTGTTAGTGATTGCATTGTGTGAATTTTCGTAAGTAATTTGTGAAATTGTTCGGAGCATTTGGGGTGGGGGGAAATGGGGAAGTTTATTTCTGTAAGAGAGGATTGTGCAGAATGCTGAATAAAACTGAAGCTCGCTTTAAGTCTGTAAAAACTCTGTGCCTCGGTGAAATTGCAGGAGATGTACCACGAAGACGTCCTTTGCGTCCTACAATGAATGTTTTGTCAAATTACTTCCCTCTTGATTCGTCTGGTTTGGAACCAAGGACCGAGTTCAGTTAGATTCCTAGGGTTCTAATTTCTTCTATATACTCCCTTTTTTATCCTGTTTTTTGCCAAGTCCCTTTTCTGATCGCTACTTTTTATCGTTGCTCTCGACTATTCGATTCCGAAAGCCAGCCTCCTAGTGATCCCGGAGGCTCAGGCCTATCTGTTGGTAAACAAATGCCAGCTCACTAACAAAAATTCATTCAGACGGCGAAGTGCCATGCAACATCGATAACCTTTCAATAAACCCTGAGTCTTTCGAGATTCCGACCTTGACAAAGTCTGTATGTGGGCTGCTGTCGCTCGTTGTTTGTTAACATTCAGTGGGACGGGAGGGGAAAAAGTAACACGTAACCGGCGATAACAGTTGTGTTTCTCTGCGCGCCTGACTGCCTTCGAGCGTGATAAGGGGCTACTGGGGTCACCTCAGTCAGATGTCATGTTCGCGCGTGCTAGATTTTTTACCGCGGCCAGCGGGTAACCGGAGAGCGGCGCATTGTACCGGCTGGCGATAGCAAACCAGTTCTCAGACCCATTCACTCCGACCACTAGAGCAGTCCACACAACGCGTATGTTAATCGTGCTTTTCTTTTCTTTTAATACTAACTTCATCTCGATCATTTGTAAGTAACAGAAATGGAAGACGTCGTCTGTACCAACATTTTATATTTTTTTTAATCAAAGTATTAGCAACTTTTGATGGCTTATCCATTATTTTCGACACTGCCCAGTTTCAGATCAGTATATCTAATTAATGCGTGGACCCTTCCCCTCTTTCTAATCAAGGCTGTCTTGCCTCGTTTTGGTTTTACTTGAAGTCTAACTTTTCTTTCATCCCTGGGGTTCGCTTTAAATAGAGTAACACTAGTAATTTTATTGTTTTAATGCAACCAATAATATTTTATATAAAATTATGTTTCAAATCTTGATTAATTCTACGAAACCATATACATTTCATTTCTTACATTTCACGAACTGGTTAATATTTCAGAAAATATGGGTATTAATATTCCTTTGATGACGTATCGAAAATGCTATTTAGCCGAATGGAACACATGCCTAAAAGAACAGATAATGAGTTCATTACGGGGCCCGTATTTCTCATTCAATGCTTGTATTTCTCGTTCTCGTAATGAACATTAACTGCTAAAATCACAATCTGTACGGATTCTAAAATACACACATACGTATACATAAATGAAGTAAAATAAAGTTGATAATTTGAGAGTGTTATCGTGAATTTATCCAGTGTAAGGTTTATCTAGTTGACTGGTGTGACTCAAAACAATTAATATATAATGTATTTGTATTCCTGTTATTAGTAAATATTTCACTTGCAACCCTGCTCTTCATTAGAACTCTGCATTGTTTGTGAATAACACGGAAAGAATAATGAGCGCGAGTACGGAATCCACCACATTGAAACTGCATTACAAAATATTTTTGGGGAACTTCAAACTTCTGTAAAGGATTTATACAGTGCTGTGACTGCGCTGGATTGCTGTTACATGATCATTACTCGTATGCAGCGGTTGATGTCCTTACATAATTATCTTATCAGTTTCCGTTCTATTATTTGTGTACTTTAAAATGAGAATAATTTTAGATTGGTGACTACTATGAGATCTATTTTCTTAAGCTTTTTTCCATGACCTTTTGTAGGCAGCTGTCACAAATATAAATATTTTGATTTGCAACATGAAAACAAGATAAACAGACGAAAAATACAATAAAACTAACAACTGTCGTAGTTTTCGTTTACAATCTGTTCATTCTATGTGATAATTCTTCATGACAGTATGCTCCCATCCGAAGTTCTGCAATTATAAATTTGCATGCGGGCTGATAATGAAAATAAAACAAATAATATTATGCCTACTGTTTAATCTGTTGAAAGTTCCACATGCGTACGTCTCACAGTCGAAATTGTTCTTGCCATGTGGCTAATTGGCATTTTTTTAAACCGTTAGATTGTGTTACTACTTCGATCTCATTTACCTGGGGGATAGTCTTTATCTCTATCATGCTTGTGTTGCTGTTGCGGCGCACTTCCTTTGTCAGTTGCACATTGTTGTTCCAGTTTCTCTGCCCAGTTCTCGAAGAGTGCATCATGCGATTCGCGGTGCCTGTGAGTGCGTAACATGACTAATGGTGTTCGCCTGCTCGGTTGTTGACGAAAGGCGAGTTGAGCGCTCGCTGACAGATTGAGCTGAAAAGCGCCGTCACTTGTTTTTCGATCGCCGGCTTAGGAGTACGAAGGCCTTGGTGCAGCACCGGTTCATCCCAGCAGAATGTACTTCGCTCCCGATCACGGGGCGGGGCTGGCGTTTTCGCTTTGGCTTATAATTTGGCACGACACGCGAGCATGTTACTGCTACAAAATAACCACATGAAAACCAGATTGGTCGGTTTGAAGTTCGTTTCAACGAAGCTCTTTCGTGTTCTACTAGAGCTACTAGGGAATTCTAGAATTCAGTACTTATTAATAATTCTTGACATACTGTCGTGGGCGTTTAAATTGCAAATAAGGTCGTCTTTGCAGAAGTATTTGTTTTCAAACGTCCGCCTTTCATCTTCCATCACAAATTTCCAAAACATTGATTAATTAGAAAAAATCACAGCAACTCAATATTTTCTTCTTGGTCTGTTTTCATTTCAAAATCTCATTTGTTTATTGTAAACTTCAATATTCATTGCACTTTCTCACTGACATTTGAAGAAACTGCCCTCATAAAAAATACTTCAAAACGTTCTTCAATAACTCATTGTAGGAACAAGAACATCGAACGTTCATCCCAACACTAAAAATCTTAGGTACGTGGACGGGTTGTAAAAGAGACTAAAAAACAAACTGTTGCCTCAACTAGATCTGCACTCATCTGGACAAACAAAAACACTTTAGCTTATCCAGTCCAGTCAAAACAAGTTTTAACCAGCTGATACGTGAATTACTGAAAGTGTTTTTATTGCATATCACGTACAACCGAGCGAAGTGGCTCAGTGCGTAGCGGCTGACTTTACTATCGGGAGGTCCGGCTTCGATCCCCGAGCCGGCCAATCTGGCCGGGGTTTTTCGTGGTTTCCCTCGGTCATAAGGCGAATGATGGGATGCTTCAAAAATGCCACGATCACCTCGCAACACCCCACGTGCCACTTCCGCCATCATCTTAGTTTTTCACCCCTCATCACCACCTTAAAACTTCATTCAGCATTCATTCAGCATTCACTCTTTTTATCCAATTTTTCTTGTCACTTCTTTCTATTGGCCAGTCATGAGTTGGGATACTTCAGTCATTAGAGATGATGTACACTGAAAGCACGAGTGTCATTAATATAATTAATATTTGGCACATTCTGTAACTTCTGAATGCAATTCATTCGCAGAATCTGTGGGAGAGTCTATTCCGTGAAAGTTATTAATGCACCAGTGGAAAATTATAAAAATGATGACCTACGAGAAATATTTAACTTCAGTTTAATATTTTTCACTGATGTGCAGTATTTTAATACACCATCAATGCAGTTTTTCAGAAAACTCTGAGTCTTCATATTTATTATTTATATTAACGGAATGTCGTTAGCGGTATTCAGTGCAAGAGGGATCTTGTGCATACTGTATGCTGCAGTGCAGTGCAGTGAGGGACAGGTCTGCTAACCTCTCAAAAGACACAAGCTCCGAGATAGGCCTACAAGCTACCTCTGGCCCGACTGTGTGCAGAACCGAGATCGGCGTGAGGTTCAGGGAGTTTCGTAGGCTTCCTGTGGGTTGATCTACCTAATTAGTGTTGTACTCGTAGAGGGTCCCAAATCGTCTAACCGTTAAAATCTCAAACACTTGCGTTATGTTGTATATGACTACGTATTGGAGAGATTAAAAATTGATTTTTTTCGATTACGAGGGCTCTATATTATGCGAGTCTTGAGCCCATTCGCGGCTGGCCGCATGGCGCAGGGTTCCCGCCCCGGAAGAAGCCAGCCGCAGCGCCGCTCGAGCGGGCGTCGGCCGCGCCTGCGAAGGTCGCCCGGGACCTCCCCGCCTCGCGCCTCTCTCTGGGCCGGCGTTGCCAGCGGAGGGGCTTTTTTATTGTTTTTTTAATTATTTTCTTTTATTTTGTGAGGAATTGGGAATGTATTACACTTCCACAGAAATTAGATTGGTTGTTTGCTATGAATACGTTATGGCTTACTTCCTACAAAAATCCAGTGTTTCAAACAACTAATCGAATGCTTTGAAACGTTAATAAAGAACAAGTGTGTGAATCAAAAAATAATTATGAAGCAATCTTCATAATGTTTTATACACATATTAATGTTGAATAAAAATTATGATGTTTCAACGCTTATAAATATACACGATTTTAAAATGTTTATGTTTACAAACAAATCTATAAACTGTCTACAAAATAAACTATGTAAAAGTAGTATTTTCTGTAAGTGTAGTGGCGCTACGTGTGGAGAAATCCTTGAATCGACCTGGCATCGCTGCTGAAGGGGCCGCACTTGAGCATTTCCGCATTCGTTATTCAAATTCGCGCACTGGCCACTCATTACGTTCGGTGAGACTGCATTATCGCTGCAGTCTGAATCAATCCATGAATAAATGAATAATTAATTATATGAAAACAAATAATTAAGCTGGGAAGTCTACGTAAAATACCGCACGGAAAGACAGTGGTAGCAAAATAACAATTCAATATCCTCCAAAATTATGGTTGCTGTTCCATATTATTGAAGAACGCCATTCACATTTTTCGAATTTTAACAAAAGTAAAGTTCCGAAGGAGAAACTTCAGTTCTGATGAGGAACGTTAAATATGGATGGAAAATTCAACATTCCAACAGTTTGACCATTGATTTTATTCTTCATGCCATTGCATTATTTCATATTCCCATATACATGCAAAGATTCCCTTAGAAAAGAAATAAAGTGATGGTCCCTTGTTGAAGTTAATGTCTTGTAACATAACTACAATAGTTGTCAAAAATATCGTTGTGCCCCTGTGTTTTTTTTTTCTTATTTCATATAACGAAGAAAATTAAGTATGCAAGTTAGAAAATAAAAATGCCCTAAAAGAATTGTGAATTCATTGAATTGAATTGATGCCTTATTTTACGTGGCGAGACTCAGGCGATGAGGCCTGCTCTTCAGTCTAACCACGCAAATTTCGCTACGCTCCTTTCACCAACTAGCGAAGAAAGGAGGTATTTCTTGGGTGAAGAAACAGACGATTCTGAATTTAGCTCAGAGGCTTCACTGTGTTGCACTTATCAGAGTTAAAAGATCCAAAAATCCACATCAGATGCAAAATGTTGTTACAAGAGGTTATCTTTCATCAACGTCAATTTGTTCAAGTAAATGTGGAAGCGAAAGACCTAATCTTGTGACCTGCGTTTATATCTTTAAAACGGCAAATGCTGTTAATGTTTTCGGTGGCGGGGTGGGGGGGCGGCTGCGGTGATCGACCTTCTACGCCTCCGCCTGGCGCCGCCGAAGGTCCCGGGTTCGGATTCCGACGAGACCGCCCGCAAGCACTTTCTCCGCGCGAGCCGCTCGGGCGCCCGGCGCAGTGGGCCGGGCAGCCGCTCTTTGCTCTGTTTTCAATTTTTTTTTTTTTTTGGTTGATTGCGACGTAGATAAGTAAAACGTTATACCATTCGTATGTTTTGATTAGTACTATGCCTTATCTAATACATGGGCGAGGAAGCCGTAATGGGGTATCTGCACAGTCAAAATGTTTCTTTCTTTTCTGAAGGACTGGGGGCCAAATAGACCAAGTGCGTTGAAGTCAATGGGGACCGCATTGAACGTATTGGGCGCCCTGCGTGTGCCTGTGGCTTGTTGGCAGTGCGGGGCGTGGGCGGACGGGCGGGCAGCGGCGAGGGCCTTTGCCCCCCCCCCCCCCCCCCGGCCTTCCGCTTCCCAGAAAAAGCCGCCTCCACAGCCTGCGCGCCGTCGCGCCGGGAAAAGCACCTGGCCAATGCGCGGGCCTTGAGCGCGCGGGAGAACAAGATGTCTTTATGCCGAGGTTGCGTCAGACACGACTGCAGGCAGGCAGGCAATTAGAATGTTGAATGCAGCGCAATTAATGTCATTTCTGGTAGAAATGTGTAAGAGAGTTGGCTACTAAAGAGTTACATAGGCCATTTAAAATCCATCTAGTACTTACAAAAGTAACCAGTCCTCCGCTTTTTTTAAATACTAATGAATGAATATGATATGGGTTTTCCGGAACCCATTTACCCATCTGCTGTGTCTAAAAACAGATGTTCAGTTTGATACAATTTGCAGTGCTGCTTGTATAGAAGATACTTGTTTTGGGCTCGTGCACGTTTCATATATCGTGGTATGTACATAGAAGAGGCGATCAATAGGAATGGAATGTTCTTCTTCCTAAAATAAATGATTTTCAATGAATTGATCGCTGAGCTTTCAAAAAGATTTTAACCTAAAATTAGAGAATAATTCTTCTCATTCGACATCTCTCCTGTATACATAATTACCTATTTCGCTCTAAAAAAGGTAAATTGCGGATTTGTAATGCCCTAAAAAT
The DNA here is from genome assembly GCA_038098605.1 of Gryllus longicercus. Lineage (NCBI taxonomy): Eukaryota > Metazoa > Arthropoda > Insecta > Orthoptera > Gryllidae > Gryllus > Gryllus longicercus. The sequence goes on from JAZDUA010000262.1 coordinate 1,990,517, forward strand.
GTGAGGCCTGTACTAGGCTCAAACCTGTAACATTGAATACAGGATGGTAGTATGATTAGCACTGACTTGTTGGTTCCTATTTCCCGAACACATCAAATACACTCGCCGCTCCCTTTTATGTAGAGTACAAAGTTTCTGAGTAACCTGAGTACAATTCTGTCTTAGAACATCCAGTTACGCAATTCTCATTCCAAAAGGAGTGTCCAAACGGAATATTTAAGAATAATAGTTCGTAATAATGATCAGTAGGAGTGGATTTTATTGCTCTAAAAATCTTGAAGTAAGCTCTTAAAAATATGCTCCATGGCCTAAAAATTGTAAAATATGCACTTTAATATGCAATAAAAATTAAAATTTTATTTCCTGCATAAATCTTTCTTCATAAAATTTACGAGAAGCATGATTGAAATGAAAAAATACATTTTTGTGGAAACACAATACAATCTACCTTACTTCACGTGAGGAATAAGTGAAGTAAATATTCACCTTCGTTAAGTATATTGTATGTCGTGTTGCAATTCTTCTGCCTGGTTTAAAAAATATGATATCAAGAAATATTCTACATTTCCACAAGTATTTTGCCATCTACAGAAAAGAAAAAAAACTCAAACATTGACAAGCTTATTCTAAACAATGAACGCTCACAAATAAATGGTAGATACTATGCAAAGGTGAAACGATTTAGAGATAAGTCTCTATTGTAACGAAATATGCAAAATATGTGCCTATTATTACACGAATATGCACCAACAGGAAAAATCGGCCAAATATGCACTAACACGTTAGTCTACATAGCATCCAATTGTAACCAAATGTCAAGAAATTTCACTTACGTATGCCCTGAAGCAACGGAGAAAACTATGCAAAATCATAGAAATCCACTTCCTAATGATCAGCTTAGATAGTTACACAAGTAGTATTAATTTATTTCAGCAAAGTGGTTTAATTACGTCTGCAACATTGCAAAATTATGAATAGGAAAACTCCTGCACAAATAATATCCTGTTCCGTTTTTAGGATTATGATTAGATATTCCGATGAAACGAGGGAATCCCGAGATACCGGCCGGATTCGTTGATTGCCGCACTCGAATGAGGCATTCAGAAATATGGGCGACTCAAACCATCCGCTGCCGCTCCTCAAAACATAATTTGGGAATCATCAGAGCGCATCTCGCCGACAGGTGATAATGGCGCATTTGCGTCATTTTCACGAGCAGCCAATCAGGGCTTTGACGTCCGCAGCGGCTGTAATCGCTATCTGGCAGCGCTTAGCCAGGGGTTGTACATCACTCATTTTGGTGAGTGGCCCGTAACACTTCATCCTCTCATGTCTCTGGGCGCCATATTAGGGGTAAACACCTGCCGTACTCAAGGGCGTAATTGAAGTTACAAGCAAGTCTTAGTGATGAGTCATGCTGCTTTTAGAGATTTATTTGCAATTAATGGAATTTTCATTTCCAGACCTTATTGAGAAACCAATTTCGGTGTTTGAATAATATAATAGCATTACACATTGCACAGAGCATTTGCATTTATATGCCGAAAAATAACATTATGTTTCTCCATATTTGGAAGTATTTTGTATTTTGTATTTTGGCGTGAAATCGTTACGATAACATTATATTACGTTATGACATGTACGTGAAGACATATCCAATGAAATGTAGAGGAATATTTCTGGGAGTAATACATTTATTCTGGATTTCGAAGTGACGTCGAATTTGGGGCTGCAGGGAATTTATTCTCAAATACTGGGTGCACCATTATACAATCATCATCTTTTAAATCATTGGTTTAAAAAGTGATGATTGGAAGGGTAACCTTATGCATCGATTCCGAGGCATACGTTGCAACGGGTTGCAGCCATTAAATGGCAGAATTAAACAATTGGAGTACACAAAATAAGATTATCTTTCTCCATATTTTGGAGCATTTTGTACTTCGATGAGAAAACATTACGACAACATTGTTACATTGAAATACATATATAGTCAATGAAATATAGAGAAATACGATCGTATTTCTGGAGGTGATACATTTATTCTTGATTTCGAAGTGACGTGAAAATTGGGGACGCTCGGTGTTTATTCTCAAAAACTAGTAGGACCCATGAAAACATCTTCGCTTTTTAAATCATTGGTTTAAACAGTGAGGATTGTTAGAGTAACCTGGAGCCCTGGAGGCAACGATTCCGAGGCGCACGCAAGGGCAAAGTGCGTGGTGAGAGTACATGTGCGCCTGGGGCTTACATCATCTACGAACTTGTATTTTTCCTTCATAAATCTGTTTGATGCAGTGCTCGGTAGTTCTCTAACCAGCAGTAGCGCTTGTACAGGATTTTGTGTCAATGGTTTATCGTGAACGGTATAAACCCGTCATATTTCTTTATCATATACTAGAGAAGATGATGTTGGGAGAAGAAGTTCTAACCATTTGAAAATAACGACATAATATTCATATTCCTTGGTATTTATTAATTTTATATCTAGAATGTGTACATTGTTACATAATTGTTTAATTAGATGAGTTAAACTATTTGGGTGTATAATTGATTGCAAAAACATTGCTTTTACTAGTACATAAGTCTAGGTCTACTTATGGAAACGCCGTTAACACCTCGGATTTTATTCGAGGGCTGCAAAATTCATATTTAGTGTCCCCTCTTGATGGAAAGAATAAAACTTGCCCGCGTTGTCATGAGTCAAGTGACAGCTCCGGCGCCCCGCCCAACGTTTTATTAAGCAGTTGGCCATTGCCACGCGCGGTGTCATCGCCGCTTGGCGACAGCTAATTCAGTGGCCGACGGGCGGCTGGGGAGGGAGCGATTGCTGGCGATTGACAGGCAATGAGCGGCGGGAGCCCGGCCTCGGGGGCACGGGTCAATCACGCCCCTGGGCCCCTCCTCTGGGAGTGATTGATGAACTTGGCTTGTTAATTGAAAGAAGAAACCCCCTTATGACAGAGTGTTGTCCAAAGGCAGTTAATAGAAGATGCTTGAATGTATGTCGGTTCGTCTCCAGCTTTTTGGCCAAAAAATCCTGGGTTCGAGTTCCAATTCGCGAACTTTCGATGTCACCTACGTAACTGGATTTGATGATGTTACTGCTTGGACGAATTCAAGAGGTAGCCTATCGGTCTTGTTCGTGGTTTCATTCGATCACTGCTGGAGGTAGATGAATCATGAATGCGATGATGGAAATAATACACAAAACAAGTCTACAGACCGTGCACAATCCTTCCTTCTCCGTCCTAACCTCACTCTTACGCGCCTCAGGGCCGGAATGTGGGCTGATTCCTCGTCATAATGCGGTCCGTCACCCAAGATCTGAAAAGCGATCCATCCGCACGGCGAGGTCGCGGGCGCCAGACCAAAACTCACGGAGTAACGTAGGGACAGAGCAGAAGAAAAAGATTCGTGTTTTAAGTCGCAGGCTCTCCTCGAGGCGGATGAGAAAACATGAAATCCGCCTAGTAACACGATTCCTTTCCGACGTTTTGACAGCGCAGTCCGCATTTCATTGGAAACGTGCCTACCAGGGACACGTAGAACCCAATAAATCATTAGAAAGCTTGCGTGAAAGACTCCCGCAAATATCACGATCTCTGTGCGGGCACGTGCCCTTCGCTGTGAAGTTACGTCGTAAATGATCTCGCAGTTACTACTCCCAACTGGAATATACTAGTTGTGTCTTGCTCCTCAAGGCGATTGCTGCAGCTCTGTTCAAAATATTCTTCACTGGTCGGGCATCTTTCGTAGATATGGAAGTAAATTTCTTTGCATTTCGTCAGTATTATTTTCTATGAGAATTGTCGATACAATTTTTTCACTCAATATATTTTTTGGGTTCTTATTGTAATCGTTCGATAAGAAGTGTTGTACAGGCAAGTACCTTAAGTCTTTACCAGTTAAAAGAAACATCAAAAAAATGTTATCTAAAGGAAAACCACACATGAGACTATATATATATATATATATATATATATATATATATATATATATAACTTTAAAAAATTAAAACATGATTATAAGAAAAGCTCAGAAATCATAAAAACCTAATTTATTAATCACTAAGGTAATCTAGGTTTTTTAAGTGAATAAAAATTGAACTTTCTAAACTTCTGTAATTATCAATTAACCTAATGTACTATACAATAATTTCGATTCACCATTTCCTCAATAAATAATAAGTGCCAATTAATGCTTCTCCGCGATTCAAATAATGTTTTTTTTTAAAAAAATGACATAGTATTATTTCTTTGCAGCATTAAGTTTACTCGAATTTTTCGTTTGTTTTTTTATCAAAATATCACCTTTTCGAATGTTGTTATAATATGCGTCCATAGCGTGGTCTGCATACATGTGCCTTCTCTATTTGATCAGAGCTTGTAAGCGAGGGTATGATTTGCTTCATAAGAGAGCGACTTTTCAATAATAGTTTAATCTTCTCTACAGAGCAATAAATTTGTCACTGCGGACACCTTCCGTACATACGAGCACATTGACGTATGGCGTCTCCGTCTTCTCCGGGTTCTCGGTCAAGACTTCGCTTATTACATCCGGTTGCCCCGCAACATATGCTTCCATAATGTCCGTACTGCCCTTACTTTCGTATTGTAATATATTCTTCATGATTCCACGACTTTTGTTAATAAAGTTCTTTCATTTCATTATCACCCATTGTGATCTGTCGCACTGTGAATGAAACGTTTTGCGCGTAACGTCACGTTTATGAATGAAGGCGTAAGGCAAGATACATATAGAGAGAGATCTGCATTTGAGGATATCGCGTACTTAAGTTCCGAATAAGCGAATGCGCTGAAAATATCACAACTAGCGAGTACGCAGGGAATCTCGGGCGTCGAATGCTCGTGATGCTACATCGCTATCATTGCGACGCAGCCTCGCGATGTAAATAAGGAAAGTGAACTCTGCACCAGCGCACTGATAGCGAAAGAAACGCTTTATCGCGTGCGAGCATTGGACGGTGTATTAATAAATAACAGTGTATGTGGATTCCACACTCCTGTTATTCACTGGCTCATGAGCGATAACTAAGTTTAGTCACTTTTCATTTAATATCTAGTAAAAGCACAGGCGGATTTAAAAGTGTTATCGAGCTGCAGGGGCCATCCCTCTGAATCCAGGAATTTAAGGAAGCCCTACAATTCTCGGGTATCTAATGAAGCGTTTTTGATAGTATTATTTAATATCTTAATACATTTGGTTTGTATCAGCGGTTAGATGGCAAAACATTCTTTATTGTTATGGTACATCTAAACCGCATAACGATTTCGGTGATTTTCGGAAATGTCGCGTCTTACATTTATAATTAATACTGATAATATTATAGTTTCGATTTACGGCTGATACTTTTTGGTGATTGGAAGGTCGCAGGTTCGATCCCCGCCAGGAATTTACCTTTTTACTTTTGGCGAGATCGAGGCGCGTGCTGAAATCGAATGCCGTGTGCTATGCTCATTGGTTTCCGTGGTTTTACTGATCGCTTCCTGGTGAACGCCAGAGTACCAACCTAGACTGCGGGCCGCGGATCGCACTCGATTTTTCCTTCTCTTCCTCCTACACTAGGGCGAAGCGATGGGCTGATCACCTACCCTCGTATGGCCCAGCCCGTCGACCTAGACGCTCTCCGATCCGTAATACAGCGTACACGGTGTGGATCCCTAGGGACAATTTGTGGCTCATGGCGGGACAGTAAGAAATTTTTTTTTTAATGTTGCAGTTTAACACGTCAGTCAACGTTTAAGTCATTGGATTGGAAAATTGTGCAATAGTTTGGATGGGCCCCCCTCGACCAGCAGGAGATCCAGACCTTTGTTACGCTACTGGACACAACACAATGACAATGTCCTCCGAGCAACACGAGTCGGCGTGTGGATCGCCAGCCACCTGTTTCGTAACGCCGCCCCGGCTGGCCGGCGCGCGGAGGGGGGAGGGGCGGGGCCGCGCTTTGTGCTATGGTTCGTCGCGTCGAATTAATTCAATTCCGATGAAGCGCTGCGTCATGTGCGGTTGGCGCGAGACGTGACCTCCTCCCCCTCGCGCTGGACTTGGCGCCGCCGACGATTGAGCCCCGGACCGCAGGGTCAGCGGCGAGCGGTGGGAAACGGTAACCCCTTGTCAGACTTGTTGGTGAGTGGCGCCTAAGAGGTGGGGTTTTGGTAGGGGCTATTTTAGAACGTGTTGCTGTGTGCGCTTAAAACATGTTGTTTGTTTTAGATCAAGAATACGTATATAAGGAAAATTACTACATACACATTTTAAGACAAGAGGCAACAAGAAGGAACATCACGTTGTTTGGTATATTGGATGGAATTGATTCGAGAAGAAATGCCCAGAAAATATAATTTACTTTCATTTTTCATCGCATGTAAAGTGTATACGGAGGAAATGGCGAACCTACTCGCGTAGTAAAGCTATAGAAGACCTACAATGTTTTCAAATTAATTATTTGTAATTATGCTTTTCTTTTCTCAATATTCGTTTCCAGTACACGTTTCCAGTTTGTTTCCAATTCCACAACAATGTTTGATTGGCATTAGAGAACGTACTTGTGCTGGGAAATATACACGTTTCTTTTTCATTTGCTGTGTGATTTCAAACTCGTGGCTGTGTACTACTGAGAGCAAGTGCCGAAACGCGTGCTCAGTGCAATGTGTCGTATCTCTACCCCAACATGGCACACATTACCTCTTACCCCCCTAAAGAGATTTCCCGTGTACGCCGGAGGTGTCATCGGAAGCAACGGGGAAAGCACTGTTCAAACACAATCCCGCGCGGCGCGTAACAATCCAGCCGCAGACTCCACCCCCGCCACCGCCGCCGCCACCGTCTCCACCGCCAACGACCGCGCCAGCGACACTCCCGCCATCGCAAAAGCCGCCTCCACCGGCACCACTGCCGCTGTCTCTACTTCTCGATCGGCATCGATTTAGCCACCTTCAGCGTGTCCGCCGCCACCACTGCCACCGACCGCCACCGTGTCCCGCCACCATCGCCACCGCAGGCGCCGCAGGGTACAAACCGCAGCGCAGCGACAAACGGAGATCCGCTCGCAGCTTCCGCGCCCCGCCCCGTCTGCGGTTTGTTTTCGTTGAGCTGAGCTGAGCTGGGCGGGACGGGACGGGGCAGGGCGGGGCGGGGCGGCGGCGGGGCGGGGCGGGGCGGGGCGGGGCGACGCGACGCGCGAAATCGAGAGTAACCGCGGCTGAGCCGGGAGGGGACGTGGCGGATCCCTGGCCACCGGCGCCTGCAGCCACGCGATGGGCCGTGGAGGGAGGCCGGCGCGCGAGCGGCGCTGCGAGAAGGGGGGAAATAATCGGAATTCCCTCTCCCGCTCAGTCTCAAAATGCTCGGCTTTTTGCATGCGATTTCTCTGTTCCCTTTCTTTATAGTTATGAAGTGTTTAAATCATCGGCTTAACTACCAGGACAGGGGGCTCAGGGCATCAGCAGATGTCACTGCAGTCCATCTGATTGAAAGGTCCTAGGTTCGCGTCCCGGCGGTGGCAGCATTTTCGACTAGCTAGATAGCTAGGTCAGATTCAGTCGCTGTCTGGAGGAGAATTCTAGCGGCCGACTGCTCAGTTTTCCGTGGTTTTTCCGATCAACACCAGGCGAATGCCGGAGCAGTTCCCTAACAAACTGGTCACCGACTAGACGCGATATTGCCTTCCCTCGTCTTATCCTCAACTCTATTTACAGACACTCACATGCTGGGAGGCTTAGAGCTTGTCCCGGCTGGGGCGGTGCCCGCGCTGGTGGGAGATACATGATTAACGAAACCCCGCTGGTCTACTGTGCAGCCGCTAGCCTGCAGCGCCGTATCTCACAATCCAGCGGCAGCGTCATCTCCCGAGAAAAAAAACATGCGCTACCTTTACGGGAATAATGACCTTAGCCGTTGACGCGCCCGGAATCACTATTAATCAATCAAAATCGCCTTAGCGGAATGTTGAAAAAAATGGCTTATCCGTTCTAAAAAATAAGATTTTCGAGTTCCTCCTTCCGGTATATTAATAGCTCAAGGGTGCTATGAAATTGTATCGCATCAGCGAGCTGTATCGTTGTTGATTTATACAATTACTACACGGAATATAAACTTCTCCTAGAATAACTGAACTTTAAACTTGTTGTTTGTTGTTGTTGTTTTAGTTTTCTCTTAAAGGAAATGAAAAGATTGCCGCGACCTTGGCAAAGAGAAAGTTGCAGCCAAGCTGCGTACTGCGAAGCGCATACGACTGTACTATCTTGTGTTCATTTCATAGTCTCGTTCACGTCCGTGGAAAAGAAGGTGGAAAGTAGCGTTGACAGCAGGAGTTGAGTAATTGGTTTTTTCAGTTCCACATAAACATTTCTCTCAGCTCGTCTTCACTATGAAGTAGGTCGAGTTCTCGGATATTTGGGCATTTGTGTACCTCCTCTCTTGATTTATGACATTCTTCGCACGGCCTAGTTTCAAATATTTTTCTATCTTTCCGTGTCTCTTCTGTTTTCTTTCTTGATTTTTGTCGTTTAATGCATTTTATTTTCGTCTATTTCGGGTTCTTAACTATTGTTGTATATTTCTTTCCTTTTCTCTCTATCGTGTCTACTAGTTCTTTGTGTAGTTGTTACAGGCCCTTTATTTTTTCCGGACTACTCCCGACGCAACGGAGGAATGAGTCAGGAGCGAGGAATTTCCTACGCTCTTCTAATTCCTCTCTACATTCCTGCATTGGATAGTCGCGCGCCGGATCTTGGCACCTGAGCTGTATACTTCTGCGTTACATTCATTAGAAAATTTCCCTTCACCACTATATCAAGTTCTATTTAGCGATAACCCGTTCCCAGGCTCCGTAGTAATGCAAAACCGGGGCACCGAGAAAGGAAACGTGGTCGTCTTAAATTTCAGTGGACGAGGAGCGAGGTACCAAGATAGACATTATAGGTCTGATGAATGCTGTGAATATTCTCTTGCAATTATGGCGTAATTATATGCATACGAGAGCCGTCGTTGCGCCTCAAGGTCGTGGCGTTCACCACGTGCTAAATCACCGTAATTCTGCGCTAGCGCAACTCGCATGTGTGCTGCAGCTTCTTTCTCTGCCGGAGTGGAAGTTCTGGAATATTCGGGCCCTGTGTAGGACGGGCGCAACGAAACTACATGACGCAACGTTGGCTGCGTTGTAGAGCGTCCATCTTCTGAGAAATGGAACAGGTTGCGCGGGGGGGGGGGTGGAGTCTGGGACCGTACACGTTGGGGAACGTTTTCTGCTTCTGGCACATTCACGACATGAAGTAAAAATACACAAATTATTTCATTTTACTAGGTCGTTGGGAGATGTTCTCATAAACGTTTTCGTAGATAAAAGGGAATAGTGTTCTTGCTAATATGTTGAAAGTCAGTAAAAAGAAAACGTTACAATAAGCTATTTTTAGGTAGCGTTTTGAAGTAAAAACAAGCATAAGATTCTTTAGCAGGTCGAACGTACAGAACAAAATTCAGGTTCTTTGACTTTGTTTTTGGACCTGTTTTTATGGCATTTTCGTTTGTTAAGTGCTACTTCTTTAAGAAAAGTGAAACTGCTGAAATGAGTGAAAAGTGAGTTGAGATTGTTATGTATTATGTACTAACAAATGACCATGTGAATTGAGGAAGAGAAATCGACATTGAGATTAGTAGCAGATTTGGGTGGAAGGGGTATTCAGCCTCGGTCCTCTTGCCCTCTTCAAGGAATTTTGGGTGTTTACTCAAATCATTCGAAACAATAAACGCATTTTGATATCATGACATGCAAAGGAGTATTGACATAATGAGTTTATTTTTTTATTATTTCAAACTAATTATTCAAACTAGTTGTGCTACCGAAAGCCACAGACGTTTTCGTTGTAGTTAGTTTTCTAATATATTTAGTCTCGGTTAGCTTTAGTCACGTAAAAAATAATAAAAAAATACATTTACGCCAAGAAGAATGAAAATAAAGAAGTAAAATCGAGTGTGTCGTGTTATTAAGTGCCTTTAGCACTTTCCGTACAAACGTTTGAAGAAATATTCGACACCGTTGTTAAGAATAATCTTGTTTTTAATATGGTCTTAATTTGAAAAAAATTAGAGGAAAACTACTTATATTTAGAACATTGTGCATGACTTTACTTAAAGATCTGATTTTTGATTAACAGAGTTCATTCAGGAGAAAAATCCCTATCTTCAGTATAGTAGCAGTAGAAAGACACAGAAAAAAATAAAGAATCGGCGCAGTTCGTATATCCGTACTTTACTCAATCCGATAAATACATTCAATCCGAAAAGGGGTCTGAGCAGAATTTCAGCCCCCTTCCTTTGCTTTGTATTCTGGACCCGCCTTCGTGTGGGAGAACGTGAGGGGCAGTGGGGAAGGAGGGCGAACGGCAAAGTGTTGGGAGGCAGCGAGTGACGGACAGAGGCAGAGAGGAGAACTGCTAGCGGTGGAAAACGGATGATGTGAGTGGCGATAGAAGGAAGGGTGAATCTGAACGAGAGAGGTATGCCGTGCGAAGAAGGACTGTGACGTAGAGCGGTGACAGTCGGGTGGGGGGGGGGGCAGGAGAGTGGACGGCGCGACGCGGCAGTTGCCAGACGTCAGGCTCAGGCACTGAGCTGCTCCGAGGGGAGGTAAAGGTCACAGCAGGCTTCAGACCGAAAACCTGCGCTCACCGGCGAGGGGCTGACTATGTACATCATACGTCTCAGCGCATGGTAATGGCACGGTTGTAATCACACATCACGCTACCACCAACTCAAATAATTTAATTGGTAATATTAATATGTGTATGTTCAAAGCATAGTTGTACGTAATACTAAACCATAAATTAACATCCATTTCTGAAATTAAAACGCAAAAATAACAGATGAAACAAACCTTTGGGAACCGTTATTCCCTACCTTGTAGCTAGAAAAGGTGTCTCTAAATTACACGTGTCAAAGAGTTCGGTTCTTTCTTTATGAAGTAAATTCCTCTTTTGTGGTTAAATGGGGCACGCAGGTGCTGATAACAAGCCCAAGGACTCGGGCGGGGCAGAGTGCACGCGCCCAATGGCCGATGCGGGGGCGGAGGGGCGTTAACAAGGCGCGCGCTGCGGGGGGCGCCGAACGCGATGCAAGTGCTACACTGACAGCGACAGACGAGGGCTCCGCGAGTGGCAGTTCGGCATTCGTTATCCTTCACTCGCTCGTACGATGGACAGTGAGAACATACTCGTTTCCTTTGTACCAGGGACGTATATTAAAGAAATGGGGGCGTCATGTTCGAAGTTCAGGGATACGATTTAATTTTTTAGAGCTAGATATTTGGCGTAAAAATTTTGAATTTCGCATATACAGTAACATCTTTTTAATACAGGACGTCTCAAAACATTCTTACAAACTTCTTGTGCGTGTTGCGAGGTACAAAAGGTCTTAGTTTCGATGAACGTGGTGAGAAATTTCGATTTATAACGAAGTTACAGGTGTAATATTTGCCCCTGAGTGAAGGCAACACATCATGTATTTGTGTTTGGCAGATACACGAAATCTGTGTCCGTCAGAACGCGACCCGTCGAACATCAGTGCAGGGAAGTCTTCAAATTAGGTTCCCATTCTGCGCGACTTGCAGGAGGTGCTCCCCTATTTTTGCGATTATTTGCTCAAAGTAGATTGTTGTTTTGTGTTTGGGCGATCCGCGACGCGTTGGGCGCTGCGGTGCTACTGGGCAGGCGGATGGGGCACATTGGAGGAGAGATGGGGCGAGGCAGGGCAGGGCCAGAAGCCACGGATGTTTCAATAAAATTACTTCCATAAATTCTAATAAGTTTATTTTGTTGTCTAATAAACTAATGTGATGAATAATTGCTCGGGAAGTCCCGAACTACTTAAGATATTGTTTAATTATAGGCATATGGAGCTTTGTTTAACTTCTTCACAGAACATCCGCCTTGGCGGACTTCAAAGCTTCGTGGATACTACAAATGATGCTGCGTGTCAAGTCTCTTCAAATATTTGAAGCGATATTTATTACGTTGAAAACGCTGGCCCCCCACCTGCGAACGCGCGATGCTCCCTCCGTTTTCCCGACCCCGACTGCCCTGGCGGCGGGGAAAGCTGCGAGCAGCGCGTAGGAAGGGCGATGGGCGGGCAGGGGGCGTGGAACGCGTGACGAAAGGTGGTGTGATGTTCGCGCGTGCCGCCGCGCCCGTTACGCTCGCGAGGCTATTTCGAAGGCGCCGCGCGCCCCGGCTCGTTGCAGAGCCTCCGGGCCAAGACGGCCCCATGAGTATTCGCACCATTTGACTGGGGTTTGTTGCCGATCGTCCTGGTTTAAATTGGGGGTACCCATTGGGGCTCTCGCACATAAATAAAGGTGTATGACTCTTGGGCGAAATAGAGATTATTGGCGTTTGTGAAGGAAACGGGGTAGCTCGCTTAATATTCGAAGTGTTTTCAAGTATAGGCAACAAATGTTAACTGTCATTTGTTCTTTTGATGTGGCTTATCCAGCTCGTTTTGTGTGTATAATGGTATCGCACTGCCATTTTCTCTAGAACGTGGAACGACAGGTATCAGAACGGCACAGATCATATATCGCATAAGCCATTTGAGTCACAAATAATATGTACCATCATCTTTATATTATCTTATTCAGTCTTTAACCATGCGTTCTTCGAAGAACGAATTCAGAGGCATGAAAACGCATGCCTCTGAGTGTTCAGCATAATTTTCTGGTGTCGTTAACATTTGGATATCTCTGCAAGACCATTTACAGAAAACTGCACCTTTCTGTGAAAGCTGATTGATCGAGAGGTCATTTGCGCACGCGTAGATTGGGTCTTCGTGTGCTGAACATCTGCCGAAGGAGGCAATAGCAGGACTGTCGCACTCCCAGCAGGGTCGTCTTTGGCCGCGCTCCAATTCGAACATTTCTCAGGAAAATGACGTCAGACGCTATTGTTCTTGTAATTGTGCAGGACGTTTTTAATCTCAAAATGACTCAGTCTGTAAGTATTTTCAATTCCGGGTTTCGTTTTATACATACGTAATTATTCCCTGTTTCTTTGACCTGGTGGGTATTTCACGGTGGACAGTTCACTGGCCTCATCCACCAAATGTTACGACTTAATATCATAATTGAGTGCAAGGAAAAAGTGTATTTTCATACAACGCACGTTTTCTTGCTGCCAAGATAGTCGAGTCAGCGTGACCGTTATATTATGCGTAACAAATTCTATGACTCAGAAGATGTCACCCTGCGACAAAGAAGCAGTTCTGTAATGAAAAATAGTGTTATTGCTATTTTTATTCTAGGGAGATACAGTATTTTTAATGTCCACGTATTTACAATCTCCATTGTACAGCGTAGCCCAAACAGATCCCCTCTTTATGCACTTGATTTCCCAGACAATCACATACCAGGATGAATGGGAACACGATAAAACAACGTTGAGCGGTAAAAGACAAAAACAGGTGAGTCCTTAACATACTCCTCCCAATGTTATCCGTTTCCTTGCCAGATCCTCGCCTCCGGGGCTTTCCACGTTGTCGCCACCGCTACAATACCACCTGTTCAATTGAGGGCTCTTTCTATGTCTGTTTGGTATTCATCTGACTGTAAACATTTCTGTTCTCGCTCTACGCGACTGTTTGCCAAATCCCCCCCCCCCCCCCCCGAGTTAGGTCTCGCTTGCGTCGGCGACGCACTTTTCGCGCGACTGACGGCCGTCGCAGTTATTTGTGTCCTCTCGCGCTGTAAGCATTACTTATATTTACTTCATCACTCGTACCTCTGTTTTCGAAGGTTTCGACTAGTGATTTATATACAACTTTCTTAACTCTGCCTGCTGTTGAACGCTAAAATTGAAGTAATCAAACGTACCGTAATAAACCAACTGATGTCACTGCACTTCCTCTGACCGTGGAGGTCCTAGGTTAGAGTCCCAACGGTGGCAGGATGTTCGACACTAGCTTGTTAGCTATAGGTCGTGTTCAGTCGCTGTCTGGAGGAGAATTCTAGCGGCCGACTGCTCTGATCGGTACTTTTCCGTGGTTTCTCCGATCAAAACTAGGCAAATGCCGGAGCCAGTGCCCTAACAAACGGGCCACGGACCGCGCGCAATTTCACCGTTCTCTTCCTTGTCTTATCCTCACCCCTTACACACACACACTTATTCTAACATGCACTACACTACCGCACATGCCGGGAGAGCCGTCAGGATCTAAGAGCTTGTCCCGGCTGGGGCGGTGCCCCGCTTGTGGGAGACACTTGGTTAAGGAAAACCCCGCTATCCGACGGTAGGTCGGCACCGTATCACACCATACATCTACGCACCACCATATCTCGCCGGAAAAGATCACCGCCACCTCTCACCTCCGGAGCAAAAACATACACTACACTTACGGGACTAGTGACCCCGGTAGTTGACTTGTCCGGAATCACTAAACAATCAAAGAGCTGTAATAATCACTCATAGAAATATCTTTATCGTTTCACAACTCCCATCGTATCTGTCGCTTTGATCATGAGATCGAGGTTTCCGTCAGCTAATTTTAATTTACTTTTCATCCGGGATAGTTGTGGGTAGACGTTCATTCGTCCCCTCCCGTGTCTTGGACTCAGGCTTTCTTTGAAGCTTACCCGCGGTGGGGTCTAGGAAGCTTTCAGGCAGGCGCGCCTTGTAGACGTCCCTTGTTGCGCCTCAATGTGACTCAATTTCTCTGCCAGGTGTCGCTTGCGGTCAACAATATTTGAACTGTCCATCGGTAGAACGTGAGGTCTCGTGCGAACTGGATATTGCTAAAGGATTTTATTTTGCGATGCACCAGTCAGAATTCTTTAACATGCCACACTCGTGATATGCCACACCTGAAAATTCTTAACCCTTCGAGAATCCGCTGCACCCAACCGACATTGAAACCGCGAACCTAGATTACGGAAGCAAGCCCACTTGCCCCGTACCACCTGGTTTTATTGAAACAATACGCATAATTCGCGCGAACCTATAAGTAAATCATAGTCACGAAAGCAAATCGGTGAGGACCTGTGAAGATGGAAAGACATTCAGAATACTTCTTCAAAGGTGAGAAACTATTGAAGACAATTTCGTTCCATTAAAGAGCCTCTGGGAGTAGGAAGTTTAGTGTAGAAGTAGTATTTCTAGCGATAAGCGAACTGAAAAACGTTGTACCATTGATTTGATAGCGCAGGGCAATGCCCTCTCGCAGCAAGAGATGAAATAGCAGTAATCATCGCTATATATCGAGGTCCTCAAAGCTTGTACATTCCTCCTTATCTGGTACGTGTCTGTCTATTCTATCGAATAAATGGAGCTATGCTTCCGCTGTGCTTCCAGTTCAGCAAATCGCCGACGTTATCGCTTCTCACTTTTGGCACGTATTCTGACGGAACAGCCGCTGTGCCACCCCCACCCCCTCGACACTTTGGCTGTCGATGCTATCGCCGTCTGTCAACGCCGCTTCCGCCAGCCGACGCTCGCGTCTTGCGGTCTCCTCTTCGTGGCCGGCGCCGGGCATTTTCTATAAAAACTTTGCTCTTGGCAGCGCGCTTGTTGACATGTCGCGCGCCACTCCCGGGAGACAAATGCCCTCTTGCGACAGCGCGGTGGCAGAGAGAATATTTTTGCGGCAATGTCTTCCCCGGCTAACTTCTTGCCGCCGTTGCCTCTTCTCCATCTTTATCCCTTGTTTGTGCACCCATCGCTGTGTCCGAACAAGTATCTTGCAGCGAACTTTTTTACTGTTACTGTTGTAATTGTACCATCGCCCATACGTGCCCATAGATTCTCAACTTGCAACCAGTAGCAGCTGCAACAAACCACGGAGTCGAGAATGAATTAGCGAGCAAGTTTCTTCCCAAACGTGTAATATGAAATGTGAGATGTTTAAGGCTATTTAATTTCTATCCATCCTCTTTTATTCACAAATGTTATTTATTGCAAATCACTCAATGAATAATCTCCTTTCAAAAAAAATTGTTATATATGTTGTGTATATTAATATGAATAGTTTATTTTTGGTTGTCTACAAACGTTAAATTTTATTCAGTTTTGGTTAATTTATATTCATTTCATCTCTACAAATGAACGAACTTTTACGGATGGGTATGCTTTTCATCAGTTCCAAGAGCCAATACCCCTCCGCTAACCACCTCTTGCCAGTCTTCCTGATTGGACGGAACCATATTATACATTCCCTCTACATGGAGGCGGCACAAAGGCTATCACCTGTGTGTCTGTCACTCCCGTCACGGCCGTCTCTCTCGCCTCCTGTCTGTTCGCCTTGCGTCTGCCGCCGCCGCCGCCACACGAAAGCGTCCGTCAACGCCCCCTATTAATAGCGCCGGGCGGCGGAGGTCCAGGTGCCGAGGCCCGCGCGGCCGGCCGGGGGTAAAGCCCTCTGGGGCGCCCGCGGCGCGGCGGCGGGAGAGGGCAGCCGGCCAAGGGAGGGCGGGGGCGGGGGCGGGGGCGGGACGCACGCGGCCCTCGCGCCCGCCCGCCCAGCCCTGGGCGCACGCGCACGCCCGCCGCAAACACGCGGCTATGAATAGGCGCCGCCCCCGCCCCCGCCGCGCTGCTTGCAGCCCTGAGGCCGCGGCGGCCCGAGCGGAGCCTTGGGATGGGTGGGCAGTGGAGCCCCCCCCCCCTCCCCAAATGACGTTCGTTAATGGAACCCGTGTGAAGAGTCCGTGTGGAAATATCTTCGTAATGGAAGCCTACTTCCACCGTTTCTGATAACCCGTAGGTTGCGGCGGGGAGGGAGGGGGTTAAGGGAAAGATGAGTTGTTACCTCCTGAAATAGTAGTATTTTCTTTAGTATTGGAGGCCATGGCTCTTCACTCTTTTTGAATCATTGTGTTAGAAGTGAAAATATCTTTGTAATGGAACCCAATTTCCGACGTGTCTGACAATCAATACACGAGACTAACAGTAGCGTCTTGGCCTGACTTGGCGTGCTGGTGACTGAGAGGTCGCCGAGTGCCGGAGGTTTGCGTGATGCGCTTAGGATCGGTTCGTTTGCGTGGCCACTTGCAGACGAATGCCGGAGCAGCCCCCGAGTGTAGAAGCCTCGCACCGAGCGCAGTCCTTCCTTCGCCGTCTTGTCCCCATTCCTCATCCTTAGGATCGACCGATCTGCTGGTCGCTCGCCCTCCAAAGCCCCAGTCCCCACTTAACTAGGCAAATCTCCGTCTACTGCCGGAGATAGGCCAAGGCATAACTATAAGTGCTGTTGAATCATGAAAGAAAAGAGAGGAGTGTGATGGCAGTACGTAATTCCAGTGTGGATTTACCAAAAACGGGAGAATGATTTGATGGATAGGTGTTTAAGATGATGTGGGGATAGAGCACTGGTACAATGACAGGTAGAGACGGTGAAAACACTGAAAAAACCTGTTCCTGTTAGTTTACCACCTATTCCTCGTGGATCGAACCGGATTTGAAACTCGGGACTCGGAGATGGGAAGCTTGAGTCGCTGACGACAACGCAATGGGTGTCACCCTCCCTCCTAAACTTTTCGAAATATTGTTGATGTTCATGTTTCTCAATCACTGCTTGTTAGTTATCGACTTTAACACAAGAGTTTAACTTCCTAACATGCTTCTTGCTCTATAGAGCATCATCGTCCCTCACGACTACTCATATTCTGTCTAAACGAATCTCTCTCGTTTTTTCTCCGATTTTATTTTCTCCATTTCTTTTTTGAATTTTCTTCAATTATCCCTCTCTGTATCCTTCTCCTCTTTGTCTTGTTAACTATGAACAATTATGCACGAATCGTTGAACTACGAGAATTGTGTGTCAGTGAAGAATGTTTTTTCAGCTCATTGGCTGAATAGTTGAAATGAGAACTGCGTCCAGCCTAACAGGTTCTGCCGCTGGAAACTACTTAACACACAAAATTTGAAAAATAGGAATTGGAGGCTTGTACTGGCAAAACGTGGACTTTGTCTTCTATAGTGATAAGGACCAGAACGATGATAATTGTTTTTGTTTTGTATTATATTTAAATAATATGTTCAAAACGTCTTATTACCATTCCATACCATTACCATATTACCATTCCAATAATGTAACATGAACTAGTACTTTTTTGGTCTTTAATGTCTCAAATTTCTAACCATGACCGAAATGTTGCAATTTTCAAGTGGCCACTACCACATCAATATTGGAATTTGGAAAGAAAGTAATAAAAAACAAAAAAAAATGTAAATGGGAAATTTGTAGGCAAGAAATCAATTTAGAAAGGGGTCTGCAAATCGTCTGTTGAGTTTCCTGTAATCCTTGATTGTATTCCTGTAATCCAAGAAAATTAAAAAAACTACGAAATAGTTCACTACTGGTACTTGGCGTATTTTTCTCCCTCGCCCCCTCTCCCCAATACACACACTCCAGTTGCCGGTCACTGGATCAGTGACTGGGGCTCTGCTGGGTGTTAATCTGCCCGTAATTCCGAGCCAGGCGTCCAATTGAGGCGCCAATTGCGTCTGCGGTCAGGCGGGGCCGTCGCCGCCGCCGCCCGGGCGCGCCCCAGCCGGTTGCAGCCAGCCGCCTCTGAGGCCGCGCCCGCGACGGCCGCAACAAGCGACGACCACGGCGCGTGGCCATTCGTCACGTGGCCGCACGCGACACTTAACACACACTCGCTTGCGCCAAGGAGGGAGGGTGAGGTTGTCCCCGGGGACTGGGTGGCATTCTTCCTGCCTTCGCAACGTTTGAACGAGGGAGTTTGATGATCGTTAGGGGGAAGGGATGTTCAACCAAATTAATTAAAAATAGATTTACCATACCTCAGGATATTTTTTTTACACTAGCTGAAGTAGCGTCTCTCGGACATTTACCGCCATCAGACCATTAGATAGGAAAAAGAAAGAAGTCTATCAGTAGAGTAAATTGGAAGTTATTTTATGCTTCTCCGCTCCACCCCATTCGCCGTGTTCCGCTCCCTGTTCTCTCTCCCCGCCATATCTTGCCTTGCCTTGCCTTAGCTTACATTGCCCCCTCCCCCCCTGCGCCCGGCCTCTGTTAACCTAGCCTGTGAACAGAATCTCTCCACCTCCCTTCTTCGACGCCACTCTGAGCTCTGAATAAGTCTCAAGTGCCCGAGAAAAGCAGGGACTTTACCGGTCCTCTTTCTTGACGGGTGTATATCGGTGTCCATTCTGTGGACGTAGTGCGGTTTGTGGTGTAGACCGGAAGGTCGCAGATTTCATCGGGCCTACTGTTGGATTGCACCTAGATAGCTAAGCTGACATTGACGGCCAAGGAAAGCTACCTGTGTGTGTGTGTATTTTGCATTAGAAGTAAATGTTTTACTCCTAGTTTACACAGTGGCGCACCCAAGGAGGCGGAGCCACATCGGGCTTCAGCCCCAAAAATGAAATTTTCTGAATATTTGACTCATTTCAAACACTAGTGGATAATTTCTTTCGTTCAATAGTCTTATTAGATACCACTCGTGCACGGTAAATTAATTTTGAATTTAACGAAACAAAATTCCAATACCCTTGTATTTCCTAAAATAATACTGTACCGGCCTAGTGGCAATGAATGTCGCGTGCGAGCACGTCAGTTGCAGCGGTAGACCTTCTTGGCGCCCCCCCCCCCCCCCCCCAGCCACCCATTATCCACGCTCCCGCCTCCGCGCGGCTGTTTCGCTCGGGTGCGGCGCCTCCAGAAGCTTCTGGGCGGTTGCCCTGCGCCCCGCCTCCCCCCTTCCCCTTACGTATTGTTTCCTCTACGTTCGAGGCTACATTTACCACACGAACGTGATCTGTGTTTTCATCGGAACGCGTCAGGGAGACTCGAAGTTCGTCGCTTATTCTTCGACAACGATGTTGGGAGAGACCTACTTGACTGAAGACATTCTCTCTAAGCGCCACACTCTTTCAATTCCTTGATCTGAAACCAATCTACGTGAGTTATATAACGTATGGTGTAATTACCATATTCACGGTGTATTATTATTATTATTATTATTATTATTATTATTATTATTATTGTTAGAACGTAATGAATAAAGAAAGTCCTCTACGATAAGGCTGATAACCAATTTCAACCACGTAGAGTACATGTAGTGCGAAAGAGGAAATTGTTGGGTTGCAATTGCTTACTACCTTCCTTACAACTCGGTTTGATCACCCCTTCCCAGACCGGAAGAGCATTGGAGTTGATTATAGGCGTTGTATGGAAGCACCAGATTATTGCGACGTTTCCCTTCAACCGCTGAACCTTCATTTTATGAACATGGCCAAGAACATTTATTTCTGAGTATAATGAACTACTGATCGGAAATTGATGTTAAGAAACAAACCTTAAAAAGTAAATTTCAAAATCAGTGCAATGTGGGTTCATGGTCAAAGTTCAATCCTTTTCCGAACATTATCATAAAAATTGTGTGCGATGTGATTCGTCACCAATGTGTGCAACGAGTCGAACTCTCGAAGTTGGTAGTTGTTTATTTTTTTTATCATTTTTGATTAATGAATTTTGCTTAAGAGAAACAGATAGTGGACATGCTGTATTTGATCACTATGTATACATATTGCAACACGAGGAATTTCCCAACAAGTCCATAAATTCTTTATCGCGAAAAGCATTGAAAGTTTTTGAGAGGAATTGCCTTCTACCTTGCAATATGTATACATAGTGATCAAATACAGCATGTCCACTATTTGTTTCTCTTAAGCAAAATTCATTAATCAAAAATGATAAAAAAAATAAACAACTACCAACTTCGAGAGTTCGACTCGTTGCACACATTGGTGACGAATCACATCGCACACAATTTTTATGATAATTTCTGGGAATACACGGAAAACTAGTATTGTGCAAATCTATCTTACTTATTCCCAAATGCGCGATCAATGAAATTGTAAAAAATTGTAAAATCTGAAGTGTTATTTGAGCATTCTTCGACTCACCCAACTTTGCGGAGGGAACGTCGTGCAAGGAGCACAGATTTTGTTAATATATTAAGTCAGTTCTCGACGAAGAGTGAGTGTTCCGTGATTTCTGTCAGATTTTAAGGATGAATAACCTAAATAATCATCCGGTTGTGCCTTATTCTGAAAGCAGTAGAAATGTCTCAGGTAAATAGTAGTTATGATTTTTACGATAATACAAATTGAATGAGTTGCATGGAGCTAAAATTACCAGTCACATGTCTTCCTTGAAGGTCGCAGTGCACCGACAGGTTAAATGTTTCCTCCTTGCATAATGTAATTTCTGTCATCAAGCTTAGAAAATCGTAACATTGTATGGAGACGATTAATGGCACCCAACGAGTAAGAACACTTACTTTACTCTCTCCGAAGACGTCGTTAAAGAGTTTTTCTTTTTTGAAAAAAAGTAGCCATCAATTACAAGTGCCATTTCCTCAGACTTCGACGCTGTGAAGAGCGGTAGCGATGCGCGCAAGACACTCGAGTACTATGCCCGATCCTGCCGAATCATATGCAGTCCTGCCCTGCCCTGCCCTGCCCTGTACTGCCGTGCCCTGCCCTGCCCTACTCTGCCCTCTACCCTGCCCTCTGCTCTGTCCGTCACTTTCTCCCCCCCCCCCCGTACCGCCTTCCCTAGCACTGCACTTCTCCGCTTCGCTCGCCCCTTACCTGGCCAGCCTCACCCCCCCGCCCGCCCCGCCCTCCTTTCCCCCATTCTCACCCCGCTCCGCCTTGCCTTGGCTCCCGCCAGACCCTCGAGCTTCACGGAGCAGCGTTCTGCTCCCTCCTCGCCCCTTCCCGCCTCGTTTGCTCGCCTCCCACCCACCCTCCCTGCCCGCCTCGCACCACAACGAAGACCCCTCTTAACGCTCCTCGCTCTCCGTCCCAGCCTTCCCCGCACCTCCCTTCATGCCGCCCCGCTTCGCCCCGTCCCTCTATTCTTCGCTCACTACGCCCCTCCCCCATGTTTGTCTTTCTCTTGCTGTCCCTGACATATCCGCGTCACTCCGTCCCATTCCTCTTGCACCCTATTCCTGTCCCCTCCTTGCGGCCCTCATCCCAGCGCCTTGTGTTGTTTTCCACGCCGTCCCCTCCCCTTCCCCGGCGAACACCCCGCCCCTCCCAAGTGCGATCCCCTCCCCATCAGCCCGCGCATTCCTCTACCGCCGCGACGCCCCTCTTTCACGAGTCCAAAGTTAATCGTGCTTCTTCTTCTTCTTCTTTTTCTTCTTCTTCTTCTTCTTCTTCTTTTTCTTCTTCTTTTTCTTTTTCTGTTTCTCCTTCTTCTTCTTCTTCTTCTTCTTCTTCTGGGGGATCAACCTGGTGGCTGCCCGCCCACTGTGGAGCTCCCGTCCACCTCTGCGGGGCCCCTCCACTAACTGGGCGGTGGCGTCCTCCGTTGCCCTGTGCGCCCCTTGCCCTCCGCGGCCCGCTGTCTGCTCCCCGCTCCATTTGCGGCGCGCCACTCGCCCCGCCCCGCCCCGCCCCGCCCCGCCCCGCCCCGCCCCGCGCCTGGCGTAGGGCGAGGGGCGGTGGCGCGGGCCCAAGAAGACGGGCCGGGGGCATTCAGATGTCCGCTGCGACGCGGCGGCTTGCGGCAGACCTCGCCGGTGCGCGCGTCCTCTATTGCGAGCCTCCCCACGATGCAACTGGGGAAGCGTAATTAGTTGCTACCAGAAACATTGGACAACGACGCACATAACAGTCACGTGTCACCAAACAGATCGGTTCGCGAACAAAGGACGGGCGTTCACGAGTTAAACTTAATCGTGCTGCTTCTTCTTCTCCTTCTTCTCGTTCTTCTTCTCCTTCTTCTTCTTCTTCTTCTTCTTCTTCCTCTTCTTCTTCTTTTTCTTCTTCAAGAAATTGGCCCAGTACGGATCATGAAGAACAACTTTACTTCTTTTTGTTTCCTTTCTCTTCGGTATCTTCCGATGTTTGTTTTTTCTCTCTTTACTCTGTTACTTTCATTTCCAGACTGCTTTTGTTTCTTTCAGCTCCTTTTTCTAAAAACACCCCAATTTTTTTCTATCTCCAAAATGGCTGTACCGGAGATGTCTTCTTCTGTGATTGTGCATTTTACGGCGCAAGGCTCGTAAGTCAAAGGGCATTTATTTCGTTGCAAAACTGCAAAGAAGTTCGGCATTAATGGGAACTTGAGTAGCAGACCCGCAATGAGAGTGCTTGGCTCGGACGAGGAAAGTCCTGCTATCAGGCTGCGCTGCGCCGGCGGAACCTGACCGGTCAAAAGAAATTCGCGAGAGCGGTGGATGCACCAAACACGTTCCCACTCCAACGGCGATTTGGCGCGTTGAAGGTGTTGGAAGCCAGGGCAAAAAAAGGAAGAAGTAAAAGGAAAGAAAGACAGAAAGAGAGCAAAATGAGGAGAGATGGTCCAGGGAGAGACAGCGCGGCCCCAGGGCACTGGGCACGAGCCCAGCGGGCAGGAGGTGCTGTTCGCTCTGAAGTGAGCGTTTTCCTTCCGTGTGGTTCTGATGGTTCTATGGGTTACAGATTTGCTGGTGACTCATGTGCTCTGCATCATCTTAAAATGTAAAATAAAATTAAAAAAAAGAAGAAGTTAAAAACATGTAGACTGATTGCCTTAAATATAAATTAAAATGTTCGTAATTTTCATTCTTTGAATATTTGATTTTTAGTTGTTGAAAATATGACGTACCAAGTTTGGCTACTCAGTACGTAATAAACATCAGTTACTGGTTAGATATGTCATTTAATAAAAAGTTTTACTATGTTAATTTTTTGCAATAATTTGTTTTCATGCTTTTTTTTCTTGTCTGAGAAAAGTGAGAGAAATGGTACGTTATTCTTACGTCATATTTTTGTATATGTAAGACAGAATATCTAAGGTTTTTGTAACTTTATTTCGCGTTAAGGGCGAACCGTTACTATTTTTGGCCTTTTTTTTATAGAATCAACTTAAAAACCACTTCGCCGTAACCACAGTTTCGACATTTCTCTGAACTTCGCAGAGTTGATCCACAGAAGTCCAAACTGCCATTTCGAGGCGCGGGTTGTGTACTGGCGCGGCGTCGACGAGTGTTGACCGCATCAATAAACAGATCATTGTGCCAAGAATCTGGATTGTGTTGTTCGTTTTGCGTCATATCGTGAATGTCTTAACACTGATCACTATTTTCGTCTCTTTTCCTCAAGGCCTGCCCTTTGTGAAATTGGATCCAGAAATATCGGAAACATACTTTTGCTCTATGTTCTCGCAATAAAAAATAGAACTATTATTGACATTACTTCGTAAAACAGTGTGCATTAATTTGGTAAAGGTTATTTGCGCTCTCGAACTTGATGTGATCTTGACCTACTGGTGAGATTTTGTTCGCTTTGGAATTAGATTAAAAATGAAAGATGTCTTTACCTACATTTTTATTGTCCAAAAAATATGAGCTTTCGTTGACATCGCCTTCATTATTGGATCTGAATTGAAGCTCCCAGGTAGTTCAATTATGTTACCTAGTCGGCAGATCTGAAGATTTCTGGCTAAATTATTGAAAGCTGCTATTTTTTTTAAATAAGAGAGTGGCTAAAACATCTTCCACTGCGTCTTCTTTACATGACTTTACATTATTTAATAAGCATTACCATACATTGCTGCTCACACAGTTGTGAAAAATCTACGAAATAGAAATGCCTGTACAGTTATTTGCAAAACGATGCTCATCTGAGCATTTCCCGAAGCGCGAGGACCCAGCCAATAGTCGAAAATCACATCTTGGAGGATAAACTTCCATTGTGCCCCTGAGGCGACGCGTCGCAGGTGGAGGGGCCGAGAGGGGCCGAAAGGGCCCCGTGCCAGCGGCGTGGGCGGGGGGCCGCGAGGGGAGGGGCCACGGAGCACGCGAGGGGGACATGGGGGGGGGCGACGCGCGAGGAACGTGACGCAGAGGCCGCGAGCGAGGGGGGCTGAGACAATGGGAGGGGGCGGGACGCGTGATGACGCAGAAGCTCCTGCGTTCGCCCAAGATGAGGCGAGCCGCGCGACTGGCAGGTGGGAAGGGCGGAGGTGGACGCGAAGGAGGGCGCGTGGCTGCGGCAGGTGCGGGCGCGACTCGACCGGGTTATGGGGCTCCAGATATACCGCTCCCGGGTAAGCCCACGCAGAAAGATCCTCGTGCTGCGATGGACACGGCCACGAATACATGAGGCGAGCGCTATCAAAACCAGCATACCCCACTTGCCAACATTTCCCGAGAGGAAACGAACCTCTTTTTCACCTTCATATTTGGTTTAATGTGAACAGCATGCGTTCTTTTCACGCTTTAGGTGGGAATAAGCAGGATATGGCAAAGTTATGAACTCAACTAAGAAAAATCGTAAACAATAGTGAGTTTGGATAAATGAGCTAATTGATTACAAACGCTTCACCTGTAATCTTCAGATTTATCTTGGAAGTCAAAAGAAAATCTGCGAAAAATATGTAAAAATGAATATTCTGCTAGCCATGAATAATAAAGATAAGAATTACGTGAACCGCAACATACCGTACGCTTTCAAACGTCCCGTTATAACAGGCTATCGTCTTGCAAAAACGTCGTGCTATCATCTTGGTTGGAAAAAAGAAAGGAGGTAGATTGGAATGTCAGGATATGAAACAATATTTGAAAAGTCATGCTCGCCAAAGTCACAAAATTTTACTACTCACCTTTTGTAGTTTTTATACATACATGCTTGCGATTAGATAAACCGTGTTGCATCATTGACATATTATCGCAATGAATGAAGTTCGTTTTAAAGATAGGAAGTATCATCAGCCCTGGTCCGAGAACTAGTGAAACGCTAAAGAATTTGCGATTGATTGCGAGTATAAAACTTCCTTGTAATTCTGATATGGCTTGTGTAAGTAGAAACTTCCTGACTTAGAAGTTTGATCTGTTTTCTCGACAATAATGCTCGCCGAGTAGTAAAGAACCATAATGGGGCTACAACCTTTCGCAGTTGCCCGTCGTTTGTCCTGGCCGTGTGCACTGAAATCCTCCAAACTCTCGTAATCCGACTAAGCACTCAACGTCCCGCTACGCTAATTAATTTTGCAAACTTAATTAGATCGCCGGCGCTACCGCCACAGGTCCCCTATTCAAGCCATCCCCCTCCTTCTCTTCTCTTCCCCGCCCCTTCGACCATAGACTAACGAGGTATATCATTTCTCTAGGCTTCGGCATGCCTCGCGTATCCTTCTGAATACCTTCTTCCCTATTATTGTTCTCTCTCGCCACAAAATATATCTCTCCCTTTCTTTCTCTCTCGTTCGTTCTCACCTTATTATAGCATAATTTCGTGTCTCATTTTTCCTTCACCCGTATTTTCTTCTGGCCTCTCTCCACATCGTTTCTTCCTACTTTAAAATACTTTGTTTACTTATCCTCCTCTTTTTGCTCTACGTTCTTGTCATTTTTCGTTTCTTGACACTCTTCCCTTCACTCAGTTTTCTTTTCTCCCACTTCCTTACAGTACTCTAACCCCCTGTTTAAACACTCTTCTCCTCTCGCTTAATCCTTGTATTCCCCTTCCGTTGTCTCCCCTCGGCGCCCTCGCTGCGCTGCCCGGCGTCGCCTGAAGGCTGTGACGTGAGCGCGCGCCGCGTGACGGACCCTGCGTATTGGGAGCGCTTCGGGGAAAGGAGCGCGCGGCGAGGGGTGGGGGGGGAGGGGGAGGGGGCGGGGCGGCGTCGGCGGCAGGTGCGGCGCGGAGAGCGGTTCCTTCGCGGGAGACAATCCAGCGGGCGAATTGCGCTATTTCGGGCGCGGCGTTCCGGGTAGCGCGCGCGCGCGCCTTTCCTCCCCAGACATCTCTCCTCCCCGCCCCGCCCCGCCCCGCCTTGCCCTTCTTCGCCCTGGCTTTGCCAAAATCCTTCCCGCCCCGCCACTCGCTGCCTCGTCCACCCTCTACGACCCACCATGTACGGTCCTGTCCCGTTCTGTTCTGATTTGCCCCACCGCGTCCCATCCTGTCCCGTCCTGGTCTGACCTGACTTGTCCGTCTTTTCCCGTCGACTCCAATGCTACCCTGCCCCATTCCGACCCGTCCCGTTCAGTTCTATCCTTCCTTACTCCGTCTCGTTCTCTTGACTATTCCCAATTCCGTCCCGTGGCGCTTTTCTAGCCTCGTTACGTTCCAACCTACTTCTCCCCGTCCCGTCACCCTGTGTTCCGTCCCGTCTCGCTTCTTCTTCCCCGCCACCACCGACTTGGCCTATTTTTTGTCCCGCCCCGCACTGCTCGCCTCCCCCTGTTCTGCTGTGCGCCGCCCCGCCCCGCCCCGCCCCGCCCCGCTCCGCCCCGCTCCTCCGTTCCGCCTCCCGCCCCGCACGACCCTTGCCATATGTTTCTTCGCACCCGCGTTTGGACCGCGCGTCTGAAGAATCTTTTCTCCCGGCGCGGCGTCGAAAATACCCAAGTTCCCGTGTAACCGTTGCGCTGACTTCCGCGTAACCGCGCGCAAGCAAATCGGTTGGAACTCACCGCTTAGTAACTGCCCGCTGGCCAAACGCAGTGGGCAGTCGCCGAGGCTCAAACGAGCGTCAGTGGAACCGAACATTCGGATTCCTCGTCTGTCGACGCGAGCGGAGCAAGCAAGTCGTTGAGTCGTAGACGTGGCAGTGACAGCGGCGCGCAAGCGCTGGTCGTGGAACGCAGTACGGTCTCTGAGCTCGCAGCCACTCAAGTACACGGAAGAGCAAAAGTATTGATTTCGTACTTGTAAAATAGTGTTGCTTGTACATATGGCGTGTCTTTTGACTGTTAATAAACATGACTCCGCTTTTTGACACACGTTGTCGTTGTTGATGATCAAAGTCTGTTAAAAGCGACCTAAATTGAATTATATAAAGACGCTTTACCCTATGAAGTTGTACAAGTGGGATGCATCAGTGCTTGGATATTCCTCCTCGAGTGCAGTCATATATAGGAAGTCCAAACGTCCCTCTCAGATAAGCGAATTTTGTTTGCTGAGTTGTGGTTTTTGTGGTCGCTTCTAATCGTATCAGCCGAGTGTTGCATCACGTGCGTTCATCTCCTTTGGACAGCCGTTCTCACGCCTGAGAGATAAAGCGTTCATAGAAGATCGCCGACTGAAGCGCGGGGTACGTTTGGCACCGGCAGTGATGTCATGATATCGTCGCGTCACTTTGCAATGGGCGTGGGCAATTGCGGTTGGAACAATGACGTTGCACATGATAATGGGTTTGTCCTTCCGGTTGCCGCACAGTATGCAACAGCCTCTACATTGCGATATTAGAAGAATACGACCTAGTCTCGTACCGCTTTACAACTATATTTAGTGCAAACCTGGGGGGCAGGTAGGAGGACAAACTGCAAATGTCCGTCAATGCATATGGTAACACTACGTATTCTTCAAATGATAAAAACTGCTTTCATCCTGCATCACTTCCTGTAGGACTAAATTTACACAGTAATCCCATTTTGTCGTGTTCGAAAGACGCCTAGTTGAGCAAAGAAGATTTTGATGAATTTCAGTATTTCCATTTATGTATATTAGTCATATCCATGGGGCAACGCCGGGTATTTTGCAGTATCCCATTATACCTAGCCCCCAAAATACGTATACCAGTTCGTTTTTATAACCATTGAGGCAAAATTTTCTTAATTATCTCTATTGGACTAATATCGAACTCTTGTCCAAGGAGTTGAAGTTGATGGATTTCCGCCAGAATTCCAATAAAAATGCTCACCCAAGAAAATCTCTGAAGAGAATATTTCATATGCGTAATCCCTTTGAATTTGTATCTCCCTTATAGGGAACACGTCTGCCTTCTGCTTTTTCGAGTAACTATTCTGATTCATAGATCTCTCCAACTACTCTGTTGTACATTGTTATTAATGTACGGGCTCGCCCATTCGAAACCGTCGCCTAGTGCACGTCTGAATGCGTTTCGCTACATTCGTCGCGACAGGCTCCGCCTGCTCTACGAAGCCGGTGTGATGCTGCCTATGCTAACGGGATGGCGCGCGCCACGTAACCTGTGAGTAACGCC
Organism: Gryllus longicercus; assembly: GCA_038098605.1. Lineage (NCBI taxonomy): Eukaryota > Metazoa > Arthropoda > Insecta > Orthoptera > Gryllidae > Gryllus > Gryllus longicercus. Next base: position 2,019,509 of record JAZDUA010000262.1, read on the forward strand.
GAGCGGGTGGGTTCGCCACGTCAGGCCTGCAAAGCCCTAAAAACTACTGTTCGTGCGCTTTGACGCCTCATGTAACAGGTTCAGATCCCGGCGAGAGAGAGACAGCGAAGCAAGGGAAACCTCATGCGCTTTGGAGATTGCGTGATGCGCTTAATGTCGACCTTGATTATTTTAATCATGAATAATGAAGATTAAATTGATCTTGATATGAATTTAAAATTCCAAAAATGCTATTTATGGCCAATCAGAACAATTTTATTTTCATTAGAATTCCAAGACTCATGTTTATTCCCCTTCATAAGTTTAAGTAATTAGGAGGTAAGACAGTTACAAATTCCGCCCTCTAGTCATAATGTTCAATGCTGTATAAAAGACAAGTCTGCTTTCCGAAGCAGATTTGTATAGTGGGTTTTTTTTCAAGCGAGTGGTTTGTCCTGTGCATCATTGTGAAACATTTTTCCAAAATCTCTCTTCATTTTGTGTGGGCAGATCACGAACTCCGTTCATTTATCACGAATATTAAGGTGTGGCACATACGTGTAGGTACCACAAAGCGACCCGCGGAATGAAGTTAATCCATTTCTCTTCCTGTCTTCTGACGAAACATCCTGTGCTGTTACCAGGGCAGCCCAGCCGCGCGGAACTAACCTTCGTGACCAATGCAGAGTCGGGTGGGTCGTGGATGTTTTCTTTGTCCGGTCTGCTTCAGTGTTACGAAACAAGATCGCAGATTGAGTTACTTTTTTATTAAGAGGAATTTGTCGTCGTTATTAGTGATACATGAAAGTCATTGGCCTTGTTCTTTCCTTGTCATATAGTCGGCTAAATTGTATTTCGCGGCAATGAATTTGTTTTGTTCATTTCTCTCGAAGGTTTCAAAGCCAGTTCGTAACAGTTCCTCGATATTCTAGAACAATCTTCACTTTTCTAATGGTTCTTATGCGCATTCAGCATCAAAATGCGCAGATAGAACCTTCGGAAAAATAATAAAAACTAAATTACTTCTTATTGATGATGGGGACTAGAAACAACTGGTACCTACTACATCATTTCATCGACACATTGCACCATTCGAAGTCGCTGAATCGGGAATATCTCTGAGTGCACTCAGAACATTCTGGAACCTGTAATCTCTTTTAGTGTGACTTAAATAGCCCGTTAAATGACGTAATTATAACCGGGACTGCCGTGTCCACCGACAGCCCAGGATTCGCTCTGTGCTCTCCCCTCTCCCCCCTCCCCCCAGAGAGCTTCCTGAATGTTCTGTCGACCGGGAAGTTTCCCTTCGGCGCGAACGTAATTTCGTCGAGTGCAGGAGGTATTAAACTGAATATGGGCTGCTGAGCTAGGGACACTCGCAAATTGCTCAGTATTTGAATTCATTGCCTGCCAATGCAGCTCTCGACGCTCCGGTTACAGTTAGTCAATTGTGACGTGCAGAGGAGAATAGTGACTGCAATGTCGAAGCAACAGATTGTTGATATTTGAAGTGTGCCCTTAATGCTTGAAAACGAAAAAAGAAGAAAAAACGTAGGACCGTGACACATGACACAAACTTTATGTTAAATACACCGTTTAAGTAGAACTTTTTACATACATATTTTTTACATCCATTTTATTTTACTTAAAACTTTTATTAAAATATATGTATGAAATATCAATTGCGGCTAATAACTGAAAATATAATATATTAAATTAATTACTAAACTATTATGTATAAACTAATACATAATATTTTTCAGTCACAGCCGTTAATACACATACCATTATTTTACTTTACCACTTGGTGCATATTTTCATGTACGAAGGGAAAATATTTTTTTCTCTTGACGCAGAGCGCAGGCGGAGTAACATGGGATTTTTATTTAAAACAGACTCAGTTTCATCCTCATTTTCTGCCCAGGAGCACCTAACCGCCCAAGAAGGCTTCAATTCCATCCAACAAGTATTTTTAAGCTTTTACATGACTAAGATCTGTAAGTGGTCCATATCATTTAGTCATGAAACGTTCAATTTCGAATATAGAACATCTCCGCCACATCCCATGATAAAACATGAACTACATTTACGGAACTAATGACCCTAGCAGTTGTTGCGCCCGGAAATAGCAATCAGTTGAATGTCGTCAAAGCAATACAATTGGTATTTCGCCAAAAATAAAATTTAAAAGGAAAGCGATGTGTAGTCATTCGTTATAAGTCGGGGGGTGACGTGCCCCCCGCGTATGTGCATGCGCATGCGTCTGGCTTGGGCTAGTGCTCGTCGCGTGGGCTCCCCTTGACCCGCGCAAGCCGCGCCCGCTTCTGGCGCTGGCGACGACTGCGACGCTTGCAGTCGCCTCTTCCCCTCCTCCCGCTCCCCTCCCCACCCTTCCCCCTCCACCGCCACGCGGCCCCCTCCCCCGGCCCCACCGCCGCCGCCGCGGAGCCGGCCGGCAGCGGGCGTCCCTCCCGGCTTCTCGTCGTCAGTCGCGCCGCACGCTTCGCGCTATCCACACGGCTGCTATCCGCGTGTGAATCGTCGTGCCGTCTCGAGGACCGGAGAATTTTTTGTGTCGTGCCGTGTGCCCGAATCGCCGCTACCGTGGCAGTCACCGTGGAACTGGGAGCGGGTCTCGGGATCGTGGGCTTCACCGCGTGGGCCGGTGATGCCCTGCGCTCGTCCCGGATGGTGGGCCGCATCAGGAGGTGAGTGTTGCGGCGGAGCGCGCCTGGCAGGGTGTAGTCGTGGCGGGTTCGCCGGGAGTCGAACCGGCGGGCGGGCGGGCGCCGCACGGGCTGCTGCTATTTGCGGCGGTGCGCTGGGCGCTCGCCAGCTCACCGCCGTCACCGCCGCCGCCGCCGCCGCTGCGGCAGCCGACAGGCGGACGCCGGCCGGTCGCCGCCGGGTTGTTTCCGCGCCGTCATGCCGGGATCCGCAGCGGCGGCGACGGCGGAGGTGCCGGCGTGGGTGGCGGCGAGAGGCGGTGACGCCGGCTGGACGGCGTGTCGATGCCGTGATTCACGCGTCCGAAGAGCACCGCGGGCGCACGGGCCGGGGGACTTTGCCCTGCCTGCGCCCGAGAGCTTCCCATACATGGTTGCGAATTTCGGAGGCCGCCTCCGTCTCGAGGGGAGTGGACGTTCTGCTTGTTGAGCGGAATGACGTGATGCTGTGAGATGGCGGATGCTACAGCATTGCAGAGGGACAGTGATCGGTGAATTTGTATAGGCAGCTCGCTCAAGTTTCATCAAAGGGCTTGTTGTATAAAGCTTAACATTGCTCAAAACTGTAAGAACTGACGTGTGTATAAATCGATATTTAATTAGTGGTATTACTTTTTTTACGTGAAAACGGAATTTCTTGTTAATGCCGTTCTCCTCAGTTGGGGGATTCGAAGCGGCATATTATAACTTGAACTTATTGGTTCGAGCGTTGGGGAACAGGTTTTGGCATGAACGACGTTTCATGCCTAGTGCGGGCCCCGTAGAAGTGCACATGTTTCCTCTGATAGCGGGACGATTGTGTTATCTGTGTAAACGTGTGTGTATGTATGTATGTATGTATGTACATATGTATATGTGTGTGGTGGCAAAGGGACCTTTAAATGGCGCGCAGCCACATGTTCGTGAGGGTCCTGCTGAAGATGGTGCAAAGGCGGTGGCACCGCCGGGGGGGGGGGGACGTGCACGTGCGTGGCGGAAACAATTGCGAAACGCCGTCACCGGCCGGCGCCGCCATCGCCTCGTCGCCCGCGCCTCCGCCTCCGCCGCCAGCGCAAACGCGTTGCCAAAACGCCGTCGTCTATTCCATCGCCCTCCGCAACACAGACTCTGTCGCCAACGTCATCTGACAGCGAACGCCATCTTGGTCGTGCACACGAACTCCGTTGCCAGCACCATCACGGGCGCGGTTATCACCAGAGCCATCGCCCCCTTCATTATATCCCGTGACGAGCCCAATCCCGATAGTGATGGTGGTGGTGATGATACATGGTGTTTCTTAGAGATGACGGTACTGGAGTCGGAGCGAGCGTTGAGAACTGGCGTGACAAATTGGCTCAGGTATTTTGCCGTGTTGTGTGTACTTCCTCTCACCCTCCGATGATAGTATTGACGTTTTCAGGAATGATATCAAAATGTTTAGGACTACAAGGGTATAAATGACGATGAAGTTGTTTGTGGGAAAATAGGACGAACACTAGAAAAGATTTTGCTTGATTTCAACCCCGTTGCTCAGAAGAGAAAATCTTGATGTTTTGACTGCAGGGCCACGAACCGCCCCAAATATTCTAATCATCGCATTAGTGCCATATGTTCTGTGCCCGGCGATTGCTATCGCAAACTCCACTAACACACGAACAACCTTAGCAGCCCATTCATTCCCATCATCACAATGGCTACCTTCGCCACCAAGCTAAACATCATGATCACTATCAGAACCACCCCACCCACCATTGTCTTCAGTGTCTCCAACGTTTAAGGTGTATGTTTCTACCATTAAAACCCTTTATCATTGCGTATCCAGGCTCAATATCAGCCCGACGATCATCTCCAGATTCACTACAATTGCACTGATCGTCAGTATCACTTTTGTTAAAAAAATCATTATTGTCATTATATAGGTATCTCTCATAATTTAGTAACGAACCACAACTTCACTACAGCGATTTCTCCCCAGACTCACCTCCGTGGCGAGAAGATGGTCCCCGCCTCCTAAGAGGACCCCCTCACCGTTTCCTCTTCCCCTGGCCCCGCGGGCGGCGGGCGGCCGCCCAGGGGCTATTTCCGTCGCGGGCGTCCGCCAGGCGCCCAGGGCGTCCCCGCGTTCCAGCTGGGCCATCGCTCGCCGTCGCCGCCCCTCGTCACTCGTCACTCGTCGCTCGTCGCGCCCCCGGACGCGGCCTCGGCCTCGCGCGGCGATGCCCGCGGAAAAGCCGTTCGGCGCACGTCGATTCGCGATTGACGCTCCCAATGCCACGCGCTGTCGCCCTGTTCACGACGGCACATTGGCTCTGGGTGGCAAGGTCCAGCTCATTTTGTTGCTGTCGTGAGGCAGCTCTCAGTCTGCTTGCTGCCCGCCGCTCCGGCCAGGGTTCCATCGCGGTCCGATCCAAAGGGAATTGGCTGTGGGTAAGGCGGGATTGCCCCCTCTCCATCCTCTTGCACATTGCTCACATCATCACCTTCGTCAATACATCTCAACGCACACGACTTACCAGGGAGACACGACGTCGGCCATGTATCTTCGGAGCTACAGTCATAGTGCCATCTCCTCGACGAAAATTAATGCCATTCGATTATTAAGGAAATAATGCTGCATGACTTTGCTTTTTTAATCCGAGTTGGCCGACTGGACCAATATTTTTCTAATCGTGTGGCATGGTGAACTGTTTCGATGGCTTAGCCAGATCAGTTGCTCACAGCGTTGCTCACTGGTGTCTCTCTCATAATTATATTTAAAATTTATCTTCTAAAATTCACGTTCAAAAATAATAGTTTTTAGAAATTCGTCTTGAGGCATTGGTCCACAAATAAAATAATTTAGCTTGCCAAATGAAATAAATTTAAATAATTAAATAAAATAAATTATTGTATTCATGAATCAACTCCACACGGATAATTCCTAATAAATTAATTTATACCTAGTATAGTTTTTAAATTATCTAATCGTCAGATTGGTCATGAGGGTGAAAACTTAACGAATGATATTTCTTTATGACTCTGTATTGCCGTAGACCTTAAGTGAAAATCCCTTACTCTTCTTGTCTTGTACTGAGTCGTGTCAGATTATGATTTATACACTGTGATAACTGGGATCAATGATTACATTTATGGTCATTCTGGAATGAATAATGCGCGGAAAAGCACCATGTTCATTAAAATAGATATTGTTTTTTTTAACTATAAATCTTCCTGATTCATAGTAGCTTACTTACGCCCTGTATCATCCCTTTTATAGTAATCGAATAATTACGCGTGTTCATCCTTTTTCTCGCTGTTTGACCACCATATGGGACAAGCGAGGTGTCGTACGACGCTTCTCAGTCTTTTAGTGGCGAATTGACATGCCCCCCCCCCAATTCCTTTCAGAATATTGTAAGAGAATTCTCAAAAAACGTGATTCAAATTGCTTATTCCATTTCCCTCGAGAAGACAGATCGATTCACACTATTTTATCGGTTTCTTGTGGAATATTCTGGAACAATGTTAGGGAAGGATTTAGGGGGAGAAATTGGAGGCACTGCAATGGTGAAAGGCTTCACTGAATTACATTGCCTTTCCACCATATCGTGGAGCGCTTTTTGATTGGTCAGATTCACGATAATAGAACGTTATTTTGTTGTGAAACTAAGATGTTAAAAAAGTATTTTTATTGATACTTTCGCGTGTATCGTTGTAAGCACAAGGATGGATGAGCTACTGTTTGATGTATGAAATTAATTTTTATTTTGAATTTGCGTCGCTCAAATATTTCTTTGAACGTGAAAGTACCTATCGGGGACGCCACGTTAGTCCCACATATGGGTAACCTACGTGTCCATCCTAGCGAAGCTGGCGCTAATACAAAAGCAAATCCCTTACACTTGTCGCCAATGCATCGAATGGTTCAGGCGTGTCTGAAACATAGGGCGCTACGCACTGATGACACTTTTTGAATGCGTGTTTCAAACTGCACTGCTTGGTGGGTGCTGGTGTAGGAAACTTGCGTTCGCAGTTGGGCCGCTCGCGTGCGCTGCCGTGGCGTGCGGCACCGGACTTCCGAGTGAGGAGTGGCGGGCGCGGTGCGACGGGCGGCGGGCGCACGCGCGCGCGCGCGCTTCCGAGTGCGGCGTTGCGATGCGTGCGCGGCTGTTGCAGCGCTGCCAACGGGACTTCGCGCGCGGTGCATGCGCGGTGCAACGACACGTGCATTCCTGGCCCGCCCCGCCCCGCCCCGCCCCGCCCCGCCCCGCCCCGCCCCGCCTCGCGATGCGCCGGCCACGTTTGGCACTGGACGGCCTGGCTGCGGCTTCGGCTGGGCGCTAGCGGCAGCCGTCGGTGCACGGGAAGAGGGTCGCGTTTGGGAAGTTGGCGTTTGGATGGAGTGTCCCACCTTTGTAGCGGTTTTAATATGAATGGAGCCGTTTATTCCACGGCGAAGGGCAAAATGTTGATTCGGCAGTCTTGTGAACTTGTCTTCTTAATAGTGGGCCATTATCTATAAGGCCATTATCTAAATCTATCATAAGGCCATTATCTAAACATATTTCTTTACTTAACTTAAAAATTACGGTTTTTGAGGTGCCACTATTCTTGATCAGACGATTATATTTATAGCGCCCCTTACAGACCAGTTCTTACTACCCCTTTTTTATTCCTTTATTCCGCTTCCTTCTTTAACGCCACATCAATCACAAGTATCATAGAAGTGAATTTGAGTTTCCAGGGAAAATATAACATTCGATTATTTTATGGATTACTTGAGGGGTTATTTACGAGGAGTTCTTGACTTCTCAGATGCGCAAAGAATTTAGGGAGGGGATGGAACTTCTTTCTGTACTAATAGGTTTAATTTATATAAAATTGTAATTGATTATTTCAACATTTATTCTGTTATTCATTTCTTAATTACTACTTTGCTAATATTGAGACCCGATGTTAATTTGTTTTTTATCCTTTTATTTAAAGTAATTTGGATTTAAAAAAAAAGTACGTCATCGATTGTATGTTGTCTTCCACGCGGGGGTGGAGGGTGTACTAAGGGGGTAAAGGAACTCCAATTAGGGAGGCGAGAGCCGTTCGCGAAGTGGCCGCCCTCCCCCGGCGCGCGCGCGGTCGGGCAGCGGCAGGCGCAGGCTCGGTCGTCCGCCGGTCGCCGCTGGTCGTCGCTGGCAGGTGGACGCTGATGAGGCGCGGTTTCGCCCTGCTTCCAGCAGCGGCTCTGCATGCGCCGATCATTTTGGGGAGGGGGACATAATAGATCTTTGTTAAATAATAAACATTTGTTATTATAATGTTTTTGTAGCGGATATATGGCACTATGCAATGTTATTGTTTATAGAATTCGAATATAAATAAATATTTGAAACAATTTTGTCAAATAATCGAAGGCAACTATCGAAAACTCTAGGCCTTGGGGGTGGGGCATGGGGGCCCTCCCCCGTCCAGATTCGCCACTGCTTCCAGTAATGTGTGTTGTTAACGTTAGAATGGAAACGCATCGAAATTAGTCTCTTATCCGCGACCGAATCCGGAGATTTTCTTGAATTTTCTTAATATCTATCTAAAACGAATTTTTCTAATACACTATTAATATAAAAACAGATTTAACTCTTAAACCCTATCCAAGTTGCATTCCCAAAAACGCAGAGTATAATGGAATTTCAAAACAAAATTGAACAAACGTAACGTAACTGTGCAATATCAATTGCAAGAATTGTACTATAATTTACTTATTAAATCATTTAAATTAAGATTAGTGAAAACAACGCAAGAATATTAGAGTTGTGCTTCATTGATTTTTCAGTATACAAGGATGTAATCTCCCATTCCTAGTTCAGACGTGACAAATTGCAGACTTCTCATCTTTGAGTAAGAGGTGAAATTCTCTCCTCGAAATCGCGAGCAAGGAAAGGCCGCGTTCGTGTGTGAGCGAGAGGAAACGTAGTTGACGTGTGGTTGACGAGTGGGGCGCTTCCGTCGCGGATTCTCCTCGTTCCATTTGGGTGGCAGCGATTGCAGACCGATCACGGCCTGACCTCGCAAGACCTCTTACGGCGCGCGTGCATGTGTCATGATCCGGACCGAATCAGAATGCAACGCATTCGCCTAACCGCAGGCAATGCCTCGCGAATCAGAGGTCACTTCGAAGGCTTTTCTGGAAAGGAGGGAGACCAACATTACAATGACAAGGAGAAGGATGCTGCTTATCCATAACAGTAAGGTCATCTGAGTAATGCATTATTAAAGGAGAACAAAATTGTGAAGAGAATTTCGCCTGAATGATTGGGGCTGAAAACTTGAGTTGTAGATCTAAAAATTGCAGTTCAGGGCCGGATAGATAGATGTGTGTGGAGAAGTTTTTAAATTTAAAATTGTTGGGGTATATTTGTATAATTATTTCATGCGGCCGATTTCATTTTTATTGATATGTTTGTCTTAAAACTCATGGTGGTCCCGTGCCCGGCTGTTACAAAATTGCCCTCCATTTGGACGTTTCTCGTCCCTTCTTTACAACCTATCCAAACATGCTCATTACAACAGTCCGCAAAATGACAGACCTATTCGTATCGTAAAGAACATAGTATGTAAATAGGAAAGTTAGTTACATCGGCATCTCACGAATAATGGGTATTGGCTTATAAAAGCTACTTTTATTGTGGTCGAAATTAGACCAATATCAAGCCGAGGACGGAGATTTTGATTTTAATCGGGTTTGGTTGAACACCTTTCCTAGCAAGCGTACTGTTTTGTGGCGAAGTGCGATCGTCTGGAAGGGAATTTCTGTGAAAGACGCACGTTCCGTCGCGGAGCCGGCTGCGTGGGACCGACCGGCGAGCGCCACACGAGTCGATGGCCGAGCGTCTGGCGCGCGCGTGTGGGTCTCGTGCGGCACGCCGGGCGCGCGTGGACGCGACCGACACACTCGTGCACCGCCTCGATGGATTGCCTATTAGGAAACTAAATAATGACGATGGCATTATTCTTGTGCTAGGGTGATGATCTTCACCTCACTTACCCTACATGCTAGTCCATTTTCTTTACTTTTTTTACCACCTTTACGTTTACCGCCCCCTTGCCCCCTCGCCCACTTCCATCACTCCGCCGCCATCCCTACGGACAACCTGAATCTCTTACGTCGCGTACGTCACTAATATCCATCCACCCCGCACCGCCTTGCCTCTGCCGTCCCCCAAGTAGCCTCCGCCATTGCCCTCCTAGCCGCCCCCGCCACCTCCGCGGCCGTCTGCGAGCCACATGCGCGTGGGAGGCGGCTTCAAAGCGCCCGGCGCTGCCGCTCCGGGGCTTCCGATGCGGAAACGCCACCAGGACGGCGGCGCTTCCTCTCCGAACACGTTGGCAGCACGAGGACGATACGTTATCTAAACGTTGCATTCCACGGAAAATTTAGGATTGGTGGATTCCTTTGGAAAATTTTATGTCGGTGCGAAATGAAGGAATTGTCCCTCGAAGTTGCGTTTTGCTCTTGAAATAATTTAGAGCTACGGGTAGAAACAATTAGGTCAGATAAATATAAAAGCTACCAATGATTCAGATATGTGTATTATATTTATCAATGTGAACATTAATTGTTGTGCCTGGTAGAAGAATGTTTCTTAATTATTCGATTCCATACAGAAAACTCCAAAACTACTGTTTGCAGTGTATTGAAATTATTTTGTTTGCTATTGCAATATCTTCGAGCCGTGTTCTTATTGTGACTCGTTTCCGCGTGCTGTACTCTATTTTGCAAATTCTGTGAGACTCTTGAGACATTCTGTGAGACAAGAAATATTAAACGTAAGCAATACAAATTATTATGAAAGTAATAAATTGTGACCTTTTAAATTTGAAAATTTAACAATACTAAAATGTTTACTTATTGTGTATTAACATTATTTCGCGTAAAACATTGTTGCGGCACCTAATTAGAGAGGGCCTTAACTAATTGTTTGGTCTGCGCACATCAAACCACAACAGAATGTTCATTTAAGATCTCGTCGGCGTGTGCGATCGATCGGTGGTTGTGGCTTTGGCCGCCTTAGAGAGCAAATCGCACTTGTTATCTGCGCTGCGTCGTCGGGCCGGTGCCAGTTTGTCAAATGTCCCGCGGAAGCGAGGCAAGGCGAGCAGGAAGTGGCGCGGGTGGAAGTGCAGCAGTGGCTGTCAGGTCACGCGCTGGCCACAATGGACCCTCTGGGGGACTGCGCCTGCTGATCAGGAAATTTATGCTAGGATTTAATTAACCGTGCCCTTAATGTAGGTCAGCTGTTCTCGGTTTCTTCCAATCGCGAGCTTGATCGTCTTCATAGTGAGGTCACTGTAGCGACATCTAAGCTCCCGATTAAATGAAATCGCAACCGCTGATTTACGTACGTCACGTGCACTACTAAATAAATCGTACTATGCATTTACTAGCGTTCTCTGCCACATCATGCCTCCTTCCTCGAGGAGGGGCGAGAAATAACGAAAAGTATTTCGTCAGCCGCCTCGCGGACACCCACCTCCCAGGAGGAGGGGAGCCTTCGGGCCCGTCTGGAACTTTCGCGCGCGCTCACACAAAAACAATGCATTCTGGCCGATACAAAAGCCCCCCTTTTAGAACAAGCTCGCGCATGTTCCGTTCCGTACCCCTCGCCGTCCCCTATCGCCCCACCCCCCTCGCACACCGGAACGTGCCGGGACTTGCTCCGTGACGTCACGGGTTGCGGGCCGCGGGTGGCAGGTCCCTGCTTGCAGCAACAGCGTCGATTTGTCTGGCTCCCTGTGGTGGCCACCCAGGCAATTGCGACGGAACTGCTGATTGGGTGTGCATGCATTTGGGTTGCATTTACATACTATGTTCAAAGGCAAACGATAATTACATAATGGTTGAGTGATGGTACACTATTTAAAAATGTTCTCAAATTAGATATCTAGCAACGTGGAAATATTTGACAAGCCACAAGTTACTTTTGAGGAAAGTGATGAATATTCGAGGTGTGTTCAATGGTCCTGCTCCTTTTTCCTGTAATTAGAGTTGCACATTTGAATCAAACATTGAAAATGAAATACTTTCCTATAATGACGATATGAAACTCGGCCAAATGATGTACAGCCGGAAATGTTGCCGAAATTAAAAAACGCGAAAAAAAAATGTGTTTTTGATGTGATGTAATTATAGTGACGAACATACACTTTTACGGTATATCGACCGTCCGCAATTTACAAATTCTTGTGTGCACTGGTTTCGGATTAGTTGACTTGTTCTTGTAAAATGATTCGAGGACTAATGAATTAACTTGATATCACCTTTCCCAGAGTATTAATTTTTTCAAAACTTTGTAAATGTAATGTGCAAGGAGTTGTACTATCACATTGTTCAATATGTAGTATTACATAAGTGAGAATTATCAGATGCACAAAGTTGTTTTCTCTTAATTATTACGCATTCTAACCCTGAATTTCTTAGTAACCTCTTCCCCCTTGCCGTAAGTAGAAGAATCTTTGTCGCTGGCCGCTCCGTGGAAAATTCCGCGAAGGAGATCGCCGAGGTGCAGGGGGCGGCTGCTCTCGGTTCCTTGCAGCTGCGCCGGTCCCTCCCCCCCCCCCCCCGTCCTGTGCCTTGTCCGGCTGCAGGCGGACCGGATTCGATGCCCGGCGCCCGTGCATATCCATGCGGTGGCTTTTACGATTGTGCGATTTCTTTCGGCGGCCCTCGCTCTTCTCTTTTGCCCATTTTGCGTCCTTCGAATAGCAAGAAGGATAACGAAGCCACCCCGCGGAAAATTATACGTGGTGCTAATATTTGTCCGTAAATGCAGAAATGTTGTTTTCGTAGATCAGATTAAACATTAATTTGAGTGTGTTGGGGTAAATGAGACACCCTTCGGTTGTCGGATGGTTCAATGCTTCTCAGTACCGAAATCTTTTCGGCCATTCGGGAGATGGATAGCGAATGGTTGGGGATGAAATGATTTTAATGGTGATGGCCTAAAGTTGGAATGGGAGGCATGGAAAACGGGAGAATGAGAGAAAGCAAGCATTTCGCGAACCCGCTTCGTTCACGATGAATTTTGCTTGAATTCTGAAATGAATCTTGAGTTCTGAATCGCTGATCACAGGTCGGCCAACAACTTTGTAATGAGTATTGAGTAATAAATATGTAAATGGTTATTGTTTGTTACATTTTTTCATGTATTGTCTTTGCATTGGCTAGAATAATATTGGACTGAATTACTAGAGTAATATTGCATCTATGAGTGTACTTTCTCACGCAGCCATTTAATAATTTATCACTTTGGAACATAAATGAGAGAGTAAGATTGAGAATATAACAGAAAATAATGGCACACAGAATATACGGATTACAGGCCTTTTGATCTTTGCCACATATGTGGTTATAGTGCTATTTTTAGAAACTACATTATTTTCTAGAATAGATGATTCACGCTGTCCTGTCGACTTTGGTAGGGACAGGTTCTCGCACTGGACAGTGTCGGATAACGGAATACTTAAGAAATGACGTCAAAAATTGTAGGAGTCTTATTTCAGATCTGGAGTCACGTATTTCGAAATCATTGGAAATGAATGAAACTGAAAACGGTGTGCAGGATGAAATACTTCCAACCTTGCTTGCAAGCGGGGATAAGCGAAGTCTCTCAGGCAGTCCGCATTGGCCGGCGTACGAGGAGGAGCGGTGTAAGTGCTTTGGTGGAAGAACTGCGGAATCGTACAACGCTGCAGATACCCATGGATAACTGCAGGTACATTCTTGTTATGTGTTTTCTTCTGATAAATTAGGCCGTGTGCCGTGATGTGTGTTCTACGTAATAAGATATGCACTCAAAAATAACACAAATATTTGCACATTATTTCATCGGCTACCATATATTAAGAGTTAGCAGCTCGACCATTTTTCTTGGGACGGTGTAAAAAAATCTGTAAGACAAGTCGCTTGGGAATTTAAGGTTTCCGGTCGGCAAGAACTTTTTTTCTATGTGCAGTGCATTTTCTATGTGCACAATTAATTTGTACAGCCAAAGCACATTGTGCCACTTAACTACTCTTCGCAAAGAAGAGTTGGTCGAGTGACGAGATACTGCGCCCCGTTCTTTTTCCGTATCCTCCTCGATTCCGCTATCTACGCCACCGGTCCACCTCTTCCCAGCCTACCAGGAAAGGTGGCTCATTGCATGGACTGATGTCACTGCAGTGCCTCTGACCGGGAGGTCCTAGGTTCGAGTCCTGACGTTGTCACGAATTTCGACACTAGCTAGGTAGGTCTAAATCACTCCCAGTCTGGAGGAGAATTCTAGCGGCCGACTGCTCTGATTGGTAGTTTTGCAGCTCGTGATTTCTCCGATCAACACCAGGCGAATGCCGGAGCAGTACCCTAACAAACTGGTCACGGACCGCGCGCGATCTTTCCTTCCTCTTCCTTGTCCTATCCTCACCCACTTACACCAACATGCACTCTACCACCACGCGCGCAGAGAGACCGATCGGGTGCTTAGAGCTTGTCCCGGCTGGGGTGGTGCCCCGCTGGTGGGAGATACCTGGTTGGGAAACCCCGCTAGCAGGATCTTGCCATCCAGCGGGTCCTAGGTTCGAGTCCCGACGGATCACAGCTACCTTTAGAGGAAAAAAACATGCACTATGCGTACGGGAAAATTACCTCGGTAGTTTACGCGGCCGGAATCACTAAGAAGCAACCAACCACATTTGCCAACCTCTTCCTGGACGGTGCGCTCTGCGACGTTCACGCGCCACGTCACAGAGTGTATCTTGTGCGTTTCGTTGAATGGTACTGGTCCGTGTCGGCTCGCCGCGTCTCTTTGCCCCTTCAATTACGGCGTTTGCGCCGCGCCGTTGCGCCACGCGGGGGGAGTTAGCGCGCGTGCAAATCGAGTTAGAGCGCCGCGACGCCGCACGACGCCGGGTGGCGCCGGGCCCGGGCCGCCGCCGGCCGCCACTCGCAGTGGACAGCTTTCGCACTGGGTCCGGATGGCGCTCGCTCTGTAAGTAAAGGCGCGTTTCGAGTGGGGATGTGTTGACGGAAACATCGTTTTGACTTAGACGAGCCCTTTTCGTTAGAGTTCAGCATCGTGTAGTGAACTGGATTATAATTTCGATTTTAACGGATTATTTGGAAGTTTGTGTCCACATCGCGTCGTGGGGAATACGATCAGTCATTGATCACACAAGTTCGAGCTTATCAGTCCTCACGGGAATATTGTTGTGTGCTTGTTAAACGTTCGTACTGTGGGGCGATGGGCGGTGACGTTTCTTTTTTCATTTTCTTCTTCTCCTTATTCCTCTTTTCCTTCTTCTCCTCCTTCTCCTCCTTCAACTCCATCTTCTTCTTTATAGCTTTACCTAGATATTGTGTAATCACGTTTTAAATTTTGGAACATTCTATTGACTCGAAAAATGAAATTATTATGAGGTAACATTAATAATATAATGTCCGTCCTTGTTTGTATGTCCATGCAGTATGATACACGATCCGGCAAAATCCGCATAATCCTGGCATAGTGGAAATATCCTTACTCGGTTGCCGATGAACGAAGATTCACTATACTTGTTGGTAAAATGAATTCTGCTTTTCGTCTTGTGAGTATGTGTTGTTTACTGACCGACACCACGATTTGACATACCACGATTCTTGGTCTTTCATGAGATGTTCACGATAATTTAATCTGCAGTTTTTTCTTTTTCCGCGCTCGAAAGGGCGTCGGAGCCCTTCGTCCGCTCGACCAGCGAAAGAACCGCGGGATGTGGTGCAGTTCACATCGGAGGCCTTCATCGCCGCTTTTTACCCGCAGCAGACCTGTTTTGTGGCGTGCCGCGGGCGCGCGGGCAGCCGATGCTGCTTTTCGCGCGAGCAACTGTTTCTCTCCTCGAAATTCCTCCAACGAGAGCCGCTGCCGCCTGCTTATTTATATGCGTGTTTGTGTGCACTGCCGCTGCTCCGGTTTCACAAGGCTTATCAGATGCGTAGTATCTTTGGCTTTTTCGAAACCGCCTCCGCACGCGCGCCCCCATCTGGATATATCTCGTGTGGCCGATGCTCCCGTGGAGATGTCTTGTTTTTCAGATTTCGTTTTTATGAAATGGCTTTTCGTGAAAGGTGCTTTCCCGGTTGTTGCGTAAACAGTTTTATTTTCGTTTGGTAAAAGGGAATGAAATTGACATTATTGAAGGACGTTTTGGTTTCGAAACTAGTGTGAAAGTAGAAGATATGAATTAGTTGGGATAAAACTATAAATATAGTTATTTTGTGAAGTCATTTCAATATGCCTTTTTTCTTTCGGAATATATGATAATGCACAAATTGTACCTACGAGTATGTACCCACTGTGTATAAACACATCTCTTTTAGTAAACGTTCTTAATTCGAGGGGCTATAAGATGACTTTGAATTCCTTGAAGTAAATGAAAGGTTACAACTGTTACTGCTTTTAGTTGCTTGCATATTTTTTTGTAATAATTCTTCACGAAATAATTATACACATAGTCTGTCTATTCTGGTTACTCTTGCAATGTGCCTTCCGTTTTTTTCTCGCCCGCACAGTAAGTCTCTCTGTTCTTGCCAGCGTTATGTCTGATCTTAGGATTATCGGATATTACTAGTAATATAAGGGAAAGAAAACTTCAAACGTACTTTTCGTGCATCGTTTCAGTGCTTAGCTCAGAACCACGAACTCCACTATCGCTCATCTTCCTTCCACAAATCATTAGCCATCGACATTTTCATACAGTAGGTTGGTTCCATGCCAAGAGCGTGTAAATCTTGGAATGAAATCCGTTGGAAAATAACCCCTCTTGCAAGAATGTTTCTGCCTAGTTTGGTCCCTCCAATCGACAGCACGGAAGATACGATTGTTCTTACTGTTAGACACATTCTGGTTCAATCGCCAATTGTGTTTCGCGTGCAGCCTTGCTCCGAATTGGCACCCATCATTCATGTCATATTCTACGTTAAAAACGTTATGTAAACTGAAACGTTAAAGAAAGCTAATGTTCAATTGTGTATGATGACATATTGTTATTGAATTAACATTCGTCGTGTACATTATTTTTAATTAAACATTTTGGACTCTATCGTTTTAATAAATTAAAATTGAACGCGCTTTTAACATTATACATTCTGACATTTAACTGATCGGTCTAACAACGCATAGGAACGATTGGGTGATAACGGATGAGAACTAGTTTTAATGAACATCCGTCAGTCACTCGTCACCCAAGGTCGGCTCGTCTTTCCAAATAAAGTAACGAAGGCAGGAGCAGCTTGCACGACATTTTTAAAGCGTCTTTTTAGCTGCTCGGTCATATAGCGATCACTGTGGTTTTTAACATTGAGGTAAATGTAAGTGAAACATATAAGGACTACATGAACACATCCATGGCCGGGGCGGGATTCGAACCCGCGACCCTACGAGCCGAGGCCCTTCAGCCTTGGCGACGGCGGCTCTCCAGGCCTCGCCCTACATGACATAGTGGCCGACGCGTATGCGAAACGCTTCTCGCAGCTGCAGAATGTGCGTTTTGTGTGTGCGGAGTCGCTGGCCCGCAGGGGGCGTGCGTGGGTGTGCGTGCCGTGCTCCGGCGCGGGCGCTGACGCCTCCTCGTGCGCACTCCTCGCGCGGGCACGCGCCTACGCACGTGCGTAGCACCTCGCGGCGGCCGCACTACAACACCGTTCTTATTCCTTTCTTTCTTTTATCCTACAAGTCCTGCCATTTGCGCAGAAGCCAACCGCCGCCGCGTTGACCGTTTTCGCTGCCGCGACGCTGCGAGTACATCGAGCGGCAAATCGAAAGAGAAACGGCTCGTGCGTAGAACATTTCGTGATAAATATATGCTACTGGGTAGCTCTTCCGCGTTCATATGAATATACTAGATTACATTTCTTCGCCAATTCGTCACAAGTAGCATGTAGAATTTGGAAGAAGAACGCAGGATATCATTATTTTTGTACATGTTCCACTTTGACGAGGATTTAAAGCACATTTATATTATGTGGTTTTCCGCCGATCAGAAAGAAATCTTGTCGTCTACTCATAAGACTAACTTCATTGGTTCATATTGAAAGAAAGAGTGCCAGGTTCTGGTTTCATATTGAAAGCAAAGATTGGTTGCATTTTTAACAACCGTTTTGTTTTAAAATAACAAGCTTATATTAATCCTTTTTTGTGTGTCTTTAATTGGTTTGTACCGTGATATACCACAATCAGTGAATGTCGAACTTGTTTGAGCGATTTTATCCTCATGATTCACTATTAATGTTTCGTCTATTTTTGGTGCTAAATTGCTGCCAATCCGCCATCTATCTTCGGCGTCCAACCTTTGTGACGCGAGCGCTGTCGAGGACGGCTGAAAATGGAAGCTCATTTTCTCAGGTGGACAATTTGTCTTGTCGATGTCTCCGTTTCGGAGTAACAATCCGAGCTCGGCGAGCGGTTCGGTTTAAGAAGCCCTGTTCGTCTACTGTTACGTAAGGGAGCCCGTATCAACTCTAGAGATGTGGCAATTTTGTCCACCATACGTTTGCACGACTTCTGTTCAACTTCCTTCAACACTTCAAAACGAATACTTAATACAATGCTAGTTTGTAGTAGTAGTAAGCGTACAAGTTGGGTGTCTATTCACGTGGACGACCGCTCTGATCATTACAAGCAGTATACGAATGACGAATCTTTTATTTCTTAAACTCAATAAAACGACATGAACCCATTCAGAATTCCGAGAGCATAAGGGTTTTGCAAGCATACATGTAGTTCGCTGTAATATCGAGTCAATAAAGATTGTACCTCCTCTGGAAACGTATAATACATTGTTGAGATATAAGTATGCCCATCAAACGCGTGTGTCACGAATCTCCGTGTCTTCTAATAATCACAATAGTACCGAATGCAGTGCTAAACTGCCAGTGTGGGAAGTACCAGCGGAGCATGGCGCAACGCGCGCGCACGCTGTCACGCCGCGAGTATTTCGGGCCGGTGTGGTCGCGCCGAGGCGGTGCGCCGGCGACGGGCGCCAAAAGCCGGTCGCATTCCGTGCAGCCCAAGACGCCTCGTTAAGTGTTCCACCGGCGCTGGAGGAAGAGAAGAGGAGAGGGGGTGGGGCGACACACGTGCGCCCTGGCCGCCCCCCGGCGCCGGCCCCCCCGCGCGCGCGCGCGCGCGCTCGCGAAATCCATGTCACGCGCCGCTGGACCAGCAATTTGGGATTCTCCTGTCTATATGTCTCATACGGTGATGTCCAATTAATTGGATAATTGAAGTTAGTGGAAAGAAAGCTGTATCGCCCTTGAAATCCCATCCCTTAGCACTTTTTTTGACCAGTTTCCCTTGATCCGTTAAGTAAATTATGAGATGGTCCTTTGTACTGCCTACTACCTGGGCAAGTTTGTCGATCTCGATCGCTTTTTCACTTTGCCAATTAGGTAGTCAGAAGGGCGGGGGTATATTTCGTCAAAAATATATCGCGTCAGACAATGATTTATCTCCTTTCGTTTGAATTCGACAGCCAGCGCGTATGATTTGGGGGCAAGGAATGTTGCAACTACTTCAACCCGAGAATGATATAGCACATTGGCAACTCTCTAAATAGACACGTATGTTTTTATCTTCTGTTAACGTCAATTTCGCAATACGATGCTGTGTTTGCGTTTCAAGGTGTGAAGTAACTCTAAGAAAAGAACACTTGATTATTTGCAAGATTCGTGTTTGCTATGCGTATTAGAATGGTACACGTAGGTTGATATCAGCTAAGAAAGCTATTACTCAAAGGTGCTGGGCGAATAGACAAAATAAATTATCAAGGGCATCGTGACTCGTATCGTAGATTCTGCCGGGTAAGAGGACTAAAAAGAGTAGATGCGATAGTGCATACCGTCGAGTCCGCGACTGAATCACCAGAGGGTACTAGTTTCGAATCCCAACGGTAGAGGATTTTCGTCACCGGCTGAAGAACTGTTTGGTCGTCGTTTTCGTCAGATCAGATGTAGGCGGATTCCAGAACTGTGCCGTAAACGGATCACATATCGCGCGCAATCCTTCCTTCCCCATCCTGTCACTCGTATGTTTATCGGTTAGAATCCATTGGCAAATCTCTCATCTCGCAAGTACACGGATCCAGGCCAAGGCCCAAACGGGGCTGAAAGAAGCGATACATTTGAGGCGCGGTCCGTGCGAATACATTGACCGTCGGGCGAGGTGCAACGACGAGCGAGTGGGCGCCGACACGTAATCGTCGCCGCGAGGAGGAGGAGCCGGCGAGTGAGGCGAGGGGGCAGTGCCAATGCCAAGCAGAGACAAGAGGCGTCGAACGGCGGGATGTGCGCGGGAGCACCTGCGCAGCCCGCGAGAGGGCGACCGCCCGAGGTCAGAGGTGAGGCCGAGAGCCACTGGCCGGCGGGCGCCTGCGCACAGTGAACCCGAACCGTTAAACGGCGGGGCAAACGGGCATTTCCACGTACGCACTTCTACCGACGCCCCGCGACGAAACGTCCCACCCTTGTAAATAAAGCAATGGAAAAATAGGATGACACGTAAGACGAGCGTGGAACATTTTCCTAAATTATTCTGCCTAAGAAAAGTAAAAAAACGAAATAATGAAATGGTAAAATGAAAACAAAGCCAAGTGAATTTTGTTTAAGAGTGTTGTCTGAACTTTAGGTTCCTTTCATTCCGGATCATAAGCTGGCTCATCTATATCTTCCATTACATTGCGAGAAATATTAGAAAAGTCATTATTTTATCGTATACGTAATTTTGTAAATGTTTCTAGGGTTTTTGTCCAGCCGACAGCCGGTTACCCTTTATGTCCCGATGGAGCGCATATTAGACCATAACCTAGACATCAACACACTTGCGGGGTCCTCTGACTCGTACAGATTTAAAATCTTGTAAACGTTTCAAGTTTTCCTAAGTATATTGCTCGCGCCGGGCGCTCCATTGGACCTGTTTGGGCCATTTTTGCGTGGGTGGAGTGCCGGGATATGCAAAGCAGGCGCGCCCCCGCGATGACACTCAAGATCAAGGACCCTGAGGTGTGCAAGACGTTTCTTCATTCGGAATTTATTACCGCCACGATTAATCGACTTCGCTGCGGCCGAGCGCTAACGGGTGGGGAGGTCAAGGATGAGGAAGGCGAGCTGCGTCGAGGCGCGGGAAAAACGCGCTGGAAAAAGCGTAAGGGGAAGACGCGACAACATTCATTATGTATAAGGAAAGGCTACAGCAAATTTGTAACGAATATTGGTGAATTAATTGATGGAAATGAGGACAGGTTAGGGAAGTATTGCGCGAGGTTCGTGATCGTGGTAATTTTAGGGTGTTGCTCCGACATTCGCCTGGAAGGGATCCGTGGAACCATCGAGACCTCGGATCGAGAGCAGTTGTCGTGAGCAGTGGTTTCTGGCAGGCGCTCCAAAGCTCGACATCCAAGTAAATTTCCTGTGCGTCGCGAGATTCGGATCCGCTACCTCCCAATCACTGGTGCACCTAAACCTAAGGCGTTTGCTCTTTAACTCGCCGCTACGGTTTTAAGTAAAATCTAAATTACTAATTTCCAAAAGGCGCAATTAAAAGAACCAAAAACTATGCTGCCTCTGTCCATGAGAGAGATGCCTACGATTTCGTTTGAGACCCAGGAATTCAGGGAAAATACAAAAATAATGAAACAATTTCAAATTTGCTAGAAAACGCAAATATTTGTGTAATTCCACCTGCACTCATACTGCGCGTAGACTAAATTCTCGTACTCAGTGCGTCACTGTCAGGCCACAGCAAGGCTCTTAGGAGAGACCATTAAATATTTGTTATTTACGAGTTGCGTTATGTAACAGGTACTTTTTTGTTATCCTTGGTATGTGAACATCTCTTGTACTGCATAGGCAATTTCAAAACGAATTTTTAACATGTGGTGAAGTGTCAAGTAAACATATTCTCTTGTTGGAATTTTGATTAAACTCGAATGTACAAAGTGTTGAAAAGGACCGCGTAAAGATATTTTGTAAGCTGCCAACAAAAAATGTCTACGAAATCCGAAATCATTTTGGGGGTGTGCTTTGCCGAATGTTTGTATTGCCCATGTTTCCGAGAGCGGGAGCACTGGATTCCGTGTTTTACTGACAGACGAGTTAGGAATGGTGCACGGCGCTGACCCAGAATTCAAGAGACCACAAAAACGTCAGGGACCTTGAAACCATTCCAAGGAACCATCTTTCATGCTTGAACATACGTAACATGATTCAGCGAAGGAATCTTTATTTTATGCTCTTCTGACATTTATTGCTTTGCCCAGAACGGAACGTCGTATACAAATGAGTTTACTTTGAAAATTATTTCTACTAGTACTATAAACTTAATTTTGGATATTTCACGAATGTAATACGTGCTAAGATAAATTTGTTGTTTAGTAACTATGTTTACGTACCACATTGAAGCAGAGTGTGATCCGATTGCGCAAATTACTGCATCTTTGTATAAACAAACCTAGGAGACGAGCATTAAAAAACATGTGTTTACTTTCCATGTAAACAGTATAGAAGGTAACCTTCTCTGGCGAGTTTTCAATTGTTTCTGTTTCTGATTTCATTGGAGCCGTGTTAAACAAGGTTTATGCTATTCTGCAGTCATTGAATGCTACAATAGTAAATTTCACAAACTGTAGTCTTTCCTCATTTTACGTATTGGTCTGGTTATCCGATAGAAACTGAAGAAAGTATTTAGCTTCTTAAAAAACGAATTGTGTATTTATTAGGATCAAACTACATGGAAGATCATTTTGTCGTAAAAAAGCAAATCGCAAGCATCCACGCCGCGGCATGTGCGATTTTATGTTCACATTAATGAGGATTTCTCCCACGTTAAGGCGAAAATAGAAATGTTTGAGGGAAGAAAATAGAGAAGTTATATAAAATTGGATACACGATACATTGAGAATGCTGCTTGCCAACTTTCATACGTACATCGTGTACCTGTGCGTGTTATTACACAAGTTTGTAATATGGGTATGTGCCAAAAGTAATTTCGAACATCACAGACGGCTGGGTTAATTTGAGAGTCTACACTGCTTTGCAACTAGTGAAATACACAAGATAGTATAATCCGCTACATCTTCCATAACTGAATGATCCCTCCTGAATTTTTATGCGTCTATTGGTTGACATATTCGCCCACAATATGTCTTGTCGCGTAAGTATAGGGGAGGGGGTACAGTCGGCAAATTCTTAGGAGGGGACACATCTTAGCTTGTGGTGGATTTACATTTGTTCGATGAACAGGTCAGAAAGATAAGCGTAATGCAACGCAAGTTTTGCCTCTCATTTGCTCGCTCATAAATATCCAGCTGGTGAAAATTCCTTTGTAGTGTTTATGTTGACAAGGTTTATTAGTTCGACATACCAATCAGTAGCTACTTATTTGTAATCTTATTTTTGTTTCTGTTCTGTTCAATGTTCATCTGCCTGGATCACCCGGTGGTGTTTAGTGGATACGGTTTCTCCTCGCGGAATTCCAAGTATTTCAGCAACCTTGGTCACGTAAAAACAATTTGCTCTTGTTCGAATTCTATTGAATAAGATATGATGCACTCACGGTGTATAAAATTCTGCCTCGAGTCCGGACTCTCGACCATGAGTAAATCTCAGACTTAGTATACTGAACGTCTATTTTTGTAAATTCATATTTAAAACACGTAGCTAGAAGGGAAAAAAATGTCTAAGGGCTGTAGTTTACATGCGTTTCCCATGTTTTGTCCACCCCTCTGTTCTTGTCGGGTTGGTCGGTTGGGCGACTGCGCAGCGAGGGCAGGACGACGCGCTGGTGGCAGGGGCGTGGGCGGCGGGGGTGGGGCGCCGGATTCGGGGCCTGGCCGGCGCGAAGGGTCGCAGTTTCCGCCGCGTGACTCAGCCCCCGGGAGCGCGGCGAGCGAATGTTGCGTGGGAAGCGCCGCGCCGAGCAGCCCTGCGGAACGCCATATCTCTCGGGGGGGGGGGAGGCGGAAGGGGGGCAGGGCGGGGCGTCCTCTCGCACGCGGGGCGAATGACGCGGCGTCGCGGATCTGGAATAGGCATGCGACGTCCGTGTGGATGTTTTCAACATCGTCAATGTTGATGTTCGTATTTCACAACGAATTTTTGAAGCCGATGTTTTACCTAGTCGATATAATTTATGAAGAAAGTCCACTACATCAAAATTCTACCATTCTTTTCAGATATACATACATTGATTAGTATTCGGACAAAATTTACCAAAGATGAAAAATAAATAAAATCGTGTTTTTATCAATAAAGAAGCCTATAAACGAGACCATTTGAAATTACCCCCCCCCCTGCGTGAACATTAAGGGTTACTAATCCAATTTTTAAAAATTGACATAACAAAAATGGTTTTGGGTCGATGTTTTAATTTTGAGCATCGATATTTTGCTGGCGATGTCGCATCTCTGATCTGCAAGCGGATCGTCTTGGATCGACCCGAAGACTGTGACGCTCGTAAACCATTTTGCCAAACGCTGTTGGCAAGAGAAGTGGCGCTCTGTTGGTCTATTTCGTGAGTGGAAGCCACTTCGAAGGTTTTGCTTACACTGTTCAGTAGAGGGCTGTTTTGGGTTTCGAAATAATTTTTAAATCTCTGTGATTCAGACCTAATTCAGAGTATATTCAGTTTTGGGATATCTGTTTGTGTGATAGGTAATATTAATGCAACTACATATCGTTTTTGCCAATATTTTTATATTTTTTATTTTTATATAATCCAGTTATAAACTTGCATTACTCTTTCAATGTCGGCATTGTCTAATCAGAAAATCAGTAAGGAATATATAATACTGCGTATTACTTTTAATGGGCTCTAATTTATCGTTTATACGAAGTACCTACTGCTAATAGCCGCATACAAATTAAATAGTTAAATTGATCACGTTTTGGCTGTGAAAAGAAGTGTATCTTGAAAACGTGTCCTTCCTTTTTTCCGGTATTCTACAAGTGCATCTCTCTTTTGCTGCCTTTTGCTACAAGGATGTCACGCAGTGAGAGAGGGAATTATGAGGTGTTAATCTGCTATTTAAAAGTTGGAGCGAAAGTGTCGGCCGGGCAGGATTCGATCTTGGCCCCTTCCCAAGCGAAGCATGTGCTGCCCAGTGCTCCGCCGGTTTCTCTGTAAAGATAGCCCCATAGAAAACAACCTCTGGCGGGCGCGCTGCCAGGCCACATTTTCAAATGGAAAGGCGACGCGTGGAGCGGCGCCCTACCCGCGATTTGCAGCGCCGTGAGACGGGGCGCCTAGGAATTCGGGCGAACTCGCGCCTAATGAACAACGCACGGTTGCGGCCTTTGGAATGCATTCTGCTCCTCTATTTTTAGGTGTTTTCTACCTGTTTAATGCCTGCGACCCCTTCCACCGACCTCATCACTGTCCGTTTTTCATGCTGCACCCCCACCCTTGTTCATTGTTTAACTCTGTCCCAAATGGCCATGAGTTCTGTTGATCGTGTCGTTCATCCGTTTTTAGGTTTTGAATATCTTAAAGTAAGTAATCACTTTAATAAGTTATTTGCGAAGAACACTTCTCTAACTTTTATTACGCGAGCTGATATGTTTTTCTTTTGAATCCGGTATCAATTCTTTGGAGGTATCACAACATCCCTACGGTTGCCAGCGCCTGTTCTCTTGGCTCTCGCCATCCGCTGGGTTATTAAGATGGAGTGATAATCGCGTTTCGTGGCGGGCGGGTCGCGGCGTGGCGCGGCGGCCGTGCGAGAGCCGGGCGCGTAAACATCGGCGGCTGCCAGTCGCTGAAGCGCGGCACCCCCTTCCCCCTCCTTCACCCCCTCGCCCCCCTTCACGCGTCACGCCCGCGGCATCCGCGCCCAAATCGCCCCGCGATCGCTATAGGCGCGCGCCGAGGCGAGGCGGGGCGGGGCGAGCGAGGAGGGAAGGGGTGGCGAAGTGGTTAGGAGCGTGGCGGGGAAAGGGTGGGGGGGCGGGAGGATCAGGAGAAGGGCGGAAAGATGAGGGCGGAAGAAGACCGGTGTTGCAGATCAACTACGGCGAATTGTGGAAGGGGATAGAGGAGCGGGAAGGATGGCTCCGAACAAGATAGGACGGAGAAGGGGAATATGTGGAAGGATGTTGTGTGCAGAGGTGAGAAGAGGAGGTGGTGCAGATCGGGAGCTGCTCAGTCGGAGATTGCGGGGGGGGGGGGGGTCTGGGATACGTCTAGATGAGTGCGGGCAAACGAGTGAAGATCTCGTTTTCCGTGGCTGGGGAGGGCAGCCGGCGGGAAAGGGTTGGGTGATCGGAGGACTCGAGTGGCGAAACATGTTAAAGGGAGCGGAGCAGGTGGGGAGGTGGGGAAGACAAGGAACGGCTCTGGCAAGCGGAAACGGAGAGAGGCGAAATGTGTTGGGAATTAGAGGAACAGGGAAGGAAGACGACGGGGCTAGAGGGAGAGTGCAGGGGCTGTGACGCTTTAGAAGACCCCATTCCCATTCCCAGTCCCCTTCCCCCGCTCCTCGACTAGTGACGCAGGCGGAGTCCAAGTCGCCCCCCACGTCACGTGCGCGGAGGCGGCAGGGCACAGACGTCGCCCAGTTGCGGTGCTGAGGTGCAGAGGGTCGCGCGAAGAATGCTAGGGGGCAAACACGTTACCCAAATAGAAGGTAGTAAAAAAAGCCACACTGAAAGCAGTTCAACTCCAACAAAAGAAGGTTCACACAGAGCAGATAAAGAAACGAACACGCTTATTGGGAAAATAATTGTAAATGAGGCACCCGAGGCGAGACAAGTGCTGCAGGTGTGTGATAAGGGAAGGAGCATAATTGGAGGAACAACTGCACATGAATTGCAACAAGTGGACGTGTTAGGATGGAGAAAGCGGACACAAATGTTCAACGGAATGAAAACTTAAGTCACGTAAGAACAAGATCAAGCGAAAAGTGCGGCAAAGATAAAAGCCTGATGTCTCGCGGGACTCGAGTGCAGAACTGTTAAAATCGTCGCGAGAGTATTTAACATAAAGATTGAAGTAAACATTCATTTGATCAGCATATTTGTTTACTATATGGACCATCGTGAACTCTCATTGAGCTGTTTCGCCCACGAATCGACAATACAACGCAATGCTCACGTTCGCCCGAACGTGCTGCTTGAGTTGTGACTAAACCAGACGACTTCCTATCTGGTTTGCTTGGAGCATGCGGCTTGGACTACCCTCTAATCTTTGCATAATGGGCGGCGGCGAAGGGCCCTGCGTGCTATATCGAGAGAAGATGGCAGCTGCCGGATGGCACGATTGCGCCGCCGCCATCGCCGCTGAGTGCGCCGTTTATTTCTATTGTGGGGCCACCCGGCGCGTGCAGGCCTAAGGGTTCTGACGTCATTCGGCGCCCGACGTTCTTTTTTTTTTCTTTTTCCTCTGAGACCGAGCGTCGTCGCCCGCGGGCGGCAAGGGTGAGTGTGCACACCGCATGCAGGTGGCGACGTGCTCACCAGCGAATGAATGGAACGGCCGAACGGTTGTGTTTTAAAATGTGACAGCGCATTGTGTCGGATCATCCCTACGCTACCATTTTTTAAACGATGATGCGCAATATATCGTGTGAGAGCACATGTACTTAATCCAACCTTCACTTATACCGTTGGATTCTGCAAACGATTCCAACGAAGTAAAAAAAAATATTGTAAAGGAGGCAAATACGCCTTGAATGTTGTTCATGTGGAAACCAAAACAAAAAATTTAATACACATCCACCGCGAAAGTGTTGGTGACCAGTCAAGTGCACCCCGTACATCACCTACCGAATACCAAAAATCGAATGTTGGTAACTTCGACGCTACGGTCATTAGTTACAACACAACTTAATTAGGATGGATAACGTTTTGTCTTCATCCACTCAATGCGCTGCTTCACACCCCCAAACCTCATAGGGCGGTCATTCCATTCTCGACGCAGCTCGGCTGGGAATCTCGCGCGACACACGGCTTAATTGCTTGTTGTTGGCTGTGGAGGTTCAGTGTTTTGTGAAACGACTGCTGTTTCTGGATCTGCCAGTCGGCTGCATAGTGAATAGAGAGAGCCGACTCGAGGGCACAAGAACACCGACCAAGTATGCGAGGCCGAAGGCTGTTTGTTCGTGTCCCACCGAAGGAATGTGCATTTTCGCCGTGGGCTGGTCTGTCATATCAACTCGTGTTTCATACAAACCATCAAACGTGGTGCAAGCTAACGGCAAGCGATCACAGGTGGGTGAGCATCCTCCTTTATCCACGCACAGTGATTTTTTCTAATGTTATTAGTGAGTGTGTATTAGTGCGAGTTACATAAAATTGATAAGACGTGTTTTATTTTCAAAACTCTCCCCTTTTTTCTTGCACACAGACTAATCAGTCAAAATAACAAATATGTTAAATAAAAGAAGTAACGCAGTTCATACGTCGAAAATGCGTGTCCATTTTTGCGTGTTATTTAATTGTTATCACAGACTCACGTTGTAATACGCAAGCGTGTTCATTTAATTCAGTAAACTCTAGTTGTTTTTAAAATTTAATCACGATCAAGCGAATTCATTTTATGAAAACAAGAACAATTCGTGAACGTTTTATAGTCGTTAAGTAAAGGTCAAACGTTGAACGGGGCCATGAAAGTGAGAGATAAGAGAGAATACTCAGTTAAAACGGGGTAATATACATTGTGCGAGGCTGTTTTCTTTAACGGCTGAATGAATCACTGAATACTAATGTATTTGGACCCGAACTCTACTGCGCAAAAAGGATATGGAAAACACAGTATCATACATTATGTAAATTTATTACTTTCTGTATGCATCGCGGCGATGTTAGAAAAACATTATCATTGCGTATATTAACACACTAAAACACAACATTTCTGAAGACGGCGTTCTTCTGTGCGCCTGGTGCAGAACAGCGAGGATTCGGGAAGGCGGACGGTTCGACTCCCCGGGCGGCCGGAATCCGTAGTTTTCCACTGGGAGTCGGTTCGCGGGGCGGCGAACCGGTTTGGCGCGAAGGCCGCCGCCGCCGCCGCCGCGGCCGCCCCTCGAGCTTCGGCGCGGATCCGCCGGCGACGCGAATTGTGGCGCGGTCGTTGGCGCAACGGTACAGAACGAAGGCCCGGCAGATGAAGGGAGACAACAAACATTGCGTTGTCCTAAGTCACATTATGCCAGAATTTATGAACCGTCGTGAAATGCGGAAGACGGAAAATGTGATTACTAAATAACTCGTTTCTCTTTCCTTTCTTCCCGCTCGGTCGCCTGTTTATTTTATTTTATTTTTTTCATCCTCGAATACACTCGAGTTATATCCACTTATATATGAGGATTGTTTCTTTTCAAGAATAATTGTAGTGCGCAATAGTATATGCCTTGAATGTTGAGAGATCAATGCTGTAAATCTTATCGAAATTGCTGAAAAGCTTGAAAATAGTAGGCCTTGCCCTATACTATGTTGTCTAATTTGATTGCCCTGGCGTAGCAGTGATTGACATAAAACTTATCAGAGAGAGATTACTTGTGAATGAGCATATTAGGATGAAATGTCAAATTCGTGGCTAGATATTTGGGTCGTAATGAGAGAGACCTGTCTTTTTCATCCAAACAAACACTTTCTTTCAGTATTCGAACTTCTTGTCTGCCTTCATTGGTCTCTTTTCGAAATCCACAGATGTGTGGTATTCGAAATGACCAAATGGATTTATGGTTTGTTTAAAAAAAATCGATACCTACAAGTAGGAAGCTGGGATTCATCGTAATCATGATCCGATCTGCATTGAGCCCGAAGTTGAAGTTATTAACTGTAAAACATAGATTTGCAAATATCATTGGGTGTGAGCAAAACCCAACTTGGTGGCCACTTTTTCGAGTGAAGTTTACAATTCCCTTTACAAATGAAAGCTGTTGAATTGGCCAGAAGCCTGCTTTAGATGAAAGTCGAATTCTACAGTCGCGATTTTCGCACGATCCTTTTCGGAACGCCTGGCGAACAAACCGCAGAAGCGAACTTTCAGTTGTAGCTCGTGCATGCCATCGCTTTCCCCCTCCCGTGCCTGGTCGAACTCTGGGCTTCTCTCCGGCGCAGAACTGACCAAGGTCAACCTTCCCGCTGCCGTGCCTGCCCCAAACTTGGACACCGTGTGCGTGAGCCCCCACAAAACAAATCGATGGAAACCACAACGTGCAAAAAGACCTACCGCACTGTAGTCGCAGTTACTACTTCCTTACGTATTGCGTCCAACAATTTTCGATTAAACTAAGAAGGATTCGGCTATGTCTGCTTAGTGAAACAGAGTATAGTCATATTTAATGAAATGTTCGGCTTCGCTGAACTGAAGCTGGTTCGTTGGACGCCTGTGTGAAGTCGTGGAAACGCTGCCCAGATGATGTCTTTAATGCCCGGTACTTAGAATGATTCAAATGGATGTGTATTTTTAGATCGCGTCCGCTTCTTTCTGTGGTTTTATTGCCGAGTTTTCTTCGTTCTGTCCTGTCTGTCCTGCTTCTCTGCCTTTTGGACGCTGACCAATTATGGACCGACCGGCGAAATATGCGAGCCTTGTTGCCGAAATAACAGGTTACACCCGATGACGCAATGTAGGTTTATGTAAATTGCAGCCCAAGATGGCGTATGGACCGAGGTGCGATGTACTCGATGTATGGGTTGCCCTGATTTGCTTACATTTACTACTGCGAGTGAATTATATTTAGGGAAGCATGACGTGCATTTGGCAGAAATAAAACAAGTAAGATTGTTATGGAGGAATGTGTTTCAGTGACCTAGTAAAGCACTAGCACTGAGCATTCGATTATAACTTTTTTAATATAAAATGTTTAATGAATTTCCCTTCGCGACTTGAGTGTTGTAGTTTATTTTTCGTTTCCATCTCGTTTTTCTTTCTCTAGTGTTCAGAACTGTCTTGTGAGAGCGGAAAAGAAAAGTATCGGAACAAGGAACGAAAGTATGACCCGAGGACGCGATTATCCGATTATGGAACGTAGCCAAATGGGCGAGATCCGCTCAATCGTCTTGAACCCGCAATCGCGATAATTACGATTCTTAAATCACTGTGATTAAATTAGGAGGTCGATCAGTAACCTTATCGCAAATCGACTTAACGAGAAATTTATCTCGTTTCCGGTCTAATTCTGCGAAGCTCGAGCTTTATCGATCTCCCTTCGCTGCTTCCTTCGCAATTGACGAGGAGAAGCTGACCTTTTCGCTGAACTTTTTCGTGGATAGTGTACAAGTTATTTTTTTTAATCAGAACTTCGGATTCGACTTTATTCGAAAATAAAAATCTAGCAATTTAAGCTGACTGCATTGTTTAATAATGCAGACATTTGCAGTAATTAATAGTATTTACTAATAGTTTTCCATATTGAAAGGGGGAATTGCTCTTGTCGAACTTTATTTTATTGAACTAGTTTCATTTTATCTTATACTATTTTCATGTATTGAACATAAAAACTATAGATAAAATATATTGATTTTCTGTGAGAGTGAAAACTAATGGAAGTCTTCAGTTACGGCTGTCAGGAATTCGACGAAACACAAAGTGAAATGTGAATTCGACTTCACAGTGATCTTACAATGTTCGCCATCCACCCATGGTAAACTGTCCGTAATATATGCCATTGCATGAGGCTGACGCTGATCTCCCATTGAGCAGGCCCTGTCATATCGACGGCGTCCACTTCCGTCAACTTCGCTGTCATCTTGTAAAAGTCGTCTCAGTATTGCGTCGTCAGCTCGTGCAGGCAACGACTCCAGTTCGGACGATGGCTGTCCGGGCTTTTGCGCGGGCTGAGTGAGGCTTCTGGAAGCGCGGGTGTGCGACGCCGCGCCGGGCCGCGAGGTGCCGCGAGGGGCCGCAGGGTGGGGAGGGAGGCCTTGAAGGTTGGCGCGCCTGGAAGAGGAAACGGCGGCGCGGGCGGTGTACCGCACGGTGGCCGCCGTCACTGCAGGGGCACGCACTCATCCAGCGGCTTCAGTACAATGAGACCCCGCTGCACGCGCCGCTGGAAAAGAACTTGGGAGGGAATGGAGAAGGCAGCAGCGGATACACGGCTCACACGAGTTCGTTGGTCAACTGCGATTTGTTTGAGAGGCGAAGGGACCATTCGACCCTTCCTTCCTTCCGTACGTGCGTGGTGAATTGGTGAGTTTATTTGACGCAGACCGCGTAAACGCCCACAGACGGAGTCGAAGGAAGACGCCACAGTGATGGTCCAAAAGGGCCCTAATATAAAATCTTCTGGAAGACGCAGACGAAGATCCAGCCCATCGTAGGTTGGCGGACTTCAACTATCCTTACGCGCGAGAGCATTAGGTCTGGGAAAGACCTGAATGAATAAAAGTGTTTAGCGCGAAAGATGCGACAGTTTCTGTTGAACCTCCGCTCCCGCCCCCGGTGAAAGCCGTGTATTATTGAACGAATGTATTAGGTGGGGCCTTAAGGACCAGTTCTGCTTGTCTCATCTTTATTAGTTTCGTTTCGCTGGGTTTCATCAAATTCAGTGATGCCATTGAAATATGTTACGCCCTTAGGTGAGAAGAAAAGGTTGTTTTTTTCCTTCTTCCCACCCTCTCTCAAGTAAACGCGTGCGCAGCGAGTGCCGACTTCTGCGCCCCCACCTCCCCGCGTGGCGCCCAGGAGCAGGTGCGAAGAGAGACCCGCTCCGCCACGCCACGCCACGCCACGCCACGCCACGCCACGCCACGCCACCCCTCGCCACGGCGCCGCGCCGTCGGGATTGTATGGCCGTCCGCCAACGCTGCATATCTCACTGGGGCTATTTCTGGAGCCGGTGGTGTGAAGAGCACGGAGCCGAAATTTGGGGAAAATAATAATGCACTTTACAAAAAATCTAAATACGTTGAAACTTCATTTGCAAGAGAGGGGGGTCGATCCATTAATGGTTACGCTTAGATGTTATCAAGAACTTCACCTAATGTAGATTTTTTTAAGAGGCAGCAGATAGAGAAGTTCTTGACCATGTAGAATTAACTCACAAGTGTCCTAAATCTTTGGCTGCTGTCGAATCTCCTCTCATATCATCTCGAGACCAATACCTTTGCGGTTTCGAAGAAGTTGGTTATTTATTGCAAATTCCCTTATTGTTCATGTTTATCTAGCAACGATTATGGTAGAAGCATGATCTAGAAATATGAGCAGGGCACCAACCGGGTAAAAAGAGCATGTGTACGATTACACGCTAACTCTGGTCATTATTTGCGTTGAAAATCTTGTTGGACACTACCGGGGGCTGATCCAGAAAGTGATTATTTCGGGGAGGGGGTAGTTTCAGCTTGAAACATCCCCGCCGTCCCTTAAATATTTTGACGCAATGAAAGAATATTTGAAGTTGTTTTTTGGAAATGAAGTATATTGACGTGAGTTAATACTCCTTTGGATGTAATACGATCATGATGTAATGGTTTTGGATGAATTGAAAGCAGTTGCAACCAAAGGTGGGTTTTGGGAGGGGGCAGAGCCCCGGACCCCCTCTGGTGCTGGCCGCCGCAGCCAAAAGAGCCTCCGGAGAGCCCCCGCGGTTGACCTAGCGACGTCGCGAGCGGGGCTTGGCCGCGCTCCAGCGCTGCTCCGGAGCACCAGAGACAGCTCTCTCCCCCGCGGGTGGTCAGGGAGCGCGCTATCTCGGAGATCGAGTCGGTGGGACTGGAAGCGCAGTAATAGTAAGCGACGCGTTCTAGTTTGCTCTTGAAGTTGTGGACGTCCGCGGCTAGTCATTGGAATGCGCGACCGTGCCCGCGCTTTTCAGCCCTGAGGAAGGCCTCGACGTGATGGCTGACGGCGAAACAGCCGAAGCGGCGGCCACCGGAGTGCCGCGAGGATTGGAATACTCGTGGAGCGCCCTCCTTGATAGATCGGTGGGCCACATACTTGGTTTCACGCCAATCGTACCGTAGCAGAGATCTACTGGATTTGTTTGTTTGACATTTAACCGTCATGGTTATGAGTTAGTTAAGATTGGTATAAATGTGTTTCGTGATTGTAACTTGTCAGACACTTGGGCATGATTACAAAGTCCACCAAACGGTTGTACAGATGCCTCCCGAACTGGGGTTGTTTTGTGGAAACCATCACGTTTCTATCCCGGAGAGGGCGAAGCTTCCGTGTAACCCCGCGAGATGCCGTTGGCTTCGCGCCAGCCGACGCTTAGAGGCCGCGGGAGAACCGAAAGCCGGCAGTGTGCATCCCGACGCCGAGCTTTCCCACTGCGGCGACGAGTGGCGTCGCGCGATGATGGCAGCGGGCAGGTGGGGTGCGCCCCAAGCGGCGACGGGAGGGCGGGGGAGGGGCGGGCGCCGGAAAGCCGGCGGCGGCGGCGGCGCGGAAGAAACCGCGGGTGGGAGCGCAGAGGGGAGAGGAGGGGGCGGCGGCGCGTGTTTTTGCGGGCGATGCAAGGTCGCATAGCTGGCCCAACTAAAGGCCCGGCAGGCGGCGAGCGGACGGATAGAAAGAGCAGGCGAACGAGCCAACTAGACAGGCGGGCGAACGGTACGAAGAGGAGGAAGAGAGAGAGCGAAATGTTGAATAGGTTTGAATCTGGTTTTGAGGCATTTGTGTGTGTGTGTGTGTGCACTTGCGTGAGGTGTGTTAGTGTGAGATACTCGTATGAATAAATGAATGAGTGGGCGAGCATATAATGAATAAGCAAGCGCAGGCGAGAGACAAGCGTGTGTGTATAGACTTGTGCATTAACAGTCCATCGCTTGCAAGAATATTCTTACAAGTTCGTAGACTTAGGGCTGTAGGTTCCGTCTTTCAAAGCCTCTAGTTGGGCGCCATAGCCAGATTCCCTGTGGGCTTAGCAATGATGTAACAGCCGCATTGTAAGCAGTCGTCTCGTGCGAACTGTGTTTCCGACAACAAATCTCTAGCCCGGCCTTTCGCGTAGGGTCAGACGTGAGGTCGAGCGCCGCGCCTCAATGGGCCTTGTTGACATGCTAACTACGCACGTTTTGGAGGTCATTGCAGGGCGACCTGCAGTGAACAGCGGCATGCACGCTCGGGGGCTCATTGCTTACAACGTCACATCGTGAACTGGAGAAAGCAACGAGCGAAGTTCCAAGTTCACATTATTCTGACTACAATTAGTTCTGACTGACGGAGTTCCTTACCGGAATAAAAACACAATAAATTTGTAAAAAAATAAATAATTAATGTAAACAAATAAAATATTTCAAAACTCTTTCTTTAGCGAATGCAGCTTGTATGACTGTAATTTTCATGTGAAAAGATTCGGAGAGGGATAATTGATATCTTTCAATGCGGGGTCTTCCCATATTTTAGTCGCACATCATGTATCTCAAGGTGGCTCGCTTACATGTCGGACGATTCGTTTCGCTGAACGTGGGTTGGGGCGCGGCGGCGCAGCGGCGAGCGGCGCAGCGCGCGCATTTCGC
Organism: Gryllus longicercus; assembly: GCA_038098605.1. Lineage (NCBI taxonomy): Eukaryota > Metazoa > Arthropoda > Insecta > Orthoptera > Gryllidae > Gryllus > Gryllus longicercus. Next base: position 2,054,633 of record JAZDUA010000262.1, read on the forward strand.
GCGCCGGCTGTTGACGCGTCGCGCGCCCGGCGCGTCCGGGGCGCGCGTATTAATACGCGCCTAAGGCCGCGGCGGTTGCTACGCAGAGGGAGACCTCGCGCGCGTCCAGCCTCCCGCGGTTGGCAAGAGAAGCAAAGCTGTCGGGCCCGTCTGGGTCAACGGCAGTAGCTAGAGAGCTAGGACGAATGCAGTCGCCGAATAGAGGAGAATTCCAGTGGCTGGCTGATCTGATCAGAAGTTCTGTGGTTTCTCCGATCAACACCAGGCGAATGCCGGATCAGGACACGGATCCGCGCGCGATCTTTCCTTCCCCTTCCTTGTCCTATCCTCGCACACTTACACTAACAAGCACTACACTACCACACGTGCCGGGAGACCGGCGGGAGCTTAGAGCTTTTCCCGGCTGGAACAGTGCTCAGCTGATGGGAGATACCTGGTTGAAGACCCCCCCCCCCCCGCCAGTCGACGTGTAGGTCGGTGCCGGGTTTCTCCATCCAAAGGAGGAACACCGCCACGTACCGCGATAAAAACATGCACTACACGTTTAGGACTTATGGCCCTAACAAATCGACTATCTGGAGATCTGCAGTCTATCCGAGAGCAACTAGTGCATTATATTTTCCAAGAAGTTTATACTTGTAGCGGGAGAGCTACAACTCTTTTTCGTGTTATTCTTATTCATCTTTTTTCTTCTCTCTTCTTCCATGTTCTTTCTCTATCTCTGCAACTCATTCTGAGTTTTTGCATGACGTTCGATCACTGGTGGAAGTGCACCGTCCTTCGATCATGTGGGATGGAAAGGATTAGACACCGACGCATCGTTGCAATCGGGGTGGTGGTCGCACGCCTTCCGTGGCCCGTTGTGGAGGTTCTGCACAGTCACCCGTCTGGAATTGAAGGAAACCTTAGGAATCGATTGAGCTGCCGGTCTAGAATATCGCCACCCATGCAGGAACGTTTCCCAGCTACTTGGCTGCTTTCGAAAATTCACCGTCACTGTTGCGAGTCTTCGTCTTCATTGTCGCGTAATGCACTTTTTGTTAATTACGAAGTCGGTAACTATGCAACTGGTCGCATAGTTGTGAAAATATAATGAATATTCTGAAATATTTCAATTGTCTTTTGTGCGATATTTTAGTGAAATATTTGCGAAACTTGCTAAGTTTTCAGTGTGTCATTTGATTACTGAAAATCAATCTGGCTTAAACTTGTGTAAGTCATTTAAATGTTTGTGTGAATATGATAACGCGGTAACGAGAAAATGTCTAACGAGCCAATCGTAAATGTTATTTTTTTACCTGTCTTTTGTGAACCGAAAAGAATTGGCTGCTGGTTTGTAAGGTGAAGATATCTATCTACCCTTCCTTGACTGTTTGGAATGTACTTTGCCACTCCTTAAGCCTTGTTTTTACCTTTGCCAATGTAAGTTGCAGTCATTGTCTGATGAGCTGTGACGTTCAGATTGTTGTAAACTTGTAAAACCATTGTGTATTCGGAAACATCGGAACTGCTAAGCAAAATGAATCTTATATTATTATAGCGGTATGTGTGGTTTTTTCGAGAGCTCCAAACGAAACGCCGTTTCGATAGTAAGATGTCGATAGCTTTGTGACACCTACCTACCTTCGTACCGCCACCACTACCATCTGAAACCATCTTAGGAGTACCATTCCTGGCGATACATTAAACTTTCACGTGAGAAATGAACGTATGGTTTAGATTTGAAACTGGTCCCTTTGCTCGTTGAGTCACATTTTTGTAGAAATTGGTTGACGGTGGAATGAAGAAGCCTAGGAGAGAGAGTGACGGGTGTTGGTGTGCTTGTGCTTGCAGGTTGCTGGACGACTGCGTGCCCGGGAGCTTCGCCGGCGCCCCGCCGCCCGCCGCGGCCAGCGCGCCGTCGCCGCCGGGCGCCAGCCCGGAGCTGAACGGCGGCCCCGGGGGCGGAGGCGGAGGCGGGGGCGGTGGCGGCGGGCCAGCCCCCGCCCCCGCCCCCTCCGCGCCGGCCGCCCAGCGCCACCGAAAGCGCAAGGAGCGCCACGAGAGCTGCGGCTCGGCACAGGAGCGCAAGGTCGTCAGGTGAGAGAGCCCGCCCCCGCTCCTTCATCCCCACCCGCTATCTCTAATCCCTCGGTATCGAGCTCTCCACTCTTGTTCGTATTGTCTTTCAGCCCCGCAATTTCTTAGTCTATGGTCATTCCTATTCTCTTAATAACTAGACGTTCTATTTCGGTATGACTCGCTAAGAAATGTTGAAGAATAAATTCGGTCTGTTCAATATTTTTTCTCAAGAAAATTTGTGCAAATTGTGCTTCTCCCACTTACGTCACAGTTTTTTCTGTTCATTAACAAAATAAATCAAATCAGATTTTCTTTAAAAAATATTAAAATATTCACTTACCATTCTTGTTTAAAATGTCTTATCCTAGTGCATCCATTTTAAAACAAACTTTTTTCTGATATGTGTATAGAAAATATTTTAGCTCTCAATGTAAATTGCAAATATATTCTCTTTTGATTGCTCTTTATAAGTTATATTCACTTATTACATTCTATTGAAATCAGTGAGATATAAGTGAATTGTTAAATTCCTAACATTTTTATGAATATAGAATATCATACAATACACTAAAACTTTTTTTTTTATTTTGAATTGTAAGAAGTTTTTTTATTTCACCACAGATCAAACTCAGAAGAGAGACCTCTGGAGAATGGTGTGTCACGTTCAAAAGAGAGCATTCGACGTGTCAGTAGCCATGAAGATTTCTCTTCTGTCCGTACAAACAACAAACATCATCATAAATCCAAGCACCATCACCACCACCATCATAGCAACAAAATTGAAGACAGTGAAGGTGTTTGCATGACACTTGGTGACGGAGACAGCAGCAGTACAACTAGTGGAAACACAAGCAGTAGCAGTGCAACTACCACTACAACTACCACGACTACAGCATCAGCTAATAATAATCTCAATAATAGTAATAACCACAACAAGAGTTTCTTATCAGAAGTCATTGATACCAATATGGGACATGGAGTGGTAAGTCCTTTTCATATTTGCAGAGAATTAAAACAGAGTTATTTTCAACAGCAGTTGCATTAAAGGAATTTAATTTCTGAAACAGTATTTTTAAGGCTAAGTCAGGTTATTAATAAACTAATTTGTTTTTACTTACTACTACTACTACTTCTTCAAATTATGTATGTGTTGGCTCATTCTAGCCGCAACTTTGATATCATGATTTCCTGATTTATTTCATAATTACGTAGACGAAAAGTATTCTGGGTTGTTTCAATGGAAAATGCATACATACACATTACTTAATAATTAACTTACGACGCTTGGTCTTCTGTGCCTACAGCGTATGTCGGGCATGCCCCTGCACGAGCGCAACGAGAGCCAGACTCTCTCTGAGCACCATAGCCAACACGGGTCTGTGGAGAGGGAGGAGGATGAGTTGACAGAGGAGAGCGAACATGAGAGGCGGCGGAGCAGTGAGCGCTTTGCCCGAGCAGCTGGAATGTCTCGAGGTCGCCGTAACATTGGAAGGCGGCGGAGACCCACCCACTCCAAATCAAGTGGTCCAAGTAGTTCATCTCCTGCAGAGGACACTGATGGAGGCAGCTCTTCAAAGGTAAGACTTTTTGTCTTCACCTAAAGTTTCTGAGTGGTTTCAGAAAATATTGCTCTTTTGCTGCAACAGTAGCATTTATTCTTTCAGTTCTAAACTCAATGAAAATGAATTATTAGAATTTTCAGAGACTTTTCCTCTTGTGCAATGACATAACTATTCTTTGCAAACTAATAGAAAGTAATTGTGTCAACATTGCACAAACTCTTTCATAAAATTTAAAATCTGAAAAATATCCTTTTTTAAGTTATGCTTCTATTGTAACAAATGAGTACTGAAAATGTAAGTGTTGAGAATCCAATTATTGTGATTGTTGAATAGTAATGGTCTGTTTTGAGTATTGTAAAAATTAATAGCAGTTTTTGGAGGTATATATTTGATTGAATGATAACCAGTGTGTCATCATAAAATCCTTGTGATTGCAGGAAAATGAGGATCAAGACTGCAACTTATCCAGGACAGCCCATCAAATGCAGGCTGCCCTGTCATCTGATGAAGAAGGCAATAGCTCACGTTCAAGTTCATCTCATTCCTTCCTGCAACTTCACCCACAGGTAATAATTATTATTAACATAATAATTGTTTTTATTGTTTTATGGTCAAATTGTAACTCATTGATAACTAATATTGGATTCTTAAAATATTGTGTTTGAGTTATAAATTATCAAAAGTCAGAAAAGAGGCATGTGTTGGTACTAACATGCACTAGAAGTGTCTTCTGTGATTTTACCTGTCTAACCTTTTCTCAGGAACAGGAGCGGGTACCTTCGCCGGAACCCAGTCCTGGCATTGTGGGTGGTCCTCCTCCTCTTGACCTGACCACACTTCACCAGCAAGTGGGTGGTGCAGAGCCCCTGACATCTCGAGCAACCTGGAGCCGTGAAGGAGGCGAACATGAGGAGATGATTGCTAGCAGTCGAGTGATGTTGTCTCCCCGCAACTCTCTTATTCTGAGTCGGCGTGTATACTTGGATACCAATGTTCCTCCATCTCCACCTCATGAACGAGATGGCGTTGCGGTGCAGGTTGCCCAAGCAAGACTGAAACACCTGGGAAAGCAGATGAGTAGGTGAGTACCTAGCGAAACAGTAGTAAACTGATAACAATGTCTGTTCAGTCTATACTTTAATGGTATTATGTTCCTAGAAATAGGGTTACCAGATGTGAATGGGTGTAAAGAAGGACAAATGTGTTTAAAATGCAGGACAAAAGCAGGATAAAAAGAAAAAAAAGAAAAAAAACAACAACTAGTAGCAAATATGAACGTTCTGGATTTGCTAACTAAATACTCTGCTTCCTCAGCATTGTGAACTTTTTTGAAGTTTTTCTGTTTCACCTATGACTCAGCAGTAAACATAATCCTATTTTTAATAATAATTACCATATAGGGAACACCAAAGACTGTTTCATTAATGCATAAACTATGCTGAAATTGACACACTTTTATTCAAGCCATGCGTGGCTTGTTTCTCCCTGTTTATTTTTACCAGTCTAACTGTGAAGTTTAAAATTCCCGCTTGTGGCTTTCTAGATAAGGAGTATGATACAAAGCTCAAACAAATAGAAACTATCAATTTTTAACATGAAAAGAACCATGATGCAATGTTTGCCCGCGGTACACTAACTTAATGCCAAAAAGATTGCAGTAAAGAAAGTAAGCAAATGTAATTTTAGAAAAAAAATATTTGTTTATGGTACTTGGAAAGACAATCAGTATTTGTGATGAAAATAAGGGCAATTTGCTGATTTTGGAAAATAAGTACAGACACCCGGACCATCGCTAAACATACGGACATGTCCTGCTATAAACAAGCATCTGGTAACCCTATGTAGAAAGGCACTCTTTTGAAAAGTGATAGCATAATATACACTCTGTCATGAATCTTAATTAACTGTTTTGAGTAAGGATTTTCCTTATTGTAACATTGTAGCTCATACTAATTTAGGATGTTACAAATATTTGTTACAAATCATGGAAATTGTTTTGTAAAATTCCCCTTTTTTCTAATTTGTTTTGTTACTATAATTTGTATATATTTGTGTTTAGTATGAAGAAAAAGTTGAAGCGTTTGGAGGAGGATTTTGAAAAGGAGTATGGGTACAGACCTTCTCATGCAGAAAAGGCAACAAATAAGGAAATGAAGAAATTGTGTACAGAACTAAGCAAAATTCGCAAGGAAATGAAACGTAAGTAATTTCAATATTGTAGAGTTCTGAATATTTGTTAGGACTTTTCATAAATATTTGTTAAGAATATTTGGCAAAACTTACTATTGATGATTTTACAGAACTGAAAGAAGATCCTCATAATGCTGACATCCAGACCCAGGGAGAGGAAAATGATAAAAGTAGGGTGGCCAGCTCTAGTAAAAAAGCAACTCTGACAATGGAAGAGGCTTTGCATGAAGTTGAGCAAGTAAGGAAGCTAATAGTGTCATACTTAAGTTTTTGATGTACAAGAAGTAATGGAGAAGTTCAGATATCACCCTAAAAGTAGATCGCATTTGACAACTGACTTTAGTAATTTAGGGAAAACTATACTAAAAATTAAGTCTGTGATTATGTTGAAGTATTAATAATTTTTTTCTCCCCAAATTTCTCAGAGAATATTGTAATTGATTCTTTCCACCATTTTTTTAACTTTTGCAAAATAACCTCTGTGAATGTTCTAGGTCTTGGCTGAAAAGAGGAAGCATGCTGGTCGGCCGGAGGATTTGGACGATCTGAGCCGTGAGCAGCTGCTTGAGGAGAAAGTGGCTGTGCAGAAGGGTCTTCTTCATTTGGAGGATATGTATGGCAGGCCAGTCACCAAAGGAGACCGTGATCTTGTCAGACCGCTGTATGATCGTTACCGAATGCTGAAACGCATGGTTATTCGGACAGCACCTGTAAGTTGGCTCAGGGCTAGTATTTATAGAGAATTTTTTTATGTATTCTCTGCTGTCAAGATGACGGTAGTTTTCGCAAGTATTCTTTGTGTGATTCGTAAAGAAAATTGACTCTTGTCAATATTTTTCAAAATTGATGGTCTCTCTTACATTTAACTGGATCTTCTAAGTATTTTGGAGAATTTAACAATAAATAGCATTCTAAAAATATTCAATAAAACTTCCAGTTATCATTGGGAATGGAAAAAAATCATCATAAAATACTGAAAAAAAGGATATAAAGAATTTTAGGAAAAAAGAGATGCTATTTTTATGGCTGATGTTTTTTTACTCTTACAGTTTACTAAATTATAATTTATTTCATGAATTTCAAGTTTTCTTTGCAACATCTGTTTTACTTAATTTCTTAGCTTCATACAATTGTCCTTATTTCCAAATCTACCTGATCCTTATTTCGTTTGGATAATAGAGAGTTTAACTGTCTGTATTTTAAATATTAATTATTTGATTTTATTTAGTTAATATGTATCTCCACTACATTTGTTGTAAATGATTGTCCCAATTTGATGAAAGCATAATATTACATAATTTCTGAATTGAAATTCAGAGATGCAGTAGAATTTGTAATAAAATGAGTGACAGTGTAATTCTTTCTCAACAGTCAAAAATGAAGGATAGCATCTCAGAACTGGCCACTATTCATGAACATGAAACCATGGAATTCACGAGCTCTCCTCCTTCATTGGCTGCTGCTGATGATGAGGACTCTCAGGACACAAACATTACAACAGCTGCTGCCGCAGCAGCAGTGGTAACTGCAGGTCCCCCTCCCTCCATGTGTCTTTCCGAGTCATCGGAAGCTCTGTGGAAGAATTTGCACTCTCTGTCATTGTAAGTGTGTACATTATTCATTTTTGGAAATGCTCTTTCTTGTTGTTCAATGTTTAACTAAATATAATGTAATGTAATGAAATGTAATTCATTTTTAAAATTTGAGTATATAGTTCTAGGAATTTATTTAATATTTATATTAAAAGGTACATTATCTTATAATTTGACCAATAGTGAGAGGTACAATAGTGAAACGAACTGAACTGTACAATAGTGAAAGGTTCAAAAGAGATATCCCTGTCCCCACAATTACCTTAGCTTGAACAAAAGTTTACAAATTGTTTTGGTTTTTTAGGTCAGAGTTGTTGAGTCAGCAACGATCAACAAGAGAGGAGAAGAAACGATTAAGGCGCTCTCTACGTGATTTTGAAGAGGACTTTCAGCATCGTACTGGGAAGAAATTGCAGCGTGAAGATCGGCTGCCTATGGAAGGAGTATACTCATCATACAAACAGGCGAAAGCCAAACTCCGCTTGCTTGACGCACTAGTCTCCAAAGTCTCATCATAATGATTGAGCTGTCCAGCCAATGAACATCTGTGAGAACAGCTGCAATTGAAAAAGTTTATCTATTTAAGCGAAGTGCAAATGGGTGCTCTTTAGTTCATATGAAATTAAGTTTATAAGAAAAGTGAAGGAACATGATGGCTCTAAGTGGTTGCGTGAATGTGTTATTACTTTATCAAGAACTGTGTTGAGCCATATTTATCAAATATTTATGCATTCAGTGTCCGGTGCACTTCCACAAGTTCAAGAAGAAACAGTATGCAGTAAAAGACAGTGCACACTTAGCAAGGCCTATACAAGTATTCGTGATTTGTTGTTGCTGTGCTTGTAATACAGTCCTTGGAAGGCTAATATAATATTCAAACTTTTATGGTGAAAATATTATTTTAATAGAACTGTTAAATTATTTCACCATTGATGAAATTGTTAGACATTTGGTTAAAAAATTGCTGACATGTGAAGATATTCAGCTTTAAAAGTATTATTTAATTTCTTTAATATATTAATATTTATTAAAACATCAACATTTGTATATGAGTGCACTGCATGAATATTCCATACAGATTGATAACGGACAGACAAATAAACTTATTTTTAGTGTTGTGGTATTCATAGAAAGAACATGAACAATGCAACAGTAGAGTAGAGTTATCTTGGTCAGGACAAACATTTTCTACAGTTTGTGCATATTTTGAGAAGTTTGTCTGTTAAAGAAAGGAGATCATTTGGTGTTCATTGCTCTCTGCCAATGCAAGGAGACTATGAATTGAAACTTGATCTGCCCCTTTGTATTTGGTTGGTCATTGTGAGTCTGAGTAAAATAATCATGATTTGTTTATCATGATATAACATTTCTGATATGGATCTGCAGTCATATGGCAGGTCTCTTTCTTCTATGGTCATTATAGACAAAGATTTACAAGAATTGACTGATTTACTGCACATACTTGCTTCTGTTAATATAATTTTTGAATAAGAAAAGTGATGTCTTCAATCACTTCCTTTGAAATTTTTGGTTTTTGTTCAATGCATTGCACTTGAAGAGTAAATTTTCATTAATGTTGGTAACAGTATGCATGATAGTATTTTCTTACCAATAATTTCTCTTTTTTTTAACTGAGCAAATGTGAAGACGATAAGTGCTTAGTCATTAAACTTGCAGTTAGTTATGTAGATTCACAGTACTTCAAAAAAATATAATGGAACAATGAGGGCCAATTGGAATTGAAATTTCCGTTAAAGTAATTACAAGGATCATCAAAACAACATTCAAATGTGAATTCCATTTAGCACAGTACTCTTGTACTTTTCACTTGCATATCTTTGAAGAGTATCTGCTGAAATAAAAACATTATATGGGCTCTTATGCATTAGATGTTAAGAAATTAAAATGGATGTTTCGTTAAATTGAAAATATTTGTATGGCAATAAGTATAATTTCTCTTAAATATTATGTATGTTTCATGATGGATATTCAATTCCCTCTAAAAGTAGACATTAAGCCCAAAATTTAATGTTGTAGACTGTGCTGTTTCTAATGAGTTCCTCATATGTAAGAATATTACAGAAGGAAGAGAGAAAAAACTTCCACCGGAAGTTATAGTTTTGGAGCTTTTAACACATTCATGGAGAAAATACATTGCTTCTCCAAGTTCTTAATGATTTACAGAAGGTTGCAAATTATTGATGTGCTGAGAGTGTTGCTACTTTGCTGTATTTATATGAAGTTACAAAGTTAAATGAACATGTTCTTTAAAAAAATGATAACTACCCTAACGCAGATTTGATTTCAGATATTACATACAGATTGCATGTTCTATGGTATAGGTTTTATAGTAATGTAGGGCTGTGTAAGTGTATTAAAATTTAAATGTTGACATGGTGACATTTGTGACAAATGTAGCTTCTTAGTATTGTTGGTGTTACAGCTTTCAGTGGAAATAGCCTTGCAGTAGACCTGTCTCTCTCACTTATTTGTCATACATCAGTATTAAATATTCATTCTTAAAATATTGTTTATATTCAATATCATACTTCCTGTAAGTAAAAGATCTGAGACTTAATGTTCAGCTAACAATGAGTAACCTGTTTGAAGCTTTGAAAACATCTGCTTCAAAATGTGATGCCATGTACTTAAAGTATTTTCATCAAAAGCCCATTCTGACCATATATGAAAATACCACTTTTAAGAAAATAGGGTGAATTTGCTTTCTGTTGTACATCTTTATCAATTTTCTTTTCTTTTTTTAAAAAAGAAATCTATCTTTATTCTGGAGATGTGGCTGAACCAACAGTGAAATTATTGTGCATTGCCCATTAATGCTTTGTCATGGGTAACTGTTGTACAAAATTCTATCTACATACAACAGTAACAGCACTTAATGATATGAACATCTGTACATAATTTGTCAAATGTTCATATTTCTTCCTAAAAAGGAAGTTGAGAATCTCTGCCTCTTGAGCAAAGAACGGTGTGTTTAAGTAATGTGTGATAGTGAATCTGAGAGAAAACCATTGTTAACAGTATGTGAAAGTCTGTTTACTCAATATGAGGCAACTTCTGAAAAATAGAAACAAATGTGGAATTGCAACATTGTATAATTTGTTGCTTCTGTAATGGCGTATATCTTATGTAACAAGAGTGTCCTATTTTTATAGGTAAACAATTGTACAAGAGGTAGAAACTTAGTTAAGTTTCCAAGACTATTATTTATGTGCTTAATTTTAAAAACACACATCATGTGAATAATAGACTGACTATATTACATATATGTATCTTTAGTACAATATATTATTGTATTTATGTAGCCTACATCATGATTTCATATTACATTACCTTGTGCTTGCATTTTCTTGGGAGGGTGGGGTGGGTATAAATCAATAATGGACACATGTTACTGTTGATTGTGTGGACAAAACCTAATTTGGCTCTATGGCATTGTGGAAGGATAAAAATGAGAAACATAGGAATTGAAAATTCTCTCACAAAGAGTATAGTTCATCAATTAAAAAGGATTTACAGTTAGAAAGAGATCATTTGTGTATCATAAATGAAATTGTACTTACTAAACAAAGTTTCAAGATTGAAATATGTGAAGATAGGTGTTTAATCTTAATAAATGAAATATTCAAATTAATCAAAAATGTGATATGAAAATGAATAAGAATATCATTAATGCTTAATAAATGTTTTGGTAGAGATTGTTATGATTCTGTTTTCTGTTATTGAACATTGTTCCATGAAAATAGAAATTAGTTACACCTGAGAAATGATATTAATTTCAGAACAATGGTATATCTTATTAGTCCTACATTGTGAATTATCTAACAAATAATTTACAATTTCAGCTGCAGTAAATACAAAAATAATTTTTAATTTGTTTTCCACTTTGCCACAGTGCTGTTCATTTGCTGTATTATATTTCATTTGGCCATGGGCAGTACTGTTTAATTTTTTATATATATTTGTAGTAATAAGGTCTTCTTTGTGAAGATACATAGTTATGTTTCATTATTGAAACTCCAAATAATAATTATAGTAATGATAATAATTAAAAAACGATTACTTGTACATAAAATATATTCTGGTCAGATAGAATATTGTTATCACAATTTTAAATTTATTTAGAAAATATGTAAAATGCTGTATGCTTGGGTGAATGATTTCAAAACTTGTTTTTTGAAGTAGTAATTTTATTACTGTTTGACCTGTGTTTTTGGTTGTTATTTCTTGTTGTAATTTCCTATAAATTTGTCTATGGATGCATTGAACACTTCATGCACAAAGTTTGTTGCTTTGGAAATCTACAGTAAAGAATGTATTGTAGCTACAACGGTGTGTGGGGAAATTCTCTATATTGTCACATTTCTATCAAGAGAAGCAGCATTTTGCTCATTTTTTTAGATATGTGGATTGTTGAAGCCTAAACTGGAATCTGAAAATTCACTTTTTAAAAATTGAGTTAGTCTCTTTAATAAAGAGTTTTTTTATATGGAAATCTGTGTTTTCATTACGTATCCCTAATTTTATGTTCCTTACGACTTCCTGACTTTTCCCACAGTAGTTTTCTATTTTCCTTAGGCTTGGCTAGCTATAAGAACTTGCCACATACTCTTGCCAGCTGCCACCTATTAACGCCTGCCAAAAGTGATTGATTTGCTTTTAGGTCTGTTTATTGTCATTCCTTATTTTCCGCCCAGTAACATAATGCATCAAGACCCCAATGCAGCATTTCTTCATCTTTCGAATTCATACTACGATATATTATGCAATCGTCTACAAATAGCCGAACATTTGAGATGACGGGCGCTGGCAGATCATTGACGAATGCTAGAAATAGAAGAGGTCCAATGACACTCCCCTGCGGTATTCCTGTGACGGAGCGGACCCCGAAAGATAACTCTTGCCTAATAAGGACTTTCTGTTTTCTGTCTCGCGGAAACTTGCTAATCCACACCACCGCCCTAGAATCGATGCCTGAATTCATTAATTGCTATTCAAGCTGATCGTGGGGGAAGATATATAACTACTGCGTCCGGTCGACCATTGTCCAAAATGTCTCTTTTGTTCATTGTTTAGACGAGACAACGGTGTACGTAGAAGTTCATTCACTGAAATTTGTCTCTCAGTTCCCAAATACTGTAGTGAATTCGCAAATGAAAGCTAAAAAGTGTCGTGCAGTTTCAAAATATAATTTTATCGCTTTGTTTTTTAATCATATGACCTCAGTCTTCGATACATGAAGTTTGTAAAACCGTGAGTTTCGTAACGATAAAGCAGACGGCAAAAAAGCTACAAAAAAGACAAATTACAAAATCCGTTAGTATTGAAATGAATTTTTTTGCTGGGCTATAATTTATTTTCATTTCTTGCATTTTACGACGGGGGTTGTCTCAAGCGTTACGTACTTATTTACGGGCTTCAAGCGCGTCCATTTCATCTGCTAGGTCCTGATATCGCGTGACTACCTGACTTTCGCATGAGTAACAACTCCTAAACCCGTATTGGCTATCAATTAGCCATTATTTGATTTCCCATTATTGCTTAATGTAACTCGCAACGTGATGCTCCATAAGTGTGCAGATCACTGACATAAGACTTACCGGCCTGTAATTACTTAATATAGTTTTGTCACCATTTAAAAAAATGGTACGATAAAAGCTAATTTTGAATCTTCAGGTACTTTTGAATTGTTCATTGGTACGTGCAATATTTTAATTAGGTACGGTAATATTGCATCTTCTCTTAGAGTAATTACATCCGTAGAAATGTCTGGACACCTTGATTTACCATTTTCATAGATTTTACTTTATTTCGTAGATGGTTTACTTCAATATTAAACTGATTTGTAACCGAAGACACTTGATTTGTGGATGGTTCGTATTGGTGCCGAACCGAAACCGAACTGAAATAATTACGCATTACCTTTTGCCCGATCGTCAGTAATGAGCGTTTCCATTTTCACGAAAATCTGGGACATCGTCTTTATTTCCCTTCCTTCTACGAACATATTTGTAAAATCCTGTCCAGTCCCATCCCATACAGAATATTCTTTCAATATGCTTTCTGAGCAAATTTATTTTCTCGCTCCAATTCTTTTGAACGATTTCGAAAAATATTTATATGCTACCTTCTGCGTTTTCTGCTCTTAAATCCCTTTCACACCGTCCTCTTCATTCGCCTAATTGTTGCATTGTAATATTCTGGATTCGGTGTGTGTTGTGGAAGTGTTCACGGAGAAATGTTTGAAAGTGGTCATCAACTAAACCAACCAAATATAACACGATGAAGACGTACAAGATGCAATACTTAAAAGAAACTCTTCATAAATCTGTTTCAATGTCTTGTAACGAGATGATTTTGGTATCTGGCTGCATTTAAAATTATATTAATACTAATATTGTAACAAAAACTGGTGTCTGCAGTTCATTGGCTGAAGACAGATACGATCCGACAAAGTCCCCCCTGAGCCAGTTCACTTCATCTCGATTCGATCCCTTGCAGTAAAAACATTGAAGGCTGGAAATCAAACCAGTTTGACGTTTTGGGCGAAGGGATTGTCTTTAGAGTACGATTTTTTTGTGTTCTCGCCTAATTTGTGATTACATGTTGCGGATTGTTTTTTCCATCTTGTGAATAGGACAGTGTATTTTTTAGCCAGAGACTCCATTATTTCCCTCCTTTGTTTTTCTAATGGGTACACTTAACATCCCAAAGATATATCCCCTCCTCGCTTCGCGAGTCGGAGACAATTATAGTGCGATTTTCATAAGAATGGGCTAAAGTGACAGTTCGCGAAACAAGTGAACATCACAGGAGTATAATTCACAGGAGTATCCCTCCGCCGCGACAGCTGTTTATTTACGCCCCTTCGTAGTGTTTGCTTGCGGTTCCCGCGAAGACATCACAATACTGATGTCTGAGTTACGCGTAGGTATATGCACGTACGCGAGTTCGGGAAATGTTGAAATTTATTTACATATGTGGGGATATCTTAACTTGATCTCACATTCAGTAAAAGAAAACTGCCACGAATAGAAAGGATAGAAAGAAAGAAAGAAAGAGAAAGAAAAGAAATAGAAAGAAAAATGATTTATCAGGGGACGTTCAAATACTTTCTGGCCGTTTCACAGCGAATGGCTCATGCAGTTTTGTAGTGAAGAGGGTAATTTATTTATAATTATAACACCCCGACTACCCAAAAAACTCGGTACTATTCTCTCATTACTCAAATGTGTTAAATAACTCGTATGCGTCTTTCGTTGTTCGTCGTTCGTTAATATTTTTCTTTTTTCAAAATTTTACATTTTTATTTTTTTTTTTTTTGAAATTTATATTCTTGAATTTTATATTTTTCGATTTTTTATATTTTTTGATTTCTTATATTTTTCGATTTTTTATATTTTTCGATTTTTTATATTTTTGAATTTTTATATTTTTTGTTTTTTCAGAATTTTAGAATTTTCTTTTCTATTGTCTCATCATGTCTCATCTTCCTTCGTACTTCGCTCGCCGTTCGTAGCCAGTCGCTGGTCGCTTGTCACTCGTCGCTCGTCGTTACGTCGCGTCGTTACGTCGCGTCGTTATGTCGCACGTCAATAATGGCTTGTTGCTCGTTCGTATACGTCTTTCGTTGTTCGTCGTTCGTTAATATTTTTCTTTTTTCAAAGTTTTAGATTTTGGATTTTTATTTTTTTGAAATATATCTTTTTGAATTTTTATATTTTTCGATTTTTTATATTTTTCGATTTTTTATATTTTTCCATTTTTTATATTTTTTTTTATTTTTTCAACATTTTAGAATTTTCTTTTCTATTGTCTCATCACGTCTCATCTTCCTTCGTACTTCGCTCGTCGTTCGTAGCCAGTCGCTGGTCGCTTGTCACTCGTCGCTCGTCGTTCGTCGTTTGTCGCTAGTCGCACGACAATAACGTTTGTAGTTAGTCGCACGACTCGTTGCTTGTTCGTATGCGTCTTTCGTTGTTCGTTTATATTTTTCTTTTTTCAAAATTTTAGATTGTTATATTTTTGAAATTTATATTTTTGATTTTTTATATTTTTCGATTTTTTATATTTCTCGATTTTTTATATTTTTTGATTTTTTATATCTTTCGATTTTTCATATTTTTCGATTTTTTATATTTTCCAATTTTTATATTTTTCGAATTTTTAATTTTTTGAATTTTTATATTTTTCGAATTTCTATATTTTTGAATTTTTATATTTTTCGTTTTTTCAAAATTTTAGAATTTTCTTTTCGTTTGTGTGTTTTGTCTCATCTTCCTTCGTACTTCGCTCGTCGTTCGTAGCCAGTCGCTGGTCGCTTGTCACTCGTCGCACGTCGTTCGTCGATTGTCGCTAGTCGCACGACAATAATTGGCTTGTTGCTCGTTCGTAAGCGTCTTTCGTTGTTCGTCGTTCGTTAATATTTTTCTTTTTTCAAAATTTTAGATTTTGGATTTTTATTTTTTTTAAATTTATATTTTTGAATTTTTATATTTTTCGATTTTTATATTTTTCGATTATTTATATTTTTGTTTTTTATATTTTCGATTTTTTATATTTTTCGATTTTTTATATTTTTGAATATTTATATTTTTCGTTTTTTCAAAATTTTAGAATTTTCTTTTCTATTGTCTCATCTTCCTTCGTACTTCGCTCGTCGTTTGTAGCCAGTCGCTTGTCGCTTGTCACTCGTCGCTCGTCGTTACGTCGCGTCGTTACGTCGCGTCGTTACGTCGCGTCGTTATGTCGCACGTCAATAATGGCTTGTTGCTCGTTCGTATGCGTCATCCGTTGTTCGTCGTCCGTTAATATTTTTCTTTTTTCAAATTTTTAGATTTTGCATTTTTATTTTTTTGAAATTTATATTTTTGGATTATTATATTTCTCGATTTTTTATATTTCTCGATTTTTTATATTTTTTGATGTTTTATATTTTTCGATTTTTTTATTTTTTCCATTTTTTATATTTTTCGATTTTTTATATTTTTTATTTTTTATATTTTTCGATTTTTTATATTTTTCAATTTTTTTATTTTTGAATTTTTATATTTTTCGTTTTTTCAAAATTTTAGATTTTCTTTTCTATTGTCTCATCATGACTCATCTTCCTTCGTACTTCGCTCGTCGTTCGTAGCCAGTCGCTAGTCGCTTGTCACTCGTCGCTCATCGTTACGTCGCGCCGTTTGGTCGCGTCGTTATGTCGTACGTCAATAATGGCTTGTTGCGCGTTCGTATGCGTCGTTCGTTGTTCGTCGTTCGTTAATACTTTTCTTTTTTCAAAATTTTACATTTTGAATTTTTAATTTTTTTGAAATATATATTTTTTAATTTTTATATTTTTCGATTTTTTATATTTTTTGATTATTTATATTTTTCGATTTTTTATATTTTTGAATTTTAATATTTTTTGATTTTTTATATTTTTGAATTTGTAAATTTTTCGTTTCTTCAATATTTTAGAATTTTCCTTTCTAATGTCTCATCATGTCTCATTTTCCTTCGTACTTCCCTCGTCGTTCGTAGCAAGTCGCTAATCGCTTGTCACTCGTCGCTCGTCGTTACGTCGCGTCGTTACGTCGCGTCGTTATGTCGCACGTCAACAATGCCTTGTTGCTCGTTCATATGCGTCTTTCGTTGTTCGTCGTTCGTTAATATTTTTCGTTTTTCAAAATTTTAGATTTTGGATTTTTATTTTTTTTTAAATTTATATTTTTTAATTTTTATATTTTTCGATTTTTTATATTTTTCGATTTTTTATATTTTTGAATTTTTATATTTTTCGTTTTTTCAAATTTTTAGAAATTTCTTTTCTATTGTCTCATGTCTCATCGTCCTTCGTACTTCGCTCGTAGTTCATTGCCTGTCGCTGGTCGCTTGTCACTCGTCGCTCGTGGTTACGTCGCGTCGTTACGTCGCGTCGTTATGTCGCACGTCAATAATGGCTTGTGCTCGTTCGTATGCGTCTTTCGTTGTTCGTCGTTCGTTAATATTTTTCTTTTTTCAAAGTTTTAGATTTTGGATTTTTTTTGAAATATATATTTTTGAATTTTTATATTTTTCGATTTTTTATATTTTTCGATTTTTTATATTTTTCCATTTTTTATATTTTTTGATTTTTTATATTTTCGATTTTTTATATTTTTCTATTTTTTAAATTTTTGAATTTTTATATTTTTAGATTTTTTCAAAATTTGAGAATTTTCTTTTCTATTGTCTCATCGTGTCTCATCTTCCTTCGTACTTCGCTCGTCGTTCGTAGCCAGTCGCTGGTCGCTTGTCACTCGTCGCTCGTCATTACGTCCGGTCGTTACGTCGCGTATTATCGCACGTCAATAATGGCTTGTGCTCGTTCGTATGCGTCTTTCGTTGTTCGTCGTTCGTTAATATTGTTCTTTTTTCAAAGTTTTAGATTTTGGATTTTTATTTTTTTTTGAAATTTATATTTTTGAATTTAAATATTTTTCGATTTTTTATATTTTTCGATTTTTATTATTTTCGATTTTTTATATTTTTTGATTTTTTATATTTTCGATTTTTTATATTTTTCGATTTTTTATATTTTTTAATTTTTTATATTTTGAATTTTTATATTTTTCGTTTTTTCAAAATTTTAGAATTTTCTTTTCTACTGTCTCATCATGTCATCTTCCTTCGTACTTCGCTCGTCGTTCGTAGCCAGTCGCTGGTCGCTTGTCACTCGTAGCTCGTCGTTACGTCGCGTCGTTACGTCCCGTCGTTATGTCGCATGTCAATAATGGCTTGTTGCTCGTTCGTATGCGTCTTTCGTTGTTCGTCTTTCGTTAATATTTTACTTTTTTCAAAATTTTAGATTTTGGATTTTTATTTTTTTTGAAATTTATATTTTTCAATTGTTATATTTTTCGATTTTTTATATTTTTTGATTTTTTATATTTTTCGATTTTTTTATTTCTTGATTTTTTATATTTTCGATTTTTTATATTTTTCGATTTTTTATATTTTTCAATTTTTTATATTTTTGTTTTTTATTTTTTTCGATTTTTTATATTTTTCGACTTTTTATATTTTTTGATTTTTTATATTTTCGATTTTTTTATATTTTCCGTTTTTTATATTTTTCGATTTTTTTTATTTTTGAATTTTTATATTTTTTCGTTTTTTCAAAATTTTAGAATTTTCTTTTCTGTTGTCTCATCTTGTCTCATCCTTCTTCGTACTTCGCTCGTCGTTCGTAACTAGTCCCTTGTCGCTTGTCACTCGCTCGTCGTTACGTCGCGTCGTTACGTCCCGTCGTTATATCGTACGTCAATAATGGGTTGTTGCTCGTTCGTATGCGTCTTTAGTTGTTCGTCGTTGGCTAATATTTTTCTTTTGTCAAAATTTTAGATTTTGGATGTTTATTTTTTTGATATTTATATTTTTGAATTTTTATTTTTTTGATTTTTTAGATTTTTCGATTTTTTTTCCATTTTTTATATTTTTTTATTTTTTATATTTTCGATTTTTTATATTTTTGATTTTTATATTTTTCGATTTTTTATATTTTTTAATTTTTAAATTTTTGGTCTTTTCAAAATTTTAGAATTTTCTTTTCTATTTTCTCATCATGTTCATCTTCCTTCGTACTTCGCTCGTTGTTCGTAGCCAGTCGCAGTCACTTGTCACTCGTCGCTCGTCGTTACGTCGCGTCGTTACCGTCGCGTCGTTATGTCGCACGTCAATAATGGCTCGTTCGTATACGTCTTTCGTTGTTCGTCGTTCGTTAATATATTTCTTTTTTCAAAATTCTAGATTTTTTATTCTTATTTTTTTGATATTTTAATTTTTGAATTTTTATATTTTTCCATTTTTTATTTTTTTCGATTTTTTATATTTTTCGATTTTTTATATTTTTCAATTTTTTTAAATTTTTTGATTTTTTATATTTTAAATTTTTGATTATTTCGATTTTTTATATTTTCGTTTTTTATATTTTTCGATTTTTTATATTTTTCTATATTTTATATTTTTTGATTTTTTATATTTTTGATTTATCATATTTTTCGATTTTTTATATTTTTGAATTTTTATATTTTTCGTTTTTTCAAAATTTTAGAATTTTCTTTTCTATTGTCTCATCATGTCTCATCCTTCGTACTTCGCTCGTCGTTCGTAGCTAGTCGCTGGTCGCTTGTCGCTCGTCGCTCGTCGATACGTCGCGTCGTTATGTCGCACGTCAATAACGGCTTGTTGGTCGTTCGTATGCGTCTTTCGATGTTCGTCGTTCGTTAATATTTATCTTTTTTCAAAATTTTGATTTTTATTTTTTTGAAATTTATATTTTTGAATTTTTATATTTTTCGATTTTTTATATTTTTCGATTTTTTATATTTTTCGATTTTTTATATTTTTCGATATTTTATATTTTTGATTTTTTATATTTTCGATTTCTTATATTTATCGATTTTTTATACTTTTGAATTTTTATATTATTCGTTTTTTCAAATTTTTAATTTTTTTCTATTGTCTCATCATATCTCATCTTCCTTCGTACTTCGCTCGTCGTTCGTAGCCAGTCGCTGGTCGCTTGTCACTCGTCGCTCGTCGTTACGTCGCGTCGTTACGTCGCGTCATGTCGCACGTCAATAATGGCTTGTTGCTCGTTCGTATGCGTCTTTCGTGATTCGTTGTTCGTTATACTTTTCTTTTTTTAAAATTTTAGATTTTGGATTTATATTTTTTTAAATTTGTTTTTGAATTTTTATATTTTTCGATTTTTTATATTTTTCGAATTTATATATTTTTCAATATTTTATAATTTTTGATTTTTTATATTTTCTATTTTTTATATTTTTCGTTTTTATATATATTTTTCGATTTTTCATATTTTTGAATTTTTTATTTTTCGTTTTTTCAAAATTTTAGATATTACTTTTCTATTGTCTCATCATGTCTCATTCTTCGTACTTCGCTCGTCGTTCGTAGCCATTCGCTCGTCGTTACGTCGTGTCGTTATGTTGCTAGTCAATAACGGCTTGTTGCTCGTTCGTATGCGTCTTTCGTTGTACGTCGTTCGTTAATACTTTTCTTTTTCAAAATTTTAGATTTTGGAATTTTAATTTTTTTGAAATTTATATTTTTGAATTTTTATATTTTTCGATTTTTTATATTTTTCGATTTTTTTTGATTTTTTATATTGATTGATTTTTTATATTTTCGATTTTTTATATTTTTCGATTTTTTATATTTTTCGATTTTTCAAAATTTTAGAATTTTCTTTTGTTTTTTGTGTTTTATGTCTCATCTCCCTACGTTATTCACTCGTCGTTCGTAATCAGTCGCTGGTCGCTTGTCACTCGTCGCTCGTCGTTCATTGTTTGTCGCTAGTCGCACGACTAACTTTTGTCGTTAGTCGCACGACTCGTTGCTCGTTTGTATGCGTCTTTCGTTGTTCGTTAATATGTCTTTTTTCAAAATATTAGATTGTTATATTTTTGAAATTTATATTTTTGATTTTTTATATTTTTCGATTTTTTATATTATTCGATTTTTTATATTTTTCGATTATTTATATTTTTGAATTTTTATATTTTTCAAATTTTTATAATTTTGAATTTTTATATTTTTGGTTTTTTTAAAATTTTAGAATTTTCTTTTCTTTTGGGTGTTTTATGTCACATCTTCCTTCGTTCTTCGCTTGTCGTTCGTAGCCAGTTGCTGGTCGCTTGTCACTCGTCGCTCGTCGTTCGTCGTTTGTCGCACGACAAAAACGTTTGTCGTTAGTCGCAAAACTCGTTGCTTGTTCGTATGCGTCTTTCGTTGTTCGTTAATATTTTTCTTTTTTCAAAATTTTAGATTATAATTTTTTTTGAATTTATAATTTTGATTTTTTATATTTTTCGATTTTTTATATTTTTCGATTTTTTAATTTTTCGATTTTTATATTTTTCGATTTTTCATATTTTTGATTTTTTATATTTTTCGGTTTTTCATATTTTTCGATTTTTTATATTTTCCAATTTTTTATATTTTTCGAATTTTTATATTTTTTAATTTATATTTTTTTCGAATTTTTATATTTTTGAATTTTTATATTTTTCGTTTTTTCAAAATTTTAGAATTTTCTTTTGTGTTTTGTCTCATCTTCCTTCGTACTTCGCTCGTCGTTCGTAGCCAGTCGCTGGTCGCTTGTCACACGTCGCTCGTCGTACGTCGTTTGTCGCTAGTCGCACGACAATAACGTTTGTCGTTAGTCGCACGACTCGTTGCTTGTTCGTATGCGTCTTTCGTTGTTCGTTAATATTTTTCTTATTTCAAAATTTTAGATTATTATTTTTTTTGTATTTATAATTTTGATTTTTTATATTTTTCGATTTGTTATATTTTTCGATTTTTTATATTTTTCGATTTTTTATATTTTTTGATTTTTTATATTTTTCGATTTTTTAGATTTTTTGATTTTTATATTTTTCGATTTTTTATATTTTTTATTTTTTATATTTTTCGAATTTTTTTGAATTTTAATATTTTTCGATTTTTATATTTTTGTTTTTTCTAAATTTTAGAATTTTATTTTCTTTTGTGTGTTTTATGTCTCATTTTCCTTCGTACTTCGCTCGTCGTTCGTAGCCAGTCGCTAATCGCTTGTCACTCGTCGCTCGTCGTTACGTCGGGTCGTTACGTCGCGTCGTTATGTCGCACGTCAATAATGGCTTGTGCTCGTTCGTATGCGTCTTTCGTTGTTCGTCGTTCGTTAATTATTTTCTTTTTTCAAAATTTTAGATTTTGGATTTTTATTTTTTTTAAATTTATATTTGTGAATTTTTATATTTTTCGTTTTTTAATATTGTTCATTTTTTTATATTTTTCGATTTTTATATTTTTTGATTTTTAATATTTTCGATTTTTTTATTTTTTTTCGATTTTTTTATTTTTGAATTTTTATATTTTTTATTTTTTATATTTTTGAATTTATCTATTTTTCGTTTTTTCAAAATTTTAGAATTTTCCTTTCTATTGTCACATCGTCACATCTTCCTTCGTACTTGGCTCGTCGTTCGTAGCCAGTCGCTGGTCGCTTGTCACTCGTCGATCGTGGTTACGTCGCGTCGTTACGTCGCGTCGTTATGTCGCACGTCAATAATGGCTTGTGCTCGTTCGTATGCGTCTTTCGTTGTTCGTCGTTCGTTAATATTTTTCATTTTCTAAAATTTTAGATTTTGAATTTTTATATTTTTGAACTTAATTTTTTTGAATTTTTATATTTTTCGATTTTTTTAATTTTTCGATTTTTTTTATTTTTGATTTTTTACTTTTTCGATTTTTTATATTTTTCGATTTTTTATATTTTTGAATTTTAATATTTTTCGTTTTTTTCAAAATTTTAGAATTTTCTTTTCTATTGTCTAATCATGTCTCATCAAGTACGAACTTCGCTCGTTGTTCGTAGGCAGTCGCTGGTCGCTTGTCACTCGTCGTTCGTCCTTTGTCGCTAGTCGCACGACAATAACGTTTGTCGCTAGTCGCACGACTCGTTGCTCGTTCGTATGCTTCTTTTGTTGTCCGTTAATTTTTTTCTTTTTTCAAAATTTTAGATTTTTATTTTTTTGAAATTTATATTTTTGATTTCTTTTTTTTCTATTTTTTATATTTTTCGAATTTTAATATTTTTGATTTTTTATATTTTTCGAATTTTTATATTTTTGAATTTTTTATTTTTCGTTTTTTCAAATTTTTAGAATTATCTTTTCTTTTGTTTGTTTTATGTCTCATCTTCCTTCGTACTTCGCTCGTCGTTCGTCGTTTGTCGCTAATCGCACGACAATAACGTTTGTCGCCAGTCGCACGACTCGTTGCTCGTTCGTGTGCTTCTTTCGTTGTTGGTTAATATTTTTCTTTTTTCGAAATTTCTTATTTTTATTTTTTTTATATTTTATTTTTTATATGTTTTGATTTTTTTTATTTTTTTTATATTTTATTTTTTTATATGTTTTGATTTTTTTTATTTTTTAAAATTTTCGTTTTTTCATATTTGTCGAATTTTTATATTTTCCGATTTTTTATATTTTTGGAATTTTTATATTTTTGAATTTTTATATTTTTCGGTTTATCAAAATTTAGAATTTTTTTCTTTTGTTTTATGTCTCATCTTCCTTCGTACTTCGCTAGTCCTTCGTACGTCGCTGGTCGCTTTTGTCAGTCGTCGTTCGTCGTTTGTCGCTTGTTGCACGACAATAACGTTTGTGGCTAGTCGCACGGCTCGTTGCTCGTTCGTATGCGTCTTTCGTTGTTCGTTAATATTTTTCTTTTTTCAAAATTTTGGATTTTTATTTTTTTGAAATTATATTTTAATTTTTATTATTTTTAATTTTTTTATTTTTCGATTTTTTATATTTGTCGATTTTTTATATTTTTCGATTTTTTATATTTTTCGATCAAGCGAACAGCGACTGGCTACGAACGACGAGCGAAGTACGAAGGAAAATGAGACATAAAACACACAAAAGAAAATAAAATTCTAAAATTTAGAAAAAAACAAAAATATAAAAAATCGAAAAATATTAAAATTCAAAAAAATCGAAAAATATAAAAAATAAAAAATATAAAAAATCGAAAAATATAAAAAATCAAAAAATCGAAAAAATCGAAAAATATAAAAAATCAAAAATATAAAAAATCGAAAAATATAAAAAATCAAAATTATAAATACAAAAAAATAATAATCTAAAATTTTGAAATAAGAAAAATATTAACGAACAACAAAAGACGCATACGAACAAGCAACGAGTCGTGCGACTAACGACAAACGTTATTGTCGTGCGACTAGCGACAAACGACGTACGACGAGCGACGTGTGACAAGCGACCAGCGACTGGCTACGAACGACGAGCGAAGTACGAAGGAAGATGAGACAAAACACAAAAGAAAATTCTAAAATTTTAAAAAAACGAAAAATCTATAAATTTAAGAATATAAAAAATCAAAAAATATAAAAAATCGAAAAATATAAAAAAGCGAAAAATATAAAAAATGGAAAAGTATAAAAAAATAAAAAATATAAAAAATCGAAAAAAAATGGGAAAATATTAAAAATCAAAAATATAAAAAATCGAAAAATATTAAAAATCGAAAAATATAAAAATTCAAAAATATAAATTTCAAAAAAATAAAAATCGAAAATCTAAAATTTTGAAAAAAGAAGAATATTAACGAACGAGGAACAACGAAAGACTCAGACGAACGAGCAACAAGCCATTATTGACGTGCGACATAACGACGCGACGTAACGACGAGCGACGAGTGACAAGCGACCAGCGACTCGCTAGGAACGACGAGCGAAGTACGAAGGAAAATGAGACATGATGAGACAATAGAAAAGAAAATTCTAAAATTTTGAAAAAATCGAAAAATATAAAAATTCAAAAATATTAAAAATCGAAAAATATAAAACATCGAAAATATAAAAAATCAACAAATATAAAAAATCGAAAAAAATTAAAATAAAAAAATATAAAAAATCAAAAAATATAAAAAATCGAAAAATATAAAAATTCAAAAATATAAATTTCAAAAAAATTAAAATCCAAAATCTAAAATTTTGAAAAAAGAAAAGTACTAACGAACGACGAACAACGAAAGACGCATACGAACAAGCAACAAGCCATTATTGACGTGCGACATAACGACGCGACGTTACGTCGAGCGACGAGTGACAAGCGACCAGCGACTGGCTACGAACGACGAGCGAAGTACGAAGGAAGATGAGACAATAGAAAAGATAATCTAAAATTTTGAAAAAACGAAAAATATAAAAATTCAAAATTTAAAAAAATGAAAAATATAAAAAATCAAAAAATATAAAACATCGAAAAATATAAAAGTCGAAAAATATAAAAATTCAAAAATATAAATTTCATAAAAATAAAAATACAAAATCTAAAATTTTGAGAAAATAAAAAATATTAACGAAAGACGAACAACGAAAGACGCATACGAACGAGCAACAAGCCATTATTGACGTGCGACATAACGACGCGATGTGACAACGCGACGTAACGACGAGCGACGAGTGAAAAGCGACCAGCGACTGGCTACGAACGACGAGCGAAGTACGAAGGAAGATAAGACATGATGAGACAAAAGGAAAATAATTAAATTATTAAAAAAATATAAAAATTCAAAAATATAAAAAATCGAAAAATATAAAAAATCGAAAAATATAAAAATTCGAAAAATAAAAAAATAAAAAATTTAAATTCAAAAAAATTAAAAAATCTAAAATTTTGAAAAAAGAAAAAAATTAACGAACGACAAACAACGAAAGAAGCATACGAACGAGCAACAAGCCATTATTAACGTGCGACATAACGACGCGACGTAACGACGCGACGTAACGACGCGACGTAACGGCGAGCGACGAGTGGCAAGCGACCAGCGACTGGCTACAAACGACGAGCGAAGTACGAAGGAAGATGAGACATGATGAGAGAAGAGAAAAGGAAATTCTAAAATTTTGAAAAAGCGAAAAATATAAAAATTCAAAAATATAAAAAATATAAAAAATATAAAAAATCGAAAAATATAAAAAATCGAAAATACAAAAAAATAAAAAATATAAAAAATCGAAAATTATCAAAAATCGAAAATATAAATTTCAAAAAAAATAAAATACTAAAATTTGGAAAAAAGAAAATATTAACTAACAACAAAAGACGCATACGAGCGAGCAACGAGCCGTGCGACTAACGACAAATCTTATTGTCGTGCGACAAACGGCGAACGACGAGCGACGAGTGACAAGCGACTGGCTACGAACGACGAGCGAAGTACGAAGATGAGACATAAAACACACAAAAAAAGAAAATTCTAAAATTTTTAAAAAACGAAAAATATAAAAATTCAAAAATATAAAAATTCGAAAAATATAAAAAATCGAAAAATATAAAAAATCAAAAAATATGAAAAATCGAAAAATATAAAAAATCAAAAAATATAAAAAATCAAAAATTTAAATTTCAAAAAAATAAAAATATAAAATTTTGAAAAAAGAAAAATGTTAACGAAGAACGAAAGACGCATACGAACGAGCAACGAGTCGAACACCAAAAACCGGACACGAAATATCGGACTCGGAAAAACGATCACGAAAAAACGGACTCGAAAAAACGGACAGGAAAATACCGGCACGAAAAAACGAACACGAAAAAACGAACACGAAAAACGAACATTAAAAAGCGAACACGAAAAAACGAAAAGGAAAAAAGAACACGAAAAAACCAACGCGAAAAAACGGACCCAAGGAAACGGACACGAAAAAACGGACTCGAAAAAACGGACACGAAAAAACGGACACCAACATCCGGACACGAAATAACAGACACGGAAAAACGAACACGAAAAAACAGACTCGAAAAAACGGACACGAAAATACCGACTCGAACAAACGAACACGAAAAAATGGACATGAAAAACGAACCTGAAAAAACGAACACGAAAAAAGGAAAAAAGAAAAAGAACAAGAAAAAACGAACGGGAAAAAACCTACACGAAAAACGGACACGAAAAAACGGAAACGACAAAACGGACACGAAAAAACGAACACAATAAAAACAACACGATAAAGCGAACACGAAAAACGGACACGAAAAAACCGACACGAAAAAAAGGTCACGAAAAAACGGACACAAAAAAACCAAAAAGGAAAAACTAACACGAAAAAACGAAGACGAAAAAACAAAAACGAAAAAACAAACACGAAAAAAGAAGACGAAAAAACGTACACGGAAAACAAACACGAAAAAACCGACACGAAAAAATGACACGATTAAACGGACACGAAAAAACCGACACGAAAAAACGAACACAATAAACCCAACACGAAAAAACGAAAACGGAAAAACGGACAGGAAAAAACCGACACGAAAATCGAACACGAAAAAATTTACACAACAAAACGAACACGAAAAAACGGCAAAGAAGAAACAAACACTAACTAACGTACACGAAAAAAATGACACAAAACAACGCACACAAAAAACGGACACGAAAAGACGAACACGAAAAAACGGATACGAAAAACGGACACGAAAAAAAGGGCACGAAAAAACGAACACGCAAAAACGGACCCGAAGAAACGGACACGAAAAACGGACACGAAAAAACGGACTCGAAAAAACGGGCACGAAAGTACCATCACGAACAAACGAACACGAAAAAATGAACACAAAAAACCAACACGAAAAAACGAACAAAAAAACGAACACGAAAAAACCAAAAAGGAAAAAAGAACACGAAAATACGAACGCAAAAAAACGGACACGAAAAACGGACACGAAAAAACGAACACAATAAAACCAACACTAAGAAGCGAACACGAAAAAACGGACACGAAAAAACGAAAAAGAAAAACTACACGAGAGAACAAAAACGAAAAAACCAACACGAAAAAAAGACAAAAAACGAACACGAAAAACGAACACGAAAAAACCGACACGAAAAAATGACACGATAAAACGGACCCGAAAAAACGGACACGACAAAACGAACACGTAAAAAAGGACACAAAAAAGACACGAAAACTCGAAGACGAAAAAACGAACACAAAAAATCGGATACGAAAAAACGGAAACGAAAAACTAACACGAAAAAACCAAGACGAAAAAACGAACAGGAAAAAAGAATACGAAAAAACGAACACGAATAAACAAACACGAAAAAGAACACAAAAAACGGACACAAAAAATTAGACAAGAAAAAAGAACACGAAAAAACGGACAGGAAGAACGGACACGAAAAAACGGACAAGAAAATACCGACACAAAAAAAACACGAAAAACGAACCTTAAAAAGCGAACACGAAAAAACGAAAAGGAAAAAAGAACACAAACAAACGGACACGAAAATACGGACACCGAAAAACGGACACGAAAATACGAACACAATAAAACAAACACAAAAAAGCGAGCACCAAAAAAACGGACACGAAAAAAAGGACAACAAAAAAACGAAAAAGAAAAAAACTAACACGGAAAAACGAAGACGAAAAAACAAAAACGAAAAAACGAACACGAAAAAACGAACACTAAAAATCGGATTCTAAAAACGGAAACGAAAAACGAACACGAAAAAACGTACACGAAACAACTGACAGAAAAAAACGCACACAAAAACCGCACACGAAAAGACGAACACGAAAAAACGGACACGAAAAAAAGAACACGAAAAAACGGACCCGAAGAAACGGACACGAAAAAACGGACGCGAAAAAACGGACACAAAAAACGAACACAATAAAACCAACACAAAAAAGCGAACACGAAAAAAGGACACGAAAAAAGGACACGAAAAAACGAAAAAAGAAAAAAACTAACACGAAAAAGCGAAGACGAAAAAAAGAAGACGAAAAAACGAACACGAAAAACGAACACGAAAAAAACGGACACGAAAAAAATGACACGATAAAACGGACACGAAAAACGGACACGGAAAAACGGGCATGAAAAAATGAACAAAAAAACCGTACATGAAAAAAAGAAGAAAAAAAACGAACACGAAAAAACGAACACGAAAAACGGACACGAATAAACGAAAACCAAAAAACGAACAGGAAAAAACGAACAGGAAAAAACGAACAGGAAAAAACCGAACACGAAAAATCCGACACGAAAATAACACGAAAAAACGGACACGAAAAACGAACACGAAAAAACGGACACGAAAAAAATGACACGATAAAACGAACACAAAAAACGGACACGACAAAACGGACACGTAAAAATGGACACGAAAGAAAAGACCCGAAAAAACGTAAACGAAAAAACGAACACGAAAATACGAATTTGAAAAATCGGATACGAAAAAACAGAAACGAAAAACTAACACGAAAAAGGAAGACGAAAAATCGAAGAGGAAAAAACAAACACGATAAAACGAATACGAAAAAAACGACACGAAAAAACGGACACGAAAAAACGGACAAGAAAAAACGGACACCAATAAACGGACACGACAAAACGGACACGTAAAACGGACATGAAAAAATGAACACGAAAATCCGTACACGAAAAAACTAACACGAAAAAACGAACATGAAAAACGGACACAAAAAACCGACACGAAAAGACGAACACGAGAAAACGGACACGAAAAATGGTACACGAAAAAACGAACATGAAAAAACGAACACAAAAAAAACGGACACGAAAAATTAGACACGAAAAAACGAACACGAAAAAAACGGACACGAAAAGACGAACACGAAAAAACGGACACGAAAAAACGGACACGAGAACCGGACACGAAAAAGCGGACACGAAAAAAGGCACGGTACAAACACAAAAAACGAAGTCGAAAAAACGAACACCAAAAAACGAACAGGAAAAAAATGAAAAAGAAAAAACGGACACGAAAAAGCGGACGCGAAAAAAAGAACACGAAAAAACGGACACGAAAAAAACGGACACGAAAAAGCGGACAGGAAAAAACGAACACGAAAAAACTTACCCGAAATACCAACACGAAAAAACCGACACGAAAAAACGGACACGAAAACACCAACACGAAAAAACGAACACGAAAATACGGACACGAAAAAACCAACACGAAAAAACGAACACGAAAATACGGACACGAAAAAACGAACACGAAAAACGGACACGAAAAAAAACACGAAAAAGCGGACACGAAAAAACGAACACGAAAAAACTTACCCGAAATATCAACACGAAAAAACCGACAGAAAAAACGGACACAAAAACACCAACACGAAAAAACGAACACGAAAAAACGGACACGAAAAAAGGGACACCAAAACCGGACACGAAATAACGGACACGGAAAAACGAACACGAAAAAACGTACTCGAAAAAACGGACACGAAAAAACGGACACGAGAAAACTGTTACGAAAAAACGGACCCAAAAAAACGAACAGGAAAAGACGAACACGAAAAAACGGACACGAAGAAACGGACACCAAAAAACGAACCTGCAAAAACGGACACGAAAAAACGGACACGAGAAAACAAACACGACAAACGAACACGAAAAACGAACACGAAAAAAGGGACACGAAAAAACGGACACGAAAAAACAGACACGAAAAACGAACACGAAAAAATATACACAACAAAACGGACACCTAAAAACGGACACGAAAAAACGAAAAAGAAAAAACCAACACGTAAACACGTACACATAAAAACTGACACGAAAAAACGCACACAAAAAAAGGACACGAAAAGACGAACACAAAAAAACGAACACAATAAAACGGACATGAAAAAAGGGACACCAAAAACCGGACACGAAATAACGGACACGAAAAAACGAACACGAAAAAACTGACTCGAAAAAACGGACACGAAAATACCGACACGTACAAACGAACAGGAAAAATTGAACACGAAAAAACCAACACGAAAAAACGAACCTGAAAAAACGACCACGAAAAACGAAATGGAAAAAAGAACACGAAAAAACGAACGCGAAAAAACGGACACGGAAAAACGGAAACGAAAAAACGGACACGAAAAAACGAACACAATAAAACCAACACAAAAAAGCGAACAAGAAAAAACGGACACGAAAAAAAGGACACGAAAAAAATGACACGACAAAACGGACACGGAAAAACGGACATGAAAAAATGAACAAGAAAAACCGTACATGAATAAAAGAAGACAAAAAACGAACACGAAAAAACTAACACGAAAAACGGACACGAATAAACGAAAACCAAAAAACGAACAGGAAAAAACGAACAGGAAAAAACGAACAGGAAAAAAACGAACACGAAAAATCCGACACGAAAAGACGAACACGAAAAAACGGACACGAAAAACGAACACGAAAAAACCGACACGAAAAAAATGACACGATAAAACGGACACAAAAAACGGACACGACAAAACGGACACGTGAAAATGTACACGAAAGAAGAGACCCGAAAAAACGGAAACGAAAAAACGAACACGAAAAAGGAAGACGAAAAATTGAAGAGGAAAAAACAAACACGAAAAAACGAATACGAAAAAAACGAAAGCGAAAAAACGGACACGAAAAAACGGTCAAGAAAAAACGGACACCAATAATCGGACACGACAAAACGGACACGTAAAAACGGACATGAAGAAATGAACACGAAAATCCGTACACGAAAAAACGAACACGAAAAAACGAACATGAAAAACGGACACGAAAAAACGGACAGGAAAAAACGAACACGAAAAACGAACACGAAAAAACGGACACGAAAAAACGAAAACGAAAAACGGACACGAAAGACGAACACGAAAAAACGGACACAAAAAACGGACACGAAAAAACAGACACGATAAAACGGACACGAAAAAACGGACACCAAAGAACGGACACGAAAAAACGGACACCAAAAAACGGACACCAAAAAACGGACACTAAGAAACGGACACGAAAAAACGCACACAAAAGAACGAACAGAAAAAACGAAGTCGAAAAAACGAACACGAAAAAACGAACACGGAAAAACGTACACAAAAAACGGTCACGAAAAAACGAACACGAAAAAACGGACACGAAAAAACGGACACGAAAAAGCGGACACGAAAAAAGGAACACGAAAAACGGACACGAAAAAAATAACACAAAAAAACGAACACGAAAAAACGGACACGAAGAAACGGACACGAAAAAACGGAAACGAAAAAACGGACACGAAAAACCGGACACGAAATAACGGACACGGAAAAACGAACACGAAAAAACGGACTCGATAAAACGGACACGAAAATACCGACACGAAAAAACGAACACGAAGAAACGAACACGCATAAACGAACACGAAAAAATGAACACGAAAAAACGAACAAAAAAACGAACCTGAAAAAACGAACACGAAAAACCGAAAAGGAAAAAAGAACACGAAAAAACGAACGCGAAAAACGGTCACGAAAAAACGGACACGAAAATCGGACACGGAAAAACGGACACGAAAAAACGAACACAATAAAACCAACACGAAAAAGCGAACACGAAAAATCGAACACGAAAAAACGGACTTGAAAAAAGCATGAAAAAACTTTCAGGAATACCGAAGTCGAAAAAACGGACACGGTGAGACGAACACGAAAAAACCATTACGGAAATACGAACACGAAAAAAGAAACACGAAAAAAGAAACCGGAAAAAAACGGACCCGAAAAAAACGAAACGAAAAAACGAAAACAAAAAAACGAGAGGAAAAAACGATAATCAAAAAAAGAAACCCTAACAACCAAGAGGAAAGGACCGAAACGAAAACTAAGGTACGAAAAGCAAAATGAAAATTCGAAAACTAAAACATGAAAACGAAATAGAAAAAAAGGGAAACGAAAAAACGATGATGAAACGAAATCGAAAACGAAAAAATCAAAACGAAAAAACGAAAACGAAAGAAACAAAACGAAACAAAGAAACAAAACCAAAACGAAAAAACGAAAATATAAAAAGGAAAAGCAAAAACGAACACGAAGGAACAAAAACGATAATAATAAACAAAAAAACGAAAAATGAAAAAACGAAATCGAGAATCTGAAAACCACTGAACGATTACAAAAAAGCAAAAACGAGAAAACAAAAACAAAAAAACAAAACGAAAAAAGAAAACAAAAAACGAAATCGAAACAACGAACACCAAAAAACGAACACGAGAAACACGAGTACACGAAAAAACGGAAACGGTAAAGACCACGAAAAAACGAACAGGAAAAAACGAACACGAAAAACGAAATCTCAGAAACGAAAACGAAGAAACGAAATGAAGAAACAAAAAGCAACGAACGAAAATGAATCGAAAACGAAAAAAGGAATACGAAAAAATAGAATAAACGAAAGCGAAAAAAGGAAACAAAATCGAAAAACAAAAACGAAAAAACGAACTGGAAAAAATGAACACGAAATAACCAAAATCGAAAAAACGAAAACGTAACAACGAAGAAGAAAACACCAAAACGAAAACAAAAATACGTAAACCAAAATGAAAAACAAAAACGAAAACGAAAAAATAAAACGAAACAACGAACACGAAAAAACAAACACGAAATCGTACACGAAAAACGAACCCCAACAAACGAACAGGAAAAAACGAACACGAAATACCGAACAGGAAAAACGAACACGAAAAAACGAAAACACGAACACGAAAAAACAAACAAGAACAAAAGAACACGAAAAAACGGAAACGGAAAAGAACACGAAAAACAAACACGAAAAAACGAACACGAAAAACGAACACGAAAAAACGAACACGAAAGAACGAACACGAAAAACGAACACAAAAAACGAAAACGAAGAAACGAAACGAACGAACGAAATTGAAGAAACGAAAACGAAAAAAGGAATACGAAAAAACAAAATAGAATAAACGAACACGAAAAAAGAAAACGAAAAAATGTAAACGAAAAAGAAGTCGACAAAACCAAAACGAAAAAACGAATACGAAAAAACGAACACGAAAAACGAAAGAGAAAACGAACAGGAAAACGAACAAACGAAAATGTAAAACCAAAATCGATGTAACCAAATCTAAGAAACGAAAACGAAGAAACAAAATCGATTAAACGAAAACGAAGAAACGAAATGAAGAAACGCAAATGAAGATGCGAAAACTAAGAAGCGAAAACAAAGAAACGAAAACGAAGAAAATAAAACGAAGAAACCAAAAGGAATAAAAGACAAACCAAGTCCAAAACAAAAAACTATAAATCAAAATTTATTTTAATTTTTATTTAAATAAAAATTAAAACAATATTTATTGTTAAAACATTTGTATGACTGTCAATAACTAATTTACTGTAATTGACAATATATTGCTGTAATAAAAATATATACATACGTCGTATATGCTCTTGAAAAATCTCGGCATGACCAGAAGCACTCTGGGAAGAACCACATTTCTCTGCTAAAGTCCGAATGCAAAACTAGGCTGAACATACTGAAGATATTAGCATCTAAAAAGTGGGGAACAGAGTGGAAATGTTTAATAAATGCTTATCTTTCTATTATTCAAGTCAAATTAGATTATGAAACTGTAATCTACAGTTCAGCTAACCAATCTACATTACAGACACTAGACCCTATTATAAATTCATAATGTCGTATATGTTTAGGAGCCTTTAAATCAAGCCCTATCAACAGCCTGATTGTAGAAGCAAGACTACTCCCCCTCGACTTGCTGCGGAAACAACTATGTCTAAAAATGGCTACTCAACTTTAAATTCCTCCACTAATCCGACCTTCAAATATATCTTCAGCTCTTATAAAACATTTCCATTCAATACATGTGAAATATCCAAAACCACTAAGAGAAAGAATCACAATTTATCAAGATGAATTTAATATGGAAACTACTCACACTTTACAGAGAAGGATTCATACCATCTCTCCTTGGCAATCCTTTAAACCTGATGTTAATACAATGACTACACAGATTCCAAAATCCTTAATCTCTCCAAAAATAGTTTCATCGCATCTGAATTCTCTTTATGAAGATTATCATGATTTAGAAAAAGTGTATACAGATGGATCAAAATAAGAAAACAAAGTTGGTTGTGCAATTGTATCTACAACCCCTCTCAATACCTTTAAATTCAGGTTACAAGAATACTTTTCTAGCTTCTCTTGTGAAGCCTGGACCATCCTGAAAGCCATTGAATTAGTGTCCCAAAATGGAAAAAACAGCAAAATAGTAATTCACTCAGAGTCTATGGCTACCTTAAATGCAATAGTCAACAGGTTTTCTAAAAATCCGATAATTCAAAGAATCCAAGCACAGTTATTTACACAAGAAAACAACGGAACCTTCATCTCTATTGTTTGGGTTCCAGCACATAAAGGTATAGAAAGGAATGAAAAGGCAGAGAAAGCGGCTAAAGAAGCAACTTCCATTACCAACAACGGACAAGAGTGTGAAGGGAGTTCTCTCCGATATTAAACTAAATATTAAAAATATGGTTAAAAAACAGTGGAATGAAAAATGGCTGACTACCTTCTCCAAACTTCACCTCGTATCCGTTATTGAACCCGCCCTCCCAAAACTCCCAACTCACTAGATTCCAACAAGTCCAAATTACCAGACTACGTAATGGCCACTTTAATCTCTCACACATTTACCTAATGACCAAAGCGGACCCAGAACCCTGTCCTAAATGTGGATCCCTAGTATCTACATCCCATATTATTCTGGAATGCCCTGAACTAGCCCATATAAGACAGTCCTTAACTTTAAAAGATTCTCTATTGATTCTCGTGGTCGCTTATGACCCAGTTGTTGAAAAGCGACCTTAAATAAATAAAATTAAAAAAAATATAATTCGTAATTGTTATATTTTTACAGTATTTTGAGTTCAATGTACTTCCTGGAATTAATTCTTAAGTATTGAAAAGTTGTAAACGTAAAATCTCTGGAAAGTAACAAGCCATTATCCCTAAGGCACACGTTCCCGCGCTTTTTAGAGAAACGGAAAGACCCTCTCTCCTAGAAAATCCTACCTTTGATATTAACCAGAATTTCAGCAAAGTTGAAATTTGATGGATATTATAAAAATATAAATTTCGCGGGAGAGAAATTAGAATGTAGAAAATTTTCGCAACTTTCGAAAAATCAGGGATTTTAACGAAAATGAGACCTGCACCATTCGCATAAATGTCCTTCATACTAACGAACAATACATTGAATCAAAAACGTTGGAGATATTTTTTTTTTGTTTTGAAAATGTCCCAGGGACTTCATGTAAAGGGTAAGGAGTAGCTAAAATTTCAAATGATTAAACATTCATTCATTTTTGTAATTTATTTAAAAATTTGAATTACATAACAAGTATAAAATGTATTACATAACGATTACTATGCTGTTTAGCAACACTACGTAGATCGGTATGAGGTGCGCAGTAAACATGGATTCTGGCTACACCTCGTGTTCGAGGAATTTTTTCCTTCATATTCAGCAATTGGATTATCCTACTTTTCCTTTTGCCAAGGCCCCGCAGTAAGAGTTTTTGTGTTGAAAATTCGACGTTTTACGGCGCACGATTACAATACTTTCTCTTCTTACGTTAGAAAGTGCGAGAAAGTAAAAAATTGTACCGTTTTTAAGAAAAAAAATGTTTTAAAGAAAATAAAAATTGCGTGTTTTACACACAATACTCATCTTTTCTAAAAATTGAACATGATATTATTTGAAGATGTTTTTGATTAACACATAACATTAAAAAAACTAGTAGTGCTAGAGATTGGCGCAATATTTCCCGAATTCCTTTTCTTTACCTTTTGTCTCGGCTAGCTACTCGGACTTGCCACATACTCTTGCCAGCTGCCCGCTAACGTCGCTCAAAGTAACTTTTTTAAAAAGTTTCTTAATTTTTCGTTTTCTTAATAGTGGAACGATAATATTATTTTAGAAATATTAAAGAACAGTAAGAAATCATCATAAATGGAAGTTTTCTTTGATAAATTTGGAGTAGTTTTTAAAAAACTGGTGTTAAAGTGCTACCGTAATTTCGAAATTTGCTCTTTTTCACAGGAAATTTATGAGTTTTCGAAAAGCTTCATTTGACGCACATTAACTCGCAAATGCAATAGTGTTTACACATTGCAGCAAATGTGTATATTAAAGGCGTGAGAGATCTTTCAAAGAAATTCAATTTTTGTAACTTTTGAAAAAAACAAAAATATACCCCGGAATGAACCTTACGCCATATTAAAGAGTGCAATTAGCACTATCCATTCCAAAAGTTTGAAGACAAAATTTGGAGCAATTTTTGAGAAAACGGCGTTTGAGCTTTTCTGAAAATGCGGAATTTTGAGCTAGTTTTCACAGAAAACAGTTGAGTTTTCAAAACACTTTAATTAATATTAACACACATATGTACTCATAAATATGTGAACAAATTGCCGCTAGTATAAACCCTTTCGCTCCCAGCGGGATACATATGTCCCGCCAACTTTCACCAGGCTACTATTGGGAAATTCTGCTGTAAACTTCAGTTTATTGTGTGTCCCAGTGGGTTCCTGAAGCCTACGTAATTAGTTCTTCGTTTTTACACCAGATTGCACTTGTATATTGGCGGTTTTTGTTCATATTCGATTTCCTAATCTAGATTTTGTATACCAATGGGACGCATGCGTCCCACATTCAAGTCCCATTGGGGCATATATGTCCCAGGTCCTATTTCAAAATTCCTAAATGAAGAATTAAATTTAAAATAATAAATTGTTAAAAATAACTCTCAAGGCTAGAATTTTAACATCCGCAATGATCCACTACTTTTCGGTTGGCCAGAAAAAAATTGGGAGCGAAAGGGTTAACGTGAGACAAGAAAAAATACATTTTTGTAATTTTTCAAAAAACAAAAGAATTTAGCAATATGGCATCTTATAGAGTAGATTTAGTACCACCCCTACTAAAAGTTGAAAGAAAAATTTAGAACCGTTTTCGAGAAAATCTTTTTTAAGTTTTCTTTTAAAAATTGCACACACACATTGCACAATTGCCTCGAAAACTACGCCCAAAACGTGTATTCCTGTTGAAAACGAATCGATTTTCTTAAAGGTCCGTTTTCTTAAACGTCTTTCACGCTAACAAAATGTAATCAAAAACGATGGAGCAATTTTTTTCAAATTTTGAGAATGTCCTAAGGGCTTCTGTAAAAAGTACCCCTCAAAATTAAATTTACATTTTCAAAAAAATGTAAATGACCTTAATGAAAGAACTCGCTATGGAGAACAAATTGTATTTGAATCTAAAATCTCTATCTTCAAATTTGTAGTTGTAAGCAGTGGCGGCTGCGGCAGGGAGGCGCTAGGGACACTGCCCCCCTACTGAGATCAGTATTTCTCCCCTTGCGCTGTCTAAAATAACCTCTGTGTGTCTGTAGGGTTGTTTTCGAATCAAACACTTCTTTAGCTTTCAAACTCCCGCTCTTGTTTCGTAGAACGATTTTCATTGGCTGCGGACACTCGCCTCTGTGTCCTAAATGCAGTGTTGTTACGGAACTTGCAGATATAGAAATCGCTGCCAACGAGTGTTGAAATGGCAACATGGGTTCGGCAAATGGCGTCTTATGACGGCTGCCGCCCAGCAGCCTGACAGGGGAGGTAGCAACCTCGTTGTTGATTTTTGATCGATTTTTTATTCGATTATTTATTGATCGATTTTTAAACTTACAATATTCCTTTCGCTTGATTTACGTGCAGGACAGTGCTATCTGCTGGTGTTCTGTTTAACTGATCTCCCCTATCACAAGCATTCAGTGCAGTAGTGTGCAATTGGCATCATCTTTCCGATCCGTAGACAAAGTATGTGAATGCTGTATTACTATCTTTGCGTCCAGTTCGTATTGTGCAATGAGATTGAGAATGGTTTCCAATTCTGTAAAATGCCTGAAAACAGTCAATGTGATTATGATACAAGGCTGTGCATGAAGAGAATTAGGCCACCTCGGCCTGATATAAAAAAAATACAATCTGATAGAAATGGCAATCGTTCTTTGGTACGGAAATTTCAAAGGGGTAACGTAAAACGTTCCAACAATATCAAGAAGATTTCCCTCTACAACAGGTTGATCGCGTTTCACAGTACTCTCCGTTCGTGAGCTAGCAAACTGAAATCTGAGCTGGATATGCTATATAAAAGAATCAGAGAGAGCGTTTTCACTTTGAGAAGATTATAGACATTTTTAAGAAATACCATATCGGAAGAGAGATGGAATGGACTTTGTATAATTTCATTATAAAGACTTTTGTAACGAGACTTATTTAATTTTGAAGAATTAGTAATAGATTTACAGAATGTAACAACAGAAGACTCAATTTAATTTAAAGATCATGTGTTTAGCCTATCTTCCGGGGAGATAATTCGATTGTAAATACTACTTATGCGACTTAAACAATCCAAATATAACAATTTTTCAAATGCCTAACATTGTTTGATCCTGTAACTTTGTGTGCCCTCTCTGTTGCCTAATCCCCAAGCCGCCACTGGTTGTAAGACAATGCCAGAAAATTTTCAAATTTTCGAAAATTCAGAGAAACTTGAAAATAGGACAAATGCAAACTTTATAGGTGTATTTTACTCTTCTTACAAGAAAATTTAAAGAAAAAATTGGAGCAGTTTTGAGAAAATTTTGAAAATGTCCGAAGGGCTTCATGTCAAGTACCCACAAATTTTAAGAATTTTTTTCCAAATCTCAAATTCGACTCGAGACAGATCGACGAGTTTCAATTTGAAAAATATCCTACGTGTGGCTTAAGTGCTAGTTGTGTTCACAGACGGACGGATGTTTTGAAAAGAAAACTACTTTTTCGTTATCAGAGGACCCCAAAACGTGTATTTCTGTTGAAATCTCGAATCGATTTTCTTAAAGGCCCGTTCTCTTAATCGTCCTTCACGCTAACAACAAAATTTAATCAAACACGATGGAGCCAGTTTTTTGAAAATTTTGAGAATGTCCTAAGGGCTTCTGTAAAAGTACCCCCCAAAATTAAAATATCGGTTTCAAATTGAAGGGGCAACGACATCAGCCAGATCGATTTGGGAAAATCAATTTAAGAGAAAATCGGCTGAACGGTTTGGCCGCTAGTTATTCATGGATAGACAGACGTTTTTCTCGTCATTCAATTTTTCTTTTTCAAGGATCCGCAAAATATGGATTTGGCTACATCACGTGTTAGAAGAATAATCTTCGTAATTTAGCAACTGGGTTTATCAACTTTTTCGTTACCAGGGCCCTGTAATAATATTTTTTCTGCCTTAAATTCGAAGTTTCTTCGCGCATTACATAACTTTCTCTCTATTCCATTGGGAGAAAGTAATAAATTTATGCATATGACAGGGAGAATTATGTCCCCCACACTGCCACGCTTCGAACACAACTGTTGTCCCTTGTGAAAAATGCTCTACTTTAAAGTCATTGTTTTATATAAACATTATGCGTTAGCGAGTATTATTCGCGAGCCCCCACTTCGCCACATGCAAGAATGGGAAGTCTGATTATTTTGTCAACAAGATACATAAAATCCATTCAAAATAGTTTTTACTTCACACAAGCGAAGATTTCTGTTCATCAGATTTTGGCAACAATGCTTGTTGCCATAATTTATTCTGAATTTAACTAAGTAGAGAGAGCGGGAACTTCTGAGGGAGTGGGAATAGCTACCCCAGGGCTCAAAAAACCTGCACGAATAATGGCTTTGTGAGGCTTCAAAACATACAGAATTTAATTAAATTAAACAACTGTATCTTCTGCTTAAATTTAATTTTATTGTGTAAATCACAGAAAATACAAACATACAAAATATTTTATACAATAAAAACAAAAATTGCGTTTATGATTACTTTTGATGATTACTGAGCTTTGAACAGTACAGTAATGAGAATGAAGACGAAAATAAGCACTAATGCAGAGCTCGCTTTGATTTTTATTTATCACACAAGTAGCCCTATAGACTAAATAAAATTAATTCAAAATCTCATTTAAAGAATGGTAACAGAAATGTCTTTTGTTTAATTGTTCATCCCTACATTTTTTGTACTTTCCAGTTTCAGGTTTTACCCTATTATGGAGCAATGGATTCCACAAACTGAACATTATCTGGAGTGATTTAAATAAAGAATAGATGCCACGATTCACACAGTCCTCAGAGAAGAGAATACCCTTTCGCTTCAAAATTCAAAGTTCATCAATTCAAACATTTCATGCAATTTCTCTTTAAAAATCAGGGCATTTGAAGTATAAGTCATACAATGGGGTCTATAAGATCACTTTAATTCTCAACAGGACAAAAACTTACAATTTTTTGACCCAAATAAGTTAGCATTTAAAAATAAGTTTTACACATTGCCAAGCACTACAATTCTAGTCATTCAACATATTTCAAAAGTAATAAATATATAAATGAAAACACCAATAAAAAGGGAAACATTCTCTTCAAAATCCATTCCAAGAAGGTCGTACAGGTAAATTGTTCATTTTGTGAATACATAATAGGATAAGTATGATAACAACATGTTGATTTTTTAAATCATAAAAAAGGTAACTGGGTCTTTGTTAAAAATACAATGAAAGTCATTTTTGATTTACAATTCATTCATCATACATACATACAATAAAAGTTACAGTTTTAAAACACTTTGCAATACAAATGTTAGTCTTTATTACTTACATTCTTAGTAAAATAGTGCTCTGCAAGACCCCATTTATTAATTCAATTGTAAAATGAGAAACTAATTAAAAACTAGGAAGAAAAGAAAGTGCTTTCCAAAAAAATCTCCAAATAAAATTGAACGACAATATCTGAAGTAATATTCATTTCTTCAAATTCATATTTCATACAATAGTTGACTTCTCATGTACAAAAAAATATTTTAAAACTTCTTACTGGATTAACACAATTCATTGTAGTATTTAAATAACATTTGTGCGAGTTGAACGCTCATCAAAACGCTTTGGATTAGGGCTGTTTGCTCGGTTTTGGATTGGAGAAAGCGTGAAAGCCGGTTGATTTGGACTTTGAAAAGGGATCAATTTTCGTGTAGGCTTCTGACCTTCTTCTGGACTTCGGATTGGCACCTTCTTGTGAACAGAACTAAGACCATGACCTATGTTCTCCTTTCCTTTGTTGATAATGGGAGTGGATGTTACACTAGATTTGCTTCCTACATTAGTGCCATCCTTGCGCAACTTTTCTATAGTTTTCTTCAGGTTATGAACAGTCTAAAAGAATAAGAAAAGAAACGTACTGACAAAATCTAGTAATAGTAACTAGTTTATAATGCAACAAGTTTATGACATAAAGCAGGGGTTTTCAAACTGTCTGTCATGGCCATATGGTAACTTAAATGATCTTTAGATTTGATTTACTTTAATCCTTGTGTCATTTATGTCCACAAAATAGTTTTGTACTAATACATATGTGTTATTTGTAATATATACGATTTATTTTACTAATTAGCTATGGATTAATTGAACCTGGCATGTCCTTTATCAATAAGCTT
This sequence comes from Gryllus longicercus, assembly GCA_038098605.1. Lineage (NCBI taxonomy): Eukaryota > Metazoa > Arthropoda > Insecta > Orthoptera > Gryllidae > Gryllus > Gryllus longicercus. The sequence goes on from JAZDUA010000262.1 coordinate 2,097,021, forward strand.
CTGTGGCTCCTTTAGGATTGACGTACATCACTTGTGCGCATTGGGGTTATTTAATCTTTCTACCCAGACATTTCAAATATTGAACCCCGATTTGAACAAGTGTTGATGAACAAGCAAAGCTCATCCTTGCCATTAATTTTTGGAAGAATTTTATCATAAAATTAAAAGTTGAATAAAATGTGTTCTAAGTTATTTTAATACCTAAATAAAATGGAGAAAGAAAATACTTTATATCACTTACACATTTGTGTTGAATCTTTAGTAGGCCAATGTTAACCCTTATACTTGAAACTTATTGTTACCAGGGTACCCTTGGGAAGTTTCGTTTAGGTCAAGGATGCCATGGACTAAAAAGTTTGAAAACCCCTGATAAGTTTATTTCACAAGTAGTGTTTTAACAAGTGGCTTTCAGAGAGAGTTTTCAAATTTGTGCAATACCAATAGAGCAACATTATGAAGAAAGAGCATACTTTTTTTAGTGTAACAAAAATATTAAGAATTAAAGGTAATTATGAAAAAAAAGTTTCAATATAAATTTTGTAGGAGGTAACATAGATATTGGTATGAGGTCATGCATATTTGATATTTATGCAATAAACAGTGGTTGGCGGTGCTTTCTTCTGCCACTTCATGATTTGATGCGAGTATGATGCAATTACTTATGCCATAAAATACCATTTTATGAACAATTCCTTGCAATAAAAAGGTTGGAATGATATACAAAAAATACAATAAAAGTAATGGACTAAAACTCATAACACCAATAACATAACAAACCTCTTTTAGTTCAATGTTTTGTTCTTTAAGTTTTACCATATAGTGAATCTTCTGCTTCTTGTTTTGATGACCTAAACTAGCAGCATACTGGAGAGAGAGTTCTCTCATACTTTGCTGCACTTCACCTTTCTCTGCTTCCAGTATCTTGCATTCATCTCGATATGTTTCCAACTGTTCCTTGAAAGGCCCAATTAACGATTCCATTTCATGATACTTTCTCTTCCACTCAGCAATCTCCAGTTCATAACTGAATAAAAAAAACAACAACAAACCTTTCATAAATTTTTAATTTGTTATATTAAAAACAATGACAGCTACAGATAGAATTGTCAAATCTCTTTCCAGCCCCTCTCCTCCCCAAATGTTGAAATATTATCAAAATGAAACTTATGGGACTTGTAAAACAAAATAAATATAAATTTGAGGTAGTCATAGAAGGTTTAATTAACATTAAGACTATGATATCGATAAAAACCCTTAATAAAATTATATCCAATTAAATTGCTGATAAGAGTTATATTTGTTCCATACATATCTCGAACAATTTTCGATATTTTTCTGACAATTACTAGAGATGGTAGATTTTAGAAATTGCTAAAATTGTGAAATGTTACCAAATGATTAAAAAATAGTAATTGAACATTTGACAATTGGTGCAGTGAATTTCTGGTTTTCAATCTGCGATAAAATGCAAACTATCACAACATGCAAAATCACCTATGAAGTACAAAACTGTTGTGAATCTGCAATATAATCACTAAATTGCATTTTATGGTTTTCTATGTATTACCTCTCTATAATAAGGGATGCCACATTGACACCAACACCTCTATGTTTCAAAACATATAATTTGACAGATGCCAAAACTGTCGAATGATTTTTTAGTCAATAGCGTTTAATTACTCCTGTCAGAAGAAATAGGTTAAAGGAAGCCAACATTGAAATATGCTCTCTGTCAATTTTCCACAGATTGTGTAACATATTGATAATAAGTATTTATATAAATTGATTTCATTTAACAAAATACATGACCTTTTAAAAGAATGTATTGTTTTAATTAGTATTTACAAATTGCAAAACAATTTCTCTTCTTTCAGTAGTATTATACAAGGCCTATAGTTCTATACAAGATAGATAGAATCCTTCAATGGATTTCAAAATAATTCTTTAAAAGGTTTGTTCAAGTTTGCAAATGGCAAAATATTAAAATAGTTTCTCTCTTTTCTGGAACTTTATGGAAAAATCTAAAAAGCATAAAAATATTTTTTTTAAATCTCAGAATGTCCCCTAATAATTTTCTCAACAAATGCTTCAAAATGCTAAATCTTAATTTTCATAATGCTATAAAATGGTATAGCCATGTTTTCAAAATGTGGTTTTTTACAATTTAAAGTGCTAAATTCTACGTTCACCAACTATTGCATATTAAAAAACAAGAACATCCAAGTGATTTATGAATGACTAACACCAAACCTGTCTTGCGTAACAAAACAATTTAAATAGATTAAATGAATGAAATAGAAGCTGCATGTAAAGGGAAAAAATGGTCCTCTGAAATCAGTTGTAAATATTCAAGATTCAAATATATTTTTATACTTAACAATTTTGGCAAAAATCAAATAGCAATCTCACTTTAAAATCTACTTAAACAATGGGCAATTTACTCACTTCAAATTTTGTGTTTCAAGAGCATCATTTTCTTTCTTCAGTTTCTCAATAGCATCTGGAGGTGTATTATCTGCTCTCTGCATTTGTAAATAGAGATTTGTCATTGCTGCTCGAAGAGTTTGTATTTGATTTTGATACTTTTCACATAGCTTTTCCTTTTCAGATAACTTTTCTTGAATTGAAGTAAATCTATTTGTCAGCTCTCTGTTAAGTTCCACCATCCTAGTGACAGAATTCTGACGTTGACTGAATTTATTTTGTAACGCCTCATTTTCCACAGCTAATGTTTCATTTTTTTGTTGCAGTTCTTCAATTTGATGCATTTTCATAGAAATATCTGCTTTTAATAACTCGCGCAAGTTCTCTGATTTATTTAATTCATCAACCGTTTCCTTTAGCTTTTGTTTTATACTTTCTAATTCCGACAAGTCATGGCCTGTATCTTTAACTTTCAATAAACAATCCATTGAAGAAATATTTTCCTTTCCTTGAGGTTTACCTACAATCTTCACTGGTTTGCGATGCACCTGTGGCTGTAAGAAGAAATAAGTAAAATTAGCATATTATCTAATAAATATTTTACAATTCTACCCAACAAATAAAAATTTCATTATCATAAAAAGAGAAGTAATACAAGAGGGAATTGATACTGTACTAAATTACTACGTGAACTATCAGTCGTAACTATCCAACACATCTGAAAGTGAAATCTGTACAGACCATTTCTGAAAGAAAACTTAAGACAATCCAATACACATTCAGGCTCCCCCTCCCACGCACAAAATCGTGCCTCTAACCCCCCCCCCGCACACATGTAATTATTATGCTTCAACCTGAATTTCTTAATTTATAAAATTTCATGTCCTAGAATGTACCCAAAATTAATTATTAATTTAATAGAATTAGTTATATATTTATAATCTAATTTAATAATTATTCCCGAGGTACCGGAACACCGTTCCGTCAGAAATGAAGCCCTGTGTATATATACATATTGTAATGGAACTGTCATACGTGTCATGTTTCGACGCATGTCTTAAATTTTATTTCGAATAACGTTGGAGCACCCGAAAGCTAAGAGCCATGAAAGTGGCAATATTTCGCTACCTGCGCGCGTTTGCATGTCACCGGGCTCTAAGTAGGTTGCCAGGCGCGGCAGAGCACGCCACGAGTCAGCGCGGTAATTACACACGCCACGCCGGCGAGCGTCGCGACTGGTCCACCAAGGTTTGGGGAAATTCCCGTGACACCAACCGTCGCCGATGACACCGCGTGATTTAGAGGGGGGGGGGGCAATTACAGAAAACCGAGCGGGGGGGGGACCACATGACGTCGCGAACCAAGGGAGGCCACTGCGGGCACTGCGCTCGAATTGAGGCAGACGCGGCGGCCGAGAAAGGCTGATCGTTCAGATGGACGCGGAGGAGTACAGTTGGTTATGCCGAAGGACCCGAGCCACGAGTAAAGTGGGCTCATGAACGCGGGCATTACCGCACCTGCTCGCCCGACAGCCGTTCCTTGGGCGAGGCCGCACGCTGGACGACCGCCGTGAAGTGCGAATTCTACGGCTGCCAGAGCGCCCGAACTCAGGCTAGGACCTACGACGGGCAGAGGCGCGACACCGCCCGCCTCTTTGCCCGCCTGAGGGGGCCGAACGCCCGGACACTGACCAGAGAGCGTGACCCTGAACTATCTTTTAGAGACTTGAAATTTTTTCACGCTGGGAAATTATTCTTTCTTACTTGAAGATGTAATTCAGTGTCTGCTGTGAATTAATGTCTTGGCTACTCTGCATCCTTTTGTGCTATACTTCAGAGAAAGCAAATATTTTTTTTAAAAATTTCATGTAGGCTTCCGCGGTCAGCTTCACGATCTGGGCAGTCCGAGTGACGCCGCGTCGCAGGCTTTCGACCGACATATCAAGTTTTTCTTCAGGGCTGTAAAAACAAATAACTGTTGAAAAATAAATATGGCAGGAACAATCATAATACGTAACTTTACAAAATAATTTACTAAGCTCCCAACCAGTCTCCCGGCATGTGTGGTAGTGTAGTGCATGTTTGTGTGTGTGTGTGTAATGGTTGAGGATAGGTCAAGGAAGAGGAAAGAGATCGCGAGCCGTCCGTGGCCCGTTTTTAGGGTACTGCTCCAGCATTCGCGTGGTATTTGCCGGAAAAAGCACGGAAATCTACCGATCAGAGCAGCCGGCCTCTAGAATTCCCCTCCAGAGCAGGATAGAATTCGCGTAATTAGGAAAAACAAACAAACACATTCCTTGGCACTCACCAACCTCTCAGGCACCACACTGCACCCCACATTCAACAGGTTCTCGAACCTTTCTGATCTTGTCTCCTTTCCAACTCTTCCCACCAAAGCTACCTTACCATGACAACCAGTGAACAAGAGGCACGTATGTACTGGCTTTACACGCAAGACTTCCCTCAAAATCTCAACAGAAACGCCAGAGGGCAAGACAAATCAACAAATGACACTCTCACTCACAAAAAAATTTGATTGTAGCTGACAGCCATGGTAGGAACCTTTCCTCCATTGCAAGAGAAACTCCAGTTAAGTTCTGAATTGCAGGTATTTTAAGTCTGCCACATGCATTGAGAACTTAAACACTCATTGTTGGCACATTGACCGCCAAATTAATTTAAATTTGGCGCCACGCTTAGAACAGCTCAGTTTCGCTGATCTTTGAAGACATTTAAGAAGGAACGATCACACATTTCAAACTTCCCTCTTAGGAAAAAAGGCCGCGCGTATTCCTTCCCAGTTGACCAAACACTCATTTTTTCTAACAAAGTTCTTTGACATCGGTGTTGTGGTGCGTTATTGTTGGCATTTCTAATGAAATAATTATATGCGTCGTCATTGCCAACAATATTGTTGGCAATGACGCATATAATTATTTCTTTGACATCGTTAGTCAACTGCTTCCTGTTAGTTCGAAAAGTCGCCCATATATTGCGTTACCTCCTGCGCGGCCGCGACGAAAAAGTTACCCTTGTCAGATTTCTCGGAATCCAACTTTTTCCACATTAGACGCATCGAGCTCGCATTGCCAGAGGAGCCGCGAACACTTTCGTGGCCATCGTGCACAGAAGCTAGGTGAAGTGTGTTGGGCGCATTCAAAGTTCGATTCGGGGCGCTGCCAGGCAAATTCCCAGCACCTTTCTGCAGTCTACGTGACATCAAACGCCAAGACGCGACAAGTGAAATCCGTAACTAAAAACGGTTATTTTCGTCCGGACAAAGGTAACCACAACAATCCCTTCAATACTCATCGATTCTTTCGGCAAAGTAACTTTCTTTGACAATTATATATTGTTTCTTTTCCAGAACTCATCTGATTAGATCTTTCGCTGCAAAAAGCTATGTTCGTTGCAATTTCTGCTAAAGCTCTCCCAATTTATCTAAGCAATATTTCGCAGCCTCAATACTCATACTAGATCTTTTACGCAACATGCCACAGTAATTATAGATGGGCAGAACGACATTCACTCTCGCCAACACTTTTGATACAGAAGAACATTTAACAATAATACAAGATACTGCCAAACACAAATGAAATGATGACTCTGTCCCCGTCTCTGGCACAACATTCCTATAACCAACGTAATTAAGATTGTAAATCTTCAGCTAAGAGAGCACTTGAGAGGGACACCTACCACACTTGATCTTGACAACCTCTCAAGAAAACAGTCGGTGAGGTCTCCACATGAACCAGATACGTAAACAAAAACTATGAGCCATTCTCATTCCGCACCTACTGGGAACCCCTGCCATCCCTCATCTCGCACCCACCCTTCCTTCTCTCCTTCCACAACCCCCTTACTCAACCCACCAGCATCCAGTCCTCTCTTACCCCCACCAGTTCCTTCTCCTAACCCCACCCCTTGCCTGCCCACTCCACTTCTAACCTCCTCCTCCTCCTCAACCTTTGATCTTCCCCAGCGTCTTCATCTACTTCCACACTTCCTACTCCCCATCCCATCCATAAATACAACTCCGTTGTAACAGAAAGACCACTCCTGTGGGTAAACCTGTAGAAGCAAACATCAGCAAGAAAGCAGACAATATACAAAAATGAAAACTATTTTCACATTCACCAAAATGTACAGTCACTGAAAATTAATCTCACTGATATAGAAATATTACTCGAGGAGAAACTCAACCACATTTCAATATTGTGCTTCACAGAACACTGGCTGACCAAAGAACAATTAGATAACACATACAGTGACACAAAACTATTCGGCCATTTATTAATTTAACCAAAAATTGCTTACTTTTCCTCAGAAAAACACAAAACCATTAGTTAGCGCAGAAATTTGAAAAAATAGAATGTTCTTATATACATATACATTTTAAATACTTTCAAAAATATGTACTTGTTTGATTAAAAGAAGAATGAATCGCTGATGCAGAGACTTCCCTTCAACAATCTTTTGATAGGATCTTTTTATATCAGAAAAGAACGTTGAAATTCTCAACCCTTGTCGCATATTCAAGGTCACCTGTCAGTCGATGAATCCGATTTGTGGTAACAATATTTAAACTAAATGGGACGCAGAGAAAAAAAACACAGCCAGCTGTTATTTACCATCACGCAAAGGGTAAATCATGCCGAAACATTTGCAAAATGTGATTAATCAAGAAAGCAGAGAGAGTGACATTATGGTACCTCAATAAGAGGGGATTGAACTGCAACCCGGAGGACGCCCGAAGATATTTTCTGATCGAGGAGAGATTCTCTGAACAAGAAAGGAGCGTCGTATTGGTGCACCAAAAATTACCAAATTCATTGGAAAGAAAGTAAATCCCGACAACTTGGAAAGGGCACTAAGGGTCCAATTTCCATAGCCGCGTTGCCAGACGCAATTTATAAGTAAAGCGAACCAAAGGAAAGGGTAGTAGGGATTTGCTAAATACACGCAGAAAAAGTTGAAGATTGATGGAATAGAGTAATCTTCGTAGACCAATCGAAAATTAACATTTGTGGATACGATGGAAGAATTCGGGTGTGGAGGATACTCTATTAAGAGCTGAAAGGACAAAGCATTACAACCGTGAAGCACGGAGGAGGAAATATAATGGTGTGGGGCTGCGTGTCAGTCAATGGTGACTGTGAACTGTTCGTAGAGCAAACAAAGTTTCAACAATCTTGACGTTCATAAAAAAAATTCAAGCTAAATGTTGAAAATCTAGGTATTCTTTATATATTATCGGTATAATGATCCCTAGCACAAGTCACAGGTTGTTAAACTTTGGCTGCAAGCCCAAACTGCCCAAAGGTCCTTCATCCACCCAATGCTTCTTTTTAGCCAACAACTCATATCAAAATATTAATAAAGTATATCATGCTTATGGTGGCATTTTTATTACAGATACTATTAGTTTTGTACCCTACCAAACACTCATCTTATAAAAGAGAAAGACTTAAATATCCATCACAGATTTAACTACAATAAAAACGTGGATCTTATGCACATATCGCAGCCCTACTGGGAATTTGAAAATCTTTGTAAAAATTCTGGAAGTTATTCTAACAAAACGTAAAAAACGCAGACAGTATGAAATTATTCTTTGCGGTGACTTCCAATATAAATTGCAACACACAATCCAGTAATGAAAATCTATTTGAAGACCTACTAAAATTGTTTAGGCTGCGAAATATTGCTCAGCTGATTGGGAAGCAATTGCAGAAACTACGAAGAGAGAAGTTTTGTGTACCGCCTCCTAAGTTCTCATCGGACGAGAAAACTGAAGAAAGAAAAGGAAAGGAAAGAAAAAAGAAAGAAAGAAAAAACACCCACCCAGATATTTGACAAGATGAACCTTTGTCGTTGTCATGGTCGCCTTCGTCTGCACGAAAATAAACATTCTCCTGACGAAATTCACGCTCGGGGCTTGAGCACACTGCTTTCTGGCCGTGTTTCGAATCGCTAGTGCACGTAGACTACAAGAATGGCTTGCTACCAAACATACCGACCAACTTTCAATGCGCCCAATTGCTTAGCTTCTCTGCATGATTGCTACAAAACTGCTCGCTGTTCCAGGTTCTCAAACAATGCGATATTGTCGCGTCTTATGTGGAAAACATTGTATTCCGGGAATCTCTGACAATGTGTAACTTGTTGCCAGATTACCAAAGGCACCAAAGTGTGATGTGAAAGAAAACGCAACATGTACCAACTAAAAAAATAACAAATGTAACCAATTTAACTTCATTTCATTCTACAAACCATAATTCGATCCTAAAAAAGTAATCAAACTAGCAAAGTTTATGACAAATGATAAGTACATTGCAAATGTATGTAACAAAACAAAAACTATGCGGGAAATAATTAAAAAGATTTCAGCACCAACTAATAATAACAGAACAAATATAGATCTCCTCTACAATAACCAAACTTTACAAGAACCACCAGAAATAGCTGATATATTCAATGAACACTTTTCATATCTTGGTAAGTAGTTAATCTCTCAACACACTGTAAACATTAAACAAAAACCCAAACAAATAGTAATGTTACAAAAATCGTAAATTCTATATTTTTATATGAAACCACCCGCACAGAAATTTTAAAAATCAATGAACAAATGGAGAATAATTTTCAGCAGGCCTGGACAACATTCCAGATTTTTTTATCAAACAGTGCTTCATGAATAGTGCAACCACTCTCTCACATCTACAATTACTCTCTAAAAACAGGCATATTCCCAGATATATTCAAAATGGCACAAATTAAACCATTGTTTAAAAAGGGAAATAGTTATTATCCAATGAACTACAGACCTATCTCACAGCTATCAGGATTTTCAAAAATTCTGGAAAGGCTTTTCAATGTTAGGCTAACAGTTTCTCAGTGCAAATAATGTCCTCCCAAATGCACAACATAGCTTCAGGAGTAATAGATCCACTAACACAGCTATCTTCTCCCTTTCAAATGACATACTTGTTGCACTACATCAGAAGGAAATTACCACAGTCCTTTTCTTAGATTTGTCAAAAGCCTTTGACATTATTGACCATCACATACTTTTAACAAAACTAGAAATGCTAGGGATTCGAGGCATTGCAAACCAATGGATCAATCATATTTATCAAACCGTAGTTAAGTAATTACCCTCCAGCACCAAGCAAAAGAAGCCAAAAATCATGTGTTATGCTTATCAAACCAGATTAAATATTTACACTACACTGATTGTCTTTAATTACTGCATCCAAACGTGTATATAAACAATATATACACACACAAACACACACATACACAAACACACATACACAAACACACACACACACATACACAAACAAACACACACACACACACACACACAAAAACACACACACACACACACACCACACGCACACACCACACACCCACCACACGCACACACACCACACACCCACCACACGCGCACACACCACACACCCACCACACGCGCACACACCCACACATTACTTATTAATAGAAAAAATATATAAATTTGAATCAAAACCAAAGTACAAAATTATGAGTAAAACAAAAATAATCTTATATGAATAAATTAATAATTATGGTATACAGATTTCAGTAACAAATGTCTATTTTTTAATTAACTAGGCAAGCTTAACTTTTCAATTGTACCACCAATTTGACAGAAATATTTAACAATGAATAATTAAAATAATCATTAAATTTAATGGTATATATAAATATACCACGTATAAAAATATAGAAATGGGAAACTAACTTCTGGACCGTCATATCTTAAATGTGATGCAAGAGTACATATTCAAAATCAACATTCTTTGCCAGGAGATAGCAACAGCCATTGGTGTGCATTTAATATTTTTAAAAACTTACATTAATTTCTACTGCTTTAAATAAAAGTGTTATTTTAACAAAACAAAGTAAATATGAATTTTTTTAAAATTTCTGATAACTCAAAAATTATTCAAAAAGTCACACTAGAGAAATCTGGTTTCCATGACCAAAACAAAATTTTTAAAAAAACTCAATGAAAATAAAGTTTGAGCATTTCACAATACGGAGTAACACGCAAAAAAATGAAAATAGATATCTTAGCACATTTAAACAATTCTTCATTGAAGCATTCCACCTTAATGTAGACAGTACCTAGATCTGTAATAAGATTAATATCTTCTGAAATAATGTTAAAATTTATGGAAGAAAAACCAAGCAGTAAATAGAAATAGAGCACCAGCAATGGCTGAATTATTTCTCGATAAATTGATATCTGATAACCTGGTAATTAAAACTTATTGTAAGAAATGACAAACTAATGTCTACTACTGTGCAAAACAAATTCTCCCTGCCACGAAATTGCATCCTGTTCACTCAAAAATTCTCTAGAAATAAATCGACTTTACAAAAATTAATGCAGAAACAGTGTATATGTACATATATATCCATTATTATGTTATATTATATCATACATACATATACATATGTATAATGTTTGCACTTCAATTTTTTCCCAAATATGTTTACACCAGAATGCTAAATTTTAATTTAAAAAAAATAAATACTCATTTGTTTCAAGAAATAAACTTTATATTTTTCAGATTCACAGGCAACAAAGACTAGAAATTTGAAACGACTGTACGTAATGTAACATACTGATCCCAAGTCACTATTTGTTTCGTTAAGACAGTAAAATATTTTACAAGACTGCTGTTGAAACTTACTGTGCGAAATGCTGCAACTGTCGGAACAGGAATTACAGAACCGAGATCTCCCTCGGACAAACGTCTTGTGGCTTTTGTCTTCGTCGGTCCTTTCACCTTCGTATCTAATTTCGGGCCGTAAGTTCCAGGAGCTGGAGAACATGCTAAATACGAAGCAAAACAATGAATCGGTTCCTGAATAACCTAATATACGTATACTAAATACAGTACACATCAAATAAAAACAATTGCCACATATCAAATTTCTGACTAAAAGAGATACCTCCGATTTAAAACCGATTTAAATACCTCCAAAATATTGACTCAAGTTCAAACAAACAAGCACATTCGCAATTCTTACATGGAGCATCGTTGAACCGTTGGATTCTTGCTCGTGAAAACGACATCTTGCGATATAAATGTTAGGATATAAGTAAAGTGAGAATAACACGCGTACGGCAACGTCAATCAACATCACATCCTCATGGAACCATCGAATAGTCACATTTGGCCACATTCGCCACATTTAAAACTCCCGTCAGTGCAATGCATCCCTGTTTCCCTCTCACTTCCCTATTATATACATATTCACTGCTACTGAATTTTCAACCAATAGGCAGCCACTGTCGTCAATGACTACTGTTTGCAATCTCCTTGTCATGCTCTTCACGGAACGGTGTAAAGGTGCGTTTACACGAACAGTGAATCGTGCCAGTTATTGGATACCAGTGTTGTCAGTGTCGTGTAAACGCCAGTCAGTGAACACTGCCATCTCGCGGACAGTTACACTGACTACACTGACAGCGAAGTTTGCTCTGTCCGTGGAAACGCAGAATATTTCACTGGTACTTCTCTCTGACCAAGAGATCGCGGCAGGTGGGACACTGGCATGAAAACAGGCCAGCGCTTTGACACTGGCAGCCATTTCTGTTTGAGAAAGCCACGGCGCAGCTATCCCGCCATTCTGCTCAAATAATGTAAAATTAGATGTATCATGGAACAGCAAGGTTATTTTGTGGTTTGAGTTGTGAGTGAGGAGAAGGCCACCTGGGAATGTCATCTAATTAAACAACATTTGTATTTTCCAACTTCTTGTTACAATTCATAACCTAAAAATAACGCTCAGGATAAGGAGCATGTTATGGGAACCCCTTTGAATTTAATTCAAATTCAAACAGATAAAAGCAGTACTACATAGATTATAGTGAAAATAGGTATTCAAAACTTCACAATTTCTATGGATTAAATAATTACCTGTAAATATTCATCTTTTAGGGCATCGTAGATGGCCATGCACACTTCTGGGATTATTTTTGATATTGTGCAAAATATACTAAATAACAATTACAATACCAACCTGTGGCTAAAAATCTTAACGTTAGTGCTAATCTCTCCGCCGCCTATATTGGCTTGCGCATAAGTGTTTCTTCTTTAGAAATTTGGGGCGCTACTAACGACAATAAATGATCAAAATCATCTGCTGACATACGGACGAAGTTCCGATAAACTTTCGGATCTTCGTTTCGCAGTTCGCGCAATAACGTTGCACAACAACCTTTGCTCGGTCGTCTCGCAACCCAGTCGCGAACCCACACCCTTCTTTTTCTTCTTTTTACTTTGGCTTTTTCCATATCATCTTCCAAAAGCAAGAATGCTACAACTGCAGCAGCTGAACGAGCCAACGGAGCCGACATGTTTGCGGTTATGATCAGGTTATGATCTCCGACAGCGATCCTCGGTCACTGGCCAACTGTCAGTAGGTGGAAACAGTCGTCAGTGATCACTGGCTCGCTGGCGTCAGAGAAGCGCTGGCAGTGCATTTGGCAGTGAAAAAACTGTCAACCTGCAGCGCTCGTGGAAACGCGTGGTCAGTGCACTGACCAACTCACTGTCAGAGCACTGGCAACACAACACTGCCCGTGTAAAGGCACCTTAACTCCATCGGCTCTATAGAGATGGTGTCACTCCATCTGATTTCGGAGTCTGCTAGGCGAGACAAGATTTTGAATGTATGAAACCAAGAAACGCGAATTTCCTTCAAAATACCCACTGATTTGTATATACAATATGTGTGCCTTTATCTATTATATACAATATTTATACATCATTGAATATACCACAATCGGCGGGATTTTCAAGACACCGGTGGCTTCATAGTTATACTTCTTTACGAATTTATGAAACTCTATTTCCTTCAGAATACCAACTGGTCTGAGAATGTATATATATATATATATATATATATATATATATATATATATATATATATATATATATATATATATATTGCGTCTGTTAGGGATATAAAAATCAAATATGGATATAATATATACTATTTACAGATCAGACAATATACCACGCAAAACATTTACTAAAACAATCAGTAGGCTTTTCAAATCATCGGTGTATTGATTGAGTTACTTTCTTACGAACATTTAATTAATGTCGCGGTATATCCATAGAGATATATCTCCCATATAGAGTAGAGATATATACCCATAGAGTTGTATCTCTCCTCTATGGGTATATCCGGAGTTTAGGGTGCCACCGGTTCATTTGATTCACTGATCCGGTTCACTAGAGGGGAATCGACTCACTGAACTGAATCCTTGTTTACTATTCGCGTGTTGTAATGTTCACCATGTTATCGCAAGAATTATAATTTCTATTTAACACTCACATTCTACTTAAACTATCATTTCTACTCAAAGCTAATATTTTATCACTGAAAAAGACAAGTAATCTACTTAATACATTTTTATACGCTCTATAATGCGCAATAAGATAATAAAAAACTTACATATTTGTAGAATTCATAACTTATCTACTTAAACTTTTTTGTTGGGTGGCTATCGCCCCCCAAACCCCCTATTTTAATAATATAAAATCAACCCGGCTATTTTTTTAAACAAATACTATATGTCAAAGATAGTATTTTTTAGAAAAAAGATAAAAAATCAACTCACATAATAGCTGAAATTATAGAATCTTTAAGTATTAAAAATACTATGGTCGTGTAACGTCTCTGTACTAATTACAAAGAACATCCTTATAACACGAAAAACTTCAATGATTCATCAAGGTATCACCAAATCTGCTTATATCTAATAAAATACACTCTCTTTACTCTTTACTAAAGTTCAGTAAATTAATAAGTCTACGAAGTCAAACGAAGAATCCTTTCGCACACACATTTTCACGCAATGACCATTCTCGCCTCTGACTCTACAAATCCACTCATAACCATCTGTTCTATGCTTTCTCTCAGTAAGTCATATCTTTCTTGCATACATTACATACACGTCGAGACGCAAGCAAACCCACTTTCTGACACCACCGAATCACATTCAAACTTCCCTCTCGGCGCAAATCATAAATCCTTAGTTCATACCTTCCATCTCGGTAAACACACAAAACTATTAAAAGACAGCTTGAAATGAAAAAAAAAGAAAAGAAAAAAACACGCGAATCCACGCCAACAAAGTCTTAACAATTTTACAGTTCATTAATTTATTAAGTAAATAATTTGTCGTCATAGTAACAACTAAATGTGTTATTAGGAGGTTGTTTAATTAGTAAATGAAGTCTATATTTGTGATCCAAATAAACCATCGAGCTAAAATCTTATATTGTGCTTTGAAATCGTGTTGTGAAGTGTAATTTTAGATGTGAATTGAAATTTAAAATGTGTCGTCATGAAGAAAAAATGTTTCGAGCTAGCAAAATGTATACTTTATATGGCATTGTCAAACTGTGTATATATTTATGCTTTGAATCAATGCCAGCAAAATAAATTTTCTAGTGATTGAAGTGAACCGCGCAACTATAACCTTGTGGATCACGAGAACTAGTGAACCGTGTCAGTGAACCAAATGAACCGGTGGCACCCTAAACTCCGGATCAACCAAAGTCGCCAAATAGTAATATGATTCGTATATTAATGGCGCCTTCTAATTGATTGATTGGGAATTCGTAGAGCGTCAACTCCTAAGGTAATTAGTCCCATAACTGTAGTGAATGTTTTTATCGTGGGAAGAGGCGGAGGCGGCTGGAGTAATCTGGCGCCGACCTACGTCGGCTTGCGCGGATTTCCCTGACCAGGTATCTCCCACCGGCAGGGCACCGCCCCACATGGGACAAGCTCTTAGTGCCTGACTGGTCTTGCGACAAATGTTGGGGTGTTTAGTGTGTAAGTAAAGAGTGAGGGGAGATCAAGGAGGAGGATGAAAAGATCACGCGCAGTCCGTGGCCGGTTTGTTAGCGTACAAGTATTTGATCATTCCCTGCCGAAATCATAATTAAACGTTTATTTTGAGGGAGATCTTGACTCACTGCAAGGTCTCATAATAAATAGGGAAGTTTAATAACAGAAGACTGGTTCAGGAATCTTGGTCAATATAAGTGACTAGTCCACTCATGCCTGCCCGTATCGTAAGAAACCAATGCTCACTAGTAAGCCCAAGTAGACTAAGTTCACTTTCAAACAAAGTGTTTGTGTATGACACATAATAAAATGTGCCAAACTGTCATGTACAATGTAATCTGGAGCCTTTCCTCCAAATGGGAGGGGGAGCATCACAGATTTTTTATAAAATAATAAACATATTTGTTATTATATTGTATATTATTTTTGTATTGTATACTATACAATACTATTTTTTTTAAATTACATAATTCTAACATGAATATTTAAATCACTTTTGCCAAATAATGAAAGGTAACAAACGAAATCTCTAGGCCTTTTTTTTGGAGGGGGGGAGCGTGCCCTCTCCATGGATCCGCCACTGACTATTGCTTCAGTTACTTTAAAGATTTGTATGCCGTTAATGGAGAAAGAATTATCACACGTGGTTTGTGGCTTGCACGCGCTCCTGATCTAGCTCTGTGCGATTTCCTTCTTTGGGGATTCCTGAAAGGTAAATCTGATGGTAAGGAAAAGATCTTTCACCCGAAAGGTGTCAGTTCTTAAAAATTTTGAACAGAAGAATGAATGATTCAAGTCAATCAGCCTTTACGTGGCACTACATTTAAACCTTCCTTTTACATAAAACTCACATATTAGTACTATAATTTAATAATAATACTTTTATTTATTTCTAATTTAACAGTGCTACATTGGGGCTGCATTTTAGTTCGTATTGTTCACACTAAAAATTAATTTGATAACCAACGCAATTTTACAATTTATAAAATCCCTTAACTTTTGGGAGATTTTTTTTAAATGGAGTAGTATACTTACCTACACTTCTACTGGCCTAGGCAATTTTACAATCAACGCACTTTTAAAATTTATAAACCTCCCTCGCTTCGAAGAGAATTTCTTTCTAAGGGAATATTAAAATCGTAACCTGCACTCCTACTAACACATTTTCTTAAGTGAAATTACAAAACAAATAAAAAAGTAATCTTACCTAATCGTTTGGGTGGTAACGTTAACTATGCCTGAAATTCTTTCATCATATATACTGTAAACGTGCTGTCTAATACACTAAACTAGCCCCGTGTTGGGACCAGCCAAATGTAAACGAGCCTAATGTAAGCGGGGGAGGGCGCCAGGTTCAGCTCCTGAAATATGACTGGATGGAAGTGTTGGGAGGTTATTGTAACACCCCCAGTCGTCTCGTGAGAGAACGCCCGGTAAGCGGCCCGGGAATAGCTCAGTCGGTGATGGAAGGCATTGTTAAACAGATACTGGTAACATGAAAGAAACACTTTGATCACTGGTAAAAAAATCACTTTTATTCCTGGGCAAAATAATTTAAAATGCCCCAGGGAAGTTACACTCGTAAATAGAATAAGAAATCTGAAAATTAGGTGGACAGATAAGAAGATGAAAAGTTAGTAGCCAGAGTAAAGCTTAAAAATTAGGAAGACTTATAATTAACATTACAATGGTAACAAATATTACAGGTCAATGTGTCATAGCGCGACACCGCATTACAGAATTTACGCAGGGATGAATACCCTGAATTATATTGCCTTGGTAAAGTTTTTTGTGGGCCCGAGACGGGCGCGTTGCGGCCGAGGGAGGCGGCGGCAACCTTCACAGAGGGCGCGGCCGGGGCGATGCCCTTGCACCCTCTCAGACACGCACGTCAGCTGGTCGGCCGTCTGAGTCTGACGTCACCAAGCGGTGGCGCCTGGCGTCTGGCGTTGAACTGCGTCTGGGAGAACTGGTAGTAACTCGAAGCGGAACTGGTAGACTGGTGGTAACTGGTAGACTTGGAGTAGCCGGGATTCTCTCGATCTCAGGAGCGTAGTGGTCAACCATGCGTCTCTCTGATTTCGGTGATAATAATTGTCGAACACAACTTCGGACAGTTTACAACATCTTCGGAGAAACATTCGCCTCACAGCGAATTCCCACCCCAGAGAATTTTCTCTGTTTACTGCAGCCGGCACAATGCTCAAAACTCGCAGCAAAATAATAAAATCCCACATAGGCACATTCGCCCGAATAATTCCCACCCCAGATAAGTTTTTCTCCTAACTGTCCTCAGCCTAATACTCAGGCTTCGTCTGACAAAAATTACAATTCTTTCAGAGACACACTGGTCTCTCCCCGACGAATTGTTACCCCCCCCCCAGAGAAGATTCTCTCCCGACTGCTCCCCGTCTAATGATCTGGCCCCGTCTGATGCTCTGCACTTTCTGATAATTTTATAAGTCGAATCGTATTAGGTTGACTTTTACTCCCCACTCGTTTTCTCGTATGTTCTAGCTCCTTATGATAGTTGCATCGCTATTGGCCAAAAGAAATGGCACATTATGTTATTTCAGCCAATCGTGACGTGAGTAGTGAAGGAAGTTTCAACTCTTTGCGTCACTGTGAGCGTCCAGAATTTTCCTATTCCTTCTAGAACATGCTTGCACAAGACAGGCGTTGTCCGTGAAAGAATTTATCGCTCTGGGATTCCCTGGATGTCGATTTCAAGAGCGTTCTAGAAGGTTCTGCAGCTGGCCGGGGCGACCACGTGCGTCTCGCAGTGAATCTTTCGACGACTGACCCTTGTAACGACTTTCTTAATGTGCCTGGGGGCGCAAACGAGTGTCGCGATAAGCGAGGTTGCACGTGCAACGCTGTCTGTTCATTTCCCAACTGCCCTCAGCCTGATGAAATTTTGTATGATGAAATTGGTATCGCTACATTATGAATTATAGCACAGAGTCATTTATAACAAATAACAGTTTATTCCTGGCACCATGGGCTGCCAGAGAAGTTACATGTCGCAAAGGGCGACGCAAGTTTCATGCTGACTCTACTCTGTGAGCTTATTGTTCTTATTACTAAATGTTAATTCCCTTAAGGCTAATACATTAGGTTTACTCTTTGGTGAAACGTGCAATTCACCATTTGAGATTTGCTGGGCCTGAGCGCGGCCACTAACAATTTCTCGCCGTTAAAATTGTCCTGCGAGACGGCTTCGCCTCGGATCTTTCACCGGTGTTTGTGCTGTCTCCACAAGTGGGCCGGGAAGCAGTCCTCGGAGGCAGGGGCGGCGGCAGTCCCGGGTCGCTGACCTTCTGCGGCGCGTCCCCTCTCAGCCGGCAGCGTCAATCTCAGGTCGCCGATTCGAGCAGGCTCAGTCCGGCGAGTGGCCACGGGCGCTGACGTAATGCGGTGGGCTCTCAATGGGCCCGACGCGGGAGGCGGCAAAGGCTGACGGGCCGATGCGGAAATAGCACGGGATCCAGTAATCTCCCGCCCGAGTTTCCTCCGCGACAAGTCCACTAGTCGCGTTCGAACTAATTAGACTTTGGGAAAGTCTTTCCCAACTCGCGTCCCGATCATAAGTAACTGAGTAAGAATAATGTAAGTAACGTTCCGGTCAAAAGTACTTCTCCTCTATGGGAGTGTTCCTCCCCCGTCGCGCTCCGATCTCAAGAGTCTGTCCAAGTTTCTCTCTGCATCTTGTTTTTAAAAGAACTCCCTTTCCCCTTCCCAAAATGTTTCTAACTCTGAATTTATCCCTTCCCTCATGGCGAAGCTTCCCATTGGCTGAGGGTAACTGCGTCGCAGGATTCTGATTTACCAATCATGTGGCAATTTTCCTGTAATTTTCCGTAGATTGTTCTCTGTCTAACACGGCTCCTCTCTCTCTCTCTCGCGTCCCTTTGTCAGTTGTTCCAGGAGCTGCTCGCAGCTGTCTGGACACGTGCGCATGCAGAAGCGCATTTTCACGGGTCATCTCGGCCGGCGAAAGGCTTATCGGCAGCCTGCTGTATTTAATTTGGAAATAGCCCCCGTGGGGTTCGGGTGCCTTACTCCAGGCGTGTGCCCGAACGGGGGCGGGGGTGGGCCTTGTTCGAAAGGGGGGTCGGTTGACTCGCTGAGAAAGGTTTCGATCACGACGTGTTGTAAATGTGTCTTCCGTGCAAATTCCTTCGGGGCGGCGGCAGTCCCGGGTCGCTGGCAAAAGAGGGGGCGCGAGGGCGTGCATTGTCCGACCGGGCTTCGGCCTGGGCCATTATGTCTTTTATGAGCGCAATAAACGGTCCGCCTCTGAAAGGAGGCTGAGTGCGGTCGGGACAAGCCCTGCTTGACAGAGGCATCTTCCCTCGACCTACTTCTGCCTCGACGCGAGCTATTTCTAGATGTGATTATTATTTTATTATTGGCGACGCCACAATAAAATTATACTAATTAATTGGTGACGCCACAATTCATCTCCACATACACATTTTTCACTTAAAGATTAGTCAATGTTAATGTTGTTTTAACTTTTCGCAAACACGTCGGGATGATGACACCATTGAATCGCTTTCAATATTCCCTCGCGACACAAATCATGAAAAAAACCTTTTAACGCTCCATCATAGTAAACCTAACAATTCTATAGAGAAATACTAGAAATGCGAATAAGTAAAGCGCTACCACGCTGAAAATTATACCAGCAAGTAACACAAGAAAACAAAAACAATTAAAATTATAAATTAGGATAAATAAAACACCAAAAATAAAGAAAGTACACACTTTACTAATAATCATACAGGTACCGTCTCATTCCAAGCCTCCACACCCAACTCCACATGGAGTTGCTGGAGCATGTGGGTCCATCGCGAGACAATTGTGAGTCGGGACAAGGCCCAAACGTAAATGAATGAGGACTGCTTGAATAGAATGAAACATGCGCTACAGCCACTCTATGCCCCGGCACCATGTGTTTCCGGTCAAGTTCATGTTAAATTAGCAATATAACCTGACAACAATCTCAGAAAAGTTTATGCAACTGTATCAAAACTAGATGTGTTGACCAAAATGTTATATTATTATTATTATTATTATTATTATTATTATTATTATTATTATTATTATTATTCAAGGTTAAGAGACCAGAAAGTTAGTCATTACAATATACCAAGGCACACTTCTAGTCATTGTTTTGTAAACAAACAACAACAAAAAAAATTTGAAATAAAAAAAACAAAATATAAGAAAAAATAAAAAATAAAATAAAAATGTGTTTATGTAGACCATATATACATAAATACATACATACACACATGCATATACATACAGACACATACATACATATACATACACACACACAAACATACATACAACATATATACAGATATAAATTGAACATATATCAAACAACCATACATAGATGAAACAATACACGTGCATATACCTAACCAACCCATACACATACACAAAAAAAACGATACACAAGCATCACATGCAGAAAACCATGTATACACCCATATATACAGCACTATACTCACACATACATGAAAACAATTCCACAACCATACACACAAACACACACACAAATATACACACACATACAACTACAGACATAAAATAATATACACACCCACATATAACACGAGCAAAGAAAACGTGTACACACACGTATACTGATGGCTTATAGAATAAAATGCAATAGTCTGTTAAATGTTAACATGTATAAGTACTGTATGAAAGCAATGAAAGTATTGCCAACTACTTCACAAAAACATGCTATGGGGTGGGCACAAGGAAGAGCATGGCAATTTATCAGTAATATCTAGTATGCAGAAAGATTTAACAAGGTTTTTTGAGTCCAAACCAGTAAAGCATCCAATTTCCAACAGCATTTCTTGTTTACAAACAAAATGGCAATAACAATTTTAAGACTATTAGAAAGAATGGTCAAAACAATTTTGTGTAGTTATAACACATTACACAACATACAACGATATACATGGGTCGTGGAGATTGCACGCCGAAATAGTTCGTAAGAGCGGGTTTCTACTGCGTGTCTGGGAGGGGCGAGTCGAGGCCCGTTCTCCCCTTCGTGGCCGTCGCCAACCGCGAGGTCACCACTTCTCGATGATCGATTCGAGGGGAGCGTCGCGACCCGTTTCATTGTATTGTACGGAGAGTTGAGCGGCACACAATACGCACACATTCTCAAAATGAAACGAGAAGCACGCTGCGTAAGGCTCGCTGGAAGTGCGACAGATTTAAAGCTGTTGGAGAAGACCGCAATGTAAGCAACCCTCCTGGCATGGCTGCCGACCGAAGAGAAAATTGTGAAGTGTGAGGAGAATTTAATTGAAATACATTTCATAGCAATGATCCTTATTTAGGATGTTTACCGTGGTATTAGATAGTTTAAGAAGCGGTGTAGGAATTTTATAATGTTTTGATCATTGAATAAAGAGTTAATAAGTAGTACTATCGTGCCCAGTTTATTTACGCAAGTGCGGCGGCTGGGGAGGAGTGGGTTGGGTTTAGCTGACTGCTCAGTTCAGTGTTCTACCTAACAAACTGAGGCGCCTCACATATACACGGGAAAGTTGTTCCGAATGCGGCAGAATCTGATTTTTGCCTGAATAAAGGAAAGTTGACGAACTTACATTGGATAATTTCAATGAGGCAAGTTCAACTGCATACTTTGTAAGTGGTGATGCATATTGTTGTTTGTTTTTGCTATAACAGTGCACGTACGAATATAAACGAATATTTTCTCAAAACTGGCGGTCCCATTTCGGACGGTCATGAATTGCAAATAAAAAAAGCGAATGTTGAATAAAAGAAGTTGGTAGAAAATTAGTTCCTATTATAATATAGTTTTTTTCTTCTTTTTGGAACATAAGTAAATATCCAGTCGTATAATATTTTCGTCCCAGAGAGATTTTTTTCTAGTCGATAGATTTGTGGTGGTGCATTTGATAATTTATTTTCGTTAGTGATTAAGTATATATGCACCAGGAACAATAGCGATCATTTGACTTGGTTTCTTTTGTGATGCGTACGTGTTCCTGGATCGTGAGGACGTATGAGGACGAGAGGGCGGAGAGAGGTGCGGCATAGCAACTCTGGAGCCTGCCGAGCGACGTGCGGGAGAGGTAAGTGATTGTTTTCTATTGTTTTGTACTGGAGATACGTTCCATCACTGAATATGTTCATTACTGTATATTATAAAACTGCAGCTCTTGGAAGTAGATAATAGTTATTTATTATGGGCAAGGTAATGAAAAGAATGAGGCTTTCGGTGGCTGCTCCTTCTGTTAGCGTGTTTGCTTTCGACGGCGCAACGCCGGATTCGGTTCGCAATTGGGGCAAAATTATAAATCTGAGCTTTTGCTTACAAATGTCGCAGTATGTATTGCTGTATGACGATGAGAAAGTCCACCCTAAGATTGTGAAGAGCAAAATGTACTGTGGAGGGATGTCTTCGTGCAAACCATACGAACCCCTTATCCCATGGCCGAGAGGCTGGGCCACCGCCATGGTCCATATTGGGCTGTCGAGCCAAATGACAGGAATGGAAAGAATTCGATAAGTAATATTCGGTAATATACTAAAAATATGCATACTTATTACGTAATACGTTACCACATACATTACTACGTTGTATTACGTAACCCCGGGAGTTGCTTGACAACCTTTAGCAGAAATGAAGATGGTAAATTCTGAATTTTGTCAGTTGGGTGGCTTAGGAAACCCGTCAGTAGTTGGCGTCCAAGACTAATATTTTTTGATTGGAACATTCGTCATTGTGAAAGTAATTCGCAGTCATTTTGTTTGTTAGATGCGTCGTTCGCCAGCAGAGGGTATATTTGATTCTCATAGAAAAAGGAATTGAGTATACCAGAATCATGATACTGTGACAAGTACTCCAACGGTTCTTTTTTTCGGCGTGAGTGTGTTTAAGTTTGCGAGAATTTAGCTAGAGTTGCTTTACGAATAATTCTACAAGCATGACAGGCACACTTGCGTTTAGTAACACATATATAGTTTACACATACATAAACCAGCGTCTACAGTCCGGTTTGAATCCGCGAACTTTTGTTTTTGAAGACAGCACGTTAACGCACATACTGCGACTGAGTACATTAAATTTAGTGCAGAATGATAGTAAAGGAATGTAGAATGAAATTAATAAAGATGTTATCTTTAAGGGAATGAACACGTGCTTATTTTGAATTGAGGGGGATTGTACTATATTTGAATATCCTGGAAATGGTACCTATCTATAAACTCACTGATATAGAAATATTACTTGAGGAGAAACTCAACCACATTTCAGTATTATGCTTCACAGAACACTGGCTATCTAAGAACAATTAGATAACACATATATACCAGGTCTCTCTCTAGCCAGCAGCTCATGTCGAAATATTAACAACGCACATCATGCATATGGTGGGACATGCATTTTTATTAAAGATACAATTAGTTTTGTACCCTACACCAATCATAATCATCTTGTAAAAGAGAAAGACTTTGAAATGTTCATAACTGACTTAACAATAATAAAAACATGGGTCTTATGCACATATCGCAGCCCTGCTGGGAATTTGAAAATCTTTTTAAAAAATCTGGAAGTTATTCTACCAAAACTTCAAAACGCAGACAGTATAAAATTATTCTTTGCGGTGACTTCAATATAAATTGCCTCACACAATCCAGTAATGAAAATCTATTTAAAGTCTTACTAAAATCATACAATTTACAAACAACCATAAATACACCAACATGAATATCCAAAAATAGTAGCACTGCTAATAATAGATGCAAATAACCATTGTTTTTCTGTTGCTACATTTAATGCGGGTTTCAGTGATCACACTACTCAGATTCTAACACTTCAAACAGGAACAAAAACCGCGGAACAGACAACTTACAAAGAAATCCGTAACTATTCCCAAGAAAACAAAAAAAAATTCAAAATTTACTCAGATTCGAAAACTGGAATGAAGTATATAAGGCAACTGATACAAATGATAAGTTAAATTCAGTCATAAATATATACTTATGACATTTCAATGGCATTTTTCCTCAAAAACTCAAAAAGATCGAAAATAAGAAAACTAAATCATGGATTACCACAGGCATCAAAGTGTCATGTGAAAGAAAACGCAACATGTAGAATATTCTAACAAATAACAAATGTAACTCAAACTTCATTTCATATTACAAAACATATAATTTGATCCTAAAAAAAGTAATCAAACAAGCAAAAATTATGACAAACGATAAGTACATTGCAAATGCACGAAATTAAACAAAAGATATGTGGGACATTATTAAAAAGACAACAGCACCAACTAATAATAACAGAAAAAATATAGAGCTCCACTACAAAAACAAAACTGTACAAGACCCACAAAAAATAGCATGAACACTTTTCACAAATTAGTAATAAGTTAATCTCTTAACACTCTATAAACAATAAAACACACCAAACAAACACTAATATTACACAAATTGTAAATTCCATATTCTTATATGAAACCACCCCCTCTGAAATGTTTAAAATCATTGGACAAATGGAGAATAAATTCTCAGCAGGCATGGACAACATTCCAGATTTTCTTATTAAACACAGTGCTCCATGAATAGTGCAACCACTCTCTCACATCTGCAATTACTCTCTAAAATCAGGCATATTCCCAGATATATTCAAAACAGCAAAAATTAAACCATTGTTTAAAAAGGGCAATAGTTATGATCCAATGAACTACAGACCTAACTCCCTGTTATCAGGATTTTCAAAAATTCTGGAAAGGCTTTTCAATGATAGACTCAAACAGTTTCTCAATGCAAATAATGTCCTTACAAATGCACAACATGGCTTCAGGAGTAATAAATCCACAGACACAGCCACCTTCTCCTTTTTAAATGACATACTTGTTGCACTAAATCAGAAGGAAATTCCAATTGGCCTTTCCTTAGATTTGTCAAAAGCCTTTGACATCATTGACCATCACATACTTTTAAGAAAACTAGAAATGCTAGGAATTCGAGGCATTACAGGCCAAAGGATCAAATCATATTGATCAAACCATAGCCAAATAGTTGCCCTCCAGCACACTAAAGAAAACAAAATCTTTTCATACTACTCCTGCCCCCAAATATTGTAATAAATTGTGGTGTCCCGCAAGGATCCATCCTTGGACCAATACTATTCCTTATATACATAAATGACATGCCTTTGGCTTTAAGGAACAACAAAATAATTTTGTTTGCAGATTTCACAAACTTATTCATCAAAGCAAAAACACAACAATCATTAGAAAAAGAAACTCACAGAACTACTAATGTCCTTAATTTTGTCTTATCCCATTAGACTTTCTGTTTCATACTGAAACAGAAAAAAAAAAGAACTGGCAAATGGCATCCTGTGAAGTAGAAGGAGAATGCCTAAAAAGAAAACAATTCTGTTTCTCTCTGGACTATGTGTACAAATTGAAAGAAGAAAAAAGGAAAAAACTGGTCAAAACTTGCTTCCTCACCATTTCAAGTTTTAAATATAGAATGTACTAATATTGGTAAATTTTAAGTAGTTGCTAACAATTGGTATGTATTGTTCTATTATTATTATTATTATTATTATTATTATTATTTTCCGAGGAGGGGGAAATGCGTTACGCATACCGGTAAGTCCTGTTATGTCGGACTCTCCAGCGTGGCATACCGACTAAAATCTAGCCTCCTCGATTCACATGGGCCGTGGTATCTTCTGCGCGGGACCGTCATTGAGACATTACTTCACGCAGAAGATTGGCTGAGAGCATGAGCTTTCCTCTTCAGATGGTCGCTATGGTATGTTAGCTCTCTCTGATTTTAATAGT
Source organism: Gryllus longicercus (assembly GCA_038098605.1). Taxonomy (NCBI): domain Eukaryota; kingdom Metazoa; phylum Arthropoda; class Insecta; order Orthoptera; family Gryllidae; genus Gryllus; species Gryllus longicercus. Next base: position 2,123,218 of record JAZDUA010000262.1, read on the forward strand.
GGCTTTCTGTTTTAGTACGTGAGCCACGAAGTCTCGCACTGTTTTCCAGTTGTCTCTGGATTGCAGCATAGTCTGGGCTGTGTTTGCAGGCGTTAATTCCCGTCGCAATTTGCTGTAGCAGTTTCTTCTTTCTTCTTCCCAAGCTTTGCAACTATATATGGTGTGCATAGCGTCGTCGTCATCTTCATGGCATAGTGCGCATATCGGGCTTTCAGCGATTTTAAATCTGTATAGATATGCTTGAAAGTTCCCATGCCCTGAAAAGGCTTGCGTCAAATAGAAGTCCATTGTGCCATGGTTCCTGCTGCTTCAATCCTTGATGTTAGGGACGAGGCTGTGTGTCCATCTACCTTTGTACTCCAGGTCCCATCGGTTTTGCCACTGGTGCAGGAGATGGTTTCTCAATTCCGTTTTGATATTGTCTTTTGGCGTTTGTTGTTTATCTGCTGTCGTCCTCGGATACATGGTCCTTTCCTGGGCTAAAAGATCCACTGGGGGGACACTAGCCAGTACTAAGGTTGCACTGTCGGATACCGTGCGATATCCTGAGATTATCCTTAGTGCCATCCTTCTCTGGATCTGTGTGAATTTCCGTCGAATGGACTCTTTAGCTAGCGCATCTGCCCACACTGGGGCGGCATACAGCATTTTTGAGTGCACTACGGCAGAAATAAACCTAATTTTGCTTTCACTGGGACCTCCTGAGTTCAGCATTAGTCTGGAGAGATTTGATCCAGTCTTTGCAGCTTTTCCTGCTGATTTTATAATATGGGGTCCGAAGCTCTCAAATTGTGTGCATTTTTGTTTGAAAGTGGCATAAGCAATAGTTTGCACGTGTTGTGGTAATTTACTTCTTTGTTCTCTTATAGTTTATTTGAAGAAGTGATAATTGTAAAATATGAAGAAAAGTCTTAATTATTTCCAAATGCGAGCAATTTTTCTTTTGTGTAGTCTTCCCAACCTGGTCTGTCTTGTAGCATCTTGAATTGTGCATAATCATCACTGCACTATATCTTGTCTTTTTCTTCTGGGGCAGTATGCACGAAATCCACAATATCCCATTTTGTATTTGCATCAAAATTCCATGTTCTTATTCCTTATTCGCAGCGTCAGCAAAAGCGCGTCTAACCGGGAGGTCGTAGGGTTCGAGTGCCGATGAAGGCAGGATTTTCGACAGTAGTCACATAGGAAGGGAGAATTCAGTTTGTCTGGAGGAGCATTCGAGCGGACGGCTGCTCCGAGCGGTAGGTTCCCTTGGTTCCTCCGGCTAACACCAGGCGATCGCCGGAGCACAGATGGCGCGCCATCTTTTTTTCTTGTTCTTCCGAGTCCTATCCTCACCGCTCACACTCACACACACCTCTATAAGCACATATGTCGTCATACGTTAGAGCTAATCACGAATGGGGCGGTGTCCCGCTGGTATATGTATGTATGTATGGACTCTGAGTGGTCTAGTACACCACATATGCACTTTGTATACCAAGAGGCGTTAGCCACGGCACGTAAGCTTTTCGCTTTTATCGGCTCCCTCCGCCGGCGCACAAATACGCCGACAGGCTGGTATCCGGATCCCGGCGGAACAGAGTGTGTCCTCAAGGGAACCTCCCCATTCAGTGCCTGTGCCCTGCCAATTTCAGAGCTCCTAGCTTTCCACGTTAGTAACTGAGTCAAAACAATACGCCACTCACATGTGCCGGGAGAAGTCCTTCCTCTTTGCATAGAGTCTGACACGAAGCCGTGAGCCGAAATGGGGGCTCCCAAGTCGAGACCTAGGGGGCTCGAGGCCCACAACCCGTCTTCTCACTGTCTCCCTCGAGGTTATCGACGTGAGTCTGCCGGAACTTTGGCAACCCCGGTAGGGAGGTTCGTGTTCCCCGTTTGGCTTTGTATATGTGGGTTTGAAGTACGCCGCCAAGTTCTAGAGGGGGATGCTAGGTAACGCTTTCCATGCATTTCATTTCGTCAAACATGTCCTGTCTTTGCCAGTCCTTATTTTTGTGTTAAAATATTCTTCACATTGCAACGTTTCTCTGTTGGTTGTGTATCCTGTTTCTGTAAATAAATGTCTTTTTTTATTGTGAATGCTTTGCAGCCTTATTATTTTTCACTCTTGCCCCATCTAGAATGTCCTCACATCTTATAGCTCAAGCTGTATTCCCAGCCTTATATGTCATTCACTTGACTTTATTGTTACAATGTAGCAAGGTTTACTCCTTTCCAACCTGAAACACTGTTTGGATTCTATTTTTACTTCATGAACACAGACTTAGACTTAGTGTAAAATGACATTAAATTGGCACTTCAATAATGTCTTTAAAAATGTAAATATGAAAAATTAGTCCAAAATTTATATTGCACATCTTCCTACTTACAAACAAATAAATGAACATGCCCCACCTTGGCAATAAATTTGTTCAGATATTTTGTTATTTTTACAGCCTTTGCTTTTATCTCCCATGTTGTAATGTTTACTAGCCATAGTTGTAATGCTTGGTATGAAAAACTGGTTTGTATTGAATGTCTTGATTATCTGCAACACATGTTTCGTAATAAGCATCTTTTTAAATATATCCTGTAATGGGAGGAAAAGTGATAGAATTTGTAATTGTTTGAATAACTTGTAGAAATTGTGCTTGTGAGAGTTTGAGATTGTTGTTTCTAGTAATGATATGTGGGTTGTGAAAATGTGAAGAGTGTGGTAAGTTTCCTTAGAATATGATTTTAGATGTGAATGAATATTTGTTAAGTTGACAGTGTGTGTAATGTATGTGTGTTTGAATGTGACTGAAGGATGACTTTGACATGTGAGTTTTGTATATTTTTAATTGGGATAAGACATGTAGGTATGTAAGAATAATAGAAAATGGAGAATAATAATATTTTTTATAATAATGTAGTAAAACCTGAAATATTTGGGGAGAAAGAAAAGGAGAGTTGCATCACTTGGGCTTTAAGGGATGTATTGGAAAAAATGGAATAAATTTGTCCCTGAGATTGATGTTTGTAGCATTCCATGTTTAATTAATGTAGAGTGGGAGAAATGGATAGAAATGTTTAATGTAATGTCGGACTAGTATACTATACCTACTATAAGATGTATTGTAAGTAGTTGACAATGTTTAGAAAGATAAGATTTAATCAATAATTGTAAATAATTTAATGGTATAAGATGCAAAGTCATATATGGCAGTCAATGATATGAAATTGGTATTATAAAGATAGAAAGTAATGGGAATTTATTTGAGAGTGAGAAGAAGAAAAAGTGTGTGATTTTGAAATGAGAGGTTGACTGAGTCTGTATATTTGTGAGTTGATGTTGAGCCTCTGTCAGTAGTGTTATTTGAAATGAGGAAGATAAGTGTAGGCCTGTGATTCAAAAAATGTGTGTATAAGTTTTGCAAATGCAGATACGAAGGACATTGGTCGGTGAGGTAATAGATGCTGAAGGTCTTTTGAACAATTGCTTAACTTGAGCTTGTTGGAAAGATGCTTGTTGGCATGTGATGGAGTAGCTAGTTGTAAATGAGTGTGAGTGAGTGGTTGTAATGTGTAGTTATATTGCAGAATGTTTAATGAGAGAGTGATTGTTATAATGAGGTCCTAAAGAGAGATTTAAAAAAATATATATTTTATCATTACATTAATGAACTGTAGTGTATGTTGAAAGAGTGTTGCTGAATTAATTTTTTTGTGAATTTGTAAGACAAGTTTATTGATGTGTGTGTTAGGTTTTCTTGTCAATTGTGCAAAAAATAATTTTTAATGTAGTAAGTTTGAGTTGTTTATTTATTTTTTTAATTTTTTTTTTGTGTGTCTGTAATCTGGATTTAGAATATTTTTCATTTTATTGCCCATTGTTTTTATTTTATGTTGTGCTTTGAGTAGTATGTGTTTTTCATTAATGAGTAGTTTATTTCGTTTAATTAGTTTGATGATAACTTCTGTGTAGTTTTGTAATACCTATGCAAAGAAATGAGAAGTATACTGTGTGATTGATTGATGAAGATAGTGGTGAATGTAGTGAACAATTTTCAACTCTACAGTCGGAATCATTTGTGTCTTTGTGGTAGGTTGATTAAAGAAAAAAGTTTGTAAAAGAAAAGATGAGGTATCTAAACTGTTGAATAATTTTTCATGTTTAGATTTTCATAGACAGTTATTGAAGTGACTGTTTAATGCAATTTTATTATCTGTGTTGATGAAGTTTAAGCAGAATGATTTGAACATTTGCTTGTATGTTGCATATAAGTTTACATGGAGATAATAAGACATGTGTATTGGTTGTTCTGAAAGGCAGGAAACATTTTTCCAGTTACAGTGTGGTTTGAAGTTTAAACAATGCTGTGTTATCGTTATCCTATGAAATTTACATAGAGGATAGAACATGAGCCTCAGAACGGACCTGTGCTTGTAATAAAGGGCAGCAAAAATTAATTTTTTGCTTTACTCACTATTCATTACACAGTAAATTACAGATCCTTTTTGTAAATAAATGTTAGTTTGATATTGTCTGCATGAAAAAAGATTATACAGTTGATTAGTTTCCCAACATTGTTGCCAGGTACTACATTAGTATGATGTACCTAGGGTCACATTGAACACAAACAAATAACAATATCAAAAAGAACCCTTTAGAAAATTGTTAAAAATGATGATTATTACATGTAAATATGCTAAGATGTGTAGGATCTGAAAAAGAGAAACAAAGGAAGTCATATCAAAAAGATGAGAAAAAGAAAATTAAAACATGATAAATGTCACTAGGTACAACAGTTTCCATGTTTCCTATAGGATTAAGGTGTATATAAGAATTGTAAGTTGTTTATTTTGATAATTACCATCAATATATCATCATCATCATCATCATTTGTGAGTTTTAGGTGTGTTTGTCCCCTGTGCAGTGGGTGTGGTGGTTATTCCTCCAGGTGTTTTTGTTGTTTCCATCTCTTGTTTGGTATTCCTTGCTGTGTTGTTCGTGTATGTTAGGTGTTAAGTGGTGTCTTTGCTTTCTTTTGACATGTTTGAAGTATTTTCTGTGAAGTTTATTTATAACTTGTCACTCCTTGTATGTTGTTGTTCATCTGAGCTGTAGCATCGTGGTGGAGGTTTGTGAAGTGGACATACTCTGGAAGGTGCAATTATTCAGTGTATTGTTTGCTTTGTCTGTATGTTGAAATTTCAAAATATTTTATGCACACTTCACTGTGACATTTAGTGTGTTTAATTAATTATTGGCTTTTGTTTTTGAAGTCCACTTGTTGTCATTTCTGCCAGGTAATGAAATTGGTGTAGTTGTGTAATTACTTTCCTGTGTATTATTATGTTTTGTTTGATTTTTGTTGTTCAAAAGGTGATATAGTTTGTTTTGCCACTCAATGAATTGGTTTTATATTTTTGTGTCTTTTTATTTAACTGTTGTTCTGCTTTGTGCGTGTTGTCAGAATTGCTTGATTTTGTTGCATACAAAATGTTTGTTTGTTTGATGTTTTAGGTTGAGTTTCATTTATTAATTGTTTTTTTTCCAGCATTTTGTGATGAACGTAGTTGGCATAGAAACTGAAGAGTGGTGAGAGTTGACACCCTTCCATTACATTGCTTGTAGTTTGAAAGGGTTGTGAAGTGTGATTGCCACGTGTAGTCAGTATTTTTCAGTAGTAATAATACGACCATTAATAATAAAAATGATGATACTACTTCTACTTATAATAATAGTAAATGAAATCAATTATGGTAACAAGTACATGTAATTTTATAATATTAGTATATTGAGTGTTTAGATCTAGAAATATTGAGGTTTAGGAGGCAGGTTTTCGCCAGGTATTGTCTATTTCTACACATAGTCCTACCTGTAATAGGATTGCACATATTAGTTATTGCGGTATTCGTGAACACTGAAATAAAGTTGTTGGCCAAGGAATTGTTTAAGTTTATTTTTGAGGATGTGTAAGGGCGCCTTCCCACGTCGCCGCGCTTCCTTCAAGCAGCAGAGCCTTTCCGACGCCGCCACCGCCGCAGCCACGGCAGCACCGCCGCCCGTCGTGGAAGGGGGTGGGGTCTGTAGGGGTAGGTTTCGCTGACCCTCCGGCGAAGACGAACAAAGGGACCGCAGCAGGTAAAGCGCAGCGACCGGCGGCACAGTGGGAAGGCTCCCATTTAAAGCTGTGTACTGCTAGCCGTGGCGCGTATGCCCTCCCTCCTCCGCTTCGCGTGGCGGGTGTTCGGCGTCGGCTGCCGCAGCAGCCGCCACCCGCTGCACGTGGGAAGGCCTCCATTCAATCCAATGCTCTGCTACGCGCCGCGCTGCTCGGAAGCGCACCGCCGCGCCGTCGCAACTTGGGAAGGGGTCCTAAGCTGGTAATGGTTGTTAGACGTATTGGTAATTTGTTGAAGAATTGTATTCCTGTAGAAAATGTTGGTATAGTGTGCTTGTGCACAATGGTTTATGGTTACATCCTTGTGTAGTAAAAGTAAGGTTGGGCGAAATGTGTAAGGTAAGGTGTGACATTGTTAATTAGATTTTTCGTTATGAACATGAGAACTTAATGAAGGAGTATACAAGGCAGTGACAGTATGTTAGGTTTTTTGAATTTAGGTGTACAGGAATGTGTTCTTTTTGTATTTGTTATTGTCCAGATGATTCTCTTTTGTATTCGAATGCTTGCTTGGCCCCAGATTCTTATTCTGTATTTGAGAATAGAGTGCACATTTGCGAAGTGTACTGTTGGGACTGTTTCAATGGTGCTATTTCTTGTTATTATTGTAAGTGCAAAATTAAGTTTGCTCAATTTTGAATTGATATCTCATAAGTGTGAGTTCAATTTCAGGTTGGATTGTATGTTCATTGTGAGAAATGATGTTTACTGTACTTGTGTGATGCTGTGGCCTTTTAATGTTGAATTTGGTGAGTATTGTGTTGAGTGGTAGTTGTGGAAGGGCATTGTGATTGTTTTGTCTGTGTTTACGATTAGTTTGTTTCAGTGGACCCATTGAATTAGTATGTCAATGGCTGAATTGCCTTTGTCTTGGAAAGCTTTGGTTGTTCTTTCTATGAATATTATATTAGTGTCATGAGCAAAAAGTACAGTGTTATTGTTTTCCATTCTTGATGGCAGGTCACTTACAAGTACAAGAAATAAAATGAGACCTATGGACCTCCGATAGGTCAGTTGTCTTGGTTTGGAGAGATTTTTTTTATTTTGTTGTCATTGTGGTAAGGTAACACTACTAGTTGTTTTCTGTCTGTTAAATATGATTTTGTACACTTTGTAAAACATTCCATGGATTCCATAAGATTCTAATTTTGTCATTAGAATTGTATGGTCTGTTGTGTCAAAGGCTTTTGACAGGTCAAGGAAGAGACTAAAAAGATTTTGTTTATTCTCCAATACCATGATTTAATTTACAACTGTGAATATAGCAGGTTTAGTCAATTGATTTTTCCCTAAATCCATGTTGTGAGTGAGTCAGTGATAATGTTATAGCATAGGGGTAGCTTTTTAAACTTTCATAGAATAGATTTTGTAATATGTTTGAGAATCCTGACAATAGTGAAATTGGTCTATAATTCCTTTTATCATGATGTTTGTTACCTTTATTTGTGAATAGGTTTAATTATTGCTGTTTTGAATATGTTTGGAAAGGAGCCATGAGTTAGTGATTGGTTATATAAATATGTTGATGGTTTGATGTATGAAACAATCTTTTATTAAGAAGTGTGGAACCTAATAAATAGTTTAATTTGCATTGTGTTTATAATTTGAAGTATTTCCTTTTCTGTTAGTGTGATGTACATACTGAAAAGGAAGTTTTTAAAGAAAGGTGGAGGTTGTTGAGGTGTAGTATTTGGATTACTTGTTTGCAGAAGTTTGCCAGTAATTTCAGAGAAATGTTTGTTGAATATATTGGCTGTTTCATTAAGATTTGCTATGCTTCTGTGTTCAGACTGTTTTTTATGACATCACACATAGCTTGCATTTTATTTGTGGATTATTTTAGGTATTCATTGTTTGTTTGGTGTTTATTATAACTAACTTTTTGAAGTATGGCTGAATATCGCTTGCACAGCATTTGATTATTTGATGATTGTAAGAGTTGTTTAGCCAGTGTATGAAGCTATTTTTCTTTCACAAGAGATGTTGATAGTACTTGTTATCCATGCTTTGCAATTTTACGTGTTTGTTTTGGATACTATAGTGGATGTGAGATGTTGAACTAGTGTTTGATTATAGTAAAGTGAAGTGTTAAACTTTTGGTTGATGTCAGTTTTTCATATATACTTGACCATGATGAGTGTGAGTTTTTTATGCTCTTTCTCTTTGCAAATTGTTATCTCCTATATTGGATTTGCTTTCAGTGAGGTGGAATTTGTTTTGTGAGTGAGTGAGTGAGAATTTGTGCATTATGGTCACTGAGCCCTGTATTATTAGTGTTGGTGTATGTGTGTTTTGTTTTGCCCAGTAGGATTTGGTCTATTGCAGTTTGGATGTTCTTGGATTGTCTAGTTTACTTGTTGATTATTGTATCTAGATTATAGGAGTGTACGAGGTTTATTAAAGTTTATTTGTTTGAGTCTGCAGTTTTTATGAGTGATATTTAGCTGTAGATTTGCTTTATAATGGGTGTTTGTAGATAGTTGGTAGGTATAATTTTCGTCTGGATGTGTGACATGAAATAAGTGTGAATTCAGGGAGGTCATACGAGAGGAAATGGTGTTGAAATAGCTTTCACTTGAAAATGATTTGTATTGTAATGAATTAATGTGAGTTTTTTTTTTGTGTTCACAGATTATATGGGTAAAGGAGAAAGCATTAGAAAAGTTAGCTTGTTGGGTGAAGATGGAAGAAAAGTTCTGTATTGTGAAATGTGTGCATCAATGAATGATTAAAATGCTTTTACATTCCAACACTATTTACATTAAAGTAAATAAATGTTAATTTTCCTATAATTCTTAACCTTGACATCCCTAAAGATAAGTGCCTAATAATCCATTGTCTCCAGAGGTTTTTTTTGTTAATTGATGTTCACGTCTCTTGTCTGTCTTGTTTTTTCTTCATTTGGTTTTATTATCTTAATTGCAGGAGTAGCTAAGAAGTGGTATAAGTGTTCTTATTTCTTAGTGTTTATAATAACCATTTTCCCCAAATTTCATTTCAGGTTTATCACCTGGAAACTTCAGACAACTTTATTTTTAAAGGTTATTCGGCTCAATGATTGATAAATGTTAATTGAGTAACTTCCTACCATTTCTTAGCATATGCATCCAAACTTTTTACTGAAGTTTCATCCCAGATAAATTTGTAAGTTTCCTTCAAAGTGGAAGTTTTGTTTAAATTTCTCTTCAACCCTTAATAGCATATGTGGGCATACCATTCTTAGTGTCTGGCTAATAATGTTAGCCAGGTTTTATGTAGTTTTGATAAGAACGCAAGCTTCTGCCGCTAGGGTGTATTTATTTGGCTGTCCTGGAGATGCTGCACCCTGGCAATTCTGTGACCTTCCTCTGGGCGTAATGCCCTAGGCAGCCAATTAACTAAAACAATATAGTTTTCATGTTTCAAAGTCTGTTGCTGTGCTAGTCTGATAGTTTCGCTTGAGTTCCCTTAAGATGGTCTCCTTTCATGCAATCTTATCTTAACAGGAAGTCAGAGAAAAGAAGGAAGAAGACTAATTTGGAGTTGCAAGTAAACTTTATTAAAATAATGTTATCGGCTGGGAGTACAGGCCAGGCCGGCCGTGCCTGTGTCTGTGTCTTGTGTCGCTCCTTGTGCTCCTTGGCTCCGACGCTCCACGCTCTCACGGATTACCTATATGCCACCACCCCGAGCCAGGGCAGGGGAGGGGGAGCTCCCACTTCTCCTCAGAAAAAACAACACCTGCGACAGGATCTGCACCTGAAACAATACAAGACAAAAAATTAGCATTAACCGATTGAATAGAAATGAAGCCCAAAACCCGAAAATAGGGCAAAAAATGGAAAAAAACTTAATTTCGTAGGATCGATCTGAAATCACGTATACAGGTACAACTCGAGACGAGAAATACAATGGTGCAAACCAGACTTCAATCCGACTATTAGTTTCGAAATTAAACGCTCGAAAAGAAATGAAGCCCAAAACCCGAAAATAGGGCAAAAAATGGAAAAAAACTTAATTTCGTAGGATCGATCTGAAATCACGTATACAGGTACAACTCGAGACGAGAAATACAATGGTGCAAACCAGACTTCAATCCGACTATTAGTTTCGAAATTAAACGCTCGAAAAGAAATGAAGCCCAAAACCCGAAAATAGGGCAAAAAATGGAAAAAAACTTAATTTCGTAGGATCGATCTGAAATCACGTATACAGGTACAACTCGAGACGAGAAATACAATGGTGCAAACCAGACTTCAATCCGACTATTAGTTTCGAAATTAAACGCTCGAAAAGAAATGAAGCCCAAAACCCGAAAATAGGGCAAAAAATGGAAAAAAACTTAATTTCGTAGGATCGATCTGAAATCACGTATACAGGTACAACTCGAGACGAGAAATACAATGGTGCAAACCAGACTTCAATCCGACTATTAGTTTCGAAATTAAACGCTCGAAAAGAAATGAAGCCCAAAACCCGAAAATAGGGCAAAAAATGGAAAAAAACTTAATTTCGTAGTATCGATCTGAAATCACGTATACAGGTACAACTCGAGACGAGAAATACAATGGTGCAAACCAGACTTCAATCCGACTATTAGTTTCGAAATTAAACGCTTGAAAAGAAATGAAGCCCAAAACCCGAAAATAGGGCAAAAAATGGAAAAAAACTTAATTTCGTAGGATCGATCTGAAATCACGTATACAGGTACAACTCGAGACGAGAAATACAATGGTGCAAACCAGACTTCAATCCGACTATTAGTTTCGAAATTAAACGCTCGAAAAGAAATGAAGCCCAAAACCCGAAAATAGGGCAAAAAATGGAAAAAAACTTAATTTCGTAGGATCGATCTGAAATCACGTATACAGGTACAACTCGAGACGAGAAATACAATGGTGCAAACCAGACTTCAATCCGACTATTAGTTTCGAAATTAAACGCTTGAAAAGAAATGAAGCCCAAAACCCGAAAATAGGGCAAAAAATGGAAAAAAACTTAATTTCGTAGGATCGATCTGAAATCACGTATACAGGTACAACTCGAGACGAGAAATACAATGGTGCAAACCAGACTTCAATCCGACTATTAGTTTCGAAATTAAACGCTCGAAAAGAAATGAAGCCCAAAACCCGAAAATAGGGCAAAAAATGGAAAAAAAACTTAATTTCGTAGGATCGATCTGAAATCACGTATACAGGTACAACGCGAGACGAGAAATACAATGGTGCAAACCAGACTTCAATCCGACTATTAGTTTCGAAATTAAACGCTTGAAAAGAAATGAAGCCCAAAACCCGAAAATAGGGCAAAAAATGGAAAAAAAACTTAATTTCGTAGGATCGATCTGAAATCACGTATACAGGTACAACTCGAGACGAGAAATACAATGGTGCAAACCAGACTTCAATCCGACTATTAGTTTCGAAATTAAACGCTCGAAAAGAAATGAAGCCCAAAACCCGAAAATAGGGCAAAAAATGGAAAAAAACTTAATTTCGTAGGATCGATCTGAAATCACGTATACAGGTACAACTCGAGACGAGAAATACAATGGTGCAAACCAGACTTCAATCCGACTATTAGTTTCGAAATTAAACGCTTGAAAAGAAATGAAGCCCAAAACCCGAAAATAGGGCAAAAAATGGAAAAAAACTTAATTTCGTAGGATCGATCTGAAATCACGTATACAGGTACAACGCGAGACGAGAAATACAATGGTGCAAACCAGACTTCAATCCGACTATTAGTTTCGAAATTAAACGCTCGAAAAGAAATGAAGCCCAAAACCCGAAAATAGGGCAAAAAATGGAAAAAAACTTAATTTCGTAGGATCGATCTGAAATCACGTATACAGGTACAACTCGAGACGAGAAATACAATGGTGCAAACCAGACTTCAATCCGACTATTAGTTTCGAAATTAAACGCTTGAAAAGAAATGAAGCCCAAAACCCGAAAATAGGGCAAAAAATGGAAAAAAACTTAATTTCGTAGGATCGATCTGAAATCACGTATACAGGTACAACTCGAGACGAGAAATACAATGGTGCAAACCAGACTTCAATCCGACTATTAGTTTCGAAATTAAACGCTCGAAAAGAAATGAAGCCCAAAACCCGAAAATAGGGCAAAAAATGGAAAAAAACTTAATTTCGTAGGATCGATCTGAAATCACGTATACAGGTACAACTCGAGACGAGAAATACAATGGTGCAAACCAGACTTCAATCCGACTATTAGATTCGAAATTAAACGCTTGAAAAGAAATGAAGCCCAAAACCCGAAAATAGGGCAAAAAATGGAAAAAAACTTAATTTCGTAGGATCGATCTGAAATCACGTATACAGGTACAACTCGAGACGAGAAATACAATGGTGCAAACCAGACTTCAATCCGACTATTAGTTTCGAAATTAAACGCTCGAAAAGAAATGAAGCCCAAAACCCGAAAATAGGGCAAAAAATGGAAAAAAACTTCATTTCGTAGGATCGATCTGAAATCACGTATACAGGTACAACTCGAGACGAGAAATACAATGGTGCAAACCAGACTTCAATCCGACTATTAGTTTCGAAATTAAACGCTCGAAAAGAAATGAAGCCCAAAACCCGAAAATAGGGCAAAAAATGGAAAAAAACTTAATTTCGTAGGATCGATCTGAAATCACGTATACAGGTACAACTCGAGACGAGAAATACAATGGTGCAAACCAGACTTCAATCCGACTATTAGTTTCGAAATTAAACGCTCGAAAAGAAATGAAGCCCAAAACCCGAAAATAGGGCAAAAAATGGAAAAAAACTTAATTTCGTAGGATCGATCTGAAATCACGTATACAGGTACAACTCGAGACGAGAAATACAATGGTGCAAACCAGACTTCAATCCGACTATTAGTTTCGAAATTAAACGCTCGAAAAGAAATGAAGCCCAAAACCCGAAAATAGGGCAAAAAATGGAAAAAAACTTAATTTCGTAGTATCGATCTGAAATCACGTATACAGGTACAACTCGAGACGAGAAATACAATGGTGCAAACCAGACTTCAATCCGACTATTAGTTTCGAAATTAAACGCTTGAAAAGAAATGAAGCCCAAAACCCGAAAATAGGGCAAAAAATGGAAAAAAACTTAATTTCGTAGGATCGATCTGAAATCACGTATACAGGTACAACTCGAGACGAGAAATACAATGGTGCAAACCAGACTTCAATCCGACTATTAGTTTCGAAATTAAACGCTCGAAAAGAAATGAAGCCCAAAACCCGAAAATAGGGCAAAAAATGGAAAAAAACTTAATTTCGTAGGATCGATCTGAAATCACGTATACAGGTACAACTCGAGACGAGAAATACAATGGTGCAAACCAGACTTCAATCCGACTATTAGTTTCGAAATTAAACGCTTGAAAAGAAATGAAGCCCAAAACCCGAAAATAGGGCAAAAAATGGAAAAAAACTTAATTTCGTAGGATCGATCTGAAATCACGTATACAGGTACAACGCGAGACGAGAAATACAATGGTGCAAACCAGACTTCAATCCGACTATTAGTTTCGAAATTAAACGCTCGAAAAGAAATGAAGCCCAAAACCCGAAAATAGGGCAAAAAATGGAAAAAAACTTAATTTCGTAGGATCGATCTGAAATCACGTATACAGGTACAACTCGAGACGAGAAATACAATGGTGCAAACCAGACTTCAATCCGACTATTAGTTTCGAAATTAAACGCTTGAAAAGAAATGAAGCCCAAAACCCGAAAATAGGGCAAAAAATGGAAAAAAACTTAATTTCGTAGGATCGATCTGAAATCACGTATACAGGTACAACTCGAGACGAGAAATACAATGGTGCAAACCAGACTTCAATCCGACTATTAGTTTCGAAATTAAACGCTCGAAAAGAAATGAAGCCCAAAACCCGAAAATAGGGCAAAAAATGGAAAAAAACTTAATTTCGTAGGATCGATCTGAAATCACGTATACAGGTACAACTCGAGACGAGAAATACAATGGTGCAAACCAGACTTCAATCCGACTATTAGATTCGAAATTAAACGCTTGAAAAGAAATGAAGCCCAAAACCCGAAAATAGGGCAAAAAATGGAAAAAAACTTAATTTCGTAGGATCGATCTGAAATCACGTATACAGGTACAACTCGAGACGAGAAATACAATGGTGCAAACCAGACTTCAATCCGACTATTAGTTTCGAAATTAAACGCTCGAAAAGAAATGAAGCCCAAAACCCGAAAATAGGGCAAAAAATGGAAAAAAACTTCATTTCGTAGGATCGATCTGAAATCACGTATACAGGTACAACTCGAGACGAGAAATACAATGGTGCAAACCAGACTTCAATCCGACTATTAGTTTCGAAATTAAACGCTCGAAAAGAAATGAAGCCCAAAACCCGAAAATAGGGCAAAAAATGGAAAAAAACTTAATTTCGTAGGATCGATCTGAAATCACGTATACAGGTACAACTCGAGACGAGAAATACAATGGTGCAAACCAGACTTCAATCCGACTATTAGTTTCGAAATTAAACGCTCGAAAAGAAATGAAGCCCAAAACCCGAAAATAGGGCAAAAAATGGAAAAAAACTTAATTTCGTAGGATCGATCTGAAATCACGTATACAGGTACAACTCGAGACGAGAAATACAATGGTGCAAACCAGACTTCAATCCGACTATTAGTTTCGAAATTAAACGCTCGAAAAGAAATGAAGCCCAAAACCCGAAAATAGGGCAAAAAATGGAAAAAAACTTAATTTCGTAGGATCGATCTGAAATCACGTATACAGGTACAACTCGAGACGAGAAATACAATGGTGCAAACCAGACTTCAATCCGACTATTAGTTTCGAAATTAAACGCTTGAAAAGAAATGAAGCCCAAAACCCGAAAATAGGGCAAAAAATGGAAAAAAACTTAATTTCGTAGGATCGATCTGAAATCACGTATACAGGTACAACTCGAGACGAGAAATACAATGGTGCAAACCAGACTTCAATCCGACTATTAGTTTCGAAATTAAACGCTCGAAAAGAAATGAAGCCCAAAACCCGAAAATAGGGCAAAAAATGGAAAAAAACTTAATTTCGTAGGATCGATCTGAAATCACGTATACAGGTACAACTCGAGACGAGAAATACAATGGTGCAAACCAGACTTCAATCCGACTATTAGTTTCGAAATTAAACGCTTGAAAAGAAATGAAGCCCAAAACCCGAAAATAGGGCAAAAAATGGAAAAAAACTTAATTTCGTAGGATCGATCTGAAATCACGTATACAGGTACAACTCGAGACGAGAAATACAATGGTGCAAACCAGACTTCAATCCGACTATTAGTTTCGAAATTAAACGCTCGAAAAGAAATGAAGCCCAAAACCCGAAAATAGGGCAAAAAATGGAAAAAAAACTTAATTTCGTAGGATCGATCTGAAATCACGTATACAGGTACAACGCGAGACGAGAAATACAATGGTGCAAACCAGACTTCAATCCGACTATTAGTTTCGAAATTAAACGCTTGAAAAGAAATGAAGCCCAAAACCCGAAAATAGGGCAAAAAATGGAAAAAAAACTTAATTTCGTAGGATCGATCTGAAATCACGTATACAGGTACAACTCGAGACGAGAAATACAATGGTGCAAACCAGACTTCAATCCGACTATTAGTTTCGAAATTAAACGCTCGAAAAGAAATGAAGCCCAAAACCCGAAAATAGGGCAAAAAATGGAAAAAAACTTAATTTCGTAGGATCGATCTGAAATCACGTATACAGGTACAACTCGAGACGAGAAATACAATGGTGCAAACCAGACTTCAATCCGACTATTAGTTTCGAAATTAAACGCTTGAAAAGAAATGAAGCCCAAAACCCGAAAATAGGGCAAAAAATGGAAAAAAACTTAATTTCGTAGGATCGATCTGAAATCACGTATACAGGTACAACGCGAGACGAGAAATACAATGGTGCAAACCAGACTTCAATCCGACTATTAGTTTCGAAATTAAACGCTCGAAAAGAAATGAAGCCCAAAACCCGAAAATAGGGCAAAAAATGGAAAAAAACTTAATTTCGTAGGATCGATCTGAAATCACGTATACAGGTACAACTCGAGACGAGAAATACAATGGTGCAAACCAGACTTCAATCCGACTATTAGTTTCGAAATTAAACGCTTGAAAAGAAATGAAGCCCAAAACCCGAAAATAGGGCAAAAAATGGAAAAAAACTTAATTTCGTAGGATCGATCTGAAATCACGTATACAGGTACAACTCGAGACGAGAAATACAATGGTGCAAACCAGACTTCAATCCGACTATTAGTTTCGAAATTAAACGCTCGAAAAGAAATGAAGCCCAAAACCCGAAAATAGGGCAAAAAATGGAAAAAAACTTAATTTCGTAGGATCGATCTGAAATCACGTATACAGGTACAACTCGAGACGAGAAATACAATGGTGCAAACCAGACTTCAATCCGACTATTAGATTCGAAATTAAACGCTTGAAAAGAAATGAAGCCCAAAACCCGAAAATAGGGCAAAAAATGGAAAAAAACTTAATTTCGTAGGATCGATCTGAAATCACGTATACAGGTACAACTCGAGACGAGAAATACAATGGTGCAAACCAGACTTCAATCCGACTATTAGTTTCGAAATTAAACGCTCGAAAAGAAATGAAGCCCAAAACCCGAAAATAGGGCAAAAAATGGAAAAAAACTTCATTTCGTAGGATCGATCTGAAATCACGTATACAGGTACAACGCGAGACGAGAAATACAATGGTGCAAACCAGACTTCAATCCGACTATTAGTTTCGAAATTAAACGCTTGAAAAGAAATGAAGCCCAAAACCCGAAAATAGGGCAAAAAATGGAAAAAAACTTAATTTCGTAGGATCGATCTGAAATCACGTATACAGGTACAACTCGAGACGAGAAATACAATGGTGCAAACCAGACTTCAATCCGACTATTAGTTTCGAAATTAAACGCTCGAAAAGAAATGAAGCCCAAAACCCGAAAATAGGGCAAAAAATGGAAAAAAACTTAATTTCGTAGGATCGATCTGAAATCACGTATACAGGTACAACTCGAGACGAGAAATACAATGGTGCAAACCAGACTTCAATCCGACTATTAGTTTCGAAATTAAACGCTTGAAAAGAAATGAAGCCCAAAACCCGAAAATAGGGCAAAAAATGGAAAAAAAACTTAATTTCGTAGTATCGATCTGAAATCACGTATACAGGTACAACGCGAGACGAGAAATACAATGGTGCAAACCAGACTTCAATCCGACTATTAGTTTCGAAATTAAACGCTTGAAAAGAAATGAAGCCCAAAACCCGAAAATAGGGCAAAAAATGGAAAAAAACTTAATTTCGTAGGATCGATCTGAAATCACGTATACAGGTACAACTCGAGACGAGAAATACAATGGTGCAAACCAGACTTCAATCCGACTATTAGTTTCGAAATTAAACGCTCGAAAAGAAATGAAGCCCAAAACCCGAAAATAGGGCAAAAAATGGAAAAAAACTTAATTTCGTAGGATCGATCTGAAATCACGTATACAGGTACAACTCGAGACGAGAAATACAATGGTGCAAACCAGACTTCAATCCGACTATTAGTTTCGAAATTAAACGCTTGAAAAGAAATGAAGCCCAAAACCCGAAAATAGGGCAAAAAATGGAAAAAAACTTAATTTCGTAGGATCGATCTGAAATCACGTATACAGGTACAACTCGAGACGAGAAATACAATGGTGCAAACCAGACTTCAATCCGACTATTAGTTTCGAAATTAAACGCTCGAAAAGAAATGAAGCCCAAAACCCGAAAATAGGGCAAAAAATGGAAAAAAAAACTTAATTTCGTAGGATCGATCTGAAATCACGTATACAGGTACAACGCGAGACGAGAAATACAATGGTGCAAACCAGACTTCAATCCGACTATTAGTTTCGAAATTAAACGCTCGAAAAGAAATGAAGCCCAAAACCCGAAAATAGGGCAAAAAATGGAAAAAAACTTAATTTCGTAGGATCGATCTGAAATCACGTATACAGGTACAACTCGAGACGAGAAATACAATGGTGCAAACCAGACTTCAATCCGACTATTAGTTTCGAAATTAAACGCTTGAAAAGAAATGAAGCCCAAAACCCGAAAATAGGGCAAAAAATGGAAAAAAACTTAATTTCGTAGGATCGATCTGAAATCACGTATACAGGTACAACGCGAGACGAGAAATACAATGGTGCAAACCAGACTTCAATCCGACTATTAGTTTCGAAATTAAACGCTCGAAAAGAAATGAAGCCCAAAACCCGAAAATAGGGCAAAAAATGGAAAAAAACTTAATTTCGTAGGATCGATCTGAAATCACGTATACAGGTACAACTCGAGACGAGAAATACAATGGTGCAAACCAGACTTCAATCCGACTATTAGTTTCGAAATTAAACGCTTGAAAAGAAATGAAGCCCAAAACCCGAAAATAGGGCAAAAAATGGAAAAAAACTTAATTTCGTAGGATCGATCTGAAATCACGTATACAGGTACAACTCGAGACGAGAAATACAATGGTGCAAACCAGACTTCAATCCGACTATTAGTTTCGAAATTAAACGCTCGAAAAGAAATGAAGCCCAAAACCCGAAAATAGGGCAAAAAATGGAAAAAAACTTAATTTCGTAGGATCGATCTGAAATCACGTATACAGGTACAACTCGAGACGAGAAATACAATGGTGCAAACCAGACTTCAATCCGACTATTAGTTTCGAAATTAAACGCTTGAAAAGAAATGAAGCCCAAAACCCGAAAATAGGGCAAAAAATGGAAAAAAACTTAATTTCGTAGGATCGATCTGAAATCACGTATACAGGTACAACTCGAGACGAGAAATACAATGGTGCAAACCAGACTTCAATCCGACTATTAGTTTCGAAATTAAACGCTCGAAAAGAAATGAAGCCCAAAACCCGAAAATAGGGCAAAAAATGGAAAAAAAACTTCATTTCGTAGGATCGATCTGAAATCACGTATACAGGTACAACTCGAGACGAGAAATACAATGGTGCAAACCAGACTTCAATCCGACTATTAGTTTCGAAATTAAACGCTTGAAAAGAAATGAAGCCCAAAACCCGAAAATAGGGCAAAAAATGGAAAAAAACTTAATTTCGTAGGATCGATCTGAAATCACGTATACAGGTACAACTCGAGACGAGAAATACAATGGTGCAAACCAGACTTCAATCCGACTATTAGTTTCGAAATTAAACGCTCGAAAAGAAATGAAGCCCAAAACCCGAAAATAGGGCAAAAAATGGAAAAAAACTTAATTTCGTAGGATCGATCTGAAATCACGTATACAGGTACAACTCGAGACGAGAAATACAATGGTGCAAACCAGACTTCAATCCGACTATTAGTTTCGAAATTAAACGCTTGAAAAGAAATGAAGCCCAAAACCCGAAAATAGGGCAAAAAATGGAAAAAAACTTAATTTCGTAGGATCGATCTGAAATCACGTATACAGGTACAACTCGAGACGAGAAATACAATGGTGCAAACCAGACTTCAATCCGACTATTAGTTTCGAAATTAAACGCTCGAAAAGAAATGAAGCCCAAAACCCGAAAATAGGGCAAAAAATGGAAAAAAACTTAATTTCGTAGTATCGATCTGAAATCACGTATACAGGTACAACGCGAGACGAGAAATACAATGGTGCAAACCAGACTTCAATCCGACTATTAGTTTCGAAATTAAACGCTTGAAAAGAAATGAAGCCCAAAACCCGAAAATAGGGCAAAAAATGGAAAAAAACTTAATTTCGTAGGATCGATCTGAAATCACGTATACAGGTACAACTCGAGACGAGAAATACAATGGTGCAAACCAGACTTCAATCCGACTATTAGTTTCGAAATTAAACGCTCGAAAAGAAATGAAGCCCAAAACCCGAAAATAGGGCAAAAAATGGAAAAAAACTTAATTTCGTAGGATCGATCTGAAATCACGTATACAGGTACAACTCGAGACGAGAAATACAATGGTGCAAACCAGACTTCAATCCGACTATTAGTTTCGAAATTAAACGCTCGAAAAGAAATGAAGCCCAAAACCCGAAAATAGGGCAAAAAAATGGAAAAAAACTTAATTTCGTAGGATCGATCTGAAATCACGTATACAGGTACAACTCGAGACGAGAAATACAATGGTGCAAACCAGACTTCAATCCGACTATTAGTTTCGAAATTAAACGCTCGAAAAGAAATGAAGCCCAAAACCCGAAAATAGGGCAAAAAATGGAAAAAAACTTAATTTCGTAGGATCGATCTGAAATCACGTATACAGGTACAACTCGAGACGAGAAATACAATGGTGCAAACCAGACTTCAATCCGACTATTAGTTTCGAAATTAAACGCTCGAAAAGAAATGAAGCCCAAAACCCGAAAATAGGGCAAAAAATGGAAAAAACTTAATTTCGTAGTATCGATCTGAAATCACGTATACAGGTACAACTCGAGACGAGAAATACAATGGTGCAAACCAGACTTCAATCCGACTATTAGTTTCGAAATTAAACGCTTGAAAAGAAATGAAGCCCAAAACCCGAAAATAGGGCAAAAAATGGAAAAAAACTTAATTTCGTAGGATCGATCTGAAATCACGTATACAGGTACAACTCGAGACGAGAAATACAATGGTGCAAACCAGACTTCAATCCGACTATTAGTTTCGAAATTAAACGCTCGAAAAGAAATGAAGCCCAAAACCCGAAAATAGGGCAAAAAATGGAAAAAAACTTAATTTCGTAGGATCGATCTGAAATCACGTATACAGGTACAACTCGAGACGAGAAATACAATGGTGCAAACCAGACTTCAATCCGACTATTAGTTTCGAAATTAAACGCTTGAAAAGAAATGAAGCCCAAAACCCGAAAATAGGGCAAAAAATGGAAAAAAACTTAATTTCGTAGGATCGATCTGAAATCACGTATACAGGTACAACTCGAGACGAGAAATACAATGGTGCAAACCAGACTTCAATCCGACTATTAGTTTCGAAATTAAACGCTCGAAAAGAAATGAAGCCCAAAACCCGAAAATAGGGCAAAAAATGGAAAAAAAACTTAATTTCGTAGGATCGATCTGAAATCACGTATACAGGTACAACGCGAGACGAGAAATACAATGGTGCAAACCAGACTTCAATCCGACTATTAGTTTCGAAATTAAACGCTTGAAAAGAAATGAAGCCCAAAACCCGAAAATAGGGCAAAAAATGGAAAAAAAACTTAATTTCGTAGGATCGATCTGAAATCACGTATACAGGTACAACTCGAGACGAGAAATACAATGGTGCAAACCAGACTTCAATCCGACTATTAGTTTCGAAATTAAACGCTCGAAAAGAAATGAAGCCCAAAACCCGAAAATAGGGCAAAAAATGGAAAAAAACTTAATTTCGTAGGATCGATCTGAAATCACGTATACAGGTACAACTCGAGACGAGAAATACAATGGTGCAAACCAGACTTCAATCCGACTATTAGTTTCGAAATTAAACGCTTGAAAAGAAATGAAGCCCAAAACCCGAAAATAGGGCAAAAAATGGAAAAAAACTTAATTTCGTAGGATCGATCTGAAATCACGTATACAGGTACAACGCGAGACGAGAAATACAATGGTGCAAACCAGACTTCAATCCGACTATTAGTTTCGAAATTAAACGCTCGAAAAGAAATGAAGCCCAAAACCCGAAAATAGGGCAAAAAATGGAAAAAAACTTAATTTCGTAGGATCGATCTGAAATCACGTATACAGGTACAACTCGAGACGAGAAATACAATGGTGCAAACCAGACTTCAATCCGACTATTAGTTTCGAAATTAAACGCTTGAAAAGAAATGAAGCCCAAAACCCGAAAATAGGGCAAAAAATGGAAAAAAAACTTAATTTCGTAGGATCGATCTGAAATCACGTATACAGGTACAACTCGAGACGAGAAATACAATGGTGCAAACCAGACTTCAATCCGACTATTAGTTTCGAAATTAAACGCTCGAAAAGAAATGAAGCCCAAAACCCGAAAATAGGGCAAAAAATGGAAAAAAACTTAATTTCGTAGGATCGATCTGAAATCACGTATACAGGTACAACTCGAGACGAGAAATACAATGGTGCAAACCAGACTTCAATCCGACTATTAGATTCGAAATTAAACGCTTGAAAAGAAATGAAGCCCAAAACCCGAAAATAGGGCAAAAAATGGAAAAAAACTTAATTTCGTAGGATCGATCTGAAATCACGTATACAGGTACAACTCGAGACGAGAAATACAATGGTGCAAACCAGACTTCAATCCGACTATTAGTTTCGAAATTAAACGCTCGAAAAGAAATGAAGCCCAAAACCCGAAAATAGGGCAAAAAATGGAAAAAAACTTCATTTCGTAGGATCGATCTGAAATCACGTATACAGGTACAACTCGAGACGAGAAATACAATGGTGCAAACCAGACTTCAATCCGACTATTAGTTTCGAAATTAAACGCTCGAAAAGAAATGAAGCCCAAAACCCGAAAATAGGGCAAAAAATGGAAAAAAAACTTAATTTCGTAGGATCGATCTGAAATCACGTATACAGGTACAACTCGAGACGAGAAATACAATGGTGCAAACCAGACTTCAATCCGACTATTAGTTTCGAAATTAAACGCTCGAAAAGAAATGAAGCCCAAAACCCGAAAATAGGGCAAAAAATGGAAAAAAACTTAATTTCGTAGGATCGATCTGAAATCACGTATACAGGTACAACTCGAGACGAGAAATACAATGGTGCAAACCAGACTTCAATCCGACTATTAGTTTCGAAATTAAACGCTCGAAAAGAAATGAAGCCCAAAACCCGAAAATAGGGCAAAAAATGGAAAAAAACTTAATTTCGTAGTATCGATCTGAAATCACGTATACAGGTACAACTCGAGACGAGAAATACAATGGTGCAAACCAGACTTCAATCCGACTATTAGTTTCGAAATTAAACGCTTGAAAAGAAATGAAGCCCAAAACCCGAAAATAGGGCAAAAAATGGAAAAAAACTTAATTTCGTAGGATCGATCTGAAATCACGTATACAGGTACAACTCGAGACGAGAAATACAATGGTGCAAACCAGACTTCAATCCGACTATTAGTTTCGAAATTAAACGCTCGAAAAGAAATGAAGCCCAAAACCCGAAAATAGGGCAAAAAAATGGAAAAAAAACTTAATTTCGTAGGATCGATCTGAAATCACGTATACAGGTACAACTCGAGACGAGAAATACAATGGTGCAAACCAGACTTCAATCCGACTATTAGTTTCGAAATTAAACGCTTGAAAAGAAATGAAGCCCAAAACCCGAAAA